>OU026138.1:10000-1372500 GCA_907269095.1 Blastobasis adustella
TAACCTAACCTAACCTAACCTAACCTAACCTAACCTAACCTAACCTAACCTAACCTAACCTAACCTAACCTAACCTAACCTAACCTAACCTAACCTAACCTAGCCTAACCTAATCTAACCTAACCTAACCTAACCTAACCTAACCTAACCTAACCTAACCTAACCTAACCTAACCTAACCTAACCTAACCTAACCTAACCTAACCTAACCTAACCTAACCTAACCTAACCTAACCTAACCTAACCTAACCTAACCTAACCTAACCTAACCTAACCTAACCTAACCTAACCTAACCTAACCTAACCTAACCTAACCTAACCTAACCTAACCTAACCTAACCTAACCTAACCTAACCTAACCTAACCTAACCTAACCTAACCTAACCTAACCTAACCTAACCTAACCTAACCTAACCTAACCTAACCTAACCTAACCTAACCTAACCTAACCTAACCTAACCTAACCTAACCTAACCTAACCTAACCTAACCTAACCTAACCTAACCTAACCTAACCTAACCTAACCTAACCTAACCTAACCTAACCTAACCTAACCTAACCTAACCTAACCTAACCTAACCTAACCTAACCTAACCTAACCTAACCTAACCTAACCTAACCTAACCTAACCTAACCTAACCTGACCTAACCTAACCTAACCTAACCTAACCTAACCTAACCTAACCTAACCTAACCTAACCTAACCTAACCTAACCTAACCTAACCTAACCTAACCTAACCTAACCTAACCTAACCTAACCTAACCTAACCTAACCTAACCTAACCTAACCTAACCTAACCTAACCTAACCTAACCTAACCTAACCTAACCTAACCTAACCTAACCTAACCTAACCTAACCTAACCTAACCTAACCTAACCTAACCTAACCTAACCTAACCTAACCTAACCTAACCTAACCTAACCTAACCTAACCTAACCTAACCTAACCTAACCTAACCTAACCTAACCTAACCTAACCTAACCTAACCTAACCTAACCTAACCTAACCTAACCTAACCTAACCTAACCTAACCTAACCTAACCTAACCTAACCTAACCTAACCTAACCTAACCTAACCTAACCTAACCTAACCTAACCTAACCTAACCTAACCTAACCTAACCTAACCTAACCTAACCTAACCTAACCTAACCTAACCTAACCTAACCTAACCTAACCTAACCTAACCTAACCTAACCTAACCTAACCTAACCTAACCTAACCTAACCTAACCTAACCTAACCTAACCTAACCTAACCTAACCTAACCTAACCTAACCTAACCTAACCTAACCTAACCTAACCTAACCTAACCTAACCTAACCTAACCTAACCTAACCTAACCTAACCTAACCTAACCTAACCTAACCTAACCTAACCTAACCTAACCTAACCTGACCTAACCTAACCTAACCTAACCTAACCTAACCTAACCTAACCTAACCTAACCTAACCTAACCTAACCTAACCTAACCTAACCTAACCTAACCTAACCTAACCTAACCTAACCTAACCTAATCTAACCTAACCTAACCTAACCTAACCTAACCTAACCTAACCTAACCTAACCTAACCTAACCTAACCTAACCTAACCTAACCTAACCTAACCTAACCTAACCTAACCTAACCTAACCTAACCTAACCTAACCTAACCTAACCTAACCTAACCTAACCTAACCTAACCTAACCTAACCTAACCTAACCTAACCTAACCTAACCTAACCTAACCTAACCTAACCTAACCTAACCTAACCTAACCTAACCTAACCTAACCTAACCTAACCTAACCTAACCTAACCTAACCTAACCTAACCTAACCTAACCTAACCTAACCTAACCTAACCTAACCTAACCTAACCTAACCTAACCTAACCTAACCTAACCTAACCTAACCTAACCTAACCTAACCTAACCTAACCTAACCTAACCTAACCTAACCTAACATAACCTAACCTAACCTAACCTAACCTAACCTAACCTAACCTAACCTAACCTAACCTAACCTAACCTAACCTAACCTAATCTAACCTAACCTAACCTAACCTAACCTAACCTAACCTAACCTAACCTAACCTAACCTAACCTAACCTAACCTAACCTAACCTAACCTAACCTAACCTAACCTAACCTAACCTAACCTAACCTAACCTAACCTAACCTAACCTAACCTAACCTAACCTAACCTAACCTAACCTAACCTAACCTAACCTAACCTAACCTAACCTAACCTAACCTAACCTAACCTAACCTAACCTAACCTAACCTAACCTAACCTAACCTAACCTAACCTAACCTAACCTAACCTAACCTAACCTAACCTAACCTAACCTAACCTAACCTAACCTAACCTAACCTAACCTAACCTAACCTAACCTAACCTAACCTAACCTAACCTAACCTAACCTAACCTAACCTAACCTAACCTAACCTAACCTAACCTAACCTAACCTAACCTAACCTAACCTAACCTAACCTAACCTAACCTAACCTAACCTAACCTAACCTAACCTAACCTAACCTAACCTAACCTAACCTAACCTAACCTAACCTAACCTAACCTAACCTAACCTAACCTAACCTAACCTAACCTAACCTAACCTAACCTAACCTAACCTAACCTAACCTAACCTAACCTAACCTAACCTAACCTAACCTAACCTAACCTAACCTAACCTAACCTAACCTAACCTAACCTAACCTAACCTAACCTAACCTAACCTAACCTAACCTAACCTAACCTAACCTAACCTAACCTAACCTAACCTAACCTAACCTAACCTAACCTAACCTAACCTAACCTAACCTAACCTAACCTAACCTAACCTAACCTAACCTAACCTAACCTAACCTAACCTAACGTAACCTAACCTAACCTAACCTAACCTAACCTAACCTAACCTAACCTAACCTAACCTAACCTAACCTAACCTAACCTAACCTAACCTAACCTAACCTAACCTAACCTAACCTAACCTAACCTAACCTAACCTAACCTAACCTAACCTAACCTAACCTAACCTAACCTAACCTAACCTAACCTAACCTAACCTAACCTAACCTAACCTAACCTAATCTAACCTAACCTAACCTAACCTAACCTAACCTAACCTAACCTAACCTAACCTAACCTAACCTAACCTAACCTAACCTAACCTAACCTAACCTAACCTAACCTAACCTAACCTAACCTAACCTAACCTAACCTAACCTAACCTAACCTAACCTAACCTAACCTAACCTAACCTAACCTAACCTAACCTAACCTAACCTAACCTAACCTAACCTAACCTAACCTAACCTAACCTAACCTAACCTAACCTAACCTAACCTAACCTAACCTAACCTAACCTAACCTAACCTAACCTAACCTAACCTAACCTAACCTAACCTAACCTAACCTAACCTAACCTAACCTAACCTAACCTAACCTAACCTAACCTAACCTAACCTAACCTAACCTAACCTAACCTAACCTAACCTAACCTAACCTAACCTAACCTAACCTAACCTAACCTAACCTAACCTAACCTAACCTAACCTAACCTAACCTAACCTAACCTAACCTAACCTAACCTAACCTAACCTAACCTAACCTAACCTAACCTAACCTAACCTAACCTAACCTAACCTAACCTAACCTAACCTAACCTAACCTAACCTAACCTAACCTAACCTAACCTAACCTAACCTAACCTAACCTAACCTAACCTAACCTAACCTAACCTAACCTAACCTAACCTAACCTAACCTAACCTAACCTAACCTAACCTAACCTAACCTAACCTAACCTAACCTAACCTAACCTAACCTAACCTAACCTAACCTAACCTAACCTAACCTAACCTAACCTAACCTAACCTAACCTAACCTAACCTAACCTAACCTAACCTAACCTAACCTAACCTAACCTAATCTAACCTAACCTAACCTAACCTAACCTAACCTAACCTAACCTAACCTAACCTAACCTAACCTAACCTAACCTAACCTAACCTAACCTAACCTAACCTAACCTAACCTAACCTAACCTAACCTAACCTAACCTAACCTAACCTAACCTAACCTAACCTAACCTAACCTAACCTAACCTAACCTAACCTAACCTAACCTAACCTAACCTAACCTAACCTAACCTAACCTAACCTAACCTAACCTAACCTAACCTAACCTAACCTAACCTAACCTAACCTAACCTAACCTAACCTAACCTAACCTAACCTAACCTAACCTAACCTAACCTAACCTAACCTAACCTAACCTAACCTAACCTAACCTAACCTAACCTAACCTAACCTAACCTAACCTAACCTAACCTAACCTAACCTAACCTAACCTAACCTAACCTAACCTAACCTAACCTAACCTAACCTAACCTAACCTAACCTAACCTAACCTAACCTAACCTAACCTAACCTAACCTAACCTAACCTAACCTAACCTAACCTAACCTAACCTAACCTAACCTAACCTAACCTAACCTAACCTAACCTAACCTAACCTAACCTAACCTAACCTAACCTAACCTAACCTAACCTAACCTAACCTAACCTAACCTAACCTAACCTAACCTAACCTAACCTAACCTAACCTAACCTAACCTAACCTAACCTACCCTAACCTAACCTAACCTAACCTAACCTAACCAACCTAACCTAACCTAACCTAACCTAACCTAACCTAACCTAACCTAACTAACCTAACCTAACCTAACCTAACCTAACCTAACCTAACCTAACCTAACCTAACCTAACCTAACCTAACCTAACCTAACCTAACCTAACCTAACCTAACCTAACCTAACCTAACCTAACCTAACCTACCTAACCTAACCTAACCTAACCTAACCTAACCTAACCTAACCTAACCTAACCTAACCTAACCTAACCTAACCTAACCTAACCTAACCTAACCTAACCTAACCTAACCTAACCTAACCTAACCTAACCTAACCTAACCTAACCTAACCTAACCTAACCTAACCTAACCTAACCTAACCTAACCTAACCTAACCTAACCTAACCTAACCTAACCTAACTAACCTAACCTAACCTAACCTAACCTAACCTAACCTAACCTAACCTAACCTAACCTAACCTAACCTAACCTAACCTAACCTAACCTAACCTAACCTAACCTAACCTAACCTAACCTAACCTAACCTACCTAACCTAACCTAACCTAACCTAACCTAACCTAACCTAACCTACTAACCTAACCTAACCTAACCTAACCTAACCTAACCTAACCTAACCTAACCTAACCTAACCTAACCTAACCTAACCTAACCTAACCTAACCTAACCTAACCTAACCTAACCTAACCTAACCTAACCTAACCTAACCTAACCTAACCTAACCTAACCTAACCTAACCTAACCTAACCTAACCTAACCTAACCTAACCTAACCTAACCTAACCTAACCTAACCTAACCTAACCTAACCTAACCTAACCTAACCTAACCTAACCTAACCTAACCTAACCTAACCTAACCTAACCTAACCTAACCTAACCTAACCTAACCTAACCTAACCTAACCTAACCTAACCTAACCTAACCTAACCTAACCTAACCTAACCTAACCTAACCTAACCTAACCTAACCTAACCTAACCTAACCTAACCTAACCTAACCTAACCTAACCTAACCTAACCTAACCTAACCTAACCTAACCTAACCTAACCTAACCTAACCTAACCTAACCTAACCTAACCTAACCTAACCTAACCTAACCTAACCTAACCTACCTAACCTAACCTAACCTAACCTAACCTAACCTAACCTAACCTAACCTAACCTAACCTAACCTAACCTAACCTAACCTAACCTAACCTAACCTAACCTAACCTAACCTAACCTAACCTAACCTAACCTAACCTAACCTAACCTAACCTAACCTAACCTAACCTAACCTAACCTAACCTAACCTAACCTAACCTAACCTAACCTAACCTAACCTAACCTAACCTAACCTAACCTAACCTAACCTAACCTAACCTAACCTAACCGAACCGAACCGAACCGAACCCAACCCAACCCAACCCACTTTTATTAATTTTTTAGCGCGGAGCGCAATTGTACATCGATTTTAATAAAACAAGTGTCATTGTGTGTGTAACAGTGACATCTATCCGTTTGCGAACGGTTGGCGAAATTTGGATTGCAGTGACATGTTATTTAGTGAAAACCAGAAGTGAGGTTATCTTTTTGTGAAAATTTTAACTTTAAAGTCGCATATCTTGAGATCCATCCGCACGACCCCAATCATACTTTTTGTGGTTTGGTGGAAAGTTTGGTTTGGTAGCATCTGCAACAGGATTTTGGGATTTTTCGGGGTTACCCCTGTGGAGCTATTACTGAAAAATCCATTTTGCCACGCGGTCGAGGCTGCAACGAGGTACATGAAGGAGATAAGTTATGACCGCCAAACTTGGCAGTGTTGAAGAGGACGTGACACAGAAAATTTTTAGGATATATAAAAGTTAAGTTATAGCTATTAATATTTGAAAACTTTGGAATGCTGTATTTTGAAATCTGAAGCGACGACCTATATCTTTTCTGTTACTGTTGTTTGCGCGCTCATTGGGGGAAAGTGTTCCAGAAATACTAGATTTTTGCCATAAATATTGGCCATTCTCCGGCTGTTTCAGTAAAATGTTTTCTGAAAATTGAGTTTTCAGCTGCCATTCGGTCCGTTTTCAAAATTCTAAATTTCTTTTTACAGTATGCTTTTATCTTGATTTTACATTAATTTTAACGTTTAATTTGTGAAATTATCTTTAGTGGTTCTCAGGTTATCAAAGGTTTTTTTTTCGTGATAAATCTAGAATAAATAATAAATTAGTAATTCTGACCTCGGAATCGGGTTCTGCAACCCCATTCTGACTTAAATAAGTCCAAACACCAGGCCGATAGCTGTTAGAACGCCGACTTTGAAGTTTTTCCGCCATTTTCTTTTTTATTTTAATTACTCTTATTTATGAATTTTCTCTCCGTTCGGGTGTTTTCCCTTCCAAATGGAAAATTGCTAATATTGTACCTGTATCCAAAGGTGGTAATATAAACGACATTAAAAATTACAGACCAATTTCGCTTTTGTCTATTCCTGGAAAGATTTTCGAGACACTATTCTGTCCTCTCTCGTGCTTCACCTGAGGAATTTGCTTGGTCCGGAACAGCATGGTTTTAGACCGAACATGTCCACCCAATCTAACTTAGCTTGTTATAGCTCAGACATTGCTTGCGCTGTCGATGCTGGATATCAAGTTGATGCCATCTACACAGACATCAGTAAAGCCTTTGATCGTGTCGATCATACGCTGTTGCTGGAAAGACCTTATCTTTTTGGATGCAGTGGCGGATTGATAAGGTGGCTTGCATCATATTTATCTGATAGACTTCAGAAGGTTGTGGTTTGCGGTTAAGAATCAGCAAAATTTGGGGCACCTTCTGGTGTCCCTCAAGGATCCCATGTTGGTCCTGTTTTGTTGTTGCTTTTTGTTAACAATTTGGCCTCTAAAATCTGTCATTCCAAATTTTATTTTTTTGCGGATGATTTAAAAATATTTTGCACTATTCAATCGCCAATGGACTCTCAACTTTTGCAGCAAGACTTGCACTTGAGAATAAGCTGCCGCTCAACATCGGGAAATGTAAGCATATTAAGTTTACCAAAAATAAATCGCTGCTGCAAACTTCATACTCAATAAGTGGTCACACTCTGGAGGAAGTTAATCAAATAAGATATCTCGGTATTATACTTGACTCTAAACTGTCCTTCAATCCACACATTGATACCATCATCAGTAAATCATTTCGTATGTTGGGATTTGTCTGGAGAAACTGCAAGTGCTTCAAGAGCACTTCAGCGCTTAAATACGTGTATAGTGCATTGGTGCGCAGTACTCTAGAATACTGTTCTTGCATCTGGAATCCACAGTATGAATGTCATATTTCTAGAATAGAGATAATCCAGAAACGCTTTATGTTCTTCCTTACTGTGCACCGAAGGCAATTATCTAGGCTTACCTCATACAGGGATCGATTGTCGTATCATAATATGATTTCTCTCAGGGATCGTCGGTGGATAGCGGATCGAATATTTATTTATAAAGTTGTTAGGGGGCTCATTGACTGTTCGTACTTATTAAATGGACTGTCTTTCTCGATGCCTAGACGTAATACCAGAATAACTAATTTCAGACCTTTTACATTTAGATATAGCAGAACGATTGTAAGTAGAAACGAGATAATTACTAGGTTATCCAAGGAACATAACAAGTTATTTAATGCTGATAAGTCTTTCGATATATTTAACTGTTCTCTTCCAAGATCCAAAAAATTTTTACATGATTATATAAGTCTATAAACTAACTTGCTGCGACTGGTGCGGTGGGCGCGACCGAGGTGGCACGCGAGGTGCGTCGCGCGGTGGCGACCTAAGCGGATGCGGTCCGCGCTGTCCCAAACTTCGCGGCCGGGCGGGTGCAGCCAGCTGAGCGCGAGCCTCGTCATACCATTATCATTTCGTCGAGGGATCCTAACCACACGGCCGAACAGCTTCTAATAAAAATAGACGATGCTACAAATGCACGGGCTACTGGTGTCCAGGTGGACAGATGCCGCAAGGCAAAAGATGGCAGGGTTGTGCTTACCTGCGCACGGAAGGCGGTTGTGGCGAAGTTGGCTGACTGTTTGCGGGGGAAAGAGCTAGAGGTGGAGGAAGCAACAAATAAAAACCCTTTAGTCCTAATAACGGACGTAATGAAAGTAGTGACGGACGAGCAGCTGCTGGAGTCTATAAGGAGGCAGAACCCAGACGTCATGGAAGGCCTGGCGAAAGATACGCTCCGTGTGCGATTCCAGCGGCGAGCTCGGAACGAGCTACAGCAGCATGCTGTGTTGAAGGTGTTGCCACTGCTTTGGAGGCGGCTGACGGAGCGAGGACGGGTGTACGTGGGGCTGCAGCGATGCGCTGTACATGATCAGTCACCGCTGGTGCAGTGCTTGCGCTGCCTGGGATACGGCCATCCGAGGCGAGCTTGCCGGGAAGCCGCCGATGTGTGCGCGCACTGTGGAGGAGCGCATCGCTGAGCGGACTGTAAGGCCCCAGACGCGCCGCCTGAGTGCTGTGGCTGCCGCCGTGAGCGCCCGCGAGGTGACCCCCTGGAGCGCGCACATTCAGCCTTTGACCCGGAGTGCCCTGTTCGAAAAAAGTGGGAGAGCATAGCCAGGGCTCGGGTCGCATATTGCTAAAGGCGCGCCGGTCCACATCTTAGTCCTGCAAGCAAACTGTAATCGGGCGCGTTTGGCAACAGCGGAACTGGTGTCCGCGGGCGTGCGGCGGGGTGCCGCGGCGCTCCTGATGCAGGAACCGTATGTGGGAACAGCGGGTGAGCTGGCGCTGGCTTCGGGTATACATGTCGTGCCGGCCGCCGCGCCTGCCCGCAGCAGACCCAACAAGGCGGCTGTGGTGGTACTGGATTTGGCGCTGTCACTGGAGCTAGACCCCGCGCTGCAGAGTGAGCGCATAGCCGCCGCGGTAGTGCGGGGCGCGGGCCCACCACTTGCGCTTCTCTATGTGTACCTGGAGCCGACTGCGATCGAGGCGACCGTGGCTGAGACGCTGGAGCGAGTGAAAGATCTGGTCGCGCACTTGAGGACGCCACGGGTGTTGCTAGGCGGTGTCTTTAATGCCTGGAGCCGGTGGTGGGGCAGCTCGAGAGATGACGAGCGGGGTGAGCGGGTTGCAGCGCTGCTGGACGAGATGGAGCTGGAGATCCTCAACGAGGGCTCCGACCCCACGTTTGAGGTGTGGCGCGCTGGCCGGCTTTGCACAAGTCGTGTTGACGTCACTGCTTGCCAAGCTGTTGCCAAGGGTGTGCACTTGGCGAGTAGAGCCCGGGGTAACCATCTCAGACCACAATACGATCGCAGTCAAAATTGCCCGGGAGGATCCTGAGGTGGGTGAGTCGACTACGCAGCGACAGAGTACAAAAAAATATAATTGTATGAAAGCGGACTGGAACAGGTTTATGGAAGTGTTCATGGAGGAACGTGAGCGCCGGGAATTGACGGTGGAGCGGATGGAGTCGCTGCGAGAGGGGGTGAGGTGGAGGCGGCAGCTCGCGAGTATGAGGCTGCAGTAGTGGCGGCATGCGATGCTGCTATCCCACTACTGGGAGTACGCCGAGTGAGCCCTGACCCTCCATAGTGGTCTGCAGAGCTAGAAAAGAAAAAAAGGGAAGTATTAACAGCTAAGAGGAAGATCAGATGTGCAGCGGAGCGCCGGAGGGATCACGTCGTGGGGCAGTACCTTGCTATTAAGGAAGAATACTCGCAACTTGTGAGGGCCTCCCAAACTGCAAGTTGGAAGAAATTCTGCACAGCCTCCGAGAGAGAGTCAATGTGTGACGGAATATACAGAGTGGTTCGAAGTACGGCGCGGCGTACGCCTGACGTGTTGCTGGAGGGCGAGGATGGCATGACAGCGAGTGTGGAGGGCTCGGCGCGGATGCTGGCGGAGGCGCTGTTCCCTAATGACAATCCGGCGGAGGACACGCCGGAACAGGGGGAGGTACGGGCCGCGGCCGCAGAGGGGCGCGCCACGGCGCAAGACGATCCGCCCTTTACCTTGCTAGAGCTGGAGTGGGCGGCGCAATCTTTTTCCCCGGCGGATATCTGTGAGAGAGCCGTGCTAACCGATGGTGGAGTCTTTTTGGCGCTGGCAAACTCCGCCCTCTCCGTGGGATATTATCCGGCTGTATGGAAAAAAGCGGCGGTAGTAATAATACCGAAGCCCGGCAAGCCGGCGAAGAGGGCCCGATCTTACCGCCCTATTGGGTTGTTAAATATTTTTGGGAAGATCGTAGAGAAAATAGTTGTGGGTAGGTTGCGCTGGACTTTCTCAGGACAATAAACCCCAGACAATACGGTTTTATGCCCCAGCGCAGCACTGAGGGCTCCCTCTATGATCTAGTGGGGCACATAGAGACGGAAGTGAAACAAAAAAAGAAAATCTGTCTTCTGGTATCTCTGGACATAGAGGGGGCCTTCGATAATGCCTGGTGGCCAGGAATAAAAAAACAGCTGTTGGGGAGGGGATGCCCGTGCAACCTATACAACCTTATGGGATCATATCTGGAGGGGCGCGAGGTATCGGTAAGGTATGCGGGTGTAGAGTACACCAAGGCCACGGGATGGGGTTGCGTTCAGGGTTCCATTGCGGGACCGACATTATGGAACCTGGTATTGGACCCCCTAATTTCCCAGTTGGAGGCAATGGGCGTCCACTGCCAGGCCTTCGCGGATGACGTGGCATTGGTATTTTCTGCAAACGACATGGAAACAATTAATGCAAACGCATGCGCAATTCTCTCTCATGTTCACCAATGGGGAATATCCAATAAATTAAACTTTGGGCCTGCTAAAACACAGGCCATGGTTTTAACAAGAAAAATGAAAGTGGGAATCCCAGTTGTGCACATGGGAGGGCTGCAAATCAATATTGTGGACCAAATTAAATTATTAGGCGTGATAAACGATAATGGTCTTGGGTTCACACCTCACGTAAACTACATAGCGGATAAGACGACAACTATATTTAGACAACTTCAAAGAGCCGCAAAAGTTACGTGGGGTTTGAATTCAGACATACTCAGGACCATATATACATGCGTTATAGAACCAATAGTTTTGTATGCGGCTGGGGTGAGGGCATCGGCTACCCGCAAGAAAGGAATAGCGGATCGCCTTCGAGCGCTGCAACGTGGCTATATTTTAAAAATAGCAAGGGCGTACCGAACTGTAGCGTTGGATCCAGCGCTGGCTATCACAGGGATTCTGCCCCTCGATATGAGGGTGAGGGAAGCGGGCAAAATTTTTGAAGTCCAGAGAGGACGCCCTCTAGGACCATCGGGCGGTTTGGAAAGAAATCTCAACATCTACACCGACGGAAGTAAGATCGAAGGGAAAGTGGGTGCGGCACTGACGGCAAATATCGCACATATCGGTTGGAGTCGCACTGCACTGTATTTCAGGCAGAAATGTTGGCTATCTTGGAGGCAACAGAGATGGCAGGGAAGTTGAAAGAAACAAAAATTAATATATTATCGGACAGTACGTCTTCACTTCAACTTATCAGTCAATACACTTCCCTGCAGCCAGTTGCCTTCAAGATAAGGGAAAATTTGATAAAATTGAATTCCGTTGGAGTAGATGTTGGGTTGTATTGGGTACGGGCCCATGTGGGCACACCAGGGAACGAGAGAGCGGATGAGTTGGCGCAGCGCGCAGCCCTGTACCGTAAGACTTCCCCAGAGTATGATTTCTACCCCATTTCATATGCAAAGGGAGTCATCAGGGAGGAAACAATAGCTGAATACAGCGAACAGTACAAAATAAATATAAAAGATAAAAACATCGAGCTATTCCTCCCTGATGTGTCCCTTGCGTACAAATTCGCGAAACGTTTCCAGCCGGATGCACTAATAACGCAGACGCTGCCAGGGCACGGTGGTCTGGGACAGTATCTCCACAGGTTTAAGCTGCGCGATTCGCCATGGTGTGTATGTGAGCCGGGGTGTGTGGAGGATGTTACTCACCTGCTAACTGATTGCCCCCGTTTTGGCGCGCGCCGCCAAACCCTGGAGGCGAACTTGGGGATGCAGATCGACCGGGCAAATTTTGTACACCTTATAAAAGATAAGAGGAAGGCAGACACATTTTTCAAATATTGTAGGGAGGTAATGGCCGAAACCTGTAGGGCAAATGGGAGTACGGCGTGGGGAAATTGAAATAAAATATTAACAAATAAGACGAATATTATTGACAAAGTAAAAGTTCATTACTGATTGTTTTATTATGTACAATATTGACATTTGCATTATATTAATTAATTTAACTTATTATCATACTGACTTTCTTATTATTAATTGTATTTAATCCTTTATTTTAGGTTTAGAAGTTTAAATAAGATGATACTAAATAACAATGATGATTCTAATCTCACAATGACATGTGTAATTCCGAAATTATTGCAAAAATGTGTTGGTGTGTGTATCCATTTTTCCAATGCTTACTGTAAATTAGTATATAAGAAAGAAGAAAGAAGAAAGAAAAGAAAAAGAGAAAAAAAAAAAGGACTGAAAGACAAAACGAGAGAGTAACAGAAAAAAAAAAAAAAAAAAAAAAAGAGCAGAGCAGTATTGGCGACATACACGCACACGCACATAAACACACACAGTAATGCAAGCCCTCTACCATCGGAACCCCATGGCTCTGAAGTAGAGAGTAAAACTGCAATAGAGTATACCAAGCTACACATGCACTTTTTTTACAAGTGTGTTGCAGAAAATGTCACTGACCCATGTCAGAGGATTAATTGCAGAACACACATTTAAAAAAAAAAAAAGAAAACCTAACCTAACCTAACCGTACTACTTTATTAGAAATAAGATAATTCAAATAAATGTCGAAACAACAATTAACTGCGATACGACGGTAAGAGGGAGTACTTTCCTGGGCGACAAGAATATCATGTTCGTGAAGAACACTCAATAAACTCATTTACCGAGTAATAAGCTTTTTCAGCAACATTGATTTTAATGTTCTACAAAAACTATTGTCAGACTGACACTCGCGGATCTCTGAAGGTAGTTTGTTGTAGATCCGCGGACCCATTATAATAAGAGAGCGAGTTGTTTTTCCAAACGGTGTGTTGGAATTGGGATGACATTAGGCCTCCTAGAGGAGCAACGTAGTCCGAGGATTTCGTTGGTTGGGAAATCCCCCAGATTATGTCGGACGTATTTAGCAACCTCATATATATACAAAGATCATCATCACAGCCCGTAACAGTCCACTGCAGGACTAAGGGCCTCTCCCATGAAAGGGGGGGTTATTGCCATAATCTCCACGCTTGGCAGGCGGGTTGGAGATCGCAGTGTTTAAATAGAATAATGGAAAATGCTGCTGCTCATTTTCTTGACTACGGAGACTCTTAATCTTTTGCCTCGATAACATTAGTTGCCTTGTACGACACCCACGGCCAAATACACAAAGATGGTAACGTTAATATATTTAAATCTATAAATAGTTGCTTCGCAGGTGTATCAAGTGGTACATGCTACAGGACACGTACTACTTTTTTCTGCAGAATAAATGGTTGATTCCTGTTCGCAGCTTGTCCCCACAAATCTACCCCATAAGCCAAGTGGGAGTGGAAGTAGGCATAATTGGCAGTTATTAGGTTTTCCCGTGAAAGTGTCATCGCCAATCTGACAATGACGATAAAAGCTGAGTTGAGTTTCGAGCACAGGCTTTCTATGTGGTCGCGGATAGCGCCACAGTATGTATATGATTATAAAAGATTATGTAATCATAAATAAGATAATAAAACAAAAGGAAAGGACAAGAGGAGGGAGTTCTGTGAGTGATTTTATTTCAAAACAAAATCAACAAAACGAAGAAAATAAACAGTTCTATAGATAGAATACACAGTTCTAAAAAAAAAGAACTTAAAACCAAGGGCCCGGCAACATTCATGCAGCTGGGGAAACCAGTCTGAGACCGTAATAAAAAACGGGTCTCATTAAAAAAAAAAAAAAACACCTAACCTAACCTAACCTAACCTTATAGCTTTAATAAGTTTAAAATTTGTAGGTCAATAGCCTTTATTCAAGATCGTGGTACTTTTGGTTAATTTGTAGAAACACTAAAGATTTTTCGTAATTTTATTATTGTATCAGACGCGCCTTGATTTTAGAAATGTTTTGATGTTTTTGAAAATTTTTGTGACATTGGTTCCAGAGTTATTAGTTAGTAATTTTTCTTTAATAACTAGCATTCGGTAACATACTAGAACACTATTATTCGAAATTCTAGGCTTCTAGGCCCATAGGGGCCTAAACTTCGCGAAAATCGCAATTTTGTATAAAATTATAATATTGTTTAAAGTCAAATATCTCTGGAACCAAATGGCTTAGAGAGACGTGGTCTTCGGTTTAGATTGAGGCAGGACTTGTGGAACCTTGTAGGACACGTTAAAGGCGATTTCAGAGCCTAAAATTTTTTTCGGCTGAAAGCTCTTTCAGAAGCAAGAGGAGACGACGCTAAAGCCGGCACTCAAAACCCCGTATTTCTACGATTCCGGTCGTCAAAACGTAGTTTTGACAGAAGGCGGCCATTTTGTGAAAACTTTGTGTCGTCATAACTCCAGAACTACGGGGAGCAGGAGATCGGTACTTTCAATAAACAATTCAGGGAATCGTCCCTAGGCAACCAGACTTTTTTAAGAGATCGCGGCCCTAAAGATTTTCAGGCCTGAAAACATCTAACTGTCAAAAAACTTTGGAACCCCATAACTTGGTTCCTACGCGTCGGATTAACTTAGGACTATAGCGATATCTATCGAATGGGACCCTTTGGGACTCTATATAGAGTTCCAAAATTTTGACCTTATTTTACTAGGGGCGACGTAGAGCTAGCCAAACCCACCAACACACCCAAAACCGCATAGCTGTAGCTCCAAAATTGACGAGGATATAACACTTATACTTTTTTGGCCGCCATTTTGAAATTATATAAAAAGTTAAAATTTCTATAACTCCTGAACCAAAGGTCGTAGAGATCTGCGGTTTTCACCATAGGGCCGGGCCCGACGAGACCCATTTATTTAGCAGCGTGATTTGACTCTACATAGAGCCATTGTAGAGTTCGGTTATAAAATTCGTTTTTGACCTAACCTAACACTGTTTTTTCAGTGCATATTGAGAGGCGTTTATGACCGAACTCTAGATAGAGTTGCGAGATCCGAAAACTAAGCAATTTTCTTGCGATTTTATTAATATATTAAGCTAGTATAAGTTGGGTTAGGCAATACTAATATTAAACATATTGTATACAACTTTTTATCATACTTAAGTTAGTAAGACGCGTGTTACCGCACTTTATACACCTAGTTTTAATAGACTTAATTGACTCTACCGCCTTATACACGGTAGATCATGCACAGAACACCGCCCGTTAGGAAGCATCAGGGACGTCTGGCGCAGGCGCCAGTAATGAAAACCCAGTAATAGAACTGTCCATCACTTACACAGGCGCTCTTCAAACAGCTGCAAGGAGTGTCCAAGAAATAAAAAAGCAGTTGACTCCATCTGGAAACCTGACTGAAAACCACCATCAAAGAGAGTGTCATCAAGTGCGCCAACGATCTCTTTGACGTGATCACAAAGCTCTACGCGAAAAACGTAGAGCTACAAAAACAACTAACTAATAAAGAAAGGACGGAAACCGCCGCACTCTGCAAAATCCTAGACGAGTTCATTGAAAAGACAAAAGCCCATGAGAGTGAAAGTAATGACAATTTCGCAGACCTGCAAGACAAAATGGTTGTCATATCCAGCAACCAAACAAAATTGTATGAAAAAATGACCGAGGACAACCAAGAGGAGAGGGTCGTCATTGAAGAAATGACGAAGAGACTAGAAGTGATAGTAATGAACACCGACACATTGGTAGAAGAAAATATAAAAGAAGCCATAAATGAGTACATTACGGAGACAGAGAAAATGAGAAAAGATAACGTGAATGAGGTGGGAGACAAGCTGGACAACATCACAATAAACCAGAAGACGATCCTAGACGAAGTTAAGTCAAGGGAGGCACCCTCGTATGCAGAAGTCTTGACTGGAGTGGATAATAAAGTAGCCTCTCCTATTATCATAGTAAACTCCACGGACGACGGGGTGTTGACCAATATCCGTCAAATCGTAAATGCGAAAGACTTTGCATCGAAAAGGTACGTAAAGCACGGACCCCAAAAATTGTTATTAGTTGCGTCTCCGAAATTGAGCTAAATAAAGTTGCTCAAAAAATCAAAAAGTCGGACACACTTCAGGCAAAGGTGGCTACAAACAAAGACCCACTACTTATAGTGAAGGATGTTCTAGCATATAACACCGATGAGGACATCATAAACGCCATTGACAAGCAGAATGGACACCTGTTACAAAATATACCCAAAGATGAGCGCAGGGTTGTAGTGAAATATAGACGTCGTGCCCGGAACCAACTTGAAAACCATGTGGTTTTACAGGTATCACCGAAAGTGCACTCGTGCCTGATCAAGGCACGTGCGGTGTACATCGACCTCCAGAGGAGGGCGGTGTACGACCAGTCGCCGCTGATTCAGTACACGAGATGCCTTGGCTTTGGGCATGGCGGAAAGTATTGCACTTAACCAGAAGATCTCTGCAGCCATTGCACAGGCCCACATAAAAGAGCGGAATGCTCAGCCTTCACCATGGGCGAAGAACCGTAATGCAAAAATTGCGAACTAGCAAAGGCGGAAAATGTAGTTCACAATGCCTTTGATATAGCGTGTCCCATTAAGAAACGCTGGGACGCAATAGCGAGATCATCTGTGGCCTATCATTGTTAACTGCGGAGGGCCAATTAAAAAAAATAGTTAACAAACTTCAAAATGTTACTAATAATAAGACATATATAGGAGAAACACCAAATGGTTTTTCCTCTCAACCTCAAAATGTGTTTAGCAATAGTTTTGCTTGCATCTGCAGGCCAACAATACACATAACGAATCTCACAGGGGAAACCACCTGTTACTGCGAATAATAGGGGTTGAAAGGATATTCTGTTGTTGGACTGCAGAAGACCAAACAATAGATTTTAAGATAAATAATTAGTATAAGCAAAATATGTATGTCATATATTATGGATAATACAAGGTGTCTCAAAATAAAGTTTATATTCATTTAGTTTACTGCGTGAATCCGAGGGGCGCGGGGGTTATGTCAATCGGTAGCCTGGCTCTTGGGAAGTCAGTCGCTATGGAGCGTTTCTCAGGAGCAGACCGCACGTTGTGCGTGCGAGAGTTTTAAAAAACGGTGATTAGGCGACTGTAGCGCGTAGGAGATTCTGCAGTATTCGAGGTTTTCGCCACTCAAAAGATGCGCCAAGCATTCCTCTTATTCGAAAATGGGCCAAAAAGTTTGAAGAGACCGGTACAACGCTGGAAAAACCAAAATCCGGGCGACCAAGGTCATCAAGAACGGTAGAAAACGTGGAGAGTGTTAATCAGTCTGTTCGTGATGACCCGAACCTTTCAATTCGGAAGCGCGCAAATGTGCATAGATCATCAAATGTGCAAGAATTAAAGCCCCAAGATGCCAGTCAGAGGCTTGACTTCGTAAATCAGGCAATTGAGCGCTTTTCAACGTTAACCAACATTTTGTTTTCGGATGAAGCTCATTTTCATCTTAATGGACACGTAAATAAGCAGAATTGCCGCTACTGGAGTGCAACGAATCCGAAACGCAAGCATCAGAAACCCCTTTATTCGCCTAAAGTGACCGTATGGGCAGCGATGTCGGCGCGAGGAATTATCGGCCCATACTTTTTTGAAGACGAAAGGGGGCGTGCAATTACAGTGAATTCAGAGCGTTATGTGGAGATGTTAGACAACTTCTTGGTGCCTGAACTGCAAAACTTTCCTGGCTATAACCAAAGAACATGGTTCCAGCAGGACGGAGCAACGTCACACACGTCCAATACATCTCTGCCACGAGTTCGTGAAATTTTCTAGGGCAAATTGATCTCCAGGAGAGGTGACATAAATTGGCCTCCACGCAGTCCTGATTTAACCCCTATGGACTTTTTCCTATGGGGTTATCTTAAATCTAAAGTTTACGCCAATAAACCGACTTCCCTGGCGCGTTTGAAAGAAAATATCCGTCACGAAATGGCAGCCATCACTGAGTCCACCTGCCGAGCCGTCATAAGTAATTTTACTGTTCGATTAAATGAGTGCTGCGAACGCGAGGGTCTACATTTGGACGATATTATTTTTAAGAAAAAAAATTCCCAAATTGTGTATTTTAATAGTCAATCAACCTTTTTGCGATACACGGCTTCCTTTTTTTTTATCGATCCACTAAATATAAACTTTCTTTTGAGACACCTTGTATAATACAGCACATATGAAATATTAGGTTGGGGAAAAAGTCTTTTCGCATATAGTATGTATGAACTTGTAATAAAACCTCTTTGGCTATACTATTTGTACCTGGCTGGTTTTGGTATCATTTAAAAGTTTAAATTTTAAAAGAAGATAATCCAAATTCAAATTATGAAAATGCGAGATTTTCATTTGTTTTTCTTACCGTCAAGATGAGTGAATCTAATGAAGGAATTAGATACATTTTAAAATTTTACTACAAAAAATGCAACGCAAGCCGCGAAAAAAATTTGCGATGTTTATGGACCTAATGCAGTGTCTGTGAAAGTAGCACAAATTTGGTTTAAACGTTTTCAATCCGGAAATTTTGATGTCAAAGATGCACGTCGCTCTGGTCGCCCTGTTACGAATAAAATGGATGCTATTTTTGAAAAAGTGGAGCAAGAACGGTATATCAGTAGTTACGACGTAGCTGAAGAACTGGGAATTGACCACAAAACAGTTTTGGCGCATTTAAAAAAAAATGGGTACCCAAAAAAGCTCGATATTTGGGTACCTCACGAGCTCTCTGAAAGAAACCTAATGAACCGTGTACTCGTTTGTGATTCTTTATTACGTGTAGTGAAACCGAACCATTTTTGAAGAAATTGATAACTGGTGATGAAAAGTGGATCACGTACGACAAGAACGTGCGAAAAGGGTCATGGTCAAAGGCCGGTCAGGCTTCACAGACTGTGGCGAAACCCGGGTTAACTCGCAACAAGGTGATGCTGTGTGTGTGGTGGGATTGGAAGGGCATTATTCATTATGAGCTGTTACCACCAGGCAGGACCATCGATTCAGAACTCTACTGCGAACAACTGTTAAGATTAAAGCAAGAAGTTGAGATTAAGCGGCCGGAATTAATCAACAGAAAGGGGTGTGGTTTTTCATCATGATAACGCTAGACCTCACACATATTTGACCACTCAGCAAAAATTAAGAGAGTTTGGCTGGGAGGTGTTAATGCATCCGCCCGTATAGTCCTGACCTTGCACCTCCAGATTTCCACCTGTTTCGGTCTCTTCAGAATTATTTAGGCAGTGTCAGGTTAACATCACGAGAGGACTGCCAAAACTACTTGACGCAGTTTTTTGATCAGAAGCCCCAAAATTTCTATAGCAATGGGTTCATGTCCCTACCTATAAGATGGCAAAAAGTTATCGAACAAAATGGCACCTACATACTTTAGTTAAATGTAAATAAACTATATTAAAAAATGTTTTGAATTTTCATATAAAATGCGAAGAAACTTTCTCCCCAACCTATTATATATGTATAAACAGATCAATGTAATCTAAAAAAAAAGCAGGTAAAGCGTGTTGTAAAATGTAAAAAACTAATAATAAATTAACTTGTTCATAAATATAAGTAGCACCTAATATATTTAAAGATGTATATGGAAAAGAAAGATATAAGGACAAAAAAAAATGTTCATAATGAGAACTGAATAACTTGTTAATAAGTACCTATGTAAGTACTATATTGATTGCAATATAATACAGCATAAAATAAATATAAGCATGTAAATTAGCATAACCTATAGAAATAAACAAATTGCAATAATTATAACTGTAAGAAAAAAATAAAACAAATAAACACTTGACCATGATGCAGGATATTAGTAGATCAAGTAATAACAGAAGAGCAGCTGCCATCACCTCTGTGACCCTGTTTACCGCAGATTAGCGATATTATACCGATGAATCCATATTATGTCGACGCGTTTTGACACCCACCACATCCGTAATAGGCAAGAATGTAGAGGGTCGACCAAAGACTTGGTGGTGTCTTTGTATGTTCAAATACGACGGTGGCGACAAATGTCGATTCACAGAAAGTTGGGCGAACTGTAATAGCAATTTTCATCAAAGGTCTTAGATCACCCCAGTGACCTAAAAGAAGAGAAATAAAAGGCAAACATTCGTCACATCATTTTATTTTACTTGCACAGGCGCGACACAGCGCACCGCCTTACTTCACTATTACTCATTGCAGAGTCTATACAACCGACAAACAGCGAAATCGTCGCTCTATCTTGCTCGCACACAGTGCGGCAGAGCGAGATACACAACATAATTAGAAGCCAAAGGTATAATAATATTCTACAGTTTCTCATATTACAGCATAAAGAAGGAAAGAAAAGTGGGGGTTTACTTTAGAAGTATAAAACGCGGGAAATATTATTCCTTTGTCTTCTAATTACGTTGACGAAAACTGCAACAATACCAAGAGAAAAGTACATTTTGCGCTATTTATAGAAATGCTCTAAAACTCTTATTCCACGAGACTCGTTTCATATAACCCGAACATTATGCATGGTGTTAACCAGGATTTACATTTAGGACTAAACTGTCTTACTAAACACATTTCCACAACTCTCGTGGGATAGGACGGTAGACGTACAAAACGTATAGAGGCTAGCCAGGGAGGCTTTGCAATTGCAACGAATAATTAAAAGATATTGTCTGAAAAAATATACATACAAATAAAACTAATAATCGCGTGATAGCTTCGACTAAACACACTCTAAATCACAATTACTTAAATAAATAAATTCACGGTTAAAACTATTATAATGTAACCAGATAAACTGAGGGTTAAGCTCAACGCAGTAACAGGAACAACTAGTTACAGTAAACTTTGCCAATATCAATAATAATTAATTGATATTATCAAGGTAAAGGCTTCTCGCGCGCGATTCCAAAATCCACGAGATAGCGCTACTGTGACGTGAGGTCTGATGTCAAAATAAAGCCGTGCCATTGGCTGGAATAGAATCGTCATTTTACAGCAGTTGTTTCTGTCACATAGCACGAAAGTACTATGACAACAGACCTTACGCCTCAGCACCTGAAATCGCGGAAACCCTCCTATTTTGTTGGAGTATCAAGATAGCTGATACAACCGTAACAGCTTTTTGCCTTAGCGCCCTCACAATGCAGCCAAAAGAACTGTCAAATTCATATAAAGCTTGACCAGGAATATATGATGTGCCGCCATATTACGGATATTTTTAAAACACTGGCAACAGCAAGTAACAACAACAGTTCTGACACTCTTGACAGACTCATATATTATTAGTCACGCTTTAAATTAACAAAAAACGGGCTTACGTCAGGGTTAACTTCTGTAATTGCGAACGTAAATCGCGCTTAGACAATAGTCTTATCTACAAGGAGTTAAAACTAAATACAAAAATAAACTGAATCTCGTCATATCTTTTAGAGGCGACTTTTGTTTGGCCCTAACCACAATAAACCAGAATAAACACGAACGCACAACATACATCAAACTGAGGCATTTCCACAAATATGATAAAAAAAATTACTTTCAGAAAAAAATATTGCTTTATAACTTATCCTGACAAATAAAAGAAGAGATAAAATTTCGATGAACTCGTTAATGAAATAGTATTCAGTACATTCTTCCAACATTATGATGGTTGCAAACGGTCCCTCCCCACGGGAGGGAACGCCACGTACAATTAAATGCGCGAAAATAAACAACGACTTCTTCTCGTACAACCACCAAGTATAATAAAACAAGTAAAATATTGTAAAAAAAACGCGCTTAAGCAATTGTTTATAGATAAAGTAGTCGAGATCTAATAGATCCACTTGGACAGATGTCTTCGTTTCCTCAAAAGATCATTTTCTAAATCGCACGACCGCGCCGGCCGGCCTGTTAACTCGTCAACTAAAGCTTACATGGCATTCAGGTATAATTTTTAAAAGTGAAAAAATAAATTGGTGTATTTAATACCACAGCTTTTTAATTCAACATATTGAATGTAAACATTAAAGTAAAGTAAGACAATTATGCGTAAAAGGAGTTTTATAATTACGTTTAAGGCGTCACGCAACTCAAATAAAACTCGCCCTAAGCATACAGTTATACAAGTACAAGTACATACATAAAAAATAAAAAATAAAAAAAGTTGCACAAAAAAAAAAGACATTAAATTTATTGTTGCGAACCATAGCCGAATTAACTACATTTGTTGGTAGCTTAAATAAACATTTTCATTCTTAGATTCATTCAATATTTTTGTGGGAGCAAGGTAGGGCGTTTGAAGGCTTACTCTGTACCGTAACCATATATCGACCTGAGTTGTTCTAGGAATAAGAGGGACAGAAAGCAGTTTCAAAACCAAGGTACAAAATAGGCCTTCTGCCACCTTCGCCCCCACGAGTAACAATTCTATAATCACAATATTGTTCGACGTACATTGATCGCCAATTTAAGTATTCAGCCTAGCTGACCAATGTCGCACATATTCGCAAATTTGCAATGCAGTGTACGCCGAAATGAGAGCTTTCACGCTATCGAGAATCCGCTAGATATCACTAATGACACATGGGGTCTGCTGTCCATTGTGCCAAAATAGAGCGATGTCATTGGGTAACGAAGCTGTCTTTCTGGCCAATAGCACTTAACTACCTCACGTTTCAGTAACGCCATCTAGTGCATTTTCAGGATTTCGTGGACCTCATTACTATTATATATTTTATTCTATACAATCCCAGCGGCTACCTAGCGGCTAGCCCACAATACTGCAGAATACGCTGCTCCATACGCGAGCATATTTCGTGTAACAAAAACACCGAAATAAAATTACGTTGTGACATTAAAAATTCAAAATGGCGGCTTGATGAAATGAGCACGTTGCATAATACAGTACAAGATAGACCTTGATGCCATTGAAGAACCGCTACCCAACAGATGGCACAAAGAGGGCTCTCGCGATTTCAGATGGCGCAACTGACACGAAAGGTATGCTGTCAAAATACTGTCGCGCTATTGTTTAGAAATAACTGATATAAAATGACGAATGACAAACTCCCGCCAATGACATGGCCTTATTTTGATGTCAGACCTCACGTCGCAGTAGCGCCATCTTGTGGATTTTGGAATCGCGAAACCCCTCATTCATCATGTACCAAGTAGAACAGTATTATATGGACAGTTTGCGTTACGAATGAAGTATGTCCAGACATACGTGACAAGAGTTCAGGCAGCGCCATCTAGTGACAACGTATTCAAACAACGTAATCGAGCTTGTTTGTTTTAATTTGACTATCAAATTGAACACCTCTCATTTGCTAATATATTAATCGTTATGCCGGGAAACTAATAATAATATTAGCTCGTACTTAGTGCAACAGGCCCCTGGTGATGTCGCTAGGTCCCTGGAGGGGCGGGGGGCGAGGGGCATTCACAGCGCCATCTTGCGGCCCTCGATGGAGATGTCGACGGCGCGCCGCGACCCCGCCTTCATGCGCTTCTGGTCGAGGAACCGCTTCATCTGCTTCTCGTACCGGGTCATCTTCTTCTTGCTCGTCTGGATGGGGGTGGAAATTTACTGTCAGTTCGTGTTTCGTACACTATCAAGAGGTTTATTTTTTGTAAACAGCTTCCTAAGTGTATACGGCACTGGCTTAGTGGCAGCGTGCTTGCGAGATTGATAACTAAAGTTAATCAACGCTCGCAAAGTCCGAGAACTGGATGGGTGACCGTTTCGTACTTTGATGCAAGTCAAACATCAGCACCGCAACGAGCTTGCTTCTCGTTAAGTATGCGTCCTAATACATTTGGCGAAGCGAGGTTGATTAAGGTCTTCCGCTGGGGACCCGGAGACTGGTTGAACAGTTTAAGGCCCCATGACGGAGTTTTTCTAGGTGCCTAAGTAAGAGGCTATTAAAAATTGATGTCTGTCTAATTAAAACAAAGAAACCAATCATTTTCATTTACGGCTGTTACAAAAACGACTGATGTCCTGCAGGAATTTAGTCGGGACATCCATAGATCAGAATATTTAAATAAAAGGTTCCAGATTGCGCCTGATTGTAAGCATTTACCGTAGCCTATGGTACACAATACCAGGGGAATCACTCGCCCCAACCACGTGAAAACACTTTTACAGCTAACAGAAATACCAGAGATGATCCAGCAGTGCTAAGTATCGGAGCGCGCGCATTAAACGGAGCGGCCGCGGTGCGTCGCGCGCACTCGCGGAGCGCCGATGCCGGACGCAACCGGCGCGTCGGCCGCAGCGAAACTCACCCTACTAACTACCCTACAAAAGAAACTCAAACTCACCCTCGACATATCGAGGTCGCACGTGCTCTTCGGGCGCACCACGTAGTCCTTGTTGGAGGGCGCGGGCACCCTCGCGCGCGCCACCCAGCCCGGCTCGCCCGGCCGGGCCGCGCGCGCGCCGTCGCCCGTGCCGCCCGGGCCGCCGCCGCCCCCGCCCCCGCCGCCCGGGCCGCCGCGGGCCCGCTTGGCGCCGGGCTCGTCGTCGGGGTCGCGGCGGCGCGCGCCCGCCATGGCCTCGTCGCGCGCCTGCCGCTCCTCGCGACTCATCGCTGGGAAGGGGGGAGGGGGTGGTTAGTTGGCGGTTATATATATACATTTGTTTGGGGGGAGGAAAAGGGGAGCGAGAGTAGGGGGAGAAGGAATGAGAAGAGGCCAATGGAGGAGATGAGAGATGGTGAGGAGGTATGCGAAAAGAAAGACAGGGGATGGATTAGGCGAAAGCGTAATGGGGAGGGAAGCGGGAGAGAAAGGACATGTGGAGCACGGGATAGGGCAGGAAAGAACGAGATGGAAAAAGCGGAATAGGGGAGGCAAGTCGAGATGAAGGAAGTAAGGACATGATGGAGGGGTGGGAGACAGGGAGAGAACAATGAGATGGATAGGGAGAGCGAGATGATAAAGATGGAAAATGAAATAGGAAGGTGGGGGAAAGAAGCGCGACATGGAGAGGGAAGGGGACAATGGGGGCGCATAAAGCAAGATGGAGGAGGGGAAAGCGAGAAGGAAAGGAAAGAGCGAGTTGGGGAATGAGGGTAATGGGGCGAGACGGGGAAGATGGGAACTCACCTTTAAAGTCCGTGGAGAGGTTGAATATGGGGCGGGCCCACTCTGAGATGAGGCGGCCCGCGCGCTCCTTGTTGGCCTTGGTCTCCTTCGGGTGCTTATAGAGGTACATCACGGCCTTGCCGATGCCCGACTGCTTCAGCAGAGACTTGTCGATCGACGGGAACTGTGGTGGGTTAAGAGTTTATATTAATCCTACTATTCAACTATTAAACTTGCAATGGCAACTTGATCAGGGAAGAAATCTCGCGAGAGGCTAAAGAGGCAGGGCAGCGCGCGGTTGGGCATCGATAGATACATAGCGGCCAGGCCCCAGTATACGTACGTCCATGAGCAGCTTGAGGATGGCCTCCCGGATGAGCAGGCAGGGCAGCGCGCGGTTGGGCATCGATAGATACACAGTGGCCAGGCCCCAGTATACGTACGTCCATGAGCAGCTTGAGGATGGCCTCCCGGATGAGCAGGCAGGGCAGCGCGCGGTTGGGCATCGATAGATACACAGTGGCCAGGCCCCAGTATACGTACGTCCATGAGCAGCTTGAGGATGGCCTCCCGGATGAGCAGGCAGGGCAGCGCGCGGTTGGGCATCGATAGATACACAGTGGCCAGGCCCCAGTATACGTACGTCCATGAGCAGCTTGAGGATGGCCTCCCGGATGAGCAGGCAGGGCAGCGCGCGGTTGGGCATCGATAGATACACAGTGGCCAGGCCCCAGTATACGTACGTCCATGAGCAGCTTGAGGATGGCCTCCCGGATGAGCAGGCAGGGCAGCGCGCGGTTGGGCATCGATAGATACACAGTGGCCAGGCCCCAGTATACGTACGTCCATGAGCAGCTTGAGGATGGCCTCCCGGATGAGCAGGCAGGGCAGCGCGCGGTTGGGCATCGATAGATACACAGTGGCCAGGCCCCAGTATACGTACGTCCATGAGCAGCTTGAGGATGGCCTCCCGGATGAGCAGGCAGGGCAGCGCGCGGTTGGGCATCGATAGATACACAGTGGCCAGGCCCCAGTATACGTACGTCCATGAGCAGCTTGAGGATGGCCTCCCGGATGAGCAGGCAGGGCAGCGCGCGGTTGGGCATCGATAGATACACAGTGGCCAGGCCCCAGTATACGTACGTCCATGAGCAGCTTGAGGATGGCCTCCCGGATGAGCAGGCAGGGCAGCGCGCGGTTGGGCATCGATAGATACACAGTGGCCAGGCCCCAGTATACGTACGTCCATGAGCAGCTTGAGGATGGCCTCCCGGATGAGCAGGCAGGGCAGCGCGCGGTTGGGCATCGATAGATACACAGTGGCCAGGCCCCAGTATACGTACGTCCATGAGCAGCTTGAGGATGGCCTCCCGGATGAGCAGGCAGGGCAGCGCGCGGTTGGGCATCGATAGATACACAGTGGCCAGGCCCCAGTATACGTACGTCCATGAGCAGCTTGAGGATGGCCTCCCGGATGAGCAGGCAGGGCAGCGCGCGGTTGGGCATCGATAGATACACAGTGGCCAGGCCCCAGTATACGTACGTCCATGAGCAGCTTGAGGATGGCCTCCCGGATGAGCAGGCAGGGCAGCGCGCGGTTGGGCATCGATAGATACACAGTGGCCAGGCCCCAGTATACGTACGTCCATGAGCAGCTTGAGGATGGCCTCCCGGATGAGCAGGCAGGGCAGCGCGCGGTTGGGCATCGATAGATACACAGTGGCCAGGCCCCAGTATACGTACGTCCATGAGCAGCTTGAGGATGGCCTCCCGGATGAGCAGGCAGGGCAGCGCGCGGTTGGGCATCGATAGATACACAGTGGCCAGGCCCCAGTATACGTACGTCCATGAGCAGCTTGAGGATGGCCTCCCGGATGAGCAGGCAGGGCAGCGCGCGGTTGGGCATCGATAGATACACAGTGGCCAGGCCCCAGTATACGTACGTCCATGAGCAGCTTGAGGATGGCCTCCCGGATGAGCAGGCAGGGCAGCGCGCGGTTGGGCATCGATAGATACACAGTGGCCAGGCCCCAGTATACGTACGTCCATGAGCAGCTTGAGGATGGCCTCCCGGATGAGCAGGCAGGGCAGCGCGCGGTTGGGCATCGATAGATACACAGTGGCCAGGCCCCAGTATACGTACGTCCATGAGCAGCTTGAGGATGGCCTCCCGGATGAGCAGGCAGGGCAGCGCGCGGTTGGGCATCGATAGATACACAGTGGCCAGGCCCCAGTATACGTACGTCCATGAGCAGCTTGAGGATGGCCTCCCGGATGAGCAGGCAGGGCAGCGCGCGGTTGGGCATCGATAGATACACAGTGGCCAGGCCCCAGTATACGTACGTCCATGAGCAGCTTGAGGATGGCCTCCCGGATGAGCAGGCAGGGCAGCGCGCGGTTGGGCATCGATAGATACACAGTGGCCAGGCCCCAGTATACGTACGTCCATGAGCAGCTTGAGGATGGCCTCCCGGATGAGCAGGCAGGGCAGCGCGCGGTTGGGCATCGATAGATACACAGTGGCCAGGCCCCAGTATACGTACGTCCATGAGCAGCTTGAGGATGGCCTCCCGGATGAGCAGGCAGGGCAGCGCGCGGTTGGGCATCGATAGATACACAGTGGCCAGGCCCCAGTATACGTACGTCCATGAGCAGCTTGAGGATGGCCTCCCGGATGAGCAGGCAGGGCAGCGCGCGGTTGGGCATCGATAGATACACAGTGGCCAGGCCCCAGTATACGTACGTCCATGAGCAGCTTGAGGATGGCCTCCCGGATGAGCAGGCAGGGCAGCGCGCGGTTGGGCATCGATAGATACACAGTGGCCAGGCCCCAGTATACGTACGTCCATGAGCAGCTTGAGGATGGCCTCCCGGATGAGCAGGCAGGGCAGCGCGCGGTTGGGCATCGATAGATACACAGTGGCCAGGCCCCAGTATACGTACGTCCATGAGCAGCTTGAGGATGGCCTCCCGGATGAGCAGGCAGGGCAGCGCGCGGTTGGGCATCGATAGATACACAGTGGCCAGGCCCCAGTATACGTACGTCCATGAGCAGCTTGAGGATGGCCTCCCGGATGAGCAGGCAGGGCAGCGCGCGGTTGGGCATCGATAGATACACAGTGGCCAGGCCCCAGTATACGTACGTCCATGAGCAGCTTGAGGATGGCCTCCCGGATGAGCAGGCAGGGCAGCGCGCGGTTGGGCATCGATAGATACACAGTGGCCAGGCCCCAGTATACGTACGTCCATGAGCAGCTTGAGGATGGCCTCCCGGATGAGCAGGCAGGGCAGCGCGCGGTTGGGCATCGATAGATACACAGTGGCCAGGCCCCAGTATACGTACGTCCATGAGCAGCTTGAGGATGGCCTCCCGGATGAGCAGGCAGGGCAGCGCGCGGTTGGGCATCGATAGATACACAGTGGCCAGGCCCCAGTATACGTACGTCCATGAGCAGCTTGAGGATGGCCTCCCGGATGAGCAGGCAGGGCAGCGCGCGGTTGGGCATCGATAGATACACAGTGGCCAGGCCCCAGTATACGTACGTCCATGAGCAGCTTGAGGATGGCCTCCCGGATGAGCAGGCAGGGCAGCGCGCGGTTGGGCATCGATAGATACACAGTGGCCAGGCCCCAGTATACGTACGTCCATGAGCAGCTTGAGGATGGCCTCCCGGATGAGCAGGCAGGGCAGCGCGCGGTTGGGCATCGATAGATACACAGTGGCCAGGCCCCAGTATACGTACGTCCATGAGCAGCTTGAGGATGGCCTCCCGGATGAGCAGGCAGGGCAGCGCGCGGTTGGGCATCGATAGATACACAGTGGCCAGGCCCCAGTATACGTACGTCCATGAGCAGCTTGAGGATGGCCTCCCGGATGAGCAGGCAGGGCAGCGCGCGGTTGGGCATCGATAGATACACAGTGGCCAGGCCCCAGTATACGTACGTCCATGAGCAGCTTGAGGATGGCCTCCCGGATGAGCAGGCAGGGCAGCGCGCGGTTGGGCATCGATAGATACACAGTGGCCAGGCCCCAGTATACGTACGTCCATGAGCAGCTTGAGGATGGCCTCCCGGATGAGCAGGCAGGGCAGCGCGCGGTTGGGCATCGATAGATACACAGTGGCCAGGCCCCAGTATACGTACGTCCATGAGCAGCTTGAGGATGGCCTCCCGGATGAGCAGGCAGGGCAGCGCGCGGTTGGGCATCGATAGATACACAGTGGCCAGGCCCCAGTATACGTACGTCCATGAGCAGCTTGAGGATGGCCTCCCGGATGAGCAGGCAGGGCAGCGCGCGGTTGGGCATCGATAGATACACAGTGGCCAGGCCCCAGTATACGTACGTCCATGAGCAGCTTGAGGATGGCCTCCCGGATGAGCAGGCAGGGCAGCGCGCGGTTGGGCATCGATAGATACACAGTGGCCAGGCCCCAGTATACGTACGTCCATGAGCAGCTTGAGGATGGCCTCCCGGATGAGCAGGCAGGGCAGCGCGCGGTTGGGCATCGATAGATACACAGTGGCCAGGCCCCAGTATACGTACGTCCATGAGCAGCTTGAGGATGGCCTCCCGGATGAGCAGGCAGGGCAGCGCGCGGTTGGGCATCGATAGATACACAGTGGCCAGGCCCCAGTATACGTACGTCCATGAGCAGCTTGAGGATGGCCTCCCGGATGAGCAGGCAGGGCAGCGCGCGGTTGGGCATCGATAGATACACAGTGGCCAGGCCCCAGTATACGTACGTCCATGAGCAGCTTGAGGATGGCCTCCCGGATGAGCAGGCAGGGCAGCGCGCGGTTGGGCATCGATAGATACACAGTGGCCAGGCCCCAGTATACGTACGTCCATGAGCAGCTTGAGGATGGCCTCCCGGATGAGCAGGCAGGGCAGCGCGCGGTTGGGCATCGATAGATACACAGTGGCCAGGCCCCAGTATACGTACGTCCATGAGCAGCTTGAGGATGGCCTCCCGGATGAGCAGGCAGGGCAGCGCGCGGTTGGGCATCGATAGATACACAGTGGCCAGGCCCCAGTATACGTACGTCCATGAGCAGCTTGAGGATGGCCTCCCGGATGAGCAGGCAGGGCAGCGCGCGGTTGGGCATCGATAGATACACAGTGGCCAGGCCCCAGTATACGTACGTCCATGAGCAGCTTGAGGATGGCCTCCCGGATGAGCAGGCAGGGCAGCGCGCGGTTGGGCATCGATAGATACACAGTGGCCAGGCCCCAGTATACGTACGTCCATGAGCAGCTTGAGGATGGCCTCCCGGATGAGCAGGCAGGGCAGCGCGCGGTTGGGCATCGATAGATACACAGTGGCCAGGCCCCAGTATACGTACGTCCATGAGCAGCTTGAGGATGGCCTCCCGGATGAGCAGGCAGGGCAGCGCGCGGTTGGGCATCGATAGATACACAGTGGCCAGGCCCCAGTATACGTACGTCCATGAGCAGCTTGAGGATGGCCTCCCGGATGAGCAGGCAGGGCAGCGCGCGGTTGGGCATCGATAGATACACAGTGGCCAGGCCCCAGTATACGTACGTCCATGAGCAGCTTGAGGATGGCCTCCCGGATGAGCAGGCAGGGCAGCGCGCGGTTGGGCATCGATAGATACACAGTGGCCAGGCCCCAGTATACGTACGTCCATGAGCAGCTTGAGGATGGCCTCCCGGATGAGCAGGCAGGGCAGCGCGCGGTTGGGCATCGATAGATACACAGTGGCCAGGCCCCAGTATACGTACGTCCATGAGCAGCTTGAGGATGGCCTCCCGGATGAGCAGGCAGGGCAGCGCGCGGTTGGGCATCGATAGATACACAGTGGCCAGGCCCCAGTATACGTACGTCCATGAGCAGCTTGAGGATGGCCTCCCGGATGAGCAGGCAGGGCAGCGCGCGGTTGGGCATCGATAGATACACAGTGGCCAGGCCCCAGTATACGTACGTCCATGAGCAGCTTGAGGATGGCCTCCCGGATGAGCAGGCAGGGCAGCGCGCGGTTGGGCATCGATAGATACACAGTGGCCAGGCCCCAGTATACGTACGTCCATGAGCAGCTTGAGGATGGCCTCCCGGATGAGCAGGCAGGGCAGCGCGCGGTTGGGCATCGATAGATACACAGTGGCCAGGCCCCAGTATACGTACGTCCATGAGCAGCTTGAGGATGGCCTCCCGGATGAGCAGGCAGGGCAGCGCGCGGTTGGGCATCGATAGATACACAGTGGCCAGGCCCCAGTATACGTACGTCCATGAGCAGCTTGAGGATGGCCTCCCGGATGAGCAGGCAGGGCAGCGCGCGGTTGGGCATCGATAGATACACAGTGGCCAGGCCCCAGTATACGTACGTCCATGAGCAGCTTGAGGATGGCCTCCCGGATGAGCAGGCAGGGCAGCGCGCGGTTGGGCATCGATAGATACACAGTGGCCAGGCCCCAGTATACGTACGTCCATGAGCAGCTTGAGGATGGCCTCCCGGATGAGCAGGCAGGGCAGCGCGCGGTTGGGCATCGATAGATACACAGTGGCCAGGCCCCAGTATACGTACGTCCATGAGCAGCTTGAGGATGGCCTCCCGGATGAGCAGGCAGGGCAGCGCGCGGTTGGGCATCGATAGATACACAGTGGCCAGGCCCCAGTATACGTACGTCCATGAGCAGCTTGAGGATGGCCTCCCGGATGAGCAGGCAGGGCAGCGCGCGGTTGGGCATCGATAGATACACAGTGGCCAGGCCCCAGTATACGTACGTCCATGAGCAGCTTGAGGATGGCCTCCCGGATGAGCAGGCAGGGCAGCGCGCGGTTGGGCATCGATAGATACACAGTGGCCAGGCCCCAGTATACGTACGTCCATGAGCAGCTTGAGGATGGCCTCCCGGATGAGCAGGCAGGGCAGCGCGCGGTTGGGCATCGATAGATACACAGTGGCCAGGCCCCAGTATACGTACGTCCATGAGCAGCTTGAGGATGGCCTCCCGGATGAGCAGGCAGGGCAGCGCGCGGTTGGGCATCGATAGATACACAGTGGCCAGGCCCCAGTATACGTACGTCCATGAGCAGCTTGAGGATGGCCTCCCGGATGAGCAGGCAGGGCAGCGCGCGGTTGGGCATCGATAGATACACAGTGGCCAGGCCCCAGTATACGTACGTCCATGAGCAGCTTGAGGATGGCCTCCCGGATGAGCAGGCAGGGCAGCGCGCGGTTGGGCATCGATAGATACACAGTGGCCAGGCCCCAGTATACGTACGTCCATGAGCAGCTTGAGGATGGCCTCCCGGATGAGCAGGCAGGGCAGCGCGCGGTTGGGCATCGATAGATACACAGTGGCCAGGCCCCAGTATACGTACGTCCATGAGCAGCTTGAGGATGGCCTCCCGGATGAGCAGGCAGGGCAGCGCGCGGTTGGGCATCGATAGATACACAGTGGCCAGGCCCCAGTATACGTACGTCCATGAGCAGCTTGAGGATGGCCTCCCGGATGAGCAGGCAGGGCAGCGCGCGGTTGGGCATCGATAGATACACAGTGGCCAGGCCCCAGTATACGTACGTCCATGAGCAGCTTGAGGATGGCCTCCCGGATGAGCAGGCAGGGCAGCGCGCGGTTGGGCATCGATAGATACACAGTGGCCAGGCCCCAGTATACGTACGTCCATGAGCAGCTTGAGGATGGCCTCCCGGATGAGCAGGCAGGGCAGCGCGCGGTTGGGCATCGATAGATACACAGTGGCCAGGCCCCAGTATACGTACGTCCATGAGCAGCTTGAGGATGGCCTCCCGGATGAGCAGGCAGGGCAGCGCGCGGTTGGGCATCGATAGATACACAGTGGCCAGGCCCCAGTATACGTACGTCCATGAGCAGCTTGAGGATGGCCTCCCGGATGAGCAGGCAGGGCAGCGCGCGGTTGGGCATCGATAGATACACAGTGGCCAGGCCCCAGTATACGTACGTCCATGAGCAGCTTGAGGATGGCCTCCCGGATGAGCAGGCAGGGCAGCGCGCGGTTGGGCATCGATAGATACACAGTGGCCAGGCCCCAGTATACGTACGTCCATGAGCAGCTTGAGGATGGCCTCCCGGATGAGCAGGCAGGGCAGCGCGCGGTTGGGCATCGATAGATACACAGTGGCCAGGCCCCAGTATACGTACGTCCATGAGCAGCTTGAGGATGGCCTCCCGGATGAGCAGGCAGGGCAGCGCGCGGTTGGGCATCGATAGATACACAGTGGCCAGGCCCCAGTATACGTACGTCCATGAGCAGCTTGAGGATGGCCTCCCGGATGAGCAGGCAGGGCAGCGCGCGGTTGGGCATCGATAGATACACAGTGGCCAGGCCCCAGTATACGTACGTCCATGAGCAGCTTGAGGATGGCCTCCCGGATGAGCAGGCAGGGCAGCGCGCGGTTGGGCATCGATAGATACACAGTGGCCAGGCCCCAGTATACGTACGTCCATGAGCAGCTTGAGGATGGCCTCCCGGATGAGCAGGCAGGGCAGCGCGCGGTTGGGCATCGATAGATACACAGTGGCCAGGCCCCAGTATACGTACGTCCATGAGCAGCTTGAGGATGGCCTCCCGGATGAGCAGGCAGGGCAGCGCGCGGTTGGGCATCGATAGATACACAGTGGCCAGGCCCCAGTATACGTACGTCCATGAGCAGCTTGAGGATGGCCTCCCGGATGAGCAGGCAGGGCAGCGCGCGGTTGGGCATCGATAGATACACAGTGGCCAGGCCCCAGTATACGTACGTCCATGAGCAGCTTGAGGATGGCCTCCCGGATGAGCAGGCAGGGCAGCGCGCGGTTGGGCATCGATAGATACACAGTGGCCAGGCCCCAGTATACGTACGTCCATGAGCAGCTTGAGGATGGCCTCCCGGATGAGCAGGCAGGGCAGCGCGCGGTTGGGCATGGGCGCGAGCCAGTCGCAGAGCACGTTGAGCGCGTTGTGCTCCAGGAACGCCAGCTGCAGGTCGCGCTTGATCAGCTGCGACATCGCAGACTTCAGCATCGACACCTGCGACGGATCGAACGGGGAGAGGCGTTTTAGCAGGATGTTGCAAGAAGTACAAATGCAAAAAAAGTTTTTTATTCATTTGTAAAAAAATTGAAATTTTGTTTTTGCTTAATTATTGATTTATTTATTGTTAAAAAAATTTCAGTATAGAAAAAACATACAGCATAATTTTTTTAACAAAGCTTTTACCCCTCTCAAAAAGTTATTCTATAACTTAACTAATAGTAATAATTTTAGGTTTTTACAATAATTATAAAAACAATTGGAATTTTTTATATTTAAGTAAGTGAATAAAGAGGATAACAATAAAATTTCACAGGAAAAAAATATTGTTTTCTTAAAATAAAATATTTTTGCGAGCATAATTTGTTTAACAAAATTTGTAGTCCGCTATCAAAAAGTTATTCTATAATAATTGTAATAATTTTAGGTTTTTAATGTTTTTATTAATAATTATAAAAGATGCAACAAAATTAAATTTTAGAAAGAAAATGAATAAAGAGGATAATAACAAAAATTTCATGGGAAAAAATATTGTTTTCATTTAATAAGATATTTTTGCAATCATAATTTATTTTTATTTTTTTAGTTATAAAAAAATATTCTACTATAAAAATAATAGTTTTAGGAATACCTCTGAAAAAGACAATACTAACTGTGAGACCATCTTATTACGGTTGAAAAGCCGATCGCAGACACTAAAAAAATATTAATATTAAAATCTAAGAAAGAAAATGAATAAAGCGAATAATAAAAAAATTCATAGAAAAAAAAATTTTTCACAATATATTTTTTTTTAAACAAAAATAATTTCCCTAAAATAAAAAGTTCAAAGAACAATCCCCTCCCTCGCACTGACCTTCTTGACGGCGGGCTGGTTCTTCCGGTTGAGGTCGCGGTCGTCGTCGGCGGCGGCGCGCATCTGCTGCAGCAGCGCGGCGATGAGGTCGTCGTTGTCGTTGATGATGTCGATGTCGCGGCGCCGCCGCCGCCCGCGCCGCTCCGAGCGCTTGCGCTCCAGCATCGCGTCGAAGTCCGACAGCCCGTGCATGGCCTCCGTGCTAAGGGCAGAGGAGCGCGTGAACCGACGCAGTACAGCCTGTTCCGAAACGGGCGCGCTCCAGCTTCGGCGGCATCGTCACTTAGCAACGGGCGAGATGACGGTCAAATGCATGTCTTGTCTAATATCAAAAAAATCATAAATACTCAAATATTGAAACAAATCCCATTCAGGAGCTCCGACGCCCCAGACGGATAGATTGACTCTTTATTGCTGACACAAGATAAATAAATCAAAAATATACACAGAAAAATTAACTAATTGTGGACAAAAGCGGCTCATCGCTACAATTTTGTCTAGGCAACTTTTATCTAAAGAACCTTAAATGAGACCAACAAGTCAATATAAAGAAAACTTATAACACAGACATACAAGACCACCACTTACACAACCGCCTGTTTACGTTAGATATTAAAAATGTATTCCTACCCCTTAGAATCCGGCGCAATATCATCATCATCCGAGGAGTCCACAGCCCCCGCGGCCGCCTTGGCGGGCTCCGGCGGCGCCTCGCCCCCCGCGCCCGCCGCCCCCGCGCCCCCCGCGCCCGCCGCCCCCGCGCCCTCCCCCGCGGCGCCTTCCCCTTCGTCGTCGGACTCCAGGCGAACTGTGCGGCGCTTCTTGGCATCTGGAGGAGCGAGGTAATACACGAAATGTGAAAATAAAATGTTACTGTCTGTTAGGCGGCTTTATGAATAGCAGTAGAAAATTATCAAAATACTTATTTTCACTGATAATTATTAAGATACTTATTTTCACTGATTATTTTCATTAATAATTATCAAGATAGTAGGTTTTACGATGAGTATCAAAATAATTATCTTTACCAATAATTATTGGTCCGTAGTAAAATGGTTAATGTATTAGGGGGTCCGACCTCTTCGGGTTACTTTGGCAGATTATGGAAAATTAGTATACTAAACTTATTTTTACTGGCAATAATAATAAACTATATAGAGGAAATATAACTCGACACTATTGACTAGTAACAGTAATACCTTTTCTGTCGATGGAGCCCGAACCAGACCGCGAACTAGACCGAGACCGAGACCTGAAAAACGGAAAATAATATGTCAAAAATATCATCCATAATACCACTGTTAAGCCCATTTCTTGATAAAAAATATGATCCTACTCGTATACCATGGAAACAAACCGTCATCAAAACACTCACCTCGATTTAGATTTCGCCGAACCCGACCGTGACCGTGACCGCGATTTTGACCGTGATCGCGACTTGGATCTTGAACCGGACCGCGAGCGCGATCTCGAGCCAGACTTGGACCGGGAGCGCGACTTGGACCGCGAGCCGGACCGAGACCGAGACCGGGACCGCGAGGCCGACTTGCGCGAGCCGGAGCGGGACCGGGACCGACTCTTCCTTTTGCCTGCGGTGTGAAAATGTGTTATGAAAGTGAGACAGTCAAGCAGTGATTCTTTCACAAAAAAATATTTGTATATTTTTGGATTTGTTATGTTAAGGGATCATTGATTTATATTTGTATGAAAGTCTCTGGAGCTATCTTTTACAAAAAAAATATCGGCCAACAATACTCTATTCCTGAGTGATACTCGTATCAGCTACTGATGGGAATGGGAAAATGGGAAACATAAGTATGTTTAAAGTTATATAATTTGGTACCCAACTCACCGTGTATGGGCGACCGTGACCGTGACCGCGACGCGGAGTGACGAGAGCCCGGCCGTGACCGTGATCGCGACCGGGACGCGCGGGACGCTGGGACATAACAATATGGTTTACACATACGAATGATTTGACTGTCACTTTTTGACATCCACACTTGGTGGGAACTAAGGAATTCAAAGGGAAAATCTATGAACATTTTTATCACCACGTAATTATCGTTGATAATTGTCAAGTTTATTATCTTGAATAATTATCCAGTGCAACCCTGTAGGATAGTAGGTATATTAATGTGTAAACTTACGTCCTGGCTGGTCGCCGGCATCCTTGGTAGCCGCGGCCGTCGCCGGCGGGGACCTGCGAACACATCGGACCTTTCTTACTACAGCTCTTGTCACTCACGTGAAAATAGTGGTGGACGTTTCTAACACATGTTAAATTGTCGTTTTGCAATCACTAATCGTTATGAAATTATGTGGCTTCATCATCACCTCAGCAGCATGAGATGGTAACTCATAAAAAGTGACAAACAAAAGTAACATGTAGGGATAATTTTCGAGGGTCATCATTCGTCATTAGATAATGACCTAATGAAAATTAGGCCCCAGGCGTATACCCTTTCAAACAAAAAAGAAGGCGGAGTAATCAGTAAATATACATAAAAACATACTGTTGAACATACATAGAAGCTCTTCCTTTGTTTGAATTCTGTTTTTAACCTATTTTTAACTAAATTAATTACAAAAACTAATTACAAAATACACCCATAAATTATATTAAGATTTATGACTCACCTGCTTCTAGATTTGGATTTCTTCGGGGATCCGCTTCTAGACCGGGACTGGCCCTGGGATCCGCTGCGAGACCGCGATCGGGACTTGGCCGCAGAGCCGCTGCGGGACCGCGACCGGGATTTGCGGGATCCACTCCTAGACCGAGACTTGGCAGGCGATCCACTTCTAGACCGGGATTTAGCCGTAGCTGGCGACCCGCTTCTCGAACGGGATTTTGCGCGAGATCCGCTTCTGGACCGTGATTTTGCGGGAGACCCGCTTTTGGACCGGGATTTTGCACGAGATCCGCTTCTGGAGCGGGATTTGGCTGTAGCGGGCGATCCGCTTCTCGAGCGAGACTTACGCGATCCACTTCTAGATCGCGACTTGGCGGGGGATCCGCTTCTAGAGCGGGACTTCTCGCGGGATCCACTTCTGGAGCGGGATTTAGCTGTAGCAGGCGAACCACTTCTGGACCGGGATTTTGCTGTAGCTGGCGAGCCACTTCTGGAACGGGATTTTGCAGGAGATCCGCTTCTGGATCGAGATTTGTCTCGAGAGCCGCTGCGCGACCGCGATCTCGATTTGGATCTGAGAACCAACATTGTATCAATTAGTAAAGATTATGTCTATCTTGAATACGCAGTGTACGAGTTGTGAGCTCAGAAATAAAATGTGAGAATGTGTGTGGCAGAGTGGGTGTTACTTTTCTACATTTTCTTAAACAATTTGGCTTGCATGCTCGTTAAATTTAAAGTGTATGTAGATGAAAGTCAAATAAAGGATTTTGGATATTTCATTATTATTATTTTATTGCCCCATTGAAATAAAAAAGGTAAGCCGCTCCAAGAGATAACATTTATCGGTGCAATAATATTTCTTCGATTATACCTGCTTTGTGTTCCTATGTAACACCTTATCTTAAAAACGAATTAGTTGAATTGCAAATAGATTTTTAAGAAATGAAAACAATAAGTACAAAAATATTATATTTTGCTGTTGAATTTCACTCTTATCTCGAATCCAATACCTGCATAGAAAACAAAAGAACAACAAAACTAGTTCCAGGTACAAAGGTCACCTTTTACCTGATTTTCGTAAAATAATTGAATGGTGAACACTTTGCCATTGGTAAATAATTATTGCCCAACGAATATATTGGCTACCGTGAAGAACCGCCAGAAACCGCGAACATAAAAAAGTGTAATTAAATGTAGCACAACATAGATAGAAAATGTATAGTTTATAAAAGGAATAAATGTATTATAACAAGAATCTACACATTCACTCCCTTCATAAAAATTCGTCTATACTTCGACAGTTGATTTTTATTTTACGCGAGTACATACCTACGCTACGAAAGATGTTAGTACTGGTCAATAGAATAAAATTATTTGCCAGGCAACGCCGCGCCGCAATGCCAGTCCGCGCGTTAGGGCATTTTGTATGGCTTGGCCAAACGAGTCCGCCCGCACTCGCGTAGCGCCGATTTTGTTAGGACCGGCGAATCGAGTTGTGCGCACACGCGTAACCCAAATTTTGCGTCAGCCGCAACGAAAGTGTTATGTAAAGAAATAGAAATAATACAATACCTCTCCCTTGAGTGCGGCGGCGAGCCGCTGGCGGAGCGCGAGCGCGCGCCCGACGCGCTGCGCGACCGCGACCGGGACCTGACAAGATCATTATTTTTACTGATAATTATCAAGATAATTATTTTCACTGATAATTATCGTTTAGTTTGGAAACACAGTTAAAGCAAAGACTTACAATCTACTGAATGTCTTTGCTTTCCTTGTTATAACTAATGAATATTATTTTAATAATTATCCAGGATCATCAGGAGCTTTTTTGATAATAGAGCAAGACAAATGAGCAAGCGAGAAAGATGTCACTGCTGCCCATTTAGGCTTTTTTTATCAAAAGTATTTCATTATTGTGTCCTTATAAAGTGAATAGTGGTATTAATTTATACAGTTTGTTTCTATAAATGTATTTTACTTACTCTTATAGGGCTCGGGTGATGGACTATATTTGGCAGTGTAGTAAAGAAGAAAGCATAAATATACCTGGAGTGACTGGAGGCAGAGGAGGCGCGCGAGCTGTGTCGTGACTCACCGCCATCTCCCTGCCACAAAACACATCAATTTGTAATGACATCATGGGCAAAGTCTAGGTAACTTAAAATTATGATAACCAATTTCTCAGATACAGTAGTTTGTATGAAGCTGTGGTGCTGTGGAAGGGCACAAACAATATGTCCGTCTTCTTCCTCCGTCCTTCTTTTTATCAGATCAAACAACAAAAATTCAATTAATTAAAGAACAAATTATATTAATCGAATGAATGCCCGGAAATAGACACATCAGCATTTAGCTGCTCGCCTAATAATTATTTATATGATATTTTAATACCACAAGATGAAAGAAATATAAAACAGATTGTTTTTGGGACTAGATATCAGAATAGGCAAGAATGAACATGTTACAATTTATCTGTCACTCACTGTCCACAGCATACTTATTAGTTTATAGCCTGAATCCAGATAATTGACTACATATATATAAATTTTAAAACTCACCGACTTGCTGCGAGACCTAGAGCGCCGCCCTCCTGCCAAACAAACATATGTGTGAATATAATGTGTCATTTTAGCAGGTTCAAAGAAATGTAACAATCATAATTAAATGTAGCAATACTAACTAATGTGTGGTATTTTAGAGTTTAGCAGATTGATAATGTCATGAAAGAGGTTGCTTTGGTCAAATGTATTTTTGTGGACTTCTAGAACATTTCGGTAAATAACGGTATATGTACTACAATACATACACTACATTATACATAATAGATCCATAGCAAACACAATAGCAACAACAACTTCTTGAAAAGTCCAAGAAAATTCATGAAACATTGAGGTTACGTTTTGTAAATATCAACATACCTGTATCTACATCCATTTTTCACTGTATAACTCACACAGGGATAATTCACTGACACGCACGTCCCCAAATATTATTGAGAAACTGAATTTAAGGAACGATTTAGATACACCAGTCTACATCGGCTTCCGAACCAAACTGAAGCAAAAATTTAACAAAAATCGCAACAACGGCGCAGGACGGCGCTGTCCACAGACTATGAACTATAAATGGCGCTGTCAGCTTTTATGCTGGCATTTGTCATAGACAAGTCAATATTGACAGTTTATTTTATTGTTTATGGTATCGGTTTCTAAACGTAAACTTTATTCAGTGTGACCAAATGGTGGCGTATTGGAAGATTTTTCAACATTCTCCATCCTTGAAAGCGACGGATGTGTGCAGTATATGTATTGTTATTTTCTTGTATTGTTTATTATGTAGTTTCATTTATCCGCAGTCTTCTATTTCTTTTATTAGTATTCCATACTAAACAATCCTTATAGTTTCGCCATGTCTATCTACTTGATTGTCTGCGGTTTGACTCAAAAACTATTGGTAGTGAGCTGAAATTTGCTACGGTTATTAATAACACGCCGACAAAGTTGTAAAATATTTTTTTTTGCATGCATCATCCTGTACCGTGACCATGATGCATGCAACTGCAATGAAATATCGAGCTACTCGTCAACAAAGGTACGCGGTAGGAAACCTGAAACATACCCTTAAAAAATGCAAGTGTTTGATATATTGATGTACCCTTTTCATACTTTTTTTTGTTCGTGACTATGTCCTCTAGAGGGCACCATATTCAAAATATTGTATGGTCACATAGGCCAACCTGGACAACGAAGACGCTTCTAACGATAAGTAAGTACCTACCTACTTTGTTTGGAAGTTATGAGGCAACAGATAAACATTCTCTATCTGCTATCACAATCATAAGCACTGCCGATTAACGGTATGTAGGATCGAAAAGACGGTGGTAGGTATCAGGGCGTGGGTTTTTATCGCCAGACACTTTACATTTGAAATATGGTTTTTAATTATATACCTAATTCATATATGGATTGAAATAATTTATTTGGCTTTTCAGTGAAGGAAAATATCGTGAAGCAACTTGCATGTCAGAGATAAATTCGAAGGCTTGTAAAGTTAATCCTCATTGGGCCTGAATGGTGAACTATTGCCTGTTCTCTCTCAATTAGAGGGGATATCTATGCCCCAGTAGTTTTGACGTGTATATGCTGACAACGATGGTGATAATGATCGGCATCTTCATTGCACTTTTATTGTAATGACAATATGTATAAATACGCCCACAAGTCAGATTTGTTTGTGTTCGTTACGAGTAGAAATTCGTAGTAAAAAATAACTTATCTGCAGATAGGCCCACTTTTTTCGTACCTGCATTTGCATTAGTGTGTGTATTAAGTATAGAGATGTGTGACATTTTGCCTCGAATTGAAACTCGGATTCTAGTCTCTGCTCCTGTATATAAAAAAGAATTATCTATGTTTTTACCATTGTCAGTCAACGCAGACTTATCGTGATTCTATTCTGACAAGGTTTATACACTGGGACGACAATGTTTGTTCAGTGGACGGAATAGCTTTCTGAGAATTTATATTTTTTATCTGGTCACACTTTTTTGTCAAATGTCAATGCAATGTCAATTTGATTGACTTGACTGATCACTAATTCACTATTGTGACTTGTTGTCAAGTTGAAGTTGTGGTGCGTGAATTTTGAATTTTCTTATTCTTTGTTATGATTGATTCTCTCTGAAACGTAGTGGACGTTTTTGTGATAACTTGACTTGAAACCCCAATCGCAGCGATGAACGAGAACGAGCAACTCCCGCTGAAGCGGGTGGAACTCTCCCTCACGAAATTCAACGAGGTCGCGATCCCACACCACCTCGACCTTCTTAGACAACATAAGGCGAACATTACAAAGGTATAGTAGAACTGATACATACTCCTGTAATTCCTCTTCATTTAAAACTACATTACAACCCCAGTACATTTTTGCACATTCTATGTTACTATTATTAGAAAGACGTTTTCGACGTCACAATTAGCTCTATAAATATTACATCGTTTTAAGAATAGATGTTTTGGAGTGCGTAACGCAGCTGAGGCGCGTGGCGCAATAGCAATTGGCATTGGCTTCACTCAGGAACATCACAACAGAGTGGAATCAGATTAGTGCTGTTTATTTATTATTTTTTGTAAAACACTGAACAAGTAATTACATCCATGACACACTTTTCATTAAGTGAATTATTTTGTTCTTTGTAATTGATTGTATACTAAACACACAAACATGGGTTATTTAAAAACAAGCAGCATCTTCTAACTGCCTGCGTGCTTGCAGATAATAATATAGAATAAGCGAACGAAGAGTAACTTATCACATTGTGCTGTTAAGATGAATGAATGTTTGTTTCCCGAGTGTGCTCCATACAAACATAGTTTGATCATAGTTTCAATATTATACTATACAATGCCAATTAAATTTTGTAGACATTATCCAGAACCCAATATCTATGCTTGTGGTTTGTCAAATTTTCGCTAAAATATATTGATAATGTTAAAAGTTCCACTTTTAAGTATTACGAAATAGTTGTTAACAAAGAAAAACTATGTGTGTACATAATTAATTGCATCATAAGAATACTGCTTACTGAAAAACAGATTAAAATAATCTGATAAACTATTAAATCATATTAATATGTAATGTAATTTTGTTAAAGTAGATCCTTTGTCTAGGCTTTGTTTGATAGACTGTAACACTTGTCGATCCATTGAGTGATTAATTAGTCTATCAATGTAAATATACTCACCTGAGTCACACTACACTGCTATATCCCAAGTAAATAAATAGCAAAGATGTAACAATTTTGATCAGAATGCCTAATTTGCAATATGTCTATGAAGTAAAATGTCTATAATAAATGTGTAAGTTATAAAATGTTTAAAATGTAAATTGCCTTAGCAGCCATAAAGTTACTATACAGACCTAGAGAAGGGTTTCATAGGTATACCATATAATAATGTATGCTAGCAGCTTTACATCTATACCCAACTTCAATAATGCACTGTAATTAAACTCCTTTTTACATGTCATGTCACTTTTTGCAATAATTCATATTTCTATGCAAATCAATAAAATGACTTGAATTGTCATCACCACTGCTCTGGCAGCAAGAAAGCATATGCCCCTCTGTTACTCAGCCACAGAAACATAATACCATTGAAAATAGTATTGTTGCTACCAAGTTTATCTGTAAATAAATAATATATCAACATACTGGGAATACATTTTTTTTATAAATTAGACTAGCCAGGCATCTCACCTGGTGGTAAGTGACGATGCGGCCGAAGATGGAGCATGCCTGTCTAGGAACAGCGTATTCACTCTAGCCTAGAAGGCGTCCAGACACTGAGCGAACAAAGTGTAAGTTTGAGCCTAGTCTATCGACTTGATAAGAAAAAGAAGTAGTATGTTCTCAACTATCCAGTTTGTTGATTTTGACAGACTCTGTTGTAATTAAATTGTGTAATAGTCTACATTGTGTTCTAGAACACGGTCCACAGCATGAGCATGACTCATTCCCTTCGCACATTCATCCACACATGTCTTGCTACAATTGCATACCTGAATTCCTGAATGCAGGAGGATGTTTTCTATGGCAAACGCGACGCTGAACGACGCGGCATACGTTTAACGCAGCATTTACTCATTAACACTTTCGCTGCGGCCGACGCAACATGTGAATCGTAACGGGCGTTAGTCGCCGGTCCCTACAAAATCGGTGTTACGCGAGTGCGGCGGACGCGTTTCGCCGCTCTATACAAAATCAGCGCTTCGTGAATGCGGGCGGACTCGTTTCGCTATACAAAATGCCCCACCGCGCGGACAAACATTGCGGCGCGGCTTTGCCTGACAAATAATTTTATTACATTTAATAATAGTAATTTATTACGAGAGAGCCGATGAAAGCCCTTTCTCACAGTTAGATTAGTATTCTGTGACAGTAGGTAAACAATCCCGACCGAGGGGAAATCTTAAAATCAAACGGATTTTTTTAGAATAAAATAGCGGTCGGCGACACGGGATTGTTACGCCTATTATTGCAAACGTCCATAGGCTGGCTGAGTGGTTAAGGTAGCCGACTCGCTAAGCGAGCGGTACCGGGTTCAAATTCATCTGCGGCCATGTACCAATGACTCTTTTCTGAGTTATGTACATTTAGTCGAATGCTAACTGATGCTTTGCGGTGAGGGAAGACATCGTGATTAAACCCGCACAATCAGGCGATTGAATGTTTAACCATGATCCAATCTATCCTATATACTAATACCTATATTACCTCCTTAGGTGCCTAATACCTATAGGTGTCGCATGCGAATGGGGCCCTATGATTTTACAATGATATTAGGAATACAGTATTTGAAGGTCGGAAAAAACATGATTCATGTTATTCACGTAGATAGTCAAGAGCAAACCCAAAGTAGATAAGGTTTTAGATAAGGGATGTCATTAGGGGTATTCAATTATTTTAACAAAAGCAGGTAAAAGGTGATCCTTGTACCACCTGGGCCTAAAGTATTGTTCTTTTGTATTCTATGTATTGCGTTCGAGATACAGTAAAACCGCAAATAAAATTTTGTACTATTATATTCAATTCCACTACCTACTTACTTAATTACGAAGAAATATTATTTGCACCGATGAATGTTATCTCTTGGGCGGTTTATCTTTTCTATTTTAATAGGGTAGGTAATAATACTATCAATACTTTATTTGCAAAAAAGAAAAACGCGAAGAAGTTATTTTAGAATACTTGGGTAGGTACTTCAATAAAGTTTATATAACACGAAGAAAATAATCGACTTATTAAAAAGCAGGTAACAAGGTACCTAATACGAAGAAATAATCTATTAATAAAAAATGTATGGACTCAATCGGCGTCTGCCGGCGCGCATGCGTCACGCCATCGTGGACGAGCCCGGCCGAGCCATACAGCTGTGCGCACGACTCATTTTGCCGCGTTAGTTAGCACCGCGCCTGACTCTTTGATATTTTGGCTCGCAGTGACAATTGTGCAAAGCTCCATTCTTATTAGATGCAGGCATATACAACTGTATTGCCGTGCACTGTACAAACTTTAGGGGTGGATTCTACACTCAACTATTCATAATAAAAAATACTTTAAAAATGCCAAGCTCAATAGTTAGAAATGACAGACTTTTTTATTTTATTGTCTTTGATTTTTGCAGGTGTGTATTAAAAAAACAATATCACAAAAAGTTGAAATCATATTCACTTGAAAAAAAGTTTCTAAAAAAGGTGAAACTAGTTGCAAGTAAATAACAATCAGTAAAGTAGCTAAAAGGTTGAACATCAATAGGAAAAAAAAAAATATGTTGGTTATCAACACCAAAAAAGACGAAAAAAACACAAAGTAACCAATTTACTACGTAAATTTCACTATTAAGATGCTTGTTTTATGACTTCTTTCAAAACTGTTTGAGCTTTTCTAAAAAAATAATACCAAAACCGTAACTCTATGTCGTAACTCTATGCCGTAACTCTACGAGGTTATGAGTTTTTGTTGGTTGAAAATAGGGTATGTGTGACCGCTGGATGCACATTGAAGAGAAATTATTTTGTGAAAAATACAAACTATGAGTATGAGTACAGGCTCGTGGTTTCAGTACGAGCAGTCGGGCGAGTGGAGGCGCGTCCGTTCGGAGCAGACGCACGCGGGGCGCGTCTCGCGGCAGCTGCGCTCGCTGCTGGCCGAGCTGGAGGCGCTGCGGCGGCGCGTGCGGCCGCCCGACCGCGCCGCCTTCGACGCGCTCACGCAGCGCGCCCGGGACGACACCTTGGCGGCCATCGTCGATTACCTCGGTGAGTCGGGGCTTTTAGTACACACTAGCCAAGCATTTGACCGCTACATCTCAACTGGTGGGAAGCCACGATGCGGCTGAATAGGAGCATGCTTGTCTCTAAAAACAGGCCATTCACAGTGGCCGTGGAGGAGTCCAGGTTATACTGTTCAGGGAACACACTAGTAGACAAAGAATTCTATTAATTAGATGTACGCATAAGAAAGGTTGAGCCAAAATGGTGCTCTGAAGGCGGTATGGGAGTATTGTGAAAGTAAGTGAAACGAGCCTTTCTCAGAGGCACCCTTGTGTTGCGGATGTCTAAAAACTACTTTGCTCGTTTGCCTCCCCTAACGAGTTGTGCGGGTCAGATGGTAGCCAAAACACCACTTTTAAATAAAACATGAAAGAAATACCTAACTAATGTGCCGTAACCATGATCTAATCTGGTCACTTTCTGCCAAATCCTGGATCATGGTCAAGGCGGACCCCGAGCTCTCGCACGCGAGAGCACAACCGGGATGTTGACGTCAAGATGATTATTTCTTTTTATCTAATGTGCCGTAGGATTGATAGAGGGCAGCTGCCGATCGCTGGTGGCGGCGGCGCGGGCGCGGCGCGGTGAGGGCTCGCGTGCGAACAGTGACGTCACTAACGCCTCCTACTAACTCGTCATTGGAACTCCATAATACTAGACAGAGCTACTGAGGCGTGAGAGCTGTACAGAGTAAAAGCCTTATGTAAAATTAAGATTAACCACAGATTAACACATTATTCCTCTCGATACAGTGATGTTGCATTTGCTAAGTAGAGTAGTATGGGTACTAACCAATTTCGGACCGTCTAGCTAGTTAGTTAGATCTAATGCGAGTGTGTGAGCGTGTCAGACACATTACGTTGCCATTGGCACTTACTAACAGCCTTTTTTTTCATGTTTTTGTGATGGATACTTTTGAGAATAGTTATAGCTTTTTATTTTTAATTAGCTAGCGACTCTTCTGTATCTTTTTGCATTTTGTTATATAACAGCTGTCAATCTCGACTAAAATAAATAACAATGTGTTGTATGAATTGGTTATATCGTGTCGTGGTCGTGTCTTTAAATACCCGAATGGAATATGACCTTCTTACCGGGCAAATGTAATCGCGCTCACGCTTCCATTGCAGAATCGTCCCCGGTGACGATAGACCGGCCTTCCACCGCGCCGGCGGCCGCCGCGGTGTCCGGCAGCGCGGTGTCGACGGACTCGGTGGGCGTGGTGGCGCACCAGCCGGATTTACTACAGTTGCAGATACATCAGCATGTGAGTGGGGCTATGAGTTGTTGAGACTTTTAAGTTTCAACGTAATCATGGGGCTATTAAGCTGTGTGATGTATCAATAACCCGAATGAGATTCAATATTCAAATCTGCGGGGCTAGCCATGATGAAAATCGCTCTTGAGCAAATCCACTGCCACTGACGATCGGAACCCGTCGGCTACGTTTGGCCGGCTTCGGAGCGTTTGCAGTACTGTGTCGATCTACTAGCGCCCGCTGAACGTAGCCCGCAGAGCGTAGGACGTTCTCGCCATTTCGGGCACCATGGCCCACAGTATACCTACCTAGTAAGGTTTGCAGTGCTCCATTGGATGGGGATTTGGGGAACTGGGGCTTTTGCCTTTTTGCTGCCAGAGCAACGTGTTATAGAGGTGGGCAACGCATTGGCGATACCCTTGGTGTTGCTAATGTCTATAGGCAGTGATGACCTCTTTCCATCAGGTGGCCCACTTGCCTGTTTGCCTACCGTATGACATAAAAAAAACATATGTCTCTGTATTCCGGCGCAGGAATCGAACCTGTCGTCCCGCGAGGCGGCGCTGGCGGGGTGGGGCGAGCTGCAGCGGGAGGTGTCGGCGCTGCACGACGCCTGGCTGCTCATACACCGCGCGGCCGTGGGGCAACGGGAACAGGTAACATTCATTATTCAACATGTGTGTCATCGTCTTCATAGACTTCTGCCAAGGTCTGCTTTCCTGCTCATTCTTATCTACTTCGCCCGGTCTTTAGTATCCACGCGTCGTAAGTTGGCTCTCGCATCCGACGCGGCGATGTCAATCCATCGTTTCTTGGGCTTACCACAGGACCTCTTTCCTGACACCGACCGGCAGGTGTGGGCGCCTATTTCCGACGTAAACCTTTACCAACTGAAAACGGAACTGTGACATTAATCGTCTTGTATGACACCCGTAAGATGAAGTGTTTGGTACATATGGTATTGTACCGTACGTATACGTATCGTACTCTGCCGGACACCACATGGCTTACTAATTTAAGATACAAAATTACGAAGCTGAAATGCTAAAAAAGGTTAAAGGATACGGTCTAACGGTTCATAAAAGGTGATCACTAAGATCCAGCCGGTACAAAATGAATGAGAATGTAAAATACGGAACTCGCATCAGTTGAAAAAAGAAATCTAAGTCTAGCCAATTCTTCACAATTATTTTTTGAAAAATAAATATTTTTAACAAAACTGCAACACTCATGCGACACTCATGCAACACTGGAACAAGCCGTAGAGTAAAAGACAAAAGAAGAAACTCCTTTTACGCCCTGAGTAAGAAGTTTTTTTCGTCATAGCGAAGATAAAAAATAAATGCCTTTGACTTTGACTTTGACTTTGATAAATCAATGAGGAAAGAAAAACTCCTTAAAGAGGAGAGGGCATTATGCTCAATAATGCGTGTAATGCATTGAGAAAACACTAGTGTTGCAGCATGCCGCGTGACATACCATTTGATGTTACATAACATGGCCGACGGATGTGCCAACAATGAACTAGCATAAGAACTAGATTTCCTTAGAATCATGGTATGTACAACATGGTCACCTTGGCGTTAATGTCCCGGATGTGCTCTCGCGCGTGAGGGCCCGGGGTCTGCCTAACCTCATTAGCGAAACTTTCACAGCCTGTCTTCGCCATAGAAATCACAACCACAGGGCAGGTCCTCCTAAAAGAGTAAGGAGTTTCATTCGTCATTAGTGGCAGTGTATGACAACGACAATGACATACTTGTCATTGTCAATGTTAAAACATATGATTTTTACCTGTCTGTCTATGCAGTGCCACAAACTTTATCTGACCCAGTGACAGCGGCCCTTGTAATGGCATTGACATGACATTACAAAATAGCGACATTTGGTTCCAGTTTTGGCCACAGGTTCAGATAAGTTTATGCATCCATACCTCTTTCCGGGTGTGTTCATAATTTCATGCCAAGAATGCGTTCGTTTCACAACGAATTAGTAATATTTCAAACATCAAAATTAAAAAATTGGCTAGCTAAAGAAATTAAATAATTACGCGAGGATATCACGTTTAATAAGCTTTATCCATTACGACTCTCATTATGCCGGCTGGTGGTCAGGAATATTTTAAACTGTCTCCTTTTGCCTGCTGTAACTGCTAGCGTAGAGAATGTGTATAACCGTTATAATTACATATAAATCTTTAAAGAGGGTTTTCGCAATTCTAAAATTCACGGGATGGCGTTACTGCGATGTGAGGTGTGCTGTCAAAATAAAGCCCTGTCATTGGCTGGAATACATTCGTCATTTTACAGCAGTCGTGTCTATCCAACATCATGACAGTATTTTGACAACAGACCTTACGCCTAACTAAAACCCTCATTAAATTTTTCGTTGATAAGTAGGCATAAATGGCCGGGTTAATTTCAGGTCGAAGCGACTGCGAGCCGCGTGGAGGTGTCCGCGGAGAACGTGACCGCCGCCACGGCTTCGCTGTCGGCGGCCGAGAGGCTCAAGGTAACTACGCTCTGTTGTACATTTAACATCCTCAGCAACATTCCATAGAGTCCACTGCTGTAGGCAAATTACGTAACTCTGTTGCCAATAATTCTCTAATTTCAATATTTGAAATTGTTACTTTTGCGATTACGTATGATCGATTTAATAGTTTCAGTTTATTGATATGGAACATTATTATCGATTATACGGAATTGCAAAAGTAACAATGGGTGGTGGTGGGCCATAGACCCGCAGGGCCACTAGGATGATGATGATGATACTTGCTGATGCGTGGGTCCATTCCAGGCGGCTGCGTGGTCGGGCGGCGGGGCCCTAATAGGTCTGGCGGCGGGCGGGCCGGTGGGGCTGGCCGTGGGCGCGAAGGCCGGCGCCGCCGCCGCGCTCGTCGGCGGGTTGCTGGGATACTTTGGAGCTAGGTAAGGCTTTTTTTTATACCACAAAGGTGGCAAACAAGCTTACGGCCTGCCTGCTGATAAGCAATCACACGTTTGCAAGGCTATATGATAAATTGACAATACACGGTTAACCTGCCTTGGAGAGGAGGTTTTTACAAAAAAACATGGTTAAATTAAATCGCAAACAGTAAATTACAGACACAGAAATCAAAATAGGAGAAATGCCATGTGGGGATAAACGATCGAGAACGCTTGTCTACTACTGCGCATAACTTTACTATGTATTTTTAAAGTTATGCGCAGTAGTAACCGAGGCTACAGGTACTCCCAGTTAGCACGTGGGCGCCTAGGTTTTTTTTGGCGAGTCGTGCATAACCAGTCTTGTCGGCTGGCTGGTACTAATGAGAGTTCACCTCCTCCCTCCCAACCGCTACCGGAGGTTGCCTTTTTCCTTTGCGTAGGGCGCAAATAAAAAGGGTTCATTGTCTCTGTACACGGTTCCACCGGAAGTTTATTTATATTTGTGATTTGTGATAATTCTAGTAAACGAGATTTGTACATATTGACTTAACTTATCTTGATTTCTGTGGTTGTGAGCCATGTTATGATGCACTCGATGTAACTTGATGTTTTAATACTAAAATACATACTTACGCACTGACTAGTAACGTTTGCAATGCCTACTAATATTATTATAATTATAAATGCGAAAATAACTCTATCTGTCTCTCTGTTACGCTTTCAAAACTAAACCACAGCACGATATTTTGATAAAATTTTGATTCCCCCCCACTCGCGTGTGTAGGGCACGCGAGCGGAGGCGCGGGTGGAAAGCTAGCCATTTAATAATTTAAATTCATTTCAGTGTGTTGGGGAGACGTCGTGATAAACAGATAAGGGATGCCGAGAGCGAGCGAGAGGCACTACAAACTCAACAGGGGAGTGAAAAGGACAGTGGTAGTGCTAAGGATAGTGTAACAAAGAAAGACGAATAGCGATCGCGGTGCGTCTGCTCTTAAGTGGACGCACATATGATTCGGGTGGAAGCGGGATAGATAGATTGCTATGCACTAGAGAAAGAGACAATACTTTGGAAAAATTGTTGGAGAAGAAAAAGGTATCACGATCGTGCTTCGTCTTGCATACAGCGCCGCCAACATATCTGTTCAGTAGACGGCGGCGCTAGTAAGACTAATGGAACGAAATTTACTGAATGGCGTGTTTCGCAGAAACCAAAATAAGATACGTAAATAGAAATGCCATGTAGGGTGTCTATCGAAAACGCTCGGGTCCACCTTGGCCACTACTGCGTATAATTGTGCAACTGCGCAATAACTGTCTGCAGATACTTGGTATACTATATTGGCTGATTTGGACATCTATCGACTTATCTTGTTTTGATGTCTGTGGCGTGTATAGTTCTAATATTATCTACTGAACAGATAAGTTGGTGGCACTAAAAGTAAATAAGGATATAAAAGTGAATAAGACGACGCGATAGAAACTGTTAATTTTACATCGCGTTGCTTTATCCAAAATAAGTGTTGTCAGCGCGAGTTAGTCCGTGATGTTTTTATCTCTCGTATAAACACCACAGACTAACTTAAAAACTTGTCAAATTGAACTCGATGAAAATTAATCTCCTCCATAGCCGGTTAGCCCTCTGTAACAATGAGGAAAGAGAAACTCGTTTTAAGAGGAGAGGGCACAATGTCGAATAATGCGTGACATACTTTTTTATGCATAAAATGGCCTGCGGATGTTCCTAGTAAAACAAGTATTCCCTAGCATAATAGTACACACATAATATGGCGCATCAACCGTCAAACGGCACGCTCATGGTCTGTCATCGTCATAAACTATAACTACCGGGCCGGTCCTCATGGAGTATGAAATCTCGTCAAAGCTCTGTAATCAAAGAATGCTGGCGGCAGTGAAAGGTATGGCAAGCGATCGTGGTGCAAACTATTCGTAAACACACGTGTGTTATTGTGTAATAGTGATAATGACTAATTGGTGCTTGAGTGCTGATTTTATTTATTGCATCCTATTCATTAATATTGTATTCTATTCAATGCATAGTGACGATAAGTCACACGATCGATTACATTTTGTAATTTCTCGCAGCTTCTCGACAATAATAAGACATATCGCAAAAGAGCACATATTATATCAAAAAGGAATATATTACGCTCTCTATGGCAATAAATAAAGCTCGTAGCTTTTAATATTGAAATATTTCTATTACATAAGTGTTTCAACGTATTAATTCACTTCGTTGAACTATCTCAGTTTTTACACAAATATAAATTTATTATTAAACTCGCGCGCGGTCTTACAGACTCAAAAATTTAAACCCTGTATCTTATTTTATCCTAATTTACTTTTCGCCCTATATTTTTCCTTGCTGTATGGTTGTAACTAATATTATAATTCCATGCAACATTTATTAATTTGAGTACAATTAGACCTGACGTATATAGAGATATTTATATTATTCTTAAAAAACAAACATGACCAAAGTGAAACTAGAGCGATTATATTGATTTGGTCTTGTTTGTTTGTTCCGAATATTTATTTTTCAAATTACGTATTGTCATACATAATGCGTAATTCACAGCTGGAATTTAAATGGTCATTCTGCGTATTGACCCGCACACATTTATAAATAGTCAATTGTGCAAAATAAGTTAAGGATGTTAGAATGATGACTTTCTGTTCGAACTGAAATTCATTTTGCGTCAGCGCGTTTCTTCATAATTCTAAAGGTTATTTCTTGTCTTGCTATGCTATAGATATAGGACCATAGTTTTTATCTTCTCTCTGTACAGCACCACCAACTTATCTGTTCAGTAGACGGCGGCGCTAGTGAGGCTAGAAGAATGACATTTTCTATTGCAATTTTTAAATAGCCTTTATAGTTTTAGTTTTACCTACTGAACAGATGAAGGGGTGGCACTGCATAGGATTTTATTTTCAAATATTCGTATCTGTGATTGAGCATATTATGTATTGTTGTCCTATGTAATGGTGGTTATAATTTTGGGTGAATATCTGGATTATTTATTACATACGCATTAACCTTATGAATATTTGTAAGTGATAACTTTACAAGGCCATTTTATGGTTCTTATTATGCAAATGCAATGCTGTGATATACATTCTAGCCTTTCGCGTAATCTAGTTGATTATAAATAAATGATTATGCCGTGTAAGTAGATAAGTACAGTCAGTGAATATTTTTATATTTTAAGCGAGGCTTATATAATAAAACCTTCTTTTGTAAGTGGGTTAAATAAAAGCGTAACATTTTTGCCTTTGTTTTATTTCAACACTTCTTTATTATAGATTTAGGTACGATCTAAAGCGATTTTTTTTTCTATGGATACGGTCAAAGGATGCGGTCTAGCGATTCATAGGTGTTCACTAAGATCCAGCCGGTACAAAGTGAATGAAAAACGGAAGAATGTAAAATACGAAACATGTATCAGTTGAAAAAAGAAATCTAAGTCTAGCCAATTCTTCACAATTAATTTTTGAAAAATAAATATTTTTAACAAAACTGCTACACTCATGCGACTCTCATGCAACACTGGACCAAGCCGTAGAGTAAATGACGAAAGAAGAAACGCCTTTTACACCCGGATTAAGAAGTTTTTTCGTCATAGCGAAGAGAAATCAATGAGGAAAGAAAAAACTCCTTTAAGAGGAGAGGGCATTATGTTTAATAATGCGTGTAATACATTGAGAAAACACTGGTATTGTGGCGTGCCGCGTGACACCTTTTGATGTTACATAAAATAGCCGACGGATGTGCCCAAAATGAACTAGCATAAAAACTAGATTTTCTTAGAGTCATGGTATGTACAACATGGTCACCTTGGCGTTAATGTCCTGGATGTGATCTCGTGCGTGAGGGCCCGGTATCTGCCTTGACTATGATTCAGTATTTGGCAAATCATGTAATTACAGTGGAGCGAGTGGCATCTGACCTCCGTGAACCTGCAAACTAGGGGAACCTGACCAGATTGGATCATGAATTCAGTCGCCTAATTACGACTGAAGTACAGTAGGCTAATTACGTAACTCGGTTGCAAACAATTCTGATTTCAATAATTGAAATTGTTACTTTTGCATTGCGTATGATCGTTTTTTGAATGGAACTTTGTTAACAACTGAACCCATGATAACAAATCGATAATACAGAATCACAAAAGTAACTATGTATTTCAATCATTGAAATCAGATAATTGTTGGCAACAGCGTTACGTAATTAACCTATTGGTTTCATTCGACGACCTGAGTGGTTCAGTGGTCAACATGCCAGTCAGCCACGCAAGAGGTCCAGGGTTCGATTCCCGGCCGGGCAAAAATTTAAATGATGAATTTTAATTTGCTACGGGTCTGGGTGTTCTGTGTAAAATAAGTATGTATTTAAAAAAGTATATGTATAAGTAGTAGTAGTGTAGTAAGTTAGCTAGCACCCATAGTACAAGCTATGCTTAGTTTGGGGCTAGATGGCGCTGTGTGAATTTGTCCACGATTATTTATTTTATTTATTACTTTATCACGATGTTTTCCCTCGCATCGCTTAGTGTTCAACTTAACTCAGAAAAGAGTCATTAGCGAAACTTTGTTTTATAGTCCTCTGTGGTTTAGGTGAACGTCAAAAAACCAAAAGAAGAACCACTTTGCTGTCCACCTGTCTCATCATCACAGCCCGTAACAGTCCACTGCAGGACTTTGGGCCTCTCCCGCGAAAGGGGAGGTTATTGCCATAATCTCCACGCTTGGCAGGCGGGTTGGAGATCGCAGTGTTTAAATATAATAATGGAAAATGCTGCTGCCCATTTTCCAGACTACGGAGACTCTTGATCTTTTGCCTCGAAAACATTAGTCGCCTTGTACGACACCCATGTATGTAAGGGGTTGGTGCTATTCTACTCTGCCGGACACCACCTGTCTGTTGGATGGATATAATCATAGAGAAAAAAATGTATATACAGAAGGGTATAATCATCATCATCAACTTTTTTCCAACAATAAAAAGGCGAGCTGAGGTCAAAAGGCGATAGTCGTCATCTTTTTTTTGCATCTTACTCACTAGGTGAGGTCGGCAATTAGTATAAAGTTGAAAGTGATAAATATATGGCTTTAGGTAACCCCGGTCCTTGAGAGATGCTAAAACCGCCAGATTTCTATGCTTGAAATGTATGGAAATATCAGCATCACCATCGAACGTACTGAACCACAAGTTTATGACTTGCACCACACAGTCTAAGCACGCCAATCCAAGTCTCATCTACGTATTAAAATCACAGACATAACAGACTAAACACAAATCACAAATATTCCCTGTTCGCTCGCTCTACAATGATTATGAATCTTGCTATCCCGTTTTTTCATCCATTGGAATAAGTTCACGGAAAATGACGCGCGCAATGTTTTGAACGTTCGACATACTGACATTGCTGACGTTTCTTTTGGAACATCGATGTAAATTTTATAATTTCCTAATAAAATTTAAATCAAACCATTTGAATAACGGTGTAATTTAGTGCACATTTATGAGAAAGCGCAAAGTATGGAAATACAAATGGATTGTCTTTTCATCGGGAAGTAATTTCATTCGTGGTCGCGGCGGTCGGGAATCAATTTTAGAAATTGTGATAAAAATAAGCATCGTAATAGTGTGAATTTGCAATAATTGAAATGCTTTACCTTAAAACAATATGCCAATAAAGATAGATTTAAAATTATTGCCAATTTGAGCAATATTTCGGTGTCTAAATAGGTACGAAAATATTTTGATGCTAACAGGGTCGGACTTAGTATTTATTGTATAGAATTTTAATACTCAAATCTTGTAAATAGCGGTCCAGAATTTTATATGGGTTTCATACACAAAATATACCTAAATGACATTTTAAATTTTCAGACATTTTATGAAACAACGGATTAGCGTATTTACGTTTATTATATTTATTTGTTTTTCTAGGTTTCCTAAAGACCAGACATGGTGATGTCTGGGTTGCAAATTGGAAGTGCTGCGTTGTAAACATTTTGAAGAACAAGATAATAATTAGATGCAAGTAGGTACCTTCTGTCCTGGTGCACCATTATTATATGAATTTTTACTGAAGATAAAGAATATGCTGCCTGTTTAATATATTAATGCACCTATCCTTTTCATTATTATTCTTTTTTTCATGACTATGTCCTCTAGAAGACATCATATTCAATTTATTGTGAAGTCACACAGGCCTACCTGTGGACAATGAAGACGCTTCTAACGATAAGTAAGTAGGTACCTATTTAGTTTAGAAGTTATGAGGCAACAAATAAACATTCATACTGGTCAAAATCATAACCCTCCTTTTTGCAAAAGCAAGCACTGCCGATTCACGGTATGTAGAATCGAGAGTTCGAAAAGACGGTGGTAGGTATCAGGGCGTGGGTTGGATTCACTAGACACCTTACCTTTTATTATAATGACAATATAAAATTATAAGGCCAAGTTTAAAAAAAATTGCGTAGTCGTCTGGAGCGAAATACAAGTCAGATTTGTTTGTGTTCGTTACGAGTAGAAAGTCGTAGCAAAATATAACTTATCTGCAGATGGGCTGCCTTGTTCCGTCCCTGCATTTGCATTAGTGTGTGTGTTATAGAGATGTGTGACATTTTGTCTCGTATTTAAACTCAAAATGTACTCTCTGCTTCTGTATATAAAATCTCTATGATTAAAATGTATAGTCCATGGAAGTGTTAAGTCGCTCCACGTTTGGCCACGTGCGGCTTTAAGTTGCAGGCGGGAGAACTTCCAATAGTAACAGACGTTCCGATTTGGCAGTCGCCGACCACGGTCGGAATACCGACCACGACCAAATCGGAACGTGTGTACCGCGGTGGGTCCGACATAATTATTATCACACTAGTCGGAAGTGGTCGGCTCGCCAGCGCATCCGACTTCCGACCAGCGCGGCTAGCACAAAAGTGCCCGCGTCATAGCTCGCGCCGCGAGAGAGCCCTTGTTTCCTTCTCTCAATACTAACATGAAAGTGATAGCAGTATCTATGTTGTGCTTTTTCTCACTTGTCGCGCGCGAGAGCACACTTGTGTTAACATTTTAGGAAGCCGTTCCGACAGTTGAATCCGACCAATCAGCAAGCAGTCACATTCACAACGCCAGGGGAAGGAGACGCGTGTTTTTTTGTCCTGCGCTGTTAAAATGGATCGGGAGGAATCGAACGAAGGCGCCCTTATTATTAAGCGCACTCCACATGTGGACAGTTCCGCGGGAACACGAGAGTGTAGAGGGAGTATTCGCCTATATAAGTGTAGTCCCGTGCGTGTTTGGCATGGCTCGCCTATTTCATAGACTAAGTAGAGATAGTTCGTTGTCGTCTCGATTCGACTGATTTTATATTTATAATCATAGCGCTTTTTCTCGTAACAGGTTCGGAGTACACTTGACCATGATCCAGGATATTAGTAGATCAAGTTATTACAGTAGAGCAGCTGCCATCATCTCTGTTTACAGCAGATTAGCGATATTACAGCGATGAATCGATATAATGTCGACGCGTTTTGACACCCACCACATCCCTAATAGGCGAGAATGTAGAGGGTCGACCAAAGTTCCGGCCAAAGTTTCGACGGACATGTGGAGTACGCTTTACTTAACGAAAAGTAATAATTGAATTATTGGAGCTATGTAGGGACTTTCCTTGGTTGTGGAATTTATCACACAAAGATTAAAGCAACAAGGATATTAGGAATCGACCTTACATTATAATGCTTGAAGTACTCCAAAAGTATGAACGTGAGGCTACCTTAAAAACACTCAAGAAAATTTTATATTATCGGCGGCATGACGTCCAGTCTGCTCTAGCTAGAGCAAACTTAAATTTAAACTTTGCAATTTTTTACTCAGTGGTCGGGTTAACCTGGAGGTGTGCCCGTACCTATATGGAGCGTCACTTTGCGCTTTGACTAAAAAGGACGGTGGAGTGAGACCTATCGCCATCGGTAGTGTCTTCAGACGTTTAGCGGCCAAGCTGGCCTGCCAATTCGTTAAGGAAGAGATTGCAGGGTACTTGCAGCCACACCAGTTAGGGTTTGGTTCCCGAATGGGGTGCGAGGCAGCGATCCACGCAACCCGTGCGTACGTGACTGACCCAGCCAACTCAAATAGCGTTGTCATAAAACTGGATATTTGCAACGCGTTTAATGCGTTAGAGCGGGATGTTCTGCTAAACGAGATCAAGGAGAAGCTGCCCTCACTCTTTCATTTTCTCCACCAGGTGTATCGTTTCCCATCTAACCTCTTCTTCAATAATGAACTAATTTTTTCCCAAGTAGGAGCGCAGCAGGGCGATCCGTTGTGGCCGCTCATTTTCAGCCTAGCAATCCATACTGCCGTTAAGGAAATTAAATCCACCCTGAAAATTTGGTACCTAGATGACGGCGTCATAGGAGGAAATCCTGAGGACGTACTTCAGGACCTGGATGTACTGGTTCCTCGTCTTCAAGAGCTCGGCCTAGAGGCAAATACCTCCAAATGCGAGTTTTACCCCTGCAGTAGTGCGGCACGACGCATTCACTTTTCCAGATTTAATTCCCTTCTTCCTGGTATCAGAGAACTATCATCCTGCACATTCTACCTTTTAGGGTCCCCTCTTTTTCCAGACGCTATTCCTGAGGCCATTGATATTCGTAAAAAGCTTCTCCTGGTCGCTCAAGAACGTTTAAGCAAGCTTTCCGCCCACGTCACTTTAACCTTGTTGCGTATGTGCTTCGCTCTGCCTAAGGTTACGTACTTGTTGAGAACTACCCCTACCTGGTTAAGTGCCGATAATGTCTCTTCCTTCGACACAACGCTGAAGTCTACCGTTGAGTCGATTCTTAACGTGTACCTCGACGACTCGCAGTGGAGCCTGGCGTCTCAACCAATCCGGTATGGAGGCCTCGGTGTGCGGTGCATGCAGGACGTAGGCTTGGCGGCTTTCTTGGCGTCGGCGCATGGAGTTGCAAACCTTGTCGCTAGCATTCTTTGTTGCGACGATGATAAGGCAAGCATACCCTATGCGTCAGATGCTTTGATAGCGTGGTCAGCTCGCAATCCTACCGCGCTGCCCCCATCAGCCCCTCATATCCAACGCCATTGGGATGACCTCAGTGCAAAGCGGGTCAACAAGCAGCTTCTTGACAATGCCACAGGGACAAACTTGGCAAGGCTCAGAGCCGTGTCGCAGTCGGAATCCGGAGCGTGGTTGCATGCCCTTCCGTCACCTCACCTGGGTACTTTTCTTGACGACAACTCCCTTCGGGTGGCAGTGGCCCTCCGCCTGGGCTGCAAGGTGTGTGAATCCCACGAATGCACCTGCGGCTCTGTGGTGGAGGCCGATGGCCATCATGGGTTGAGTTGTCGTCGCTGCGCAGGTAGGTTTCCGCGTCACCACGCCCTAAATAACATACTCCGCAGAGCCTTTGTGTCAGCCAATGTCCCTTGTGTGCTGGAGCCGCCGGGCCTGTGCAGGTCAGACGGGAAGAGACCAGATGGGCTGACTCTGGTGCCCTGGAAAAACGGGAAATGCCTAGTGTGGGATGCCACGTGCGTTTACACTGTCACCGCCAGTCACCTGAGTCGCTCGGTCATTTCATCAGCTGCCGCTGCGGAGGATGCAGCTGCCAAGAAACGGCAGAAGTACGCAGCGATGCAGGCCACCTACCTTTTTGTGCCCTTTGCTGTAGAGACATTGGGCAGTTGGTGTTCAGAGGCGAAAAGCTTAGTACGCGATTTAGGCAGCCGAATCAGGAATAGTAGCGGTGACCCCCGCTCTGGTTGGTTCCTGGCACAAAGGATAGCCATTGCCATACAGCGCGGTAATGCTGCTGGTGTAATGGGTACCTTTGCGCCTGGGACAATCAGGGGCGGGTTATTTGATTTAATGTAATTATTTAAGTTTATTAATAGGTTTCTTTGCTAGAGCAATAGGCGACTGACAGTCGGATGCTATCGGTCGAGGCCTGTAGGGCTGGTTAGTATCCGAAGTAGGTCTTTGTTCAGCGTCTGCCAAATCGGAGCGTCTGTTTTCAGTTTAAAAACTTTTTCTAGTATTTGGCATTATAATCGAAGGCCTTAGTGCATTCCAACTTTGACAAGTAAAAAGAAGTAAAAATCAACATGGCCGCCGTCGGTCATGAAAAAAACATGGCCGTAAAATTATAATTTGTGATTTTGTTGAATAATCGGTCCGTTGCATTTTTGTAGCGTTGCGTAAGTGTATTTTGTGTTTATACTTGATTGCGGTTACAGTGCGTGGCAGCGTGCGTGTGTCGGTAGATAACACGATAAGTGCAGTGAGTGAGTTGAGGATCGTTGTCGCCGAGTCGTAGCTACGCGTCACAGCGGTAGCTGGTGGGTCTCCGTAGCGCATGCTGAGGGGGCAGCCGTGACGATGTCGTTCCCCGGCCGGCCGCCGCTGGTGCCGTATGGGCTGGCGCCGGGAGTAGTCACCATGCCAATGGCTACACATGTAAGACGAGCGTTTCATGGAACTGGCCTGGGGTCTTTTCGGCTAACCTAACTTTACAACCTAAGTTACAACCTTACCAAAAATTAACTCGTGTCGTTAAAAACCTTATTTCCTAGTTCACACTGTTTTTAAGCATTTTGGCACTTGTTGAATAATTAAATTTTGCTAATTTAAGACAGTGTTATAGTGAAATCTAAAGTAAATTCTAGAAATTGCCACCCTAAACGATCTTTACGTAAAATAATGAAAAAAAAAGCTGATTGAAACTGAAGCAAATGATGATGATGACAATTGTTTTGTTTTACACAATGTACTTATTACATATTAGATAATAAAACTGATAGCTACAAAGGAAATATACAATGTAACTGAATTTGGAATCTGCTATAAAATGGTAGACAAATGTTAGCATAAACCAGATTTTATACTTTCAGTACGGATATTTTTATGGACCATTATTTATAATATGACTGTTACTTGTTACCCAGTATCACAAGATTATTCCTTTTTATTATTTTATACAGTAGACAAACAGGCAAGCAGGCCACCTGATGCAAAGTGGTCACTGCTGCCTATAGACATTAGCAACACTAGGGGTGTTACCAATGATTTTATACCACAAGATAGAGAAAAATGACATTGTGTTGGTATGATCCAGGGATTCCAGTAGTTATGTCAAGACAATAGTACTATGTCAAGAATATCCTTAGAAATTAAAACAAGAAATTGTATAGTAATGTGTACCAGGTTCATTAAAAGTTGTTGTAATATTCTTACATGATATTTCTGTTTTGTAGCTATGGTTACCACTACAGGCAGCAACTCAGAACCTTTTTGAAAGTGTCTGAAAAGAGAATAGCTACAATGATGAGACACATATTTGCATCAGGAATCATATCTTACATACATGCTTACACAACATCACACCATTTTCGTATAGGTAGGCAGATACCACTTTCATATCACGACAAAGCAGCAGACACTTCTGAATAAATATGAGTGGTGGAGGTTTGATACAAGTTGCCAGAAAATTATCGATACTTTCAGCTATAAATGTGAACCAGTTTAAGAATAGTTAAATTTAGAATTTATTGTATGATGATGATTACAGTAGAAATTAGTACTTATACTAAAGTCAAAGTCAAAGGCGTTTATTTGTGACAGGTAGGCATACAGATTCATCAAGATATTATAATGTTTGTGAGTATCTCTGTGTTAACCCCAATTGTGAGCATACAAATATTCATCATCACAACCCATAACAGTCCACTGCAGGACTAAGGGCCTCTCCCACAAAAGGGGAGGTTATTGCCATAATCTCCACGCTTGGCAGGTGGGTTGGAGATCGCAGTGTTGTAAATATAACAATGAAAAAAGCTGCTGCCCATTTTCCAGTCCAAGGAGATTAGATCTTTTGCCTCGAAAACTTTACAACATTAGTCACCTTGTACAACACCCACAAACCCAGTGTAAGGTGTTGGTGCTATTCTTCTCTGCCGGACACCACATGGCCAAACATGCCTATGGACAAATATTATAATTGTACAAATAAAATCATAATGGCTAATACTTTACTATTTTATAATCATTGATACAAGGTAACCAATGCTGTGGAGGCTGATGAGCTCAAACCACTATAGACCAGAAGATTTGTAGCAGCATTTTCAGTTGTGTGCTAAAAATATAAAACGTGAATTTGGTCAGGGGTGGTCTGGCATTGTTCGGTCGGTTAGGCTATCGGATCATTGTTTGTAACTCGCACTGAACCATCCCCATGTTCCCGGCAGGTGATGGTGAACGCCTACGCGGGCGGCGTAGGAGGCGTGGGTGGCGTGGGCGGTGTAGGTGGTGTGGGCGGTGTGGGGGGCGCGGGCGGGCGCGGCGCGCTGCTGCCGGCGCCTGGGAAGGGCGCGGTGGGCCGCGCGCCGCAGCGCAGCGCCAACGGCACCGCTGGCATCGACTCGCAGGCGCCGCCGGTCACCGTGTTCATTGGTTAGTTAAACATTGCATTTAAACAACCGTTAACAACCGTCCATAGCCGACGACATCTACGGGTACGGCCGCACTCACAGAAAGAAAGACGACGTTCCTACAAGCTACCCAATAGGCACCCTAAGCAAGCCACCTGTTGGAGCGGTATCCAAACAGACTTAATAACAGTGCTGTGCCACATGACAGATTGTGGCTAAGTTACCATAATGTGGCAAGTGTATTGAAATAACAATATTAACAGCCATGTGGCGGTGGCGCATCAAGGCTGTTGTCTTAGAGCATCACTTTGCTTCTTCATATGAATTTTAGTGAGAGGAACCTAAGTATTCCATTAAGAATTTTTAGTTATTTATAGCATTAGGTACATATAACAGAAATGTAAAACAGGTAGCTCTGAAAAGCAGCGTCATAGGCGTGAGCTTTAAATACTGCATTGTTTACCCTTTATTATTTTGCTAAAACTTTCGAATGTGTCTGGACTAAATTAACTGTACTCTATTAGCTAGTCATTGGTGTAAAGACTTTTCTAAACTGGCAATATGTTTATTGCAATATGTGGCTGCAATATAATAAATAAAATAAATATTGTCACCTCGTTGTTAACGGTCAGGTTGAGTAGGAAAGAATGCACTATTCCATATGTCTGGCCACTGTTATTGCACTAAAAATGTTGCCTATTTGAACCCCCGATCTTGCAACGCCCCGCGGTCTCGCCCTAGGCAACATATGCGCGTGGTGTCGGATCTATCCCCGCCCCTCCCCCAGGCAACATAAGCAGCCGCGCGCCCGACGCGATGATCCGCGCGCTGGTGGGCGCGTGCGGCGGCGTGGTGTCGTGGAAGCGCGTGTCCACGTTCGGGTTCTGCGAGTTCGCGGGGCCCGAGCCCGCGCTGCGCTGCGTGCGGCTGCTGCACGACCGCCGGCTGGCCGAGAAGCCGCTCGTGGCGCGCGTGGACGGCAAGATGCAGGCGCTCGTCGACTCCTACAAGAGTGAGTACGACCGCTATTTATCAATCTCTCATTTCTTCATATTCTACTTATCTCATATCGTAATGGAGTATGTACATAAGGTACGTCATTGTTTGTTTTAAACTCACTAAATCCAGTACCTATTTACATATTTAGTAAATAGTCAGATTTTAAATTGTACTGGTTAATCACCTTATAGGCGAGCGGCATCGTCGATGCGCTCGGCGGCGAGGTGATACTTTGAATGACACTACGTGTCTGTCAATGTCACAGTGACGAGTGGCCGGCGGGCGGCGCTTGCGTCCGCCGCGGACAAAGAACAAAATCTTAGGCCGCGGAGTCAATTTTTTTTTTATGGCCCTACATTCTGGCCAAGAAACCGTTATTCGAGTATTCATTGTTATTACATGTATATTGTATGACGTTCATAAGTGTTTGTGAAAACCTAAATTGTATAAACGTATTTGATTTGATTTGATCAACTAACATTGTACCCGATGTTAGCTCGTTTGATAGCAAAATAAAAAGAATATTTTCCTTATAGCTGAGCAGCGTACCCGCATGGCCAACGAGGGCGACCCCTTGCCGGCGGGCGTCGCGGGGGGCGCGGGGGTCGCGGGGGTCGCGGGGGTCGCGGGGGGCGCTGGGGACGCGGCGGGCGCGGAGGCGCCGTACCTGGACGCGCGGCAGCGCGCGCTGGACGAGGCGGCCGAGCGCAGGCTGCGGCAGATCACGGAGGACTACCAGCACGACATCAACAACTACGAGACGCTGCAGAAAGGTTGGTGGCTGCGGGCTGGCTGGACGGACGGACGGCTTTTAGGGGGACATATTGTGTATGGCTGCTGCCTTGCTGCGACCGTCGCCAGACATTATTTCTATTGTAGTTTGAGCCGCATTCTAATGTTGTGGCATATTATGTCCTTTTCCACTCGATCTTAACTTTGGGTAATTTGTGTGTGGAAAGTCTCATATCTCAGTTGTTAAAAATGTAATTCATATCTCTTAGAAAATAACAAACTTCCGTACAAATTTAAACTTTCTAAGTCACCTGGAAGAGATTGTTTTTCATTATCAATAAGTGAGTCAGTGAGTTAGTGACAAAATATTGAACCTTCGATAATCGATATTTTAAGAAGCTCGTTGAGTGTGTATGGCTGTGCTTGTTTTACTTGACTTGACACCTGACCTGACTCCTGCCGGTGAGTAAGGTTTTTAGTGTTCCATGGGGTGCGGATTTGGGTAACCGTGGCTTTAGCAGTGGAAGGACATTTGCCTTTTTGCTGCAATAGAAACATTTTAAAGAGGTAGGTATCGCAATAGTGGTACCCGTGGTGTTTGTAATGTGGTGTCTCTATGCAGCGGTTACCACGTTCCGTGAGGTGGCCCGCTTGCCTGTTTGCCTACCGTATGACGTAAACGAATACCATACCAAGGAATGCATGTGCTTGTGATAACAAACAACTTTTACTATGGCATCAACTCTGAAATCGCGAAAAGAAAAATCAGCTGTTTCATACATTTTGGCAGAATTAGTTTTCAATTTTGTATGAAACAGCCATAGAGTAAGTTGTTTGTTGTCATGAGCACATGCATATTCCCCCTTGGTATCAATAACTAATTTAAAGTCACCTATGTTGCCTATCGAGGCTTCTAATAGCCTCTTCGATGCAGTAGGTATACGATATTCTGACCACCTATTTTAAATACTATAGGCAATCATTTGTTAGCCATCTTACCGGTTGTAAGTGACGAAACGGACGATGAAGCAAGCTTACCTACATAGTGCCTGTTTACGTAGATACTGCCTATTCACTCTTGTCTTTAAAAGACCCAGATTATATTGCTCGGGGAACAGATCCGCAGACAAAGAGTTCCACTCGTTGGCTGTATGCATTATTTATGTAGAAGCGTAACGTTTGGTAAGAATATAGACAACCACATACGGGTGGAATCCCAACCCGCGTGACACAAATAACCCTTCCATTACGCTTGCTCTAAATTGACATAAAATGAAAGAAATTTATCTCTCGCAGAGGAGGCGATCTCCAAGACAGCGAAGGTGCTGGAAGAAGCGGACATCTCCGAGGAGAAACGCGACGTGATCCATCGCGAGATCGGCAAGTTTCGTGAGAGCATGAAGGTAACTGCGACGTCTCGCGGCGTCCCACCAACGTCTCGCGACGTCTTGCAACGTTATGCAACGTATGGCAACGTTTTGCCGGCTAATCCTTACCTCGTGCCGGCCGCACCTAGCCACGGGGCGTTTTGGGGCGTATAGGAGATTATGTAGCCATCAAAGTATGTATTCGCTGTAGATAGACCGATACTAGGCGTGTTGCTGCAAAATTCGTTACGTAGACTACCAGGTGGGATGGTGGTTCTGTACCTAGCTAATGTACTGACTAAAGTGATTATTTCATGTGTGTATGATTGTGTTTGGTCATTGGTTGAAGCGATTTTCTTAGGATTCTGTTCGCATTTAATTTGTGTTGATTTACTTGTAATTTATAATGGTAGTGTAGAGTTTCATATAAACCAGTTACCAAGACTTTTCTTATAAATTGATCCGTCTGATCATGTGCCTCTTTAGGCATTAAACACATATCAATGAAGACAATTGTATGAGTACAGTTTGAGAGGTTTGAACTCTGAAAGACTTTTATGCCTACCTTTTATTGCCACTTCAGTTCAAGTAACTCCGTTTGTGTAGCGTGTTCATGTTGAAAACTGTTTCTGTATCATGCGTGAGTGATTGTCTGTGTATCAGTCAATCCAGTGTTATGTGGATTGTAGTCAAATTAGAGACTCCTAATATATCAGTAATATTCTGTGAGAAACTATGCCAATTCATGTATTCATAATCATGCAGTTCCAACTGAAGTTGTATCCAATCACAGCGAATGCCGCGGGCGACAGTTCACATCTTTAGCGAACCGTAGCTTTGCACTACATAATGTATTGACTGATCCATGTTACATCGGATTGATTTGATCTCCCAGTGATCTCAATGTTACTAGGAGATCATCAATTGTGCAGTGGCGTGTTGAGGTATAAAAATAAAGATGTTTTTCTAACTTTTACGACAATCTCGAGTCTGATATATCCCAAAAAACACAAAACGGAGTTTTCTAAATATTGGTTTCGAAAAGGTTTCTAAGGGGTCGGTAATACAGGAGTCCTTGATAGTGACTGAATATCCTTAGTATTGCAATCGTCCATACCGGACTGCTTACCATCAGGCGGGCCGGAAGCTTGTCATGCCACCTTAATGGTATGAAAACATGTAGGTATCCGCAGGTATATTTAGCCGCTCGGGCAGGACTATCAGTTGGGGGTGGGGCGGGCAGGTTGGTGGGTGGGTGGCGTTAGGTTGGTAGCGTGCGGCCGGCCCCGGGGTGACGTGTTGGCGTGTTGGACTAGGTCCCCGCGGCCGCCGCCGCCGCGCCGAGCCGCCGACGCGGTGAGTCACACACGCTGCTACTGACACACTGACACACTGACACACGGTACACACTGACACACCGGACCGAGGTTGACGCACCTACCGACCCGTTTGATGTGCTGCTCGACATCTGATTAAAGACTCGACGGACGCACTGACCGTGTGGGTCTTAATTGACCCATTGACCTTCTCGATTGACACACTGATGGACTCGACAACACACTGACCGATTCGATAGCCACACTGACCAACGTGAAAGACATTGACCGAACTGACTTACACACTGACCGCCTCGACTGACATACCGACCGACCCGAGCACCCGTCTGACAGCTAAGAGACTAAAGATAAAAATATTTATTATCAAAATGACTTTCTGACTTGACCGCCTGATACATTTTTTGACCCACAAATAACATTTAAAACTTATCTAAACACTAAAATAACTCCCCATTCTTATGCAATTAGACATCCCGTATATGCACCATTCAATGACTGATCAACATTAATACACTGACTGACAAGTCACAGCACACACACTGACACACACCACACTGACCGACTTCAACAATCAACTTTATCAATATTTTTAATATCTATTCCGGGAATTGAATCGCTGTGTTGATAGGCTAAGATGAAGAAAAATTACATTAAAATTCCCTTTGTACAAGTTTTTTTTAGTTTATTGGAGTATTAACAAACAATTTTAATTCACATAATTCTCAGTTAAGATTTGTCATTCGTATGATCAATTGATACCATTGACAGCGACACAGTTCCCGAATAGATTGATTTTTCCTTCCATTGATTGTTATTTCTTCGCGTTTGCAACTGCTTTAGTGCGTGCCGTGGCGCAGCCAGTGCAATTGTTAGACCGAGACCAGTCGAGTGTTTCACTACCCTTAGCCCTAGCCTAGACTAAGCGGCGCCGCGGGCCCCGGGGCGTCTCGGACAACACTGCGCCTGCAATATACTGCGCTTTGCAGGATCATCCTACCAAATAGCACTTTCTGCACTGTCTTCTTCAGTTTTAAAGTCTAGAAACGGTTTCAGTGAATATCGTTTAGATTAACTTCCTACTTTGAAGCCTGTTTGAATGGATGATGCGAAAGTTCATAACGCAAATGTTATCATAATGTAGAGAAAATGAGTAAAAGAAAGCGATATATGATTGCGAGGGAAGCCAATCGTTGTTGCACAAAACAACACGTACTCCATACATGCACACATAAAAGTTCTCGGCTATCATAAAAGTTCTCGGCTATCATAAAAATGAGTTATAATATGTTTATATTATACGAAACATTTTTTTTCCTGAAACAAATTGAGAATGATAGATTTATGCCTGAAAGTGGATGATTGAGAGTAACTTACATGGTGGAAAGACGATCTGTCGAGTTCCCTGTTCCTAATTATTACAAGCAAAAAGAGAGACAAGTGTGAACTCGCATGCAGAGGCTTACAAACTTATTTCGTCTACTACATTATTTTCTAGCGCCCTTGAGTCTCCTTTTTTCATCTAGTCTAGTTCCTCTATCTAGAGTCCAGGCCCTTTACCGTCCCCCTATGAGACTCCAGCGCTTACAATGTTTGCCCACTTAGGCTAGGCCCACTCTGACAAAGACGATCGTGTAGGAAAGTGGCTGATGCCCTGGTATTGCAAACGGCCATTGGCTGCGGTGACTGCTTACCAGCAGGCAGGCCGGAAGCTTGTTCGCCACCTTCAGTGGTATAAGAAATAAAAAGAGAAGAAAAGTGGTAAACAAGCAAGAAAAGGCAATGGCAGTTGTCCGCGGCGCCCGGGGCCGCGGCGGGCGGCCGCCAGCGGCGGTGAGTGGCGCGCGCGGCCGCGACCGCGGCGCGGACTGCCGCAGCCCGGGGGGTCACTACCGCCTGTGGAGACGAGGGGTGTAGGCTTATACTGGGGTTGGATGCGAGCTTTAGATCAGCTCTTTTGGTTTTGGGTTCATAAGTAGACAGGGGAAATCATGCACACTTGTGGGACCCAGGTAGAGTCGGACATTTGCTGGCAGAAAGCCCTGCCTAGCCTCGAAAGCCGCTGATAAAGCGAGTCTTTCGTGGTGAGATTAAATTGCAAAAGTTTGTGTTAGGTCTTGCAGGGGAAGAGGGGAAAAAGAAGGTTGGGTGTATTTTTCGTGCGTAAAAGTGGGGTTTTCTGTTGATGAAAATTCTATATTGGGTTTCGAAAATTCTATTTTGCCAGTGATCTAATGGGCAATATTAGTCTTCATCTAAATCAACCATCATTTAAGAGCCGCTGCTCCTATTAGCCAGGTAGAACCTAGGATAGGAAGGTGGCAATGGTAGGAATTGCGAACTTTTTCTCTAAATTTGGAAAATTTCGTTCTTTTCAATAAATCGATTTATTCGTGGCAAACCATACACATTAAACCCACCCGGGCTTGGCCGCTCGCGTCGCGGGCGAGTGGAAGACATCGCTTCGTGGGACTATCGGCGGCGCCGGCGACGGAGCAGGACGGAGCGACACTAACGGCCACGTGTGAGAGCGGGAACACCGTATGACGCACACTATACCCTACATCGGCTAGGCGGAGGGCGTGGCCTCGGTATGGGCGTGGCTTTGCGAAGGAGTAGTCGGTAGGACCGTGCGGGTCGCGACCGGAGTTGATGCTTTTGGTTTTAGTTGAACAAATTCTGCTCTAAGACTGTTTCTTCATTCTTTCTTACTTAAAAAAATACAATTTAGCAGCAAGAAACCGAATGCATGAATCGGTGTTATGGGCGACAGTTTCCACTTTCCATGAGGTAGACAACCTACTCGTTTGTTACTGACTTGTATAAAAAAGACATGGAAGAGTATCTACATTACTTTTTCCTTCCTTTATTTTCAATCACATGTGCAATTTTCAAGTTCATTTATGGAATTTCAAAACATTATTTGCATAATATCTATTTTAATAAGCACCAATATTGTCTAAATTTGATGTGGAAACGTTTTAATCAAACCAAAAGTAACATTTAAAATTCGTCATCGACTTTATTAGACTCGTATCTTTTGAGCTATAAAACTAACTAAACTTGCGTTCCATTTTGATTTCAAAACCAAACAGGATCTTTTATCTTTAATTTAATCTTTAATGTAAGTCTTGACTTTGTTTTTGCTGTCGTCGATTGGACGCTATATGCCATGAAATATATGTAAAGTATCAAAACCGTTTAGTCATACTACTACGCCCGCCCGCGCCTGCGCCCTTCGCCCTTTGAAGAAGCCGCCATTTGAAATACTCTGTACTTTAATGCGTTGCGAGCGAACTACGCCATGGACTTTATAATCGAAAATATGTGTGGTATATTACCGTGATTCTGTGAGCAGGTTATTGAGATGAATTCTAAAAAAACTGCATTTTAACGGCTCCGTGACTGCATTAACGGTATTTAATTTTCTCAAAAACTAAAAATTATTGTAAAGCAATGAAGCTACACTTGAGTAATTCACATCGGTAAACTAATTGAACAGTCTCGGGTGGCGATTGACAGCTCGTGGCTGTATGTTATATTGTTTTTTATTTTTGAAATGGTAAATTAATTAATTTAGGTTTTTATTTGGGAAATCATTTGCTATCTAAATATTAAAAAACCAAGTTAAAGCTAAGCTAATTACAGACGTCGAATAATAGAAATATAACGAATATAAAATAAAAAAAAGAATAAATATAAACCAAAGAAGTCCAAGGCGCGGCTCGCTCTTTGCTAGCAAAGCCATCGGCCCTAGCCGCCCGCGCTCACCCGGCGCGCTTGATGACAGGAGGAGGCTGACGTGGTCGTGCGCCGCAAGAGAGACGACAAGCCCGAGCGCGACCGCGACCGCGACCGCGGGGAGCGCGGCGACCGCGACCGCGGCGACCGCGGCGACCGCGACCGCGACCGCGGGGACCGCGAGCGCCCCGACCGCCCCGACCGCCCCGACCGCCCCGACCGTCCCGACCGTCCCGACCGCCCCGACCGCCCCGACCGCGAGCGCGCCGACCGCGAGCGCGAGCGACCCGCCTCCAAAGAGCGGGAGAGAGGCGAGCGAGCGGAGAGACCGGAGAGACCGGAGAGACCGGAGAGACCGGAGAGACCGGAGAGACCGGAGAGACCGGAGAGGGGCGAGCGGGTGGAGAGACCAGAGCGAGCGGAGCGGGACCGCGACCGGGATAAGGAGCGCCGGAGGAGGAGTGCGTCGAGGTGAGTTGGAGATGTGTTAAGGTTGTGGGTTTTATAGGCATGTATTCGTAGGGTTTATATTTACTTAAATTTAATTTTACTGCCTAATTCATAGAAATTATTTGACGTTTATAAAACCTATTTTAAGAAAAAAATGTTTTGTCTTTATTGTCACCAAAATGATTGAATTTGGAAGAAAGTGACAAAAATATTTTAGCTTTAATAAACTTATTTAGGTTTAATAAACGTCAAATTTAAACACGTAACTTTAATTTTTATTCTTTCATAACGAGGGTATTTAGATTCCAAAAATCCACCAGCCGTGGAACCGCGTATCTTCTATTGTACGCTGTCATTTTGATGCAATTGAGTTAAAGTACTCACTGCTGTCATTAGGATGTCCAGTTAGTTATCAATGATTAATGAAATATCATGTGTTTACCTACAATTGGTTTTACACTTAAAACTAGATTACAAAATGTATTTTAAATAGATTATACCTATGTATCTTGTGTACAAACTGTTTGTGAACCAAAATAAATAAATAAATAAACCAATCGCAGCAAGACATCTCTGGCTCTGGCTTGCTACGATTGGTCCACCCACACTCAATTGCATCAAAATGGCGGCGTACTATCGGAGATCGGCGGTACGGCTGCAGATGACTCTGTTCAAACTTGAAACAGTGAGAGCCGCCATGATGCAATTCACGTGAATTCGGGCCTTCTTACCTGTACAAGCAAGGCGATTTTGTTTAACCTTTTTAACCTGAAGATTATAGACATCATCATCATCTCATCCGTCCCTTACGACCTTTACAAGGTCGTCGGATTTGCCGGTTCGCGGTAGCCACTCGAGAATCTTTGCTCCTTCGGCCATCGGTTCTGCGAGCTATGTGGCCTATTGGAGAGATTAATCAAGTATGGTTGCGTTCACAGGGGTAAGGACCGTCGCGAGGAGCGCGACAGGGAGCGGGAAAGAGATCGCGAGAGAGAGGAGCGGGAGAGGGAGAGGGAGCGCGAGAAGGAGCGCGAAAAAGAGCGGGAGAGGTGAGCATTTTTTAAATAAACATGGACAAGTTATTGATCATAATATAAGATCTTAATTCACGGAGTCCATGATTGATTGGTTGACTGCTCAGATAATTATGATAATATTCTGTCGTTTTGTATAATGTGAACACAAAAGTGTGGTTTCGTGCACCGCCTTGAAATTTCTATAATTTCTTCTTCTGGCATTCAATGTAAATACAGCTACATATCCGCCATAAGTTTACATAAATAAATACAAGTGTTCATCCTTCCTATTGAATTGAATGCGTAACCTAATACCATCGTTTCGTTGCAGGGAGCGCGAGCGAGAGAGGGAGCGGGAGATACGCGAGCGAGAGCGAGAAAGAGAGAGGTGAGTGTTATTAGAATATTAATTTGATGTAGTCTATAAAGCTGTTTATAGACTACAATGACGAGGACAGTGAGCTCGGTTAGGTGTGCTTCCTAATAGCGTTGAAGTGACGTTGATATATTATCATGAATATGTCAGCCTCCATTGCAACGAGGGTCTTCGCCATTCCAAAATCCACGAGATGGCGCTACTGCGACGTGAGGTCTGATGTCAAAATATCTGTCATAGATCCGTCATTTTACAGTAGTTGTTTCTATGCAATAGCATAACAGTATTTTGAAAACAGACCTTAGGCCTCAGTAGCGCCATTTGAAATCGCGAAGACCATGATTAAGTAACTACAGGTTTCCAATTTATTTTTCTATTGCTCGAGTATACCCGACTTACCCCAACTTATGAAATGATGGTAAGTCAAATGGACGACGTCACCTTTGACGTTAGAGTGTAAAAACAGTTTTTAACTGCAGCGGACGGTACATGACTGAAGATTATTGCCGAACTCTCCACTCTCAATGTTGAAATAAATTCCGAAAACACTTTTGTCATTTTTCATTATAAATTCAGGTCATAATATGAGGGATGCCAAAAAAATAAAATTAAAACTTGTTTAAAATTTTGTTTACAATCTATGTGTAGGTAGATACCGACAGTATACAATAATGTTAGAGAAATGTACAGGATGCCAAGATAATACAAATTACAAGTAGTCAACATTTTTAAGTATATCAATACATTTAAATTTATACATTTAAATAAATTGTACCAAAGGTATGTCATTCAAAATAATTTAAAATGTCGATAAGGAAATTTGATAATTAATTATATTATCTTTCATCAGTCTGTTTACTTCTATAGCTTCTAGTCCATCTAGTCTACGTCCTTTCCCAGCTATATGTAGCTATAGGTATTTATGCCATTATATTATTACAGTTGCATGCAGCATAGTCACGGGACGACTGTCGGTACCTCATCATTGCCGGGCTACTTGTTAACCAAAAACCCGTAATCTGTATTATAAATGTGTGATAATGACCGCCTTAGTTTAAAAAAAAAAAAAATATCTCCTGACAAACCAATAAAGTCTATTCCAATTCGAAGCAAAGCAATTACCCAGAGACTGCTCTCCCAAACATTGCGAAACGGCACACCGTATAATGCCACAAAGCCCTTGTAATATTGTATTTACAATTTGATCGTCGCACGGCGGTCATAAAACGAATATATGGCGTTCCCAAGACGCGATAACCCAACGCGAGCGAACCAACGCCGAGTCCTCGTTATTCGACGGTTTATATTATATGTCGAATCAATTAAATATTAGTACGGCCACCGTGTTTATTTGTTACTCGTGTTCGATTGATTCTCTCGCAGGTTTAGCACTCGTGTTGACTTGTAAACGGTGTTGCTTCGCTGCTAGTGCGTGGAACTACCTATGCTTTAGGAGCGTTGAGTGCGTGCTCAGTTCGGTGACATTATAAAAGGGAATTTTTGGCTCAATTAAAACGATTTAGTTTATTTCTTTTATTGCATTTGAAAAAGATTGTATGCAGAACTATTGAAACTGTTGTGCCGCGAGTTTGTGGTGTACCAAAGACAGTGGATTGTGTCCCTTGTGTTTCCAATTAGTTTCACTGTAATCGATCCCTCCTATCCCTTTATCCACCCTTTATTCGTATGTGGAGTGTCAATAATTTACACTCTATTCACGTTGCAACTGTTTCTCTTCCTTTCTCACTCTCACTCGCTTAACATTCACTTTGTTTCTTTAACGTTTGAAAAGTAATTCATCGTGGAATTATTCTTTTAATTACTCCGTTCTCAGCTCTTCATTTCTTGATATTTGTTTCTTCTCACTCAACTATACCTCTGACTGTCTTACCACCATCTCAATTCATTCCTTCAAACTGCTAAGTCTTTCTCCTCGTGCACTGCCTTCAACACTGTCTCCTAGCTTATCTTCTCCCCTCCCATTCCCCTCCCGCTTGCCTCGCGAGTAACATCATCGTCTCCCTCCCTCCCTGGCGCGGGCTGCCTCCCTCGCAGTATCTGCGTCCCGCTCGCTCCCCCGCCATGGTGCAGTGCGCGGCGTCCATCCACCCCTACATCCGCACCCGCTACGAGATCGCGCGCGACGCCGCCGCCTCGCTTGATATTGGACGGTGGGTTCATGGGATTATCCAGGATGGCTGTCGTCCAAGCATACAAATAAAAATAAGTCAATAGACAGACAAGACAGAATAAAAAATTCACAAATCCATAAGATAATTAAGCATTAAATACATGTCACGTTAAATTAATGTCAATAAATGTCGATATCATTAAAAATTTAGTCAATAGAAGTCCTATTGTGCGCGTGACTTTTTCGCCATGCGGATGATCCAACAACCATCTTTTGCCCATTGCATCAGACACCTGACAGTTATTGCGCAGTAGGAAAGTTATGGCGACAGGCGATCTCGATAGGTTGACGTCCGTTATGGCATTTCTATTTAATGTACTCATCTTATTTTTATTTCTGTGGTCATAAGGAGTAAAAGTGCAAAACTGCCAAGCGTGAGAATTGCAACACTCAAAGCCTTGCAAATGGTTGAATCCGCACTGGTGAGAGCCGCCACTAAACAACTAAGCAGTCACAGGTCACAGGCAGTGTGGTAATGTAGGCGCCTAGGTTGTGCTTGTATCATAGTTTTATCCACACGCTACAAGTTAATTTTTTCAATGTTATCCGGAGCTTCATGGACAGTGGAGGGGCCTAGTATTACATGTCCCGGGGGTTTACGGGTGGTAAACCCCCGGGCTTAAAAAGCATTGTTGATATCCCTGATGTTACTAATGTGTTACTAATGGCGGCAGTGATCACTTTCAATCAGGTGGCCCGCTTTAACCGTTTAACATAATATGTTATACGGTAGTCAAACAGGCCAGCGGACCACCTGACGGTGCGTTGTCATCGCTGCCTATGTACAACATCTCTAATGAGACCTCTAGCAAACCTCTCATAGGTTAGGCCAAGGAAGTGGTTTATCAATCTTGAAAATACTTTCCGCGTAACCTAAATGACGTCGAGACTTTTAACTGGCATAATATCATGGCAAGGGAAAATCAACCTTGTTGCTGTATGATGTGTACGTGAACTTCCCTCTAAATATGATTATATGATAAAGCAATGTCTTAGTCGAGTTAACACACCTACATTTTTATTTTAATAATGTGTTGGTTTCCCCTCAGGGAGCGCGAACGCGAGCGCGAGCGCGAACGCGACCGGTCGCGCGACCGTGACCGCGAGCGCGACCGCGAACGCGAGCGCGACCGCGAGCGCTCGCGCAGCTCGGTCGAGACGCGCCGGGAGAGGGAATTGGAGGAGGAGGCTCGCGACCGCAAGAGGGCAGAGAAACGGGCTCGCGAGAAGGAGGCCGCTTATCAGGAGAGGTGACGTATCTGTTTTTATTTTATATGTAATATGATAACCTGAATCCGTTCCGCTGAAATCTGCGCAAAAATCATGAAAATCATTGAATTAGGATTAGGAACCTTTATAATTTATGTGCTAATAGTTGAACTTCATAAGTAGAATGTAGAATATTTGTTTAACAAGTGACCAAAGTTATGCGAATGCTGACAACACATTCTACTCTCATTCGCTATTGATCATCATCGTCAGCCGAAAGCCATTCGCTGCTGGGCATAGGCCTCCCCAAGGTATCTCTACAAAGGCCGGTGTTGGGCCTTCCGCCTCCAGCTGGGACCTGCGATAACGACCAGGGACACTATTTTTAAATTGCTCGCCTTGTTCAAACGGTTTTCAATTTTGATTTTCGGCATGAAAATATTGATAATTTGATGCTGATTTTTCCTATTTTTCGTAGAGTAATAGTAGGTACTCTTTTGGTGTTGCCCATGTGATTTCAAAAATATTAAATTTTTCATGTCGTAATTTTAAAATTGAAAACCTTTCGAATCGAGGCGAGCGATTCAAAAATAGAGCCCCAGGTCATCGGTCCTCCTTGTGGGAGGCCCACCCACACTGTTAGCTACTGCGTTAGTTACGTTTATTCTGACTGAAGAAACTCACAACGTAGATACCTCCATTGATACGTATTTAATCCATCTAAAATCTGTCCAGACTGATTTGTCTTATTTTGTTATTGAAATTATATATTTAAATTTGCAGCAGTATGTGTTGACATTCATATTCTATGTGTTTCTTATATAATTCAAGATACTACAGGGTAAGCAGCGTAATTGATACGGCAAGTCGTGATTTTGGGCATTATATAATATTATATTTGTGCTGCTCGTGTTATTTTATATTGTAATAATTGCTGCTGGTTTTCCTTAAGTAAATAAAATGAAATAAAAAAATCAAATGATTTGTTCATAAAATAAAAGTTGTCAGTTCGGACAGATGATACATAACACGGTGGAGCAATGTATTGAGGTTGTGTGTATGCGGTCGGCAGGCTGCGCGTGTGGGAGTCCCGCGAGCGGCGCAAGGTGAAGGAGTACGAGCGCGCGCGCTCGCGCAGCCGGCACCGCGAGGAGGAGCGCGAGCGCGAGGCCAAGCGGCTCAAGGTACGGCGTCCACGGCCCCCACGGCTTAGACTGTGTAATGAGGTGCCTGTCTAGGAACAGCCTACTCATTCTAGCCCTGAAACTAGTTGTTACTATAGAGACCACCTACTAATTAAAAGTTTAAATATTTTTCTCAAAAAACAATACAACTGCATCCTTATTGCTGAGCGTCGGTGGCCAGGCGGTTGGGGGATGCGACTCGTAAGCGAGAGGCACCGGATTCGAATCCCGCACCGGCCATGTACCAATGACTCTTCTGAGTTATGTACATGAGTTGAATACAAACCGACGCTCTTCCGGTGAGAGAAAACATCGTGATGAAACCTACACAAATAGACGACTGGATGTATAACCATGATCCCATCTGGTCAGGTTCCCCTGGTAGCAGGGTCATGGAGGTCAGATGGCAGTCGCTCCACTTTAATTACCTGATCTGCCAAATCCTGGATCATGGTCAAGGCGAAAACCGGACCCTAGTGCAGGAGAGCATAACCGAGACATTTACGCCAAAATGTTTTTTTTTTTATGATTTGTTAACATTGCTAGAGAGATTGTTCAAGTGATAGCGGTATAAAATATCTTGTTATTTTGAAATAGTTTTCTATTTTATTTTTATGAGCAATAGACTAGTATAATATAGGTTCCTATATATGATGTCGGCACTGACCGACTCTGGCCAGCGTGGGGTGGATGTGCTCCGGTCCTGGGGTGGCCAACATGTCGCTGTGTGTTTCCTTCCTACTTTATTACTCCCTCCTCTTTGACGATTAAAAGAGATATAATCTCCTACTCAATAAATCAATTTTGATTTGATTTGATTCAGGGGTATAAAAGCTTTTTTATCTAATGTATTTATTTACCAAATAATTATGCACCATGCACACTTTTAAGTGTGCTCTACAATGGCAGTAAACTCTCAAAAATGAAACAAATTGATTTACCTTGATTTATTCCATTTATTAAAAACGTAATAACTCGGAATCAATTGGTCCTAAAACACTAGTTAAATTTTTTTTTTTTTTTTTTTTTGCTCTTAACGCAATGGGAAATGGGCACCCTCCGGTATAGCGGTTGGGAGGGAGGAGGTGAACTCTCATGAGTACCAGTCGGTCGGCCAACTGGTTATGCACGACTCGCCAAAAAAAGACCTAGGCGCATACGTACTAAACACCCCCTGGGAGCACCTGTAGCCGGAAGGGCCTTTCAGGTTTCATCGGATGCTACACCCCGGAGGGACGGGGTGCGCTCAGCGTCACTCCTTACGGAGCGTACACTGGAGAACTTATAGCGTGACACCTGAAGGGGGTCCCGCTGCTGTGGACTGGAATTGGGAGCCTACGGGGGCCGCTGAAACGGCAGGGAGGGGCTGTGTCGGGTCGACCTGAGCCTCCGGGAGGAGCTTCAGAGCGCTCGACAGGTCGTTGGGGGGGTCCGCGAGGACGTGTCTCGGCCGGACTCCTAGCGGGCGGCGCGCCTGCGATGCCGCTTGGTGTCGGGGACGAGCTCGAACTCGTCCAGTTCGCCCGCAAGGGGTGGGAGTGCTGGCGTGAGGGAGCGGGGTCCCGCCACGGTGCCCGAGCACGAAGAGGCGCGCTCGGACACGGACGCCGCCCTCTTGCGAGAGGTCGGCGCCGAGAACTGCGACACGGAGTCCTCGAACTCCATGTTCGCTTCGGAGGGGTCGCAGGGGGCCTGAGGGGCACTCCCCATTGCCGCCAGATAACTACGTACGACGTTGTCATCTTGGCCTAGATTTGCTTTTAAAAGCAGCTTGGCCGCCTGTGCAGCAAATTGCTCCACAGAGACAGGCATTGCCATTTGGCAAGAAGGATGGGACTGGGGCAGAACACTACTAATTGAGCTCGTTAAAGACGAGAGAAGTCCTCCCTGCGCGAGGCATGGGGGAGGGGGGGCGGGGGTCGGTGAAGCGGTTTTCCCTATTGGATATAGCCGCCTCAAAAAACGCGGTAGAAACGTAACTTTGTGCTACCAACGAATCGATAGCAAGAAACTACGTCTCTGAGCGAACGTACCTGAAATTCGTACTGTTCAGCGGGACACGGGCTTGCAACGCGAAGTGAACACAACACAACACAACACGCGCGAAACTTACGTACTCGTAAAAAATGCGAGGGCGAGCGAGCGGCGTGCGACACGGGTGTGCGCACCGGAGCCCAAACGGAGACTGTGATGACACTAGTTAAAGAAATCCAATATTAGAAATAAGTGGCCGCCATTTTGAACCGGTTGCCTTCAAAATCGATATCTTAGCGACCCTTGGGACAATCTACATGAATCTGGTGCCAAAATTGGCAAAAGGCCGCCATTTTGAACTTTTTTATTACTGGACCGATTGCCGATTGTTGTATCTCATAACCGAAGAATCTCAATTTTATCTAACACTGGCACCAGATTAATATTGAGAGTCTCAAGAGACGCTCAGATATCGATTTTAACCTAACCTAACCTAACCTTACCTAACCTGTAGAAGACCGACAGACGCGCAACCCTCCGCCGATGCTCGAGGCTACCAGCCTGCAGGCTAGCTTCAACCAACTGCGGGTCACCAATCATCTTCTTTGCACGTTTTTCCACCGAATCCAAAGCCGCCAGTTGATATTTGGCTGATCCATCCCAGAGCTGGCAGCAGTACTCCATGCAGGATCGGACTTGTGCTTGATATAACTGAATCAACTGCTTTGAAGTGAAGTACCGCTTAACCTTCGAGAGGACACCAAGTTTTTTTGCTGCAATCTTTGCCTTGGATTCGATGTACTGACCGAAGTTGAGATTGGTAGAAAGCTCAACACCTAGAAGCTGTAGGTTGTCGGTAATTTCCACAGGAACATCCCGAAAAGTTGGAGTAAGATGGAATGGACTCCTTTTGGCGGAAAACAAACACGCCTGAGTTTTGGTTGCGTTGAACGTCACCAGATTGGCTTCACCCCAATCAGAGACTGCCTTGAGAGCGTTGTTCAAACGATCAACCATAGCCTCTCGACAATACTGAATATCGTCCCTATTGGCTTTTGCATCTGACAGATATCTATCTGTTACTGTGCTGTCTGCGTACCCAAAGGTACCTGGTACCGTTAGCAGATCGTTAATATGCAGCAGGAATAAAGTCGCGGACAGTACCGATCCCTGAGGAACTCCCGCGTCGATAGCCTCAAGATTAGACGAGTAGCCATCGATAACTACACGGATTGAACGTCCACTCAGAAAATCCGATAACCAGATGCAAAAGCCAACAGGAATACCAAATGAAGGAAGCTTGCTTAGAAGGCCTGTATGCCAAACCCTGTCAAAGGCCTTGGAGATATCAAGGCTGATCTCTTCTATAAACCCCTGATAAACCTATATTTGAGAGAAAGATGGCCGCCTTCACACGCACAGCTGATTTTTTTTACTGTGTTATTGATTGCGATTGGCTCGTGACTCTATTCTAGACTTTTATCCTGATGAGTTAATTTTTCTTGGAACTCCGTTTAGATAGAAAATTTCAACACATTAAACGTTTTTGTGAGGCTTAGCTACAAGTTATTTTCAGTTTTTGGTTATAAATTCATCAGAACGACAACATGATAATGCCAATCTGTATTTAATCAGACCTTTAGCATGAGAAGTTTATGGAATGTTTGTGAATAAGGAATTTTAAAATACGATTTAAAGGCCTAATGAGTGTTTTAGCTAATTAACGTTTTAAACCTACTAAAGCTTGACCGGAGACAGAGGTGACCTCTCAATGGTGGCGCTAGTTCTGCGTTTTATGCAGCAGCACCGGAAGGATGTAGTATTCTGTGTCAGAATTCCAATGTCGCCATCAATGGGACATGGATAAGAAGGAACGTAACGGAAAAAGAAACTGACATGTCCCGATTGCGAAATTAGAATAATGACGTTTCGGAAAAAAACCTAGCGCCCTCCTTAGTAGCGCCCGCGTAGTAGTCATTGTCACCAAACATTGACAGTATAAACCGACTAATTTTAAATGGTTTACTATAATGAAGGCAGGTTATTAAGGTTATAGACTACTCAATAGCGTCAAATTATTCTTCCTCTATATAGTTTATTGTTGCCAGTAAAATTAATGTAGTATGCTCATTTTTCCGCAATGTGTCAGAGTAACTTGGTGTGCTTTTTTTTCTATGCTAAGGTTGTTTGGAAAATATCACTTGATACCTATTGTACTGTGTTTGTAAAATTTATGTTTTGTCCTGTGGTGTGCAATAAATAATTATTGTATTGCATGAGAAGCAGTTACATCAACCTATGGATGGACGTAGTGAATGTTCTGTTCCTTCCTCCAGGAATTCCTGGAAGACTACGAAGACGAGCGCGACGATGCGAAGTACTACCGCGGCCGGGAGCTGTCTCGGCGGCTGGCCGCGCGCGTGCGGGAGGCCGACGCCGACCAGGCCGAGCGCCGCGCCGAGACGCAGGAGCTCGACAGGCTGCGACAGGTGGGCTATAGACTGTGAGGGCGCCGGAGGGTATCCTCCGGGCCGCGCGCGTGCGGGAGGCCGACGCCGACCAGGCCGAGCGCCGCGCCGAGACGCAGGAGCTCGACAGGCTGCGACAGGTGGGCTATAGACTGTGAGGGCGCCGGAGGGTATCCTCCGGGCCGCGCGCGTGCGGGAGGCCGACGCCGACCAGGCCGAGCGCCGCGCCGAGACGCAGGAGCTCGACAGGCTGCGACAGGTGGGCTATAGACTGTGAGGGCGCCGGAGGGTATCCTCCGGGCCGCGCGCGTGCGGGAGGCCGACGCCGACCAGGCCGAGCGCCGCGCCGAGACGCAGGAGCTCGACAGGCTGCGACAGGTGGGCTATAGACTGTGAGGGCGCCGGAGGGTATCCTCCGGGCCGCGCGCGTGCGGGAGGCCGACGCCGACCAGGCCGAGCGCCGCGCCGAGACGCAGGAGCTCGACAGGCTGCGACAGGTGGGCTATAGACTGTGAGGGCGCCGGAGGGTATCCTCCGGGCCGCGCGCGTGCGGGAGGCCGACGCCGACCAGGCCGAGCGCCGCGCCGAGACGCAGGAGCTCGACAGGCTGCGACAGGTGGGCTATAGACTGTGAGGGCGCCGGAGGGTATCCTCCGGGCCGCGCGCGTGCGGGAGGCCGACGCCGACCAGGCCGAGCGCCGCGCCGAGACGCAGGAGCTCGACAGGCTGCGACAGGTGGGCTATAGACTGTGAGGGCGCCGGAGGGTATCCTCCGGGCCGCGCGCGTGCGGGAGGCCGACGCCGACCAGGCCGAGCGCCGCGCCGAGACGCAGGAGCTCGACAGGCTGCGACAGGTGGGCTATAGACTGTGAGGGCGCCGGAGGGTATCCTCCGGGCCGCGCGCGTGCGGGAGGCCGACGCCGACCAGGCCGAGCGCCGCGCCGAGACGCAGGAGCTCGACAGGCTGCGACAGGTGGGCTATAGACTGTGAGGGCGCCGGAGGGTATCCTCCGGGCCGCGCGCGTGCGGGAGGCCGACGCCGACCAGGCCGAGCGCCGCGCCGAGACGCAGGAGCTCGACAGGCTGCGACAGGTGGGCTATAGACTGTGAGGGCGCCGGAGGGTATCCTCCGGGCCGCGCGCGTGCGGGAGGCCGACGCCGACCAGGCCGAGCGCCGCGCCGAGACGCAGGAGCTCGACAGGCTGCGACAGGTGGGCTATAGACTGTGAGGGCGCCGGAGGGTATCCTCCGGGCCGCGCGCGTGCGGGAGGCCGACGCCGACCAGGCCGAGCGCCGCGCCGAGACGCAGGAGCTCGACAGGCTGCGACAGGTGGGCTATAGACTGTGAGGGCGCCGGAGGGTATCCTCCGGGCCGCGCGCGTGCGGGAGGCCGACGCCGACCAGGCCGAGCGCCGCGCCGAGACGCAGGAGCTCGACAGGCTGCGACAGGTGGGCTATAGACTGTGAGGGCGCCGGAGGGTATCCTCCGGGCCGCGCGCGTGCGGGAGGCCGACGCCGACCAGGCCGAGCGCCGCGCCGAGACGCAGGAGCTCGACAGGCTGCGACAGGTGGGCTATAGACTGTGAGGGCGCCGGAGGGTATCCTCCGGGCCGCGCGCGTGCGGGAGGCCGACGCCGACCAGGCCGAGCGCCGCGCCGAGACGCAGGAGCTCGACAGGCTGCGACAGGTGGGCTATAGACTGTGAGGGCGCCGGAGGGTATCCTCCGGGCCGCGCGCGTGCGGGAGGCCGACGCCGACCAGGCCGAGCGCCGCGCCGAGACGCAGGAGCTCGACAGGCTGCGACAGGTGGGCTATAGACTGTGAGGGCGCCGGAGGGTATCCTCCGGGCCGCGCGCGTGCGGGAGGCCGACGCCGACCAGGCCGAGCGCCGCGCCGAGACGCAGGAGCTCGACAGGCTGCGACAGGTGGGCTATAGACTGTGAGGGCGCCGGAGGGTATACTCCGGGCCGCGCGCGTGCGGGAGGCCGACGCCGACCAGGCCGAGCGCCGCGCCGAGACGCAGGAGCTCGACAGGCTGCGACAGGTGGGCTATAGACTGTGAGGGCGCCGGAGGGTATCCTCCGGGCCGCGCGCGTGCGGGAGGCCGACGCCGACCAGGCCGAGCGCCGCGCCGAGACGCAGGAGCTCGACAGGCTGCGACAGGTGGGCTATAGACTGTGAGGGCGCCGGAGGGTATCCTCCGGGCCGCGCGCGTGCGGGAGGCCGACGCCGACCAGGCCGAGCGCCGCGCCGAGACGCAGGAGCTCGACAGGCTGCGACAGGTGGGCTATAGACTGTGAGGGCGCCGGAGGGTATCCTCCGGGCCGCGCGCGTGCGGGAGGCCGACGCCGACCAGGCCGAGCGCCGCGCCGAGACGCAGGAGCTCGACAGGCTGCGACAGGTGGGCTATAGACTGTGAGGGCGCCGGAGGGTATCCTCCGGGCCGCGCGCGTGCGGGAGGCCGACGCCGACCAGGCCGAGCGCCGCGCCGAGACGCAGGAGCTCGACAGGCTGCGACAGGTGGGCTATAGACTGTGAGGGCGCCGGAGGGTATCCTCCGGGCCGCGCGCGTGCGGGAGGCCGACGCCGACCAGGCCGAGCGCCGCGCCGAGACGCAGGAGCTCGACAGGCTGCGACAGGTGGGCTATAGACTGTGAGGGCGCCGGAGGGTATCCTCCGGGCCGCGCGCGTGCGGGAGGCCGACGCCGACCAGGCCGAGCGCCGCGCCGAGACGCAGGAGCTCGACAGGCTGCGACAGGTGGGCTATAGACTGTGAGGGCGCCGGAGGGTATCCTCCGGGCCGCGCGCGTGCGGGAGGCCGACGCCGACCAGGCCGAGCGCCGCGCCGAGACGCAGGAGCTCGACAGGCTGCGACAGGTGGGCTATAGACTGTGAGGGCGCCGGAGGGTATCCTCCGGGCCGCGCGCGTGCGGGAGGCCGACGCCGACCAGGCCGAGCGCCGCGCCGAGACGCAGGAGCTCGACAGGCTGCGACAGGTGGGCTATAGACTGTGAGGGCGCCGGAGGGTATCCTCCGGGCCGCGCGCGTGCGGGAGGCCGACGCCGACCAGGCCGAGCGCCGCGCCGAGACGCAGGAGCTCGACAGGCTGCGACAGGTGGGCTATAGACTGTGAGGGCGCCGGAGGGTATCCTCCGGGCCGCGCGCGTGCGGGAGGCCGACGCCGACCAGGCCGAGCGCCGCGCCGAGACGCAGGAGCTCGACAGGCTGCGACAGGTGGGCTATAGACTGTGAGGGCGCCGGAGGGTATCCTCCGGGCCGCGCGCGTGCGGGAGGCCGACGCCGACCAGGCCGAGCGCCGCGCCGAGACGCAGGAGCTCGACAGGCTGCGACAGGTGGGCTATAGACTGTGAGGGCGCCGTCCGGGAGGCGGACAGATGGGCTCTTGGGTTATTCTACGTCATCGACTACAAAAGAAATTCCACTTCATAGCGATAGTAGAGTCTTCGGACATCCACTAAACTGAACTGCCCGCGCTCAACCTGTCACAAACAAAAATTTAATTTAATTTCAGTGACCAAAACTTCGACTTTTTTAGCTCCCTAGCTTATCTTTATTATTAAACTTATCCTGTTGTGAGGGTTCTCGATTTAAAATTAAACCGGTGTGCCTCTAATCCCCTTAGCAGTTTCGCTAGTTAACTACATTGATGTCATGTCTTTTTGGTACGTCGCACTCGCAGTCTATTCAATTAGGTGGCTACTCACCACAACGCAAACTATTTCCCATAGTGCGAGGCAGAGATTAAATCGTTTAACTTGCTACGTTCCTGAAAAATCTTTCGCGTTTCTTTCATTTATTTACTTACATGCTCGTCTGGTTAGTTACCTTGCAGAATTCAACAAGTTGAGACAGATGAATTTTGGTGGTTTGTGGTTTCTATGACGATGCATGGGCATGAACGAGCCGATTGTCTTCCGATTCGTCATATTATATGGTGTGATGCTAGGCGGATCTAGATCTTATGCTCGTTCTTTTTATACACATCCGTTGGTCATTTTAATTGTTACTAATATAAAACAAAGCATGAAATAAAAGTATATAAAATCTAACTAACGGTGAATTGTGGTTTTTTCAATTTAACTGATAAATTTGATATCATTAAGCTATAGAAAGCCATTTGGCGCACCATTAAGAGTATAAATCATAATTAAATTAGTAAACACTTAAAGGAACGAAAGAATAAATTTAGTATGGGGACGAATCATCTTTATTAACCTGTTTACCCCAGCATTTACGATCGAAGAAGCTAGGCCCTGGGGGCCTATTGGCTATCTCAGTGGACAAGTGAATTTTATATTAGAAAATCCTACACTACTCTAATTTGGTATAAGCTACGGCCGACGTAGATGACGTAGTATAGAATGATTAAATGTGAAGTTCAGTGACCCACCAAGGTAGTCGACAGCCGCGCCGATGGAGAGTAACTCCCCCCCCGCACCCGCACCCGCAGGAGGTGACCCTGTCGCGGCCCGACGACCCGTGCGGCGCGCTGGCGGAGTTCGAGCGGCTGCGCGCCGCGCTGGCCGAGCAGTACCTGCCGCGGCTGCTCGTGGACGCCGCGCTGGGCGGCGAGCAGCAGCGCGAGCGCGAGCGCCGCCGCGCGCAGCAGCGGGAGGACGCCCGCCGAGAGGTAGGCGATGCTGCCCACACCGCCCACGCTGCACCACACCAAACACTCCCTCCCACACTCTGCCACAGATATCAAAATAATCCCCTCCAGTAGTAGTAATGTCAATGGCAGCACTTTGACAGATCGACTTTAATGTTATTACTGTTGTATCTTTTTATTTAATAAAAAAAAGTCTGTATTGTCAGGATCATTATGGAGTTCAAGTGTATCCGTGCGGCGCTATTAGTCATTTAATTATTTATTTATTTACGCTACGTGTATTACCCAGATACTACACAGCACACATCATCAGCCCATTAACACAGTTTACACTAGGGCTAGATGGTGTGAATGAGCGTTTTCGCGATTTCAGATGGCGCTATTAGGGCGTTAGATCTATTGCCAAAAACTGTCGTGCCAGTGAACAGAAACAACTGCTGTATGACTAATCTGCTCGAGCCAATGGCAGGGCTCGTATTTTCACATCAGACTGCGCTGTCTCATGCATTTTGGAGTTAGACTAAGCAAAATCTTGAAAAAGAAAAGGCTTCCGTTATGAGTCCAGAAGCAAATCGTATTACTTTTTAGTAACCGATATTATCTTAATAATTCAACCCAGTTGAATAAATTAATTCTTTGATACAGCGGAGTCAAAATAGTAAGAAAACACCGTTTACCAAAAAGTAATATGATTGCTTCTAGAACCTTCGGTGGGAGAGCGTACGATCCGTGCGGGAACTCCCCCGCGCGGTAATCTGTATCTCAAAAACTATTGTTCACACGACTATGAATTAGATGTCGTTTTCTAGGTTAATCAATAAGCTTTAAAATATCATATCACCTTTTTGTGCAACGTGTAAGGCTGTATTTCAAAAACAACTTATTGTATCAATATAAATTTAGCATTAATGTTTTGGAAATTTAATGTACATTAAATTCTTCTTTGACAATTTGCTCCTATTTGTAACCGTTTCACTACAAAATGCAAAAAAAACCACGGCAAGGGATACTTTGGAGACGAAAAGGGGGGCGGGGAGGGGTCGGTAACCGGCGTTTTTCGGTTACCAAACGGCAATATGATTTGTTTCTAGAGCTTTTTAAATGTTTTGTCCTCGCTATGGCTAGAAGCCTCATCAGTACGAGATGATTGGTTCGCTAAATTCAGTCGTCTAACTCAAGCAAAAAGCGGGAGAGCAAGATCAGTGTTAGTAGTATTGCTCATACAATAAGCTTCATTTTTGTATCTCTTGTATATGGTACGCGTCACTCCGCTTTACAAAAGGCGTGACACAAAAATGGACCTTATAACATGAGCAATAGATTCGAGTCGCCGCTGCCCGCAGGCGCGGTCCCGGCTGGCGCTGGCGCGCTCGCGCTACCTGCAGGCGCGCGCGTCGCGGCAGCTGCCGCGGGAGGCCGAGCCCATCGACTCGGACGAGGAACAGGTCAGTGCCACGGACCCCTGCCCCCTCCCCAGGCGCGGCCCCGGCTGCCAGCGCTCCTGCCGGCAGCTGCCGCGGGAGGCCGAGCCCATCGACTCGGACGAGGAACAGGTCAGTGCCACGGACCCCTGCCCCCTCCCCAGGCGCGGCCCCGGCTGCCAGCGCTCCTGCCGGCAGCTGCCGCGGGAGGCCGAGCCCATCGACTCGGACGAGGAACAGGTCAGTGCCACGGACCCCTGCCCCCTCCCCAGGCGCGGCCCCGGCTGCCAGCGCTCCTGCCGGCAGCTGCCGCGGGAGGCCGAGCCCATCGACTCGGACGAGGAACAGGTCAGTGCCACGGACCCCTGCCCCCTCCCCAGGCGCGGCCCCGGCTGCCAGCGCTCCTGCCGGCAGCTGCCGCGGGAGGCCGAGCCCATCGACTCGGACGAGGAACAGGTCAGTGCCACGGACCCCTGCCCCCTCCCCAGGCGCGGCCCCGGCTGCCAGCGCTCCTGCCGGCAGCTGCCGCGGGAGGCCGAGCCCATCGACTCGGACGAGGAACAGGTCAGTGCCACGGACCCCTGCCCCCTCCCCAGGCGCGGCCCCGGCTGCCAGCGCTCCTGCCGGCAGCTGCCGCGGGAGGCCGAGCCCATCGACTCGGACGAGGAACAGGTCAGTGCCACGGACCCCTGCCCCCTCCCCAGGCGCGGCCCCGGCTGCCAGCGCTCCTGCCGGCAGCTGCCGCGGGAGGCCGAGCCCATCGACTCGGACGAGGAACAGGTCAGTGCCACGGACCCCTGCCCCCTCCCCAGGCGCGGCCCCGGCTGCCAGCGCTCCTGCCGGCAGCTGCCGCGGGAGGCCGAGCCCATCGACTCGGACGAGGAACAGGTCAGTGCCACGGACCCCTGCCCCCTCCCCAGGCGCGGCCCCGGCTGCCAGCGCTCCTGCCGGCAGCTGCCGCGGGAGGCCGAGCCCATCGACTCGGACGAGGAACAGGTCAGTGCCACGGACCCCTGCCCCCTCCCCAGGCGCGGTCCCGGCTGCCAGCGCTCCTGCCGGCAGCTGCCGCGGGAGGCCGAGCCCATCGACTCGGACGAGGAACAGGTCAGTGCCACGGACCCCTGCCCCCTCCCCAGGCGCGGTCCCGGCTGCCAGCGCTCCTGCCGGCAGCTGCCGCGGGAGGCCGAGCCCATCGACTCGGACGAGGAACAGGTCAGTGCAACGGACCCCTGCCCCCTCCCCAGGCGCGGTCCCGGCTGCCAGCTCTTCTGCCGGCAGCTGCCGCGGGAGGCCGAGCCCATCGACTCGGACGAGGAACAGGTCAGTGCAATGGACCCCTGCCCCCCTCCCCAGGCACGCTTGCCTGTTTGTCAACCGTTTAACTTAAAAAATACACTGCACCGATATTCACGAATCATTAAGCCGATGTACGAGTATTCTAGATGAATATCGTACAAGATTCTATCACACTAATACAATTTCACTTACATTCACAAAACACGAAATGCAATTAGAGCGCCCACCATCCAATACCAATACTGCACATCACTTCTCTAATAGAGTGGTATCAAACTGGAACGGGTTACCACAAAATATTTTGACAGCCGTGTCAGTGAATTCCTTCAAGAACAGACTAGACGTGTGGTTGAAATCGAACAAACTGTCTCTACTGGATTTAAAATGACTTTCAACACTGTGTGATATAGACACGTCAGCCAACAACGCTGCTCGTCTGTAACCTAAATAAATATCGCTAACACCAACATTATCTCACCCCAACAGGAACCTGAAGTGGAAGCCATCGAGCCCGGTTCTCTATCCCAACAGTCGGGGTCCGAGCCCCCGCGCTCCCCCCGCTCCCCGCGCTCGCCGCGCTCGCCGCGCTCGCCGCGCTCGCCGCGCTCCCCGCCGTCGCCGCGCTCGGCCGCGTCGGGGCGGTCGTGGGCGGGCGCGCGCACGCCGTCGCCGCCGTCGCCGAAGACCCCGCCGCGAAGGCGCCGGCACAGACATCGCATCAGGAACGAACACGCTACGCCGGTATGTTGATTATTTATTTATTTTATTTTTGACGACCTGATTGGTTTAGTGGTCAACATGCCGGTCTGCCGTGCAAGAGGTCCCGGGTTCGATTCCCGGTCGGGCAGAAATTGAAATGATGAATTTTAATTTCTGTTACGGGTCTGGGTGTTTTATGTATAATAAGAATGTATTTAATAGTAGTTTATCAACACTCATAGCGTAATGTTCCAATTACATATTCGAAAACAGTTGTTTAAAGATACACTTTTTTCACGCCAGTCTATAAAATTTTAAAAAATTACTTTTCGATACAGCATTTCCCATACTATTTTCATTACAGCTGTATCGAAAAATAACTTTTTAATCATTATGCAACACTTTTCTTTTTTAAATTTTTGTCGGGCGCCGGGACACGGCTAAATGTAGGCTGAATGCATAAATGTCTTCAACAAATTCAAAATTCCTGTTTATATTTGTGATCAGTTCATAGTCTGTGGTTGTGATTGTGTACAGTTGGAATTATTTTCCCGCTAAACAGAATATGTTTTCTAATTGTTGTAATTTGTGTTTGTGAATGTTTTTTCTTGTTTGAAGCAAATAAATAGATAAATGTAAAAGTAGTGAAGTGAATTTCCCGCCGCTTGATATCCTCGACGCGTAGATACAACAGAACTGACTCGTAGTTACTTCCAGCAAAGTTGAAAAAATTAGAAAAAATATTCTGTTTAGCGGGAAAATAATTCCAAATGTACACAATAACAACCACACACTACGAACTGATCACAAATATAAACAGGAATTTTGAATTTGTTGAAGACATTTAGATATTCAGCCTACATTTAGCCGTATCCCGGTGCCCGACAAAAATTTAAAAAAGAAAAGTGTTGCATAATGATTAAAAAGTAATTTTTCGATACAGCTATAATGAAAATAGTATGGGAAATGCTGTATCGAAAAGTAATTTTTTAAATTTTTATAGACTGGCGTGAAAAAAGTGTATCCTTAAACAACTGTTTTCGAATATGTAATTAGAACATTACGCTATGAGTGTAGATAAACTACTATTTCGATACAGCTGTAATGAAAATAGTATGGGAAATGCTGTATCGAAAAGTAATTTTTTAAAATTTTATAGACTGGCGTGAAAAAAGTATCCTTAAACAACTGTTTTCGAATATGTAATTGGAACATTACGCTATGAGTGTAGATAAAAGTATTTAAGTAGTTCATCAGTTATTTAGCACCCATAGCTTTGCTTAGTTTGGGGCTAGATGGCGCTGTGTGAATTTGTTCACGAATATTTGTTATTTTCCAGCAGATTTACACTTTTTGTTACATTTAAATATTACATGATGGTGATTGTATGTGAGTCTGTCCACGCATTTTTGTTAAGCTGTGCACGCACACAACGCCAGCGAATGGGTTCGGCATCCACCCAAACTTAGTTTTTTCTATTGATTATGTCCCTTAGATGTTACCACCGGATCGCTTACGCCAACGAACAATAATTGGCGATTGTTAATTCGTCAAATAGGATAAACGAAAGTCAACGAAATATATTCGTTGGCGTTCGTTGAGCAAAGCATCATCGGATAACGGGTGAACTGCTTACCATCAGACAGTCCGTAATCTTGTTTGCCACCTTAGTGGTATGATAAAATAGTTTGTGCCACTACATTATACAACAAATTCCAGCGAGTGAACTTCAAACGTGAAAAAGAACCTTCAGCTCATGTTAATATTTTTATGCGGTAGACCCGGTGATGATCTGATGGTAATTGATAATAATGATGATGATTTACCAATGAGTCCCCTTTGGTCTCCAGAGCCCTGACGAGTCTGGCGGCGCCACGCCACCGCGGCCGCCCCCCGGGGACGTAGAGGATCGCCCGAGACGACACGTGAGTACTGTGGTATACACTAGCAGAGAGAGAGAGAGAGGAGAGAGAGGAGAGAGAGAAGAGAGAGAGGAGAGAGAGGAGAGAGAGGAGAGAGAGGAGAGAGAGGAGAGAGAGGAGAGAGAGGAGAGAGAGGAGAGAGAGGAGAGAGAGGAGAGAGAGGAGAGAGAGGAGAGAGAGGAGAGAGAGGAGAGAGAGGAGAGAGAGGAGAGAGAGGAGAGAGAGGAGAGAGAGGAGAGAGGGGAGAGAGGGGAGAGAGAGGAGAGAGAGGAGAGAGAGGAGAGAGAGGAGAGAGAGGAGAGAGAGGAGAGAGAGGAGAGAGAGCGCGAGAGAGAGAAGAGAGAGAAGAGAGAGAGGAGAGAGAGAAGAGAGAGAGGAGAGAGAGAAGAGAGAGAGAGAGAGAGCGAGAGAGAGAGATAGAGAAGAGAGAGAGAGATAGAGAAGAGAGAGAGGAGAGAGAAGAGAGAGAGAGAGAGCGCGAGGAGAGAGAGAGAGAGAGAGCGAGGAGAGAGAGAGAGAGCGAGGAGAGAGAGAGAGAGAGCGAGGAGAGCGAGGAGAGAGAGAGAGAGAGCGAGGAGAGAGAGAGAGAGCGAGGAGAGAGAGAGAGAGAGAGAAAGAGAGGGGAGAGAGAGAGAGAGAGGAGAAAGGGGGGAGACCGCAGAGAGAGAGGGGAGAGGGGAAGATAGTAGAGAGAGATAGAGAGTGGAGAGTGGAGGAGAGATAGAGTGGAAAAATAAAAGTGAAAGTCGCCGCTTACTCTCCGTGGGATAAGGGTGTGAGTGTGTGTGTATTTAAATTTAATTTTTGTAATTTATTTATACAATTAAAATTAAATTAATTTTTTATTTTCCCCTTTTAATGTATGGATCTGTGTCATCTATAATAAAGCCTTTAACTATTATTAATGATGATGTAATGTGTGTCGGTGCAGAGCACGGCGTCTCTGGGCGGCGCGGGCCCGCCGGCCGCGTCGGGCGGCAGCTCGCCCATCACCATCAGCTTCAAGAACAGACACAGCCCCCGGGACCACGCCGGTGAGTTACAGACACGCGGACATACAGACATACATGCACATACACTTATACAAAATTCGGACACACCCAACTACGTTGGTGAGCAGTTCTCAAATCACTAACAGCATAAAGACAGCCCCATCGACCACGCCCGATAGTGGCGAGTACACTAACACCCAGATACACTAATACCATGATGCAATAGAATCAGCGGAGAGGGCTGGCGGAGGGCGGGAGTGAGCGCTACACCGAATATGTACTATTTTAGGATATGGAATTTTTCGTCAATCGCAGTCACTCTATGCAGTTTAGATTTTTGCGCTGACTAATAAATATTTTCGCGGTTTCAAGATTGGTTGTCATAATACTGTTATGCTATTGCACAGAAACAAGTGCTGTAAAATGACAAATCTATTTCAGCTAATGGCTTAATTTTGACCTCGTTTGATTCCTTGTACGTAATTGTTTACCATCAAGCAGGTCACAAGCTTGTTTGTCACTTTAGTGGCATAAAAACGTGGTCGTTACTTTAGGACCTTTCAGTCTCATCGGCTCCATGGCCGGCTCACCGCCGCTTCAGTTGCGACTCTGTTTAGTTTGCCGAGGTTATCTCTACGCGATCATTTATAATTGAGATCGGTTATGCGTCCCAAAAAGATTAGCCTGTTTCACAATTTATTGAAAATTCCACATATCTTATTTAATACATTATGCCGTCTCTCTCTTGTTAGTACTAAACGACAGATATCATCAGGAATATTATTACATTTATCCAGACTTACATTCGACGTACGGTTTTTTCTTTGATCAGGGGGCCGATTATCGCACATTGCGACATATCTCGAATGCGACATAATCTCTATTTAAAATGTCACTGAAATCGCCACTGCAGCCAAAACACTTACTCTCAATGATCTTCAACATTGAAAGCAGCATGACTTTCTTACAATCTCACCGATTGCAACGATCCAATTTTCTCGACTACGTTCAAAAGTATCGATTATATATTGCACGAAAAAAGTATGAGACATAGGAAATTAAAGGTCAAACGTCTGCAAGAAATGCAACGTATGTTTTATTTACTTCACGGCTTACGGCTGTTAGTGATTGTTTGTTTGTTTTTTCCAAAATAACTTTAAAAATAAAATTCAAACAATGTGAATTTTAGTAGTATGGAGCGACAATAGATAAGTAATAACATGCAATAGTATAAGTAGGTGCAACATTTATGTGCTGCTATAAATAATAATTATTATATAGTAAGTAGGTAATTAGGTATAGGTAGATACTGTTCCTTTTATTGTTAGATGATTTATTTCGTAATTAGTATTTTTTTTTTTTTTTTTCTTTAAATTTTATTTCTTACTTAAAATGCTACCCTCCGAACACATATATTTTTGAAATGTGTTTAATTATAATTGTATGTTTATGCATCGTAGTTTTTAAGTACTTAGTTTTTGTAATATTTGTATGTGTGTGGAAAATGAATGATTATTAATAATAGATACCTAAATTTAAAATGATGATGAAATTAATAAAAAATGATTATATTTATGATTATTGATATTGATATAATAATATTATAATTTATAATTATTATTTATATTAAACGAGTATATTTCTATGTGTGCTACTTCCACCATATCTTCTATAAAAATTCAGGTAAATAGGAGAAAACTATCCAAAGCACTGTTGTAGTAATAGTCCTATCTAAAATCAATAACTACTTATTTGAAACGTAAGCAGTCCTTTTCTATCAAAATGATTTGATAAATATGATAATAACACCGTAAAACTTTATTTTAAACAAGAATTTGTCATGTCGACGTTCGAGATATCCAATCTCTACTGCTTTTGACCACTCGTTGCATGTCGCTCGCTGCGACTCGACATATGGCTACCGTGAGATTCTGAGAATACCTTAATCTGTTCGCGATCGACATCCGCCATGTTTTTTCAATATATCCTTATTCGAGATTGTGTCACGCGTCCGAGGCGAATTTCGGTAAATGTAACAATATGTAAAAAATGAGAGTTTAGTTTGAAACAAAGATATCGGGGACTTATTAGTAAATTATAGTTGTTATAATAGTTATACTGAGCAGTATTACAAATTGGACAAACTTATAGGTATACTCTACTTAAAAAAAATATAAGGTGCAGGGATAACGTTCGCCTTTTTTATTGTGTAGTACACATCAACCACCAATCAATCAATGTCGTGAAAGTCGCATTAGCGTACTTAATTTGAATGAACCAATGAGCATGTCGTATTAAGCCTCAGTAATTTATAGTTAAAAGTGGGGCTAGATGGCGGTGTGTGAATTTGTCCAAGCATATTTTACTTAGTGGCGGTCCATAGTCTCTGCCTAGCCACCTGGGGGACACCGGCGTGAGCTTCATGCATGTATATTATATATTACTTATCCCCCCCCCAGAGGGCGTCCCGTCGGGCGTGCTGGGCGTCGCGGGCGGGCGCGTGCGGCGCGTGCACTCCGCCTTCGCCGCCGACGACGACGAGCCCTCGCCGGGCGCCGGCGCGCCCCCGCCCGGCCCGCACGGCCCGCACGGCCCGCACGGGCCCCCCCCGCCCGCCGCCAACGACCACGGACACCCGCACGGCCCGCACCACCATAACCACCATAAAGGTAAGGGATCGTCACGGGTCGACACGTTTTCGAAATACGTGCTACTCGTTTGGACCAGTAAGGAAAGAGACTTCTAGACTCCAAGACAGGGGTTGCATTGTTCCTTCATTTTAACTAGACGAATATTTCGAATATTAAAAGTATTACTAATTATTCGAAGTTTTCAAATTTTACTATTATAACACAAACAGAAAACAATAATAAAAAGTCATAATGAAAATATCTAATAGTCTGTACCTTTACTAAATAAATACATATTTATTTATTCTAAAGTAGTGTACTTAAATATGTTACGTGTACTTAAATAACGTAAACGAAGACTACGCATTAGATACTATTTATAGGTCTAACGAACCTCTGTTCTATTATTTATATCAAATTTAATACATAAGCTTTTCCCCTTTATTGCTCATGTCAAATTCCATACATTTTCCCTTTATTACTCTAGTCATATTCCATACATTTTCCCCTTTATTACTCTAGTCATATTCCATACATTTGCCCTTTATTGCTCATGTCAAATTCCATTGACGAGTTTCTGAGATAGTATGTTGTCGAGGCAAATGTTGCGCCACTTCTCATTTAGAATTTAGTGTTATTGTAGGCAGTAATTATTGTTGATCTTGACTTGTGTTTGTAATCTTGACATTGTAATGTGAAATGTATTTTTTTATCTAGTTTAATATTATTATGTGTAAGACATTTATGTATATTCGCACACAGTGTAACTGTTAATGAATAAATTAAATTACAAATTACATACATTTTCCCTTTATTACTCTAGTCACATTCCATACATTTTCCCTTTATTGCTCATGTCAAATTCCATACATTTTCCCCTTTATTGCTCATAGCATATTACATACTCATATTCTATTCTCTTGTCGTTGATTGCGAAAATGAAAAACATCTTCGTTCAACAAATGAAAAAGCTAAAATTATGCATGGATGTCGAACCAACTTAAATCAAGTTAAGTTGTCGTCTTCCCATTCAAGGGAGAAAACTTCCCAGCAAATGAGGCCCAATGGCCGCGGGTATTTTTTATTAAACTCATCTCTCCCCCCACCAGGCAAGGACAAGAAGGACAAGGACAAGAAGAAGGCCGAGGCGGAGGGCGCGTCGGAGGAGAAGCGCAAGCACATAAAGAGCCTGATCGACAAGATCCCCACGCAGAAGGAGGCGCTGTTCCAGTACCGGCTGGACCCGGCCGCCGTGGACCAGGCGCTCATGGACCGCAAGATCCGGCCCTGGATCAATAAGAAGGTGGGTGGTAGTGACCGACGCCGCAGGAGGCGCTGTTCCAGTACCGGCTGGACCCGGCCGCCGTGGACCAGGCGCTCATGGACCGCAAGATCCGGCCCTGGATCAATAAGAAGGTGGGTGGTAGTGACCGACGCCGCAGGAGGCGCTGTTCCAGTACCGGCTGGACCCGGCCGCCGTGGACCAGGCGCTCATGGACCGCAAGATCCGGCCCTGGATCAATAAGAAGGTGGGTGGTAGTGACCGACGCCGCAGGAGGCGCTGTTCCAGTACCGGCTGGACCCGGCCGCCGTGGACCAGGCGCTCATGGACCGCAAGATCCGGCCCTGGATCAATAAGAAGGTGGGTGGTAGTGACCGACGCCGCAGGAGGCGCTGTTCCAGTACCGGCTGGACCCGGCCGCCGTGGACCAGGCGCTCATGGACCGCAAGATCCGGCCCTGGATCAATAAGAAGGTGGGTGGTAGTGACCGACGCCGCAGGAGGCGCTGTTCCAGTACCGGCTGGACCCGGCCGCCGTGGACCAGGCGCTCATGGACCGCAAGATCCGGCCCTGGATCAATAAGAAGGTGGGTGGTAGTGACCGACGCCGCAGGAGGCGCTGTTCCAGTACCGGCTGGACCCGGCCGCCGTGGACCAGGCGCTCATGGACCGCAAGATCCGGCCCTGGATCAATAAGAAGGTGGGTGGTAGTGACCGACGCCGCAGGAGGCGCTGTTCCAGTACCGGCTGGACCCGGCCGCCGTGGACCAGGCGCTCATGGACCGCAAGATCCGGCCCTGGATCAATAAGAAGGTGGGTGGTAGTGACCGACGCCGCAGGAGGCGCTGTTCCAGTACCGGCTGGACCCGGCCGCCGTGGACCAGGCGCTCATGGACCGCAAGATCCGGCCCTGGATCAATAAGAAGGTGGGTGGTAGTGACCGACGCCGCAGGAGGCGCTGTTCCAGTACCGGCTGGACCCGGCCGCCGTGGACCAGGCGCTCATGGACCGCAAGATCCGGCCCTGGATCAATAAGAAGGTGGGTGGTAGTGACCGACGCCGCAGGAGGCGCTGTTCCAGTACCGGCTGGACCCGGCCGCCGTGGACCAGGCGCTCATGGACCGCAAGATCCGGCCCTGGATCAATAAGAAGGTGGGTGGTAGTGACCGACGCCGCAGGAGGCGCTGTTCCAGTACCGGCTGGACCCGGCCGCCGTGGACCAGGCGCTCATGGACCGCAAGATCCGGCCCTGGATCAATTAGAAGGTGGGTGGTAGTGACCGACGCCGCAGGAGGCGCTGTTCCAGTACCGGCTGGACCCGGCCGCCGTGGACCAGGCGCTCATGGACCGCAAGATCCGGCCCTGGATCAATAAGAAGGTGGGTGGTAGTGACCGACGCCGCAGGAGGCGCTGTTCCAGTACCGGCTGGACCCGGCCGCCGTGGACCAGGCGCTCATGGACCGCAAGATCCGGCCCTGGATCAATAAGAAGGTGGGTGGTAGTGACCGACGCCGCAGGAGGCGCTGTTCCAGTACCGGCTGGACCCGGCCGCCGTGGACCAGGCGCTCATGGACCGCAAGATCCGGCCCTGGATCAATAAGAAGGTGGGTGGTAGTGACCGACGCCGCAGGAGGCGCTGTTCCAGTACCGGCTGGACCCGGCCGCCGTGGACCAGGCGCTCATGGACCGCAAGATCCGGCCCTGGATCAATAAGAAGGTGGGTGGTAGTGACCGACGCCGCAGGAGGCGCTGTTCCAGTACCGGCTGGACCCGGCCGCCGTGGACCAGGCGCTCATGGACCGCAAGATCCGGCCCTGGATCAATAAGAAGGTGGGTGGTAGTGACCGACGCCGCAGGAGGCGCTGTTCCAGTACCGGCTGGACCCGGCCGCCGTGGACCAGGCGCTCATGGACCGCAAGATCCGGCCCTGGATCAATAAGAAGGTGGGTGGTAGTGACCGACGCCGCAGGAGGCGCTGTTCCAGTACCGGCTGGACCCGGCCGCCGTGGACCAGGCGCTCATGGACCGCAAGATCCGGCCCTGGATCAATAAGAAGGTGGGTGGTAGTGACCGACGCCGCAGGAGGCGCTGTTCCAGTACCGGCTGGACCCGGCCGCCGTGGACCAGGCGCTCATGGACCGCAAGATCCGGCCCTGGATCAATAAGAAGGTGGGTGGTAGTGACCGACGCCGCAGGAGGCGCTGTTCCAGTACCGGCTGGACCCGGCCGCCGTGGACCAGGCGCTCATGGACCGCAAGATCCGGCCCTGGATCAATAAGAAGGTGGGTGGTAGTGACCGACGCCGCAGGAGGCGCTGTTCCAGTACCGGCTGGACCCGGCCGCCGTGGACCAGGCGCTCATGGACCGCAAGATCCGGCCCTGGATCAATAAGAAGGTGGGTGGTAGTGACCGACGCCGCAGGAGGCGCTGTTCCAGTACCGGCTGGACCCGGCCGCCGTGGACCAGGCGCTCATGGACCGCAAGATCCGGCCCTGGATCAATAAGAAGGTGGGTGGTAGTGACCGACGCCGCAGGAGGCGCTGTTCCAGTACCGGCTGGACCCGGCCGCCGTGGACCAGGCGCTCATGGACCGCAAGATCCGGCCCTGGATCAATAAGAAGGTGGGTGGTAGTGACCGACGCCGCAGGAGGCGCTGTTCCAGTACCGGCTGGACCCGGCCGCCGTGGACCAGGCGCTCATGGACCGCAAGATCCGGCCCTGGATCAATAAGAAGGTGGGTGGTAGTGACCGACGCCGCAGGAGGCGCTGTTCCAGTACCGGCTGGACCCGGCCGCCGTGGACCAGGCGCTCATGGACCGCAAGATCCGGCCCTGGATCAATAAGAAGGTGGGTGGTAGTGACCGACGCCGCAGGAGGCGCTGTTCCAGTACCGGCTGGACCCGGCCGCCGTGGACCAGGCGCTCATGGACCGCAAGATCCGGCCCTGGATCAATAAGAAGGTGGGTGGTAGTGACCGACGCCGCAGGAGGCGCTGTTCCAGTACCGGCTGGACCCGGCCGCCGTGGACCAGGCGCTCATGGACCGCAAGATCCGGCCCTGGATCAATAAGAAGGTGGGTGGTAGTGACCGACGCCGCAGGAGGCGCTGTTCCAGTACCGGCTGGACCCGGCCGCCGTGGACCAGGCGCTCATGGACCGCAAGATCCGGCCCTGGATCAATAAGAAGGTGGGTGGTAGTGACCGACGCCGCAGGAGGCGCTGTTCCAGTACCGGCTGGACCCGGCCGCCGTGGACCAGGCGCTCATGGACCGCAAGATCCGGCCCTGGATCAATAAGAAGGTGGGTGGTAGTGACCGACGCCGCAGGAGGCGCTGTTCCAGTACCGGTCGGACCGACCATGGACATTTCTTACAAGAAAATTCCTCTATCATTCAATCAATTTAGGTACACCTCGCTTCAATCCTGGTGGCGGCTCTGAAGTTAGCTGCGAGCGCTCTCAAGTACTTTCCAAAAACATAAATAGCATGATAAATGTGCATAATTTTGCATACTGTTAGTACTACCATTTGGGTATTCCCCTGGAAACAGTTGCACTCCCACGCAGCTATCTTTCGAATCGCCATAAAGTTGACGCGAGGTGTACTGGCTACCTGCAACTTTGCCGGGGTAAAATTCGTTTTTTTTTTAAAATAAGACTAGACCTTTCGCAGATTCATCGATCAATGACCTTGCCTAATTTTAAACCTCGATAATAATTGAAAAGAAGTTGACCTAATCTAGACTCTAAGGAAAGAAACTTTGTCATTAATGCTATGTGAAAACAATCGTCTTCGCTCGACCTTTTTAATGCGTACGGTTAGGAAGAGTCAACCCATTTGTTCTTAGAATAAAAACTAGAAAAACGCCTACCAACGTCATTTCCGATTAGTAAAATTTGGGCAGCTTTAAGTGTAACTATAATTTAATATAAAAATAATGTTTTTCCCACAGATAATCGAGTACATAGGCGAGCCGGAGCCGACGCTGGTGGACTTCATCTGCAGCAAGGTGCTGGCCGGCTCCGCGCCGCAGGGAATACTCGACGACGTGCAGATGGTAACCACTCACCACTCACCACTCACCACTCACCACTCACCGCACACCGCACACCGCACACCGCACACCGCACACCGCACACCGCACACCGCACACCGCACACCGCACACCGCACACCGCACACCGCACACCGCACACCGCACACCGCACACCGCACACGCAGAGACTATGACGTAGTGACGGTTTGATGTACCAATCGACTGATGCGTTAACGTGCTAAGAGACGTATGGACACACTGACGCAAATATCCACTGACGTACGTGATGCGTTGACTGATCTAGAGATATACTGACATACTGAGGAACACACTATTTACAATAGAAAAAGATAGAATAATTAAATGCCATAATAATTATCGACTGTGATGGGGCGTCAGTGGCCACCCGCCGGCGCCGGCCAGCACATCAGCAACTGACAAGGGAACGCATGATTCTTTCCGGAGTTTCCCTATTCCCTATATTCCTTTTTACGCCTTGCTGTCTTTTTTTAAATCCTCTCATTAGTGCATTGCTATCTATTTGCTTCTGTTTTAACTTACCTTAATATAAAAGTACTCACTGCTGTCGTTATGATGTCCAGTTGGTTATCAATGATTAACGAAACATGATGTGTTTACCTATAATTGGTTTTACACTTAAAACTAGACTACAAAATGTATTTTATATTGATTATACCCATGTATCTTGTGTACAAACTGTTGATGAACCAAAATAAATAATATGTGCAAGACACGTAGCCACAAAGACGAATCCCGATCTCGCCGCAGGTGCTGGACGAGGAGGCGGAGGTGTTCGTGGTGAAGATGTGGCGGCTGCTCATCTACGAGCTGGAGGCCAAGAAACAGGTATGCGACTCTTTGGGTTGGGACAGCCGGGTTGGCATGCTGCTGCGGTGGCCTCGACGAAACCAGGCGAGTTCGCGGCGAGTTTCATGTCGCGTCTAGACGGAGTGTATGAACGTGCGACCAACCAAGTAGAAAAATTGTAGTAATCAATAAAAATATAAAATAAATGAATATGCTTGGACAATTTACACAGCGCCATCTAACCCCAGTGTAAGCAAAGCTTGTGTCATGGGTGCCAGAAAACTGATAAACTACTTATTTATTTATTAAACTAATACTTTACATTTACCATCCAGACCCGTAACAGAAATTAAAATTGATAATTTCAAGTTCTGCCTGGCCGGGAATCGAACCCGGGACCTCTGCGTGGTAGACCGGAATTTTAAATAAATAAATAATTTATTTCTTAAATCAACATTTGTAGTACTCACTAGGTTGAACACTCCCAGTAGATAAGTATTATTGGTCTCTGTCGGGATAGTCCGCTCCTCCTTTACACTTGCATTTCTATTACGTGATTCAGAATATATTGAACAAATAAAAATTAAAGTAAATTAATTAATTTTAACCTAATTAAAATTTTTTAACCAACTGAGCCATCAGGTCGTCATGGTATGGAATCATTCGTTCAGACGCGAGTTTATTTGTTATACGTTTTGCTGTAGAGACCTGACCGATGATCCGACGCGACGGTTTGTTAATTAGACATATCCCTCCGTTAGAAGTTCAGTTCGCGCGTAATGTGTAATTTTACACAATAAAAATATTCTATTCTGTATTCTATTATGGACCCAACAAGGAATCTCGTTGTACTTTCATAACTAGATGTGTGTCGAGGAAACTTCTTCCGCATTTATTGTCAATTTTTTTTTCTGCAGGGTCTTTCTGCCGCGGCGGCCAACAACGCGGCCGCGACCGACCCCCCCGGCGCCCCCGGCCCGCCCGGGCCCCCCGGCCCCCCCGGGCCCCCCGGTCAGTCTGGACCTCCCGGACCCCCCGGGCCGCCGGGCAAGTGACCCCCCCGACACCGCGACCGCCGCCCGCACAAAAAGGAGTGAGGACGAGAGACTGTGTGATGAATAGATAGTGGGAGAAATATCCATAGGTCTATACGAATGTGACGGTGTTTTGTGTAGAGGCAACGCTGTGCTGTCATTTTTTCTACGTAAAAGTGGTAAACAGAAGACCCGCCTGATGGTAAGCAATTATAAGTTTCGCTATGACAAAATCCACCAGGTGACGTTAATCCGTGAGGTCTGATGTCAAAAGAAAGCCCTGTCATGCATTCCAATGCATCCGTCATTTTATTCTGTCCAACAGCACGACAAAAATATTTTGACAACGGATTTTACTTCTCAGTAATGTATCTTGTGGATTTTAAAATCTCGACAATTCTTGCGTTGTTGGGTTCCGGTTTAAAGAATAAGGTTGCCAGTACTTTTACAGGCACCTATATTTCTACGTGTTTGTTACACGGAACATGTACGTGTCGTGAATATGACATCGCCGATAGTTTGCTATCAAGTGATCTATAATAGGACCACGATAAGTCCGAATTGACTAACAGTAGTAAAAATTATAAAATGTGGATATGGCAATAATCTGGGGATAATCTGTCCTTGTCAGTCCTTCTTGTAAACATTCAGAAATTTTGCTTGAACTTGTACTTTTAGTTTGACTAAATTATTAATCATGCTGAACTTTATCTATCGCACTTCCTTTTTAATTGTTTTGCCCATTATTTAATTATATTTTTCCTAACTCACGAAAATAAACAATCCTACAGAAATCAAATTGTTTGTTATGACTTTTATGAATTATGGTCTATTACTTTTATAAAACTTGTCATAAGTTGCCATACATAGATTTTTTTAAAATAAGTGATTCGGTCTTAGTGTGGTCTTATAATAGTTTTTCGTTTGTCACTATGTTCGTAAAATATAGCTTGATCTGTGGCAGCTGTCACCTTCGAGACGAGTATAAAGTTAGGTATAAAGTATATAACTCTTTACATTAAAATGCGCGCCAGGTAATGTCGTATCAATAAAGGTGACAATAAATATTCCCTTCATGCAATTTAATGTAACAAAACAATAAAATGTACAACAATACAATACTTTATTATCATCGAAGGATGCCACAGAGAATTAGCTATATTTTACGAACGATAAAATATTGTCGTTGCTGAGAGATCCATTGGGTTGTAACAGCAAATACAAATCTCGTAGAGTTTCGGTGACGCGTTGTCCTTATTCATGTAATTTCCGCAAGTATGGTTAATCCTTCATTTTAAACAATATAAAGAATTCCAGTTGGTTGGAAGAAAACCTTGTAGGTAGAGAACTACAGACCATGTGATTTTCTCCTATAGAAGAAGTTTCTCAGCAGAATCTTACGCTTCCGGAAGTTTCGTGATTTCAACATCGAATGTCAATTTAAATGTAGCAGTATGGAACGGGCAGCGGGTTCAGGGTCAAATTACGTTCTAGTAAACTAAAACTTTTATTGTACATTGCATTTTGAGCTTTGTCTACATGTATTTAAGGTACTTGCCACTCTCAGCAACATTATGTAATGAGGATAGGGTTTAAAATGATTTGACTCCAACGTGATTTGGCCCTTCATAATGTATCTATAGCTTGGATGACTTGTATGTGATATGGTTCGTACTGATTCGAACGTAGCGGTCAGTGTGGATGAGCTTTTATATTGTAATAGATTATGTCCCCGTTTTGTTGCTTTATTATGATTATTTATTTGTTATTTTCGCTGCCCGTTTGATGTAAATAACTGCCCCATTATTGTATTCCCAAATTAAAGCAAGATATTTCAATATTATTGTATACATAGGTGACAGTGTTAATTATTTTCCGCTTGTGTAAAAATAAATAGACATGAAAATATGTTTCATCAGCTATGTTTAGTAAGAAATTACTATAAATAAAATTATAGAAGGTTGTGACGCCATCTTTTTTGTTTCGTTTTCTAATGTGATACGAGGCAAGACTAAAGCGTCCGCGTGCATACAGCCGTGTGTTTTATTTTATATTTATCCAATGTAGTGACCATTCTGGCTCAGTTTTAACGTGATTTTAGTAATAAACATAACACCTATAATAAATATAAGTGGTACGAAATTTAATTTCTTTACTTGACAAGATACCTCTGTATCTCATTGTAATTTTTGTGAACTCGAATCTAACTCGATTGAAGGGTTGTCGTGTTACCACAGGAGTACATAACGCCCAATGCAATGCTTTGTTTTGCATTTTCGTCGATATTTATTAATAGTATACATTACATTACACATTGTTGCGATTGTGGACATTTACTTGACATGTATTAATTTCACACAACCACAAAAAATATACGTATTATAGTTCAATTTCGTTGTATATTCATCAAAACCTATGTTTATACATATCAACTATTTGTAAAGGCGAATAAAGCGATTATACAAAGCCAAAAACGACAGACTAACATGCGGTGGTCATAGTTATAGTCTCTCATTTACTTTACTTTATTACATTTTAGGAATTCCTTGTGCAAAAAATTCAATTTTAATTTTATTGTGAAAATGATGAGAATGCAAATGGCATAGGTACCTATGTTTTTTAAGCGATATTCTAAGAAGATTAAATTCGATTGCCGTGATTTATGGATATAAATTTTTAATGGCTTGGTATAAATATCTGATTAAATATTGCTATAGTTCAACAGAAGCCACACTATAGTGTGTCTATGGAAGAACTTTCACAATGATACTACCATTATCTCAGATAGATTTGGAAGGTTATCATCAGCTTATTGTAAAACAATACAAGAGGAAAGCTTTCAGTGACAGTTCAGTGAGAATGATATTTGATATCTTCTTATCTTATCTCCTTGACAGTAAAAAACGTGTGGCAAAGGCCATAGATTATAGAAGGTCGTAGAACTGATGAGTCTGTCTCGAAGGGTGACGTCTGATGATGTTGAGTCGAGCGCCCTTTCAGTGTCAAAGTATTGATATTTTGTGGAAGGATAAATGTGTAAAGTACTTTAGGCCAAACAGTTGAGCGAGACATCGGTAATACTGAATGTGGCGTAAAAAGGAACTAACATGCCGCCAATAGGGAAACTGCTAAAGAAAAGACAACAGGCGCCTCTCTCATCATTGTCGTTGTCGCGCTTGATTGTAGTATTTTTTTTTTAAAACACTTTAATAAGGGATGCTTTCGCATATTTTGTGAAGTTACTGAAAATAAAATAAAAAATTGTATTTTCATATAAAAAAACACTTTCAGTAATGGCTAGATTGAAAGTCCATGTCAAAGTGAAAGGTGAAAAAAGTAAAATATTAGATCTACTAGGAGGTTACATTGAAATAGAATTTGATATATTGAATTTAAATAATTATTGATTTTCATTGACGATCGACAAATAACTGTAAGCACTTGGAAAGTTTTTATCTTTGACTTTGATGTGATTTTTCGATGATCTCTTTCAGTCGTTTTGTACGGTAGTCGTTAAACGGTATCTTACAATATACTTATCATTATATTAAATAGATCGGCCACCTTGTATTTACGGCTGAATGTTGCAATTGCATGTCCATTTCTAATTTCAATGAAAGCATACACCACTGTATCTTTCAACTTGTATGCTGCTCGCAGAATTCAGATAGTGCAGAGTACTGTAAATTGTTGAACTTATTGTAAAATGTTAGCTAAAACCGTGCGAATGAGACAGAGTCATAGCGCGACGCGCGTGCGAGAGGGATATAGAATACGGACACGTTATAACATTATTATTGTGTATCTTCGTTAAGTTAATGATACCTCTTAGTCAATAAATGTACTATTATCTATTAAAATGTCGTTTTTATTTTTCCTGTTCCAATGCAACCGGACCAAATGGCCTAAGCCTTAGAACCTTAGAACTAAGCATTAGACCTCGGATCAAAGATGTAAACTGTGAAAGTTCCACGTAATATGTTGTCGTGGAAGTTTGGTGAATTCGTTGCCGCGATGTGAAGTATTAAGAAGGTGCCGTCACGGGGCCCTCAACCTTTCCACCAGCCTCAAACCCCGCTTATACTGCAATTGCTTGCCTTCTTTGAATCAAGACCATCATCATCACAACGTAACAGGGCACTAGTGGGGGCCACTACCTCCACATTAGTGGAGGTTTTGCTATAATTGGCAGACACCGACATCTGGTCCATGGGTCATCGGCAAAGAAAAGCTCATATCTTCGGGCTGGATAATGCTAGGATCTAAGTAGCTCAAATTTTGAAGAAAATACGTATAGTACGTTTCAATAGTCTAGCTTAGGTATAGATGACGGTAGGTGCTGACATTGTCACTACATTTGGCTAGGCGTCTTAATTCAGGAGCAAAAAGCGTGAGGGCAAGATCAAAATGGAATGTAAGTTTTGGTCATAAGTCAAGTGTAATAAGCCTTTTAGCAAACCCTCTACGCTAGGGTACTATGCAGCACAGAAATGTTAACATTGTTAATGAATTTGGCGAACGATATGTACATGAATGGTTTTGGTGGGATGTCTTTGACTAATTTGAATTACAGAACCCGTCATGCGTGAAAATAATGAAACGTTAGATATCTAGTTAATAATTAGAAAGCAAAATCGATTACAAGATGTACCTACTGGCCTCTCGGGGCTCGCAAGCGGAACCATTGTCTTAATAATCGATTTTGTAGTAGAAGTAATTAATTGTTTCTAAATGCGTGACCGAGTCTGGTATAAAGGGCTGATTGGCCACGCGACGTGCGCCCTCATCCCAAAATGGACGCTTTAGCGACGGTCGTGATAGCTGCGCTTGTGGTAAGTACCTACAACTTACTATTTTTGTATAAGTACATACCAAGTTTATGATGCCAATATTACAAGTCACTTGCTACGTAAACCCTAGGTAGGTACGTGGGAAATAGGTGGGTGCTTAAACCTGCCCGTAACAGGAACGAAGACCCGCGGGAGCCCCGAAAAGCGTTGAATTGCCTTCATCAGGCGGACCGGTTAGAAAACTGTACCATGGCAGAGGCCGGATTGACATGATGCCGGCTGTTAAAGCAATGAACCAAGCGCAATATATTAGCACAGAGAAAAAGAAACTATAGGAATGGATCACAGAAAGAAAAGTATAACGAGACAGAGAATTCCATATATGCTAATGCTACAGTGTAGTGTAGATAGATACCTATAACCGAGGTGGTTGTTGAATCGTTCTGTCCATTCTGTATTAGGCTCTTCCATAGAAATCAATGAAACTAGTTAGAAGGGCTGAGTGGGCGATGTAGGCGCGCCACAACTATGAGCAAATGGCCTACTTATTCCAAAAGGCACGAACGCGCCGTCAGTCTCTCATGGAATTCAACGGAGTGCGCATCAAAAAAAGCTATGCCTAAAGTGTTAAAAATATGCCATCTTGCGCAATGCTTTTGGAACAAAGTAGGCCATTTGCTCATAGTTGTGGCGCACCTACATCGCCCACTTAGCCCTTCTAACTAGTTTCATTGATTTATATGGGCTCTTCCGACAGCCATACTATGATCTGACTAACCTACCTTATGGTGGATATTCACGTTCGACTGTCAGTTGGCATGACGAAAATAGGCTTGACCCCACCCATTTAGACTTGACGCTGCCCATATAGACATGACCTCGCCCGTTTTGGCTTGATCCAGCCCATTTGACACGATGTCCTTCCAAAATGTCTCCCTACGGTCAGTTGTCTTGATAATTCCACGTGTCATACAAGCTGACAGTCGGCAGAAACGTGAGTTGCCACCGTTATCCTGGATATTGGAACATGAATTGGACAAACTTGACAACGCTATGGCGGATGCTACACACACGACAATTATCGTGATACCTGGATTACGATCCTGGATCACGATATTTATCGAGTATGTAGGACCCACGAATCGTAATAAGGATCACAGGATTTCTAGAAGATACTTATCGCGTTAAATATCGTGTTTGTAGCATCCCCCTTCAGGCGAACGAAGAGGGCGAAGCATTCATAAGGGTAGATATCGATTCCAGTGTAGGTATAAATAAACCTATAAATATTTGGGTATATTTTTGTGCTGAATATAAATTGATTTTAATCTAATTTCAGTGCGACTCAGTCAGCTCTGTGCGACTCGCCGATCGACTATCGGATGAAGACGTGAGTACCTACTTGACTATATTTTGGAGACTGATGGGGGTTTTTCGACATCCATTTACTACATTTAATATATTACATTAGCAGGCACAATCTCCCTCGGCTTTCGCTCAGGTAAAAACTATAATAACTAAACCTATAAGCACCCACTAATCTTTCATTGCTATTATTTTTCATTTAAGTTGTAGTTTTCCCTATGTCTGTATTGAGCTATGTTTAAACAATTCACAAAATATTTTGATAAATTAGGTAAAAAAGAAAATTATTGGTTTGCATTTGATCTCATCTTACCTGATGGAAAGCGACGATGAGATCGAAGATGTGGCAAACTTGCCTAGAAGATAAATTCACTCTTGACTTGAAAACTTCCAAGTTAATTTTTTTCGGGGAACATTGACGCAGGCAGAGATTTGCAGTCAACCGTCACAGTTAGCCGCTAAGAAAAGTGGATGCGAATCGGCAAATGTTGCAGTGTGGTGACCGGCAGAGAACAATGCATAGCACTGACCCCATCTGTTGACAAGTGTCGTACAGTGCCACAAACTTATCTAAGCAAAATGGCTCTTGTCAAAGCCTCCTTCATCTGAGCATATGAAGGAGGCTATGCTCTTGTCCAAATATCTACATTTCACAATTAAATTTGGCATAGCTCTATATCCTTCTTCTATTACATTTCAAAATGAAGTGCCGCCATTTTTCACCGTTTCCAGTTTTGGCCACCGGGTCAGATAAGTTTGTGGCACTGTAGAAGGCGACTAACGTCATAGAGGCAGACCATCTAATACCTCCTAGACTGCGGGGGCCGTAGGTTATCTACGTTACCGAGTACAAGAACAATTCCACGTTGTATCGTACTGGTAGAGGTTTACGAGACCCAGAAAATGTTGGTTTGCCAGTGCACAATCTGGCCCAATGTTTTAGTATTGACTTTTCTTAGCGATAGTAGGTACTTACTTATCCTCTTGTGTGGGTTCTAGAAGTAAAGTTGAAGTAAAAAAACAGGGTGACACACATCCTCGTGGCAGTTTTGCTGTCAGCTACATTTAAAGTCACCAATTGGTGACTTTAATGTGGCTGATTAGCGAAGCTGCCAAAAACATGGACAGCAGCGTTTTCTATTGGTATTTTCAAAACTGCGATCTCCAACCCACCTGCCAATCGCAAAAACCTCCACTGATGTGGATGAGGCTCAAGTCCATGAGTAGACTGATAAGGGCTATCGATAATATAAAAATTAATTGTTACTATAACATTATTATATTCCATTATCTCCTAATTAGTTAGAATGCATTTTTAATTTGCAGCTTCTGGTATATACTCACTCTATTTCTTGTAAATTAAAACATAGGAGTGGCACAGGTTTAGCAATCTAAATGGGTCAGTGAGGAGACATCCGAAACTGCAGCAGATAGCGTAATTTATTCTTAGGAACCACGGAACCGATTTTATAAAAACAATAACTGCTTACATTTTTTATAACGATAAAATCGTTTTGTACTTTAGTATTACAAGTATAAGCAAGCCATTCAATTGATTTATACAACAAAATTGTATGGTAATTTTTAAAATTGGATGCATTCTGTCTTATATTTGAATAACGCTATGTCGTAACGTTTCGAGGATTTTGACCTGGCCAATGTATATTGCTCAGCCTGTATTTACTACGACCCTAATGTTACTACTGCGCCGGCGCAGCGCCCCATATTGGGTCTCACGCTGCGAGACCCTCTCTCGCCGGTCCTCAGCGGATTGCTTCCTCCTGTCCTTCAGCAGTTCGCCCAGCCAACGATACCTAGGACTAACCTCAGAGTAATTATGTTTTCCATTTTTTAATACCAGTTGGGTTGGGGTATACTTTTTGAACAAACTACTTAATCTTGGAAGAGTTTTAAAGATTTATCGGCCGTGTAGTGGCCGTCAGAGTCGCATCAAGCCCATCCCTTGACGGGTGTCAGACCATCTACTACGTTTCTACAGCATTTTCTGTTAAGTACTTCGACACTGCGATCTGGAGATCACGACATACCATAATAGATGGCTTGCTTAGCGCCTAGACGCTAGCTAGGCGCTTAGTGGGTGGCGAGTAGCGAAGCCGCGAGGTACCAAGCGCGCAGTGTGGCCCGCTGAGAACATTCTCTAACGATCGCTTGCTTTGCAACCCGCTAGGCGACTATAGGCTCTAAGCAAGCCACATGTCAGTGTGGTCGTAGATGGTGGCCACTCACCATCTACGCTTGATCTAGTCACGTGGCATGATAAAAAAGGCTTGTGTGTGCGGAGAAATTTTGGAAGGGTCACTTGTCGGAAAATTCTCCCCACACAGTTTAGGATCATTCCATTTGATCAAGCGGCAATGTGGTGATTGGCCACCTATGTGCACTGTTACGGGCTATTGATGTGTAACGTGAAAGGCTGTGTATTGTCCCAGGCGCCGCTGTCGCACCTGCAGCAGCTGGTCCGGCTGGCGACGGAGGTGACGCCTCCGCCGTCGCGGTACGCCGAGTTCGAGCAAGAGGTAGATATTGACTTGAGAATCCTTATGTCGTGCGTCTTCCAGCTATCCGCACAACCGCTTTGATACAACCTTTCTAATGGTTCGGCTAAAGGATGTGACACGTTGTCTGCGAGTGTATTCCCTGAACGGTGATCAAGGTGACAATACGACAGGGATACAAAAGTCCATATATGGAACGGTATCTGCTTATAATCAGGCAGGCCATAACCTTATTGCCGTGGTGTTAAAAAAAATGGGAATCTGCGGATAGTTGAGTTAAGTAATATGCGAATGGTTCTTGTCGCGCATTTTCAAGTTTAAGTTTGTGCAAATCCTAGTCTAATACCAAATTCCCGTTTTCTAGGGAAAGCTCTATAGGTGTAGTTTTATACATATACCTGCACATTTTGCTGTTTAGCGTTTTCAACACTGCGATCTCCAACAGGCCGAGTTGAACATTGTAGTGTTGAGATTACGGCATTTTAATGTGGAGGGGGTTAAATACCAGCAGTAGGCTGCTGTAAGCTGTTCTTATGTTTGACATTTGACTGCCGTCGTGCCGCCATCGAACCTGATGGTAAGCGACTTGTATTCGACTACCTGAGTGGTGCAGTGGTCAATATGCCAGTCATCGAAGTTACGGCCGGGCAGAAGTTGAAATGATGAATTTTAATTTTTGTTGATACGAGTCTTCGAGTGCTATTCTCTAAGTGCATGTACTTACAACCTCCACAACGATGGTTCGATAATTCAACGAACGATATTTCAACGATGAAATATAGGTGGGCGAGCAGATTGGTATTCACTAAGGACACTAGCCCGCACTAGCGCTACATTGCTGTTGACGGCGTGAGATAGAACTACTCACTGATGTTATTTTGATATTTCTTGTACAAAGGAACGGGACGTACCGTCTAATAGTAAACAAACCGCAAGTTAATTAATAAAATAAATAGTAAATACGTAACCTCGCAAGATAATTACTGTTTTAATTTGTGGAGTTTTCGAGTGAAATCACTTTGTGCGGAAAACATTAAGAAGAACATCACTTTTTGCACTATATTCTTCACACACAAGGCAAGTCTTTTCCGTTTTAAACCAAATTTTGAATCATTTGCATCAAAGAAACATCATGTTTTCCAACAATCAGAATAAAACATACTATAAAAAAACGTCCAAAATGTTTATCTAAAGGGATAAAATTATGTGCAAGACGCAAGCGTGAGCTCTTGTGGAAATACAGATTTACAAAAAACAAAAGAGACAAAAATACATTTAAAAAATATTCTAGTAATAGACAATATTAACACCAATGTAGCGAAACATGTATCACATATTATTTCTTCACCAATTAGCCATATCACAAATCTATGCATATCTGAAGGTGTTTTTCCGGACAAACTTAAAATAACGATAATAAAACTAATATTTAAAAAAGATGACCGTGAGGATTTTAAGAATTATTCCCTATTATTAATCCCTATATTTTCAAAAACAATAGAAAAAGTTATATATACCTCTCTTTATCAGTACTGTGAAACGAAAAAATACTGGTACCCCAACCAAAGGGATTTCGTAAGAACAAAAATATAAATATGGCCTTATACGATATGCTATATAATATTCATTTAAAACTAGACAACCGGTTGCCAATCACAGCCCTGTTTCTTGATCTAACAAAGGCGTTTGACTTTGTTGACCACAACATATTAGTTCAAAAATTAGAAGCCATAGGTGTTAGGGGAAACATTAAGAATTTGTTAGCACCTTACCTATGTGACAGAAAGCAAATTACACAAATAACCAGAATATGTCCCATAACAAGAGTGGAAACCCAATTCCTATCAAATTGAAATACTGTTCACTATGGTGTTCCGCAAGGAAGTATATTGGGTCCATTATTATTTATTATTTATATTAATGACATTGTAAATTCAATTAATGATTATATTACCATATTTGCTGATGACTGCACGGTGCTTTGTAGTAATATAACTGACATAAATAATATTTTGACTAAAATAATTGACTGGTTGGAAAATAACAACCTACAAATAAATCTCAAAAAAACAACGCAACAGGGAAGAAAGCTGTATTCAGGGCGCAAAAAAGATGCTTAAGGGCCATCTGTAACCTGAAACGTAAGGATAGTTGTAGACAATTTTTTAAAGGGTTAAAATTATTAACGATGCCATCCCTCTATGTCTACGAAATTGTAATATTTGTGCGAACCAATCTGGATCTTTTCCCGCAAGTTGAAAGCGCACGACGTCGAGACCAGCTCCATATTCATCCGTGCAAGACCGCTTTATTTTATAAGAGTGTTTTTGCGATGGCCCCTAAATTGTACAACGCGATCCCAAAAACTATACGCCAAGCTGAAAATTTCAATAAGTTTAAGAAACAACTGTACAGTTTTCTTTTTGAAAACTGTTTTTCTTGTTGTTGGTGTTTTACACAATTGACGAGTTTCTTTTGGCGTGCAAGGAATACAAATAGAAAGTAAAAATGCGATTTAAGATATGTTTTATAAAATAGGCACTTGTGACATTCTATATTGTTATTGGATTTATATAGATATTTTTATATGCATATTAGTAATAATTTTTATTATTTTGATATTGTTGTAATTGTGGATAATGTTAATAATTTGAGGTTTATAATTTTTTTAAATAACTTTGAAATTATATTTCCATTGACATTCAAATTATTATTGACATTATCTACTTTGACATTTTAAATTTATTATTGAAGTAGTCTTGCAATTTATTAATGGTTATTTAAGACTAATTTTAATGTATTTGAAATTATTTAAATTCAAATTTTATTAACAACTCCACATTTGTATGCCGATGGCAGGTCGCAGAGGACCCATCTACTAAAACTGTAACAACTGCTTAACCTGTGTACCACAAATAAAATAAATTGAAATTGTACATACATTGTACAAAAATTATATTCTGCAAGCAAAAATACCGTTGCCTTTGATTTGACACCCTCGCTCTCGCTCTCCATTTTTGAAGTTAAACTGAAAAGCTAAAGATTTTACGCTTTTCAGTTTAACTTCAAACCGTCGTTTTCTAGCACTTTCTTCGACATGTTTATCCTAGCCAGAATTTTCCTACCTACAGTTTTGATAGGAAACAGCAACATTGCATTACTACTACTTGTACTTTAAAACATTAGTTTGGAAAGGGCTTATACAACATTGGGCTATTATTCTTTGCAGTTAAATAACAAAATAAATGAGGTAATTAAATAAACATAAAATATACACAATGTCTATTCATCATCATCACATATTTAAGAATATGACTCTTGTCGGCGGAGCAATCGCCACACTCCTCTCCTGTCTGCCAACCTCTTCATCTCTTTATAATCCCCGGCTATTAAGTATATATAATTATTTATTTGCTAGAACATGGTTACAATTAGGTCTTGTAAACAGTATCACAGTTTATCACGTTCAGCCAGTTAAAATTCAAGCAAAAAATATCAAACACTGGTATATTAACCTTATTGTAACTTTCTATGAATTCTTTTACGGAGTAAAAACAGTGCTCCATTAGCAATTTATAAGCATAACTCCTTTCTAATATACTTGTTGTTGTTCTTTTATTTTGGCTTGTCTTGTATTTGGGTATATCTTTTATACTGATAGTTCTTTAATTTTTTGCGGAATCTTAGTAAATACAGAAATCGGAAATATCAGTTGACCTCAAAATTCAATTTCGCAACCTATAGGTAATATAAAAATGGCTCAGTATACATCCTACACAACATTCTTGCGTTCACGAATCAGAAGGATAGTCGACGAGCTGTTAAGACTTACAGAATACCAATAATAACTACGTTGCCCGCATCGGCGAAATCAAGGATGTTAATCTGTGAGCTCGTCGATGCCAACATCCATGATGCGGCGCTTAGAGAATTGCACTATAGACTCGTGTTACCAATTGGGAATGTGAATTATGTATACAAAGTAAAAATAAAAGTAAATTATGTGAAAAAAGCTTTAATAAAACAAAAATAAAAGTTTAGGTACTCAATAGACTGAGGGCACCGGAGGTTATCCTATGTCATCGTTTACAAGAAATAGTACCTATGCCACTTTGTAGCATCAAAACAGCTGTTTAATGTGACTTTAATGCGACTGATTAGCGAAACTGTCAAGAATATGTATGGCAGGATTTTAAAAGATTCTAAAAGTAAGTACCAACAGTCGGTACGAAGAGTCGAAAGTTTTATTTTAAAAAATAACAACTTTTCTCTTCGACTGTACCGAACGTGCCAAGGTGCACAGGCAGGTCACGGTTTGGGGATCTACTAAACCACTACTATCGCTACAAAGTAGTATATTTCTTGTACTCGATGACGTAATATAATCTCCTATAGCCTGTACTTGCTTAGTTTGGGGCTAGATCGCCCTGTGTACATTTTTCAAAGCATGTTAGATATTAAAAACAATGGGAGTAGACAAATGTCGATGATAATGGGACAATAATGTTATTATCACTTTTTTTTCACTTTACTTATACTTTCATGGTACCGATAATTAATTAGTATCTACAAAAAGCGTAAAATAAAAAAGTAGTACCAAAACTAAATATTAATTATATTTATTAAACTTTATTTTGATTGTCACAGACTCTGAGTCAGCTGCCGTCGAACCTGCAGCTGCTGCTGCGGCAGCTGACCGAGTCGCTGCCGACGCCGCCGCCGCCGCCGCCCGCTAGACTAGCCAACTATGACACAGAGGTACCTATTTTTTACTACTCAGTGACAAACGAGCAGACAGCCCACCTGACGGTAAGCGGTAACTGTCGCCCATAACATCTACGATTCATGCATTAAGGTTGCAGGCAACAAAAATGCAGAACCGCAGGTGCCTCAAGATCATTAAGAAGTTACGTACTTAAGATTTTACGTACAACAGTATTTAATATTTTCTACACAGTGCAATGCAAATATGTGCAATGCTCATTAATTTAATTTGCCGTTGTTTGTGTGTACGGTTACCACGTAGAAAACATAAAAAACCACGCGTAGCTGTTGCTTGGCGCATTGGGTGTCTTACTGTATCCTATAAATAATAAATAAACAAACCTAAAAATAATTTCACTACTGGCTTATCAAATAAGGATAACCGCATTGAAATCGGTCCATCCGTTCAAGAGCTGCGATGCCACAGCAGACACCCATGCACAGATAATCTGATATCATACGTCAAGCTTATAACACCTCTCTTTTTTCGTCGGGGTTTAAAGTGAAAAATGAGCCAACCACCATCTCACGAGTTATACTAGGCAGGCTTTTGATCACCATCTCACCTGATGGTAACCTATTTTGTATAGCCCCAGCCTCCGGTGTCGAACCTGCAACTCCTGGTGCGGCAGCTGGACTCGCAGTCGCTGCCGCCGCAGCCGCCCTCACGACTAGCCGGCTATGAAGCAGAGGTACTACACTTATACCTTACTACTTAGTTAGTATTTACCTTGTACATTACTAGACTTACTTGTTATTGCACACTAGCAGTTCCCCGCGGGGTCCCCGCGCGCAGGCGCACATCGATAAACATTCAACTATCCCGTGGGACATACAAACTTTTCCTCTTTATAATATTCGCATAGAAAATATGAAAGAAACAAAGTCACTAAAAAAACGAGCTCATATTTGATAGATAATTTTTTCCGGCCAACCTCACATTTTATACATAATTATAATACATATACATATGTACAGTAGTCGCCAATCATTCAATCAATAATAATCAATACATTCTCTCCAACCAGCAGGCCTCCTCCTCATCAAGCGACCTCCTCCAGGACCTGCGCGGGCGCTACGGCCGCCCGAAGTACATCCTCAGCGTCGCCGACAACGACGAGTCGCGCCCCCTGGAGAGCAAGTCGGACCTGATCAACGTTCTCAAGTCCGTCGTCAGCGCCTTGGAAGAGGACAATGATAAAGATAGCGTGTATTCGCCGTATAATCATAAGGTAAGTTGGCAGATTGGCGGGTAGGTTGGCAGAATGTCAGTTTGTTGCTTCTCTAGGCCACACTGTGCTGAGCCATGATCTTATCGTGTTACTGCAGCGATTTCTTTCGCGTACACCTACTCTACCCCTACCTACCCATTTTTCTTGCTTATAAACCTTCCTAACTCTATCTATTGTCGAAAACCGGAGTAAAATCCGTTGCGTAGCTTAAAAGATCTATGCGTACATAGGGACAGACGGCGGGAAGCGACTTTGTTTTATGATATAGTTTTATTTCATTGCAAATTTATTAAGAAATGTACATATAGTTGTATGTGTATATGTGGAGTAGGCACCAATAAACTTATTCCATTGTTATCTATCCTATAAGGAAGAAAACGTTCTTCAAAACGAGAAGCTCCTCCAGCATCAACAAGGTCCGCACCCGAATTGCTGGGTGTGCTCTGTGATGCACGCGGTAACGCACGCGGTGGAGGGCACGAGCTGTCCGTTCTGCTCGGGGATGTCTCCGCTGACTGCTGACAGGGAACAGGGGGCGCAGCCCAAGGTTCTGTTCCAGGAAATAACGCCTCCTAAGGTTTGTGGATATTGTTACGTTTTTCTTAGTCAACACCCAACCTCGATGCCTTCGATTTATTGTCCTATTTTCGACCATAACATAAGAGTCATTTTGAAAGGTATTTAACAAACAAATTCAACAAAAGTTTAACAAAAAAGTGAAGAACAAACATTTTTACACCCTTGAACCTCCTTACACCTCTGGTGTATCTGTTGGGTTCTGGTGTATTCAGAGCCTTTGTTTTGAATATCATTCGTAGTACATGGGCTCATGATTCAGTGAGAAAAACGGACACAACGTTTTCTGTTGTGTATTTTGGTCGCAGAGGTCCCGGGTTAAATTCCCGACCGGGCAGAAAATTGAATGATGAATTTTAATTTTTGTTACGGTTCTGAGTATTTTATCTTTACATAGTATAAAACAAAGTCGCTTCTTGTCGTCTGGTTATAAGAGGAGAGGGGTATAAAATGAGCTAGAATCAGTATGGATGCGCGTACAAACCTACCTGCCCTGGTACCTGGTAACCTGCGTAACCTGCGTAACCTGCGTAACCTGGTAACCTACCTTTCAAAGTTCTAACAGGGTAGATTAAGGTGCTGCCTTCTGTATATATCAATTCATTATTTTTCAACTAGTTAATATTTATTTTTGATTTGTAGGAGAAACGCCAACAGAACTCACAGAAGCTGTCGAGCCTGTTCGGCCCGCTCAACGGATTCAAGGAATTCAATATCGTATCATCGGATGAGTCGATCTAATAGTGAGTGTGGCCTTGCCATTGTGTGGTTAGAATGCGTAATCTTTCTTTAAAACTACTATTTTTAACCCCTGACGACAAAAGAGGGAAATGATAAGCTTGACGTGTGTATCTGTGGCTCTGTGTATGTGTGTAGGTGTGTGTCCTCAACACGGTTTTCTATATTAAAAGCCAGTTTAATCGATATGGTTTGTAGCTTTGTTTTATTAAAATCGGTTTAGTAGTTTAGAAAATATTTGCGTACCTACCTATATGTAAGCTTTGTCGGGGGTTTTCCGACGTTAGGTTGTGAAAGCCGACCGAAAAAGTCGAATACTACTTACCTTTATTACTTCTACTCCATGGTCATCTTGGCGTTAATATACTGGTTGGGCTGTCGTGCGCGAGGGCCTGTTGTCCGCCTTGACCATAATCCAGAATCAGGTAATTACAGTAGAGCGACTGACATCTGATCTCCGTGACCCTGTTATCAGGTGAACCAGACCAGATTGGATCATGGTTACACATTCACTCATTGATGTGCAGGTTTCATTACGATGTTTTCCCTCACACCGCATGAGCATCGGTTAGTGATAATGTACATAACTCAGAGAAGAGTCATTGGTATATAGCGGCAGTGGGGTTCGACCCCGGTACCTCCCCCCCCTAATCAACAGGCCATCGACGGTCGATAGGTTTGAAAAAGTATGGAACATGATTTTAATTTTCAATTCACAGATTCCTGGGAAAAGTCCAATATACCCACAGAGTCTCTTATGAATTATATGAAGCAACTTTGCTTACTCATTTATGTGTTTCATTATTATACCCATGTGAAGGTCTATCTATCTAGTCGGAAAGCGAACCCTGACAGAAGCCGAGACTGACCGCTTGAAGAAGGAGATGAAAGGTGTATAAGTGTATTAGGTACTGACACCTCTACACTTACTCATCATACTCTACTCAAACTGAACATAAGTAATCAGTTTAGTCTTGTTAAGCAGAATATTATGACAACAACCTAATAAATTGCCAAAAGTTTCAGAAGTACCAAAGTCAAATTAGCAAAATTAATTAAACTTTTATTGCCATACGGTTATATTGTTCTATTATATTCAAACTTAAACCAAATTCGCAGCAATTGATTATTTAAATAAGTTGGGAGATTTAACTACTACTGAGGTACACTCTTGTGAGCCTGAACGTTGCAAATCTATGCTATCAAACTCTAACTCTTATCTAACAATACTACAACAAAATATAAGGAGTTTAACTAAAAATTATAGCTCATTATGCGTTCTTCTATCGAGGTTGCAATTTCATTGTGACGTTATCATTCTTTTAGAAGCATGGCTATCATGTGTCCCTATGATGCCAGAATTGCATGGTTATTCTAGTTATAGCAGCACCAAAAAATTTTACCAAAACGATGGAGTTGTTGTTTATTGTAAAAACGGCGTTAGATGTGAAATTGAGGAGCCAGCAATATCTGAGGCAAATTGCCTTCTGATTAAAGTTGGAAGAGACACTTATATTGGCAATCTACCGGCCACCGAGTTTTATGAATGTTGAAAATTTTATCAACTCTCTTTCTGACTTAATAGCACGCCTTATACAAAACTATTTTTATAATAGGAGATATTAATATTAATATTGCCGACTCTAATGTTACAGCTTCAAAATAATTAGAAACCCTTGCATACACTGGAATGTTGCCTGCATATTATAACCCCACTAGGGAAAATAGCTGCCTAAACCATACCATTGTAAGATCCAAAACACCCTCAATAACGTTTGTTCTGGAAACTACGATTACTGACCACTAAAAACTGGGCGACCACGTCTAAGTAATCCACCAACTTTTAGGGATAAATTGGATTACAGCAATATTTACAATGAATGTAAAGAAATTGACTTTTCTTCGATATACAATGACGATCTAGATGTAAATGACTCTATGAAAATTCTCGTTGATCACATGCAAAACCTCTTTGCTAAGAATATAGTAATAATAAAAAATCCCAAAAATAAGGTAACTTTCAAGCCCTGGATTACCACCGGTCTACTGAAATGTATCAGGAATAGAGATAGGATGCATTTAAAGCTTAAACAGAATCCAAATAATGATATTTTAGCCAACACCTATAAAAGATATCGCAATTTCTGCAATAATATTTAAAAAAAGAGCAAAACACAATATGAAAAAATAAGCTGCAGAATGCTCAAAGTGATAATAAGAGTCTATGGAAAGCAATAAAGAACATTGGCAACTGTAATAAACCTAGAGACTCTGTGGAAGCTCTTAGCAGCAAACATAGTCCAACTGAATCTCTAAATAAGATTAATAGTTACTTTGTTGGTGTGGGTGCTGATTTAGCCCCAAAAGCACAGTCTGGTATATCGTCATCGCAACAGAATATATCTGTAGAGTACAACTGCCATACGTTTGGATTATTAGAAACTACCAATAATGAAGTAGTAAAAAGTGACTGTGGAGCGGGTTGTAATGGGTTTACAGCTAAGCTGTTAAAATGTATGAAGCCTATGAGCCTTTAACTTACATATTTAATCGTTGCCTAAATAGGGGTCATTTTCTTACATTGTTAAAGAAATCGATTGTTGTTCCCATATTTAAAATCGAAAAAAAGAACAGTGTAGAAAACTTTAGACCTATTTCGTTGTTACCATCTATTTATAAACTATTAGAAAAAATTATTAATAAAAGACTCGTTCAATTCCTCGAAACCGAAATCATATTATCAAAGGGACAATATGGTTTCCGTAAAGGCAAATTGACAACAGAAGCTATTCATACGTACACTGAGTTAATATCTCGTAAACTAGATAATAAAGGTAAATGTTTAACGATATTTATGGACCTCGCAAAGGCTTTCGATACTGTCAAAAGTTCGATTCTCTTTGGGAAGCTGGAACGACTTGGTATAAGAGGCATTCAGTTAAAACTTTTTGAGGATTACCTTAGTGGCCGTATGCAACGTGTCAGGATTGGAAGTAACAGTACTACAAGTGATGAGGCTCCAATTGAGGTTGGCGTTCCGCAGGATAGTATTTTGGGTCCTACATTGTTCTTATGTTATATAAATGACCTATGTGAACTCAAGATTCCTAACTGTAAGATTATGTCTTACGCGGATGATACCACATTAACATTTTTTGGAGAGACGTGGGAGGATGTGTATACAAATGTCCAGTGTGGACTTAACCTAGTTTGTCGCTGGTTATCACAAAATTGCCTAACCTTAAATACTAATAAACCGATGTGATATATGATATTTTCCATAAAAAATCATGATCCAGGAATACGTAATTATAAATAACAGCGCATTCGTGTGGAAATGACACAAGTCAAGATTGTCTATGTCCCATCTAAGAGCAAACCAAACCTATGAAATACCTTGGCGTCATTTTTGATAACAATCTTAGTTTTAAATGTCATATTTTAGATTTAGCATAAAAAGTTAGGAAATTTACATACATATTTAAAAATTTAAGAACAGTAGCTGAGAAAAATATATCAGAAATATATATATATATATTGGACTCTGCCAATCAGTATTATCGTATGGAATATCATCTTGGGGTGGAGCTAACAAAACTGCAATGATCGAACTTGAGCGAGCACAGAGACTCATACTGAAAGTTGCATTCTGTAAACCGTGCCTGTTTCCTACTGTAGATCTTTATATGGAAGCAGAAGCAGAGGTATTAACCATACGTCAACTGTATATTTTAGCAACAATAATGTTACAACATTGTGAAGTGCCTTCAGTGGAGCACCATAAAAGTTCATCAACCAGAAGAAACTATAAGGTCTGTCAGGAGATGCCGGTAAGGACTACTTTTGCTTATAGGTTTTATGCATTTAGGGGTTGTCGCCTTTATAACAGGACTAATAGAATATTACATCTCCAGACTTTATCTAGAAAATAATGTAAAGTATGAGTAACCAACTGGCTTATGCTACTGGACTACGAGAAGACTGAACAATTGCTGATGATAGTAGGGTAATAATACAACACAAATAGATACAAACACCCCCACACACGCACGCACAACACTTACACACAGAGATACCCACACACACCCACCCACCCACACACACCAGAAAGGCCAGGAGACCCTTCACACAATGTTTATTGATGTGATTGAGAGAAAATAAATACTTTATTATTATTATTTAATTGTTGTTGAATTGCAAGAACTCATATAAAGAAATTTAAGTATCGTCCGTACGTGTGCATCCCTCGGAAAAATATCGTATATATAGTTGGTATATATAGCTGTCCGTCTATTACAGGGAGGCAAACTCTGTGATTCAAATCACCGCTACATGTACAATCGGACACTCACATGGGCAAACCCTTCGGCCGCATGAGCTCATTAATGAATTTAAAAAGTTAGGTATATTAGAAAACAAAAATGAAAAATTAAGTAGGTACAACAAAATTTATTTACAACATTTTGTAATCAATCTTACAAATCCTTATCGAATTATAACTTTATAAAAATCTGACAGAACGGATCTGACCCGTTAGTTAGCTATCACCACATGAGTAAAGAACGGACTGTGCCAACCTTACCAAAATAGGTTATCCTCCTTAACTCCTACCAACCAATTTTGCCTGCTATTCAGAAGCTTCACCCCAGTTCCGTTACTTTTTTCATGTGGTATCACGCCAGTCATAGTCCATTTCGCCCCATCCATCCAACGCCCTCACTCCCTCACTCACACCCAAGCACAGACTTCTTGCAGCAGTTACAGCACCGAGGCAGCAGGAAGAGAGGTTCCTTCGTCCGCGCGTAGCTCTGCCCAGGGCGGGGCGAGAACGCGTTGAGGTAGACCCGACCAGCGCTGTCGTATTTGGGTCCCTCGGGGACCATCACGTGCCGCATGCAGAGACGCCTCTGTTGATGTGCAAAGAGTTCTCTTTACATTAAACAGGTCAAATGACCGGCATCTCAAACCCGACGGTGATCCGATAGTAAATGACGATGCGGTCGAGGAAGGAACGTGTCTAGTAACAGCCAATTCACTCTGGCCTGGAAGGAGTGCAGATTACTCCAGACGGGAAACACATTGGCGGGCAAAGGATGAGTATAAGCGTGACTGTCATGGTCAATAGCAGTCCACAAAATGCACTGCCTGACCCGAGCCTCCTCCACATCCAGTTCACGCTTGAATTGCGGTGGAGATCGCAATGTTGATTACTGAACAGAAAGTGTTACTTCCTATCTATTTAATGGTCTTGGTCTATGATATGCTATGTACGGGTGCTACATTCTACACTGCCGGACACCACATGGCAAAGACTCAGCATGGCTTTACATCGTCAAATCTGGACCAGTCCCAACCATTACGTCAAGTAAAGGACCCACTACTCGTTTCGGACAGAATCTGCAATGAAATAAGACCCGATGGGACTGGATGCGTTTAATTAAAAAGTAAAGGAGTAAGAAGCGCATTGACAAACCAATGCTCATCAACAATACAATATAAAAAACAATAAAAAGACATGCGAATACCAGAAATCGGGACTTTGCATTTCATCATCATAAACTTAAGAGTGTAACTCTTGTCGGTGGAGTAGTGGCTTTTATTTCAGAAATGCACCAACGACAGGCAATAAGCTTGAAACTGATCCTGGAGTTCGATACGTGCACTATGGAATGGAAACGATACAGGCTGAAGGTGGGCTGAAGACGATGTTGAACGATGCTTACCTTTTCTCGGAGTGATTCTACTTTTACGCCCTTTGCTGGGGCGAGGTCCAGGTCTTCCCCTTTAAGGATCTCCCGCGAGTTGTCCGCGGTCAGCCGCTGCAGCAGCTCCGTCTCACTGCTGGACATCACTGTATCTCGGTTGGCCTGGTTGGCAATGGAGTTAGTTTAGCGTAGTATCCAGTCACTTAAATTACATCGCTGCAATGACATGTCCCTCTGGTTTGTTAGTCGTTCATCATCAGCCACTGTTGAACGTGTGCACTCAGTTTTACATGAGTCAGTTCCTGCCTTAAATATCTGGTATAAGGATCCCTTAGGATCCCGAGATTTCCAGTAGTTTTTTTGATATTGATAGGATATACAAGTAAATAAAATCTAAGTTTAAGTTTAAATTACTAATAGAACAAGCGTAAGGCACACGCACAGAACGTTGAATGTAGGATTCTCTTTAACATTGTATGAATGTCTAAAAACAAGAGTCCAGCCCCGTACGAATGATCTCCCTGCAGCGGTAAGGTAAGCGGATTACCGAGCCGATACAATATTGGTTGTTTCAAAAACAGTCGACTGCGGGTTATACCTCGTCCATATTAGAAGATGCTTGCACAAGCATCATAATTATGGCACCATAATCTTCAAGCTTGCCAGTCGAAAGAAAATCGCAGTGTTGAATGTTCGAGTCTACGGAGGTCCTAGCCGTTTAGCCTCTTAGAAATTAGTCCCCTTGTACGACATCTTCAACAAGAAAGGGGCATCGGCCTAGGACACCATTCGACAAAAAACGTGTCCATTCCTTTCTTAAATTCTAGCAACATTGATGTCCTTAGGTTGGGAGGAGTAATCACTTACCACCTGTTGTACGGCCCGCTGTTCGATGGGCTCCCTCTATAATAATGAAAAACACGTTACTAACTTAAATTCAATGCGATCCGGTACTGTGCTGTGGTGTCTGTGGGTTTCACCGCCAACAATGCAAATGCTATGTCTTTGCTATGCACTGTAAGTTGGGGTTCTTCAAAAGACATGTCTACAGGTACCTCAATACAAAGGCATCGCATCAACCTTAGTTTGTGTATTTTCTGGATGTCAGGGATCGGTTTTCATTGGGTGGATAGTCTGACCGTGTACCTCCAAAGCCAATAAAAAATAGTAATAGGTAGGTATTATTTGATTATATTATAGATATTTTAGAGCATTTGCAAGCTTTCTTTTACAATTTACTGGGCAGGCATTCGACCAGCATTTCACCTGATGGTATGTGACAATGCAACCGAAACTGGAGCATGCCTGTCCAGAAACAGCCTCTCCTTGAAGGAGTACAGGGCCTCGAGACCTATAATTGACTAATGGTTCGATTGAATTGTAATTAGCTCGCGTTTTTGGTATTCTGCTACAAATAAAACTCGTTGAGCTGCTACTGCGATCCAGTTACAATTCAATCTAGCCAAGTAGATTTGCGTATTTGAGGCCCAGCTTGTATTGTTCGGTTGTTGATTGCATTTGTATTCCTAGACAAACCTCCATCGTGAGAAATGCAATAAGTAAAACTAACTGTGACTGTTGCACGCTGTGATGCGGAGTAGGTCTGAAAATAGTTCCGCGGTTTCAGCGCCTCCATCGTGCCGATGGCCAGCCGCGCGTGCGTAATTCCGGCGGATTCGTGCATAGTCACTGCGTCCACCACGTGCTCCGCCGGGGCGTTGTATTCTGCGTTCTTGGGTTCCTGGAAAGCTTCTGGAAGGACATAAATTAAAGTACGTTTTAATGGAAAAAGACGAAACAATTGTGCGCGACAACGATATCAATGACCGTGGCGTGGCGTTAGTTGTCCTTTCTTCAGCATAGTTTTATTCTGCGGCGTGTTAGTTCCTTTTTACGACATGTTCATTCATATCGTTGTCGCGCACAATTGGATTGCCTTTTTCTATTGAAATGTATATTATGTGCCATGGTCGTTATTAATTTTGCGCCTGATAGTCCTAAAGGTACTCCCACACCGGTGTGCTACAACTTTTATAGACAAAATGAAACTTTTTGCAGCATTTGTAAATACTATGCGAGCAAATATAAAAGTCGCCCTGCAATATGAAGAAGTATCTAGTTTTTCGACTTCGGACATCGGTCTGTGAAGTCTGTTTCCAGCAGTTGTAAACAGTTTGGAACTAAACAAAATGGAACGAAAGGATACTGTTTGCAACAGTTGCAAGCACTGGTGTGGGAGCACAGATACACTATAGCAGAGTTTAGTTTCTTTTCATTAGTTGAAGTCACGGCACTATCCCCAGGTTTAGCAGCCCTCGGAGATCGCAGCATTGACATTGGTCGCAAACATTTTTACATATTTCAATTATGCATATTTAAATAATAATAAAAACAGGAAATGCTATACAGATTTTCTCGTTCCTGGATATGTACGAAATCAGTTACCACTCTCCGTAAGGTGGTGTATCAGTACCATATTAAATTTTCAACAGATTTCGAATGATGATGTACCTACCGCATTTACAGCAAATAAATAATTCTAATTCTAATTCCAATTGATGTTGAATCGAAGTCTGTACTTTTGATTTCAGGTGTAGTATTTTCCAAAGATTTTTACACGATCACTATCACAAATGAATTTGATGAGTGATTTGATCGGTATAGTTATTTTTTTTATTATTATTAATGTTTAGCGGCTTGATCTGATCTGCTAAATCCTGGATCATGGTCAAGGCGGAGCCTGGGCCCTCGTGCTCGATAGCATTGTCTTTTTCATATTGTTTCTTGTATGCTGTATTATGCCATGCATTGTGAACAAATGTACTGTGCCATGTGTGAGATAGATGTAATAAATGATTTTTATTTATTTATTTATTTACAACCGGGACTTTTTTTTTTTAATGTTTTACGGCTTTGGATTCAGTGCATACCCATGGGCCATGTCTGATCATGCATAGTCTTCGCTGGGTCAAACAAAGCCTTTGCCGACTCGACGCTGCCGCGCGCGGCGCATACTTACCGACTCATTGTTGATTATTTCTTTATGGTTAATGTGACTTTCAATTAGTGTATCTTGAATGTACCTACATTAAATAAAATTTTTGCATCTTTTGAATCTTTGAATTAGCCTTACCGAAATTCGAAGATGAGCCGCCTGAAATCCACCAAAAAGGGACTACTCGTAAGACTTGTGATAAGAAGCTTTTCCCAATCAACAGTATGGCGATTATCGCCAATCACCATTCCATTATTGATTACAGTTCGGTATGTACCTGCAGAGTCAACGTCCTGAAGGTTCGCAAGTTCAGAAGGACCAAAATTCTTAACACCATCTTCGAGTTCATCTGTCGCATCTGCATTCCTCAAACCAAGGCCGGGTGACGTCATTATATCCGCTTCTAGATGTTTTCTGAGATCCGCATCACGATATTTTGTTAACCCTCTCAGTGCATTCCCGTACGCAGGTGTATGGAGCCGGTGTGCCGTGGCCTGGCCAAAGCCTCCAGCACCGGTCGGCTCCCCAGGGATCCTATTCCTTGGGATCAATGGGCCTCTTGGAACCAAAGGCTTCGGAGCGTTCCAAGTGCCACCTGCGTAGGCACCACCTGCAGTGAAGAACCTACTTAATGTGGTGTATATTATACATTCGTGATTTTAGTTTATGTTGTGTTCCGGAGTACTCTTTAACTTGGTGCCATGCTCACTTTTCCGCCACCACACCTTCCGACGACGGGATAGATTTCATTCACACCAACTAGATGGCTGAACGACGGTGGCCGTTTTCCATCAGGTGGCCCGGCGGCTGTCCGCGTGCGTCCCTAGGCAATAATAAAATGAATATGTATGTATAAATTATCGCTCTACTGAAATTAATAAGGCTGGTGATAAGTCGTTGATAAGTGTCACCCTTAAGATAAGCACTATAGAATGCACTTGTGAAAAGTTCATGATTTTTAGATGTTGTAACAACTACATTTTACGCAAGGTTTAATTAAAGTCAAGTAAAATAAAAAAGTAAATGGTCCAGGCGGACCCTGGGCCCTTGTGCGCAGGAGCACAACCGGGACATTAACGCCAAGATGATTAGTTATAGAATCTACATTACTTATAATTTTTTCCTACGATGAATGTAAAACACGGAAAAATATGGAACTAGTTGAAAATAGGTATATAATACGTACGACTTTTATGCCAAGGGTCATCGTTGAATTCGGGAGGATTCTCTACGGCACCAATGCCAGGTCGAACAACAAGATCTACAGGAACTTGAAAGCCCCCAGGACGTCTATAACCACCAGGTCCAGGGTCCCCAGGATATCTGTAGCCTCCAGAACTCCAGAAAGTCCCAGGACGCAATGTGGCTCCACGGTTTCCAGAGCCTCCAAAGCCACGCTGTCCTTGTCCTCCAAAGTGCCCCTGACCTCCAGGGTAACCTTGGCTACCAGGATGCCCTTGACCACCAGGATGCACTTGGCCACCAGGATGCCCTTGGCCACCAGGATGCCCTTGGCCACCAAAATGCCCTTGGCCACCTGGGTGCCCTTGGCCACCAGGATGCCCTTGGCCACCAGGATGCCCTTGGCCACCAGGATGCCCTTGGCCACCAGGATGCCCTCGGCCACCAGGATGCCCTTGGCCACCAGGATGCCCTTGGCCACCAGGATGCCCTTGGCCGCCAGGGCCCCTCATGGCCCCCGAGCCCCCAAGACCCCAAAGCTTTTGGCCTCCAAGATTTCCTTGACCTCCAGGGTGCCCATAGTTCCCGGGATTTCTAAAGGTTCCCGAGGGAGGAACATAAAGACTTTCAAGGCCTCCATGTCCTCTTATGCCCCCAAGGTTTCCAAGACCCCCTGGACCTCCAGGGTGGGCTTGGTCAGGATTCCTGAAGCTCTCCGAGCCCCCCATGCCAAGAGCATTCCCGGAACGCAAGGGGTTTTTAGGGCCCGCTAGGCCTCTAAGGCCCCCAAGACCTCCAAAGCCGTCAGGGCGTTGAGGACCCTTAAGTCCCCTGCTGGGGATCGTCCTTCCTACAGCGCGGTTACTGGCTCGTTGCTTCTTGTATTTCACAAATTTAGCGAGAAGATCCTTATTCTGGAAAAGTAGCTTCTTGAATCTGCGAACAGCAAGTGAGAGAAACAAGTTTTTATTTATCAATTATGGTTTGTGGCTGTTAAATATCTAATATCCTTATTTATCCAATAAACACTTGATGAAAATGATGACCAATGGGATGGCAACAGTATCAGACTTATGTTACATATGTTAATGTGTAATTATTCACCACATGCTTTTAACGAAGCTTTCTGCGATTGGAATATGTGGCGACTTACACCGTTGGTTCTCATCCTATATTGAGAAACGATCCTAAGCGGTGGCCTTGCATAATTACACCTCTAGAGGATTGAGAATTGACATCTCCAGTGGCGTGCCCCAAGGCTCTTTGCTGGGTCCTCTACTGTTTATTATATTTGTGAACGACATCGACCAGTGCCAACGGTCATCCAGCCTTTTGTATTTTGCCGACGACATGAACATTTTTACCACAATTGCATCGCTCGCTGACGTTTCAGCGTCAGGTTCAGGGCTTCAGCCCTCCAAAGAGACTTGAAACAGCTTGAACAATATTGTAGCAATAATTTCTTAGATTTCAATGTTTCTAAGTGTTAAATTGTAACGTATAGCCGTAAACACAGCCTAATTGAATATAAATACACGCTTAAGGGCCATGCGTCATTGGTGCGTGACTTAGGTGTCTTTCATTACTCTAAATTAATTTTTGATATCCATATCGAGAAAATTATACCGAAGGCTTCCAAGGTTTTAGGGTTTGTATTGCGTTGCTCTAGGGACTTCCATAGAGTTAAAACATTGAAGATCCTTTATTGAACATTTGTGAGAAGTAACCTTGAGTATGCATCACAGATCTGGAATCCTCGATATATGACATATATTACCAGGTTGGAACGCATCCAAAAGCGTTTTGTAAAGCATTTGTGTTTCCGCACTAAAGATACGTATTCTTCCGACGACTATCTTGACCTATGTAGAAAGCATCACCTGATTCCCCTTGAGCAGCGGAGAGAGACAGCTGATTTAGTCTTTCTGTTAAAAATAGCACAAGGAATGCTTGATTGTCCTGACGTGCTCTCACTTTTATACCTATTTGTTCCTCGCAGGGTGTTAAGATTCAACGTACCCATCAGTCTAGAGTTAATTCCTACATTTGTCGTGTAAGCAATGTTTTCAATAGGGCAAGTATTGAACTCGATTTTGATTTGTTCAACACTAGCGCTGTGTCAGCGAGGCGTTTGCTGGGTAACAATTTTTTTATTAAGCAATTAACGTTTTCTAAAATTCCAATGGAGTTTATAATTGGCAACAATGTAAACTTTAACTTATAGCTACATTCATTTCATCATTTTTATGTTAATTAGGTGCTCTTTTTTTTTTTCGTTGTGTTATATTATCTGTGTTAGTTTGATACCTATCTGTGGAGATCTATTTTTGGCATTCTATTTCTTATATGAATAACTATTGTATTATATAGCTGTTGGTCTTCCTAATAAATAAAATAAAATGAATAAATAATAAAATATGTATTTACAAAATGTGGAAAAATGTAGAAAACCTAAACAGAAAAAAAAATTGCGGAGTGAACTAGCAGCAGCCGTTGATAAAAGTCCAGAAAGTTGTGATAAGAAACTTCGTAACTTGAAGCATCGTGATCCGAGCTTGAAACAAAGATACATAAGATTGTTGAGGAAAAAAATATCTACAGGTGGAGGGAAAATAAGATGGCCTCACTATGACGTTTTTTATACATCTCTAGTATAAAACAAAGTTGCTTTCTGCTGTCTGTTCGCGATTTTCAACAATAGATGGAGTGATTCAAGAGGAAGGTGTTCCCGTCCCATCAAGCCGACTACAAAGTGGTGAAAGCCCTTCGTACAGACGCCACTACCTCCATCCCTTCTCTTGTTCGCCCAGATGGCACAATTGCGTTTGCGGACGACGAGAATGCCGAATGCTTCGCAGACAGCATTGCTTCACAATGCTCCCCTAGCACCAAAAAGTGCGACCCCGGTCACGTACGTGCGGTGGAAGACGAGGTCCGTCAAAAGACCTCCCTCCCGCCCACCTCGGACCCTGTCACAGTGTCCCCCGACGAGATCTGCTCCTTCATCAAGGGTCTCAAATCTAACAAAGCGCCGGGCGCGGATGGAATTTCCAACTAAGTGCTTAAGTACCTCACCGAGCAGGTGCTTACTTGTTACCGATCATTTTTAATGCTTGCTTTGACCATTGCCACTTTCCAACCGCGTGAAAAGAAGCCATAGTCATAGGCATTCCCAAACCGGGAAAGCCATTAAATGTTGCGTCATCGCACCGTCCAATAAGCCTCCTCAAGGCACTAGGGAAATTATTCGAGAGAGTTTTACTCTCTCGAATGAAAGAACCCCAAACACAATTGCCCCCGACAAGTCCATCGTATAGTAGAATTCATCTTCAATGGATTCTACCCAAAGAGAGAAAAGACGGTCGCAGTCTACTACAACGTCGCCAAGGCCTTCGATAAAGTCTGGCACGAAGGCCTTGTATACAAGCTATACAAGCTTGGACTCTCCGATCGACTCGTCTGGTTAGTAGCGACCTATTTAAAACACCGTACCTTTCGGTTCAGACTCGAAGGTACATTGTCTTTTCCACGTCCACTGAAGGCCGGCGTCCCGCAAGGCTCTGCTCTCTCCCCTTCTCTATATATCGTACACAAACGATATCCCCGTCACCGACAACGGGGTACAACTGTCCCTCTTCGCCGATGACACGGCAATCTACGCCAAAGGGCGACGGCCACCGATGGCTCCAAAAGGCGGTGAACAAGCTCGAAGCTTGGTTCAAACTGTGGCGCATCGAAGTGAATCCGGAGAAGAGCTCCGCAGTTTGCTTCGATGTTAAGCGCAGACGGGGTGACAGCAACCCCCCTCCCCTCCGCATGCAAGGGAAATTAGTTCCCTGGCAGCGCGCTGACAAATACCTCGGCGTCACACTTGACAAGAGGCTCACCTTTGGGCCTCATGTCGACAAAGTGTACCGCACCGCCCGTTTCTACCTGGGTCGCCTCAACTGTATGTTGGGGAGATTCAGTAAAATGTCCCTCAGGAACAAGCGTACCCTTTATCCCTCGTCATTAAGAAACTGTAAATTGTGCAGAACATTTTCTGCCGCAGGGCAATGGCGGCTCCATGGTACGTCTACAATGCGGACCTACCCCGCCCGGTCTCCCGCCACATGGTGCGGAGACCGAGACATGTCCTCACGGTTCCCGACGAACTGTCGAGCGCTCTGAACCTCCTCCTGGAGGCTCAGGACGACCCGACACAGCCCCACCCTGCCGTTTCAGCGGCCCCCGTAGGCCCCCAATCCCGACCCACAGCAGCGGGACTCCCTTCTGGGGTCTCGCTATAATTTCTCCAGTGTATGCTCCGTAAGGAGTGACGCTGTGCGCATCTCGTCCCTACGGGGTGTCGCATCCGATGAAACCTGGAAAGCCTTCCCGGCTACAGTTGCTCCTAGGGGTGTTTAGCACGTATGCGCCTAGGTCCCTTTTTTTCGGCGAGTCGTGTAGGCCGGCCGGCTGGTACTCATGAGAGTGCACCTCCTCCCTCCCAACCGCTAACGGAGGGTGCACTTTTCCTTTGAGTTGGGGGCAAAAAAAAAAACAATGGAGGAAGATTTATAAGCAAGAAACAAAGAGTAGGTAGGGTAAGGTAGGTGTACACGAATGATGTCGCGCCAGGTCCGCGTAATATAAAGCAGAAACCAAACCTGTATAAACGTGTAATATAAACCAGAAATTCAAATGAAAATCCATAATAACCCAAATAAAAGTGCCATGGTTTTATTATCAATAGTTTCTGCATCAAATATTGCTGCAGACATTCAAGAGAATAGAAAAAATTTAGGACCAAGTGAAGATGACAGAAAAACTATGAGAACAAACATTTGCAGAGCTACGAAAGGTAACGCTGGAAATGAGAGATCGCCAACGGATAGTAGAAGAGAAATCCTATCTAAGGCTGATAAATAGTGTTAAAGAGTCAAATAACATACAAAGCGAAGGGCCTTTCAAAAATATACCTTGACAAATTGAACTAAACGAATGAATGAGAGTAGAGCTTTATTTTACTTTTATTGAGGTACACATAAATGATTTACAGTTATAATAAAAAAATACACTAATACCTACATCTAAAATACCAAATATATACACTAATACATATAAAATTTACAATACTAAAACCGTAAACCAAACGAATTAATTATATTGTTGTCATAAATATTTAAATAGTGTGAATATAATTTTTTTAAATTTAGCTGACCGCTTACCTGTTAATGGCTAACTCTGCGACCTTTTCTTTGAATCCGGGACCTCTTTGATTCCCGGCTAGCTGTTGTTGCTGTTGACAGATAACCGTATTGAGCACGTAGGTTGTAAGAATTTACCATAGTACCTGCTTTTGTGCAGTACCGAGTTGGCCACCATCGCCAATAATGCAGAACTTTGCAGAAGATAGTCATAATCTCAGTAGCGTTTCAAAGTTTTAAACACTGCGTGCTCCTAACGATTACCACCGGATATTGTGGTAGAGAACCGATTAGGGAAATTAATATTGATAAAATCGGTTGATATAATTCAAGAGGTATCATGTTCAGTAGTTATACGACTCAGATGCTTCTTTTAAGACCAGAAACAAGCTTCTCCCACGTACCATCTCGTACACAACAACGTGAACACTTGTCCAGCACTTGGTCACGTTTCTCGAAAAAAGAAGCAGAGGCATTCAGCCCCGAAACAAACCGTGGGGTACCCTCCCGTCTACTTCACCGCAGGCGATATACCAGCTGTATGGTCGATCTATAAACACTACTCACTTGCCGGCGCTTCAATTCCAGGCCTTCGTGAGTTCGGTACTCCACGGTGGTGGCGCGGTAGTCACCGAGCTGTTCCGAGGGGCCTCGCAGTGCCACCTGCGCAATAACACTAAGTACTATTGTCCATACAATATGCTACAATATACCAGTGACCATACAACTGAAACGTTTCTTGCGAAGCAAGAGGTTGGTGGGAGTTGGGAATGCAGTTTCGGGGCTAAAAGAGGGGCGCGGGGCACAGAGCATTTCATTCCAATAAAAGTCATTTAAAGATACTCGGAAAAATACACTTGAGCTCCCTGCCCGCGCGCACCTCCGCGTTCAGCCCCGAAACGCAATGAGAAAAGATAAAACTCGGAGTGGGATTTCGTAAGTCAATGCCGAAACGTCACCCCTCGTGCTTACCTCACCGTGAAGGCGATGTTTCAGTTATGTGGTCGATCTATAATTACGTAGTAAATTGTATCAGTGGCGGGACACCACTCTAAAGCAATGCCTGGAAGGAATCACTGAACAGATACGTTTGATTTTTAACTACCCCAAGGGATTGCCGCCCTGAGTATTTGATATTAGTTTCAGCTTAATATCTCCACACGTTCCTAAGAAAAAGGGTATTGACAGACGGACCGACAACAGTGATCCCATAAGTACGAAACGCTAAAAATTTGGAGACTGTAGTGTAGACCACGTGTTGCTGAAATTTTCTACGATCTATTGTCGATCGATGAAATTTTACTACGATCTACTAACCTTCTTGAACATACTGTCTTCATACATCCTTCTTCCATCAGATTCCAGTGAAGACGACTCATGTACGGGCGGTGTGGACTCGATGTAGTCATCGTTGTTTGTCTTCAGCTGTTTCTTCAAGTTGGATAGTAAGTTGGCGCGGTACATCATTGGTTCCATCGGGGCTGCCGTCAATAGGTACAATAATTTTGGCGAGCAATCTACACCCGCATTCATCACATTATTATGGGGTAGTGCTCACGAATGCACAGGGTTCCTACTGACAATAATTGAGTGGCGATTATCACTATTCGTTCGTCAAATGTACGAAGTTGAGCAATCAAAGAGCGGTATTGAAGTTATGGGTTCACTGACGAGCATTGAGAGAACGCATAGTAATGCCTACTTAGTGTATGATTGTGAATACGACTGTAAATAAGTACGTCAGTGAGGAGAAATCTCAAACTGTTGAGCCATTTCTTCTTAGGAAACAGGAATTATTCAGTATTACCGAATGCACAACCTAGATTCGAACCCGAGAGATCGTATAATTCCTTCACACACTTCCCGAAATGCAACCAGTAAAATATCGACAGTCTATGAGCTGTGGGTCGCGAATAAGCACGTTTCTCCATCGTATCCTAAGTAGCCAGTTGATATTTGACTGATTCATGCCTAATCTTTACATAGTATAAAATAAAATCGCTTTTCGCGTGTACATCACGTGTACATCCGCTAATTCCTATTAAACCACGCAACGGATTTTCATGAAGTTTTCATCATTTTATTCTGGAGGGTTTATTTGGTCCCTTTGTAAGACAATGGTAATTTTACTTTGGCGAGTTTGAACTTTTTTTGAAATTTAATCTCATATTAATTAACTTACGTGCATCTCGCTCAGTCGATATCGTGCTTGTTGCCTTCGTTTTCATCTCGTCTGTTTTTGATGTTTCAACGGCGTCTGTTGTATTTGTTGTCTCCTCCGTGACTACTGCCGTAGTCGGTTCTGTCACTGTGGTTGTCGAGGTGGTCGTCACCACCTCAGAAGTAGTGATTGGCTCCACCACTATTTTAGTTGTGGTTGGTACCGTTACCGTCGTTGTGGTGGTTGGTATCTCTTTAGTGGTTGTTGTGGTGGTTACTTCAACAGTGGTGGTGGTTGGTGTGGATTCAGTCGTGGTGGTGGTGGTGACATTTTCAATCGTGGTGGTAGTTGTAGAGTTACCACTTACAAGGACAATTGCCCAAGCCAGGATAGCTATTTGTTGCAACATATCTAATTCTCTACAACTAATTATAAAACGGTCTTAAGGTCTTTAGATGTAAATTTGATATAAATTGTTACTAATTGTTATTGTTGTATTATTACTAAGTTAATGTTAGCACTTCACATATTATAAATTTATATTTGGCTATTTACAAATGCGTTGAATGGCGACGACAATCTGCAACATTTTTCGCACAAAATACTTCGCCTATTTATAGAAAATAATATGCGTTTCGAAAGTCACGCCGCGCTTGCGCACTGCTGATAGCAAAGGAAACTAATAAATTCGTCATAAAACTGAAATAGAACTGTAATCCTGTGTAGAAATAAAAGCGGTTATAATAAATATTAAGATCTTATTGAATATTAAGAGTACTATAACAACTTGTCATATATATTTGTAGTTATTGCCAAATAAAAGCTATGTCTATGTCTATGTCTAAGTCTATAATATTTACACATTTACATCTAATAGAATATCAATTAAAGTATAGTAAGTATAGTGTTTATGTTAAAAATAAATGGTTACAATACAAGAGCTTATGTGCCAGTTACCACTTTAAAGATAAAAATAAAACTAACAACAAATTGCCACAACACGAAACCATTATACAAAATAGAAAATTAATACAAAAACAAAAGTCTAATATCTACGTATAATATACTTCGCAGCGAAAGCCACAAACAAGGTGGTACATTGTTAGAGACGAAAGAAGCTGACCTTTAGGATATTTCTATATAGACAATAAATAAAAATTAAAAAAAATATAAAGATTCCTGAAATCAAATCCTACATTCAAAAATATTTTCGCTGGTTTTGCCTTCAATTTTTTTTAGAATTAATATGTATTCTTGGATTGGTTTCATTAAATTAAAAATTCCTGGAAAGTAACGTCAACTTTTGTAATTAATTGACAAAAAAGTTGACAAAATGCATTTCAATAAAAATAATAACTAAGAGCATTTAAAACATTCATTGAACTTTATTGTTTTTCTATAGATATGCTATAAAATATTTTTACAATTAGATTTTCTAATGTCGATAATTACGAATAGTCATTAACTAGTTTCAAAAAAACTAATATGTGTAGTTAAGTATATCTTATTTTCATTTCATATTACAAAACATGATTACACTACCACCAATTAATAAGTTTCACATAACACAAACATTAATAACAAGTCAGTCAAACTCAGTTTCGTGAGAGTTCCCTTGCAGAGTAAGGTTAATAGGTTAAGGTTAATGGGCTCCTTATGGAGTTAAGGCCTGCTAATTTAGCCAGCCCAGCTCCCCCCAGATGTCCAGCAGTCTCTTTGGACGCTCGCAGATCTCTTGGAGGGACCTCGTTCCTAATGCGACTTTTACCCTGTGGTCCTTTAGACCCTCGCACCCTAGGACCATATGGGCCGCTGTTTCCTCGTCTACTAGGCATCCCCTGCACAAAAGGCTGTCGGTAGCTCCTATCGTGAACAGTAGTTTGTTTAAGGGGAGTGTCCTGTTAAGTGTGTAGAGTAAGGCGAATTCAGAGATACTGAGTACAAGCTCATACTATCTTAGGAATGCAAACGAAGTAACAAAGGAACAACAACAAGCTGCATCCCGTATATTATCTCGCACAATCACGTCACAAAGCGTCAGCACTGCTAATCTTTTAAGCTCTAGTTCACATATACGTCTGAATGTTCCGGAACGGTGTCGGAGTCAACACTGGCTGACGCCGACGCTGACGCCAACCGGTTGGAATCCAGGTCTTCCTCTGTGACGTCAGCAGCTGACATATACTGCCGGCGGTTACTGGGCAGCCGAAAGTCAGGGAAGGGCGCGTCGTCTACCTGCTCGAAGAATCGGTTGTTAAATCTTTTATGTTTACATTATATCCGAATGGACCTAAAGGATGATGGCATGGATTACCTAAAGAATCCAAAAAAGTAACAAAAAAGTTTGATAGAACACTTCTTTCCCAACATTTTTTTTACCTCAGCCATGAAGCTTGAAAATCTAGAATTCGATTGCAATCACAGAAAAAATTTCTTTTCAGTTTACAAGAACGACTTAGGATTGTCATATAGCTTAACTGTCCTAATACAAATTTGTTCAGAATACAAATTTGAGAATACAAATCACTGTCGAGTACCATAATTTTGTTAGCTGGTATCTTTTTTTAAGTTTTGGTACTTTTGGGCCGGTGAAGTTTCATCCGATAGTTTCGCGTACCTTTGCAACAACGATTCCTTCCGCTCCCTCCTCTTGTATAAACTTGCGACCGCCACCCGAGCGCCGGCCACCGGCCATCTGGAAATCATTACATTTAGTAGACTATTATAAAATAAAGAAAAGAAAGAAAGTAATGAATTACTGGTACGGGGGCCAATCGGCTCCCGAGACCGTTCAACCCACCAACCAGCCTCAGAGTCCCCAACGGAAAAAGAGAAAAGTATAAAAATCAATATAAGTTGTAAGATGAAAGATGGCGATGGAAAGAGAGCAGGATGTTACTCAGTGCAGTGTAAGATGAAGAAAGAGTTAAGCAAAAATAGGGATATCTGGAAAATAGGGGTGTGAAGTGCGACAGGGATATTGAAAGGATAATGACGACCGAATGAAATATCCCTTAAGCTACATACCTTTAGTAACTTGTACCTTTTCTGCCTTGGTTTAGTCATCTTACTTCTACTTCTTACATATCTTTCGGGGTAGTCGGGCACAGTATCAGCGGTGAACAGTTTGCTTGGGGTCAACCAAGAATCGTCCATGTAATAGAGAAGGTCCTTCTTATTGACCTGCTGATTTGCTGCTGATCTGTGCATGCTTTTGGCCCAATGCAAATAGTTGGCTGTGGCGAGATTTGAACGCCGGTCCGACACATCATTTACGAAGTTCTCGTAGCTTTGATGTCCGTGAACACGCTTGCGGGGCATCGGGTATTTTGGTGGACTGATGTGAATATGGTCTATTGAGTGGTCCACTTTGTGCCCGAATTCTGAGAAGTTTGTTTGCACTGAGTGTAATGGTTGGGGATGTAATGGCAATATTCCCTTAATGGGCGATGTCTCAGGTTCATACGGCCGCTCCGTTTTTTTCATGTTCTCTTTTACAAGCTGAAGTGTCTCATCTCTCTCAAGAACAGCTTTCTCAAGATTAATTATCTCATCATGTTTGTCTTCAAAATTTTCCATCTCATCTGGATCATACTTGTCACTCGGATCTGTGACCTGAGATCGAGCGATGGGATTTAAGAAGTTGTCACTCTGCTCACTGTAGTCATTGTCTTTATGTTCCTGCTCAACGTGGTTGTTGGTTATAGAGAAGTCGTCGCTGTCGTGGTTCATGTAATCGTAATTGTTTGTCATCAGCTGTTGCCGGAGTACCGCTGCCAGCTTCACACCGGTGTTTTCCGTATTAGGGGGAAGATCATCTGGTGGTATTTATAAATTTGATTGCTATAAATATACAACCATGGCGGGGCGTCAATTTTACATACTTGGTTCAATACTTTATAACAAAGCCCACAAACTATTAGGTATTACAGAACTAAGCACACATGAGGTTAAGATCAGAGTTCGTGGTTGGTTACTTAACCTAAACTACTCAGATACTGAGGCTCTACTATGCATATCCCAATAAAGCGACGCTCAAACATGCACATTTTTATAAAGCATTCAAACACCTGCACTAAACATACATATCACGCACACACACCGACACACACTCTCACACAAACACACACACACACACACACACACAAACATTCAGTAAAATGTTGTTGTTTTTCGTATATAAATATATATATATTATATTGTTCTTTTTGTTTTTAACCTGGAATACACCAAGATTACTCGACCACTGTTCGCGTTGGGACCCTAGCCCTTAAGTCAGAGCCACATTGTATAGAGCAAACTTTATTGAATAAAGAACATTTATTTATTTATTTATTTATTTAAATACGAGTATGGCTTAACAAGCTTTCGTCCGCGTAAATTTCGGTTATAGCTTTCCAGTTACGTTCTTGCCGGGAATCACATTGAGTTTAGGGATAAATTCCCGAATCCCTAATTGCACATAGGCCTATGTGCTATTTTGGGCTGGGTTTTTATAAGACACATTTCTGCCAAATTTTATCAAAATCCATACAAAAGTTTTTGCGTGACGCAATAACAAAGATCAAAGCACACGGCCATCCTTACAACTTTCGCATTTATAATATTAGTGATATTTATAGCATTTTGATATTGTAAGCTGGACCAATTGTAATGAAAGTAACTTAACTCAATTATTGAACAAGAGGAGCGATGTCAAATTTTTTGACAGTTTGGCTATTCTGGGGTGATCATAATACAAGTAACTTATGATGAATGATAAAAAAAGTCCCTTAGGATCCGTGCCTGTACTCGAGTAATGCCACTCAAGTAATATTTCATTAGGTCCGCACAAAACAGATCAGTGGTGCTGATCCGGACCGCGGTCCGTCATATAATGACCCCTGTCCTAGAGTGTAAGGGACTAAAGGACCGTAGGGCTAATGCCTAATAAGAAACAGGATTCCTCCGAGAAACCTGCGAATGTCCAAAGAGACATAGACATATCAAAGAGATCAATTAAGACCAAAAGCAAAGCCAAAACTTGGGAAAACATCGTGATGAAACCTGCATATTCAGGTTACTGACTAGGTAACCATGATCCATTGGGGGACAACGGGAATGAACCAATCTGGGGTTTCAGGTTCCCCTGGTAGCAGGGTCACGCACATCAAATAGCAGTCGCTCCAATGTAATTAACTGATCTGCCAAATCATGGATCATGGTAAAGGTGGACTCTCGGCCCTCGTGCGTAAGAGCACAACCGAGATGATTATTATTTATTTACAGTAAGTTATAACCTACGTTCTAACGATAACTTTTTATGCTTCAAATGTAAATGTTTCAATCCTATGGTAGGTATAGTTGTGCTTTGTATCACAGGTTTGTATTAAACAACTGAAGTTCACCTTTGTGTCCGATACCTGGTTCTTGCTCCAAATATGAATTGACAGGGGCTGACATTACAGCTTGGAACACCACGGGGAGTATTAGCAACATCGTCTTCCTCATGCAACTGTATTGTCTTCTCTTATTCCAGACGCTTTTTAAGTTTTCAAGTATTGTTTTTTCGCTGATTTCCGACGATGCGTCTTTTATTATTAACACTGATGCATGATAACATGTTCGGTCCCCCGTTATGGATCCTGACCATTATGATTACATAATGCTGTATTCGGTTTGCTTTCACTTCGTATTTATGGCAGCTAGTATTATTTGAATTTATTAGTGGAGTAGTATAATCCTTTATTGCCTTCAACGGTTTTATTTCACTACGACACGCACTTGAAATCGAAAACAACTAAACTTTTTCAGTGATCCTGAAATTGTTTTCGTGACAGCCCAACTTCTTAAATTTCATAAAATATATTTTCAGAATATTTCGACAAAACCACTGCTTAGTTCGGTGTATGTGTTAGAACAATGTTTTACATCCTACTTCCTGCCGTATTTCGCAACAGTTTTACGACGCGTAGCGATAGTTGGTTGAATATTGAATATTGCTTTGTTCGCACGTGTGTTTTGTACAATACCAGTGCATTTCATATCTATAGTTTTTATTAGCTAGTTTTCAACCGCGCGCAGTTCCGATCTCTGTAAATATTTAACTTTATCGCGGGATATATTATTGTTTTTTCCTGAATGAAAAGTAGCCATCCAGGCAAGAGGTCTCATCAGAAGGAGGTCTAGTAGTAGCATAATGTAGCTGAATTTCATTAATCGGTTCAGTAGTTTCGGAGATTACTCTAAACAAACTATCTCACAAACATGTAAACAAACTTTCTCTCTTTATAATATTCCCACTACCACGCGAGGAGACAGATGCCTAGTTCATATTATATTGAAAACAATCTTCCCGGCAAACACCTTTGTCGCGCACTCCTCACTTACAGATCATGAAACTGTTCTACTTTTCCTAGACCGTAAATTATCCAAGCCCACAGTTAAAAATAAAGTACTAAACTACGTTAATTATACACAATTAACAGACAAGTTAAAATCTGTAAATTATACACCCATTTTACAGTACAGTGATCCTAATACAGCTACATAAATGCTCACAAACATAATAATGAATTGCACCGATGCCTCTACCACCCAAGTAAAAATAGCAAATAGGAAGCGACAAATCAAGTCATGGATTACACCGGGCCTCTTGCGTTGTATTAAACATAGAGACACCTTACATAAAAAATTGAAAAACGACCCATTCAATGAAGTTTTAAAACTAAGTTATACCAGGTATAGGAACTTTTGTAGCAATCTTTTAAAAAAAAACTAAATGAGATTTCGAAAGTAATGAATTAAAACTGGCAGGTGCGAATAACAAGCTTATATGGGAGACTATAAATTCCATTACCAACAGGAAGAAGCCAAAGGAGTCTACGTCCGCCCTTTTATCCATTTCATCCACACCAGAACAATCTGTCGACGATATAAACTCTTACTTTGCTAACGAAGGAAAACGTCTCGCCCAGCAAATATCTGATTCTCCTCCCCATCTCCCAAGTACAAACTCGCCCATGGACTCCATGGCACTTTTGCTCACGAATGAATCCCAGGTAGAGCGAATAATGATGGCACTCCGAGCAGATTGTGCGACTGGTTGGGACAAAATCCCTGGCCGCCTGTTGAAAGAAAATAGAGAAATCTTGATCCCGATAATAACGCATATTTGCAACCTTTCTCTACATTCCGGTATTTTCCCAAAACAGTTTAAAAAATCAATCATACACCCAATTTACAAAAATGGAACCAAAGACCTTGTAGTCAACTATCGCCCAATCGCCATCCTGCCAATTTTATCCAAAATTCTAGAGAAATAATGAATAAGCGGCTCGTAAAATATCTGCAAGCAAATAGGCTCATATCTCCAGCTCAGTACGGTTTTAGGTGAGGAATGTCGACGAGCGATGCTGTTAACGAGCTAACTCACTTTTTGGCCACAAGCTTGGATAAGACGAAGAAGGCAATAGGGATCTTCTTAGATATATCCAAAGCTTTTGATACGGTCTCTATTCCGCTCTTAGTAAACAAGCTAGAGCGACTAGGTGTCAGAGGCTCCCAGCTGCGTCTCTATGAGGACTATTTAAGCGGGCGATCCCAGTGTGTCAAGATCGATGAATATATGAGCAACGAATTACCAATAGAATACGGTGTACCCCAGGGAGTATATTGGGTCCAACCCTGTTTCTCGTGTTTATAAATGACTTGTGCGAACTCAAGCTACCAGGGGGCAAAATAATCACCTTTGCTGACGATACGGTATTGCTCTCTTTAGAGACAACACTTGGGATGGGGCCCATGCTGCTGCACAGTCGGGTTATGATAGGGTGACCAAATGGCTTTTACAAAATAAATTAACCCTGAACACAGATAAAACCAAATGTATGAAATTTTCGATTTACAACCTTCAAACCAGCCTTGCATCAATATCTCCCATTATTTCGCACTCCTGCCTTAACTCGGACGGCTGCTCATGTGTCCCCCCTCAACTATGTCGATGAGGTAAAATATTTGGGTGTTACTATTGATAATTACCTGAACTTCAAACTGCATATAGAAACACTATCAAACAGAGTAAGCAAACTAATATATATATTTAAAACCCTGAGACACGTCTCCGATATTGATTTACTCAAGACCGTATATTATGCTCTCTGTCAATCCATCCTAATTTATTGCATCACTTCGTGGGGAGGAGCTGCGAAAACAACGCTTATAACGTTAGAGAGAGCCCAACGTTCTTTACTGAAAGTGATGTTTCTCCCACTCAGATACCCGACATGAACTTTATCGTAAAACGTCAGTGCTATCAGTCCGCCAATTATTTGTGCTCTACACAGTTCTTGCCCAACATCGTACATCCACTTACGTCCTTCCTTCCTCTACTACAAAGACCCGCAGAAGACCCTTTTCAGTACCACATCCCGATCCTCCAATAACTACAAGTTTTGGACAAAGTTTGTTCTGTTTTTTTGGGAAGCTATATTTATAATAAAATAAATAATACCCTAAATATCTACCCACTACAGCTTTATCAATGTAAAAAGAGAGTCACTGGTTATCTCAAGGAACTCGATTATAGTAGTACAGAGTTGTTACTTACACCAATTAGTGAAATTTTCCCATAGTAATAATTAAAAATCTATTTTATGGATTCAGTTGTACGTCATTTTACTAACACTACTAACACATATATATATATCTATCTATTCACTTTATCTATATTTTAAAAAATTTTTTGTTAGCAATAAACATTTATACCCATTTTATAACTATACAAATCTTGGTCACTAGCATGGTGCCTGGTGACCTGAAATACAGGCTTTTTGCCTAGTTTAGGCATCAGTCTCCCACACTTATTATATCTAAGAAATTTGTGTAGTGTGAATTGTAAATTACTGGGAGTAAATAAACTTTATTTATTATTATTATTATTATTAATATTAGATAGTATAGAATGACAGAGTGTAGTCTGAAATTGGCGAAATAATAGCATTCGAAAATTTAAATAGAAGGCGAAAATTACAGTAGGAAGTACTACTGTAATTTTCATCAAGCAAATATGCGCAGAAGCCCAATTAGATTTGACAAACAAGGCCTCAAGTCTGCTAATTCATTGGGCTACATTGAATTGTAATTGGATCACAATAGCAGTTCAATGGCAGTTTTAATTGAAGCAGAACATCAAAAACGCGTCAAACTGCCATGCCATTAGTAACAGTAGCAGAATACTAAAAAGGTAGACGCCTTCAAGGCCAGAGTGAATAGGCTGTTCTTAGACAGGCCTGCTCGCGGCATGAGATGGCGGTCAGATGCCTGGCTAGTCCAATAATAAAAAAAAAGGTATCAATCTCTTTAGTGTAGAAAGGCGTCTGTATTTTCAGATCCGTTAGCCAAACTATATTTGCGTGAACCACCGATTGCTTATCGACCGCATGTCAATCACGTGTCGACCGTCCGGCGCGAGCGGACTGTGTACTGTCGTGTCGTGTTGTCGTGTCGTGTTCGATGTTCGTCCGTGGCAAACTACGGCTTTAAGTGTTGTCGATTAGGCGTGTTGCGAGCACACGACTGGCTATGATGATCATATAAACGGGTTTACACTAGCAGAGGTTTGTAATTTAGATTATAGGTATTGGTAGGTTATATCTTGGGGTTAATGTCCCGATTGTGAACTCGCGCGCGAGGGCCCGGGGTCCACCTTGGCAATGATCCAAGATTTGGCAGATCAGGTTATTACAGTGGAGCGACTTCCATCTGACCTCCGTGAAACTGTTAACAGGGGATCCTGACCAGATTGGATCACGGTTACACATTTAGTCGCCTGAATGTGCAGGTTCCATCACGATGTTTTCCCTCACCGTAAGAGTATCGGTTATTTAACTAATGTACATAACTCAGAAAAGACTTATTGGTAGGTACATGGCTGCACTGGGGTTTGAACCCGGTAACTTGTGTTATGAGTCGGATCTTAGTTTATATTTATATCACATAATATCTATAATTTAGATTTTAGAGCGTCTGTGGCTTAATGGTTAAGGGAACTGCCTCCTCCTCCCCCGACACTCCTCTGGAAATATGTACAAGCAGGACCTATAACATAAGCAACATAACGTTTTTTTTACAAATTTGCGATGAGGGATTGTATTACTTGTACTGTTAATATTATATGGCCAGTTTCCAGTTTTGACGACCTGAGTGGTTCAATGGTCAACATGCCGGTCTGCCACGCAAGAGGTCCCGGGTTCGATTCCCGGCCGGGCAGAAATTGAAATGATGAATTTTAATTTCGGTTACGGGTCTGGGTGTTCTATGTATGATAAGTATGTATTTAAAAAAAGTATTTAAGTAGTATATCAGTTATCTAGCACCCATAGTACAAGCTTTGCTTAGTTTGGGGCTAGATGGCGCTGTGTGAATTTGTCCAAGAATATTTATTTTATTTATTTTAGTTTAAATAGCTACAAACTGTTAATAAAGTATTGGAACACACACCGCGAAGTGAAACTATACCGGGAGCGACATGACGTCACGCGCGGAATCACGCGGGCTGTAATCGACACGACAGCCCGTACAACCAACGAGTTGATAGCTTTGTAGACGACGGGGTCCATTCTTACCACAATTTTTTTACCATTTCTTTTTGGTAAATAATTTATACCTTATTTACTAAGGAGTGGTAGCGGTCGGCAGGTTTATTGCCATTTTAAGCTTTATCCATCAGAAAGGTCACAGTATTGTTTGAAATTTGTTCACTTCATGTGGTGGTAGAAAGAGACGATGTAGACAATGGTATGTTATAAATGAGTGCCTAAAATGCGCCTATGCCTATTCACTGTCAGCCTCTTACCTTACTGATGCCGAGATAGTTCTCGGCATGGAGACTCGGGGTACAGATCAGCAGGCAAAGAGTCCCACTACTAGGCTATTTGCATTATAAATATAGAAGGGACAATACATACCTGGTTTGAAGATCTAGCCGCCAAACGTGAGACCCGACACGAATGCGCTGACAACCCTTACCACCAAGGGGCAAGAGCATGGTCTGAGGGGGTATATGTGTCGTAGATGCAATTGGATTTCATTCGAATCCGTCTTCTGCCATCTCGCAATCAGTGCGGTCGTAAAAGCGTGATAAACAGAGTGAAGTTGTCCTCCAACAGCCACACACTATTTACACATAGTTCTACAAGTTTATCTGACCCGGTGACGGCGTCGCTGTTGTTGACAACAATAGTACGTTACAAATTGGGGATACTTAGTACCAATTTTAGGTACCGGGTCAGATCAGTTTGTGGTACGGTACTGATAACTTGACCATTCATCGCGTATTGTCCTTGGCTGGCGTCAACGTGTGATCAACGTTTGGGTACTACGTCCATTTATCAACGATAGCTTCATTTGGGTACCCACATTTGATGCTGTCACTACTTAATGAGTGGTTACCAAGATAACATTAAAAAAAATAGATCTTCTTCTCGTCAATAGATGGCGCAATTCGGTGCTAATATGTCATACATAGGGTAAGGCACAAGGGCCAATAATATTGACAGTTTGGATTTTTTTAAATCGGACAAGTTTTAGTGAGGAGACGATCATTTAACTACATGGGGTAGCTATACTTAATTTACGACGTGACTCGAGTGATCCTCCTCCAGGCTGATTCTAAGGACAAACTTGACATAAGAATAGAAATTAGAATAGAATAGAAATTTATTTGGCACTCCATACATACACATACAACTTATAAGTAACACAAAAGGAGAAATATATTTCAGACGACGGATTACTGACTAACTAAAGTCGCATGTGTATGCTGCAGTAACACAAAAAGGTCATGGCTCAGCACAGTGTTGCTTGGAAGAGCAACACACTAATATTCTGCCAAGACCCGCAAAGAAGAAGGGTGCACGCTAAAATTACGATGCCATTAATGAGGTGCAACTACCCAATTAGCATATGCTGTTAATTTGCGTAATGTTTGTGTGTTTGTGTGTGTGTGTGTGCTTATCAATTGTCAATTCCATAATAATAATAAATGACTGTATATAAAATAAATTGAGTATAGGTGCTTATATATATATTTATATGTATAAAATAATAGTCATTACGCCTACAAATCCTATCCAGCAGCGTCAAGGACATACCTCCACTATCGCAAAAAGTGTTCTGGTATACCCTCTCCCTGAATTTGTAAAATATAGCATCTGTAGTGTTTCTTAAACGTATACTTTGTACCTAACGATCTTAAAGGAGGAGGTATGTTGTTCCAGCACTTTGTTGCTTGATAGCGGAAGCTGCCCCTAAACGCTGCAGATCCATGTTTGGGAACGGCCAGAGGAATACGAGCCGATCTATTGCCGTACTTTTCCTGTAGACAAGTAAAGTTCAACTTACTATATAAGTAGTCCGGCTGTTTAAATTTCACCACGTCAAACAGCATACATGCAAGATGAAATTTTTGTCTAGACGCCATATTTAACATAGACTTGCTATTAAGATATGGGGATATGTGACTACGATATGGTATATTGAAGCAGAATCGGCAGCAAGCATTCTGCACGCGTTGCAGTAATCGCTGTGTTTTAGCTAACAATCGCGGGCCATAAACCGTGTCTCCATAGTTTAACCGAGACAGAATCAGAGATTCACATAGTCTGACGCGCACTTCCTCACTCAACAAGTCCCGCACCCTATACAACACTTTCAAGCGAAAGAAGCAATTCCTCACCAAATCAAGAACATGGCTGTCAAAGCGAAGGAGATTGTCCATATTAATGCCAAGGTTTTTAGCCCGATGTACCATTTCTATATTTGCATCATTAATACGTACTATTGGATTTTGAATTAATATTTTATCAATTTGTTTGGGGGTGCCTAATATCATAAATTTAGACTTCACTGGGTTTAACAACAAGCCATTCCTTCTGGACCATTCTGAAATACTTTCAAGGTCCTCGTTCATCCTATCCACTGCATGCTTAATATTTACTGGAATATCAGAAATGTATAGTTGAACATCATCTGCATAACAATGATAAGAACAATGTTTTATAACATTAGTAAGATCCGCACTATATATTATGAAGAGAAGAGGCCCCAAAATAGATCCCTGTGGAACCCCACGTTGTACATTCTGTGATTTCGACAGTTTCACACTACCATCCCTTTCGAGAAGTTTGACCGATTGATAGCGATTGTCCAGATAGCTACCAAACCAAGCAATGGTGTTACTGTCAAGTCCATAGTAAGACAGTTTAGAAAGCAAGAGTGACGTGTTTATACTGTCGAAGGCACGAGAGAAGTCAAGCAGTGTCAATATTGTTCCTCTGCCAACATCTTGTTCAGCTAGTATGTTATCCGTTACATCCAGAAGAGCAGATATAGTACCACGACCCCTACGAAAACCAGACTGTAATTTAGGTAATATACCATTTACTTCAATAAATTTATATAATTGAGCATGTATAGCTTTCTCTAATACTTTTGACAAGAAAGGTAATATACTTATTGGTCTTAAGTCTTTAAGAGCCGTGGGACTACTTACCTTGGGCAACGGAGTAACCATCGCCATTTTCCAAGATGTAGGAACAACACCTGTAACTATTGAGTAATTAATAATGTAAGTTATGACAGGTAGAGTGCGTGGAAGTGTGAGCAATATCATATCCCTGCTCATGCCATCCGCACCAACTGCGTTACTTTTAATGGAAGTTATATAGCGAAACACGTCACTCTCACTAACAGTAGCAAGGTTCATAGAGGAGTCACCATATTTTTGAGAAATAAAGTAGTTAATCTCTGATTCCGGAAGACTGCTTGGGCCCTGCACATTCAAAAAATGAGCATTAATAGCATCCGCATCGCAAAAGGAAGTCTCGGGAAGATAATCCTGTTTCATGGGATCGATTAGTACCTTTTCTTTTACGTTTTTCCATAACGATCTACTGTCCTGAAATTTTGAATTAATATGATGGTTGAAATAGGCACGCTTTTCACTGTATATAGCACTGACCACCAATCGTTTTAGCTCCTTATAGCTTTAAACTTAAAACATAAGAGTTCAAGTTCTGTACAACGCCACCTATTTACAAAGAGATAAAACTTCTTTCCTTTGTATGTAATTGTCAAATTGAAAACCCCTCATTCAAAAACTCCGATGTATACTTTAGCCATTAGAAGGCTGGTCTGTCCGCGTCGCAATGCATCGCAGCCGATACCAATTGCGCTCCCGATGGTAAAACAGATCGGACGGGAAACATTTAGAATTAGAGTTGAAAGCGACATGATCCGATACACGGAAAGAGCTTCGCTAGATTTAGGGCTCTTTTAAAACGTTTAAAGGATTAACTGTCTTTCGAGAACTGGAGAGTAGTGTTTCAGACCAAATAAGAAATAAAGACAGAATCCTGCGAACAACTTAACGATGCAAAACTACGCCTTGCTGCGTGTACGTACACGGTCACACGCACACATTGATAACCTAAACTACCTGTGCTTGGACCGATTGACAACCAAAGTTCAAAGTTCAAGTTAAAATCATTTTTTATCTTTAAAATACACTTATTGAAAGTCACACAAACAATATCATAAATTGTCAATAATACTTCTTTGAATTGAATTGTCATAAATTACAAATTTCATGTATTTTATGTCTACCATGTATATAGTCCCATGTGTATATACCATGTGTATATTAGTAGGTATGTGATTTAAAATTACGGTATACTATCATTACATACATACATACATACATACAGCTCACGCCTGTGTCGGTGGGGTAGGCAGAGACAGTATAATGTGCTCAAACTACGCCATGGCACACATGTTTACGAAACCGGCCTCATGTCACTGTTGACAGCGCGCCATCTTATTTCTTATTTGGTCTGGGAGTGGAGTGTATATTTAAAGAACACCGAGCCTGAAAAGATAGAAGGGATCCCTGTAGGATGGCGTGATTGTCCGTCTACCTGTACGTTTATCTGATTGGCTGCCTGTCTTAGAAAACCATTAATTTATTCAATATAAAGAGTTACCTGTATCCACTAGTTAGGCAATAGTTAAAAAACTTAATTATTTACTTTTTGTTTTGTTACCTTCATTATTTTATACGTACTTACCTAAAAGTTATTAATTTAAACATGTATTAACTTGCGTTCTATGGAAGAGCGGGGCTTCCTGCCACAAGTATTTTATACTTAAAAGAAAGATCCCAACCACTGTTGTATCTAATTAAGCATGTTTATGAAATAAATAAAGTTTAAAAAAGTTTTTGATATGCGGTTGGTAAACTGCAAGTTCCTGTGATGCAAAAGGGTCGCCATTTGGTATCTTATTTCTAAATAAGTATTACAATATAGATATTGTTCTGAGTTTGAACTTGAGAAGGTGCCGAAAGTGTACAGCCGTCCTGAAGGTATGGACATGATACCACACACAATTTCTCGCCGGTATCCTATGGGGGCAGGTGGAGCCTATCGAGTGCTAAAATTTACAATCCTGTTAAATTCTTTCACCTTTCTTTTTACACGTGTAATAAAAATCATTAAGAAGTTCAAAATACAAAATACTACTTTATGTTGTTCAACTTAGGGACTAGAGTTGAAGCACACTTTACCTATTGGTGATAGTCCCATCGTTAATTAGAGTTTCAAAATACACATCGCTTGTACACATAATTTCATTAATTAATAATTTTTACTTCCGTGTAATTCCAAAACACAGCTAGCAAACTCGTGCATCAAAGCTTTATTAATTAAATGACGTCATAACATATTTAAACTGTAGATTTACATGGTGCAGCATTGAAACGTTACTATCTGACCCCTACCAATGGTGTTCGATTTGTGCGATGTTTCGACAATAGTATCGGCATCATTTTATAATAATGCATAAAATGATCCAACAATTTAGACAAGGCTCACGACTCAACAATGAACTGTTAGGGCCTGATCATGGTGATGACTATTTGCATCATCATCCTCCGAGCGATCAGTCCTGGTTTCTGCCAGGGTCCGCTTCACTGACTGAATGGTACCTTTTCGGTCGAACCCCAGTGCAGCCATGTACCAATGACTATTTGCGACATTAACGCCAAGATGATATTTTTTTTTTTATATATTCTATTAAGGCTTGGAATAGTAATTTCCATTATTACGGTAAATGCTGTCAGCGACCCAGAGAGACAGCTCATAAGAGCTGTATTGTAATTCGGGTCCTCTTGTGTCATGCTAAAGCCCAACCATTATTGCTAGAGGCCACGATGATGAAAGAAGAAAAAAAGAAAAAAGAAAAACTTTCCTAAAACTGCCCAACAGTTTGACCGATCAACTAATAATACTATTGTTCTCTTTTATTCCATAAATAAAGCAATAAAACTGTAAAAAAAGGAAAAGAAATAGGTATCGCAATTAGCAAATAGTAGCGCCGTCACCACTGACCTGTCATTCGTAGACTCGTAGCTGCGTAGCCCGTAGCGGGTGCTACGCCGCTACGGGAGTTGATTTGATTGCATTAATACTGTGGCTGATGAGCGCAGGCGGCGCGGGCTCCGGGATTTCTGTGAACATAATTGTAGTTAAAACGACAATGGAATATGCAGTCCTGGTGTTTTGGGAGTGTTAATTGTGTGGGATTCGGACCAGAAACTGTTGGTCCGATGGTTGGACCAAACGGAAAGAATAACTTTTTGGTTCGAGGAATTTTGTTTGATGTCAGACTAAAAGGAAATATCAGCTCAGCAGCTCCAAAAACGGCAAAAATTGAACCATAGTCACAAATTATTTGTCTATGATTGATCAATTTTGTTCATTTTGACAGTCGCATAGTATGGGTTGCCATTCTACTCGGAAGAAAAAAATCGTTTCGATATAATCAAAGCCACTCAAGTATATAGTGGAACCCTGTGCGTTTGCGCACAAGCCTGCTTTCCACGGCGCGTGATTTTGTGCATTTTCACGCAAACGTCCACGACCATGGAACACGGACGGCACACCGATTGCTTTCCACGGTGCGCGTCAAACGTTTTGACATGTATGTCCTTGTTTATACGGACGGCGTCGGACCGCGCCGCAGGACCCCGCACTGCACCTTTGAAGTTACCGACTCGAGGCGGAAAACACACTGCCTTTCTACGGTGCGTCGGTGCGGGCTGGTCCGCATCCGTCCGCAAAATCACGCATTGTGGAGAGCAGACTCGAGATCTTTAGAATAGATGTGTGTCTGGAAATCATTCCGCATTCGAATAGTTCGCCCGATTAACGTTCTTTCGACGCGTCGCGCTCATTTACTTTATAAACAACAAAATCACGCGACAAACTTCTTTGTGGAAGGTTATCCATCACAACTGCCAACCTAATTACGATATTCAATTCAAAGGTGAAGGCAGCCGATGCCGCGGCCTTAAAGGGCTGCCTTAATTAAAGGCATTCTGGCTGTAACAAAGTGCGTTATCAAGGTCGCGCAGCCGCCGCCAGCGGATTGGAAATTATGCTATAAATAATTATTAAAAGTCCATGGTGGCAGACATGTTTTTTCTCGGGTTTTTTTCTAGGTTATCATGATAATATGCCGAAAGACGGCCGAATCCGTGATGTCTGTATCCAAGTGTTCCCAGCTAATTTATACCGGTATTCACAAACCATGCTTGTATTATTGTCTCACATTGAATTTGTCGATATTTCGAAACCCGATACGATATGAATAATCTTAAAGGTCTTACAACCATTTTACAATTTGTCTAAGTATCTCGTCTAAGCTAAGAAATTGGATGCTTTTATCTATAGTCCAATTTCTTTGCCATCTAAGTGAACGGCTCTATGATTGGTCAATATCGTTCACTTTGACAGACCCACAGAGATGATCGCCACTCAAATATTGCCAGTTAGAACCCTGTGCGGCCACGCTTTGTGAGACTTCATAGTAACAACGCAACGCATTGGTGGCGCCCCTGGTGTTGCTGATGTCCATAGGCGGCAGTGACCACTTTCCATCAGGACTCTGGTAGCCCGTTTGCCTGTTTCTCTACCGTATAACATAACATTTCTGAATCACACGTTAGATGTGTTATTGGCAGGACTCACACTAGAAATGCTAACACCTCGTAAACAACGGAACCAAAGCACAGCAGCATTACCATAGTACCGCAGTAAGGCATTACTGGCTGGCGACGCTGCTAAGAAGCGCGTGGGAACCCCTAAAAGGATTGTCGTGTCGATCGTGCTGTGGCTGACACAGTTTTCGTTTTTCATGTTTGACAGCTTGATACGCAGCCAATGGTGGGGGGGGCTTGTATTGGGAGTAGTTTGCTGGCACTCTTTGAGCGCGATGTACTCGACCGACGTATTTTAAGACAAGCCTGAGGAGTCCGCTTGGATGAGTACCACTCCGTTGTCTATTGGTACCCGCCAAGAAAAGATGATTGCATAGTTGTGTTCCGGTTTAAAGAATAGGGTAGCCACCACAACTACAGATATCAATCGTCATATGGATTGTCTGCTAGTTTTTATAAAATGCATTTATTCATACATGAAGAGGTTGGCGCACTGAAGAGAGGTATGGTGATTGATTCATTTATGATTATGCTCAATGGTTGAAAGAATACCGATCAACGACTCGTAATAAAGTCAATCACATTCCGTTCTATAAAATTGAATAGTTTATAATTACTATTCAGAAAAGTTACTTTCATAGTCACAAGGTTCGAACTGACAATACTTGTATGGCGATCGGCACTACGCGTCCCTCCAAATCAACGCACTGCTAAAGGCACTGCACAAGCTAAATTGACAATCATAGAATCGTATTGAATGCAGTAGAACGCAATATGGAATTACTGTTTGTGAATACGGATATTAGTCGTCGCTTCACATGTTTACATCTCAATATGTTTGTCTATATCTCTACCACTAGAGCATGACCACGCTTTCCTACTATTTTACATCAACATTTCTCTCTCGAATTTATTTATTTTTAAACAAAACGACCCGTAACCAACTTTACAAGCAAGTTTCAAGTTTTTCACAAACAATTTACAAGTTTCAAGCCATTAACAGCTGTTAAGTTTCATTGCTTTAGTGCGGCAAATTGGAATATTCAAAGGCAATTTGGTTTAAAAGGTTGCCTCACAGCGGCGTTCAGCGGACGATGCAAACTTTATATAACATCACAGAATATGATGTTGCGTCTGCTTGGTGTTATTTATAGACATAGACTTAGACGTATCTTTATTTGGTCCAATAAACATTATAAAAATCTTACAACTAACATAATAAGTACATAATAAGGAAGCAGGGCGATGCGTCTAAGGACCAAATTGGACCAGCCTCAGCTTAATGCTATGAATGGCAGCAGCCAAACACAGCGCTGGTTTATCAATAGTCAGCAACATCATCATCGTATGGGAAACCTGCACATTAAGGCGACTGAACGTAAAACCATGGTCGAATCTGGTCAGGTTCCCCTGGTAGCAGGGTCACGGAGGTCAGATGGCAGTCGCTCCACTGTAATTATCTGATCTGCCAAATCCTGGGTCATGGTCAAGGTCGATTTGAACCCTCGTGTGCCAGTTAGCAAAATCATCATCGTTTGAAGTATCTTTTACCTCCGCGGAGTTTTCGAGCCGCCCAAAAGCGTTCAGCAGGTCCGAGTCCAGTAGTGGTAGTCCAATTTCTTTTATTTTTTTTTTATTCTATCCTGGCATTTGACCGCCATCTCACCTGATAGTAAGTGACGATGCGGCCGAAGATGTTCCTATCTAGGAACAGCTTATTCACTCTAGTCTTAAATAGAATATACGAGCTTTTGTCTGCGACTTTGTCTGCGTAAAATTCGGTTATTATTCGTATGTTCCGCGGAAACCACATTGAAATTCGGGATAAATTATTGCCTATTTGCAATTCTGAACTATAGGCTACAATCTACATTGCCCAAATTCATCAAAATCCGTATCTGAAAGTATATTTTGCGAGAAGGAGTAACAAACATCCATTCATCCAAACATTAAATTATACTTACAAACTCATTTCACAGTGCAGGGGAGAAATTTCCGTTGGAACCACACAGTTCGCGTCCAATTGAGTCCCAAACTAGGATAAACACCATGTCGATAGTTGACGACCTGAGTGGTTCTGTTGGTTAATATACCGGTCACGCAGAGGTCCCGGGTTCGATTCCCGGCCGAGCAGAAATTTAAATGATGAATTTAATTTCTGTTACGGGTCTGGGTGTTATATATATATATAATAAGTATGTCTATTAAAAGCATATAAGTAGTTTGTCAGTTATCTCGCACCCATAACACAAGCTTTCCTTACTTTGGGGCTAGATGGCACTATGTGAATTGTTCAAGCCTATTTATTTATTATTTATAACTTGCGGTGCGATAATAGAACGTAATTGTTGGCATGGTTCTCAAAACTGCACGAATCGTGGACATTCCGAGTGGCACTTACTACTCTCCATGCATACTCTCTGCTACTCTGTCACTGAGTTGCATAACAAAAACAAAGATACCGCCATACCGTGCGACACACCAATATTGACTGTTAACCGCAGCTATGTAGGCGAGGCTTAAAATGGCGGTTGTTCCGATTCCAGAGCATGCACGTAATATGCATTTACAGCGCGCTATTTGTTCTAGACTTTGAAACGATTGGTATGGTTTCGGGGATATAATTTTCGTTATTATGCCGCATTTATGTGTTCGAGAATGATTTTAATGTTTTGATTGTTCAACACAATGATTTCGTGTTTGCTAAGCACTGTATATTGTTAAACAAAGTCACATGCCGCGTTTTTCTGTCTGTCGCATTGAACTCAGATGCACTTGTTTGTTCGCGATAAACTTAAAAACTACTGACGGATTTTCATGCGGTTTTCACCAATAGATAGAGTGATTCATGAGGAAGTGCGAAGCCGGGGCGGGTCGTTACTTATTAGTCTAGACAAGTTGCTCTTACACCGGTGCGGTGTTTGCAACTGTTGCAAATAGTTTCATTTTGTGTCCAACTGTTTTGTATTGTGACAAAACGAAACACATTGACAAATGTTGCAAAAATATTCCTTTTCTTTCAGTTTTATTTCATTTTGTTTAAAAATATTATGTTTTGTATCTAAATGTATAAAATGTATTTGTTCGAGCACTGATCTGCGCAGTACACTGAGATGTATCTTGATACTGCGATGAGTCTTGATAAAATTGGTAGGAAGTGTTTATTGATTCTTGATACAATGTGTGCGTACTAATTAGATATTAACTAGAACTCCTAATAAAATTAATGCCGAGTTAGCGCGCTGATGTGCGAAATAATCGTACAATCTGTTTAGATTTGCGATGTTTACCGGTGTAGGAGCACATAAAGAACCTTGTATATTAATTTGTCAGGCTTAATAGGTCAGGATGAGGTACACTGTATTTTTGTGACGGCTTGCTTTTTAATTTCATCTCACCAGATACGTAGAGATAATGAGCTCAGAGATGCAGCAAGTTACCTCGAAGCGCCGTCCATCAGACGAACGATCTACCGCGATCTCTTCTCACTTCCAAGTGCCTGAACCATTGTACATATATCTTGCGAGCTTGTGAGTTGCGGGGAATGACAAGTAGTTACGTCCACCTTTAGGTGCTAAACTATAGCTATACCGAATTTAATAAAAATCGGTGCAGTGGTTAAGCCGTGATAGCGTGACAGACTGACGTACAGAGTTACTTTCGCATTTATAATATAAGCACGGAGGATACACACACACCTGTTCTCATTTATCTTTTATATACATTTCCTACCTAAATTGCTAATAATATAATATAGATGCTAGTCTTCGTCCGATGACCTCTGAGCTCTAAGACACAAGTTTATTTAGTTTAGGGATCAGATTCCTAGCTATGCACGACACTTGCGAAGTTATAGCTAGCTTTTGTTAATTTGTTATGCGACTTCGGAATTTTTTTGGAACAATTGTTTTTATTATTTGTTTTTAGTAGGGGCTAGTAGGTATTATGTAGATCAAGGTCTACAAGGTTAAACTTTTAAATAAGAATTACTCGAAACTCCTGTCCACAATACCAACACTGCGGGTAATACGGCCACGAATACCGCCGTGTGTGCGTATGAGAGGTAAATAAATGGTTTGTATTTGCATTTATACACGTAATGCGGGGACTCGTTAGTGCGACCCGCTGGCCGTGAGCGGGGCGCGGCTCCATTGCTCTTGTCACAGTAGCACTAGCCAAGATGCATTCTACGAGTTGTCATGGCAATATATAGGCTGGTTTCGGCTTCGAATTTATTCACACGCTAGTGACATTAGTTAGACGATGTGCAGTTTTACAGCCGACAGCTGTACTCAAAGAACTGCATGACTCGTAGATGTTATGGGCGACAGTCACTGCTTACCTTGTTTGGTACAGTTAAGGGATGGGTAGGGTAGGGGTTATATATAAAAATCGATGTAGAAAATCGTATGGGAACAGGAAGTAGTTGGGTTTGGTACGGGTAGGGCACGGGTTCTTTATAAAAATGGACATAGAAAACGGGTACGGGAGTAGTGGCTTCAGGGGGGTTGGGTACGCGTAGGATACGGGGTTGGGTAGGAATAGATTAGGTAATAGGTAGGGGTTCATTAAATTGAAACGACGCAAACGAAGATAGCTCAGGTAGCCAACTCATGGGTATTCAAGAAGACTGACGGCAGTAGCCTCCTACTGCCTACCTGCATTTTTTTAATTACCCTATTTTACTAGTATACTTTAGAATGTCGAAACTCCTCGAACAGCCGTAACGTGCACAGCAATGGACACGCCCCACCGCGGCCGTTAGTAAATAATTCTTAAAGAAACACTCGTGATGCAGTAACTGCACTCACGTCGCCACTCGCCAACACACTCGCTCGGCCACTTGACTCGCCCTATAACAGGGGTTGGATTCGAAAACGGGGCCATTTTCTTTTATATGTACTTACACAAACCAGAGTACGAAGACATCAACTTGTGAATATCCCGGTTGTGCTCTGATGGCTGAGGGGTCCGACTCGTACCAACTTCGATCGCCATGTACCAATGACTTTTTTAGAGTTATGTATATTTTAATGAACGCTAACCGATGCTCTGACGGCGAGGGAAAACATAGTGAGCCTGAAACCTGCACATCCAGGCGACTGAATGTGTAACTATGGTCCAATTTTTCCAAGTTCCCCTGTTAACAGGGTCACAGAGGACACGCGGCAGGCGGTCTATCTACAACTAACAGTCGCCCGCGTTTTTACCAGCGCGCAGTTCAAGTCTTGGTAAACATTCAACTACAGATATTTCAACTCAGTTGTGCGCGCGGCCCTATGTGTGGGTAAACCTTGTACATATACAGACACGTCACAATGACGCCACGCCATTGGCACGCCAAGTGGTCGCGTCACTGCCACATAAATGAAAGCTGTATATTTACAAGCGCACGCACACATAGCGCCGCGCGCACAACTGAGTTGAACTATCTATATCACGCGTGACACTATTATTTTTCCGGGAAGAAAAGCCTGTATCACTCGAGAATAATGTAGCTTCCAATGAGTGAAAGAAATTTTAAAATCAGGACAAATTCGGTTTCAGAGATTACCCACAACATTCAAACTTGCAAATATATGAACTTTTTATATGTATTAATGTATATATTTGTTATTTTAGATATAGGTATTAGTGTATTTTTTATTATAACTGTAACCTAACAAAGTCCTATTCCCTGTTGAACTTTTCCTCTATACATTGTAAAGTACGTAAGGGCCCCCCTCTCCTCCCCTCTCATGGGAGAGACCCTACTGTTATGGGCTGTGATGATGATGACGTAAGACAAAAGTAAATCACGACAAGGGTAACCAATCCAAGAAATTTTAATTAATTTACTTACTTAATGTAGGTATTACCCACAGAAATCTAAAGCTTTTTTCTCACTATAATTCCGTGAAAATCTATGCTATCTCCAATGCTATAACTAAAGCCAACGCAACGCTTGTTTCCGAACACGACCCCAAAGCCCTCTACAAAGTCCGCCGCGCCAACTTAAGTCAACTATGTAACACACCCAGCCCGAAACTAACTCCGCAAAGCTTTGATACAAAATATCGGATTGAATGCAGCAAACATCAAACTGGTCGCGGACGGATTTAAAATGGTGGCCGCGTTTTTGGGGTTGCGTTGTGGGCAACCTAACCTTATTTATTATTTATTTAAAACTTCATGCACATTACAGCACGGTGGAGGACTTAAAGCTATGTAGCTTTTTCTACCAGGCAACCAGAGAGTGCTCGCCGCTGAAGATCCTGGCTACATAGGAGTGTGAGAATGTGGTGGGCAAAGGCCCTAAACGGTAAAGTGATCACTGCTACCCGCTGGACATCCGCGAAGCTGATTGACAATCCTTCATTGGTGCAAAGGATACAGGATCCGGATCACAGTCGTAAAGTGGCATCTCTAACGGTCTACAGTCTACACTTTTTTAAATTACACGAATTTGTTTCCCCAGCCTCATTCATCCTTCGGGGTTCTAGGGACCCTATTTTCGAACCACTCGCCGCTCGCCTTCTAGTGCACGTCTTCTTCATCTCTACCAACTTACCCCGAATATGAAAGCAACAGGTAGCGCATGCGAGCGCTCGCGTAGGTGCGAGCGTATCAAAAGTAGCGCTCCAGGTCAACGTGCCTCCAGGTCAATGTTGTTGACTTTCCACCTATGCGCAGACGTGTTTTTCTAATTATTTTCTGATACGAATGGCAAGGGACTGTAACTCGCTTCCTGCACATGTTTTCCCTGAGAGGAAAAAAGTATTTAACAGACAGGTGTGCTCCACCGTAGTCTGCACCTTACGGAACCCTTTACCGCGTTTCACACTACGCTCTTGTCCACTTCCGAACATAATTTACTATGTTTGCGCGGTTGAAGGAGTTGTTTGTGTAAAAAATATTATTTTAAAGTGGACTGTAGCTGTTAGTCTTGCACTTTCTGTTGTTACCTAGCTATTAGTATTTAGCTATATGACCAAACTGACGAAACTGACCTTTAGTAAGCCCCTGAAGTCTACTGCGGCTTTTAAAATTCTATATTACGCTTATGTCAGGAGTGTCTTAGAGTATGCGGCACCTGAATGGTCTCCGGTCTACGCTATAATTTAATTTAATTATTTTTATTGACGAGACAACAGTGGTCCATTTGTTGTTAGTAAACCTTAGTCTATGTTAGCAAAATTTATAATACCTATATTCATTTAATTATTTTCTAATATAGCATTTTAAGCCTAGATACAAGCCACATGACAGGACTTTCTAATATGTAATGCTATCCATCGCACAAGGCTGGAGTCGGTACAAAAGTCGTTCATCAACCGGCTCAATTTTTTCTCTTGCACGGTACCGGCGGGCTATGCGGTGGATCTGAACACCCATAAGATCATGTCTTTGGAAGGCAGACGCTTTGTGGCTGACATGGGGCTCCTGCATGACGTCATACACTGCGGGGTTGATAGTCCGCAGCTGTTGTCCCGGGTGTTGCTGCGCGCGCGCCGCGGTGGCCGCTGGCCTCGGCTACTTGACCACCGCCGCGCGCGCAGCGGCTACGCCTTAGGCTCTCCGCTCAATAGGGCTATAGAGGCGTATGAGAATCACCTCTCCTACAGTGCCGACGTTTTCCATCTTAGCCGAGCACAATTTACAAAAATGGTTATCCAGTACCTCCAGTCGCGTGAAGGATAACACACTCATACATTAACAAACACACAAACATATAGAGAGAGAATCTTATATCATATTTTAGAGAGAGAAGTTATATTTTAATTTTGATTGTAAATTTTTTCCTATTTGTATTTTATATGGTGTACTGACTGGCAGTTTTGTAATTGGCATTACAACTTAATAATGTAACCTTTTTGAATATAACTTATATGATGTAAAAATGTGAAATAAATAAATAAATAAATATCTTTTTTTATATTAGACAAGACAGGTATTTGACCGCCGTCTCAACTGTTAGTAAGTGACGATGCGGCTGAAGATGGAGCATGCCCGTCTTGGAACAGTCTATTCACTTTAGCCTTGAAGGCATCCAGATTGTATTGATCAGGGAACACACTCCCAGATCTCACCTATTTTAGTCGACGTCTTACCTGTAGGTAATCTATATCTATCTTTACATAGTATGAAACAAAGTCGCTTCCCGCCGTGTGTCCCTATGTATTTATGAACGCTCAGATACGGATTTTAATGCGGTTTTCAACAGTAGATAGAGAGATTTAAGAGGAAAGTGTTTAGCCCCCGGTGTTGCTGATGTCCACAGGCGGTGATGACTACCTTCCATCAGGTGGCTCGCTTGCCTGCTGTATAACATTACGAAAATTTTCAACTCGGAACTTAATCCTTTCAAAAACATTTCATCTAAAATAGATTGCCAAGATTCACAAGGTTTTAACATATTCACTGTTAAAAAGTTACCAGATTTTTGAAGAGCCAAACTTCTATATCTATAAACCCATAATTTTGGTCAGAAAGTATGGCTTGGCCGTTTAATAAGAATGATTGATGGCTATATTTTGTCCGCGACTTCGTCCGCGTGCAGACGACGTCCGACTTCGTTTTAGGGCAGATTATATTTTTCCCGAGTGACCATTTTTTAATGACATCCCTAATGTTTCATACATAGTTAGTTCTACGGAGAGGTCAAGCGGTATCTCGGGTTCTAGCCATCCGAATTAGATGAATCATGGCCTAGATTTTAGATTTTGTTGATTGGTCAAGCAAACTGTTATAACCCCATCAAAGTCCATTTGGCTATATTTATATTTTTTATAGTTTAGCGGGTCTGTCATGGTTCTACAACAGGTGCTCCAGTTTCCAATAAATTATAACCTATATGTTGCCCAGGCTTAATAGCTACACAGCAAAAAAGTATCAAACAAATTCGTCTAGTAGTTTTGGAGATTAGCGTGTACAAACAGACAGATAAAAGTTTAAAAAATGCTTAATCTATTACCATTTCTTTATCGCCCTAAAATATTTTTTGTATAAATATTCAATGAACAGTCACACTTTTTGTTACTGTTTTATGTATGTATGTATGTATAGGTGATACCTAAGGCTGGATTCAGTGATCTACAAAGGTTAGCGCTAACGTCGCTGGTCGCAGCAAGCAACTTCAATAACAATGTATGATTGACTTAATTATAGCGCGTATCTGTTCCATGTTCGCGCATTATTTCTATTTACATTGTTATTGTGTCCATCAGAGATTGTGTTTGTTAAAAACTGCGTCCCGTTGGGAAAGTGTCTCATTGAAATTGTGTACAGATGAATAACTAAATCGTGCATATTATTATAATGTATAATTACTAGCTTTTGCTCGGGAGTCCCATGTAAAATTCGGTTATGTCGTTCCAGACCGGGGGTCTATTTTTGAATCGCTTGAATCGACTAGAACGGTTTTCAATTATGATTTTCGACATGAAAATTAAATATTTTTTAAATCACTGTGGCAATACTTAAAAAGTACAGTTGGGTAAATGAATTTTCACAGACACCTGAATTCTTGGACAGTTGCTAGTAATTCAAAATGAAATCCATGCATATTTATATTTTACTTGTAACATTTATGTATTTATAACAAAATTATAAATAAAACATTAACTTCCTATAGATGCTCTTCAGATTAAATCTACTTAAGTATGTACAAATAAGTACTAAAATGAAAATCATTTTTTCATAACAAGCATTTATCGCGCAGCTTTTGATTGAATTTTACCTAGGAGTAGTACCCACTCATCAAGACCATGGGTCTTACACGATATGGTTATCTTGTTGCGTTCATTAGTGTCTATGATCACCGCTGGTACCATCATCAGACCAGCTCCGTGGGGGGTGGTAATATTAATACATTGGCATCATAGTTACATGAATATACCAAACAGTTCAAATGAACGCCGAAATTAATTAAGTTTGCAAGATTTGACTCGAACATACAAACTTTGCAAGTTAATTAAGCTTGTAATTAAGTAATTGCGTTTTCTGTTCTATAGGTATTTTAAACACTGCGATCACCAACCCGCCTGCCAAGCGTAGAGATTATGGCAAAACTGATATTTGCACCGCAACGACTGCAGAGGTTCAGCATTCTTCCTTACAACCCACAAATACGGTATACTAAGTAATTGATAATTTGTATCATTTTATAAAATGCTTAGAGCCTTATGCACTAGTATATATTTTTACGTACAAGAATCAAATGCAGTGCGTAGGCTTCCAAAACAAATAGACCATGACAATAACCTTACGACCTCTTTATTGCTCGAGGTGCTAAATACTCGTATAGCTTAAAAATAGTTGTTTTCCTTTTTCTTCTCGGTGTCAATTTCACTAAAAGGGGACTGTGGTAAGGGATCACTTTAGCTATGGGTTGCATGTACGTTCCTGCACTGATAGTTTTTGCATGAAACACGCGTTTCTTCGTATCACTGTCGCTGGATTTGCCTTCGGATATTTTCCGAAGATGTTCTTCGACGTTAAAGTCATTGGTATTGATATATCCGTCACTGGTTTTGATATGTGTCCTGCTGAAAGCTTCGTTCGATGCAGAACTCATGAAGTGTTGTTCCCTATTTTGATCAGGATCAGTTTCAAGGGCTATGCTGTCTAGAAGTCTTGTGAATGTATCGTCTTTGATTATCGCGTCGAGTGTTGCGTCTCTTCTATCTATTCTCAAATATCCATCTCCAGGGTTGGTCTCATCCTCCGTGAAGTATGTCAGTGTAGGTAATTTTACTCGCATGACATTTATACCCTCTGATGTGTTAGCTGGACTTTCAGTTCTACTGTTAACTGTGAAAGTAGTATTCTTGTCGAGTCCGTTCTCTTTACTGGAATAGCTTTTGACCCGATTATTTACGCCTGAACTTATATCTTCGCTTTCGCTGGACGAGTAGTCGTAATCTTCGTTGTTGGCGACCAGTTTCTGTCGCAGACTCTCGATTAAGCGGAAGTTGTCCGGAGTCACTGGAAATGGTTTTGTAAATTAGCTTTTACTTTTGTTATAAGACGACCTGAGTGATTCAGTTGGTTAACATGCCGGTCGCTACGCAGAGGTCCCGGGTTCGATTCCCGACCGAGCAGGAATTGAAATGATGAATTTAAATTTCTGTTACTGGTCTAGGTGTAGCATGTATATTAAGTATATATTAAAAAAAAAGAGTATATAAGTAGTTTATCAGTTATCTAACACCCATAACACAAGCTTTGCTTACTTTGGGGCTAGATGGCGATGTGTGAATTTGTCTAAGCATATTTATTTATTTTTAGCATATTTTTTCACTGTAAATAGTAACACAGGCTAAACTGGCAGTGGGCAAGGCACATAGCTCGAAGAACAGATGGCCGATGGGGTCCACCTTGACGATGCTCCAAGATTTGGCAGGTCAGATAATTACAGTGGTGCGACTGCCATCTAACCTCCGTAACCCTGTTAACAGGGGAACCGGACCAGATTGGATCATGGTTACAAATTCTATCGTTAGAATGAGCAGGTTTAATCATGATGTTTTCCCTCACCGTAGGAGCATCGGTTAGTGTTCAACAAATGTACATAACTCATAAAACTGGCAATGGTACATGGCGGCACTGGCGTTCGAACCCGGCACCTCGAGTCGCAGTTCAATAATACAATAGGCTACACCATATTGTTTATCTACTATCATTACATTACTAGAAATTCACTATTTAGAAAAAGCATTCGCTTGATCACACCAGATCATGCTGCAGTGTACCTAGCTCTATAGTTGATTGTAATTGAAGGATGAATGGAAAGAACTTTTGCGTTCTTACTTACATTCTTTTTCGAGGAGTTTATCACCCAATTTGAACATTACTGTAATTAAACAAAAATTGTATGTAGTAAACATATGTGTCGGTTTGTATCCACTATAATGTAAGTCTAACAACACATTTGTTGTTAAGTTGTTTCCTTACTAAGTGAATTTAAAAATGAACTGTAGACCAATTAAATGTCATTAGAACTACTATTTTTAATAGACATAACAAAGGGTTTAGTACTGTATTCAGCTCTTTATGCTCAAAAATACTACAATTTGACACCAGAAAAAAAGAGACCCGTTACAAGTCTTCAATATTGAAAAAGGAAATACTGATAACCAAACCAACAGAAATCCTTTTTATACCACTAAGACGGCAAACACGCTTCTTGCCTGATGGTAAGCAGACACTGCAGCCTATGGACGTTTGGAATGCCAGGGGCATCACTATCGCCCACGCGTTGCCGACTCCGTAAAAACCTTTTCACCTCCTTGCAGAACTCCACGTTGTACTCTCCAGGGAAAACCAGGGATCCAGCACAGTAAGTAAGTATATTAACACCAGTATTCCGAAACCACTGTGAGCAGTTCGCACGAACGCACAGAGTTCGAACTGACGATACTTGAGTGGCGATCGGGACTACACGTTTGTCAAAAATATTAAAAATTGACCAATCATGGAGCGGTATTGAACGCAGTACGTTCACTAAACAACGAGCATCGTGAGAACGCATAGCAACGCTCCTTTACTTGGACAAGTTACGTTTCTGAGTAAGGATGTAAGTATAATTAGTCCACGCGTTCGAAGTCGCATTCAAAAGGTAGTATACGTCCATTACATGAAAAAATGCGGGCTCCTAATATGAAGTTAAATCAAAATTTCCATGTTAACCAATCAAAGCCAATGAAATTTTGTAAACGCGATTTATAAACCAATATCTATGTATTTGGTTTGTTTAGGAACGTCGGGGGCCGAGCGGTTACAGTATCCGACTTGTAAGCCAGAGATCTCGGGTCCGAATCCCGCTCCGGCCATGTACCAATGGCTGTTTTCTGAGTTATGTACATTAGTTGAATACCAACCGATGCTCTTACGGTGAGGGAAAACATCGTAACGAAACCAGCACATTTAGGCGACTGGATGTGTAATCTGGATGTAAGATGTGTGTATCGTGCGCGAGAGCACAACCGAGGCATTAACGCCAAGATGATGATGATCTATGTATTTGGTTGCTCAGATTTTCGTTAAAGTAGTTTCAAAGTTAAACGATATTTCATATTTTTAATACATCTCTTTAATCCCGTTTAACTTCGAAACAGACATAGATATAGATGTTGGTTTCTAAATGGCGTTTACAAAATTCTATTGGTTTATTTATATGGAAATTATGATCAAACTTCGTTATCACTGCACATATTATCGGGTTTTTTACCACGGTTAGTATTGTTTTTACCTCGACATTTTGACGCAGTTGCATGTGTCATGGCCACGAGTTGGAAACTTCGTTTGTATGGACTAATATAATAATATATATATCTAATTAAAATCGTAGATACCTCTTCTCCAAAGCATCTTGTCACCAGCCACGAGGGAAACACACAGCCAGGCCCACGTGATCACAACACGAATACAAAGCATTTTACGCATACAGCGTGCAAGGAACGGCTATGCATTATTGTCGGTTAAGGCTATCGAGGCACTTTGCACTAAACGACTTTTTTTTATTACCTACCTATTTCGGAATAATTTGTAATAAGATGTGGCCTTCATATGTGTTATTCTTGTTGAAATGCATGAACTAGAATAACACAACTTCATTAAAATCCACAGAATTTAGAAGAAGAAGAAGCGTGAAAGAGTCACCGGCATTTTTTTTTATTAGACTAGCCAGGCATTTGACCTGAGGCACCTGGTGGTAAGCGGCGATGCAGCCGAAGATGGAGCATACTTGTTTAGGAACAGCCTATTTTTACACACATTTTGAACGCCTTGAAGTCGTTCAGATTACAATGGACACACTCGCAGACAACGTGTTCTATGAAAACATCTATTCTTTCAAACTTTCTCTCCTTTTTCTAGCCAATAACGTCATGCCAGAAAATGTACTGTTTAGCTGTTTTTCTGACAGCAACACGAGCACAAGCATTATTGTTTGGCTTGCTTGAAGCTGTTGATGGTTTCGAAGAATTTGCGAAGCAGTTTATCATATCAGCCAAAAGACGCCTACTGCTGGGCATAGGCATCCCTCAGAGATCTCCACAAAAGCCGGTCCTGTGCCTACCGCATCCAGCTGGTACCCGTGATCTTTACCGGGTAGTCTATCTGAATTGTGGGAACATTACTGCCCCATCGGCCATTTGTTTTTAGCGCTATGTGCCCTGCCCTCTGCCACTTTAGCCTAGCAATACTTAGGACTATGTCGGCGATCTTGGTTCAGCGAAGTAGTTGCACGACCTAATTCCTAACCTGACCCGTTCCGCCATCGCTCTCCAGGTTTTCCTGTAACAGGGTCACGGAGGTGAGATGGCGGTCGCCCTACTGTAATTACCTGATCTGCCAAATCCTGGATCATGGTCAAGGTGGACCGGGTCCTCGCACGCGAGAGCACAACCTTTAAATACTTATATTTTAAAAGTATTTACATTAGTCGATTATATCGTGAATCGATCGTGAAATCGTGTCGTTTGCAATGAAAACGCTTCTTTATAGCTGAACGGGTCATGGCTTGACTTTTACGATAAATTTTTAATTGGTTTGAAGGCGAATACTGCTTTCACGTTTGATTTGTTGATTGGGTAGTCGCCTGCTGCATACATTTATGATTAGAGAGAAATGTTAGTTTTTATTTATTTATTTATTTATTGGAGTACCAACAGTCATATAAATTTCGTTAATCTCTATTATAAAAGAAAAGTAGTATTTATTTTTTATTTATTTTATATACCACTTTATGCACAAAATAGTACAAAGGTGGAGCTCAAGTATTGGCGACGATACCCGTATCAGATCATTTTATAAGGCTCTAGGACTCTGTCAAGCCTGAGGAGTCCGCCTGAGTGAGTACCGCCGCCTTATCTATTTCTGTAGCCAAGCAATAATGCTTGCATTGTTGTGTTCCTGCTTAAAGAATAAGGTAGCCAGCACAATTGCAGGCATGACGCATTTCATATTTGTTCTCACAATGCCAACACACATGCGGTTCTGCATTTTTGGTAGGTACTTGAAACCTAAAAGCGTAACAAAGGGGTTTAGGGTACCTACTCCTGATCTTACTTAAAATGTTTTCGATTTGATCTTGGTATGTTCGTCTCCGTTTTATTCAAATCTAAATCCAGTAACAAAAATATTACACAATTTTCTCATTCGTCCCATCAAGTACTTGTTCTACCATTTTCCAAGACACACTCCGCACATATATCAAACTGTAGCTACTTTACTAACATCTCTTCACCTACGTCTTACGTTTGGGATAAAACGGGGTAAGACCCAGATGATATATGCCGAAGAAGTGTCTGTTATTGGTACAGAAAAAATATTTACAAAGACCTTAAGAAAGTAAGAAATAAATAATAAACACGAATACAGAATATCATATATTAAAAATTCATCCACACTCTCACTCTGTCTCCCGGTATAGTGCCCAGAAAGCTAGCTGCGATGCCTCATTGGATAGCAATGCTTATCTTCTATCCGAGGAACGAGCCAGCTCTCCGGTCACCTGTGTTGTTTATTAGCTTTTCCTTAATTCTTTAAAAAACTTTACGTCCCAACGTCTCTACCCCAAACGGCTGAAATATGAGTTTCTGGGCTAGGCTATTTTTCCTACGTTTGAGGTCCTCAGCAGCTCCAGCGCTGCGGGCCGGAGATTCGATTTTTAATTTTTTATTGGAATTTCATATTGGTATGTGACAAAATAGGACCACTATTGAGGATCAACAGGCTAGTGGGCTATGGGTGATGATTTTCTTTTTATTAGACTAGCCAGATTTTTTTTTTTTTTTTTTATTTACTTAAGGAAAGCCAACGCAGTTATTACATTAAAAACAATAATAGCATTACATAGCCAATTATAGGCTTCCACTGATAAAACACACAATAAATTTATGAAATTGTAATACGTGCTTTTTGTACCTGTTTACATTTTGTTGTACGTCAGTTTTTACGCAAAGACTAACCTAGACCTAGAAATAAGTAATGTTGCCACAACACATTTATATGTTATTTAGATAAGACTCAGTGCTATGTTACGGGCACAAACCTCTTTGGTTTTTCACGTAATTTTAGTAGTATAAGTTTTTTTGAAAAATGTGAAAATAATAAATGATTTAAAAAAAAAAAAAAAAAAAAATAAGTACAACAGTTGATGAGACATAATAACTTAAGCCTAAAAATTATCTTTGCTCGACTCAATTTTTCAAAATACTTGCATTACAGTGTGTCAAAGTAATACTTAAGTACACACATTTGACCGCCATCTCACCTGGTGGTAAGTGACAATGCGGCCTGTCTAGGAACAGTTTATTCACTATAGACTAGAAGGCGTCCAGATTATAATAATCAGATTACGTGACATGGAAAATGATGATATGTGTGGCCGACTTAAGAAAAGGTAGATGGACTATTTGAACTACGACATGCGTGTGAAGGGAGTGAGTACTGAGATGGAGATAGGCTTAAACGGAAAAAAATATTTAATATATTGTGTCGACCCTAACTAGAAGGACAAGGGCAGGTGGATGATGAAATAAGACCACCACTAATAAGTGTCAAAAGTAACCACATTGAACAACAAAATTGTGTCAAAAATTGCTGCCCAATTCTGTGTGATTAAGTATCACATAATATATCTGTAACCATGATCCAGGATTTGGCAGATGAAATAATTACAGTGACGCGACTGCCACCTGACCTCCGTGACCCTGCTACCAGGGGAACCTGACCCGATTGGATATTTACTCATACATAAATATGTCTCCACTCCACTACTACCACAAACCCCATTTAGTACATCTATCGCAACTACACGCTCCGTGTAGCCGCAGGTAATATAGTCCGGGAGTGACGGCTAGAATTGGACGCGATACAGTCGCCACCGCACTATTTGTTTGCCGTCATCGCCCGGTCTACGCTACGCCTGTCGCCGTAGCACGGACACGTTGACATGTTATGAACACACGTTATACAAGCATACTGTTGGGGTTCACATGGCTGTGGACTGCACGAATTTAGAGAATCCATCTTCCTACAAGCTTTAAAGCAAAAATTGTGTTGTTTTAATGGATGTGTGTTACACTTTCATGCAGATTTCGATGAAATTATGTAGTAATGTTAGTTTTAAATATCAATAACACAGCTGAGTGGGAACTGTGGCTGAAACAACTGCGATTCTTGCTCTAATGTTTCATGTCATTGACGACCTGAGTGGTTCAGTTGGTTAACATGCCGGCCGGTCTGAGGCAGCGCAGGCAGAGAACCCGGGACGGGTTCGATTCCCGGCCGAAAGAAATTGAAATGATGAATTTTAATTTCTGTTACGGGTCTGGTTGTAGTATGCATAATAAGTATGTATTTATTTATTTAATACTTTAAGCACAATAAAAAGTATATAAGTAGTTATATAACCCCCATACCATTTAGATGGCGCGGCGTAAACTTATCCAAGCATATTTATTTGCCAAAATAAGTATATTTGTTACTCTAACGCATTATTTATATAACAATAACGCAGCTGATGGAAATTGGGAACTGTGACTGCAACAACTTTCACTTAGGTTTCATATAACAAATATGCAGAACCGTGTTGCCTCCATGTGGACTAACACGAATTGCCTCACGCCTGTAATTACGCTGGCTATCTTATTCTACAAATCGGAACACAATAACGCTAACATTGTTGCTCGGTGGCAGAAATAGACAAGGCGGTAGTACTCACCCAGGCGGATACCTCAGGCTTGACTTGACAGAGCCTTATTACCCAAGACACTACCACCATAACAGCTCATAGAAGGGGAGGTTATTGCCATAATCTCCACGCTTGGCAGGAGGGTTGGAGATCGCATTCTTATAAATGTAACAATGGAAAACGCTGCTGCTCATTTTCCAGCCTACGGAGACTAGATCTTTTGCCTCGAAAACGTTAGTCGCCTTGTACGGCACCCGCGAGTGTAAGGGGTTGGTGCTATTCTACTCTGCCGGACATCACACGGCTGGTGGTACCCGATATAATTTCACAGTAAATCAAATAGACCAATGAAACCATCCACCACCGATATTAGAGAATAGAAATGATTATTTGCCACATACATGCCGAATGTACCAGGAGTGCATAACCTGTGCATAGTTGTTCAGCAACAAGCGTTGATGCGCTGCATTGAACAGATTACGGTGAGAGCAGGAATGGAGGTACAGGAATTGAATATGCGACATGCAAGACGCTTGACTTTTAAGTGGAGCCTTCACTTTCTAGGTCTTTTCTCTGCTCATTTTTATTGTATTTGTCACCATAAGATTGTAGAAACTGTTAGTTTTTAATCTAACATAGTCAAATACCCTATTGAGAACTACAACAAAATTCACAAACTTCTTTAGGTACTATAAACGCATTATGTTTTGAAGAAACACATTTATTCATTAGGTATAAACTGGGTTAGGCTAAAAGTTGATTTTAATAGAAAAATACAAATCAGTTTAGCGCAACAGCCATAATAATGAATGTGGCGTAAAGAGGAACTAACATACTGCTAATAGAAAAGCCTCCCTACTGAAGAAAATACCACTGACTTCTCGGTCATTTATTGTTGGTTGTCTGATGTAAATTACCAAAAATCATCATGATCATCATCATCATATCAGCCAGAAGACGCCCACTGTTGGGCATAGGCCTCCCCCAGAGATCTCCACCAAGGTCGGTCCTGTGCTTTCCGCATCCAGCTGGTACCTGCGCGCAAAGAGACTCCGAGCATAGCTCTTTCCATTGCCCTTTGGGCTATAGTGAGATTTCTTATAAGGCTCACAGTGAGCGGCTACGTTTCAGTTCCGTAAGTCATGACTGGCAACACACATTGATCAAAGACCTTCGTCTTGAGACATTGCGGTAATTAGGACGAAAATATATTCCCGAATGCTGCCCAACCGAGTTGGATTCGTCGATTGACCTCTTTCTCGAAGTTGGACCTACCTAACTGGACTATTTGTTCTAGGTATGTATAGTCGTCAACAACTTCAAGTGGAATGCCTCCAACTGTCACTGGAGTAGGCACAACATGCACATTCGACATAATTTTCGTCTTGTCCATGTTCATTTTAAGACCTACTTGTTGAGAGGCACTACAGAGGTCATCGAGCATTTAGCCCAAGTCTTCCAGGGTTTCAGCCATGACTACGATATCGTCAGCAAATCTGAGGTCAGTGAGGTACTCGCCGTTAATATTGATGCCAAGTCCGTCCCAGTCCAGAAGCCTAAAGATATCCTCCAGTGCAGCGGTGAACAACTTCGGTGATATGATATCACCTTGTCTAACACCTCGCTGCAGCTGAATAGGTTCTGTGGTCTTATTCTGGAGACGAACTGACATAGTGGCGTTTCCGTACAAACACTTCAGTGCTTCGATATAACTATAGTCAATTTGGCACCGCTGTAGAGACTGGAGCACCGCCCAAGTTTCGATCGAATCGAAGGCTTTCGCATAGTCCACAAACGCCAAGCATAATGGCCGGTTATACTCTTCGGCCGGTTACCAAAAATATAAGGTCGTAATCATAAGCAGTCCATAATAGTTCACTGAACTTTTATCAGTGGAGGGTTTAGTCATAATCTGCGCGCCAGCCAGGCGAGTGAGAGATCGCAGTGTTGAAATACTAGACGGAAAATGCTGCGGCCCATTTTCTGGTTTTAAGTTTAGTAGTAGTAATAAATAGATTAGGTCATGTGTTCCCACACTGCTCATACTGTTAACTTGTATCTTTTTTAACGTGCTGATAGTATCAACCCTTGATCTATAGGTTTTCCTACTTGAGCGCTTTTCAGCGGTGAAATTCTATAGTCTCAAAGCACGTCGTCCATCCAGTTACAGGCATAGTCTTGCGTTGCTGAACTCGCAAGCACGCTGCCATATCTATATAATAATTAGTCAAATACATAACGTAATCTCCAGTACGGCACCGCGATCCAGTTACCCGCTGATTGCTCATTCCGCCGCCGCAGCGGCAACCCACGTGCATCGACTCTTGCTATCTTATGGACGCCTGGTACAGTATCAGTTAGTATTGCATTCGACTACCTTATATTATTAACCGTCGTCGCAAAAATAGGTAAGTAGGATGTGTGTATCTGTGTGTCTGTATGGACATCGTAGCTCCTACAACCATATTTACCGATAGCCGAAAGCCAAAATTTCTTCGTTGAGTATTACGATTGAGTAGGACACAACATATCTCTTTCAATCGTCAAAACGGATAGGGTAGGAAAGTAGGAAGGAAACACACAGTGAAATTGGTTTCACTTTCCACCATAGAAAGTGTGGTCGATACGGTATTCTTTATTTGAGGTCAGTTTATTCGATATGGTTCAAGCACTGCACACAGATCAGAACTTTTTGTATGCAGCCTGGGATACCTTAACGTTTTCTTTTAATAATTATATTATTTTTGATTGTTTTTTTTAAATTCGCGCGGCTAATATTAAGACTTTCCAGATCGATAATACGTACAGACGTTATATCCACAAAGAAAGAAATTTATATACAGGTTGCACCTTTAAAGTCCCATGGTTATATAGGAAAGGGTTTAATTGTAATTTTGTCCTAAATCAAATAAGATAAGATATGAAAAGTCTCAGGATTCGCGCGTATATTGAAAAAAAAAAAAAAAAAAAAGATTAGGTACCTGTAGGTAATAGTACCTATAGCTATCCCACTCCCGTTCCAACCCCTTGCATCAAAATCCGAATACATTAGTTGCTAATAAATGACTAGCTTGCTTAGTGGCTTTGTCTCACGTGTTTCGCTCATGCACGGACTATCCTCAGAAAACCATTGACCATCAGTCTGCTCCATACAGGAGCAAAACATTTGTCGAGGTTTACCAGTGGTAGTGGAGTGGTGGTGGTGTAATTGTGACATTACTGCTGGTGTAGTGGTGATGTAGTGATGGAGTAGAGGTCGAGTAGTGTCTGTTTGTTTGTCTGTTTGTACACGCTAATCTACGGAAATATTGGCAGGATTGGAATGAAACTTTTTTTGTTGTGTAGCTAATGTAGCTATTAAGCCTGGGCAACATATAAGGTATAATTGATTTTGTAAAATGTAACACCTGATGTAGAACCATAATAGACCAGCTAAACTATAAGAAATACGGAAATGGCGCCGAATGGACTTTGGCGCCATTTCTTTGGCACTAATCAGGTGCGGTGGGCTGGTACCCTGTCGGATGTATATAAATTGGAATGTGGTGTGAGGCAAGGCGGTTTGAGCTCGCCAATTCTGTTCATCCTTTACGTCAATCAGCTTATCGAGGGCCTCAGCAGCATGCATGTCGGGTGTCATTTTGATGGAATTTCTATCAACAATATAAGCTATGCCGATGACATGGTGCTGCTGACGCCGTCGATAAGTGCGATGAGAAGGCTACTCTCTATGTATAAGTCATACGCGGAGGTACATGGTTTGAAATATAACTCCAATAAGAGTGAGCTACTGGTTTTTCAGGCGGGTACTTATCGCCGGAACCATGTGCCTCCCGTGTCTCTGTATGGGGTGCCTTTAAAGAGGGTTGGCAGATTTAAATACTTGGGCTACATTGTCACCTCAAATCTAAATGATGATGAGGATATAGAGAGGGAGCGCAGAGTGTTGTCGGTGAAGAGCAATATGATGGCCCGCAGGTTCGCACGGTGTAGTGACGAAGTAAAGATAACACTGTTCAAGTCATACTGTCAGTCGTTCTACTCCAGTGCCCTGTGGGTGTCATATACGCGACGTGCCTACAGCACTCTGCGAGTTCAGTACAACAACGCCTTCAGGATGTTGTTGCGGCTGCCCAGGTTCTGCAGCGCCTCAGGAATGTTCGCGGAGGCGCGCACGGACGGCTTCCATGCAATAATGCGCAAGAAAACCGCGTCGTTGCTGCAGCGCCTCAGGAGTAGTCGCAACAGCATCCTGAAGACCATTGCGGAGAGATTGGACTGTCCGATCCAAAACCATTGGATAAAAATAGCCATTGGAGTTAAAAATAAGCTTAATTAAATTTATACTAATAGTACTAACATAAAAATTACAATTATACTGTCAACTAACACACTTTTACTAAAACTCTATGGATTTTTAAGTCTGAAATAAAGATATTATTATTATTATTATTATTTGATGGGTTTTCACAGTTTGGTAGTTTCGGTTTTTTTATTAACAGTAGGCTTGCATTTGACCTCAACTCACCTGATGGAATGCGACGATGAGGTCGAAGATGTAGCACGCGTGTCTAAAAGATACCTTTTCACCCTTGATTTGAAGACCCCAAGGTTATACTTATCGGGGAACATTGACTCAGGCAGAGAGTTCCAATCCTTTGCAGGGCGCATAAGAAAAGAAGGTTTCAACCTAAAATCTAGGCTATTTTTCATCTAATTTGGTTGAGTAGAAGCAAAGATACATTGACCTCTCCGTAGTAGTAACTTTCATACATTAGGGAGGTCACTCGGGAAAAAGATAAACTGCCCTAAAAGCGATTTCCACGTGGGCGAAGTCACGAGCAAAAGCTAATAAATATTATCAATTACTTGAAATCCAAAGCCGCTTTTGTTCAACCTTTATAATGCGAACGGCTAAGGAATGGAACGCGTCGCCTGCGAGTGTGTTCCCTGATCACTATAATCTGGCACCTTCCAGGCTAGAGTGAATAGGCTATTCCTAGACAGGCATGCTCCATCTTCGGCCGCATCGTCACTTACCACCAGGTGAGATGGCGGTCAAATGCCTGGATAGTCTATTCATAAAAAAAAGTCATCCCAACATAAAGTGTGTTAGGCGTCTCAAAATTATAAATTATCTGTTAATTGGTGCAACCGTTCGGAAATTATGCGCGAAAATGCAACATTTTAATACTATGGGTTATATTACTGCATTTTTCTAGGGATCTCTAATTTAGTAAAGCTAAAATATCGCGTATGTTACTCGGTAATAAAGTTGCTTTCTAGAGGTGAAAATTTTTTTGAAATCGGTTAATTTGTTTTTGAGTTTATCCATTACAAACAAACAAACCGACAACCAATCAAATCTTTTCTCCTATAATAATAGTATAGATAAATTATTATACTATTATTATACTACTATTATAATACTGAACACCCCCCCACCTGCCCGCACACCCGCACACCCGCACACCCGCACACCCGCACGCCCGCGCGGCCCGCGACGCCGCTAATCGCGTTAGGGGCTGGCCTAATTAATGCTCCCGCACTAGTAATCGCTGTGCAAGCAAACAGCGACGTGTGTGCGATCATAAATAATCGTGTATGTATGCGTATGTATGATGTACCGTCAGCGTAAAAGCGCAGTTGAGTTGTGAGGGCAACTGAAGGCTAGTTGACACGATTAACATCGCCCGGATCTAATATATGTATAAGGAATTGTTATCGATGAAAAGATTGAAGTGAAGTGTAGCCTCTTAGATAATTACAGTGGAACTGAGCACTGTAATTACCTAATCTGATAAATCATGGATCATGGTCCAGGGAAATCACGGGCCCTCGTGCGCGACATCACAACCGGGACATTAACGCTAAGATGAGATAATTATAGTGGAGCGATTGCCATCTGACCTCCGTGACCCTGCTACCAGGGACAACTGACTAGATTGGATCATGGTTACAAATTCAGATGCCTGAATGTGCAGGTTTCTTTACGATGATTTCCCTCACCGTAAGAGAGGCGGAAATAGAATTCAACTAATGTACATAACTCAAAAAGAGTCATTGGGATTCAGTCAGCTGCAGCGGGATTCGAACCCGGTACCTCTTGCTTACGAGTCGGATACTCATATGCTTGGCCACTGACGCTCTAAGAGTAATTTATCCGAATTACAATTACAACCGAATTTTACCTGAACGAACTCGCGGACAAAAGCTATAAGTAATACAGTATTTTTTTTCGCAGTCCAATTTTCCACAGATCTTCCGTTTCCCTGCTGACGGTACCTGGGCGTGCGTCAGCAAACCGGATTACAAGTTGTCACAATATTTGGTCGCTAATTATTATTACCAACACGCATCCCACCTGAGAGACAGCCAAGAGCTCGCTCCTAAACCCGCTGTCATTAACAGCTCATCACAGCCCACAGCTGGACTCGAGCCTCCTCCAAAAAAGTGTTATTTTATACCGCTAAGGTGGCTTACGGCCTGCCTGATGGTAAGTAGTCACCGCAGCCGGACGTTTGCAATACCAGGGGCATCAAATACGCGATGCCGACCCCGTAAAAACATTTTTACCACTTTTTTAAGGACTCCATAATGTACCTACTCTCCACGGTTTTTTTATTCTTCGCAGTGACAATCGAGCAGACAGCCCGTCGGTCAGCGGTAACTGTCGCCCGCACATCTACAATTCATGCATTTTTATTGCAAACAACAGAAATTCAGAACCGCAAGTGCGTGCGTGCGTGTCACGCTTGCGCACGCTTGTAATTGCGCTGGTTACCTTGTCCTTCAAACCGGGACACAACAACGCAAGCAGTTGCTTGCTTGTTGAAGGTAGGTTGGAGAAACCTCTTCTGGTTTTCGGAGGTCCTAGCAGGTCTAGCTGTAAAGCCACAGACTGGTAGTATAGTTAATTCTGTGGCTAGTATCGGTAAAACATTAAGATATAGCAGACATGCACGGCCTCGCGCTCGCGGCTCCAGTCGCTGTAACAACCCACCACCGAGGTTACAGTGGCGGGTGAAGCCCGTATTTGTGCTACTATTGTGCCAACCTGGTTAGCCGTAAGCTCGCTCACACACGCACGGTGGCGGTCAGCCGCCCGCACGCTGTGTCATCGTACTTGTTTGAAGACACACTGGCCGTCACGCGGTCTCCACCGCGTACCGCTTGTGTCTGCTGCACGCTACCTCACTTTGAATTATCCCTGTACTCTTGAGGTAGCGTCTAGCTAACGTCGCAATCGTAGAATGTAAAGGGCTCTTTACTTGACTTGGTCATAGTCGCCTAGTTGGTGGCCTTCTTGCCTACGTAACAGTATGGCGGGTGGTCGAGAGCAAAGGCTCTGTCTACTAGTTTTCATGTCACAGCCAAGGCCTTTGTCTTAGTCTGGCACAGAGCACTGCTCGGAGTTCTGTTCGACCTAACATGAAGTTAATGAAGGAGTATCATAGTTTGCATTTTGTAGTATACATTTATTACATTTTGTAGTACTAACTGCCGTAAGAAGTTATGAATAAGTCTGTATTAAAACCTCACGATAGATACTTAGGTACGCAAATTATAGTCAATGTTAACAGGGCAAAATCATGTCATCTGTGTGTCACGTGTTCCAATAGGAAACTACAACAGTACCGACCCTGATTTTTTATACAAAACGTGAATTTTTATATAACTTGAAATAATCACGATGATGAAACAAGCTTTATAAAAATAAAACTATCTCATAAAATGTAGTATTCAAACGAGCCATACCTTGCTCAGCAGTCGCTAGGTTGTTAAGTTAATTCCACTAACAAAGTATTTAACCAGGTCGATCCGAGGTAAGTCACAACACTAAAATATCCTGCCTGACTGTCTCATAATTAATTAACATTTTCTCATAACGCTTGAAACAACTACCATATGTATGTCATGCTCCCGTAGCCCGACACCAAGCAAACCACAAAGCATAACTAAATGTACTATTCACCTCGTATAACAACAATCACACCCATCAGGTAATTAAATCATTTCAATTTCAATGTTCATTAATTCATCAACATAGGTAATATACAGCTGCTATGTGGTAATTTTACAAATTGCTCTATGTTGCTCTGGTTGGCACGCGAATGTTTTGAGGTTATTATTAATTGCAAAGCTTATTGAAAACATAATTTGGTTCTCAATTTTTATTGCACTCACTGCTCAGTAATTTGCTCGAAAATGCCATACTACCTACTGCCACCATCTATTCATGCCATCTTTGTAGGGTTCAAGTAATTCAAGAGACAGTTGTACTTGCTAATACCTATATTACGTACTTATACATTATATACATTTTGAGGAACAATTTAATTATAATCATTGTAAAATGACATTCTTAATAAACTAAGCTTTCTTAAAATAAATAGGAAGGAAAGAAACCAATCATTAAGTGTAGGTACATATGTATAGTCCTCCCTGTTCACCTTTCATCATATCAGCCAGAAGACGCCCACGCCAGTTCATCTTTGCAGGTATTTCTTTATTTTTGGATACTTAAGTCTGACACCACACGAGCATGATTTCAATAATCTACCTTCCTATGAGATTCGGAACTGAATTTGCATCGTGTATGAACCAAACCATCATTTTATGATACCACAGCTCAAATATCTCCATCGTAATTTTGCTCATGCGACGTTAACATAACTGGATGTTCAAGGCTCAAAACTCAAAATTTCTTTATTGATTAGGACATTAAATATCTCTTTCCATCGTCAAAACGGAGGGGGTACGAAAGTAGGAAGCAAACACACAGTGACTCGTTTTTCACCTCATTTTAATTCACAACTTGACGATTTGTACCTACGCAATAGACGGTAGATCATTCTTCATAGAAACCAAAAAAAACTTCTTGCCGTTAATGTCCTGGCTTTGCTCTCGAGCACGAGGTCGCAGCGTCCGCCCTGACTATGATCCAGTATTTAGCAGATCAGATAATTACAGTAGAGCGACTGCCTTCTGACATCCGTTACCCTGCTATTAGGGGAACCTGACCGTTAACCTGACTGGGTGTTAATTCACAACTTGACGAAACGTACCGACGCAAACGACGGTAGGCCATACTTCATAACGTATAACTTAATACTGTCACCAAAAGGCACAGAAATTCCTCGCTATTGCGCTTATTACATTTGGCTAAATTCTAGTGTGAGTCAAAATGAACATTATTTTATAAGCAATATATTCTACTTTCATTTGCTCTCACGCCTTTTGCTTCTGAATTTAGACGCCTAAATTTAGCCAAATGTAATAAGGTAACGTCGTGAAAGCAATACGTCTCCTTCCTCACTATTTCTTAATACATGTTATTTGAAGGACAAAAATACCAAATTGACGCCAAAGAAAATTACGCGGCATTGTGTCTATCCGCAAATCGTCACATGCACGAGTGTAATGAGGCACTGATTGGTGACTCGGCACTTGGCAGACACTTTAATTTCGCGACCCCCCCACCCCGAACCCCCGCGCACCAATTCCGCCAACCAATACGCTTCATATAAATAAAGTGTCGACTCATTTTTTCCCCATTCACGGTGGCTCAATGGGGGGTAAAATTACCCCTTTTGTGGGGTAACCGGGTGAAATGAGGCGAGATCTCCCCGCGTAGAGGTGGACCAGTGAGTTATGCCGTTCCAAATACAAACGTCGTAGTGGAAATGCTTTATTGAAAAACTGGGAGAGCGCGAGCGCGGGTTGGGTTTGTGGAGGGGTCCGCAGTACGCAGTATTCCGCAATTGGATCATGTTTTGCGTTCAGTAAATTTTAACCCCCGTAGAAAAAAGGTGTTATAAGTTGAACGTGTGTATCTGTGACTTTGTGTATCTGCCTGTGGTATCGTAGCTCCCGACCGGATTGACCGTTTGGATGCGGTTTATTTTTCAAATTGAAAGCCAGTTCAATCGATATGGTTTGTGGCTGTTTTATTCAAATCAGTTATGTTCTTTAGAAAATATTTGAGTTTAAGTAAACCTTGTCCGTTCCGTTTCCGTTTGGCGGAATTGAATGAATTTGTTGAAGCCATTTAGCCTACATTTCGCCGTGTCCCGGCGCCAGACAAAAATTTAAAAAAGAAAAGTGTTGCATAATGATTAAAAAGTTATTTTTCGATTCAGCTGTAATGAAAAAATATTATTTTATTGACTACATTATTATTGAATGAAAATTGACATTAAATTTGTATGATACGGTTTATTTTATAATTATTCTATTACTTAATTAATTTTATGTCATTTTCAAAGAATGGAAGATTAATTAGGTGACCCTAATGAAAAATGAAAGAAAGGTTGGAGAAACCATTGAAGATTATTGAAAACCTCTGTAATACCTATCTCTTACAAATAAATCTTTGAAACCTTATTATCTTGGGGTTCCCGGGGACCCCTAAAAATGAGGAATCAATTTTGACGATTGGTGATAATGTTTGAATGAGGCGCTTTGTGCGCTCCTTTGTAGGCGGCCGTGACGGCGATCACGCGCGGCTGTTTTCCTCGTGATTTGGTTCGTGCTTCAGATAAAGTGGTGGGAGACACTTCCCAAGCTCACTCTGTGATTCAGACTTCAGTTTTGTATAGATATGAGCACTCGAGGAGTATGTGCATTGAATATCGTCAATCATCATCGAATTTTTGATTGAAATTGTTTTTTTTTATTGCCTAGGGAGGCATATTTAATCAAATTCCACTGGCAATTACAGAACAGCCCATAAACAAATCCAAAAAGGACTTGTATAAATGGCTATTGGAGCACTCCTTTTATTCTGTTAAGGATTTTTTAGAGTTTAAGATAGCATAAAGTGCATGTTCATTAACACTGAACAAATTTGCATGCCTGTTAATACTGGCTGAACATGTGAGAGCCACTATGTGATGATTATCTTAAGACCTATCATTGTAACCATGTTTTAAGCAAATCAATATTCTATTCTATTCTATTCTATTCAAACGGAAAGCGGCCACCGTCGCCCAGGACATCCGCAACCAAAGGGGCGCGGAGGCGGTGCCGGCCTTGGAGGTACCTGTAGAGATGGCTTTTGAAGAACCCCACGTTATAGTGCAAAGGAAAGACTTCCCATCATCATTCATTCATTCATTGGATCATAATAATCCCCATCTAATCATCTAAAAGCTACGAATGAAACGCGAATGGTTTAACAAAGCTGCCAGAAATGAGCGCTGAAACAAAAAAAATTACATCCAAAGAGGCCCATTGCGCAATCATTATGAATTCTCAGCGCAATTACCTGAAAGACGAACGGAAGCGGCAGTTTTATTTTGAATATTACGAATATTGTAATATTTTTGATGTTTTGCAATATTGAATCGGGGCTCTGGATAATTGTCTTAATTGTAATTAGGGAAGTTGGGTTGCCAGGTGTCGTTACGAAAAAACTTTTAAAAAATCTAAAAAATGTCTAAAATATCTCTAGTATCCAAGTCTAGTACACAAGTTTCCTAATAATAACAGGATAATTTGACAGTTTTTTTTTAATTAGGCTAGCTAGGCATTTGACCGCCATCTCAACTGGTGGTAAGTGATCGGTCGAAGTTGGAGCAAAAGCTTCCTGCTCAAGCAAATCATCATCCTCATCTTAGCGTCTTTCCTATTTTTCTTTCTCCACTTCGTCCCCTCTTCAGCATCCTCACGTCGTAGGCTATTGCCTCTCAAGCAAATATTGATTGTTAAATTATGAAAATGAAAAGAAAATAATGGGAAAAAATTCAAAGCCCTGACAATACTGCCAGCGTCTTATCCCGTTTACTTCCCTAACTTTTTTTAAATATTCCTTTTAATCTGTAACATCTCTTTGTATCCGATTCATTCCACTAAGTGTTGCCCCCAGGGGAGGCTATACAGGCCAAATAATACCTTATTTCTTCTGACTTCGGTTTGTTTTACAATGTTTGATGCGTCAATATGCCCCGAAATTGAAGTGGCGCAGGGTAATATCAATTAGTTAATTATTATTTGAAGGTAGATATGTATTTCTTTTGCCTTCTGCGTCACTGGATGTTGTGAACAGTTATGTTTAGAATTAGGTGGCGAGTATTCCGTATAATAAATTAATTTGTTATTCATTTAAAATACCAAATTAACTAAATGGATTAGATGGCTATCATTTCGTACTATACGTGTATCGTGTTGTATTTCGTTTACTCCACTAAGCAAGTTAAGACCAAAGGTTCAACATTTTTTTGTCTTGTTAAACCCTTGCCATGTTTTTCGTAGACTATACAGCGAAATTACATCACATTTCATCTTAGTACTCACAGTGACAACGCGCCTGCGGTTCAGTATTTTTGTTACCTGCAACGTAAATGTATGAATTGTAGATGTTATGGGCGACAAATACCACTTACCATCAGGTGCGCTGTCTGCTCGTTTGTCACGGACTAGCATAAAAATAGTATTACTTGGGTTTTTTGACTGATATTAATTGCAGTCAACTTTCATTTTGGGATAGGTACTTGATACCCTAGCACATACCCTAATAAACTAAACAATTGTACAAATGTATATCTTATGAGCACATTTTATGGTCGTCTGAAGTTCTTCAGGGCTACATAGCAAATCAAAAATGACCACAAGATTTGAATATTCTTTTGACGCCAGTCGGTTCCGTAATCACGAATCTCGGGCTTAGAGAATACTGAAAGGCTCCATAACATGGCTGATGTCTACAATATCAAATATTCCGACGGCTTCCTACAGTTCTACCCTTAAACTGCACAGTAAGGGATCCACGTCCCTAAAGCATCTTGTATCGGGGTGTCCGTTCTACGCTATTGCTTACCAAGTACTGAAAATATACAACTACGAACGAGAGTGGCGCTGGAATCGTCTCAATCGGGAACGGTCGTATAGGAAACTTTTAGTTTCATTTTTCGTCGACTACATTGTTCGCTGGGGTAGTTTTGTGGTAAGGATTCTTTGTATATTATCGCCACCCGTGTTAGCATACAGTCGTTGCTCATCGCAAGGTTAGGTTTGTTTAGGAATTCATCGTATTTCACTAAAACCAACGTCATTATTCTTGTTTGAGGCTGAGCGGGCTTCGTAGAACGTAGTCAAGCGGGGAGATTTTTGTTAAGACAAGCTATTCTCCACTAGCCGTGTGGTGTCCGACAGAGTAGAATAGCACCAACCCCTTACATTCATGGGTGTCGTACAAGGCGACTAATGTTTTCGAGGCAAGAGATCAAGAGTCTCCGTAGTCTGGAAAATGGGCAGCAGCATTTTCCATTATTATATTTAAACACTGCGATCTCCAACCCGCCTGCCAAGCGTGGAGATTATGGCAATAACCTCCCCTTTCGTGGGAGAGGCCCTAAGTCCTGCAGTGGACTGTTACGGGCTGTGATGATGAATCTCTTAAACTCAGCCTAACTCTCCACTAACAAGATCAAACTCTTAAATTTATGATGATGTTTGGAAAAACCAAGTATTTGATCGCCATCTCATCACCTGGTGGTATCTCATACCTGACGATGAGGCCGATGATGGAGCATGCCTGTCTAGAAACGACCTATTCACTCTAGCCTTCAAGGCTAGAATAGGTCCAGATCATAATGATCAGGGAATACACCGCAGGCAACGTGTTCCTTAGCCATACGCATTACAAAAGTCTAATCAAAGCGGCTCGTGGGGATTGCTGGAAGATCGACGACTATACCCTCCACTAATAAAACGAAGAGATAAGTCCAGCAAAAGACTGATATAATGGCTAATCATTATAAATAGCTTTTAAGCTATATTTAAAACGATTGTTGACCTTCGATTTACATAAAATACGACTATAGTTCACTCAGTTAGACTCAGTTGCCCGTGGGCCTTAGTCGAGAACAACCGCTTGCTTGTTTAGAACGTGTTTTCCAGTGATTCTCAAAGTTGTGGGATATGCAGACCGATACGATGTTCACTTGTGCAAGTTGCAACGCCAAACATACCGATGGTACACTCTGCAGTGTGTGTAAAAAGCACTACGACGTCCAGTGTTCGGGAATCACAGAAACTGGGTTTAGGAAGCTGGGTGAGAGGAAGAGCTCTTGGCGATGCCCCAAATGTAAGAGCAGCCCCTTGTCATCTCCGACTCCACTATTATCGGGTCAATTTGACAAACTTCAAGACCAGCTAAACAAAATTGTGGATCAGCTGTCACCCCTAAACTCGTTGGTAGAGGATGTGAAAGCTATTAAAGCGGACATAAACAGCCTAACGAAGTCTCTAGATATGGCACATGAGCTGATTAGCAATTTCTCGGGTTCAATTAATGCTCTTAAGACTAGAGTTGTGAAGATAGAGCAGATAGCTTCGGAAATCCCCACTCTCCAGGCACAGGTTGTAAGACTCCACGAAGAACTCCACGACAGAGACCAGTGGGCCCGTGCGAACAATGTGGAGATAAGGGGCATCCCTCAGCATAAAAATGAAAATCTGTACGATATCGCGCTGAGGATTGGTAAAATTGGCGACATGAACATTAAAAAGGAGGACATAAACTACATAGCGCGGATTCCGACTCGAGTACCTAATGTCGAGAAACCAATTATTATTTCGTTTATTAATCGGTACACGAAGGAGGAATACATATCTTCATGGCGCGAAGCGGAGAAGAAAACCCTCTCTAATATAGGATTTGCTTCAGAGGAAAAGTTTTACGTCAATGATCATTTGACTATGCGTAATAAAAACTTATTAAGCAAAGCCAAGACCCAAGCGAAGGAAAATGGATTTAAATACATATGGGTAAAGCATTCGAAAATCATGGCTAGAAAATCAGATTCAACGCCAATATTTTTTATAAAAAACGAAAAAGACATTACAAAAATCGTTTAGTTACTTTAATTAGTATAATTTTCTTGCATTCATATTTTATTATCTTGTATTTATCACTTACAGCTGCTTTGTATTTTCATCTTGATTCGCATAGTTTGGGAACCGCATGCATCGTACGATTCTATTGTCCGCTTCTATTTTGTGTGAATGGTGATGGGTCAGTCAGCCGGTTTACGCTGTTTACGCACGTAAGTATAGCTCATTGTAAGCAAATCGCACCCGCTTACCCGCTTGTAGTTGTGCTCATTATTGCCTGCACTTGCTACAATACTAGGAAATTTTACCGTAACTTGCAACTACTATTTTTATTTGAACAAACATTTGAGACTACCGTACTGTGTGAATATTATCGCAATTTTATTCTCAATTTACTAGTTTTTACTATTTTAATATATTGTTATTCTAACCATACAGATCAACTTTATCTTGGAAGTGTTTTAATGAACAATGTGTTGCTTTATTTAGACCTGCTACTAACAAATTCCACTTATTATCGCTTATTGATTCGCTTGAGACTTTGTGTTGATTGTGTAAAATGACTAATCTGAACTTGTATTATCAAAATGCTCGTGGGCTGCGCACTAAGACTCACACTTTTAAACGCAACTTATGCCTATCCTCTTATGATGTTGTTGCAATAACGGAGACGTGGCTGTTACCGGGTATCATGGATAACGAATTATTTGATGATAGGTATGTTGTCTGGCGACGTGATAGAAATTATGTGTTAACCAAGGAAAGATTTGGCGGGGGGGTTTTGTTGGCTGTGCGTCGGGAATATGAGGCCGTGGCTCGCCCCGAGTGGCACTCGTCAGCCGAAGATGTCTGGGTGACGGTCACCTTAAAAACTAATAATAATCATAACAAAATTAAAATACATTTCTGTTCAATTTACCTTTGTAATGAAAGTTTAGGCAACTCATTTAATGTCCAGCTAAATAATTTCACTGATAAATTGTCGGTGGCCGTTGATTCGTGTCCTAGTGATGTATTTGTTGTTATGGGAGATTTCAATTTGAGTAACATAGATTGGTCTCAGGGTCAGGATTTTCTTCAACCAGTTGGAATCACAGGGGATAATCAGATATATTTATTCGATACATTGTCGCAATGTAATTTGAATCAATTTAATTTATGTCGGAATCACAACAATAGGTTACTTGACTATGTGCTAAGTAATATGGAAGTCTCAGTGACTCCCTGTGATGATCCCTTGGTGACTGAGGATCTACACCACAAGTCTCTTCAGATCCTACTAACACTTTCGAATGCTGAACCCCTCAAATCAAACTCCCGAATCAAATATTTTTATGAATCAGGTGATTACGATAGCATTAACTCAGAGTTAAACGCAATAAATTGGGACACGTATTTATATAATTCTTCTCTCGATGACACTCTCAACTCTTTTTACCAAATTTTATATAACACTAGGGATAAATACATTTCTCATAAGTATATCAGTAACAATAAATTTCCCCCGTGGTATAGGAGCTCACTAAAAAAATTACTTAAAGAAAAGCTCAAGTTTCTAAGAAAATATCGTACATATGGAAACTCGGCTGACTGTGCCACTTTTTCACTATTGAGAAAGAGAGCAAAGGTACTAGAACATGAGTGTTATACCAGTTATATGAAAAATATAGAAGATTCTATCATAAAAGCTCCTAAAATGTTTTGGTCTTATATTAAATCCAGAAATAAAAACTCAAATTCTATCCCTTCCACTGTGGTTTACGAGGGGTGTTCGGCCAGCTCTGGCGAAGCAGTCTGTAATCTTTTCGCAACTTACTTTCATTCTACCTTCCTTTCATCGCCATCTCATCCCAACAGTAATTTGACTAGAGCAAGCCGCGATAGTTATGGTAATCAGTGTCACAATTACTGTATAGGGGATATTGACATCGATCATAGCACAGTTTTCAAACTGCTGAGTTCTATTGATGTAACTAAAGGACCAGGACCTGATGATATTGTGCCTATTTTTATTGTTAAATGTGCAGATAGCTTAACTAGACCCATAACAGCAATTTTCAGAAGGTCTATTAAGGAGGGTATAGTGCCATCAATCTGGAAGTCAGCATTTATTAGTCCAATTCTCAAAAATGGAAACAAGAATAATGTGAAAAACTATAGGCCAATATCTAAACTATGTTTGTTTGCTAAAGTATTTGAAAAGTTAGTTTACTCGCAGGTATATTCCTCTCTTTCGTCGTTTTTCATCCCCGAACAGCACGGATTTTTAAAGAAGCGCTCAACAACTTCCAACTTGTTGTCCTTTTATGATTACGCAACGGCATCTATGGAGGCTGGAGGTCAGGTGGATGCCATATTCACGGATTTTACGAAAGCATTCGACCGTATTGACCATCAAATATTACTACAGAAACTATTAAGAGCAGGTATTCATGGTAATCTGTTCCGATGGTTTACCTCTTATATAGAAAATCGATCGCAAGCTGTGGTAATCAATGGGTTCTCTTCTGTGTGGCAGGACGTTACTTCCGGTGTACCACAGGGATCACTGCTGGGGCCGCTTTTATTCATTATTTTTATTAATGACGTTAGTTCATGTTTCATTCATTCATATTTTTTGCTATATGCTGACGACATGAAAATTTTTAAGCGGATAAATACTGTTATCGACTGTGATCTCCTGCAGCAGGATCTTAACAGATTTGAGCATTATTGTTCAGCGAATAATTTACAATTAAACGTCTCTAAATGTTATTCAATAACTTTCACACGAAAGAGAGTCAAAATTGCCCACAATTATCGGATTTATGGGTTACCTTTAAAGATAGTGGATGAAATTCGTGACCTTGGTGTTATACATGATTCTAAATTACTATACGATAAACATATAGAACATATTTCCACCAAAGCTAACAGAGCTATGGGCTTTGTTATGAGGTCCAGCTCAGAGTTTAATAACATCAAATTGATCAAAATACTGTACTGTTCTTATGTGCGTAGTACTGTCGAGTATTGTTCTCAAATCTGGAATCCGTTATATAAAATTTACATTAACAGGTTAGAGTCTATACAGAGAAGGTTCATGAGATATCTTCAGTATAAGTGCGGGCAAAATGAAACAACCTATGAGGTGCGATGTAAAAAGCAACATATTTTACCTCTACAGGTTAGGCGGAACATTGCTGATGTTGTCTACCTTGTTAATATAGCTCAGAGTCAAGTAGACTCTCCTCAACTTCTATCGAAGATAGATTTGCGAGTACCAAGTAGGACTTTAAGACGAACTCCGTTATTAGCTGTGTCCCTAAGCTCCACAAACTATAGGCAAAACTCATTCTTCTGTCGTGCTCCAAATGCATTGAATGGACTGCCTGACCCATGTACCCATCTTGATCTTTTTAATTCAAAATCAAATTTGTTTAAGGTTGCACTCTCAAGAAATTGGTTTGATTCAGTTCCCTAACTATTATTTTATTATTAGCATCTAATTCTTGGTTTCCTAATAATTAAGCAAGTGTTCGTTATATAGACTTTTATATGCGAAAACATGTAAATGGTCGATAGATTCTTTGTATTGATTCCATTTAGCTATTAAGTACTGTTTGTTTTCCGAAGAAAATAAAATAAATAAAATAAAAATAAAAATAGTCTTACAGGATAACGTGCCAAATTAATTGGCAATAGCGGACTTTGATCTCTCGGTCAGATGGAATTTGTAAGTGGCCAAAGCGATAGCAGTAACGCTTTAAATAGTCGAATTCGTTACAATTTAACGAAATATAAAAGTTTAGAACAGTTTTCATGTATTTTTCATGAAATAAAACCAGCAGTTGACCGAGTGATCAAGGCACGCTATTGGCAATCCATTTTGCACGAACTATAGGTATGTGATTTTCATGTGTGATATTTCAAATTCAAATATTTTTTCCGAATCAATATTCCATAATTTGTTAGTAAATGAACAATATTGCCTATGCTATGTTAGCAGATAATTGTGTGTGTTTGTGTGTCCAATAGAGGTCTCTCACAAAGAAAAGATTTACTTCTTAGACAACAAGCAAATGCAGGGCCGGCCGAAATCTGTAGGAACATACCGCCATCTTCGAAAGGCGCGTTGTCATTGAAACAATCCGCCGCCTTTAATGCTCGCAAAAAGTGGTCGGAATCGCCTCTCGGACAGGGAAAGGGCGGAGCCGGCCGCCGAGAGTGTGTGGAGATGGCTTTCCATCGTAGGAAAGATGTTGTTAGCTATATTTATTTATTTCTTCTTAAATGCATAACGCGGCCGTTTCGTACCGGAAGACGCAGCGTGAGTAGGCATCCCACAAGGTGGACCATTGACTTGGTAAAGATCGCAAGTACCAGCTGGATGGACTAGCCACAGGACCGGCCTTTGTAGAGGTCTTTCGGCTGATAGAATGATAATGATGAAATGCATAACCACAGCCAACAAATTTATACAATTCAAACATCATTAAATTTGCGACCCGATAACAGTCTTAGTAGACGGACAGTGTAGCTTCGTTAGTTAAAGACCCCCCTCCCCCCCTATTTTTCGGCGATTTACAGAGTTATTTTATTATTTCTCTATCGTAATAAAGGCAACGGCTCCAAAACTTTGTATAATTACACATAATATGCTAACAACAAATAATAGTGGGAGTTAGTAAGTATCAAGGTTTCGAATTGATTAGCATTTTACGAAATATAATAGGACCACGATAAGTCCGTATTGGCTGACAGTAGTAAAAATTATAAAGTGTGGATATGGCAACAAACTGGGGATAATCTGTCCTTGTCAGTCCTTCTTGTAAACATTCACTTATTTGGTCACTATTACCTTGAACTTTTGTCTAAATTAATAATAATGCTAAAAAAATAAACAATCCTCCAGAAATCAAATTGTTTGTTATGACTTTTATGAATGACGTTCTACGACGGATAAAAAACTTGCCATAAGTTACCATACAGAGATTTTTTTTTAATAAGTGATTCGGACTTAGCGTGGTCTTATTATACATGTTCCTCTGGCATCAAAATGTTGTTGCAAACCGTAGGCTGTATTGATGATACTGAGCTCTACCCATACGAATTCGACTCGCACTTGGCCGTTTTTCAACTTCAATCTCAGGGAGATTGTTCTACTTGCTACGGTTCTGGCAAATCTCTCTCACTTCTTCCACATACATACAAGAACCTTTTCATATACGAACGTCGTTTGGGTGCTCTTGACCTGGGGTCTCAAAAGGTCACATTAGCGTTTCATTTTATGATTCATATTAGAGAGTCACAAACTTGTGATCCGGTGGCCAATACTTGAACTAAGTGACGCCATTTTGAATTGTCATGTCAATGTCAACAACAGCTACGCTGCAGATAAGATTGTGTCCATTTTTTTTATGTTAGACAAGACGGTAGATAGAGTAGGTAGATGGTAAGTGACGATGCGGCCGAAGATGGAGCATGTCCGTCTTGGAACAGCCTATTCACTCTAGCTTTGAAGGCATGCAGATAATATTGATCAGGGACACTCGCACACACTCGCAGGCAACGCGTTCCACTCCTTAGCCGTACGCATTATAAAGGTCGAGCCAAAGCGGCCCGTGCGGATAGCTGGAAGATCCACGACATAAGGATGAAGCGCTCGCCCGGGTTAATATGAATCATAATATAAAACGCTGAAGTTTGGTTTTTAGAACCCCTGAACCAAAAGAAAGGTTTCTTTAAAATATTATCGATTTGATTGTGATACGTACGTGTCTGTCTTTCAGAGTAAACAATAGTTTAAACTTACTTAATCATGTCGTAGTGGAAGGCCGGCCTGCGCCTGCCGCGTTGACTCCCGCGATGCTCGCAGAAGGCCCCCGGCGATGTCTGTAGCGGTTACATAAACTGATTTATTGCAACTGTTGTCCCTATGCTTATTTTGCCAAAATTTATTTTCGTATAAGACCTCGCGATTTTCACCAGCACGCAGTTCGGATATCTGTAAATATTAACTATCCCGTGAGATGGTACTGTTTTCCTAGATCAAAGTACTGTAATGTAACTTGCTATTCAGTGAAAGAATTTTTAATATCAGTTTTGTAGTTTTGGAGATTACCTGAACATGCAAATTTGTGAATTTGTACCATACAAACTTTTCCTGTCTAAAATATTACTATAGAAGTATAGACTAGGCAGACATTTGACCACTACTTCACCTGTTGGTAAGTGACGATGCGGCCGAAGATGGACCATGCCTGTCTCATCATCATAATCATCATCAAAGCCTATACCAGTCCACTGCAGGACTTAGGGCCTGTCCCACGAAAGGGGAGGCTATTGTCATAATACGAGTATGTATTTTTGTTGTAGGTTGTACTTTTAATTTGTTGTATTGTAACTTTAAGGTGTTGTTTAATAAATACTTACAATTATTATACATGTAAAAGAACCAATCCAGTTGTAGAGTTAATTCTGAAGCAATGTAGCCAGCTTTAGTCATTTTAATTGGCACGACTGGTCCTCGAGTCCGTAGGCGATGACGCTAAGTCACTTATTCCGACGACTCGGCGCCAATCTGCATACTGACCGACTCATTAAACCGGTCTCGAACGAGCCGGAACCGGCTTGAACCGGTAAATATTAGCAGGAAATGGGATAGCAGTCACGACTCAAGTACGGTACTGAATTTTTGTGTACGTATCGTAGTTGTGATTGTGTAATGTGGGTGTATTTAGATTGTGAGTGTCAATAAATCATAATTGTAATGATGTAATGGTCGAATATCTAAAGTTGCGAGCAATATAACTACTTAAACCCAACTTTTAAAGTAGATTAAAGAGCAAAACATACATAATAAAACTTTTCAATAATATTGAATATTGTAGAATAGTAGTAGCCGAAACGTTCCCTGGAAGAGATTGCTCGTTAGCATTTAACCGGTGTCGTAGAGTAATTTTTCCATCCGTTTTTAACTGTAATCGCGAAATTTGCTGTGTGACGATTACAGATAACTTATTTATTTTACCATTATTTGATTGAATTTCATAAAAATAATCAACTTGACATTAATGTCCCGGATGTGCTCTTGCACGCAAGGGCTCGGCGTCTGCCTTGACCATGGTCCAAGATTTTGCAGATCAAGTATTTACAGTGGATCGACAGCCATCTGACCTCCGTGGCCCTGCTACCAGGGGTACCTGAGAATATTGATCATGGTTACATTATCAGGCGACTGAATGGCAGGTTTCATCACGATGTTTTACCTCATCGTAATAGCATCGGTTAGTATTCAAATAATGTACATAACTCAGAAAAGAGTCATTGGTACATTGGCGGCAGTGGGATTCGAACCCAGTACCTCTCGCTTGAGAGTCAGTTACCGTTACCATTTGGCTACCGACGCTCCTTGGCCACTGACGCTATTTGATCGAATATAGTTATCATAATTATTTGATTATGTTATTAGTTATTATAATTATTTGACATATTGACATTATATATTGACATTCATTTTCCAATTAGACATATTATTAAAAAACGCAATAAAAATCCGAAATGGCTAACGGAAGATTTAGATAAATACATAAAAATGCATAATGACTTTACTGAATTTAGACGACAGCATCCAGAAGAGTCACATATTTCCGCATGCATTGACCATTATTCTAAGCTAATAAAGGCTAAATCGTTGGCGGCTCGTAAAAAGTATGTTGCAACTCGAATACATGCGAGTAGCTATCCCTCAAAAGAAATGTGGCTTGTTGTAAACGAAGAGGTATCGGTGAAACCTTACATTCAAAGCATTTCCTTAAAGGACAATTATTCAAATCCAATCCCACCTAGTAAAGTAGTAGACTACCTCGACAAACACTTTTTATCCGTCGCATCTAACTACACACGAAAAGTAGATAAATCAAAATCTATTCAACATTTAAACACCTTTTCAACAGATAGCGAAATAACAGACTTCAACATACCAACACTTACACTCCATGACCTGACAAATACTGTAAAAACTCTATTGAAGAAACCCAATACCCTTGACATATACGATATATCTCTGAACATACTTTTGTGCATCTGGCCGGTCATATCGGGACTGCTTGTCGAATTATTTAATAATATGATTACGAGCGGTGTATACGTACTAAAGAGTACTAAAATGTGTGTACAGTGTATAAAGGAAAGGGTGACAGGTTATCAGTTGACAATTACAGGCCATTAACCATGGTACCTGCAGTATCAAAAATATTTGAGTCTTATATGTCAATACAACTAATGCGCCATTTAGAGACTAATGACTTACTTACTGACAAACAATTTGCATACAGAAAGAATATGTCCACAACGACGGCTGCTTATAAAATTTATAACTGTGTATCAACTGCTTTAGATGACAAATATAAGGTCGCAAAAAAAAAAAAAAATTATTTGTTGGTGAACCGGTGTTCCATTTCAAATAAATAATAATAAAATTACATGGCTCCCTACTCAGTACCTGATAAAACCCGTGGCAGTGCATGCGCAGGGTTGTGGGTGGCTTCGAGGGCGCCATAGTATCCAAGAGTGTATCAAAATATTTACTATAACAAATTGACAGGAGCTGACATGACGCCAAGCTATATGTTGCCTAGCTACGCCTAGACGTCTGTGCGCGCTGAAGTATTTCCTGGCCTGATAATGTCACCAGAGAGGAGGCAAAAACAATATGTCGCTTGTCAAGTGAACAATTAAGTGAAGTGAAAATTTTATCATTTGTAAATGTGAATAGCAAACCGGTGTGATAATTCTTTTTTTATAGATATAAGTGTTTTTTTAGGGTTTTTATTCTTTTCTACGTATAGTATCTGTAAGTGTCTCTTTTCCCTGAGCCCATTTAAATGCAACATTGTGCAGTATGTTTAAGATCATTCACTAGCATCAAAGGACTCCATATTCATCAATCGCGAGTTCATCACGCTATGCCCACCATGTAGCCAAAGCCCCGACTCCCAGACCAACAACACACCACTCACGAACACATCTACCCCCTTACACTTATTCCTTAGTCAGTTAAAACATTCTACAGCCATTGTGAAACGCATACCTCGTGGTGCCCGATCCTGTGTAGCTTCCGCTCTAGCCGAGTGCATCAAAAGATGCACACGCGGCAACAATTTCGCATCCTGGTATGACCTCCTCACCTTCTCATACAAAACACTACACGCCTCACTTGAGAATAAGATATCCCTCACACAGCAAATTAAAAACAACACTGCTCCAAACACACAATTACCCCAAGCGGCGCCCCGAAGGCCTCCGCATAGCAGACATAATAATGACATATTTCTTAAAGTCGAAGAGAAAGTGCAAGACGGAGACTTAAAGGGCGCCGCTCGACTACTATTCTCAAACGATATCATTGCACCCGACTCATTGGAGACCGCCGCCGCACTACAATCCAAACACCCCCCAGGCCCTTCCTGCCCCCCTTTTGTAGACCCCCCATCTGACATTGCAACTTGTCTCCGCGCCAAAGAGGAAAATGTTGTTGCCGCCATCGCTTCCTTCCCGGCAGGTTCGGCGTTCGGTTTGGATGGCATCTCCCCTCAACACCTCAAGGACCTCACCAGCCACGGTGTGGGCATGGCCGGCGACCACGTCATCTCAGCACTAACCGGGCTGGTGAATGTCATGCTAGAGGGGAATGTGTGCCAGGAAGTGACGCCGATCCTATACGGGGCTAATTTAATAGCCCTGACTAAAAAAGACGGTGGCGCACGACCGATCGCTGTAGGTTCCACCCTGCGGCGATTGGCTGCCAAAATTTGTGTTCGGCTAACTCGTTCTAAATTCCAGTCTCTTTTCGAACCCGTACAGGTGTGCTTCGGAACCCGCGGTGGCTGCGAGGCAACGGTCCATGCCTTACGTACCTTCACGCAAGACGATCTGTGCAAAGTAATCCATAAACTAGATGTTAAAAATGCTTTTAATTCGGTAAACAGGAACACCTTCCTGAATAAAATTAAACTAATTCCGGAGATTTATAATTTTATGCTACAGTGTTATCACTGTCCTTCAAAATTATTGCACAAAAAATAAAGAAATTCTTTCGGCTGTGGGGTGTCAGCAGGGTGATCCCCTCGGTCCTGCGATCTTCAGTTTGGCCATAAATTCGATAATCCACAGTGTCAATTCAAAATTAAACGTATGGTACCTGGACGACGGTACCATAGCCGGGGACGCTCGGACTGTCCTAACTGATTTAGAAATGATAATACACAATTTTGACCTCATTGGTTTGGAACTAAATTTTAACAAATGTGAACTCTACATTTCTGAGAAAATAGACACAAGCTTGGCAAAATCCATAGTCCAAAATTTTAATAGCGTAGCCCCAAATATTAGAAAACTCACAAAAGACAGTCTGAGCCTCCTTGGCTCCCCTGTTTTCGACGAGGCCATTCCACCGCTCCTAACAAGTTCGGTTTCAAAATTTAATGAATTTTCGGACCGCCTCCTTAAAATTAGCAGCCATTCTGCCCTTTTCATACTGAAGTTTTGTCTTTTTGTTCCAAAATTTACTTACCTGCTCCGCTGCTGCCCAGTGTGGAAATTCCCTGATCTAATCCAAAACTTAGATAATGTAATAAAATTCCAAATTGAATCAATCACAAAAATCAGACTAAGCGAGCAGGCATGGACCCAGGCCTCCCTGCCAATTAGGTATGGTGGCCTGGGAACCCGTAAAATCTCTAGTGTAGCACTGCCGGCTTTTCTGTCCTCTATCCATAGCTCGTCTGACCCCACAGGAAATATTCTTAAAGCCCCCGTGGCTACAAACTGTGAGGTCGCGTGCTTGGCGGAGGCTGAAACTGCCTGGCTAGCTGGACCGAGCCCAAATTTTCCTCCCACACCCAAAATTCAAAAGGCCTGGGATAGCATTTCATCTCAAGTCGTATTAGACACTCTCATAAATAACTCAAGCAGTTGCCAGACGGGAATCCGGGCACTGGCTCAACGCCTACCCATCCCCCAACACCGGCACTTTCATCGACCCGACCACTCTCCGTCTCGCCATCGGTCTCCGGCTGGGAGCCGAGATTTGTATCGACCATAGTTGTGCTTCCTGTGGAGCGAGTGTTGACCGCCTCTGTCACCATGGGCTTGCCTGTTCTTCGAGCGCTGGCCGCCTCTCCCGTCACGCCGCGATCAATAACATCCTGCGACGGTCTCTCGGCAGCGCCAACGTCCCCGCAATCCTGGAACCTAAACACATTGCACGGGACGATCGCAAGAGACCTGACGAGATGTCTATGATACCGTGGAGGATGGGTCGCCCGCTGGTGTGGGACGCCACGTGCGCCGACACACTAGCTGCGACCTATCTTCCGGCAACCGCCAAACGGGCTGGCGCGGCGGCTGAGATGCGTGAGCGCTCGAAGGTGGGCAAGTACAGTTGTCTCGATGGCCAATACGACTTTGTCGCATTTGGTGTCGAGACACTGGGTCCGTGGGGCCCGGGCGCACACTCGCTCTTCAGGGAGCTTAGTAAGCGGCTCAGGGAGGCGACGGATGACCCACGTGCCGGCGGCTTTCTCGCGCAGCGGATAAATATCGCCATCCAGCGCGGGAATGCCGCCGCCATGATGGGCTTCTTACCGCGGGGCCCTGGCTTTTACATATTTTTTAATTTAGTTAGGTAATAAAATATTAATAACTTGTGCACTTATAACACTGCACTTATAACTTTTGCATTTATAACGTGTGCACTCAACTGCAGGAATGGTTTATTATGAACGGCCTAATTCTCAACGCGAATAAGTCAAGTGTCGTGATTTTCTAGTGCAGAAACTCTCCGACGCTGTCCTTGCGGAGTCCAATACCTCTAAATAATTACTGCAGGTTCCTTGGTTTTTTCATGGATAGCAATCTCTCTCGGAAACAACATGTGAGAAACTGAGCAGTGCTGTGTTTGCCCTACGGAAACTGAAACCTATTATGTCTGACGAAGCGTTGTTGCAAACATATCGAGCCTACTTTCACTCGTTGTTGTCGTACGGCATAATCCTGTGGGGCGATTCAACTGATTCGAACCGTGTGTTCATAATACAGAAACGTGCTCTGCGGACAATGGCGGGCGTGCGGCCGAGGCACTCGTGTAGGGAATTCAATAAAACACATGGAATACTAACACAGTACTACTAATATGTGTTTGACATTGTAATGTTGACGCGACGCAACATATGCGACTTCGAGCGCATGCACATTCCGGGTCGAGTCACGCGGCAAACGGGGCAGCTAAAGACTGTTCCGCGGCGGTTGGCTCTACTCGAAAAAAACCCGCGCGTTGTCGGGCCAGCCTTCTATCAACGACTACCCGCAAATTTAAAGAAAGAACCTTGCGAAGAAGCATTTAGGCGCCGGCTGAGAGACCTCTTGTTATCTAATCCTCTTTATTCTATAAATGAATATTATGAGTTGAAATTCTGACATTATTTAAATTATTATTGTGTTTGATTAGACATTATTGTACCCATAGCGGTACTATTTAATTTTGATTATTTTAATTGACTTGTTAGAATACTTACTTTTAATTTCTATTCTTTATTTTTATTAAGTTTGACAATTGAAATTATTTTGATTGTTTATTTTGTTTGACATTATGTTTAATTCATAGGTATATTGATTGTATACCTACTAACTTATAATATTATGTGGACTTTTTAATTTTTTATTTGATTATATTACGATTAATAATTCGACATGCACCTAATATTTGTATATTTACCATGACATTGTTGTATTAAAATTTAAGACGATATCCTTGTGAGTTACTTATGTTATGAAATGTAAAATAATATAAGGTAATTTTCATGGATTAATAAATAAATCTAATCTAATATATCTACCCATATCACCGCATTTTAATATTACCTATATTAAACGTTCCTATGTCACCGAAGACGACATTTTCTTGTCTTCTATTTAAAATTCTATCTTCAACTTCGACCTACATACAATCTAATTAAACTTTAACAGTTGCACGCTAATTGTTATCCAGACACAGTTATTTCCGAGTTGGGACTATCTAGCGTCGACCTGTTACGGGCTACAAATGCAGGGGTTCTAGAATGCAAGTGTAAGTCAGTTTGCTTTTTACCCGAAGTGTTTCAGAGGGAAGGTTTATATTTTTTGACATTTTGTATAAATTCGGTGTTAGGATATATTTATTTATGTTATACGGTTGACAAACAGGCGACCGGCCACGAAGGAAAGTGGTCACCTCTGCCATTAAAAATAAAATGTATCTTATCTTTTTTATAAAGCCTAACCTGGAAATATATAAGGTGCCGGGGTGTCGCCGTATTTGCGGATTTTTTTAGAAGTCATTTCTTACGCTGGCAACATCATGAAAAAACAACAGTAGCGCCTCCTTGACACTCTTGACATCTCTATACCAGGGATGGCGAACCAATGGCACGAGTACCACAGATGGTACGTGAGTAAAAATTATGGCACCACCAGTGTAACATATTCCTGGGGGTCTAAAAAGGCCACGAATTTGTCACAAACTTATCTGCATCGTAGGTGTTGTTGACATTGACATGACAATTCAAAATGGTGTCACTTAGTTCCAGGTTTGGCCACCGGAACTGATAAGTTTGTGGCATTCTAGTACGAATCATACTAAACCCCCTATGTTTAGACCCCCTCGTCAGCCTTTGGAGATGGGGACATTTAAGTCTGCTGACAGGTGATGGCTATCCTGTCATTGTTTATGTTGTGAATTGCTCTTGTTGGCTGTCTGAAAAATGTATTTACTTTGTCATCCGCGAGTGACAATTTAGCCATGACAGTCTAGCCATGTTTACAAACCATATTAGTAGATCAGATAATAATAACTTGCCAGCATCTCATCGTACAGGCAAACTGTGAATGAATGTACGCTGTGAGGCTTCCTCACAGCGTTACATTCAGATTCTGCAGACATCGGCCCAATTACACGCCCATGACTAACCATAAGGAGTGAGGACGGAGCTTGGATGGTTACCGGAGTTAACATTCTTACCGTATTCAGAAACGTTATGAGGTTTCACAGTGCGCGCGAACACACAGGTCTACATCTAGGTGCAATTTAATGACATTCGCATAGTGAAGACGCCAGTAGTGGGGGTCCAAAAAGGCTACATTTGCGTTTCATATTATGATTCATATTCATCATCATCACAGCGCGTAACAGTCCACTGCAGGACTTAGGGCCTCTCCCACGAAAGGGGAGGTTATTTTCATAATTTGCACGCTTGGCAGGCGGGTTGGAGATCGCAGTGTTTAAATATAATAATGGAAAATGCTGTTTCCAGACTACGGAGACACCCATGAATGTAAGGGGTTGGTGCTATTCTACTCTGCCGGACACCACACGGCTTTGTTTTATACTATGTGTAAATTCATCCCGAACTTCAATGTAGCTCCTGCAGTTCTCAGTACTTATTTCTCTACGTTCCCATTATACGTTTCTACGCGAACCCAGCTTTACCCAATTTTTGGCGGAAAGACCTTATTACGAATTATCCGGCGGCACAGAATTGCACCAACTCCCACGATGATGATGTGGTGTGTTGTCCCCACACGGCCAATGATTCATATTGATTTGTCACAAATGTCACATAAAAGACGAGGCGGGCCTCATGTTTCATACGTTACGTTGTGCAAATAGTGTAGGTACTTGTAGATAAAACCTTTTGTGTGTCTTCAACGAATTACATTATGAATGGATTAAGTTCTCACCTCGTGTACAACGTTCTTTGGAGCTAAATGGTCGGGATTTTACACCTTATTTATTTAACAAAAGTGGGATTGGCTTACTTAACATTAACTTGTTGATTATTCATAAAATACTCACCTTTTTCTACTTTTATACGACAAAATCAATCTTGGCGTCAATATCGCGGATGTGCTCTAGGGCAATTACAGTAGAGCGACTGCCGTCTGACCACCGTGAACCCGATCAGATTGGATTGTCGTTATATGGTCGCCTGAATATGCAGGTTTCCTGACGACGTTTTCTTTCATCGTAAGAGCATAGATTAAAATACAACTGTACACAACTCAGAAAAAGTCTTTGGTAGATGGCACTGGAGATCGATTTTGATACCTCTCGCTTACGAGACTGATCATTGGGCCACCGACGCTCTACAAAGTTAAAGCTATCGTGGTAACGATTTTTACTTTTATTCTATTTAAAAAAATATTAACAGGCTCTCAATTTGACTGAACATCCCTATTTAATTGATATTTATTATTGTCATCGGACAGACCCGTTGAAATCGAATATCGGGCATAGAGAGTTTCATCCAATATGATCAAGGCTGAACTTGCACATTACGAACTCCACTAGCGGCTAAACCTCCTTGCGCAGCTAACTAAATAATGAGTTACGTACATCGAATGTTAGCGCGAAGTTGCTTCTGCCAACATTACAACCATTAGGCCGCTATATTTTAATTAACACTGTAATAAACTTTGTTTATGAGTCCCGAAAGTATGAATACATCTTTTGTCTGACAACTTTACCCAACCTTACCTGTTTCTGACGCGAAGTAACAATGTTTGTTATGTTGTGTTCCAGTTTGAAGGATAAGGTACCCAGCGCAATTATAGGTATGAGGCATTTTAGTCCTCACAGTGACAATGCATCTAAGATTCTGAATTTTTCTTGCCTGCAACCTAAATGCATGAATCAAATATGGTGGGGTACACTTAGTATTATCGATAACTTTGTCACCAGTGATTAACTCTCTATCACCAGTACCAGGTCGAAATAAGAGTAAAAACAGTAAGTGATACGGTGAGTGTTGTGTGCTGCGAATTTAAAGTGTGTTGCAGATAACGCAATAGAAAAGCGCCCGGAACAGCAAAACACGGCCCGGCCCTCGCAGCTCTCCAGTTGTCCCGTGACCATGATACATGCAACTGCGTCGAAATATCGAGCTACTCATAAACAAAGGTACGCGGTAGGAAACCCGGAACATACTTTTAAAATGTGTGATAATGACCGCGATAGTTTAATAAATAATAAATAAAATCAATTTATTTCAGACAATGTCCATATCAGTGTTAGCAAAAACATTTTTGACTTACAAACTATATTAGTAAATCCAATTTATTACCAAAATTAAAATGTCAAAATTTAAAGTTAAATCACCTGTTCAAAATTAAAATGCAAAATGTCAGAATAATAATAATTTAGAATATATAATGACAAAGTAATAAAGTTTAAAACATGATGTTTCTGAATAATATGGATGTTAGTCGCCCATCTTAACATTCCAGGTAACACTGTCCACATGTGATTATTGACATGATTCAATGTATTGTGGACTGTAGTCTATTGCGGTCGTTCTGAATTGAGATACTACTATGTTTCAGACAATGGCTTGCCTTGTCTTGTTGGTACTGTTGTTGGTCATACAGCACAATTGTTATAGTACTACACTCGACAGAAAATATCACAAGTTTAAGCCTTGCCATAGGTATAGGTATATTGACGCTTGAGTTTGTAAATAAATAAATAAAAATGAAAAGCAAGAACGGTACACGTAGCAAAGGATACTTTAATAAGGATAATTCGATAAGAAAATCTGAAAGAAAACCGTTGTTTCGTAACTGGTTACTAAAAATGGTTGTGAACGTGAATGAAAGGCAAAAAAGAGGGGTGTTGTAAGTTTTAAATGAATTGATTGATGAATTGATTTTAATGCAGTTTCTTTTATTTGAACGTCGGTTTAACTGAGATAATTGTTTCGTTTTTTTTATTGCCTAGGGAGGCACACGGACAGACGGTCCACCTGAAAGTGTCCCCGTCCTCCAGGACATCTGCAACCAAAAAAGGAGAGGATGCGGTATCTGCCTTTGAGGTACCTGTATACACGCTTTTTGAAGAACCCCATGTCATAGTGCAAAGGAAAGACTTCGGGCTCATTCCAGAACTTGCAGGTGTGCGGAAACAAGGCGTTGTCCGTACGTTAGTTGGAAGCTTGGCATCTAGATGGTGTACATGAAATAAAACATATTTGAATGTTTTTAGACACTTTACTGCCAGATTCGGACGGTAAATCACTGGTAAATCAAGTCCAAGCTCAACAGTGAACAGTTATGGGCTGTTGACGATTTTGTTGTTATTTTAGTTGCTACAATATTTCAATTGTGAATATTAAGTTTGCGTAAATAAATGTTAATGCTACTCTCATCTGCTTACTTTATTCCCAAGAAATGAATATTAAGCAGAAATTCTAAAATTCTGCACAGAAAAATTAGATCTGGAAACTGGCGAGGATTCAATGGTGCAATTGCGTACCTACCTATATTGGTTATTTTGTTTTCGTGTACAGTTCGAAATGCATAATAAAATGATCATCAAAGGATGGATGGATCAATAACGTGCAAAGAAGATGATTGGTGACCCACAGTTGATTTAAGCTAGGCTGCAGAGCCTCGAGCATCGGCGTAGGGTTGCGCGTCTGTCGGTCTTCTACAGGTTACATTTTGGTGAGTGTGCGAAGCAGTTGCACGACCACATTCCGCCGTCCCCTTTCCGCCATCGGGAGACACGATCCGGGCGAGCGCTTCATCCTCATGTCGTGGACCTTCCAACTAACCGCACGAGCCGCTTTGGCTTGACTTTTATAATGCATACGGCTAAGGAGTGGAACGCGTTGCCTGCGAGTGTGTTGCCTAATCAATATAATCTGGATGCCTTCAAGGCTAGAGTGAATAGGCTGTTCCAAGACGAGCATGCTCCATCTTCGGCCGCATCGTCACTTACCAACAGGTGAGATGGCGGTCAAATGCTTGTCTTGATTATTATAAAAAAATAAAAATAAAAAAAAACCTAATTAAAACACCTATTGACAACGTCACATAAGATACTTCCCTACTTGTAAGATATTATGTTATTGCGTGGTATCCGTATGCTCCACCTCTAACCCATTTCCAATGAAGCTACATACTTTTTTATCCTAATTTTTAACATAGTCCCTTGTAACATTATAACTACAGGCTTAAATTTTGCGCGATCGTTGACGTACGTTGTTGCACTGGTGGATATAACCTCTTGTTTGTCAGAAAAATGTTTCATATTGCACAATAAATGGTTAAATAAATAAATGTTTCCCACGTAAATGTTTATTTAATTTTGGGAACAGCCAAGCCAATTTTGTAAATAAGTGGCTACCGGACACCTGGCTAATGACAGGCTTTTCCCAAAACTTACAGGAATATTTTCTGGAAAACGTTTTCCGAACTATCTCTTGATCACCTTGGGGCTTGGTGATCCACAGTGTAAAAGTGTTATTCAGTGGCCATACACAGACACACAAAAACACATTTACACACGTCAAACTCATAACACTGCTCTTATGTGGGAGGTTAAAACGAAATGAAAACGATAAAGAGAGAGAGAGCTGTTCACAATAGCACTCTTCCAAACTGCATCCTTAACACAATAACAATAGTGTAGCGAGTGGCTGAGTGCAGCCGCGCAGCGGGCCGGGATTCGATTACTGGGCGAGCTGTTGACACGTATGGTATGGATTTTACTTGATTTTCGCGGTTTTGTTTTTTAATAACAACCGTACTAAGTGACATAGCTCTAAGGATTGCCAGACTGAAGCGGCAGTGGGCAGGGCACATAGCTCGAAGAACGGATGGCCGATGGGGCAGTAAAGTTCTCAAGTGGTGGCCACGTACCGGAAGACGCAGCGTGGGTAGGCCTCCCACAAGGTGGACCGACGACGTGGTAAAGATCGCAAGTACCAGCTGGATGCGGAAAGCACAGGACCGGCCTTTGTGAAGATCTCTGGGGGAGGCCTATGCCCAGCAGTGGGCGTCTTCTGGCTGATATGATGAAGTGAAGAAGCTGCAGCGCGGATCTTGAAACCATCTATATAGGGAACGAAGCTGTCAATAGAACAGATAAATTAAAATACCTACCTAAATTGTCACTGTCCGTTCAGACGCACTCAAATATGTTGTATTTATTTATTTATTTAAAACTTCATGCACTGTTACGTACAAAGGCGGACTTAAAGATGTTGGACATAGAGTATAGATAGAGCCTTGACCTATAGAGAATGTACACTGTGAACCTGTCACAACTCTATACAAATTCAAAATCTCTAAAAAAACTAGAACATTAAGATGACATAGGCCACTAAATTTGACAATAGCAGTAATTACGGACAGGTGGCTATTTCAAATCTTATTACGTCCCTTTTGAACACGTTGTATGCACCATTTAAAAATAAACAAATTACAGATTGTGACTTCAGCTAAGAGTAGGCTCCTTCTATTTCTTTGGATGCCTACTATTTCTTTGGATGCACTACTTGTTACTTGCACTTCTCACTCGCATTTGGCACTTGTCAAAATGTAAACCCGGACTAGTATTGTGACTACCTCGGACAACCATTCTCGGGTTCGCATCGAATCGGATGCTGTATGCCGCTATGCAGCGGTCGCTCGCATGAAATGAACACATGACTGACTGATGCCTTGTTGACCGACGAAGTCAGTGATGTGTGTCGCGCAGTCAGTTTGTCCACGAGCCGGACAGTGCCTCGTCAGCCGTGGCATGGCCGGAGTCCGGAGCTTATCAGTTTAGATCGCAGTGTTTGATTTGATTGGACATGTTCGGACATGTTGCTCTATCGACAAGAGTCACGCTTCTAAATATATGAGGATGATGATTCGGATGAGGAGATGGATTTAGTTTGAAGCTTAACATTATTCGAAGCTCTTACGGAAACCAGGAAAACATCCTGAGTAAACCTTGTGAATGGCAACCGATGCTCTTACGATGAGGGAAAACATCGTGATGAAACCTGCACATTCAGGCCGACTGAATATGTAACCATGATCCAATCTGGTCAGCTTCCCCTGTTATAAGGGTCACGGAGGTCAAATGGCAGTCGCCCCACTATATTTATCTGATCTGCCGAATCCTGGATCATGGTCAAGGTGGACCCCGGTCCCTCGCGCGCGAGGTGAATAACTACAGGTGCATTACGTAAACTACAGGTCCTTTTCAATGTTAATTCTAACTAAGCGTATAATTTACGTACACCAAACTTACTTAAGTATATTAAACAGACACCTAAAAGCAACCAAGAAACAAGCTATTGCCACATTTAATGTGAAAACTTCTCTCGCGCCACCGCCCGAATCAGATATGGCAGACTTATCACGCCGAGCGATCTCCTCCAGGCTCTTTGCAGGAGTTCTGAAGGAGCTTGTTTTACTATAATTCAATGGAACTGGTGATAAAGTTCTGCGGACAGACAGACGGATGTGTTAGAGCTTTTATTTCGCAGGTAGAGTTTGCTTATAGATGGTAACCAAAGGTGGGTTGAGTCCTCCTGTATATAATTTTTTTACTCTATGGGTTGAGTCGCACAGAAAAGTCTAAAATAAGTTAAATGAATTGAAACTACGCGAACTAAGTCGCACCTGGCAGTTAGTTGTACTTAATAAAAATAATCATCTTGGCGTAATGGCCCGGTTGTGCTCTCGCGCACGAGGGCCCGGGGTCTGCCTTGACCATGACCCAGGATTTAGCAGATCAGCTAATTACAGTCGAGCGACTGCCATCTGACCTCCGTGACCCTGCTACCAGGCGAACCTGAACAAATCATGTTTACATATTAAGTCGCCTGAATGTGCAGGTTTTATCGCAATGTTTTTTATCACCGTAAGAGCATCGGTTAGAATTCAACTAATATACCTACTTACCTCAGAATGTCTTTGGTACATGGTCGCTACGAGATTCGAACCCGGCACCTCTCGCTTACGAGTCGGATACCTTAACCTTACCAATTAGGTGTACTATTATGTATAAGTATGTATTGTGTAATTCACGTTACCGCTCATCATCACGTTAACTCATCCCTGCGTGATATATTCGTAATGTGGTATTATTTGAATAAAATGATACCAAACCTACCTATGTCTAAAATGCGATGCTTGGGAGTTTGTAATGTACTTATATTGAAATCATCGTTAATAACGAATACTTCAAAATATATATTGTATGATTGTATTCTACGTAAATGTTTAGTAATAAATACATGTAATAGCTTAAACCAGCGGTTCATTCATAATGTTATTAGACCAAAAGGCGTATGAGCTGTCCCAGCTTATATGACTAGTCTAATTGACAAATATACCTATAATCTATATTATTATTACGCCAAAAGGCATGTGAGTTGATCAATCTCCACATGACTAGCCTAATACTTGTTAGTAACGTAATATAAGTTATAATTTATATTGACTTTATTGGTTTTATTTTACATATGTTTTAATTTTGCAAACTAAGTATGACGCTTTGACTTTCAATTGTGTAGATGAAATTATTTGATATGAACAGATAATTGTTTAAATAATATTAATTCAGATATTAATTAATTTATTAACTATCATTAGACTTAATTAGGCAGAGTTGTTTTCCGTTAACGTATACGTTATTCAGAACAGTTTTTGCCCACTCTATAAGGAATTGGCCCTAGGGAACGTGTTCCCGCATACCTTGACTAATTTTCAGTAAACTACATTCCAAGTTGGCAGTAATCACCCATATCTAATGATTGAGATGCCTAAGTAACTTCATTCTGGACTAATGGTATTTAAATGCGTTAAATAAACTCATGTGCTTTAGAGGAATTCAATAAGAAATATCCACGTAACTTCTTGCAATTTAACGCATGGCATTCGAGTTTTGATAATTAGATTAAAGTACCTAATAATTTTAGAACCCTAGTTGGTTCTTAAATTCAGTAAGACTGAGACACCACAGTTGTTGCGATCCTTCATCTCGTGAAACGTAGGGAACTAGCTGTACATAACAACCCTAAGGGTTTATAATAAATGACAGCAGTATATCTAAGGATATACCTAGTTATCTTGCCAATCCAGGCAAGCTTAGGAAACCTTGGGGATCAGGAAGCTTGGACACCCTCCGTCGTGGTACTCCTTGGAGCACATGAAAGGAAGCAGGGACACGTTAAATGGTCCTAGTAGCAGACTAATATCGTCTGGGAGACTGGCTCCTTTGTGGCCCACTTCAGGGGGCTCAACTTGCTGTCTTATAACTAAAACTATATTTACATATCACTCGAATCATTGCCATTGACTTAGTGGAGTTTTATTGCAAGTTTCTGTCATCTCATTTTACATAGACACTAGAAATGAATTAACATTACAGTTTAACCAATCATCTGATTCTAATCTCATAAAGATAAATGGACTGTCGTTGACGGCCTATGTACAATCCGTTTTATATTGGACTCACACACAATATGGTGAGACCGCTTCATGTTATGCGCGAGGCTTTGACCTAGGCTAGGATCGTGTCATCTAGGTGACCATGTGACGCGCTTGACTCGATCATTAGGACCGAGACCTCCTCATCTGGGGTCGTAACGGCCCAGGAGGGCGGACCATGACAATACGCAGACCAAGTACGTACGAAAGATTTTAAAGTCGGATGTTTGATGGATATAACTCTTTCACACAAAAACTTCTCACGCATTTAGATAAAATTTAGCCGTATCGTAGCTTATATTTAACTACCCGGCGCGATTTAGTTCGCGTACGCCTACTTTACCCTTACCTACCATTTTTTCTTGCTTGCCTATAAACCTTCCCTTTGAATAATTATTGTTGATAACCGCATTAAAATCCGTTGCGCAGTTTTAAAGATGTAAGCGTACATAGATATTAATATATAGGGACAGACGGCGAGAAGCGACTTTATTTTATCATCATCATCACAGCCCATAACAGTCCACTGCAGGATTTAGGGCCTCTCCCACGAATGGGGAAGTTATTGCAATAATCTCCACGCTTGGCTGGCGGTTGGAGATCGCAATGCTATAAATATAAAAATGGAAAACGCTGCTGCCCATTTTCCGGCCTACGGCGACTCTTGATCTTTAGCCTCGAAAACATTAGTCTCCTTGTACGACACCCACGAGTGTAAGGGGTTGGTGCTATTCTACTCTGCCGGACACCACACGGCTTTGTTTTATACTATGTATAAATTCTACCCGAACTTCAATGTAGCTACCTGCAGTTCTCAGTACTTATTTCTCTACGTTCGCGCGTTCTCATTATACGTTTCTACGCGAACCCAGCTTAACCGAATTTTTGGCGGAAAGACCTTATCACGAATTATCTGGCGGCGCAGAATTGCACCAACTCCCACGTTGATGATAAAGTCGCGGACTAAAGCTAGTGTTATGTAACGGTTTCCTTCTCTAGTGTTATCGCCTACGGCCAAACAGACACTGCAACTCATAAATCCAGGGAGCAGACGTCACCGGACGCGGGCGAGCTCCTCACTGGCACTGGCGATCAGGGTGTAGACACCACAGTACACGGATTCGTTTTATTGTACCACTAGCGATCGGTCTCTGATTCGTACAGGTGCGCGTATGCATGTTGTAATAAACTACATATATTACAGATACTGTTATATAGCATGTTATAATTATTATCTTGGCGTATTGACCATGTTTCAGGATTTGGCAGATCAGGTAATTACAGTAGAGCAACTACTACCTGACCTCTGTGACACTGTCAACAGGGGAACCTGACTAGATTCGATTATGGTTATACATTCAGTCGTCTGAATGTGTAGGTTTCACGGTGTTAGTTTTATTTCATATCACTAAGGTGGCAAACAAGCTTGCGGCCTGCCTGATGGTAAGCAGTCACCGCAGCCTATGGACGTTTGCAATACCAGGGGCATCACCCACGCGTTGCCGACCCCGTAAACACCTTTTCGCCCCTTTGTTTAAGAACTCCATGTTGTACTCTCCAGGGAATTATGTGGTTAACTACTGAACATAAATTAGAGAAAGTCATTGGTATATGACGGCACTGGGTATCGAATGGTACCTCTCGTTTACGAGTCGGATTCGCTAACCATTAGGCCACTAACGCTCGCATTTTTAACGCCAATCAAAACAACGTCACGCATGGACGTAACATCATCAACATCACGTTACATGTAGCGATTTCTAGATGTTGTCAAGAACGACATGCGTGCTAATAAATTCAGCACCAAGGATGCCGAAGACCGAGCGAAGTGGATCAAGAGGAGTAGGAAGGCAAACCCCGTCCCCTCGCGTGCCGCACCTCAGGACTTGACACCAAATGATGATGATCATAATCTTGGCGTTGATGTCCAGGTTTTGCTCTCGCGCATGTGTGCTCGGGGTCCGCCTTGACCATGACCCAGGATTTTGCAGATCAGGTAATTATAGTGGAGCGACTACCATCTGACCTCCGTGACCCTGCAACCAGGGAACCTGACCAGATTGGATCATGGTTACACAAAACGATGATAATGACGTAAAATGTAGCGACATCTACCGGCTGACCACGCTTCCACCTGGCCGTTTAACGCCGAAACAAAACATACACCTCCGCGTTTTAATCCCGACAGTTCCTCCAGACAAATAGCCCGAGTTTCCTCCGCTTGCTGTGTACTATCGTACAAAGGGTGTGGGGAGAACTGTGCGCTCAGAAAATGGGGTGTATGGCATTATCTAAGTATATGTTTTTCGCGCGTATCTTGTATGTTTACATTTGTTTGTTTGTATCTTTGTAAATTTCTTTATTACCTCGTATCTTCTGAACGGCTGGTTGGATGCTTTCAAGTTTAAATTAAACTAATATTTGCACTATGTGCCCCCATTTAGCGACGATATGAAATGCCAAACGAAATTGCATGAGTAGGTAATTAGGTTTTTGTTTGTGGTATTATTGAAAAATAAATATTTATATAACAGATATAAATTAAATAATACTAATACTAATTAGGGAAATAAAAATCTAAATTAAAACCTTGCCACAATTCCCTTGTAGAAAGAATTGTCTCCAAATGACAGCATTGCCTTGCTGTATCACGGGCCTAATCCGTTTTGCCAAGGTATTGGCCAAAACGTTAACCAGGCGCTCAGGCAACTCTTTAAAGAGTGTATGAGCACCCACAGCCCAAGCGTTTCTACGCCAAACTACGCCAATGATCTCCGCTGAGGCCAGCATGTTTGCGCCGCTTGAAATTTCGGATTGTAATGAATCGAGCTTAATAATTTCTTCGTACTATTGTAGCCCACCCTTTGCTAGCTACCTCCACCTCCGCAGTCCACGGCCGATTGGCCACGAGCGATGCCGGAAACGGCCGAAGCAGCGGAGCGCGGAAGAGTTGCTGTTTACTCCTGAACGGTTCCATCTTTACTTGTAGCTATTATGGGGTAAGATGGTTTTTAACTTTTAACCCGGCAGTAAGATGGACATGTGTAACTGTGTATAATAAATAGGCTGCGGTAACTGCTTACCATCAGGCAGGCCTTAAGCTTGTTTGCCACCTTAAATATATTTTAAAAATTAATAAATATGCTTGGACAAATTCACACAGCGCCATGTAGTCCCAAAGTAAGCAAAGCTTTTGTTATGGGTGCTAGAAAACTGATAAACTACCTAACTAATTATCTTTGAATGTATCTTTCAATAATAGCATCGGTGGCCTTGGTTAAGGGGTTCGACTCGTAAGCGAGAGATTTCGGGTTCGAACCCTAGTGCCGCCATGTACCAATGAGTCTCTTATCTTTTCTGAGTTATGTACATTACTTGAACATAAATCAATGGCCTCACGATGTAGGAAAACATTAAAAAAATATTAAAAGCAAAAGGCTTGCATCGTGATGAAACCTGTCTATTCAGGCGACTGAATATATAACCATGATCCAATCTGGTCAGGTTCCCCTGGTAGCAGGGTCACGGAGGTCAGATGGCAGTCGCTCCTCTGTAATTACCTGATCTGCCAAATTCTCGGTCATGGTCAAAGACCCTGGGCGATACCACTACCGGGACATCAACGCCAAGATGGTTATTTTTTATATCTGTGTACCTTTTAATCACAAAAAAAACGATCCACTGGTTTTAATCCTAACCCTAAATTAATCGTCAACACTACATCATATATCAACTCCAACCGAACCCTCGAGCCACTGGCCGCTGCGTCCGCCGGCGTCTATCTGAATTGCCGTTATATTCGCGTTCGTAACGATTCCAATCCAGCGATCAAACAGTTCCATTTATGCTAAACTGCTATCATTCAGCGCGAACGGTGAAGTGCATGGGAATGCGTGACACGCCTGTGTGCAGGGAGGGAGTCAGACGAGGGTGTAACGGAGATGACCTCCGCAGTTATAATTATCTTGGCGTAAATATCTTGGTTGTGCTAATATACCGTGCTAGTAGACCGTGATCTTCTTGGATTTTGGCCGTGTGGTGTCCGGCAGAGTAGAATAGCACCGACCCCTTACATTCATGGGTGTCGTACAAGGCGACTAATTTTTTCGAGGCAAAAGATCAAGAGTCTCCGTAGTCTGGAAAATGGGCAGCAGCGTTTTCCATTATTATATTTAAACACTGCGATCTCCAACCCGCCTGCCAAGCGTGTAGATTATGGCAATAACCTCCCCTTTCGTGGGAGAGGCCCTAAGTCCTGCAGTGGACTGTTACGGGCTGTGATGATGAGACCGTGATCCAGCATTTGGCAGATTAGGTAAAACTATAAAAATTTGCGAGGCGAGGGCCCGGTTCTGCTTGACCGTGATGCAGTATTTGGCAGATAAATAAAAACCATAAAAGATGACCTCTACTCATTGCGCGGAAAAATGTTGCACATCTTTTTTAGGGGTATGTTTGTGCGATACTGATGGTCCACAGTACATAATTAGAATCTTTTTTTTTTTTTTATATTAAACAAGACAAGCATTTGACCGCCATCTCACCTGTTGGTAAGTGACGATGCGGCCGAAGATGGAGCATGCTCGTCTTGGAACAGCCTATTCACTCTAGCCTTGAAGGCATCCAGATTATATTGATCAGGGAACACACTCGCAGGCAACGCGTTCCACTCCTTAGCCGTACGCATTATAAAAGTCAAGCCAAAGCGGCTCGTGCGGATAGCTGGAAGGTCCACGACATAAGGATGAAGCGCTCGCCCGGATCGTGCCTCCCGATGGCGGAAAGGGGACGGCGGAATGAGGTCGTGCAACTGCTTCGCACACTCACCGAAATGTAACCTGTAGACGACCGATAGACGCGCAACCCTACGCCGATGCTCGAGGCTCTGCAGCCTAGCTTCAATCAACTGTGGGTCACCAATCATCTTCTTTGCACGTTTTTCCACCGAATCCAAAGCCGCCAGTTGATATTTGGCTGATCCATCCCAGAGGTGGCAGCAGTACTCCATGCAGGATCGGACTTGTGCTTGATATAACTGAATCAACTGCCTTGAAGTGAAGTACCGCTTAACCTTCGAGAGGACACCAAGTTTTTTTGCTGCAATTTTTGCCTTGAATTCGATGTACTGACCGAAGTTGAGATTGGTAGACCTAGAAGCTGTAGGTTGCCGGTAATTTCCACAGGAACATCCCGAAAAGTTGGAGTAAGATGGAATGGACTCCTTTTGGCGGAAAACAAACACGCCTGAGTTTTGGTTGCGTTGAACGTCACCAGATTGGCTTCACCCCAATCAGAGACTGCCTTGAGAGCATTGTTCAAACGATCAACCATAACCTCTCGACAATACTGAATATCGTAAGAAAGCAATAAGGTCGCTATAAGCTAAGGCTTAGAGTTCGCTTATACTTTTAAGCTAACTTAACCAGTTAAGCGTGCTAGAAATATTTAAATGCCGGCAACTCGCCCTAGCTCTTCAGACATACAAATTAGAAAATACGAAAACCTTACGTGAAAATGATCTAATTGATGGTGAAAACCGCATAAAATCCGTCGATTGGATTAAAAGGAATTCGCCGATATACAGACAGACAGACACTAAAATAAACTTTTGTAAACTACGTAACCTATAAAACCAGGTTCCTAGCTTTAGAAAAACCCCGTTTATTCCCTCCAAACCCCTGAGTACGGCCCTGTCCCCGCATCCATTTCAATCGCAGCAGCAGCGACACCGGATTGATGAGTCTAGTGCGACGTCTGCCGGCGATGTCGGACAACGTTATGGGGTGAAAAATCGAGCACTTTGTCGGCTATGGCGCAATATACTAATACTGGTGCTGGTGTGCGATGGAAGGGTGTTGAGTAGTTAGTAGTTATTTTTATATGGCGTAGCTTAATAAGGGTAATGGATTTAAAACTGTCTATAAGTGTTTGTTTGTGTATTTTTTTTAACTACGTAGTGATAAAGGAGCGGACAGCCCACTTGATGGTATGCGGTAACTCTCGCCCATGACATCTACGACTCCTACATTTAGGTTTCAGGTAACAAAGGTGCTACATAACAGTTTTTAAGTTTACACAGATCTCAAGTTATATATTAGATTTAACGCAGTTCTGTTCATATTAGGGCTGATTTGCTGACTTCTACACTAGGATGACCTGTATTGTTGGAGATAGTAATTCCTCAGTTTTGAATTTGGTTTTTCTTTCCAGCCATGAGCGTATATCTACAGAACCTTCATTTTTTTATGATACGCAGTGACAAACGAGCGGACAGCCCAAATGATGGTAAGCGGTAACTGTCGCCCATAACATCTACGATTCACACATTCAGGACGCATACAACACAAATGCAGAACCCCAGGTGCGTTGTCTCTGTGAGGACTATGATCTATCCAGACGACTAATCAGTATATTTGGTGAACAAACAATACCAAAAATCACGTCTTGCCGTATCAATCAAGCTACTTACACTGTCTTGAATTATATAAGAAACACATCATCATATCAGTCGCAAGACCCCACTGTTGGGCATAGGCCTCCCCCAGAGATCTTCACTAAAGCCGGTCCTGTGCCTTCCGCATCGAGCTGGTACCTGCGATATTTAGCAGGTCGCCAGTCCACCTTGTGGGAGGCCTATCCACGCTGCTGAATTTCAACGAATACTACTGCCAATTATCTAATGAAAAACATAATTTCCATAACCAATAAGACAAGTCAGTCTCGACAGATTTTAAGATGAAATACCTCATGCCTGTAATTCCTATGATAGACTTACCTTCAACACCAAAATAGTACCTCCGAGCGAATGCTCTCGTCCTATGTTCAGTCGGTCTGAGTGCATCAGATGTATGTAATATTCATTATCGGGATTGGAAACCGCCGTACGGAATACAATTGGCTGTCTGTATTTGGAATATTAACTGGAATTATTCATTCCGAATTTCGGAGTACCCATTTTGGATATCGGAGGCAGATAATGGCTTTAGTCGCGGACAGGGTGGTTACTTGGTTAGTGCCTCCACCTGCAAACGTTCTCTTAGAGACTAATTTCCGATATATCATTTATTTAATCATTAAGCAATTTAAATACATGTCATGTTAAATTAATGTACATAACACAACTGTAAACACACAGTAATTCACAATCATGCTTCGTCCAAAATGAGGGTAAACAATGAACGTCAAAGAATGGAGAAATAAGAAACCAACATAATTATAATTTGCTGTGATACCCATTATATAATTTTGTATTATGTAAAATTACTACCTTTGTAAAACACATGCTAATGGAATGCTAAATAAATTGAAATTGATTAGACTTCGTTATTTCCAGATTGCACAAAACTTTGGGGACTCCTAAGTTGGCTCCTTAGGATATTCATAAGCATTTAGGAGTCACAACATCGGTATCATAAAGATAAGAGTGATACACACCCATTTTCACTAAACACAGGAATCGTTTAAATCCGATGCCCAAAAAGGTACTTAGGAATTACTTCAGTCGAAAATACGTTTCGCCAACCGCTAGGAAATAACGATCGCGTTACGTTTAAAGTTAGGAAATGGACTTAGTTATCTTTTTATTTATAGTTTGCGTTGGTTAAATACACAGACCTCTATTTATATAGATGGACGTAGCCGGATGGATAGCGAGATATTCCGTTCGAATTGGAGCCACCCGACTGGAGAAGTATCTACATCTTGCAGAATATCGCAGTCAAACAATACCATTGTTCACCACTGCCAATAGACATTAGCATCACCAAATCCCTAATCCCCCCCCATTTAGCGCTGGAAACTTTACTCACCGACAGGAACACAATACTATTTTAAAATAACTTTACTACTTTACCTCGAATAACGTTGTCTACACAATCATTACCTCGATGAATTTACCAATATTTTCATCGACGGGTCGTTACCTCGAAAAATAAAATAAATAAAATTTATAGTAGCAACCTCACCCTCCTCACCCCACCCTCGCGAGGCCCTACTATGGTTAGTACGCCAATGTTTGCTTTTGCTTGGTAAAGTCCCGGAAACACTAGTATCCCATTATGTGAACATAATTATACTGTTTTTGTATTTAACTAGGTAGTGGCTAGGTAGGTCAGACGGACGGTGCATAAGTGCATAGGAAAGCGGTCACCGTTGTCCAGAACCCCGAGTCCGCAAATTTCGGTGCATTGATCGAATCGTAACTAGATCGTAACCGCAGATCAATCGCAGTTTGACATGTTTTTGGTATTCTACTACTAATACCGAATCGCTTGCTTACTCGAATGGCTTGATCAAATTTTAATTGGATCCCAACCGCAGGTCAATCGCAGTTTGACAAGTTTTTGGTATTCTGCTACTAATAAAAGACCAATCAAAATCGATTGGTTTTCGATTGGTGATACAATTGTAGCTCGATTCGATTGTGCGATTGTGCGAACGGTGAAGTACATGGGAATGCGTGACACGCCTGTGTGCAGGGAGGGAGTTAGACGAGGGTGTAACGGCGATGACCTTCGCAGTTATAATTGTATGTTGGCGTAAATATCCCGGATATGCTAATATACCGTGCTAGTAGACCGTGATCCAGCATTTGGCAGATTTGGTAAAACTATAAAAAAATTGCGAGGCGAGGGCCCGGTTCTGCTTGACCGTGATGCAGCATTTGGCAGATAAATAAAAACCATAAAAGATGACCTCTACTCATTCCGCGGAAAAATGTTGCTCATCTTTTTTAGGGGTATGTTTGTGCGATACTGATGGTCCACAGTCCATAATTAGAATCTGTACAAGAAAGCGATATGGTCGCTATAAGCTAAGGCTTTGAGTTCGCTTATACTTTTAAGCTAACTTAACCAGTTAAGCGTGATAGAATTATTTCCCCAGTTCTTCAGAGGTATAAATTAGAAAATACGAAAACCTTACGTGAAAATGATCTAATTGATGGTGAAAACCGCATAAAATCCGTCGATTGGACTAAAAGGAATTCGCCGATATACAGACAGACAGACACTAAAATAAACTTTTGTAAACTACGTAACCTTTAAAACCAGGGTCCTAGCTTTAGAAAAACCCCGGTTATTCCCTCCAAACCCCTGAGTACGGCCCTGTCCCCGCATCCATTTCAATCGCAGCAGCAGCGACACCGGATTGATGAGTCTAGTGCGACGTCTGCCGGCGATGTCGGACAACGTTATGGGGTGAAAAATCGAGCACTTTGTCGGCTATGGCACAATATACTCATACTGGTGCTGGTGTGCGATGGAAGGGTGTTAAATGTAGTTATTTTTGTATGGCGTAGCTTAATAAGGGTAATGGATTTAAAACTGTCTATGAGTGTTTGTTTGTGTGTATTTTTTTTAACTACGTAGTGATAAAGGAGCGGACAGCCCATCTGATGGTATGCGGTAACTCTCGCCCATGACATCTACGACTCCTACATTTAGGTTTCAGGTAACAAAGGTGCTACATAACAGTTTTAAAGTTTACACAGATCTCAAGTTATATATTAGATTTAACGCAGTTCTGTTCATATTAGGGCTGATTTGCTGACTCCTACACTAGGATGACCTGTATTGTTGGAGATAGTAATTCCTCAGTTTAGAATTTGGTTTTTCTTTCCAGCCATGAGCGTATATCTACAGAAACTTTATTTTTTATGACATGCAAACGAGCGGACAGCCCACCTGATGGTAAGCGGTAACTGTCGCCCATAACATCTACGATTCATACATTTAGGACGCATACAACACAAATGCAGAACCCCAGGTGCGTTGTCTCTGTGAGGACTATGATCTATCCAGACGACTAATCAGTATATTTGGTGAACAAACAATACCCAAAATCACGTCTTGCCGTATCAATCAAGCTATTTACACTGTCTCTAATTATATAAGAAACACATCATCATATCAATCGCAAGACCCCACTGTTGGGTATAGGCCTCCCCCAGGGATCTCCACTAAAGCCGGTCCTGTGCCTTCCGCATCGAGCTGGTACCTGCGATATTTAGCAGGTCGTCGGTCCACCTTGTGGAGGCCTATCCACGCTGCTGAATTTCAACGAATACTACTGCCAATTATCTAATGAAAAACATAATTTCCATAACCAAAAAGGACAAGTCAGTCTTGACAGATTTTAAGATGAAATACTTCATGCCTGTAATTCCTCTAATAGTCTTACCTTCAACACCAAAATAGTACCTCCGAGCGAATGCTCTCGTCCTATGTTCAGTCGGTCTGAGTGCATCAGATGTATGTAATATTCATTATCGGGATTGGAAACCGCCGTACGGAATACAATTGGCTGTCTGTATTTGGAATATTAACTGGAATTATTCATTCCGAATTTCGGAGTACCCATTTTGGATATCGGAGGCAGATAATGGCTTTAGTCGCGGACAGGGTGGTTACTTGGTTAGTGCCTCCACCTGCAAACGTTCTCTTAGAGACTAATTTCCGATATATCATTTATTTAATCATTAAGCAATTTAAATACATGTCATGTTAAATTAATGTACATAACACAACTGTAAACACACAGTAATTCACAATCATGCTTCGTCCAAAATGAGGGTAAACAATGAACGTCAAAGAATGGAGAAATAAGAAACCAACATAATTATAATTTGCTGTGATACCCATTATATAATTTTGTATTATGTAAAATTACTACCTTTGTAAAACACATGCTAATGGAATGCTAAATAAATTGAAATTGATTAGACTTCGTTATTTCCAGATTGCACAAAACTTTGGGGACTCCTAAGTTGGCTCCTTAGGATATTCATAAGCATTTAGGAGTCACAACATCGGTATCATAAAGATAAGAGTGATACACACCCGTTTTCACTAAACACAGGAATCGTTTAAATCCGATGCCCAAAAAGGTACTTAGGAATTACTTCAGACGAAAATACGTTTCGCCAACCGCTAGGAAATAACGATCGCGTTACGTTTAAAGATAGGAAATAGATTTAGTTATATTTTTATTTATAGTTTGTGTTGGTTAAATACACAGACCTCTATGTATATAGATGGACGTAGCCGGATGGATAGCGAGATATTCCGTTCGAATTGGAGCCACCCGACTGGAGAAGTATATACATCTTGCAGAATATCGCAGTCAAACAATACCATTGTTCACCACTGCCAATAGACATTAGCATCACGAAACCCCTAATCACCTCCCCATGTAGCGCTGGAAACTTTACTCACCGACAGGAACATAATACTATTTTAAAGTAACTTTAATACTTTACCTCGAATAACGTTATCTACACAACCATTACCTCGATGAATTTACCAATATTTTCATCGACGGGTCGTTACCTCGAAAAATAAAATAAATAAAATTTATAGTAGATACCTTTATTTATTAGTTTTATCCATCGATGAAATGTACCATCGAGGTAATGATCATCGAAGTAACGTCATTCGAGATGAAGTATTAAACCCGTGGTGAACACTTTCCATTAAGCTACCCTTCTCTAACAGATAATAAAAACCGGAAGCGAAAATGCAGACAAACAGACAGACGCGAAAACCGACTTTATCGATGCAGGAACAACGTTACGAGAAAAAGCAAACTGTAATGGTGCGGTTGGAACCCGTTCCAACCGCACCATTACACAAGTATCGGCATCTCAACTCGGCAACTCGTTGGAGTTCGAACTCATAATAAGTGAAACTACGAGTTCGCGGTACATGAACACATTTCTGCCCGCGGCGAGTTTCTAATTCCTCACCCCACCCTCGCGAGGCCCTACTATGGTTAGTACGCCAATGTTTGCTTTAAGGTGGTAAAGTCCCGGAAACACTAGTATCCCATTATGTGAACATAATTATACTGTTTTTGTATTTAACTAGGTAGTGGCTAGGTAGGTCAGACGGACGGTGCATATGTGCAAAGGAAAGCGGTCACCGTTGTCCAGAACCCCGAGTCCGCAAATTTAGGTGCATTGATCGAATCGTAACTAGATCGTAACCGCAGATCAATCGCAGTTTGTCAAGTTTTTCGTATTCTGCTACTAATAAAAGAGCAATCAAAATCGATTGGTTTCCGATTGGTGATATATTCGTAGCTCGATTCGATTGTGTGATTAAACGGTTCTCTACTTTTATTTGGCAAGGGTATTCATTGCGGACAATTTAATTTACGTGAAATAAAAATAAGGCCGGAAAATTTGAAGAACATCATGTTATAGTGTAAATGAAACTAATTTTTTCAATGATTAGCATTCAAATTATTTGGCTAAATAATATAAAAAACTTTCATTCCGTGTGTCGTAGGGTACTTTATGGCCGGGAGAAGTAATAGACAAGATTGTTAGACGATACCGCGGGAAAGTCGAATGTTGACGACCTGCTGAGGTCCCGGACTCGATTTCCGGCCGTGCAGTATTAAAATAACTGTTACGGGTCTGGGTGTTATATGTATAACAAGTATATATTTTAAAGTATGTAAATAGTTTATCAGTTATCAAACACCCATAACACAAGCTTTGCTTACTTTGGGGCTAGATGGTGCAGTGTGAATTGTCAAAGACTAGATAGATAAACACTTCATTGCTCATACAATACAAAATACAGTAGATACAGTTAAAATCAGTGAGACAGTTAAGCAATGACATTATTTATTTACCCATTTATTGTACACAAGATTGTTACTTACAAATATATATGACATGATATATCAGACACAACATATTATTCATATTTCATATTGATTTCAGGGCAAATTTATTTATTTAATTTTTGTTATGTTTGCAGAGTTTCGGTCGGACTGAATGCGGGTGAAAACCGCTGGGAAATGTTTAATACTTAAACGTTAAATTCTTTCTACCCCGGGGATCACATCCGAACGTTTCTCGAAAGCATCTCGCAAGCGCCTTCCAGCCATCTAATTGGATGCCTCATCAGTATGCCACAACAGTTCTAAGGAGAAACAGAAGAAACACAAATGAATCACTATGTTATACGTCTTCGATAGTATCGATGTTCCATACTCTATAGCTCGGTAAGTATTTGGTTGGCAGATATAATTTGGGTGTGATATTTTGTAATCATGTGGACCTATTAGCTAGTACAATATCGTAAACGAGAGGTAGAGGGTTCGAACCCCAGAGCCGCAATGTATCTACCAGTGACTTTTTCTGAGTTACGTATATTAGTTGTATACAAACCGATGCTCTTACGGTGAGGGAAAATATCATGAGTGAACCTGCACGTGGTTCGCGGTGGCGGTAGGGTGGCGTTAGCTCCACTGTGAGGGCTCCGGGCCCTCGCGCGCGTAGTAACAAATAGGATATTGACGCCTAGATGGTTATATTTTATAATTGTAATATGTCACAAGTATAGTTTAGTATAGTATAATAGTATGACACAAGTACGCGCGTTCACCGCCAAGAAATATCTATTCCTTGTAGCTACTCAGCTTAGGATACACCGCTTTCCATCTCTAAGACGACGTGTCGACATCTCCAGTGACGTCCAGTTTCGCAGTCATTTGGAAGAAAAGATGAAGCTCGCATCTAAAATACTGGATGTGTTTATCAGACCGAAGCGATTCATCACGCCGGGGTAGCGACTTCTCCTACATAAGGTTCACTCAAATCAGACCCCATTTGAAAATCTATGGGCGAAAGCATCGGCATATCAGCTTGGACCTTGTGACTCGATCTAAAAGCGCGCTGTGAGAATTGTCGATGATGCCATGCTCACACAAGAGGTATTGAGCCGCTGAGTCAGCAAGAGATTTCACCTCCCTGTGTGTGTTCTACCGCTTGTACCTAAGACGTGTATACCAATTTACAGACTGGTACAGACAGACCAACAAGGACCTATTAGCACGTGGCAAAATTAAAACTATCGCCGCCATCTTGTAAACTTGTAAACGTGTAACTTTTGACAGATAGCAGGAGTTGATGTTTATGTCAATCACGCTCTCATGCTAGTACCAAAAGACCCTTGTAGGTCTGTATATGTCTGTGGCATCGCGCGAGCTGTTGCTGCATCCAGCACTCGAGCTACCTACATGCACATCTTCAATTGTTTCGTACGGCAAATTGCAACTGTTGCAGAAAAAGTTTAACATTATGGAGCGCCATGATCGCTTAAATGTGATCTAGCTCCCTAAATAGAGATTAAAAAGAAAAAACAGCTCGCGCGCGGCCACAGAATATTGATACTGGCACGCGAACGGCGCCCTAGCTGTTGCTGCAACTGCGCATTCGCAGTGCGTTCGCTCGGCGAAGATCCTTCTAACATAACACGAAACAAGTTATAAATGAAACACATTTATGTTTGTTGTCTGCCGCAATGGTGTGAAAATGAGTAAAGCTCTAATTACAACTCTAATGGCAGCATTTCACATGGCTGTTTCAGTTTGCTTATATTCGCCTAATTCGCTGAAAACTTCCACCTTTAGAGAATTTACATACACACGTACATAGGAGCGTCGGTAGCCGAGCGGTTGAGTATCCGGCTCGTAAGCGTGAGGTACCGGGTTCGAATCCAGCAGCGGCCATGTACCTACCAATGACTCTTTTCTGAGTTATGTCCATTAGTTAATTTCTAACCGATGCTCTGACGGTGAGGGAAAACATCGTGATGAAACCTGCAAATTCAGGCAATTGAATTTGTAACCATGATCCAATCTAGTCAGGTTCCCCTGGTAGCTGGGTCAAGGAGGTCAGATGGTAGTCGCTCCACTGTAATTACCTGATTGCCAAATCCTGGATCATGGCGGACCCCGGGCTATCGTTCTCGAGAGCACAACCGCGACATTAACGCCAAGATGCTTATTTATACATACGTACATAGGTATGGACATACACTCACGCGCGTATCCCACAGGGGTAGGCAGAGGCCATCGAGTGCCATAAGCTACGACCCTGACACATCTCTTTGGCCTCGTCCACATTCATACATATTTTTATACATTTATGTCGATTGATGGTACGCCTGACCTTCTTGAAGAAGGTCATGTGATCCATTTGATTTAATCATATTTGATTCCACTCTACACGTCTAGAGAATTTATTTGACATTTTATTAATTTTTTCGAAAACTTGTTCAGGTTTAATTGAATATTTGCTATTAATAGGAACTTTCTTTACACACTAAGGATGTGGAATGAGCTCCCTAGAGTGGTTTTCCCTGGAGAGTAAAACATGGAGATTTTCAAGAAATGGTTGAAAAGGATTTTATGGGGACGGGCAGCGCGTAGGTGTCCTTGCCCTTGGTATTGCAAACGTCCATAGGCTGCGGTGACTGCTTACCATCAGGCAGGTAGTAAGCTTGTTTGCCACCTTAGTGGTATATAAAAAAAAACAGTTTCTGTAGTAAAAATAGTATGCGTATTCCTTGATTTTTTAACCCCCGACAAAAAACGAGGGGTGTTATAAGTCTGACATGTGTACTGTGTATCTGTGGTATGTGTAGAATTGTGTGTCAGTCTGAGGCATCGTAACTCTTGAACGGATGGACCGATTTCGATGCGGTTTTCTTTATTTGAAAGGCAGTTTATCTTTGTTTTATCATCACAGATTTAGTAATTTCGAAGATATTTTAGTATATATAATCTTGGTCGGGGGGTTTACGACGTTTTTCTGTCCGTTATGTTATCAATAACATAACATAACACAACGTCGGTCGCAAACACCCAAATCCCAACATATACCTATCCATTATCATACCGATTTTCTTTGCCATCTTACCTCAAATATAGCCAAAAGAAATTAACTTACAAATCCATTCCCAAAAGCAATGCCGTTGTCGTTAGATCAACCGCTTACTTCGCACGATAAGGCCCCCAGTGTCTTCGCATTAGACCGCGTATACCTCTGCGTAACCTCTTTTTTGTTAAGCACAGAAAAAAACGCAACATTTCCTTAAACACCCCCCACTTCCCCTCCTCATTTAGATAACTCGCTTCATTATGCGATATAATAACTACCAAGTGCCCGCAAATTATCCTACGTCGCTGTCTCGCTTTCACTTAGCTGTTTCTCCGGAGTGCGAAAGAGATAGGTGGTATGTTTTTTTTTTTTTTACAAAGTTGATAGGGATTGTGTCCATTATCTCGTCTGAGAGGATCTTGGGAGTAATGCGGTTAAGGATGGGAAGTATTAATGCTGTGTTTGATGTTTTGGTCTGTGTTGCTATGGCAGGTCTGGGAGGGCTTTATTTTTAGGCTATGGTGTGCCTCGGTCGCTTGGAGCAGTTTTTCCGCGTAATTTTTTTTCTATCACCATTCTGGCAACAAGTTTACGGCCTGCTTGATGGTAAGCAGTCATCGCAGCCTATGGACGTTTGCAATACCAGGGGCATCGCCCATGCTTTTACGACCCCGTAAAAACCTTTATTCTGGGCTATTAGAAACATATCAAAAATACAAAAAGGATGGCGGTGGTCATGGTACCCCCCTCCGCCCCCATTTTTAACGATAAAAGTGCTGTAGATTCCCTGTACAGCATATGCTGAGCTGAGTTCCTAGTTTTAACATGTTTGCAATTGCCAAATAAAATGTCTATATTTAAATAAATTTTAAGTTCAGTTGCGTTGAGCACTAAAAATAACGTTCGCCAATCATTTCGTGTCTAGCCTACAACTTCTATGTGATTATTCCTAGCTAATCTGTAGCTCAAAAGATATCCGTCCATCCCCCCGACCCCGCTCCGTCCCTAGCGCTGACAGAGACCGTAAATTAATAAAGCGCCGGTGGTAGCGCCGATAAGCGTTTTATTTCGCGCCACTCACTCACCGACGCGCTGTGCCTTAATGCTGGACCGCGATTGGCTGAGATTAGCGCGAAACTTGCCCTTGAGTTTGCTGGTAATATATTTTATAATGCGTACGGCTAAGGAATGGAACGCATTGCCTGCGAGTGTGTTCCCTGATCAATATAATCTGGATGCCTTCAAGGCTAGAGTGAAGGCTGTTCCAAGACGGGCATGCTCCATCTTCGGCGGAATCGTCACTTACTAACAGGTGAGATGGCGGTCAAATGCCTGTCTTGTCTGATATAAAAAATACCGCTAACGTGGAAAACAAGTGGCGGTTTCTATCTACCCCACCTGTAGGAAAGAGGTGTGGGCGTTATGTATGTATGTGCCAAGCTTACGGCGTGCCTGATGGTAAGGAGTTAAAAAAGAAAGAAAGGAAAGTCATTTATTACACATAGCATTACGACACAATAACAGTTACATAATTGACAAAGGGAACATTACTAATTATAACATTTAAAAGAATGCGTAGCCTCCAATGCCACTGTCGGTGAAGCGGCGGCCAGCATTAAGTTAGTATATTAACGTTTTCAAATACCAGAGGTATCACACTTGTGTTGCCGACCTCGTAAAAACTTGTTCACCCGTTTCTTGTTTAAGCCTGTACAAATTAAGAGCCGTGATCAGGATGACTCAACTTGAGCGGAAACGTGTGCCTTACATTTTGTGCCGTGACCAGGATATTTTTAAATTTTGGGTTAAAGTGTATAATTTAATGCTTTGATTCGGATTTCAGTGACTGTTTTCGTTGTGTGACATATTCTAAGACCAATATTCTATCTAAGTCATTGGTTTTAAGTTTGGTTTAAAGTATTATCATTTGTGATTACATTTGTCTCGCACATATTTCTGAAACCATATTGTTTTCGGGCTAGGGAACAGTATTCCACGTACATTATGGATACAGCTTTATAAGCCTCATTTGCGTTAAAGCTAGAGTCCGAGAGAGAGATGTGAAATATCGCCTCGCTCTAGCAAGGATACCGTACATTTTTAGCATTACCATTCGGTAGACAAAGTTCTCCTTTCGTTTTACTGTAGGTTAATTTATTTTACCCGTATAGGTTACATTCTTGCCATCAATCAACAAAACACTATTAACAAATCGTTCAGCGACCCACTCCGGAACCGCGCGTCGCCAAGAAAGGGTATATTCAAAACCCAATCAACCAGAAGAACTCCTTTTCCACAACCACGTTTCGAACATATCGGCGCAATCTCGAGCCAATGGCATCGGTAAATGCCTTTAAAGCCTCATTATGCGATTCCTCGAGCACTCGAGCGCTCGAGCGCGGCTATTCTGCAACCGCCAACCACAAACCAATCGCGCGCGAATCACGCCGACCCATTTGTCGCATAAATATTGGGAATGGCCCACCGATAGGCGAGTCACAAGGCCTTAGGGAGCTCGGTAGTGATTAGTACGGTTTGCTTGTGACAGATGGTTTGTGGTCCTTGGCGTTGGGAAGTTTAGAGCGGGTGGTTTGGATATATCATTCTATTACATTAGGGGAAATTAATCTTTGCTTTTGCGGGTTCTGGCAGAGACCGGGGTTGGTCGCTAGGATGGTGATGATTGTGAATAAGAGAAACTAATGATACGAGAAAGATACTTTAGTATCATTTCTTTTTATCTTATTATTAATTAAAAAACTAAAGATCTTAACGCTAACTTCGCTCTATATCTATGAATGTGCAATGTTCGTAAGGCGGTACATCAACAGATTTACTTTCAGCACGCGAGCTCGTCGCTGTGATCAATTAATTGCACCAGCCCATAAAACAACTCTATGTGGAAATAGTGTTATAATAATGGCGCCGAAAATATATAACAAACTACCGGCACACATCAGAGGGTGTAATGACTGGGTAGTATTTAAAAAAATAATACTTGATTATTTAGATGACAAAGCATATTACTCTATTAAGGAATTTTTAAACGACTCAACTTAAAATGAATTATTAACTATACTTTGCAAATATTGGAAATAAATAATGTAACTTAATGACTTATATAGGTATTATTAGCTTAGTAGTAAAATAAATTTGACATTATAATTATTTAATAACAATATGACATGTGCGTAGATATATCTAATTTGATTTGTTTGACCTAAAACTCTGAATTATTGTATGTCTGTGGGCAGACCACAGAGCTCTCTGTATTTACTTAAGATCTGTATATTATTTATAATTATGTATACCAACCTGTGTGTCACAATAAAAGTATTTGAATTTGAATTTGACTTTAATAATAATATATAATAATAATAAATTATTTATTTCAGACTCTTAGTCCATAGTACGATACAATTGTAATAATAGTATAAAACTGACAGAAAGTTTAAAGCAGTTTATAAAGAAAGTTTATTGCAGTCTGTCTTTAGTTGTGATGCAAGCTTCTTCTGCAACAGATTAATGAAACGATTGTACCAACATAGTACTGTAGCGCACGCGAGCGCTCGCGTGGACGCGAGCGGTTCAAAAATAGGACCCCAGATGAATTAGCAGTCAAATGCCTGAAAGTTTATTAAAAAATACGTGTGGCACTCGGGGACTGCCGCGGTAAAGCTATTGCATAGCATTTTTTATCAACTTATGCAATTATAATTATTTATTTATTTTATTTATTCAGTAATTTTTTTTACTCGTGGACGCGGCCAAAAATCACGCTGTCTCACCTAGCATTGTCTCTAAAAGAGATAGAATCAGTTATGAGCAGTTAGCAGCTAGTCTACACGCATACGTCTAGTCGCACGCACACAAACACCGTGCCGTGACGTTAGACGATGCACGGCTTTCAACGCCGCACCGCTGTGCCGGTCGGAGTGGGGGGTGTTAGGTTTTTCGTTACGGAATTTCTTGATTCGGTCGCCGCGCTCAAAGTCCGCGATAAAAGCTATGCAATTGCTTAAAACTCATCTGTTTCTTCAGTCTGCAAAAATGTATAATTGTTTTTTAATTTTGCATGAAACAGCTGATTAAATTTTCGCGATTTTAGAGTTGGTGCCCTAGTAAAAGTTGTATGTTATCACAAGCACATGCATACGCCTTGGTAAGTATCAAGAACTATTTAAAATCGTGATATATTTCCTTATTCCTTATCCTTACTGTCCGTTAGTCTGTATGTCTGTTAACCACGCAACGGATTTTAATGCGGTGTTTACACCAAGAAACACCGAGAACACCCGTGTAAAGCCGGGGCGGGTGGCTCTAGTCTGTGCTAAACAGGAGACAGAGGAGCAAGACATACAGTTGTTTCAATCTAGTAGTATATTGAATCAACACTGGTCCGTTTTTTACTTTGTGTAACTGATATCTAGCACTCATTTATTTTTCGTAATCTACTCATGGCTGACTGCCAAAAACTTTACACCGAATATTTTCCTAATAAATTATTTATGTTTTTATCTCGCGACAAAAAAAGGGGTGTTATATGTTTGACGTGTGTATCTGTGTGTCTGCCTGTAGCAGCGTAGCTCCCGATCGATATCGATACGGTTTTCTTTGTTTGAAATCCATTTTAATCGAGACCGCTTTGTTTCATTAAAAACGGTTCAGTCGTATACGAAATGTTTCACTAAAAATATACTTGGCCGGTAGTATTCCGGATATAAAATAAAACCTCCAAAATTAACCAGCAAATAAACATCGAAATTACCAAATGGATACATGCTAATTTCTGGCTCGCACGCTACCAACAGGCACTAAATTAAAACGCGCTGTTTTCTCGGGAGATTTAATAAAAATCTACATAATGTTTTAAAAACAAAAGAGGGCCTTACCGGGTACACCCCCGGGATTGTTGGAAAAACATCGAGGCTCTTACTCGCTTGTTTTAAGTTGTTTTATTCCACCCTAATGTAGGTAGCACACGTTTTTCAATATGTTCTAAAACATGACCATGTTCAAAAAGTTCATATGGTCCACTGTATACTCTATCCAAATGTTTACTGTATCAGAACGTACACTCCATCAGAATGTCCATTGTATCAAAACGTCCACTTTATCAGTACTACCACTGTATCAGAATGTCCACTGTACCAGAATGTCCACTGCACTAGAAAGTCGGTGTAATATCTAGAGGTCTGATTTCGAAAATCCTTTCAGCTTTATTTCAAAAACAACACATATAAAAGCAAGTAACCGTTGCCCTATCTTGCTTGACACCCTTGACATAACTTACTATTTAGGCTTTCCTTATATATGAACAACCGGGATATTATCGCCAAAATGACCAAGTAAATATAGATTTACCTGTAAAGCTTCAACGGTTTGTCAAAAAAGCGTGCGAACAAAAATCCTCGGGAATCACGAATCACATTTTGAAAGACGACGCGTACACACTCCCATACACGCCTAATTATAATATATTGCGATGACGGTCTGTTAGCTTAGGACGGGCGGCGCGATGCTTTCATAACAAAATTCCATGTGAAATTACACGTGTAATAAAATTCATACAGCATTTAGAACACATTTCTTTTTGTGAGAACAGTCTGGTTGAGGGCGACCAAGGTTGCCTCTCTGGGCAATAAAATGAAAGTAAGGAGAGATTTTTTTGTGATAGAAGGAGATGACGAGCAGGCCCTTCTGCTAATTTTATTTAACTGGGATACTAGTTGTATTAAATTGGGACTCAATTGCAACTCCATTACGATTGAGACAAATTGGATTTTCTGCTTAACTATTTTTTATATTAGTCTACCCAGGTATTTGACTGCCATCTCACTTATTGGTAAGTGACGCTACGGCCGAAGATAGATAATGCCTGTGTAGGAATAGACTCGCAATGATATAGTTATTGACTCTAGTTGAATTGCTTTTGGTTTTAGAATAGAATTGTAATTGTATTTAGACTGGACACGGATTCATATTATGTTATGTAAGTATACCGAGTATAAACATGCACAACACACTCACACTCACACACTCACACACACACATACGCACACACACGCACACACACGCACACACACACACACACACGCACACGCACGCATGCACGCACGCACGCACGCACGCACGCACGCACATTTTTTATTATTATTATTGTTGGTGTTGTTTTCTAAAATCTACCAAGAGCCTGCCGTTTTAGTTTACAATCGAGCTACAAACAGACTAAGAAACAGTTTAATGGCTGTTCATTGGAATGTCAAGCTGCTGAACTTTATAAATTTTCGTAATCGATTTCTGGTTGACGGGAAAATAAAACTGTGTAGCTTTAAGTCCGCCTTTGTACCTCAATCTGCATGAAGTTTAAATAAATTAATAAGTAATTCATTCAATTACTAATTTGACCCACTTCCCGGTGTTCAATTGAGCAGAAATTTGGTATACCTATGTAACTTGAATGATAATGCATTAATGTGGTGCCATGGAGCTGGTCTGATGATGGAGTTGAGAGGTGGTCATAGGAACTAATTAACGCAATATGATAACACCATCTTGTTTAGGCTCTTTAGAATGGTCTTAATGAGTGCTTATACCGCGCGATAAAAGCTTGTTATGAAAATATTTGTTCATTTATAAACTAATTTTTACAAGGGAGTGTATTTCCTAAACTCCATGTACAAACAGAAGAGTTTCATATTTCCCTCCCGAATTAGACTCGGTGACTTATCTCCTTCATTAGCTAAATACGATGTTTTTCTAAGATATTATGTCCCCTTCGCAATTTACTCAGCCCGATATCCATCAGTGGAGCGGCAAGTAATGGGATGGAGGTCGCACGTTTGGATAAAACGGAGACTCATTTAATTAAAAAATAACTTAGCCGACAGAAAACTCGACCAAGTTTACATATACACAAATACTTTCTAAACTACTAAACTGATTTAAATGAGACAAGGCAATGAGAATCGTCTAGATTAAATTGGCTTTCATAAAAAGACCGCATCGAAATCGGTCTCGTCTGTTCGGGAGCTACCACGCCACAGGCAGATCGACAGACACACAGACACGCGTAAAACTTATAACAACCCTCTTTTTCGTCGGGGGTAGAAAATAACTTACGATTTACAATAATTATAAGTACACTAGCGACTCGCTCCGGTTTTGCATGGGTTTTTTCGGCTTATCCGAGGTGATTTGTTTTGTGATTGCAGAGTGGTCAATGTGATTAAAGCCGCCCTAATGATTAGCGCGAGGTGTCCCTAGTATATAGACGAGATGTACCCAGGTATGTAAATTGCGATGTGCCCAATTCCACGATCGGTGCACGATATACTTAAAATAATATCAGATGCTTTCTCTAGTGCTATGCTATATAGTAGATGCTATCTAGTACATTCGCAGATCAGAAAATGAGTAACACCGTTTTGACGACCTGAGTGGTTCAGTTGTCAACACGCCGGTCTGCCATGTCCCCGGTCCCGGGCTCGATTCTCGGCCGAACAGAATTTGAAATGATGAATTTAAATTTCTGTTACGGGTGTTCTACGTATAATAAGTATGTATTTAAAAGTATTTATGAGGTATATATGAGTTATCTACCCATAGTACAAGCGTTGCTTAGTTTGGGCCAGATGGCGCTGTGTGAATTTATCCGTGAATATTTATTTACGATTATTTATTCATAACTACTAGTAGTAAGTAAACATAATAAATCCACCATTTTGCCGCACATTACCGCAGACATCAATGTTTTATTGCCCATGGGATCAGTTATCTAAGGTTTGCTTAGTTTACGGCAAGATGGCGTGTGTTTTATTTTATGTACTACGGCAGACAAACGGGTATGCGGACCACCTAATGGAAAGTGGTCACCACCGTTTGTGGACATCAGCAACACCAGAGGCCCACGATTATTTATTGAATAACGTTGTCATTGGCAACTCGCCTACCAAGCGTGATAACAGCAAACCCCTCCACTTATTCGGAAGAGACTCAAGTCCAGCAGTGGACTGAGCTGTTAATGATGACACACCCACATACATACACACACGTTCGTGAGTTTTACTTTGAAGAAGCAGCAAAGACAAATATAGGGTACTTGATGGCATAGTAGGATGGTTCGGGTGCCCGTGAGTTCATTGTTTTTGTGGACAATTTCAACCTCGGTCCATCGAATCGGACAGTTTATTTAAATGAAAATTATGTTTTTTGTTGACAAAAGAAATCAGTATCATTCATTTAAGACATAAGAGGTGTGAAAGTGTTGCCACTTCTGGAAAGAAATCAGTTCTCGCTAACCACAATCATTGTCAAAAAATTTGATAATTTGTCCTAAAAAATTTTTATAAATTCTCTAAAAAATATCGGATTTTCAATATTTCAATAGAAATTTTCGCGTTACAACCTGCTATGCTATTGTTCAAGAAAACATCCGTGAGCGCAACGATGAAACGTGACAGACCGTGGTCAGGTGGCCAAGCAACACACAAATTTCTATTGAAATTTGTTATCATCCGACAGAACATCCTTCATTTCAACGTTGCAATCAAATATGTTTCTTAGAGGATTGGCCACGATCTGTCACGATTCATCGTTGCGCTCACGGACGTTGTCTTAGAGAAAAACATAGCTGGATATTTGTTACATGACAGTTAGGTAGGTAAATGAACCGTAGATGTTATGTGTGACGGTTACCGCTTACCATCAGGCGGTCTGTCTGCTCGTTTGTCACTGAGTAGCATACTCAACATCAACCTGAAGATAGACCTGTCGACGACACCAGTATTCTCCACCATAAAATACCTGCGATACTGTCTACTAAACGCCAGCACCATGGCTCACCCGCCGTCAGGTCCGATCGCCGATCTCTCATCGGTCACTCGGTCCCGATATTTGTTTAGGACGCCGTCGTAAGAGGGTGTGGGCCTAACAACGCGCGCCAACTTTAGATTGGCCTGGAAACTGAGAAGATAATGTCTATGGATGGCTGTGTATGCCTGTGTAAGCTGGGATTTTTTATAACGTCTTGGGTGTTAATATCCCGGTTTTACCCAGTATAAATAATGATCATTATCACAGCCCATAACAGTCCACTGCAGGACTTAGGGTCTCTCCCACGAAATGGGAAGTTATTGCCATAATCTCCACGCTTGGCAGGGGGTTGGAGATCGAAGTGTTGTAAATACGTCAAACAATGGAAAACGCTGCTGCCCATTTTCCAGCCTACGGAGACTCTTGATCTTTTGCCTCGTAAACATTAGTCGCCTTGTACGACACCCACGAGTGTAAGGGGTTGGTGCTATTCTACTCTGCCGGACACCACACCGCCAAAATAATGATAGGAACGCCATAACCTAAAAGCAGACTCAACAAACGCGGACCCTAGTGACGATCTCAAATCAAGTATTGTCAATTTGTCAGTTGAAACTTGATACCTTGAGCATAGTCAAATAAGAACCCTGAGCGTTCGCGCGCACTGTGTTATCCAAAGTGCGATCTCATTAAGTTTCTGGATACGGGTGTCATTGTTGTAACGCTTGATTGTGTTGACTTTTTCTTTTGAAAAAGACTATAGATATCTTGGTATGAATATTCCGGTTGTGTTCCCCCGCGCGATGGCCCGGGGTCCGCCTAGACCATGATCCAAGATTTGGCAGATCAGGTAATAACAGTGGAGCGACTGTCATCTGACCTTCGTGAATCTGATAACATTCAGTCGCCTGAATGTGCAAGTTTCATTACGATGTTTTCCCTCACCGTAAGACCATCGGTTAGTGTTCAACTAATGTCCATATCTCAGAAAATGTTATCCGAATACTACAGCCTACAGTACGTAAAACAAATAAACCGATTGCTCCACTTAACTCGGTTCCTGGAAAACAAAACATCAATTCGGCCTATAGACGTGAGTCGTACAATCATAGGTCTTAAATACGTTTCAGGTTACGAATTGCTCTCTCCTTGTCCTCCCACCTTCTTTTAGCATTGGGGGGACAGAGACAGGGAGCGTGGAAGGATTTATTTCCGCTTTTAAGTATGCAATAAAGCAGGGTAGATTGCCCGATACGGCTGGTAGTAAAAGATGGAATAAAATTGGTAGTTTCAGACTAATGGTGAAGGCTTTGGCAGGCGAGCTGCGGTGTTTTGCCTGTTAATGAAGCTGTAAGCAAGGTGGATAAGCTACGGTTACGAAGACAGCGGCTCTGGTCTAGTGGCAACGTGTTTGCGGGATCGATAACGAAAGTTAAGTAACGCATGCTGATGCCGGTTACTGGATGGATGACCGTCTCGTACTTTGAGACTTGAGCACGACAACGCGCTCGCTATCCGTTAAGTGTGTTTCGATGCGAGGTTGACCAAAGTCTTCCGCTGGGGACCCTGAGACTGGATGAACAGTCACGGAACCCGATTGGCACCCAAAGATGGGCAATAAAACATTGATGTCTGCGGTAATGTGGGGCAAAATGGTGGATTTATTGTGTTTACCTACTTACTAATAGTCATGGATCGTATACCTATTCGGTATGAATTTTAATATATCACAAATTTATCTCCATCCATCCAGCTCCAACTCCATCGAGCTCATAAGGGATGACACCCGAATACTCAGGTGAAAGAAGGTATGTGTGCCTACGAACATAATTGGACTATAAAATAATAATAGACAAACTGTTTGTGTAGGTAAATTTTCAGAATATTCAAAAATATTCACCACCGATTTTGAAATTTCTTTCACAAATAGGAAGCTACATTCTGACAGAGTGTTATACGGTAGGTATATGTATACTTTATTACCCCACAAGGAGCGTCGGTAGCCGGGCAGTTGAGTATCCAACCCGTAAGCGAGAGGTACCGGGTTCGAATCCCGCTGCAGCCATGTACCAATGACTCTTTTCTGAGTTATGTACATTATTTGAATTCTGACCAATGCTCTTACGGTGAGGGAAAACATTGAGATGAAACCTACAAATTCAGGCAACTGAATTTGTAACCATGATCCAATCTGGTCAGGTTCCCCTGGTGACAGGGTCACGGAAGTCAGATGGTAGTCGCTCATCTGTAATTACCTGATCGCCAAATCTTGGATCATGGTCAAGGCGGACCCTGCGCCCTCGTTCTCGAGAGCACAACCAGGACATTAACGCCAAGATGATTTTTTGATTATTATTTATTTATTTATTTATTAGTTCATTACACAGTTTAACAGCAGTTAAATTCATTCGTTAATTACCCCACACGATAGTTGCATATTACCCGACTTTCAAATCGCACTTGGGTAAAAACCGGGATCGCCACATAATAACCATACTAGTGGTATAAACCAAAATACAATCAGAATTCGCGAACGCCCAGGAAAGTGACTCGTGCAATGCCAGCCATTCTGGTCGCTCCAACGTTGCCAATTAGTCACAGTGGGCGCCGATTCGATTAGAGACTGCGAGTCGCTCGTCTCTGTGGCTATTGGCTGCGAATCTAGTGGCTCACTGTCTAGTAGATGCAAAATAAATTTGTTTTATAGGTCCCACAAGGTGTACGGACGACCTGGTAAATATCGCAGGTACCAGCTGAATGCGGAAGGCACAGGACCGGCCTTTGTGGAGACATGCCCGCCCATTCCAGGCACAGCCGGACCGCGCCCGCCATACGGCTGTAATTCCTTTTGGATACTCGACGTATGACGTGGTATCCCATGTCGTAGGCCAAAGGTAACACTGTGGCTGGATGGTCACTTCACTTCCTAATAGTTTACTAGATCAGTTCTCATGTTTTCATGACAGTACATTTTGTTGAATTAGGGGTTCCGACATAGCCCGAAGGGTTGCCAAGCTTAAGTGGCAGTGGGTAGGGCATATAGCTCGCAGAACAGATGCTGATTGGGCAGTAAAGTTCTCGAGTGGCGACCACGTATCGGAATATGCAGCGTGGGTAGGTCTCCTGTAAGGTGGACCTCGATGACCTGGTAAAGATCGCAGCTGGATATGGATGAGTGAGCAGCCTTTGTAGAGGTCTCTGAGAGAGGCGTATGCCCCAGAATTGGGAGTCTTTTGGCTGATATGATGATGATGATCAAGGGTTCTACATCACATTTAAAAACGTGGGATAAGCCTCGACCAAGTATACATTTACTTCAACATTTCCTAAACTACTGAACCGATATTAATGAAACAAAGTTAAAAAAAGGTAATTGAGTTGACCTGGCAATATATACAAAGAAAACCGCATCGAAATCGGTTCTGTGATGCTGACAGACACTCACCTACACAGATCCACAGATTTTATTTATTTTATTTACTTAAGGAAAACCAACAGCAATGATTACAATATAAAATAACACTGGCGGCACAGAGCCAATTACAGGTTTCCACCGATAGACATGGTATAAACTAATACATACTTAACTAAAAGTTAAGCATACCGAACAGTCTATAAGACTACAATTTCAAATTAAACTAAAATACACCTACAATACCCGAAAGTAATGCAACAATAGTTAATAAATAATATGCTTTAAAAAAATGCTACAACGTGTCGAAGTAATACTTGAGTATCCGGTTTCTCGCTGACTTACAACTTCCACATATCAACCCCTATTTTATCGTCAGGTTAGGTTGGTGCACTGACTGCACCAAACCCCGTCCTTACCGCGTCGAAACCGCCCCTAAACACAAAACCGGCGACCCATTCGCCCCGAAACTGTCGCCGCACTAATTGCATCCATGTAATCGCCCTCACAGAGCCCACAGAGCCCTCAGAGCCCTCAGCCTCTCGTGGCGAGTGCTACGTTCGTTAAGCGAACGCCTGTTAGCGAGCGTTCGTGCTCGCTACACCATGCAGAACAAGCATTGCACGGCTTATGAGTCTTATGACCACTGCAGGCGTGTGAAATGATTTAAGGTTTTATTTAGCGGTTCACTTCGTTGTTTTTAAAATACTAATGTATAGCTGGTTAACACCAGGTCTGCCACACAGAGGTCCCGGGTTCGATTCACTGCCGAGATTGAAATGATGAATTTTAATTTCTGTTACGTGTCTGGGTGTAACATGTATGCATTAAAAAAGTATATGTCGTAGATTAGGGCAGACTCTAACAGGGGAGAGATTCATCAGCCTTCTGATATTTTCGGGATTGTTTCGTGAAAATAAAGATCAACCGAACAGTTTAACAGTGTATTGAGATAATAAAGCATTATTACAATAAGAATAGCAAACAATGAAAGAATAGGATGAATTTAGTATAATTTCAGTAGCAGATAATAATGTGGGACTACCGAACCCGTGGGTCACTGGAAGACCCGCCACCACCCATGGCCTCCTGCTAGGCCGAATCTCAAGGTGCGCCAGGTAATCTTTTCACGTGCGCCCTTGTCCAAATTATATTTGGTAGTACCTTCTATAATCACACTCTCCTTTATGGAGTACGGCTATATTATGTGAGGCAATAAATCAAAACTTTTTCTCTCTTCAATGAATGAGACCTAGTTCCACGTCTTCACTCGTCGACGGTCGGATGCCAAGTGTTCGTTGCGGCTGTGCGCCGATTATGACGTCTTCACAGTATTCAAAGCTATCCGCAAGGTGGCGCTTCGATTGTCGTTGCTTTTCTTAGTCAAAATGATGTCTAGGCTCATGACCGTCTACGACATATATTAATAGTAAAATCAGTTATGTAATACTCATAACACAAGTTTTGCTTATTTTGGGGCTAGATGGCGCTGTGTGACTTTGTCCAAGAATATTTAGTACCTATAACAAAATTAAAAACTTGATTGTCTGTCGATTAACACTTTTCATCAGCACTATCTGCTTATTTGTTATTGTGTAATAACAGAGAGAGTGATCTGTCGGGACCGGGAAAGGGCGTGACATCAGAAAATTCCGACTACTACTAAACTGAATTGAATTAAGAAGCTGAAAACCATCCCCATTTAACTCACTTTCAAATAAAGATATTTGAATGTGGAAGAGGCAAACGAGATGTGTCAGAAACGTAGCTAAGTAATTATCTTGGCGTTAATGTCCTGGTTGTGCTCTCGAGAACGAGAACGGCCCGGGGTCCGCCTTGACCATGATCGAGGATTTGACGATCACTATCTGACCTCCGTGACCCTGCGCTACTAGGGAAACCTGACCAGATTGGATCATGGTTACAAATTCAGTTGCCTGAATTTGCAGGTTTCATCACGATGTTTTTCCTCTCCGTAAGAGCATCGGTTAGAATTCAACTAATGTACATAACTCAGAAAAGAGTCATTAGTACATGGCCGCAGCGGAATTCGAACCCGGTATCTCTCGCTTACGAGTTGGATACTCAACCGCCCGGCTACCGACGTTTTAGGATCGTAGCTACGTACGTATGTCAAATAAAGAAAACCACATCGAGACCGGTCCATCAGTCGATATCGATGCCTCAGACAGACACACAGATACAACACCCGTTTCGCGTGGGGGGTTAAAAATAACCCCAAAGAGAACTTTCTTGGCGTAATTTATTCTGATCAGCGCACAATTAAAGCGAAGGGCTGGTGTCTCTGCTAATCAGGTTACGGCGAGTCGGCGCTTGTCGTCGGCCATTATTCAAATTATTGGGGCCATTAAAGGAGAGGCCTTCATCTGTGTAGGATATGGCACTCGGATAAAGTAGAAGGAGCTTTGTTTTAAACCGCTGACGAAAAAGAGGGGTTACTTAGACTGGTGCACTTGGGGCTCCCAAAAAGGTCGACCGATTTCGAAGCGGTTTTCTTTATTTGAAAGGAAGTCTTTTTTATACCGCTAAGATGGCAAACAAGCTTACGGTCTGCCTGCGCTGATGGTAAGCAGTCACCGCAGTCTATAGACGTTTTAAATACCAGGGGCATCACCCACGCGTTGCCGACCCCGTAAAAACTTACCACAACCTTAGCGTAAGATAGTTTGGAAAATATATGAGTAAATGTAAACTTGGTCGGGATTTTTCGACGTTTTCTGTCGCTTAGGACTCTATACTCTAGGATTTAATGAAGAAATAACTCGTTATAAGAGGACAGGGCAGGCTGTCAAATAATTCGTGAGCATTAGACAGTATCACAAAAAGGATCTGACCCGGTGGCCTAAACTGGAACTGTGGAAAAATAACAGGATTTCACTTTGAAATGTATTCTATAGATGTTTTGTTAAACCGCCATCTCACCTAATGGGAAGCAGAAGCCATTTGGCTGAAAATGGAGCATGACTATCTAGAATCAGCCTATTCACTCTATGCTACAAGGTTGCGGTGTTCAGGGAATACATTGGCAGCAAAGCTAGTAATCATCTTAGCGTTAATATCCCGGTTGTGCTCTAACGCGCGTGGGCCTGGTGTCCGCCATGACCATGATCCAGGGTTTACCAGATCAGATAATTACAATTCAAGATTCAAGTGACCCTATTAACAGGGGAACCTTGCCAGATTGGGTCACGACTACACATTCAGTCGCCTAAATGTGCAGGTTTCATCACGATGTTTTCCTTCACCGTAAGAGTATTGGTTAGTGTACAACTAATGTACTTACGTAACTAAGAAAAAGATATTTGGTATGTATACCTATAGCCGCCATGTCTGGGGATCGAACTCCGCACCTCCCGCTTTTGAGTCTCTGCTCCTAGCAAAGCAGTATTACTTGTAAAGTATCTATCTGTTAGGTTCAAACTCGTCATCCGCAGTCCCTAGCCAGCTAACTGGCGTTCAAAGACCTAACGTAATCGAGTTCAAAACTTTTGAAAACTGAATGCTTTCGACACAAACTAGGTAATATAATTTCTACGATGACAGAGTTTCAAAATGAACCCTTCGGGTTATTTCATGCAGAGAAGACTGGACTCGGATAATGTGCATCAATGTAGCATAAATTATTGTCCATTGCGAGTTGTTACTCTACTACTTAAATATTTTTAGCCCACCTGATGGTAAGCGGTAACTGTCGCCCATAACATCTACGATTCATGTGGATAGGTTGCAGGCAACAAAAATACAAAACTGCAGATGCATTGTCACTGTGAGGATTAAGACGAAAAAGGTACCTCATGCATGTAACTGCGCCCGGCTACCTTATCTTTCAAACCGGAACACAACAATGCAAGCATTGTTGCTTGGCGGCAGAAATAGATAAGGCTGTGGTACTAACCTAACCTAACCTGATATGAGGCCGCAAAATGTTTTTTTGTGAGTCTATAAGCAAACATGCAAGCGGGCTATCTGATGGGAAATACCATATTACAGAGGACAGAGAACAGGAGCATTAGGAGAAGTAGGGAGAAAAGGAGGAGGAGGTATTACGTAGTTGGGGTAACTTACGAGGGGTTTGAACTCTAATCACGCGTAACTAGTTTTAAGTTTGGATCTTAGCTCAAATAACCATCTTATTACAGAACGTATTTTAAGTTTTACTCAGCTGAACATGGACTCAAGTTCTGTTTATATTATCTATGATCGAAGTGTATTCTCATTAACAGTTTTATTTTATTATCAACACTGATTCGTTATAAATATTTTCACTCTATTGTAGTTGATCTAAAATGGTTTGTGATAGTTTATTTTAACTAAAAAAATACGCAAATAAATCTATTCTCAAGAGTAGTGACAACAATATTTAATTCAAAGAATTTGACATAAACTTCAATCAAGATTCAGCTTTACTAACGCTGCCTGGACGTTATTAACAACAGGGGGGCGATTCTTGCGCTGTGACATCTCAAATTCGACATTTTCTCTAGCCAATAAACTGTATAATATACTGATACGACTGTCGAAGATAGTTGAGAAAATATTTTTTGGCTGCGATAGACTTTTCAATATCATTAATAATGGAGATCCCTATGTAGTTAGAAGCAATGTCGAAGTCAAGATGTCACAGCGCGATAATTAGGCCCCAGAGGTATTATCAATGCATTATCCACATTTTATTAAACCACGGCACATGCTGCTCTTGCAGATGGGTAAATGGTATGGTACCTACCCTAAGTAGGTAAACGATAGGGTAATAAATACAGCACGCTTTATTTTCTACCTCATTGAGGGGTTTGTCGAACGTCGGTGGCCTAATGGTTAAGAGGTCCGACTCGTAAGCGAGAGGTAACGGGTTGGAACCCTAGGGCCGCCATGTACCAATGACTTTTTCTGAGTTGTGTACATTAGTTGAACTCTAATCGGTGCTCTTAGGGTGAGCGAAACCATCATGAGGTAACCTGCACATTCTGGCAACTGAATGTGTAACCATGATCCAATCAGGTAAGGTTCCCCTGTTAACAGGATCACAGAGGTCAGACGGCAGGCGCTCTACGGTAATTACCTGATCTACCAAATCCTGAATCCTGGTCAAGGCGGACCCCAGTCCCTCTTGCGCGAGAGTACAACCGGGATATTGATGCCAACATGATCATTTATAGAGAAAGGGGTTTTCCTGATCAATTTGCATAACCTCGTGGCCCCACCGGTCCCGCTAAGTAACGATCACACCCAATAGCGCATCCTTGACAAAGGTCGATAATCTAATATCGACAATCGATGTCGATAACATCGCCGACATAGATGTCGATGGATTGGGGCTCACTAATGAATTGTGATCGCGGCCGATTCGGAGATAGATATTCGAGAGCCTTTGATGGGTTCGCAGTGACGGATAGGCGGTGATTGCGTTTTTAGATGTAATCGGTTTAGGCGGGGAGGGGCAGGGTTTGGAGGTCGCTTCTTTGTACCTATGAGTTTAGATAAATAAAGTAAGTGGAGTGAGAAGAAAGAATGACGGGAACAACTAGTTTCTGAACCCAATATTTTTGGCGAGATCTTGAGAGAGAATGTACACTGCTACCCAGTTAAGTCCTGAAAGTAAGTGTAAGTAAGTGTAAAAACATGTCATAATCGCAGGTACCTGTTCGAAGCAGTTTAGAGTTACTTGGCACGAAAATTATAATATGAAGAATAAACTGTTCGTTCTAATACGAAATACGTTTATAACAAAATTCGTTGGTTTTACAACGAACCTTTAGCCTTAAGGCGTCCAGATTATAATGATCAGGAAACACACTCGCAGGCAACAGACGGCCTCAGTCTGAACCTGGCACTTGTGCCACCTTCCATCCTTGTTCCACCTTGTGCCACTTGTGTGTGTGTGTGGTCTTGACTACTGTTTATATTCATATTTGGTCCGGAGAATTAAGACATAGAGGATCGTCGCCCTTGATCGATCGAGCTTGCTGGTCAAGCGGTTCCCCACCTTGTGGGCTATCCCCACGTTATAATGATCTATAGATATTTTAGTATAAATACAGTAAGAAATAAAAAATGAACACTTATACCTGTTTTAATCAATAAAATATTCATCCACATCGTTGTCCCCCGGAATAGTGCCCAGAAAGTTCCTCTATCCGAGGAACGAGCCAGCTCTCCGGTCACCTGTGCTGTAAATTAGCTGTTTGCTTAAATCTCTAAAAAGCTTTAAAACGTTAGGGCCCCGCGGTCCCAATGTGTCGACCCCAAATGGCTGAAATATGAAGTCCTGGGCTAGCCTTTCATATTTCCTGTGTTTGAGGTCCTCAGCAGCAGAGGCCGCAACTTCAGCGTTGCAGGCGGTGGAGGTTTTATGGGACGGCGCCAGAGTGTCCACGCAAGTAGCATGTCGCACCAGCGAACTCCCTCGTTTCCAAGCAATGAGCATAATGCTGTCAGACCTCTTGCCATAATCACGTACGGTACCCTTCGGCTCTAATACGGCCGGTACGTACGTTCATCATCATCATCATCATCATCATATTAGCCGAAACACGCCCACTGCTGGACATAGGCCTCCCTCAGAAGTCTCCATAAAGGCCAGTCTTGTGCCTTCCGTATGCAGCTGGTACCTGCGATATTTACCAGATCGTCAGTCCACCTTGTGGGAGGCCTACCCACGCTGTGGGTAACAGCCTATAACAGCTACGCAAGCGCACTGTCCATTGCGCGCGCGCAGACCAGTCGGAATATCATCTCGACGCCGGTTTCACGTCGCTTTATCCCAGCGCTGGCTTGTTCGCGATACGCTCTTTTACACGGTAGGTACTTCGCTTATTGCCATGTGTGTTTATGTGTTTTAATAGTTTTATTATTTCTTCCTCTTCTGCTTTTTAGAGTATTGCTGTGTACTTCACTCCTTCTAGACTTTGTGTTTACACAAAGAACGGGGTACCTGCAAATGTTGGACTGATTTCTTATGCAATCAACCGACGGACTGCAGGTATCGACCACTTGTAATATTTATAGCCGATACAACATCCATTCAAAGCAAAGTACCAGCTCAATTAAACAATATTTCAAACAAAGAATACCGCATCGAATTCGGTCCATCCGTTCGAAGCCATAGACAGACACATAGAGGTACAGAGCTAGGTGTCATGTGACACGTGATGCCAAACTTATAGACAGTGAGGCCACCGTAGATTATTCTATGTCACCGAGTACAAGAAAAAATCAACTTTATAGCGATAGTAGAGGTTTAGGAGACCCACAAAATGTTGCTCTGCCAGTGTACAACGTTCAGAATAGGAAAAAAAATTTTCACGGAAGAATCGCGTTCGAAACGCCTACATTCGAGGTAGCCTTGGCGTCCGTGACATTGCAGATAAGCTGCAAAAGTGCCGCCTTCGATAGTATGGCCACTTATTGCGTAGACCGGCAAATAAAATTGGGAATAAATGTTCGACCATGCCACCCCCGCCAGGCGCGGGAAGGTGAGGTCGGCCCAAGAAGCGACGGCTTGACGTCGACAAGAATGGTATGCGTGCCAATAAGCTCACCACCAAGGATATTGAAGACCGAATGAGTGGGCCAAGAAGAGGATAGGTAAGTAGTATCGCTACGAAAAGTCCGAAGTTAAAAGTTTGGGTGTCTAAAAATATATTTTTTCGGGCCACGATATGGAAGGGCAGGCCAACGTTTAGTTGGTCTCCTAAACCTTTACTATCGCTAGTGGAATTTTTCTTGTACTCGATGACTTGTACTTGTACTAGGTCTAGAATAACCTACGGTGCCCTGACAGACACTGTCCTGGCAACGGTCGTGCGACCATGGTCGTACGACGGGCTCGCACAACCAAATTCAAAATTCAAATTCAAAAACATTTATTCAAATTAGGTTTTTACAAACACTTATGAACGTCATACCTACATAGGTAACATAAAATAAAAATCTATTAAGATTTTAAAATGCTAGGCGCCGCGGCATCATCAAGCGCATTTCCTAGGCCATGCTGAGACCGACTGACTAGTCAAAACAGCCGGAAGGCACGGCCACAGAAAAAAAAAAAAAAAAAAACCGCAACTCCAGCGCCGCCACCTGTCACTGTGACACTGTCAACGCACCGTGCACATCAACAATGCCGTTCGCAAATCGCAAACGATTAAACTAATCTATAATACAATCTGAGCTAATGTAACACAGCATAAAATCTAACTTTTTACATAATATTATAATAAATGAGTACTGAATTAATTAGTGAGTCAATTATTGAACAAATAATGACGTGCCCTATGGTAAGTACATAGATGCTCCATTATGTTATGATTATGATTTAGACGGAGTACAAAAACTGGAATGTAAACATTGCAGAACGTGCTTTCTTTTCTTTGCCGGAGATAGGAGACCTTCAAACCGCCCGTCCCACGACCATGGTCGTACGACCGTTGCCAATTATGCCTGCGCGACAATCAATTTTTTTTATAACACAAAGGTGGTAAACAAGCTTACGGCCTGTCTGATGGTAAGCAGTCACCGCAGGCTTTGGACATCTGCAATACCAGGGACATCACCCATGCGTTGCCGACCCCGTTAAAAGTTTTTCACCCCTTTCTTGAAGAACTCCATGTTGTACTCTTCAGGGAAAACCTGTATATTATAAACACCCTCTTTTTTCGTTAGAGGCTAAAAACTGTCAATAAATAAAGGGGCATCTACACGCTGAAATGCTCCGAGGAATCGATTAATGCATAATTAAATCAAACACTCTCTCTAAAGGCGATTAAATTGGATCCAGGTTGGCATTGGCACTCAGACCTAGGTACCCAAGGTTAAATTACAGGTGTCCTGGGTATATTATAGTGTTTATCTATCTATCTATAACGTAGGAGCAGTTCTTTTTTGTAATTTTTTTTTAGTATATAGGTATTTGACTGCCATCTCATCTGATGTTCAGTGAAGATGCAGTCTACGAGGGCGTATGCCTGTCTATTAAGTACCTATTCACTCTTGTCTATCAGGTATCGGGTTCGAATCCCGCTACGGCCATGTACCAATGACTCTTTTCTGAGTTATATACATTAGATGAATACTAACCGATGCTCTTACGGTGAGGGAAAACATCGTGATGAAACTGCACATTCAGGCGACTGAATGTCTAATCATGATCCAATGTGATCAGGTTCTCCTGGTAGCTTTTATAGTAGCCTAGTATTGTACTTAACAAATTTGATCCATAAATATTATAGTTTGTCGTGTGTGTCTGTGGCTCTGTGTATGTGTGAAGGTGTGTGTCTGTCGGTGGCATCGTAGCTCCCGACCGGATTAACCAATTTTTATGCGGTTTTCTCTATTTGCTTGTTTAATCGCGATAGTTCTTAGCTTTGTAAAATAATAGTTTAAGAAAATATTTGAGTAACTATATGTTAACATGGTCGAAGGTTATCTGATTTTTTCTTTCTGTTAGATTATATAAAAACTGGGTCAACATTCCAACAATGTCCAGACAAATAATAACCAATATTATTTTATAGGGGTTATATTATCTATCCTTCTAAAATACGATACCCTAGTATCTACCCAGAAATAACAGAAGCATTTATTTGTCTTATGATAATCACTTATTCTGTTCCAAAAACCAAATTCATTCAATCAGCGAACCGCTACGCTTGAGGTTGTCAATTGAAAAAAGTAGAGAGCCAATTTGATGGCAGTTTGAACTCTATTCAATTGACCTAAGGAATGTTATCGATAAGCCAGCCAAAGGCCACTGGATTAGCGTAATCAGAGTAGATCACAAGCTGCTGCATCCGACGCTTTTCACATCTTTATCTCCGTTTCCTTTCCAACACAACGCGATATTGTTTGTTCTCGATTCGAGAACGAAGGCGAGTTGCCATCGAGTTTTAACTGGTTCATAATCTGTTAGTCAAGGTTGAAGAGTTAGCCTGGATCATCAACGCAGTCCATAACAGTCCATTACAGGACTTAGGGCCTCTTCTCATGGAGAAGAGGTTATTGCCATAATCTCCACGCTTGGCAGGCATAACAATGGAAAACGCTGCTGCCCATTTTCCAGTCGCCTTGTACGATACCCACGACGTGTAAGGGGTTGGTGCTTCACACGGCATAATTTTGAGGTATCCTATTGGTCGGGCGACGTCCGTCGTACAGTTAGGACAGCGCCATTGGCATAGACATAGACAAATCTTTATTTGGCACAAATACACGTCCAAAAGAATTAAATATTTAATTTACTAAAAAAGGAGAGTAGGGCGATGTGACGTCGGATCAAACTGGACCAGCCTTCCTAAATATTAGGAGGTATTTCATTTCGAAACAGCTATCAAGCACAAGTTCCCTCTGGACTACTTCAGCCACCTTTGAGATGGATCAGCAAAATATCAACTGGCTGCTTTGGATTCGGTGGAGAAGTGTGCAAAGAGAATTATTCGTGGTTCAGAGCTGAAAGACGCTAAGCTGCAGAACCTTGAACATCGATGTAAGGTTGTGCGTTGGTCGGTAGCCTACAGGCTGTATTCGGGGAGTGTGCAAAGGAATTGTTCGATCTCATTCCGCCAACGCCTTGCCGCCTTCGAAGCACAGGAGGCGGGCAGAGGTTCCACCTGTAGCGACATCTATCGCTCCAATATAGAAACCTAACAATTCTCACATTATGAGTACACGAGCACAAGGTTACCAAGCATCCGCACATAGATGACGTTGACCGTTCCTACATCCCGCTGGTGTGTTCCAACTTCCGCGGCATACTACTTCCGACGATTAACTGTCCGACCCCTGGACCCCTAGTCACAGCACTCGGTCAGGTGGATAATTACCCTTTTCCACCTTCAACATCTTCGCTTGCAAACATTAGCAGCTGCTGTCTTATTTTTTTTCCGCTAAACACCGTAACATAGTAGATTTAATATCAGGTATTCACTCGAACCGGTTTGTCTCGACATTTCTAACGCGTACAGCTAAGGAATGGAACGCTTTGCCTGCTAGTGTGTTTCCCTTACAGTACAACCTGGACTCCTTAAAGGCCAGAGTGAATAGGCTGTTTCTAGATATGCCCCACCTTCGGCAGCATCGTCGCTTTTCCTCAATGCGACGCAGGTCAAATGTCTGTCTAGTATATTGTAAAAAAATATTTCACTGCCTGGTGACTGCCGTGGACTTCCGTTATTTAATCTATACTGTAGTAGATATGGGATTTGTCAGCAGAGCCGATATCTCAGGACTCGTGGGGCACGCATCCATTTTAGTGAATTTAATTATTTTAGTATAGAATTGGATCTCCATCATTGAATACGAAACACTATTCAAAGAGCACCTAAATCCAATTCACTATGCTCTAAAATCAACGGTAGGGGCTCTAGAAATCCATTACAATGATAGCCGCCTTATCGGACGGGTTGCTCCCATCCGCACCGCGGCGCCGGCATTGTTTGACTCCGCCGGATTAGTTGGGAGTGAACCAATTTGTATGAGTGCTGAGATAGCAGGAGACAGTTTGCTTAAGATTTTTTTTAATGGTAGAAATAGGTTACAAAGGAAAGTAAGAAGAAATTATTGTTTGTGAAAGATGCTGTTTTGTTAAACTTTAAGAAAAATAGGCGTACGATAGAATATAGGGCGTTAAGACGAAAATGTGTTAAAGGATTATTCATAATTCTAGACTAGACTAGACTAGAAAACTAGTGGAGCTGGGGCGACTTCGTTCGCGTACACCTACAGTACTCCTACCTACCCTTTTTTCTTGCTTATAAAACTTCCGCATTTGACCGTTGTCTCACCTGGTGCGGCCGAACCCACCAAGTGAAGGTGCGGCCGAAGATGAACACCCTATTCGCTCTAGCCTTGAAGGCATCGAGATTATAAGGATGAGGGAACACACTTGCAGGCAACATGTTCCATTCCTTAGCCGTACCCATTATAAGGTTAAACCAACACGGTTTATGCGAATAGCTCTACGAAATAAGGATGGAACGTCCGACTGGGTTTCGTCTCCCAATGGCGGAGGGGCCGCTGCACACTTCGCACACTCATCGAAATGCAACCTATAGAAAACTGACAAACACGCAACCATACGCCATTGTGGTATACTCTACACCGAATACGAATTTTAATGATATTCCGTTTAAGCGAAATAATAGAACATGAACGGAGGCGCCACTTTCTTCCGAAAACCCTCCACGTAGACGGCAAAAATTAGTTCCTCTTTCAAAAATTTACTTACATACGGAAACTGTACATCTATTCCCCAAACCATTTGCTCCTATGTAGTCGTAAATCGCTCGATATCATCGCAACAAAACGCTGTTTTATATTCCAAAGCAGTAAAACACTATCGATAAGGACACGTCGTAAAAACGGCGCGAAAGAAAATAAATAAATACTGCGCATATTTCATATAAAAATAAATGAAAATAAAGTAGAAACGAATATTTGTATAACGCCGTGAGGTGTGAAGAAATCATGGTTGTTGAGTGCAAAATTGTTTAATTATGCAGATGAAGGTAAGTAGGATCATGAATTTGGTAATTCTGGTATGATAGAATCTAAAATGGCAGTGGGCAGGGCACATAGCTCGCAGAACAGGTGGCCGATGGGGCAGAAAAGTTCTCGAGTGGCGACCACGTAACGAGAGACGCAGCGTGGGTTTGATTGCAGGTACCGGCTGGATGCGGAAGGCACAAGACCGGCCTTTGTAGATATTTCTGGGGGAGGCTTATGCCCAGCAGTGGGCGTCTTTAGTCTGATATTATGATGATAGATAGCAAGTGTAACTGACGAGCTTGTTTATCAGGACCGTAATAAACGGATCCTTCTTGTAGTCTTTGCCTAGGGAAGAAGTAGGAACTTTCCAAACCCTATATATTTGGTAGCTCCGTAGACAAAAGGAAAATCATTTTGAAATTCTACAATGGAGAATTTGATGTTCTGTGAAGTTTTAAAAGTACTTCTAAAAAGTTAAGGTATCGTATCCACCTGCCCTTACAGGTTTTAAGACTTTCGTGGTTATTCACTACACATGTTATCGGGGTTGTTACCACGGTTAGTATTGTTTTCACCTACCCTTATCCCATTTTAGATGAGATCGGCTCAATGCGACTTCTTCTTTCATCTCTTTCATTTCTTTCATATCTCATCTCGATACTCACCTTTCACCCACATCCTTCTTCAATCACACAGTCCATCCATGCTTTCTTAGGTAGGCCTCTACCGAAGACTAAGTATCCATCCACAGTATTAGTGTCCCACTCATTAAAGAAAAAAATATTTTAATTCTGCCATTTGAAATTTTATATCCGTTTCAAATAGCTCATTGGTAATTTTCTTTTATCAAGTTATTTCCTTCATTGTACAAGTAGTATTCCGTAAAATCTTATCGTTAAATGCTTAGTGTGTTAGAACAAAAAACTGCTTTACAGATGCAATCGACATACAAGGTGTTACTAACAGTCCTAGCATTAGTAAGCTACAGCGAGCAAGCCCCGGAGAAACGCAATGACAAAAAGAAAGAGGTCGAACTCTTAGAGAAGGAGAAAAGTGAATTGTATAACCAAATAAATAGTGCTATTGAGGAGAGCGTGAAATCATTCCTGCACACCAACACTTCGGAAGCAGCGTTGGGTAAGCTTATTTTACATTTTTAGATATTGGTAAAAGGATGCCAGTGAGCAAGCCGGACCTAAGGGTACGTTTCTTATACAAATGATATGTAACCATTTATTTATTTATTTACATTATTTCAAGGGTTCGGCATTTTTTATGTATGTTTGTGTAACTGGCCGTTAGTAAATGTATCAAAGCCGTGACATGGATTTCTACACGTTCATTGTGTAAAACAAAGCAATGAAAAAGAAAAATAATAAAATCACAAAACAATGCCATCTAGCGGCGAATAGTGTTTAATTTTCGGTTTAACGGTTTTATTTTATATTATTAACGTGCAGGAATTGATTTTACGGTCGATTGGATACATTTACTAAGAGTATAAACCATAATATAATTACCAAACTCTCAAACGAATGAAAGAATTGTAAGAGAAATTTAGAATGGGTAACGAACCACCTTGAGCTATCACAGCCGCCTATAGGCACCGATAAGGCGATGAATTTAAGTAAACAATTTAAGCCTAAAATTTGTGACAATAAGAACGTAGATTTACAATGGATCCCTGAGTACTGTATAGTCAGGATCTACAGCGGCTATCCGAAGAGACACTGAGATTTATCCCTCAGGCGACCTGAGACCACGTTAACAATATTTTGAAACCGGCAACAAAAAGAAAAAAGTAAAGGTACAAAACATTGGTTCTGACTAAACTCCACAAAAAAGAGTCAGGGCAAAATACAAAAAAAGAGAAAAGTCATATGTAAATGCCGGGAATAGGGAGTTTGCAGTTAAACTAGAAGAGCAGATAGTCAAAGAACTCAATGCCACTCAATGTATGGATGCCTTCAAGGCTAGAGTGGATAGGCTGTTCCAAGACGGGCATGCTCTGTCTTCGGCCTCATCGTCACTTACCAGCAGGTGAGATGGTGGTCTAATACCTGACTTGTCTTACTTAAAAAAAACACTAGACAGGGATCTATTATGTATGACGTTTGTTTTATAAACAGGTTTTATAAAAATGGTTTTTTGAAAATGACATTGTAACAATGCATATAACCATTAAAAGAAAGGCGTTTCGCTATGTGTTAATGTTAAGCCAGTGGTGGCAGTGTATTGTATTTAACACGATAATTTTCGTATCAGGTCTAAACTACATAAAAGACTTGAAGAGGCAACTCAAGGAACTGAACACGACAGGGGAATTTCGTATGACGGATGCAGATTTTCTAAGCAGAAGACATAGCCAAGATGGACTACAGATTGAAGGGAAGGAGGAAGTAGCCGCCATAGACGACGACCTAAGGCGACAGTTGCCGATCCCTGCCGACAGAGATACGGAGAAGATGATGGATCTAGATAAAATATTCGGGAAAAAGAATTCCAAAAAGTATAAGAAGAGGTAGGTAGAAGGATTGTTTTCGCATGCTTACTTTTCTAATATATATCTTGATTTATTTTATGCTACTCAGTGAAAAACGAGCAGATAGCCCACCTGATGGTAAGTGGTAACTATCGCCCATAACATCTCCAATTCATACAATACTTAACATATGACACAAATGTAAAAATATTTCTCCCTTACTCTGCTGGATCATTATCATCATCGTAACCGTTGACCGTCCACTGCTGGACGTCCTGTGGCTTTCCTCAACGTATTCCACTTTGTGGCTCTTACATCCATCAACTCCCAACAATTTCTTAAGGAGTCGTCGTCCGTCCATCTCGAGAGGGCTGCCCTACACTGCAATTACCGGTAGGTGGTCGTTACTCCAGTACGTTTTCGCCCCATCGACCAACCAATGCAATCCCGCAAGATAGTTTCAATCCAGGTATTTGCGGGACTGAACCATCTTTAATATTTAGGTATTTACGGGATCCAGCAGGGTGGACTTAGATTTCAGTAATCAATCGTAATGAAGACCTTCAATACCTTGTTTTTATGGTTTTAATTTAAATTTAAATTTGGGAAGCTATTTGGTACATTTTAGACATAAAATCAAGATATAAATGGACATAGAATAAGATAAAAAGACTTTCTTAATTTACATTTTTTTAGTCCGTTGGGTAGATTATCAAAAAATATTGGACACGTATTTTTTCTTTTGTTAGTTTAACAAAAAATAACGATACAGTGCGTTGAAATATCGTGTGTGAAATTTAATTCAGAAGAGACACTGATACGCTTTATCTTTGTAGTTTCAAAAAAATATGGTTCAGTTAGAATTTAAAAATGTTAACCCAGTCATCATCCTCCATCCATCAGTCCACTCTACGCGCCACCCGCCTACGCGTATGAGCCACGCTTATTTGTAATCCCGCCAGTCCTTTCGACCGAAATTAAATAGGCGGCCGAAGTCGATCTACCCACTTTCGCAAAAGTTGTCTGCTACTACTGGAACTCGAACCCCGAACAGGAACTCTTGGTAGGAAACCCGGAACATACCCTTAAAATGTGTGATAATAACCGCGATAGTTTAAAACATTATGTCTTTGGTTTAGACACAATGATTACTCCTTTTCCAAAATAATTTTCCAAAAACACCTCCACTTGAATTCCAGGTTATTCAACCGCTTGAAGATCCAGAAGCAACTAGACGAGTGGCTTTACAAGAAACAACTTGAGGCGAACAAGATAAAAACATACAGAGAGGAACAGGATAAGATTAAGGGCAACGAGAAATGTCCGCGAGAAGGGAGAGAAGCGAAGAAGAAGGGGGCGCAGAAAAAAGGAGGAGGTAAGAAGGGAGCAGGAAGCTTGTACCCGTGTTGCAGAAAGTGTTGTAAGAAGTCCTATATGGGCTGTCTCTAGGGTTGTAATAAAAATAAATAATAATAAAAAATAAAAATGTATTTTTTTGTAATCGATAAACTAATGAGCCATTTCTTTGTTTTTCCTCCGTTGATTTAACTGGTTAACTCAATCGGGGAAAATGTTTTCTTTGTAATATCATGTTCTATAATAGTATTATTATCTGAAGCGTCGGTGGCCAAGCGGTTGCGTATCCGTATCGAGTTATGTACGTTATTTGTATTCTAACCGATGCTCTTAGGTTGATGAAAAACATCGTGATGAAACCTTCAAATTCAGGCAACTGAATTTGTTACCATGATCCAATCTGGTCATGTTCTCCTGATAGCAGGGTCACGGAGATCAGATGGTAGTCGCTCCACTGTAATTACCTGATCGCCAAATCCTGAATTATGGTCAAGGTGGACCCCGGGCCCTCGTGCTCGAGAGCACGACCGGGACATTAACGCCAAGATGATTATTTCTTTTTTATCTGAGATAACTGATAATCTTTTTTTGGGATTTTTTCCAGTGGATATTGTTACAGAAGTGGTTTTAGGGGAGTAAGAAGCTGATACGTTTCCAATCGTTATTATAACTATTTAATTGTCCAGATTTACACCGTAACAAAGCAGAAGTTCGATAGATAACACGTGTGACACAATCAAAGCAAAACTTTACAACCTTTCTAGAAAAAAATATACCCTCATCCATTGTAATTTAGCCGAAAAGAATTTAACAACTTCAAAATTAATAATAACGCTTATGTTACTAACGTATCATGTAAATAGAACATTTAAAAGACGAATACATTAGTCAACATTATTATTTCTGGTAATGAACTATTTTAAAAATATAATTATGTATTGGTAAGGACACGATTGACTCCGTGAAACAATCAAGTGCTACTAGATGGCGCTACTGGTTGCAATTACAATTAAATCTACTATTTATTAATTCTGGTTTAGGCCTAATAGGGATGGAGCTAGTGGAGGTTTTGAATGTCCCAACAAGGAATTAAATTATATTTTTTACTTTTTTTCTTGTGTCAGTCAGTACACACTTTTGTTCTGTGAGTAGAGCGTCGGTGGCCTAGTGGTCAAAGTAAGCGAAAGGTTAAAAGCGGAAGGGTTCTTTCGCTTGGGACCTTTCGACCTGCCGCCATGTATCAATATTTTTTTTTGAGATTTGAACATTCATTTAATACTAGCCGATGCTCGTACGGTAAGGTTACGGTAAACATCGTGATGAAACCTGCACATTTCAGACAACTGAATGTGTAACCATGTTCCAATCTGGTCAGGTTCACCTATTAATTAGGTCACGGAGGTCAGATGGCAGACACTCCACTATAATTACCAGATCTGCCAAATCATTGAGTATGGTCAAGGCGAACCGCGGGCCCTCGTGCGCGAGAGTACAACCGGGACATTAACGCCAATAATGATTATTTTTTATATATAATAATAATGACAGTGAAGTAACATTTGCACCGACAAATGGTAAAAAAACTGATTTAGAGAGTACCCCCGTTGAACAAACAGATGGAACTCAATTGTCCATAACACAACCCGGTAAAAGCGGTAAGTGAATAAAGTCTTGACAATCCACACCCTCGCCTTGTTTAGCCTCAGCATTTTCATTTCCCTTTTACAGATTCCTCGCTGCGGGTAAAGCTTTGTGTGTACGGGGAAACTGTGGACTTGGGACCATTTTTTACAAGCTTTTATTTAACTTGCACTGTTTGTATGTATGTAAGTTGTCCATCAAAATTTGTGTAGTGTATGCACTCCACTCACCCCCTTTCGTATCATTTAAATCTCTCATTACGTTTGCAAAAAATTTTTCTACATTTGTTGGTATCCGATTAAGCCGAAATTTGGTATACCTTTGTAACTTGGATGACAATGCATTAATATGGTACCATTGAGCTGGTCTGATGATGGAGTCGGAAGGTGGTGATAGGAGAAACGCAATTAGAGAACCCCATTGTGTTTGGGCTCTTTGAAATGGTCTTGATGAGTAGATACTATAACGCGTAATAAAAGCTTGTTATGACTTATTTTTTCATTTCAGAACTTAATTCTGACTACGACACAGCTTTGGCTGTTCATTATGATTGTAGTTTAATGTATTAATTATGTAGTTACGGATTTTCGGTGAGAATTCCTTTTTATATTGGCTTTTGAAATACGCTGATAACATCGTACTGGTGAGCAAACTTAGGCAGTATCTGGAAACAAATGGAAGGTAGTGCTAGAAAGCGGAGGTTTGAAGCTGAAGGTTTCCAAAACAGAGTACATGGCAGTCTAGGCGTTAGAGACATCGCGGACAAGGTTGAGGAAGTATGGTTACGTTATGCGTAAGCCCCAGGAATACTTGGGAAACAGGTGCCTAAACCTGGCAATATCAGGAAAGAAATCCCGTGGGAGGTCCAGGAATCGATGGATTGACATCGTCGAGTCGGATGTGAGAACCAATGGCTTACGAAGGAAGGATGCTGAAGACCGGGCGAAGCGGAGCAAGAAAAGTCGGAAAGCGGAACCCCGGCATATGCTGGGATAAACGCTAGTATGATGATGATGATGATGACGGATTTTCGGTGCGAATTTTTTTTATACCACTGAGGTAGCAAACAAGCTTATCTGCCTGATAGTAAATCACGCCTATGAACGTTTGCTATCAGGACCATCACCCACGCGTTGCCGACCCTGTAAAAACTTTTTTACCCCTTTCTTGAAGAACTCCATGCTGTACTTTCCAAGGAAAACATCTCTAGTGAGCTCAGTCCACAACCTCAACGTGCGTGAGAGAAACTGTCGTTGGAACCGCACAGAACCATAGTGGCAAATCCACTAAATTGATATCGATAAATTAGGTGTCAATTGATTCGTTATTATGGCCTGGATGACATTTTTATACGAAGGAATCTACAAAATTAAATATAATCATCATCATCATCTCAGCCCGTAACAGTCCACTGCAGGACTTAGGGCCTCTCCCACGAAAGGGGAGGTTATCGCCATAATCTCCACGCTTGGCAGGCGGGTTGGAGATCGCAGTGTTAAAATATAACAATGGAAAATGCTGCTGCCCAATTTCCAGACTACGGAGACTCTTAATCTTTTGCCTCGAAAACATTAGTCGCCTTGTACGACACCCATGAGTGTAAGGGGTTGGTGCTATTCTACTCTGCCGGACACCACACGGCTTAAATATAATAATTTGCCCCAAAATCCCAGAAAGCGGATACGTGCCCTAGGTGGCCCTGCTAGAGAAAACCAGCTGTTTCATACATTTTGACAGAATTCGTTTAAAAATTTATATGAAACAGCTGATTATTTTTTAGCGATTTCAGAGTTAGCGCTATAGTAATAATAAAAGTTATTTGTTATCACGAGCACATGCAAAAAGTACCTACCTTTGTATCATCAATTTGAGTTCGCCCTGTATTAAACGAACATACCTCAGTGAGATTTTTTATTATTTATTGCAGTGGGAGTATAGATTTATTAAAGTGTATGTACTCAAGCTTGTTAGTGTAAACTAAATAAATACCATAAACATATACTATAATTAATAATGAACACAATAAAAATATACATACTCTAACTATAATTATAACTGTACCTATATTGCTGATAATGCTCATTTAAAATATTTTAAATTATAGTCAGAGAAGGACTAGCACGGATGTGAGATGTATGGAGTTCCATAAACACGCAGAGTGCACAGTGAAGAAACCGCCGTAGCGGCTTGAGGTGAGGATCTTATGGAGAAGGCATCTGATGGAACGAGTAGGCCCTTGGGCACCAGATATTTCTACTAATAAAGTCTAAATTTGTCCAAGTCCCAATCCAATTCACCCGCCTGCCAACCATCACTCGATTTCCGATTCATTCGCCTACAAAATTACTGAACAATCGAATATTTTCCACGCGTATTGTGAGTGTAACGACGGGGCGTTACTGCGGCGCTTTGAGTAATGCTTTCGTTATATATTTTATACTAAATAATAACAGAGCAGCACTGGTCTACCGGTAGTGTGCTTGAGAGACTGGTAACCAAGGTTAAGCTACGCTAGCGATGTCCGGGAACTGGGTAGGTAACCGTCGAACTTGGGGAACTTGTCCTGCAGCGAGCTCATCACTCGTTAGGTGTGGCTCCTAATAGCTCCTGTTCGCGAAGCGAGGTTAATCAAGGTCTTCCGCTGGAGACACTGAAATTAGTTGAACAGTACTGGGTACACATCCCCATTACGTAGACCTTCTAGTGGTGTCCTCGCGAAGATTTGAAATAACGTTTCTCGCTCGTGCGATTCGGATGTGGAATGAGCTCCTAGTGACAGTGTTTCCTTTGGACTATGACATGACATTGTCCAACGCATTTGTGGCGCCCCTGGTGTTGCTGATGTCCGTAGGCGGCAGGGAACGCATTTTGTCTGCCGTATTACATAAAAAAACTGCCAGTTCAGACATTGCTAGCCTAATTAAATAATCAATGGGATCCTAATAATAATTAGGGTCTTTCAAATTCAATAACTATATATTGAGTTCAACACACAAACGTGCACCACGTATCCTCTATCCTTCAGAAGAGAACACAAGAAATTCCCTCCGTCCTTGAAGATTGTAATATACCTAGCTACTATCTAAAAACACAATGTCGAACCCTCCGTCCTTCCCGAAACCGATAAACAGGCAAATAATTTTTTGTTTACCCTCCTAATGGAGGAGGCTCGAGTGCCCGGAGCTCGAGAAACCCGACCAGTCTGAGATTTCGAGCACTTTCAGGCACGCAAGAATGCGTGGCACGGTTATTTCGTTTGTGGTGTCTTCAATTACCGACCATTATTATAACCTCTCTTATTTTTGGTCTATTAGATATTTTCATCTGGATGTTCGCTATAAGGCGGTGTATGCCTACTGGGCTAACCATAATTAACATCTGTAGTTATATTAATTAAGCAGCCTCTATTCTGGCAAAAAAAATATTGATAGATTGATTGCCAACATATGATAGAACCAAGACCGCAACAAATGGAGGCGCATCGCGAGGGTTGCGTTATCCAGAGAAGACGCATTGTCATGAAACCACGATCACTTTGTAAAGAGTGAACGACTAAGGAGGAGGATATAGAACCAAGCACATCCATTTCCAATTCGAATGGTTCCGCAGCAAATTGTGAAAGAAATGAAACCTTGATTATTTTTCGATACAAATATTGCTCGTGTGGGGTAAGAGTAAATGAAATATTGGAGTTGCTTTAAGGAAAGGTCCAGCCAAGTGTATAGGTACCCTACCCTAAACCTAACCTACCCTAAACCAAAAGAAAAATAAGACAATTAGACAATAAAGACTAGGGAAGAAGGTTTTTCGAAGCGGGTATGTAATCTCAGATACGCCGATGACACTGTCCTTGTTGCAGTTTCCGTCGCGGATGTGAAAATGCTCCTACAGAAACTGGAGATAGAGAGCCTGGAACTGGGTCTAGCGCGATCAATAGATAGTCGACCATGCTCAAACACTGTCCGATATTGAGAGCATAGGTGTAAACGTTGTTCAAAATTACATCTATCTGGGATTACAAATAAGCAATCGTTGAAGTTGCGTATCAGAAATAAAAATACGCATTTATATAGCCAAGGATGGTATGACCCCCCCTTAATGGGTTATGGAAGAACAGAGGCATCACAGACAAAACCAAAACGCGTCTGGCAAGGGCCTTGATCTTTCTGATATTTCTGTACGGTTAAGAGACTTGGACCACTAAATTGAGAAAGCGGCAGAGAATTGATGCACTCGAAATGTGGTGCTGGAGGCGAAAACTGAGAATTCCGTAGACGGGCAAACGCACAAATTTATCAATCCTATCACAACTGCAAATATAGGAGCGTCTTTCATCAGTGTGCTACACGCGTTCTGAGCTACTTTGGTCATATAATGAGAAACGACGTTTCGAGAAACTGATCATTGTTGGCAACACAGAGGGCACACTAGGGCCCGCTCACCAACTAGATAAACTAACAAACTAAAACATGCACAAAAATCGACCTTCTATCAAATTGCCAAAATTGCAAAGAAAGATGTCGCTGCAGACAATTTATCCGTTCCCGAACAGAATCCCACCATCGCCACGATCTTCAGACTTGAGAGAGAGATAATCAGATTACTTAGTACATAAACGAGTAACAAAGACTTTCTGCTAAAAAGAAAAGGGTCGGTTAAACATAGAAGAAGCATGTATTACATTATGTACTCAAGGGAATCATTCAAAATGGAATCCATATCCGTTTGGTAATAGCAATCGGCAGACAACAAAACGGTCGCACCCTGTATAAAGGGGGCGCGCCTTTTTCCGGACACCCTGTATTAAGATTTGATTTAGGTCGGGGCATTGTTTACGAAAAATTTATTGTTTATCGGCTAAACAGAAATGAATGGCGGGGTTTTAACAATTGGTTTTTACGTGTTTTGGACTGTGATTTTTAAGGGTTTTTCGTTTTGAACGTTTCATTCTGTGTTTGTTTGGGAAACGATTTGATGAGTGGAGTGAAGGCTCGCGGCGGACCGCAATTTTCATCATTATGAGAAAATAAAGAGCTGGTTTTATATACTTCTGGGTTCGGACTCAAGGGCTGTGTAGTGTGGCTTACTGTGCTACGTGAATAATACCTTCTTACCTACCGCGTTGCTCGATTTTGGTCTGGGAAAATATAAGAACCTAATAATAAACAAATATTTTTATACTTAACCACTCAGAATCCTGTACCAATGAGTTTTTTCGAATACCTACGTACAGATCAGAAGCCACAAGCATTACTGAATAAGGCACAGGTGCGGCATGTGAGTATTGCTTGCTGGGAGAACTAGAAAGGTGGTGGTACCCATCCAAGCAGAGTCTTTAGGTTTTACAGTCCTTTAATACCGGTGAAAGTTTGAATGGTAGTGACCAGCCTTGGCCCAGAGGGTCAAGTCCACGGAATTAATGTATATGAATTGCTTAATAAACACAGGAGTAACAAAAGGAGTCGACCCCAACGTCCGTCGCGAAAATTGAGCCAATACTTATTGATCATCACAGCCCATAACAATCCAATGCAGGGCCTTAGGCCCTCTCATGAAAGGGGAGGTTATGCTATAATCTCCACGCTTGGCAGATGGGTTTGAGAACGCAGCCTACAGAGACTCTAGATCCTTTGCCTCGAAAACGTAAGTCGCCTTGTACGACACCCACGAGGTTAAGGGGTTGGTGCTATTCTACTCTGCCGGACACCACAAGGCAAAATACGGTATTGAAACTGATCAAATATCGACTAGACCCTGTCTAAAAAGTAAAGCGACTTCTACTTTATAAGCTTCGAATTTTGAATAATAAAGTCATCTGTCTTTATACAACAAAATAGTAGCTAAAAGATGGTCGTCTTCATTGCCTAGAATCAAGTTGCATATTGATTTCGATCAATCCTCTAATGTCCCAAGTCGGTATATTTTTAGACAGAGTCGTTGTCCATATGTCTACGCGTTCATACGAGGTGTTACACAACAATCGGTACAAAGTAACAACACAAAGCACAGCGTAATAATAATCTCGCCAAAACTTAAACGAAATATTGTTTGACTTTGCCCAATGCCCCGGGGTTTTGACGATAAAAGACTTGTTCATTCCCATTGTCCCAAATGTTGCCAACGTTCGAATTAAATTAATTTATTCAATTAAGGTTTATCATAAAACACTTATGCCAATTTCATTTTTTGTTGTTTTGGCAACAGTTTGTTTAGCGGGATGATGCCATGCGTTGTGCGGTCCGCGATGTAGACGCCGCGTATGGCTGATGGTCCTGTTGCCAATGCCTATTGAGAAAAAAAGCAAACGCCGGTTTTGTAGTTGGGAGATGGGAGAGTACGATGCCACAGATACACACCTCTAACTTATAATACCCCTCTTTTTTCCGTCGGAGGTTAAGAAACCACTAAGTACTTACACCATTTACTTCCAAGACGTCCCATACAACCTCATACAACTACCCTTGCCGAGGTGATAGGGTGCTTTGTCCCAAATCGGTTAGGGATGAATATTTAAATTACAGACCGCGTCGCTTCCGATATTGGGACCGACCTTTGGTTTATACGGGCGCGGTAGGGATGCGACCAGCATTTTGGGACCCGAGACCTGATTTTTGTAGTGAGAAGTGAAAGTAGGCCAGAATTTAAAACTAAGTAGGTACTTGTAAACCGCTGCTGATGTCGCAATTTGGGTAAGTCCTTAGGAATCGGCTAAGTTCTTTCTTAATTCGATTTGGATGTTGCTGATTGGCTAAAACTAGTTAATGCGGAACTCGGGTGATTCCTATGTTTAGTGAAAACGGCTATTATTTTACAAAACGCAGCACAGGATCAAAAACAAATTTAAATATAAATTATTAAATTTTTAAAATAAATGTTGTAATAATTCTTAGGGAACGAAACGAAAATATTTTTATGGAACGAGAAACTTAACAATGCTTCTTTCTACGGGATTTTGCATGAAGAAACTGTGAGGCCGGGGTCACCTAGTTTTGACTTATAATTTTTAGCATTTACTTTTTTACACCACTAAGGTGGCAAACTACTTACAGCCTGCCTAATGGTAAGCAGTTACCGCAGCCAATGGAAGTTACTCATTAAAATTTTATTTTCAATTCTGAGTAATGAATGCGAACCGATGCTCTTACGATGAGGCAAAATATTGTGATGAAACCTGCACATTTAGGCGACTGAATGTTTAACCATGATGCAATCTGCTCAGGTTCCTCTGGTAGCAGGGTCACGTAGGTCAGATGGCAGTCGCTCTACTGTAATTATCTGATCTGCCAAATCCTGAATCATGGTTAAGGCGGACTATGGGCCCTCATTAACGCCAAGATGATGATTTTATATTGCAAACGCATACGGTACTGCTTATACATTTCAGTCTACCCACGTCCAACTCACTTACTCACAAAGTTTTCGGTCTCGGCCTCTATGAAACCGAACCGCGGTCCCACCCCTTGCCACAATACCAATGGGATTGGTTTTATAGCTATCCAGCGCGCGTGACATCTTTATGATAATGCCGAGTAGCAGGTTATGTGTATTGGGCCCCACGAATAAAGTATTTATTGGTATTGCCATGGCATTGCCTTGGGCCTTGGGGTATTGCAAGTAGGTGCGACATTCGGGGACGCTCGGTCACGTTTTATTATGGGGCCAGTTATTTCCTTGGCCGTGGGGTGTCCGCCAACCCCTTACACTCGTGGGTGTCGTACAAGACGACCAATGTTTTCGAGGCAGAAGATCTAGAGTCTCCGTAGGCTGGAAAATGGGCTGCAGCGTTTTCTATTACTATATTTATAACACTGCGATCTCCAAGCCGCCTGCCAAGCTTGGAGATTATGGCAATAACCTCCCCTTTCGTGGGTGAGGCCCTAAGTCCTGCAGTGGACAGTTATGGGCTGTGATGGGCTCTCTGGCTATAGCACCAAGAAAATGTATAGGTATTTTCATCGGTAGGTATTGAAGCAAGGTACTATTATTATTATTATTGTATAATAATAACTACGCTATTGAGGTAAGGTAGGGATTCGAATCCTGTGCAGCCATGTACCCATGACTCTTTTCTGAGTTATGTACGTTAGTTGAACACTAACTGATGCTCTTACGGTGAGGGAAAACATGATAAAATCTGCACATTCAGGCGACTGAAAATGTGATCATGATGCGATATCATCAGGTTCTCCTGTTAACAGGGTCACGGAGGTCAGATGGCAGTCGCTCCATTGTAATTACCTGATCTTCCAAATCCTAGATAATGATCAAGGCTGTCCCCGGGCCCTCGTGCGCGAGAGCACAACCGAGACAGTACCGCCAAGAGAATATTGTATTGACTTTCGTAGATGAAAATAGGTAATGGGTAGCAAAGATTTCGGTTGTATGTTTTCAATATAAGGTTATTTTAAGGTTTAAGGTTTTTATAAGGTTTAATATATCGTTACGTGTGCCCTAATACTGTCAGCGAAGCGAGGTTGACTAAGGTCTTCCGCTGGGGACACAGAGCCTATTTTAAACAACATGGGGACAATGACGGTATAATGTCGCCGCCGGGTGGTTAAAAATCGGTTATTTGAACAGCTAGTTGAACGGAAAACCAACTGCATTAACTTTGAAAGTAACGTAAAAAAATTACACATTAATGCACAATGTGCAATGCACAGGAGTCCATAAATGTCTGGAGCATTTGACTCTGATTTGTCGGTTCATCCAATTACAGGGAAGCACTTGTAAGCGCTCAGCGTCCTGTTACTAAGAGGCTTAAACTTGTAATGCGGGAGTCATGATGCGGATCAACTAATCAGCCGTGTTCAAGGTTTCCTAAACCTGTAGTTTGTTACCTGACACCTGGTGTTTCTTTACTATTCGAGCGGTATTTCACTTTTTTATTTTTTTTATGTTATACGCTAGACAAACAGGCAAGCTGGACATCAGCAACACCAGGGGAGTTACCGCCACTGAAGCGACCTCAAATATACCTCTTGAACGATCCCATGTCATAGTCCAAAGGAAACACTGTGGCTGGGAGCTCATTCCACATCCGAATCGTACGAGCGAGAAACGTTCTTTCGAACCTTCACGTGGTAACCAACAGGGGGCGAGCGTGTTTTGTATATCACAACTCATAACAGTCCATGCAGGACTTAGGGCCTTTCACACGAAAGGGGAGCATAATCTCCACGCTTGGCAGGCGGGTTGGATATCGCAATTTTATAGATGTAATAATGAAAACGCTGATGCCCATTTTCCAGCCTACGGAGACTTCATATCTTTTGCCTTAAAAATATTATGGTCGTACGACATCTGTGAGTGTAAGTTGGTGCTATTCTACTCTGCCGGACACCACACTGTTTTATAATATGTAGTGATATATTTGTTGTTAGAAATGTCGAATTCGAGATGTCGCAGCGCGAGATTAGACCTCCTGTACTGCACTCAGCTCAGCTCGATCAGAGTAACGTCAGAGTAACATTACAGTTAAATGAGTTTGATTAAACCTTTGACTTGTTTTCGTTCACAGAATTAAATGCAGTTTGATATTTAATCTTACAGAAGAAAGATGCAACTTAGTAATGGAAAAACGCACGTAGTAGGGGTAGCGGTCCGGACCTCACTCCGCAGGACCCTCGGAAGACCAGCGCCGCGGCTTTGGCCATGACTCATGCTGAGTGAGATCTCTTTATCGACCGGGAGGGCCACAGCACGGCAATGCCAAAGTTTTAATTGTAAAAATTACGGAATTTTATTTTTAGATATTTTATTGTTTTAATTTGATTTGATTTTGCATATGATACTCATATAATTCTTGTGTTTAAATGTTGTGTTGTGGCTTCCATTTGATAATTAATGATTTATTTATTTAATGCAACCATAATGCAACGAAAGTACCAGAAATGACCTCAATACGAATTGTGTAAAAGTTCGACCCTGAGGTAAAGTTGCAGCTCAACATCTGACATTGGGTATACAATCACACATTAGATATGCGATACAGTTGTAATGTACCAAAACTGCGACGATTTCCGTACCAGAATCGAGCTCCTGGCTCGTCCATTCCAGCTCCAGTTCTATTTCCTATATCGCTCTGTGAGCTATAAGGCCTGTCTACTACCACTTTTGCGACTCTGGAACCTATATCGATGACTTCAGCTCAGTTTAATGGTCATCATCATATCTGCCGAAAGACTCCCACAGGTATAGGCCTCCCCAGAGATCTCCACAAAGGCCGGTCCTGTGCCTTCCGCATCCAGCTGGTACCTGCGATCTTTACCAGGCCTACCCACAATGGTCACCATGCCCGAATAAACCCCGAAATCCATCGTCATCCACCCAATCACATTCATCATTCGAGTGGTAGATAGGGAACCAGCCCCGTTGGAATTATGATCGTCCCGGGGGCGGCCGCGCTCAATCAAACGGGCTTACGGAGATGTGCGGTGGGACCGGCTTTATCTTGGGCCGCAGGGCCGGAGTCGGGCGGGGGTCTGGAGGGTCTTGGTCTCTGAAATAAATTCAAGTTCAAAGTCATTTGTAATACAGGTGTGTATACGTAACTTAGTGTATTATATTAGTTATAGACTGCTGTCTGCTGCTGAGGGTCAAATAAGTAGATGGTAGGTATGTGTATGGGTTATCTTAAGGTTTTAAAATGTATTTAAAGTTTACCGACAGATTGTTATGCCCCTCCACTCGCAGCCTCGCAAAATATAGGTACAATACACGTGGGCGGAGCCGTGAACAGAAAGCTTACCTGACACCTGGTGTTTCCACCACCAGCCACCTTAGATGACGCGTGTAAATGGATGTGGTTGGTACTATTTGCTCTATCAAGCCTACTCTGCTTTTAATACGGCTCCAACAAAGACATTACAACAGAATTGGTTTTACTGGGTTAACAGTCAGTCAATATCTACAGTGGCAAAACAAAAATATATTTTCGAAACTCAGGCAGCCAGGTCAGTAGATTACGTTGCCACTTTGCTAACAATTCGACCATAGTAATTTGTTTTCTCAGTTTGGGTCAGGAGGGTTCTACTACCTTCCTCTGGGCCCATAGAACCTCATTGACAGACGTGGCTCGATGTTACAGTCTGTCAGGTTAGTTAGATGATAGTCACCCCACGTAGAAAGCCGAAACACTTCAAATTGGTAATGAAAGGTTCAACAAACTACACGGTGCTTTTGTCCAAATACTGGAATGCATTAAAGGCTCTTTAAAGATCATACTATTGACAAAATGGATAACATGATATATAATGAGCCCTTAAAATTAAGAGACATTCGAGTATTCAGGCATTTATCTACTAGAAGTCGGAATTGACCGCTAGAATTATGAACCTGTTTTCTCAATCCATTACTAGTAGTACCTATAGGTAATTGGGGGTCTACGTGGCCTGAGTACGTCCCTGGTCAATGCTGCAAAAACCACCCCGCCCTATCTCTACTGATAAGGGATCCCGGGCTCTTTCAAGAGATTTCTCTGCCATTGAAATAGGTACGTACTTACGTAAGGTTGAGAAACATGGAAGTACATGTTGTTTCCTAACTTATGTTTGCAAGTTTGTGGTATTGACATAGACATAGCCGTATCTTTATTTGGTCCAATAACACATTAAAAAAAACATAAAACTAACATATTAAGTACAAATAATAGTCTACACAGTTCAAATAATGCTATGAAATTCAATAATCTAGAAACTAGAACGAAACCGATATTATACTTGTAGGATTTCGAGGTTTCTCTAGAAAACCCAAAGTTAAAGTGAAAGTCATGGGCAGGAACTCCTTCCTTCAAATCGGTTTGGATGTGGTTTTCTGTATTTGAAAGCGAGATATATACAATTTAAGCGAGATTGTTCTTATATTTGTTTAGTTAAAATTGGGTTTGTAGAAAAGAAAATATTTAAGTTATATAAACTTGGTCGGGGGTTATCCAACTTTTTCCGTCAGTTGGGTTATCGCCATGTAACCCGATGCAGAAAAAAGTGTTTCTTTTGGACTATGACGTGGGATCATTCAAGAGGTATATTAGGGGTCGCTTCAGAGGCGGGCAACGCATTGATAACTTCCCTGGCATTGCTGATAGGCGGCAGTGACCACTTTCCATCAGGTGGCCCGCTTGCCTGTTTGTCTGCCGTATAACATAAAAATAAAACAAACAAAAAACGCCAATTTAATAGGTAAAGACCTAATAAATAAATAGCCATCTTGGCGTTAATGTCCCAGTTGTGCTCTCACCCCAAGGCCCCGGAGTTCGTTTTGACCATGATCCAGGATCTGACAGATCAGATAATTACAGTGGAACGACTGCCATCTAACCTCCGTGACCCTGTTACCAGGGGAACTGACATACAGTCGCCTGAATGTGCTGGTTCCATCACGATGTTTTCCCTCACTGTTAGAGCATCGGCTAGCATTCAACTAATGTACATAACGCAGAAAAGAGTCATTGGTACATGGATACCGTCCTGATTCTTTATTACATACATATATGTTACTTTTAAGTGTTTTAATGTATTATTGAACCAAATAAAGATATGTCTATGTCTATGTAACCAATAGGCACTAGGCACCCGAGGCTCCGAAAGCTCTAATATTAGTAGGTATAATAACAAAGAGGTTCACGTCAGCAATCCCATTATTCAACCAACAAAGGTGTTGAATTTAAATCGCGTTAACACCAAACCGAAGCCGCCGACCAATCGAAATTACCCCACAATTTGGGTAAATTACCCCTCATATACAAAATTACCCGCACAAATTCAACCACACTGGGTTTCGGATGCCGATAAGATAGAACGCGTCTAGTATAATTTGGTCTCCCAATGCCGTCGCCTGCTTAACTACTGCCGATGAAACAAACAAAAGACAGTACGGTCGATATTAGTACCTTTTATGGCCACGGGTCAACTTAAACTGGACCCGTAAAGGCCGGACCATTCGTAGTATTGGCAACCGATATGCGGCGAGCCCATGATTTTATGGGACTCTGGTACTTTGAAACCTGTATCGAAATGAGATTCCACTGTAGGCAGATAGTACTAATACTCTGATGGATTGACATATTGAATGTAATTAGGTTTAATAATATGTCACCATATCATACTGAACGCTTAGGAACGTTGGTGGCCGACGAAGCCGAATGCGACAGGTCTCGGGTTCGAACCTCAGTACCGCAATGTACCAATGACTTTTTTCTGAGTTATGTACATTAGTTCAATACTAACCGATACTCTTACGGTGAGGGAATACATCGTGAACAAACCTCCACATTTAGGCGTCAGAACCATGATCCATGCTGAAATGTAACAAGTTCCAATGGAAAAAGTTCTAGCTGGTTTTATTGTGGTATACATTTTTCGTAGATGCCCATGAATTAAAACCGTCTCTATTATGTCGGCATAAAGACGGTCCAACGGTCAAAGAGTAACGCTTGATCTGCCTGATCTGCCAAATCCTGGATCCTGGTCAAGGCGGACCCCGAGTCCTTCGAAGGAACTCGTCCGACGAACAGAATTACGTAAACGCAAACCACATGGATACCACGCATCCGCCCATCGCCACAAGTTTTTAGGCAAATTGCAAACCTCAATGAAAAGGTTTTCTATTCCTGTGGGACATTTTATACATTCAACCTAGGCATCTCCGGTGGCCCGGACTGCTGATAAGATAAAGCCTGCCATTTGTAGTATTGGCAGATGCCTGCGGTAGTATCTATGTATATAGTCTACCTCTGAACGGACAGGGTAATTTTGTCGAGTCGATAGATGGTAGGGTAATATTGAGGATCGAGTTTTGTCACACTCAATATATTTTTTTGACAATTAACACAGCGCCATGTAGCCCTATCCTCTTGTGTGGGTTCTTTAAATAAAAAAAGCCGATGTACTCACATCCTCTCCGCTTTTCATCTACATTTTTTTTTTACATAAATTCGAATTAAATCACTTTTTTACACTAGTTCCACTTTATTATACGTCTATATAAAATCTTCAGGCAATGATTTTATATAGACGCATATTCGAAACCGGTAGCAATTTAATAAAAAATTGTATAATAAAGTGGAACTGGTGTAAAAAAGTGATTTAATTCATATTAATGGAGTTCTATCATGAAATGACAACACCAAGTGTTTAATCTTGTAAGCCTTTATTGACGTAAAATATTTACAGTTACAATACAAATATATCTATATACATATACCTATTCATTAACACATAAAAAAGTCGTCCACACCGCTGCCCCCGGAATGGTGCCCAGAAAGCTGTCTGCGTTGCCTCGTTGAATAGCGATGCTAATCCGTTGTCCGAGGAACGAGCCAGCTCTCCGGTCACCAGTGGTGTCATTTAATTTTTTTGAAAGTTCTATAAAGAACTTTCTCGCACCTGGGCCCCACGGTCCCAACGTTTCCACACCAAACGGCTGAAATACGAAGTCTTGCGCTAGACTTTCGTATTTCCTCCGCTTGAGGTCTTCCGCAGCTGAGGCCGCAGCCCCAGCGCAGCTGTCAGTGGAGGCCACATGCGAAGGCGCCAGGGTGTCCACACAGGTAGCGTCCCACACCAGCGCCTTCTCACGCTGCCACCCAATGAGCGTCATGCCGTCGGGCCTCTTGCCATCGTCACGTACGGTACCTTTCGGCTCTAATACGGCCGGTACGTTGACGGTGACAAGTGCCCTTCGAATGACGTCATTGATTGCTGCGTGCCTGGAGATTCGGCCTGCGCTGCGGGTACATGAAAGACCGTGGTGCCCTAGTGGATCCACAGACGCACCACAAGGACAGTAGTGTGGACGAACAAGATTGACCACCAATCTTAAACCCAAACATATGGACAACGACAAGTTGTCCAGGACGGTGCCGATATTCGAGGAGGGGACTGCTTGCAGCCAAAACCCTGACTCTCGCTCTGTCACGGCTAGGAGACGAGCCCGTTCCGAAATGCTGGCCGAAGAATCTAATAAATCTTCTAGATTTTTTTTTGCATAAAGGCTTGTCCCATAGCCGTTGATGCATCGGAGACTCTGGGGGAGACTCGTTCGGACATATACTCATCCAGGCTTTTTTAGCATCTGTGCAGCAAGGACTGTCAATAAAACTTGTGTGTGGTCCTAGGATTTTGCTGACTAAATTTTCGGTGCTATAGACAGATGATAAAAAAGCCGGGAGAGAAATACTTGAAATTTTGCGCACTCCGATTCCGCCTAAACGAGCTGGTAGCGAAGCTTGGGACCATGCTCGTGAATTAAGATCTAAATTTAGAATTTTGGAGATTATTGTTCGAATGTCATTGTCTAAAGGTATTACTAAATTGTCAAATTGCCAAATAGGACTGCATCGTAAAAAGTACGTAAATTGCGGAACGAAAAGGCAGAAACGGAGCAAAAATAGGGCCATGTGTGATTTTATTTTAAGTAGTTCTTCACAATAAATTTGGAATTTTGATTGTTTTTGAAGTAAAAATGGCGGAACAGACTTGTCAAAAATGGCAGACGGAGAGTTTCTTCACTTAAAATTTTGATTCCTGGGGCTTTTGAGTCAAAATTTGTTATGATTTCAGATTTGTTAATCAAATTTGGGTCCAAATAAAGCTCGCATTTTGAAAAATTTACTCATCATCATCTAAAACTGTTGTAACTCCACCTCCAAGTGTCCCATCATCTAGGTACCATACGTTTAATTTTGATATCATCATCACAGCCCGTAACAGTCCACTGCAGGACTTTGGGCCTCTCCCACGAAAGGGGAGGATATTGCCATAATCTCCACGCTTGGCAGGCGGGTTGGAGATCGCAGTGTTTAAATATAACAATGGAAAATGCTGCTGCCCAATTTCCAGACTACGGAGACTCTTGATTTTTTGGCCTCGAAAACATTAGTCGCCTTGTACGACACCCATGAGTGTAAAGGGTTGGTGCTATTCTACTCTGCCGGACACCACACGGCTAATTTTGATATAATAGGTTGTATTGCCAAACTAAATATAGCTGGTCCGAGTGGGTCTCCCTGTTGACACCCTACTTCTGAGTTCAAAACATTGCTTTTGTACATAAATTTAGAAGGGGAATTATAACACTGCCAAATATAGGGAAGAAGTTCCGGACATTGTTTTTTAATTTCTATAAGTAAGGTGTCTCTATTTATCGAATTAAATGCATTTTTGACGTCTACTTTCAGAACGACTTCAGCCTGGTTGTTGGTTTTAAAAGTACGCAAGGCGTGTACTGCGGCTTCGCAGCCACCTTTGCTTCCAAAACCAAGCTGAATCGGCTGAAAAATAGACGTTAATTTAGGAGCCAATTTTTTACAACAAATTTTGGAGGCGAGTCTCCGAATGGTAGTGCCTACAGCAATCGGCCTGACTCCACCGTCTTTTTTCATTAGTGCGCACATATTCGCTCCGTATAAAATATTGATTATTTGAGCATTAACCTTTCCCGCTAACATGACGTTAATGAGGGCGGTGAGTTCCTCCAAAAGCCTGAGACCGGCGTCCCCGCAGGACTTGCACAACAGATCTTTTAGATGCTGTGGTGAAAGTCCATCGAGGCCACCGGCTGAGCCATTTTTAAAGGACATCACCGCCGACATAACATCGTCACATGTAGCGGTGAGGTAAGTGGAGGAAAGGTCTGGGGCAGTCAGGTTGGACTGTGGTGCGGACGGGTGCTTTTCTCTCTGCGCGTCGAGAGTTTCCCTGGAGTCAGGGGCAAGGGAGTCTTGTGAGAAAAGAAGCTGTGCAGCCCCCTTTATGTCCCCTTCGCTGACTTTTTCTTCAACTTTTCTTTCTTTATTGAAAATATGTCTGCGGTTAGGCCTGAAAAAACTTTTATTGGTGATATTACAATTTTGTTTTATTTTATTTGTTAGAGACGAGGAATTTTCTTTGTTGACATTTAAAATTTCGAAAGGGAATGTAAATAATTTGGTCCAGGCGCGCTTTGAATTTTCTTTAACCGTGTTTTTAATGATATTTGTTAAATTTTGTGCGACAGCAATACGAGCGCCCCGTCGTACCCTTTTTACAACAGGAACTGATTGTTTCAGTTCTGCTAGGTAAGACCACAGGGGCTCGTCCTGTACAGTAGGAGATGAAGTGGTGCTATTTTTAACTGGACATGAAAGTGTTTAATATTCATAAATTAAAAATTTACATGTCAACATTAGTACATTCTTTTTTCATTCCTCATTAAATTACAAGTTTTCATGTACCTTAAACTTAACAAAAGTCACTTTTCTTTTTGTTGACTATAATGTGATTGAAAAGCGAAATTGCCAATAGGATGTGAGGTAGACCATTTTTTTTACTTATAGAACCATCGACAAGAGGATATATAAGAACTATCGCTACAAAAAGTCGAAGTTTGGGTGACAAAAAAATGTTTTTTGTGCCAGGGTGGACCAACTTTTTGTGGGTCTCTTAAACGTCTACTCGATGACGAAGGATGACCTACGGCGTCCTCACAGTCTATACTAAAAAGGTTAAATGCAAAAATAATGCAATCAAAAATCCGGATCGGATAACCAAACCTATAACCGACCGATAACCAAAGTTAAACAATGCGCACAGTTCATGAACTGGATGGATGACCGTTTCGTATTTTAAAACTAATCGAACTTTAGCATCGCAATGACCTCGCTACTCGTTAGATGTGTCTTGACACAGTTGGCGACGCGAGGTTGATCAAGGTTTTCCGCTGGGGATCCAGAGATTGGTTAAAGTGTTCGATTGTATTGGCGATTGCCACTCCTTGATAGTGTATTATTATATATTACTAGCTTTCCAACTGGACTCCGCTCGCGTGTACTGCCTACCCATGTTTACGTGTATGTGTACATCTATTATTTTCAGTGGCAAAGCCAGTGCCCCATGGAGCACTGTATACCTTACTACAGTACAACACTATTTAAAATAGTATTGCTTGACTGCGGTATTCTGGAAGGCAGAGTAAGGTACTTTTTCAGTCGGTCCAGTACGAACGGGATATATCCAAGATTTTGCGTATCAGGTAATAACAGTGGAGCGGCTGTCATCTGACCTCCGTGAACCTGTGAACAGGGGAACCTCATGGTTTCTTAAAGCTGCTTGAAGGTGCAGGTTTCATAGCGATGTTTTCGCTTACTGTAAGTGCATCGATTAATGTTCAATTAATGTACCTACATAACTCAGAACTCGGAATCGAATTCGGTGCCTCTCGCTGTCTCTGCTCTCGAAGTCGGATCCGCTAGCCATTAGGCTACCAGCGCTTGTACTTTCAAACCAACGCGGTGCTATTACTATTTTTTTTTTCATTTGCTTTGGACTATGACATGGGATCGTTCAAGAGGTATATTAGAGTTATCTTTAGATCTCTCTCTGGTGTTGCTCTCTCTGGTCCATAGGCGGCGGTGATCACTTTCCATCAGGGGGCCCACATGCCTGTTTGCCTGCCGTATTACATAAATAAAATACTTGTGAGTAACGTCGTGGCCGAAGACGGAGCATGTCTGCCTAGCAACAGCCTATCTACCCATGCTTTCACTCCACCAATGTCCACTGAATCCACTGATCCATTACTTATTTTCCGACTGAATACATTCAGACGTTATCTTTCTTGTCCAATAGTTTTCAGATTCACTCCACTGCGACTCTCAGAATAGCGCGTAGGCTATAATTTATCCCGAAATTCAATATGGTTCCCGCGGGGACCCGGACTAACTGAATTTTACGCGCATGAGATAGCGGAAACACGTTTCTAAAACAAAATATAAAACACTTTATAACTTCATATTTTAGACCCGCCCAAGAGGAGCCAGTGGCCGAGTGGTTAAGGTGTCCGACTTGTAAGCGAGAGGTACCGGGTTCGAATCCCGCTGTGGCCATGTACCAACGAATCTTTTCTGAGTTATGTACATCAGTTGCAAGGTAGTCGATGCTCTTACAGTAAGGGGAAAACTTCGTAAATAAACCTGTACATTCAGAGGACTGAATGTGTAACCATGATCTAAGGTCACTGTTTCTCCACTGTAATTACCTGACCTACCAAATCTTGGATCATGGTCAAGGCGGAACCCGGTCCCTCGTGCATGAGAGCGCAACCGGGATATTAACGCCAAGATAACGGAAATATACTTTTAATAGTATATTATCTAACTATTTTAGAAAATCAGCCATACCAAATTTCAGAGTATCTCTGACACTTTAATAGAGAGATCGGCAGAAGGACTTGATTGAAACTAGATCATCGTCATTATCACAGCCCACTGCAGGACTTAGCGCCTCTCCCACGAAAGGAGAGGTTATTGCCATAATCTCCACGCTTGGCAGGCGGGTTGGAGATCGCAGTGTTAAAAATATAACAATGAAAAACGCTGTTGCCCATTTTCCAGTCGACGAAGACTCTAGATATTTTGTCTCGAAAACATTAGTCGCCTCGTACGACACCCACGAGTGTAAGGGGTTGGTGCTATTGTACTCTGCTATTCTACCACAAGGCCAATTAAACTAAATGTTTTATTGAAGTTACGTCAATCAAATCTTATTTATGGGTAGATTCGTCTGCACATCTTATAGTTACATAATATTATCGCCTACAAACGGACCACATAAGAAACACATACTATGGAAATAATGTGAAGGTCGAATTCCCAAAATCAATGTAACTGAATTAAAACCTTTGCCCTGCCGACAATTTCCATGAAGTTCAACCCACTCATAATATATTTGGAGATAGCACCAACGCTTGTCTATGAGATATAGAATAGAGATGAGTCTTTAGAGTTTACCGGTCTGGTCTTGGTTGGTACGAATCCAAGACCAAATACAAATTATTTGAAATATTAATGGTATGTATGGACAAATTCACACAGTCCGCCTCTAGCACACAAAGTGAGCATAGCTTGTACTATTATTGTGTATGCACATTGCATAGGACTCTTTGTATCATAGCGTTGATTAATTCTTCTGATGCAAACTTCCAACACCAAAGCTTAATCAAATCCGTTATTAAAAGCTCCATCGCGTTCGCATCAGAATATCCGCTGACATGATTACGTAAAACCTCGCCCTGCTAGAATTAGACCACTATAAGTGCAAACAGCTTGTAAAAATAAGACTGTATGGCAACTTAGTCTAATATTTTGTATTATATATATGTATCTATTCTATATATGTATATATTTTGTTAGGTATATGGTATATATGTAGAAATTTATCTATAGTAGTCTAGTTTTAATAATTAAATATTTATGTACGTAATTATTTATTATTATTGTGCACGTCTTAAACTGCTTCCAGTCATCACATTCTTTTATTTTTAGAAATAAGTAGTGCCTTTTGTGTCATGTATATATTTGCCATGTCTCTGTTGCCATTTTTGTGTGCAATAAACTATTAAATAAATAAAGTAAAATAAAGCTTATGCCAAGTTTTTAAAACATCATAGAACGTCATTCATAAAAGTCACAACAAACAATTTGATACTTTGTAGGATTGTTTATTTTCGTGAGTTATGAATAATATTATTAAATAATGGGCAAAACAATTAAAAAGGAAGTGCGGTAGATAATTTTTAGCATGATTAATAATTTAGACGAACTAAAAGTACAAGTTCAAGGTAATAGTGACAAAATAACTTAATGTTTACAAGAAAGACTGACAAGGACATATTATCCAATCGATATTACCATATCCACACTTTATAATTTTTACCACTGTCAGTCAATACGGACTTATCGTGTTCCTAGTCTACCGACACACTTCTTTCTGGTTTCCAGTCTAAAATTCGCCTCAAAATTGTAATGCAGAACATCTCTAATAACCGAATACGTCTATCCTTTGACCCAACGCGATAGGTTGGCCCGCCCCGCGGCCACGCTTATCCTTCGCCTTTGATGGCCTACCTAGACAATATATCTTGTTTTCTTTTATGTTTTTCGCGTGTATATTTTATCACGTTCACGGTCTTGCCCTAAATGTATTTACTAGTACGTATGGTGTGTACGAATTCCTTAGGAAAGGAATTCGATCGTACCTGTCGGACTTGAGCGTATACTTTGTGATATTTTGAGTTGTATCGGTCCTTTGGAAGCAACTTCGTAGCGAGCGGTTCTGTATTTTTCTACATTTTGTATGTAAAACTTCTCTGTTAAATTTTTTACACAATTGTAGTGGCAAACAAGCTTGCGGCCTGCCTATTGGTAATGCATGACCACAGGTAACACTCATGTTGCGGACCCAATGAAAACCTTTTCACCCTTCTTTTGAAGAACTCCGTGTTGGTCCTTCATTCTCCAGGGTTAAAACTCTCCACCCATAACACAAGCTTTGCTTACTATGGGGCTAGATGGCGCTGTGTGAATTAAAATTTGTCTAAACATTTTTTTTTTTAATCTGGCCTGTTTCCGCTCCAACCTTGCAGATGTCTCTGTTAGCAGAGTCGCTCCTCTCTTCTAATCTAATCTAATAATCAAGGCCAAGGCGGACCGCGGGCCCTGGCGAGCGAGAATTGAACTGCGCAAGATGATCCTCTTACTAATGGGTGTCGTCTAAGCAGACCAGAGGGGCGCACTATTCACAATTTTATATTTATTTTACCAAATATTCACTGCGTCTGAACATATTTTAACAAAAAAAAGTTTACCAAAATAGACCAGAAAATAGGCAGTTTTCTCAACACTAAAATAAATCTCCAACCCGCCTACTAAGAGTGTAAAAGCCGCCTACAAATTCCTCCACTAAATTGGAGTAGGATTAACTACGACTTTTACGACCTGTAGATGAGGTAGAGTTAACTGCAGAATGAATGTACCCCAGCATACATAAAATGTTTGGCAGGAGGTCCCATTGATTCTGTAGCTGGTTGTACTTTATGTAGGTAAGCATAAGAAGGCCTACAAGCCCCGTAATGTCAATAGTCAAGTAAAGAGACAGAGGGAATTCATAAAATTGTTTCCCCAGAATAATCTCCGTTTAATATCTTAAAAGGTCAATTTCGGTGACACTCGGCCGTTTAGAATGGTGAGTTTTTAACCTAAACATAAATAAAACAAATTTTTTTAAGCAAACTTTTATTTAAATAAAAACGTAACTGAAAAAATAACTCGAACAAAATAAATAAAAATAAAAATAATTATTATTATCCGCCATCTTGGAGCGGCGGCCATATTGAAATTGTTACAATATTAAGTATTGTTACCAGAACTAAATGTGTATGCGAAATATCAGCTCAATTGGATACGATCAAATGGTCGAAAATAGGAGTGTTATAAGGACTTTCATATCTACACTTTCTTCACACATATTATCTGGTTTGTTATCACGGTTAGTATTGTTTTAACTTCGATATTTCGATGCAGTTGCATGACGACGACTCGTCCACTCGTGACCATGACGCATGCAACTGCGTCGAAATATCGAGGTGAAAACAATACTAACAGTTAGGTTAAGTTTATACTAAATTCTTGTTACCTTGGGTTTCTTTAATTACGACTACTGCAGGGAATTTCTGAGATATAAAAAAAAAATTGTCTTTCTATACGTGAAAGAATTTTTGTTCGCTTGCGCACACAACACTGTGGCACGAGATGATACTAGCCCATATTCTTCGCTAATAAGGCGGTGTCCTAATTGGCAACGGTATTGCCATAATGGTCATACGACGAACTTCGCCCGACGAATAGAAAACCCCATGAGAGGCTTCGCATTGTTTTAGATATTTAACTATTGTTTTAGATGTTTAAATGTTTCCTTTGTCTGTAACTGTAACTGTTATTTGTCGTGGTGTGCTATGTATAATAAATGACTTTTTTCTTTCAAAACCACCCGTCGCACGACTGTTGTCAATTAGGACAGCGCCTGCTATTTACAGGCGAAAGATTTTTTTGTTCGTGAGTCCGTTACCCCGCTCCCCATCCTACCCAACACTGTGTACATCATCCCAAATGGTTTTATGATCACAAGCGGCGAGCGCGGCGTGATCAAACATTTGCCCCGGATGTAATTCGGTTAATTGTATACGAGGCAGGGATTTTTCATTGCAAACAAACCGATATAGTATATGGAGCTACAAACTTCACAACTGTCAGCGTTCAGGAATGGATTCGGTATGGAATTCGAGATGTAAGTAACTGCATTTTATTTATCATCACATCATCACAGCATAACAGTCCACGGTAGGACTTAAGGCCTTTCCCACGAAAGGGAAAGTTATTGCCATAATCTCCACGCTTTCATTGTAAATATAACAATGGAAAATGCTGCCCTTTTTCCAGCCTGCGGAGACTCTAGATCTTTTGCCTTGAAAACATTAGTCGCCTTGTACGACACCCACGAGTGTAAGGGGCTGTTGTAATGTAGTAGTTGGTGCTATTCTTCTCTGCCGGACACCACACGGCCAATTTGTCATATTATTAAAATAATTATACGACATTTTATCTATTTACGACAGGCAATGAAAGAGGCACGTAGTAGGGGGGTAGTAGTCCGGACCTCACTCCGCGGGACTCGCGAAAGACCAGGGGGACAATTCTCGCGCTGTGACATCTCGAATTCGATATTTTTGTTAGCTACAAATCCCCATTAATAATAACTTTGAAATGTCGTATGTTGTATTTTCTCAAGTATCTTCGATAGCCGTATGTTTTCGAAGATCAATTTCAGTGACTTTTTAATACAAATTTGTGGCTCGAGGAAATGTCGAATTTAGATCTCGACAGCACGCAGCACGAGATATGCCCAGCGTCGCGGCGACGGCCACGGCTCATGCTGAACGAGGTCCTTTTATCGACTGGGAGGTCACAAAACGGCAAAGCTAAGCGGACACAATTAGTAAGGCTAGGAGTAGGTACCTAATTATAGTAAAATCAATTTGTAACACGTATCAGTTTGTATGTAACGTTATGTGTTGATTATGTGTATCTTTTTCATGATTTGTTGTGACGTGTAATTTAATTATAAGTGCTCTGTCAATACAGAGCACCTCCACCGCTCTTTAGATCTCCTTTCAAAGGGTATGGGGTTCGCTGGAAGAAATCCCATTGTGGGATAAGCTCGCCTTTGCTTTGTACAATTTCATTTTTCGCATTTTGTATTTAATTGTTATGCAATAAAGAGTTTACATACATACATACATACGTTTCTAGTGATAATAAATGAGTTATTTATTTATTTATTTAACTATTTTATTTTATTCCCTCATCATAATCATGGTATTAGCGTTGTGAGCTCGTGCGCAAGGGCCCTAGATCCACATTGGCCATAATCCAGGATTTGGCAGATCAGGTAATTACAGTGGAGCGACTGCCGTCTGATGTCCGTGACCCTGTTAACAGGGGTACCTGACCAGATTGGATCATGGTTACATATTCAATCTCCTGAATATGCAGGTTTGCTCACGATGTTTTCTCTCACTGTGTGAGCCGGTTAATGTTAAACTAATTTACATAACTCAGAAAACGTCATTGATAGCACCCTAGGCTCAAGGCGCACCCTAGGTTTTCGCATGCGAGAGCACAAACAACCAGAATATTGAAGCCAAGACGAGCGGGCGCTGCCTGGCTCTGTCTGGTATTGTCGGACGCGGTCCGGCCGTGGTCGGCATGCGGCGGGTGTGCTCCGGCCGTGGGGCAGCCAATGCGTCACTGTGTGTTTCTTTCCTACTTTCCTACCCCCTCCTTTATAAAAATTGAAAGAGAAATTTAATGTACTACTCAATAAAGAAATTTGAGTTTGATGATGATGCCGTATATGGTGAGTGTAACAAACAATTCACTAGATTCGTATTTCCCAATACCTACTACCAGTACACTCCATAATTAAGATAATGATTTAATCGAGTCTGTTATCAAATATCTGTAGTCTGTAATGATCAGGTCAGTGTAATTATAAATTCTAACCCAATATAAAATTAATTATATTAGTCGCAGTTATTTGCGCATCCGATAAATCACAGACCGCTCATTTACTAGCTCCGATATACATCGTCCAACACGCACAGTGAAACTGATATTTGAGCTGGTACAGTTAACAAACAATGGCGTATTGATTAAAGGCTTACCTTCACTTGTTAATGCGTTTTATTTCTGTTGTCTGTTGACGATGACGTGCTGTTGCCTAATTGGCTATGAAGGCTAAGTATCAAAGATATTGGACATAGAGCATAGGTGGATCCTCGACCTATAGAGATTTTTCAAGAAAGGGGTGAAAAGGTTTTTACAGGGTCGGCAACGCGTGGGTGATGCCCCTGGTATGGCAAACGTCCATAGGCTGCGGTGACTGCTTACCATCTGGCAGGCCGTAAGCTTGTTTGCCACCTTAGTGGTATAAAAAATTTACACTGTCACTTTGTCACAACTGTATAAAAATTGTAGGGAAGTGTAAGAGCGACGAGTGAAACGCCGAACAGTTGAGTAAATACTGTTTATTTAGGTATGCATAGTGCTATTACATCCCTAGTTACGTAGTACAATGCTTATTCACTACAACTCACTCAACTGACTCTATCTCATTCGTTATGATGTCGAGTTAGTTATCAATGATTAACGATACAAGATGTGTTTACCTATAATTGGTTTTATACAGAAAACTAGACTACAAAATGTATTTTATATTGATTATACCTATGTATCTTGTGTACAAACTGTTGGTGAACCAAACTAATAAATAAAAAAGAGTTAGAACATAAACATAACTAAAGCTACTATGGCTCCAAATGGGTATGAACCAAAAGAGACACACTTGTGCGAACGACAAAGATATCACGGACTAACTCGCATTGACAGGACTTGGTTAGCATCAATCAAGGTGATGCACAATCAATGATAAGACCAATGGCAGAAAAAACATGAAAGTATAAATAAGTGCGGTGGAAATGCGGTCCCTACGCAGTATATGTAAGGTTACACTACGTGATAGAATGAGGAATAGTATGGAGTTAAATAAAAAAAATAAAAAAAAGGTCCAGAGTACCCTCAATCGGCCTACATGTATGGGTAGAATGTGGAAGAGGCGAAAAAGCTGTGCCATGATCGTAGCTTGTAGCACTCGATAGTTTCTGCCTAGCTATATGGGATACGGGCGTGAGTGTGAATGTCATCATCATCATCCTAGCGTTTATCCCGGCTTCTGCCAGGGTCCGCTTTCCGACTCATTCTTCTCCACTTTGCCCGGTCTTCGGCATCCTCGCGTCGTAGGCCATTGGCTCTCGAATCCGACTTAGTGATGTCAATCCATCGCTTCTTTAGTCGCCCACGGGGCCTCTTTCCTGATACCAGTGTGAATGTATGTACCTATAATACTGTTTTTTTTCTTTTATTATTATCAATAGGCTTACATTTGACCTCAACTCACCTGATGGAAAGCGACGATGAGGTCGAAGATGTAGCATGCGTGCCTAGAAGATACCTATTCACTGTTGATTTGAAGACCCTTAGGTATAACCACTTACCGGGGAACAATGACTCAGGCAGAGAGTTCCAGTCCTATGCCGTGCGCACAAGAAAAGTGTATTCAAAACGCTTAGTACGAGATGGTGGGACGTCTTCCATAAATCCGCTACCGTTTTTGGCGTCAGAAGCCATCGGATGTGAACTCACCACCGCTTGTCCCAATTTGCACGGTGTTAGTTAATTGTAAATTTAGCCAATCTAGATTTAATTATTAATTAGCGACTCTATGTATTCCTGCGCCGGCTGCGGTTGCAGTGCGTCAATGTTTGGAAATAGCTTTTCAAATAGATTTATATTGAATTATCTGTTTTGCCCTGCTTCTATGTTGTATGCAGGAGATAACTATGAGCACCCCGTTTGGGATGCACCCACCTAACCCACTAGTTTACGGGTGGTGTGTTAGAACATAAATTGATTTTTTTAATGTAGGTGATAAACAATAAACTGATTAGCATTTATGAAGAAGTTAATGAATGTGGAAGAAGCGAGAGATACCCTACTATATACCTAGAGAGCCTACAAAAAAGGCGTGACGTTTTGTATGTGGGTATGTATACTTTTATCTATTTAGGTTGGATCATTATTATCTCAGCCATTGTACAGTCAACAGCATCGATCTACAGATGACAAGTATAAGATGAGCTAGCGTCTCTATGGGCTTGCATAGCAACGATAGCTCCTTTTAGACTGGTTTTTGTAGGCCAGTATGCGGTCTTGCCTCTGAGACACTTTGTGCCGTACCAGTATCTGTACCAGTGATCTGACCAGATTGGATTATGGTTACACCGCCTGAATGTGCAGGTTTCCTCACCAAGTTTTCTCTTGCCGTAAGAGCATCGGTTAGTGTTCAACTAATGTGCATAACTCAGAAAAGAGTTATCCATACATGGCGGCACTGGGGTTTGAACACGGCACCTCTCGTTGACGAGTTGGACCCAGAAGCCATTAGCCACCGACGCTCTGTTTAGGATAGTATTCAGTATTTTCTTCTAATCACAGGCTCTCCAGCCCATGTTTCCAGCGCAACCACAATGTCAAAATGGAAACTGGCCTCCTAAATTCCGCCTGCAACAATGCACGGCTGGCCGTCCGGCGTACAACCGCAGAATCTGCACTGCATTCCTTACCTATATAATGCAGTGGCAGCTTTATAAACGGGGCGTTATTTTGAAGAATGTTCTAGGACTTAGACTTATGTCATCTTCAACATAAATGTCGAATCTACAAGCTTATATCGCAACTAAGTAATAAGATTCCCTCTTTAGAACCTAACTCCACCGACAACCCGAAAATGTATAACCCTCTTCTGAACCTAACCCAATATGATGTTCCTAAACTATTATGAATTATGCTATTGGCACTTGTAACCTAAATATAAACTATAGACACATTTTGTTTGTGAAGACCTATGTACATTATGTGACAAATAGCGCTTAAGTTAAAGTAATAAATTTACGAAAAAAAAGTATTAATAATAAAATTTCAGGATAGGGAGCATCAGGTTGAGAAGACTATTACGTTGGTACGCTAAAATGGCAGTTTCATTCCGTACCGATTGAAGAACCGACAAACGGTCCGTAGCTAACCAGAAGAAATCGCTTTAAGCGATGAGGCCGCCTTTTGCTTTTACTGTTGTTAATTTTTATGTACCCATTGTATTCTTCTAAATCAATAAAGTGTTATTCATTTTGTTTTTATACCACAAAGGTGGCAAACAAGCTTACGGCCTGCCTGATGGTAAGCAGTCACCGCAGCCTATGGACGTTTGCAATTCATTAATTTGATTGATTGATTCATTCATAGGAACCGCACAATAAACAGAGTTTTGCAAGAACGAAGCCGCAGTCAGGAACCACTTTAAACTGAATGAAAGCAACGTTCTTGTGCTCTGACAGCAAACCAACTGACCATTGGAAAGGAGGATTAAAATAGCTTCTCCTCTAAAATTATTTAACTTCTGAGAAAAGCGAACCGACAAGGCATTAACCGCTCTTCTGTCGTGATGAATTGCCAGGACTCCGTACATGATACATTGTTTCGGGTCTAAAATATCATTTTCCAGCTCTACAGCGTCTGTACGTGTAATTCACCGTACTCATAAGTTGATTCGTTGTGGGATTACATACAACACATTACATACATCGGTCAAGACAAGAGCATGCAAGAGCGTTGGTGGCCTAGTGGTTATGGTGTGCGACTCGTAGCGTGAGGTACAGGGTTTAAAGTTTAAAAACCAGTGCGGCCATGGACCAATGACTCTTGAGTTACGTAAATTAGTATTGCATATTAAGCGAGGCCCTAAGTCCTGCAGTGGACTGTTACGGGCTGTGATGATGATGATGATGATGATTAAGCGATGCTCTTACGGTGGGGAAAAGCGTCGTGATGAAACCTGCATATTCAGATGACTGAATGTGTAATCATGGTCCAAACTGTCCGAAATGTTTTCATTACAAGCTTTTATCACGCGTTCTCTTCGGACAGTCAGAGTACTTGTCTTGAATACTAATCAAAGAAGCCCAAACTCGAACTCGATGTCACATGCGTAGTTTAAAAAATGCACCTGGGACAGGTAAAAGTAAATAAAACCTTAAAATTTTGCAAAAGACAGTGTGACAAAACCTTCTCAAACAAAACATGCAAGATGTAATGTATATAAAAATCATCTTGGGATTAATGTCCAGGTTGTGCTCTCGCGCACGAGGGCCCGGGGTCCGCCTTGACCTTGGCTCAGGATTTGGCAGAACAGGTAATTACAGTAGAGCGACTGCCATCTGACCTTCGCGACCCTGTTGGCAGGGGATCCTGCCCAGATTGGATCATTGTTACACACACAGTCGCCTGAATGTGCAGATTTCATCACGATGCTTTTCCTCGCCGTAAGAGCATAGGTTAGTATTCAAATAATGTACATAACTCGGAAAAGCTTACTCGCTTACGAGTCGGACCATCTCGCCACTACGCCACCGACGCTCCTACCCATTCCCATAGCCAATATATGTACTGAATATCAGGTTCAAAGCCGACACAGATTCATCTCGCCATTCAATCTTGCCCAATCATGCGCCAAACAGCCTTAATATACACCTAATATATTCATATACGGCTTGTACGTCTATTCGAGCCATCGCCTTGCTGCCAATCAATCGAATATTACCGTCAGACGTTCCTCCATACATCAGCGGGCAGCGAGGCGGAATATGTGCGATCAATAGCATTTAGCTGCGAACTGGTCTAACTAAACAATGCCTCGGACGTGAGTCGAGCGATCGCATTAATTGACGTTGAGGATGTAGATTCTCGCATGGTGGGGCGGGAAGCGACTCGTGGTTGCAGATGTGCGAAAAAAAATGAATAATCTAGCCCCAAAGTAAGCAAAGCTTGTGTTATGGGTGTTAGATAACTGATAAACTACTTCAATACTTTTTTAATACATTCTTATTACACATACAAACATACATACATACCCAGACCCACATGGTACAATGATAGGTCCTAAACGGTTTTTTTAATTAGACTAGTCGGGCATTTGACCGCCTAGGAACAGCCTATTTACTAGCCTTGAAGGCGTCTAGATAATGATGATCAGGGAACACACCACGCGTTCTATCCCTTAGGCATTACTAAGATTGAACTAAAGCAGCTCGTGCGGATAGCTGGAAGATCCACAACATAAGGATGAAGCGCTCGCCCGGATCGCGTCTCCCGATTTCGGAAAGGGGTGGAGGAATGAAGTTGTGCTACTGTTTCGTACACTCGTACATCGTAGACTGCATCTGCATTTAACATCAGGTGAGATGGCAGTCAAATATTTTAAATAAAAAAATTAAAAAAAAACTCTCCGAAATGCAAAATTTTGGAAAAAACTTCCTTAGTACATAATATAACATAAGGTTGCTTTCCACGTCTGTATCCCTGTTTCTGTCTGTCATGCAACGGATTTTGATGCGGTTTTTCCTAAGATTTAGATAATTTCTTCCGGAAGGGTTATACGTATTATGATCACCTTCATGGCGGCGTCAGTTGATTTTTACGTCACATTTACTAATATCGGAGCCGCGTTCAATTGTTTTGTATTATTAAACCCCGATGAAAAAAGAGTGGTGTTATATGTTTGGCTTGGATATCTGTGGCTTTGTGTATGTGTCTGTGGCAACGTAGCTTTCAAACGGATGGACCGATTTGGATGCGGTTTTCTCCATTTCAAAGCCAGTTTAATCGAGATGGTTCTTAGCTTTGATTTATTGAAATCGGTTTGGTGGTTTGGAAAATATTTGAGTTAAGTAAACTTAATCGGGGGTTATCCGACTTTCTCAGTCGGTTAGGTTAGTCGGATATTTTATTATTTTATTTTATTGATAATAATAGAAACAATTTATATACTTAACCTATTTATCATTGACACGATAAGAAGAAGAAGATTTTATTTTATTCATTTTACATTATGAATGTGCGTATTATGGAAACTAACTGTTATTAATTTTAATCAATTATGTTATGATGATGTATGGCTACTACTATGAATAAATGATATGAAGTGACATATATAGATATCAACATGAATTACCCGCCATTTAATGGTCATTACGCCATTTATTGAAGAACACACTAAGCCAAATATTTAAGGAACTCAGCATCCGAACCGCTAAGCGCAGTTGTATGAGGGCATTATTCCCGAATGCACGCCTTCAAATGCAAGACAAGCCTCTCCTTGGCTCGACGGCTCGCGCTGAGGGCCTTTTGTTCCCGGAATCAGGCGATACCCGCTTAATGGATGAAAAATGGTATTCATAGTGCGTTTTAGCATAACTTTAATTGTTAGCTAATACTAAGATGGTATTTGTGGAAAGTTTTCGGGTTGAAATTAGTTTATTGCTATTTTTATTACATAGCCCCGACGAAAAAAGAGGTGCGTTTGACTTGTGTGTCGGTCGTGGCATCGTAGCTCGCTAACGGATGGACCGATTTCGATGCGGTTCTCCTTGTTTGCAAGCCACTTTAACCGAGAAGGTCTTTTGCTTGTTTTATTAAAGTCGGTGTGGTAGTTGAGGAAATATTTAAGTATAAATATAATTGGTTGGTGGTTTCCAACATTCTGTTGGTTACTTATTAGACCTTGATTTGAGCAGATTTTTTATTTACGTAGAACTGTTTTTTAAAGTGGCAGCACCTTCAAACCTCTTAGCGTTTTAATGTCCTGGTTGAGGTCTCGCGCACGAGGTCTCGGGGTCCGCCTTGCTAATAGCTAGACCATGATTAAGGTTTAATAATTAGATCATAATTATGGTGGAGAGACTGCCATTTTACATCCGTGACCCTACATTGGATCATGGTTACACATTCAGTCACTTGAACATGCAGGTTTCATCGCAATGTATTCCTTGAACGCAAGAGTATCGGTTAGTGTTCAACATCAACACCACGGAAAGCGTCTGCGAGTGTGGAGCCTCGCCGCAGACCATGGCGCATCCTGCCCCGACTCCTGCTCGCTCGAAGATGTATTCAGTGCCTCAGATAGTGCAACCCGTTTTAGTCGGTTTTGGTCTGGGAAGATATAAGCACTTACTTAACCTATTGATTATTAAAACGATAAGAAAAAGTGTTGTAAATAACTCCAGAGTCCAGGAACATTCTGTAGAAGGCAAATCAAGCATTTCCATTTATAAAAAAATCATGTGAGATTTTCGCTGCAATCACTCCGTCTGTAAAGTATTCCCGAGTGACATAGAGTACTCTTACTATGCTAGATCGTCGAAAAATATATGGATCTCACGTGAAACATTTGGCTCTATGGTAGAGACAAATGACCATACTGTGCACCCGATGCAAAGTGGCAATAACGCGTGAAGTAGAGATTCAAAATCCAGTGTGTCAGTGTATGGACTGACATGCCTCAACTCTTTGTGTACCTAAGTTTAAAACATACACACACTGACACACATTGTGTGCTTGGTATTTAATTTTAATTATAACAATATTTATTTTGAACTGCGGGCCTTCGAAAGTGACTGGCAGACAATGACACTTGATCGCGAAGAGTGGCAGAATCGGGAGGAGGCCTTTGCCCAGCAGTGCGATGATTCAGGCTAATACAATAATAATAATATTCATTTTCTCCATTTTTTCCATTCTGATGGACTCTAATGTTTATTTCTATTCCTTAAGGTTTGGGACCCGGATACCTAAACTACAGACGAAAGTTCTATTGTATGGCATGTAGCCTTATAGAGTTCTTGTTTGTTACTTTTGAGATCTTTTGTACAACAAGAAGGCAATAAGAAATTAATTTGAAGTCTAGTTTAGACTATAGTCTCACACTCTTGAATTGTAAACTGAAACTATGTAACCTAATACCCTGTATACAGGGTGTATGTGAGAAAATAAAGAATTATTTATTATTATAAAATTTTAATTACCGCAGCGAAACAACTGCTCATTTGCAGCGAGTTCGCATGATCTGGACGTACCTTGGTAAATATGTTGAAGTCTTCGAGCGGCTCCTCGGATACTCCTGACCACCCTTCCATCGAATCATCCTTTTTAGAGAGAATTTAATAAGCCAGGTATATGTTGTTATAAAATATTAAATAAATATGGTTGGGCAATTCCCACACCGCCATCTAACCCCAAAGTAAATAAAGCTTGTGTTATGGGTGTCAGAGAACTGATATACTACTTAAGTACTTTTACATACATACTTATTATACATATAACACCCAGACCCGTAACAGAAATTTAAATTCATCATATAAATTTCTGCCCGGCCGGGAATCAAACCCGGGACCTCTGCGTGGCAGACCGGCATATAGTTAACAAACTGAACCACTCATTGTCTAACTCAGTTGGCAACTGAATTTGACATTAAATACATCTACACCTAACGCGTACGTGGGTAGGCCTTCCACAAGGTGGACTGACGACCTGGTAAGGATCGCAGGTACCAGCTGGATGCGAAAAGCACAGGACCGGCCTTTGTGGAGATCTCTGGGGGAGGCCTATGCCCAGCAGTGGGCGTCTTCTGGCTGATATGATGATGATGATGATGACATCTACACCACGTCATCTATGTTGGCCACTGGCTATAGCGTCTACTGAATTAGAGAAGTGTAGGATTATTTTATGTCAAATATAGTTGTCCACTGAGATAGCTAATAGCCCCGCAGTTCGTCCAAAGCTATAGACAACGTAATCCTTTATCCCCAGATACCTACAGTCGAATGTAGCACAAAGAAAATATGTTACCCAATAAGACTACATAGGTAGGCAGGGAAATAATAGGAATTTATCATAACCGAAGGTGGTTACGGCCTGCTGTATGTTGGTCACGTAGGAGAGCCATCGGTACGACTTGAATATTAACATTGCTATACTCTTGCCGTGGCGTTAGTAGCTTTCATAGGCCTCTGGGTAAAGGCCTTTCAATACATTGACATAGACATAGATATGGACAAATATTTAATCTTTAATCATCATTGCGTATTATGTTGGGAATAATTATCATAATTATGGGGAGCGTCGGTGGCGTAATGTCTAAGGAGTCCGACTCTTATGCGAGGAGTACCGTGTTCAATCCCCAGTGTTCTCATGTACACCAACCAAACCATGTGTACCAACGAAATTTTCTGAGTTATGCTTTTATTAGACCTAGCTAAATTTAGGTAAAGGCCTTTCAATACATTGACATAGACAAATCTTTAATGTTTAATCATCATTGCGTATTGTGTTGGGAATAATTATTATAATTATGGGGAGCGTCGGTGACCCAATGTTTATTGAGTCCGACTCGGACGCGGTAGGTTCTGATCCAATCTAGTCAGATTCCAATATTAACAAGGTCACGGAGGTCAAATGGCAGTCGCTCTACTGTAATTGCCTGATCTGCCTAATCGTCATAGTCAAGACGAGGCGGGCCCTCGAGTGCGAGATCACAACCGGGATATTGACGCCAATATCATTATTATTATATTGCGAATCAGAAGGTAGAATTCTGCCAAGCCTGCGAAGTCCGATCGCATGGGTACCATCGTTGTATGTATTTCTGCCGCCAACCACCAAGTTTGCATTGTCATGTTCCGGTTTGAAGGATAAAGCTGGCGCAATTACAGGCATGAGGCATTTCAGCTCAGTCCTGTAGTGACAACGCACCCGTTATTACATTTGCGTTACATGGAACTTAAGTTCATGAATTATTTACGATAAACCACGCAGTGATCACGATAAAAGAGTAAGATCTATACTAAAGAGAAAAATCCTAATAAAGTCTGCACCAATGTATTTATTTATTAAAACTTTATGCACTAAAGGTACATTGGCGGGCTTAAAGCTAAAGTAGCCTTATCTACCAGTCAACCGTGAAAAAATGTAATCGAAAAAGGTAAGCGGTGCGGGAGCAACTATAAGATTAATAATATTATAAGAGAAAAGATTTGTATTTTTGTTTGTAATTAATAAATCTAAAAACTACTGGACTACTACACTAATAGGAAGCTACGTTATTCCCGAGTGACATAGGCTTTTTATCCCTGGAAAATAATAGGGTCCCACAGGAAAGTTGAACGTTTACAGAGATCCGAACTGGTCCGCGGTTTACGCTAAATAATGCCGGCTGAAACGAAGCTGAAACGCAATTGAACGGCGACCGTTGAACGACATCCGTATCACGCTAATGATTTGACAGCAAGTTGAAACGAAGCTGGAACACAATTGGAACGCAACAGCTGTCACACGACAAATTACGACAGACACTACTCCTTTTCAATTGCTGTTGAACTGTTTTGTGTTTTTTTTGGTTGGCATTTGAAGTTTAGCGTAATACCGAATTTCGCTCGGCTGAAGCGAAATTGGACGATGGTTGGAGCTGGGCCGCGATTACTCTAAATTAAAACGTTCACGTTCAGTTGCAGTTCGTCTCTAGTCCAGCTCCAATCATCGTCCAATTTCGTTTCAGCCGAGCGAAATGTCAACCGTACGAAATATACGAATGATACATTTTTAGGTTTTACTCAGCTATAACACACAAAAAATGTCCAAAACAGTTCAACAACAATTGAAAAGTAGTAGCGTCTGTCGTAACTTTTTGTGTGACAGCCGTTGCGTTCCAATTGTGTTCCAGCATCGTTTCAACTTGCTGTCAAATCATTAGCGTGATACGGATGTTGTTCAACGGTCGCCGTTCAATTGCGTTTCAGCTTCGTTTCAGTTGGCATTATTTGGAATGGCTTGTCTACATATAAATTAGTAGAAACAGGTGAGCATCTTAATACCGTGTAGTGAGGAAAGTTTAGCTCTTTGATATCAAGGCATTATTTCATATCCTGGCAGTTATAGTTCTTCGCAAGAACACGGACTTGTGAAGTTTTTTTGATGCATCGCCCAAGTTTTCACCTGGATTAGGAATAGGCTCATCTGATATCGAATGCACGTTCCCATGATGGACACTTCTGGGAGATATGCTCGTCACGTTCTTTAGTAGGCCTTCGGGAAATATCGTTGTGATATTCGATTCTGTCTAATAATAATGGTCATTTGTATCTTGTGGAATTCCTTGCATCGGTAGGGATATTACTAATCTGTTGAATTCAACTTTGTGTTGTGACTTCATGATAGAACTTCATTATTATGAATTAAATCTCCTTTTGTACACTAGTTCCACTTTATTAGTATAATATTAAATTGCTACAGGTTTCGAATTAGAATTTCGAATTGCCTGAAGATGAGTCATTCGAAACCGGTTGCAATTTAATAAAAAAATTATTTTTTAAATTTTTTTTTATTAACAGTAGGCTTGCATTTGACCTCAACTTACCTGATGGAAAGCGACGATGACGTCGAAGATGTAGCATAAATAATCAATAAATATTTATGGACAAATTCACACAGCGCCATCTAGCCCCAAACTAAGCAAAGCTTGTGCTAAGGGTGCTAGATAACTGACAAACCACTGAAATACTTTTAAATGCATACTTATTATACATAGAACACCCAGACCCGTAACAGAAATTAAAATTCATCATTTCAATTTCTGCCCGGCCGGGAATCGAATAAAGTGAAACTAGTGTACAAAAAGTGATTTAATTCTGTTAAATTCGTCAACAGTTCAATACTGATTCGTGTAGGAATTACTAGAGTCCAGATTATTTGCAACAACATTAATATGTGCTCAAATAAGCAACATATTATGTTACATCATTAAAAACATAGCAATGTGTGTAGTTATCATACAATCAGAAAATTCAAGCAGAATCATTAAGCTCGGATCAAATAGTTCCAGTTATTTATCTTTTCTTATTTTTATTGTATGAGCCGTCAATTTGACGGCAGGCAGATTTTGATCGCAATTTTTTTCGAATTCATAATTTTGTTACATTTAAGTACCAAGTTGACCAACAGTTATAGCTTTTGCGGTTATTTACTACCTATATTAATCTAGCCAGGCATTTGACCGCCATCGCACCTGGTGGTAAGTGACTATGCGGCCGAAGATGGAGCATGCCTGTCTTGGATTAGCCTATTCACTCTCGCCTTGAAGGCATCCAGATTATAATGATCAAGGAACACACTCGCAGGCAACGCGTTCCATTCCTTAGCCGTACACATTATAAAGGTTAAAGCGGCTCGTGCGGATATCAATCGTAAATCGATAAGTAATTAGTAATATCGAGGTAACAATAATCAAAACCATGGTGACAACCCGATTTCAGTTGCAATTTGACCAACCGAGACCAAGGTCTGCCGCTGCGAACCCTGAGACTGGTTGAACAGTCTCGGGAGCCCGTTGGTTGGTACTCCCTGACGGTATACTTTAACATTTAAGTAAATAAAAATAAATAATAATAAGTACTGGGTTTGCAAGAAGCAGCGTCAGTGGCAGAGTGGTTAAGGTATCCAACTCCTTAGCGAGAGGTATCGTGTTCGAATCTGTGGCCATATACCTATGACTCGTCAAATGTACGTACATTAGATGAATGCTAACCGATGCTCTTATGGTGAGGGAAAACATCGTGATGAAACCACCAAATTCAGGAGACTGAATGTGTAACCATGATCCAATCTCGTCAGGTTCCCCTGGTAGCAGGGTCATGGAGGTCAGATGGAAGTCGCTCCACTGTAAATATCTGATCTGTTAAATCCTGGGTCCTGGTCAAGCTGGACCCCGGGGCCTCGTGCGCGGAAGCATTACCAGGACATTAAGCCAAGATGCTTATTTTACAGGGTTTGCAAGAAATGTTAGGTAAAGAACGTCATACTAACATAAGACGCTGTCAATTAGGCGGCACCCAAAATAGCTCAAAGTTATTTTTTCAAGTCGGTCAAACTTTTTAAATGTGTTCAATGTTCAATGTCATAGTGCAAGATAGTGCACTATGACACTGGCAGTAATGGTTGTCAAGCTATTGAACGACTCGTTACATCCCGTTACCATAAAGAAAATATTTGATTTTGACAAATGCTGCCAAATCACCTACAATCATACAAATAACATTCCATCTTCCAAGAACAATATCTCATACTAAAACTCTGTCTCGCCAAACAGCTTTAGTTACAAAGCCTCTAAATACAACGTCAGGAAGACGACCTAACAATGTGGCTTGCCCAGAACAGCCTTGCGTACTCTGCTTTCCTAGTACAGTTATAAGTTTAGCATGCAAACTTAGAAACTTTGATGTCTATTCTCGGAATATTTAGTTTGCTTGGTAGTACATTCGGACAAGAAATTGTATAACAGTTATCATAATCTTTTTCGTGTTAACAAAATATCACGTCAATGGGTATGTCATATTCATACGGTAGACAACCAGGCAAGCGGGCCTGATGGAAAGTGGTCACCGCTGCTTGTAAACATTAGCAACATCAAGGGTATCGCCAATGCGTTCTCCACCTCTACAGCACGCCCTAGTGCGTTGCGGTGCCCTGAATATTATTTACAAATTAAAATCAATCTTGTTTTTATGATAGAGATATGTTGAAGAACCAAAAAGACTTCTGGACTTCGGACTCCCGCGCGGCACGCGAGGGCCCCGGGCACGCCGGGCCACCACCAACTTAAACAGTCATCTATACTAATTTATAAAGCTGAGTCTATAAATAAAATTTGATAAATGCCAAGCTGGGGAAGGACTACTTTTTACCTCCAAAAATAAATTTGAAAGGGTTAGAAATAAGCGAAGTAACTTAGTTCCACTTAGATGAATGTTGCCTTCTAAAATCTACCAAGAGACTGCCGTGAATCCACAATTGACTTACAATCAATCTAGCACTTAGACCAATGGCAGTCCAATTGAAAAACCATTGGTCATAAATTAGTAGCAAAATACCAAAAACGTGCCAAACTCCCATTGAGATCCAATTGAGATTCAATTGCGCCATTCCTAAATTAGCAAACTTAAGTCCCGCACCCTGGTTTTGTTATCAATAATAACAGGCATAAAACAAATATATCTTCACAATTACTCATATTATCATCCTCAACACATTCCCACCATTGAAAGTTTTACGGCGAGCGGAATTCCTAATAAAACACGTCCTCAAGATAGCCCACATTAAATATCTCAATAAACTGCACATATAAATGTCATCCTGCGTATCTGCTCAAATATACGTTTTCCAGGCTGCCCCGGACATTATCTTCTCAGTATTTATTTATTCAATCCTATAATGATTAATTATTAGAATCAGTAGACTATTTTCCGACAAAATAAGTTTAGTAGTATATAGTAGATTTTAAACTTCACAACCTATATTGCCACATAAATAGTTCCACACTACGAGTTAGGTTATTTTAACCTCGACATTTCTACCACCAGCGGCGCAAACCTACTCGTGACAGTGGAGTGTACAACTGCTTCGAAATCATCATCACAGTCCATAACAGTCCACTTCAGGACTTAGGGCCTCTTCCACTAATGGGGAGGGGAGGTAATCTCCACTCTTGGCAGGCGGGTTGGAGATCGCAGTGGTTAAATATAACAATGGAAAAAGCTGCTGCCCATTTTGTCTCGAAAACATTGGTCGCCTCGTACCCACGAGTGCAAGGGGTTGGTGCTATTCTACTTTACCGGACGACATACGGCCAACCACGCTTAGAAATATCCAGGTTAAAAAATTACCGTAAGGACAAACCCGATTCCAAGTGACAATTATGTGCAGTGAATAACCACGAAAGTCTTAAAACTACATCTGCTCCATATTTTCCACGATTGCGATCACGACATATTCCAATGCGTAGACACTCTGCCATTGTCTGTACCAAGCTATGATATGACGTCATGTAATAAACCAAGGAATCCTGTGCGAGCATCACTCTGTCTCGAAATTTCAATTGTTCGAAGTGCCGCGGCAGTAAAAACCGCAGTAAACCGGTTTACGCCACCGCTATCCGGTCACGGCCGGATTGTGATAACAACCCGCTTTGATATGGAGACGGCTATAGGAATAGCAGAAATAGAAACTTTGATTGTTCCTTTTGGTAATAATGACATATTGTATTGTGGCATCAACATCTCAGACCAAATGGGTCATAACAAGGTGGTTAAGTTGGTAGAGGCTTAAGAAAAACAAGCGTCAGTGGCCTAAAGAGCGTAGTGGGCCTAAAGAGCGTGGTGGCCTTAAAATCGTCCGTGTTCCGAAGAGCGTAGATGGCTTTAAAATCGTCGGTGGCAGAAAGAGCGTCGGTGGCCTTAAAATAGTCGGTGGCCTAAAGAGCATAGGTGAGCGCAGTAAACCGGATTACGCCACTGCTATCCGGTCACGGCCGGATTGTGATAACAACACGTTTTAATATAGAGACGGCTATAGGAATAGCAGAAACAGAAGTTTTGATTATTATCATATACTTTATTTCACACGAAACAAGTTAAAAGCAATTATTACAAGAGGTTGTTTACAAAGGTGTTTCTTGTAGAAACATTATGTGTTGTGTTGTAGGTGTTGTTGTGATTGTTCCTTTTGGTAATGGCAATTGGCTTTGTGCAGAATAGGGTATAGCACCAACATCTCAGACCAATGGGTGCCATATGAGGTCGCTAAGTTGATAGTGGCCTTAAAATCGTTGGTGGCTTAAAGAGTGTTAGTAAATTAAAGAGCATCGGTGGCCTAAAAGGCGTCGGTGCCCTAAAGATCAATGGTGGCCTAAAGAGCGTTGGTGGCCTAAACAGCGTCAGTGGCCTAAAGAGCGTAGGTGGCCGCAGTAAACCGGCTTACACCACCGCAATCCTGTCACGGCCGGATTGTGATAACTAACCGCTTTTATATGGAGACGGATTAAGAAATAGCAGAAACGGAAGGTTAGGATGTGCTTTTTGGTAATGACATTTGGCAGGTAGGGTAGAGCACCAACATCTCAGACCAATGGGTGCCATACACGGTTGGTAGAGGCAGAGCGTTGGTAGCCTAAAAAGTGTTGGTGGCCTAAAAGGCATCGGTGTCCTTAAATCTATGGTGGCCTAAAGAGCGTAGGTGGCCTTGAAATAGTGGGTGGTCTAAAGAGCGTTGGTGGCCTAAACAGCGTTTGTGGCCTAAAAAGCGTCGGTGGCCTAAAGAGGGTCGGTGGCCCAAAAGGCATCGGTGCCCTAAAGAGCGATGGTGGCCTAAAGAGGGTAGGTTGCCATCAAATCGTCGGTAGCCTAAAGAGTCCACATTCAGTCGCCTGCATGTGCAATTTTCATCACGTTTTCTCACACCGGAAGAGCATCGGTTAGTGGTCAACTAACGTACATAACTCAGAAAAGGTCTCCTCTTGAATACCTCTTGCATGCGAGTCGGATACCTTTAGGCCACTGACTCTGCAACGAAAAGACAAGTTACAAAGCCAAAATTTAAAAAATTACAAACTTGACTTTTGGTCAAGAGGTGTTGTATCATTTTCAGTAGATTATGATGGATACTTAGCTCAGAGCGTCGGTGGCCGAGCGGTTACAGTATCCGACTCGTAAGCCAGAGGTCCCGGGTTCGAATCCCGCTCCGGCCATGTACCAATGACTGTTTTCTGAGTTATGTACATTAGTTGAATACTAACCGATGCTCTTACGGTGAGGGAAAACATCGTGATGAAACCTGCACATTCAGGCGACTGTATGTGTAACCGTGATCCAATCTGGTCAGGTTCCCCTGGTAGCAGGGTCATGGAGGTCAGATGGCAGTCGCTCCACTGTAATTACCTGACCTGCCAAATCCTGGATCATGGTCTAGGCGGACCCCGGGCCCTCGTTCTGGAGAGCACAACCGGGACATTAACGCCAAGATGATTATTTTATTTTTTTATGATGGATACTTAGCTATGCGCTATAAAGTTATAGATTTGCACATCGGCTAACCTCGGAGATAAAAATCACGATCAAAAGTGTAAACAATTTGACACTATGAAAAATAAACCCAAGGGGTGTTATTTAAAATCATTGAAATATTGATAACAATCATCACATCTAAAACGAAATTAAATCGTATGAAATATTCATACGGAAAAAAACACTTTTAAATAATGCACCCCTTGGGTTTATTTTTTATAGAGGCAATTTGTTTACACTTATGAAGTTGAATTTAATCTCCGAGTTTATTTTCGGCTTCTTATGTCGTCTCTCTCACTCACTCATAGGTACTCACTCGTACAACAAAATTTTAAGTTATTATTTCACAGAATATTAAAACTGACGTAGGTACCTATATGTTAAAAAACATGTACTTACAACTAATGTTACTGTTCTGCGGAAACCAGCAATATTGTATCAATTTTTTGTAAATGATGTGTTTATCTGTAATTGGATAGGATACTAACAAAACGATTGTTATACCTTAGATTTAGATGTTACATTTAGTATATGTCGGCGCGGGTGCCATCTACTGGCCAACGCCGGCACTTCTATAATATCGATGAAGGACACGCTGCAATGGAAGAATGCTGATCCCAGATTAATACAGATTTCCAGAAGAAATTAGGATTTATTATTTTGTTATTAATAAAGATGAAAATTGTGTTTAATTTAGAATAAATATATAAAATCGATTTTGGTGTAGGTAAATCAATGAAAAATGATTTGATGTGGGTATTTTGTAATCATGTTTTGGGAAGCTACCCTCGGGTGGGAGAATTGGGATGGTTGTTTTTGTCTGTGTTAAGAAAATCGCTGAAAAGTATATTGTATCGAATAAAACCAAAGTTGAGTGATTATATGTGTTTATTTAAACAAAATACATAATAACTATGGATCCTACTGAGGACGCGAGCGGCCGAAGTTCGCCTTTACTGCCATCAGGGTTAGCTCGCTCCGACATGTAGGTACATCTGTTGGTAAACCAAGAAAATAAAATAAATATTCTATACATCATCAGTACACACTATTAGTCTATTACCTACCTATTACATATATACGTAACTCCTACACATAATATACGCAACGGTACATAGGTAAAACAAAAGAACGCGATTCCAAAATCAAAACGAAGAAAACAAAAAGCTCCACTTACATTATATCCATGGGCATGCAGCGATAGCAAGTGATCTCTAATATAATTTACATAAAGATCAATGGGCATAGGTCAACTGGTCCTTTAGACTTCAAAGGGCTCACATTGTAGGGAGGGGCAACGCTGCGCTTCGTAACTCAGTTCGTGTGGCGGATGAGTTAACTCACTTCTTTGAAATTTTGAAAAATAAATAGAATTATTTGTTTATCTATAAAATAACATATTTTTCGTAACAATGTATGTATAATACAAAAGTTTTTTAAAAACACAATGGTCCATGGTATGGGTCAAAGTGTAACCCATACCCATACCCATGGGATTCTGTCATGGCCAGACATTGACATAAAAATTTATTGAGCAATATAATACTAAGTTAATATTCATTTATTTTCACAAATAAGTGAAGGAAGTGATTGGCGCATGGCCTAGCGTAGGAAACTCGAACTTTTCAAGGCAATGCACGAATTATTTATAGGTATTTAATTGTAAGCGGACCCTGGGCCCTCGCGTGCATGTGCGGGGGCGCAACCGCGACGTAACGCCAAGATGATGATGATGATTTAATTGTTTATAAATTGAAAATTTTATCTAAGCGGAAAAGTGGGCTGTCTGATGGTTTTCACTGACTAAAGTACGTATCTATTACCACGCTATTGATTGATAGACAATATTAAAACTATGGCCGTGTGGTGTCCGGCAGGTAGAATATCACCAACCCCTTACACTCATGGGTGTCGTACAAGGCAATTAATGTTTTCGAGGCATAAGATCTAGAGCCTCCGTAGGCTAGAAAATGGGCAGCAGCGGTTCCATTGTTATATTTATACCACTGCGATCTCCAACCCGCCTGCCGAGCGTGAAGATTACGGCAATAACCCTTTCGTGGGAGAGGCCCTAAGTCCTGCAGTAGACGCTTATGGGCTGTGATGATAATTAAAACTATTTTGCACAATACTAAAGTCACAATTGAGTCTCAGTTGAATATCAAAAGCATGTGAGTTAAATAGCAAAGTCGTGTCCCTGGCCGCAGGGCGTCCTGCACTACGCGTGAGGGTGTTGGCGCAAGGAATTCTGCTGAGTTACCATACCCCATCTCTATTGCATTGGAGTGTTTTAGAGAAGGTTTTCCTTTGTCGTTGTTTGTTGGCGACATTCAATTTACCCTTTATTCACGTCTTCGTACTTATAGCTTCAGTCCTTTTCCTTTCTTTTTGGAAGAAAAAATGTTTGGTATGTACGGGTTGAGTGTAGGTACCTATATCGTTGGAAGGAAGTAGGTGTGGTATTAAGCGGAAAAAATTAAAGTGGCGATGCTATTTATAACTGCAAGTACAGTTAGATAGGTACCAACCTGCAGATAATTTTATAATAATTGTCTCGTCAGAAAAGCTGTTCCGACTTAGATAAACTACTAAAAACACAGATTTTAAAGGTATATTCCGGGTTTCCTACTGCTTATCTTAATATCGGGCTGCTCGTAAACAAAGGTACGCGGTAGGAAACCCTAACATACCCTTAAAATGTGTGATAATAACCATGGTAGTTTAAAACGTGATGTAAAATGCCAGCCTTCCCAACTTTTTTATTTTTACAATTGCAAATTACAAGTTTTTAAATGATTTATTTATTTTATTTATTATAAAACGGATTTTGAGTTTTTAAGCCCCTTTCGTATAAAACGGGTCTTTTTGGTACACCGCGTACTAATTTCCAAATTATAATAACAACTAAAATTACGATGATTTTGGAAGCCCTCGAATACAGGCTTCGTACCCATTTTCAAATTCTAAAATAAATAAGTAACCATGATTTTGAAGACTTTCTCGAATACAGGCTTTTTTACTTCAAACAAGTTCCATCCATAGGTTCACAACCAACCTGTACCAATAAGATCACAGCGCCTGCACTAAATACCTGTATAGAGTACCGCCCTTACCGCTTCCCAACCAATCAGCGAAAGGCATGATGCCGTCACGCATGTGATTGGTCCGCTTGCAGGCTGCGCGCGAGTTGATGGGAGGTGCACGTATTTCTTTATTTGGTACTCTTTTGATGGTCAGGATTACAATTGGAATGCTTGTAGCTTATGCGCTGTCATTTACTAAATTTAGCCATCTAAATTCAGAATCAAAAAGCGTGAAAGAAAATCAAAGTGAAATGTAGGTATTGCTCATAGAATAAGGTCAATTCTTGTATCACTTAGGTATATTATGTTACGCGCCGCTCAGGTTTTGAAAAGCTGTGACACAAAAATGGACCAAATTTTATGAGCAATACGTTCCACTTTGATTTGGCTTTTTGTAAAAGTATCGAATTCTCCTTAATTTTTATTTTGATGATGTTAATAGTTACCTATAGGTACCTAAATAATTAATCTTTATTTTCTTTAACAACTATTTATCATATAATCAGTGTTAGGAACATCCTTTAAAGCATTTAATGCCAGTATAAGGAGACTGCTCTTTCTAATTTAGTTATAGGTACTTAATTAAATCATGGTTAAAGTAAGACTGAAGGTATAATCAAATTAAACATAAGATTTTTGCTTTTTACTTAACGAAAAACTCATGCGTGCATGTGTGTGTGTGTGTGTATGTGAGAATAAAACAATTCACCTATTTTTCCAAAAATATTTATGTATTTCCCTATCTACCATCTAGTCAGTAACAAATGGGCCGATATTTATTGTTTTCATATATTTTTATAGGTGCTTATCTCCTCAGTGGCTCAGTGAAAAACGAGCGCCCAGCCTATCTAATAAAAAGCGGTAATGTTGTGCTGGTCCCCCCAAATATGCGCCATTACGCCCCCAGATGAGGTGGTCTTAGAGTCGATCTAGAAACCTAGCGTTAGTCGATGGAGTCTCGCGCGTCACGTGAAGCGGTCTCATCGTTGTATGTGAGTCCAATATAAAATGGGTTGTACATAGGCCGTCACCGACAGTCCATTTAACTTTATGAGATTAGGATTTGATGATTGGTTTATAAATGCCTTAAACTGTAATGTTAATTTATTTCTAATGTCTATGTAAAATGAAATGACAGAAACTTGCAATAAAACTCTACTACATCAATGGCAATGATTCGAGTGATATATAAATATAGTTTTAGTTATAAGACAGCAAGTTGAGCCCCCTGAAGTGGGTCACAAAGGAGCCAGTCTCCCAGCCGATATTAGTCAGTTACTAGGACCTTTTAACGTGTACCTGCTTCCTTTCATGTGCTCCAACGAGTACCACGATGGTGGGTGTCGAAGCTTTCTGATCCCCAAGGTTCCCTAAGCTTGCCTTGGCCTGGCAAGATAACTAAGGTATATTCTTTGATATACCGCTGTCAATCATTATAACCCCGTAGGATTATCATACTCATATATTTAAACCACATCCGCTCTTCATCTGAGAATGGGGCACCCCTTTATATTTTCCTTTCTTTCTTTCTTTTTAATTTAGGATCCTTTGGACAGCTTGTTCCCTACGTTTCACGAGATGAAGGATCGCAACAACGGTGGTGTCTCAATCTTACTGAATATAGAACCAACTAGGGTTTGATAAGTATTACTTTAAATCAAAACTCGAATGCCATGCGTTAAATTGCAAGAAGTCATATGGATATTTGTATTGACTTTCTCTAAAGCAAATGAGTTTATTTAAGACATTTGAGTACCATTAGTCCAGAATGCAGTTACTTGTAACAATGCTGGGTAATTTAGAAACCCAACTTAGGGCCAACTTAGAAAGTAATTTACTGAAAATAAGTCAAGGTATGCGGGAATATGAATTAAAGTCACAGGTAGAGTTTAAAATATAAATATACGTTTATTTACTTAATTGTGACTCTACGATTGAAACTTTTTATTATTTTAATCAAGAATTTCTGACAATAAAGAAATTCGTGATTCTGACCGAACGGTTCCTAGGGCCAATACCTATAGGAACTGGAAAACGGGTCAGTCCGCAAAAACCAGTTCAGCCCAATTAAATCTAATTATAATTAATTAATATCTGAATTAATATTATTTAAACAATTATCTGTTTATATCAAATCATTTCATCTACACAATTGAAAGTCAAAGCGTCATACTTGGTTTGTAAAGTTAAGACATATAATCAAACATATTAAGCTTCGTTACGTAAATTAATGTGAAACAATTAGTCGATATAAATTATAACTTATCAATGAAGTATTCGACTCATTAACGCTGCGCGTTACTAACAGGCTAGTCATGTGGAGATTGATCAACTCACATACCTTTTGGCCTAATAAAAATATAGATTATAGGTATATTCGTTTATTAGACTAGTCGTATAAGCTGGGACAGCCCATACGCCTTTTGGTCTAATAACATTATGAATAAACCGTTGGTTTAAGCTATTACATGTATTTATTACCAAACATTTACAATCAAACAATATATATTTTGAAGTATTCGTCATTGATGATGATTTCAATATAAGTACATTACGAACTCCCAAGCGTCGCATTTTAGACATAGGTAGGTTTGATATCATTTTATTCAAATAATGCCACATTACGACTATATCACGCAGGGGTGAGTTAACGTGATGATAAACGTTAACGCGAATTACGCAATACATACATATACATAGGCTTTGGTTGAATTTAATCAAACAATAGCAGATAATGATCTCATACAGAGATATATCAAACCCATTAATTACTTGATTGGATGATGGAAGACATCTGCTTCGGTATATTTTGTTCAAATAATACCATGCTCTAATTATCTCACGTAGAGATAATTCATGGTTGATAATTACAGTTAAAATTAAATGTAAATGTCAATCGATTGGGTAAATTTTACTTTCCAACTTGACTGAGTTAACCTTTGTTATAGGAATCTTTAGTAGTGAGAATATTAATGGAAATTGATGAAATTTATAAATGTAATTAATCTGTTCGATACAATATAGACCCAAACCATTTATATAAATATAATAGGTGTCAACTTAACTTTTGTCGCCGACAGCAATTATACACTGACTCTAATTTATAGTAAATTAAAATATTATTTAATTATACATTATTAAACTTTATGATCTGATTCTAATATTTGTTCCGCTGCTCGCCCAGCCGCCTCGCTCCGCTCCGAAATTAGAAGTGTCAACCCTCTACCCCTCGATTCATCTCGCTGACCATTATTAATTACTAATTACAATTTTAGTATCTACTCTAATTAACATAAGGTTCTTCTTTGCTTGTGTTGCTTGATGTCCTTTGGTTGTTTCGGATGGTAACCGACGCCTGCGCATCATCCCTTGTAGCGGGGAGGGCAATCTCCCAACCCCGTCGCTTCCCGCGTATGCGCCTTTCACCACCGACTGATTTTGTCTCGCTTGCTCGTCCCTGAAATTGTCCAACGGTTTGCCGCGTAATATCATATTTGATAAGCATCCCTAAGTCGTAAGACTTAGAATACAGATTTATTTAAATGTATCTGAAACCTTGGTTTTTACCATAGTTTTTTATTCTTAGGCTAGCTTGTTCGCTTTCTTGGTATTGTTTTTACATCGATATCTCAGCGTAAATTTATTAGACATTTTGAATTACGATCTTTTATTTTTTTCGCGCTTCACAAGTGTGACCCTTGTAATTAAGCTCGTTGCGTTTTGGGGAATTTATTGCTTTTGGTTTTCGGAATTTTAAGTGGGTGCCACATGTGGGTGTTTAGCCTCTTATGTTAGCAAATTCAAACGTTCGAACGACGCCAATGTTTTTAACCGACTGCGACAGAAAGAGGGTTATGTTTTATGAATTTGAATTATTAGCGTCCCATCACATACCTCTCCCTGTAGAAAGTTAGGAATCGATAGTTTTCCTGACTTTATACATAATAGTCAACTCATAAGATGGGATAATTGAATTTATAACCAAATTATTAATCAATGATTTCATTCTGCAAACGAAACCATTTAAGATTAAGTATTTTTCTTTATTCAATTTCATTTCCAAATTTTAATTCAACGTTCACATAATATTCACACGTACATCATTGTTAAAAAAAAAAACCCCTCTCCCATGTTTTGCGACTGATGTACATCCTCTTTTAAGATCTAGATCTAGATGATTTGACTTCTACAACGTAGCAAATGAAATGGTTTTATAATCTTATTTTATCTTTTTTTTTTTTTTAAGTTTAAATTTTCATTTGTACGAAGTAATTTAAATTGATTTTCCGCTACCTACTTACCCTAACACTCCTAAACTTACCTAGATACCCTAAGTTTACCTAAGTGAAACAACCTATCCTAGTCTACCTAAAACTAACCTACCTAAACTAGTTGTATACGACCCTACCTAGCAAGTATGATAAACCTAAGATATTCGACCTATTCTAAACTACTGAATGTAGATAAACCTAACATAATCTATCTATATCTAACTAATCCGACTCTACCTAACAAATATTGTGAACCTAAAACATCCGACCTAATTTAAACTAAATAACTAACATTCATCGATACCTATTATTCAGCTCTACCTAACAAATATAGATAACCTACCTAGCTAAATACACCTAAATCTATATAAATTAAAATGCCTAACCTGTACAGTTGTCTACCTAGTATCGAACTACCTAGCTGTCTAACCTACAAGTTTGACAGTGTCCTACCTTGCCTAGACAATAAACTAATCTGAACTACCTATCTATACACTTTCTAGTCCAATCTACCTAAAGAAATGTGATATCTTTTAAATACCGCAGCCTTACACTTTTTCATTTGGTAAGCTACGTACTCACTTCTTTTGAATTGTGGAATTAAGATATGGTGTTACATGGTCATTCCGATCACACTGTGCACATCTTGATTTGATGAATGAATTACGTTTAATGCGTAATTGTGGGTTTAGTGAAATGTTTAGTCCCCATAAAATAAAGTATTCCCAATATTATTACTCGCCATTTCATAGTGCACTTTCTCACCAATCCATAGACTGTTATTTTGTAATGTGTACAAAATATTTCATTGCGTTCTCAACGCTTTATGATGCTCTGTTTCATTGGGTGGTAATTTTGGGACATACCTGATAATAATGGGTACTTTTGTTATAGTTGAGTGTTTTTTTACAACACACTTTGCACACCCAACAGTCGACTTATGTATACAGATATATTTCATTATTTCTGATCTTAGTGAGCTTTTAATGGTTCAATTTTATACTAGTTTCAATTTATTTATTTTACTTGCAAGTAACTGTAATACTTAGTTACATATTAGACATCGTTGTTCGAGTCCATTTTTATTCACTTATTCCATTGGGAATAAACAATACACATCCTTTGATATGTATCCATAGTTCTCATCTGTCTAGATCCTAATAATACTGACATAGACAATCCCCAATCACTAAAACTAATGGTCCTACCTAAGCTGCTACTACCTACATGTTTCCATCCTACCTAACCTAAGACTACTAGACTACCTAGACCTAGACTAATTCCTGACAGTAATTTGTTTAAAAATATACCCAACACAAAACAAAACGCCATTATTTTCAAATGGGAAGCACCTTCCATTTTGGTTATAGGTTCTCAATGATATTGTGGTATTCACTAAATCGATAACGTTCATAAGCGTTATAAGATTTCAATTAACTCTACATAAAACTTGGCTTTCTTTTGCGTCATGTTATCTTGTCTAATGCACCAGTTGGGTTCAGTTTCGGGGCACACTTTCTAAACATCTGTGTGCAATCGTTTTTTTTTTCGCTGGTTTACCTTTTTACTGACATTCCTACTTTTGCAACAATAGTTTATGAACTCCTTAATTGTAGGGTTCTTCATTCATACAAACAGAAAAAATGTTAATGTCCCGTCACAACATGTGTATCCCTTTTATTATGTTACATTGGCATTTTCGTTCGACCCTACTGGCCGTTTGTACTTTACTTGAGAATGTTTATTAATATAATATCTATATTAGCCATGTCCATCAATATTTTGAGTGGGCATCTAAATAATCAAACATCGCATGAAAACTAGGGATTCTATATGATAACATAAGCATAGTGTATCTCAAATACTGAGATCTCCAATACGCTTGACAAGCATGGAGATTATTGCAAAACTCTCTGCTAATGTGATGAAGGTTAAAATCTGGTGGTGGACTTTATGCGATGCAACGTAGATATTTTGCAAATGTTGTATTCTGTTAATTTGTAATACGATTATGGTTTGTCGTTGTCGTGTGACGTTGTCTATTTCATCAGCAAAAATTTAATCTATTTACGTTTGAATTATAACGATTACATGTTAACGATCTAGCAGAACTATATATTAGCTCGCTTTTCGATCTTGGTCGTATATTACAATACATTCAACCATCTCTAACATTCTTAGCTCAATTAAAACATGTCTGTTACCTATCGCGAACTACATTTTTGTAAAACGCAAATTTATAACAACTGACAAGTAACACTATGTTTCATCTAAGTATCCTATACACATGTATCCTATCAACTCTATTCCCTACTAAGCTGCGCGGTAGGTAGCCTAATCACTTTATAGCAACATTACTATTATTTTTGTACTTTATCAAAAAGACTTACGCGATTCTGTAGCAAATCTAAGTTATATTCGTTTTGAAATATTGTTGTTTAACGCGTAATTTACTATTATTTAAATGTTTTGAAAACGAACAAGCTTAGCCCTGTGGAATGACACAATAAACACACAAAATATAAAATGGCAATAAACAATTTTTACAACCCAAGTATAACGCTTTCAGTTATTTATAAGTTAATAGATTATACAATTATAACCTCTCCCAGACGTTTAGACCAAACATATTAGTAAAATGAGTAATACCTAGGTTTTTGTTATATGCTAGTATTAATACTTAAAGAATTGTCATCAATTTATCATTTCTCAACTGAGGATTGCAATGACATGGGTATTTAATTATATATTCTTAAAAGAATTGTGATCGTCTTATTTTACAATGAAATTAATTTAGTAAAAAGGTCTACGTTGTGTTATTTTTTTTTTTCAAGTTCTTTTATCTAGGTGTGTCTGCTTAATTGAGACACAAAACCTAGATCCTGGTCACGGCACCAGATGTGCTGGTCCCCCCAAATATGCGCCATTACGCCCCCAGATGAGGTGGTCTTAGAGTCGATCTAGAAACCTAGCGTTAGTCGATGGAGTCTCGCGCGTCACGTGAAGCGGTCTCATCGTTGTATGTGAGTCCAATATAAAATGGGTTGTACATAGGCCGTCACCGACAGTCCATTTAACTTTATGAGATTAGGATTTGATGATTGGTTTATAAATGCCTTAAACTGTAATGTTAATTTATTTCTAATGTCTATGTAAAATGAAATGACAGAAACTTGCAATAAAACTCTACTACATCAATGGCAATGATTCGAGTGATATATAAATATAGTTTTAGTTATAAGACAGCAAGTTGAGCCCCCTGAAGTGGGTCACAAAGGAGCCAGTCTCCCAGCCGATATTAGTCAGTTACTAGGACCTTTTAACGTGTACCTGCTTCCTTTCATGTGCTCCAACGAGTACCACGATGGTGGGTGTCGAAGCTTTCTGATCCCCAAGGTTCCCTAAGCTTGCCTTGGCCTGGCAAGATAACTAAGGTATATTCTTTGATATACCGCTGTCAATCATTATAACCCCGTAGGATTATCATACTCATATATTTAAACCACATCCGCTCTTCATCTGAGAATGGGGCACCCCTTTATATTTTCCTTTCTTTCTTTCTTTTTAATTTAGGATCCTTTGGACAGCTTGTTCCCTACGTTTCACGAGATGAAGGATCGCAACAACGGTGGTGTCTCAATCTTACTGAATATAGAACCAACTAGGGTTTGATAAGTATTACTTTAAATCAAAACTCGAATGCCATGCGTTAAATTGCAAGAAGTCATATGGATATTTGTATTGACTTTCTCTAAAGCAAATGAGTTTATTTAAGACATTTGAGTACCATTAGTCCAGAATGCAGTTACTTGTAACAATGCTGGGTAATTTAGAAACCCAACTTAGGGCCAACTTAGAAAGTAATTTACTGAAAATAAGTCAAGGTATGCGGGAATATGAATTAAAGTCACAGGTAGAGTTTAAAATATAAATATACGTTTATTTACTTAATTGTGACTCTACGATTGAAACTTTTTATTATTTTAATCAAGAATTTCTGACAATAAAGAAATTCGTGATTCTGACCGAACGGTTCCTAGGGCCAATACCTATAGGAACTGGAAAACGGGTCAGTCCGCAAAAACCAGTTCAGCCCAATTAAATCTAATTATAATTAATTAATATCTGAATTAATATTATTTAAACAATTATCTGTTTATATCAAATCATTTCATCTACACAATTGAAAGTCAAAGCGTCATACTTGGTTTGTAAAGTTAAGACATATAATCAAACATATTAAGCTTCGTTACGTAAATTAATGTGAAACAATTAGTCGATATAAATTATAACTTATCAATGAAGTATTCGACTCATTAACGCTGCGCGTTACTAACAGGCTAGTCATGTGGAGATTGATCAACTCACATACCTTTTGGCCTAATAAAAATATAGATTATAGGTATATTCGTTTATTAGACTAGTCGTATAAGCTGGGACAGCCCATACGCCTTTTGGTCTAATAACATTATGAATAAACCGTTGGTTTAAGCTATTACATGTATTTATTACCAAACATTTACAATCAAACAATATATATTTTGAAGTATTCGTCATTGATGATGATTTCAATATAAGTACATTACGAACTCCCAAGCGTCGCATTTTAGACATAGGTAGGTTTGATATCATTTTATTCAAATAATGCCACATTACGACTATATCACGCAGGGGTGAGTTAACGTGATGATAAACGTTAACGCGAATTACGCAATACATACATATACATAGGCTTTGGTTGAATTTAATCAAACAATAGCAGATAATGATCTCATACAGAGATATATCAAACCCATTAATTACTTGATTGGATGATGGAAGACATCTGCTTCGGTATATTTTGTTCAAATAATACCATGCTCTAATTATCTCACGTAGAGATAATTCATGGTTGATAATTACAGTTAAAATTAAATGTAAATGTCAATCGATTGGGTAAATTTTACTTTCCAACTTGACTGAGTTAACCTTTGTTATAGGAATCTTTAGTAGTGAGAATATTAATGGAAATTGATGAAATTTATAAATGTAATTAATCTGTTCGATACAATATAGACCCAAACCATTTATATAAATATAATAGGTGTCAACTTAACTTTTGTCGCCGACAGCAATTATACACTGACTCTAATTTATAGTAAATTAAAATATTATTTAATTATACATTATTAAACTTTATGATCTGATTCTAATATTTGTTCCGCTGCTCGCCCAGCCGCCTCGCTCCGCTCCGAAATTAGAAGTGTCAACCCTCTACCCCTCGATTCATCTCGCTGACCATTATTAATTACTAATTACAATTTTAGTATCTACTCTAATTAACATAAGGTTCTTCTTTGCTTGTGTTGCTTGATGTCCTTTGGTTGTTTCGGATGGTAACCGACGCCTGCGCATCATCCCTTGTAGCGGGGAGGGCAATCTCCCAACCCCGTCGCTTCCCGCGTATGCGCCTTTCACCACCGACTGATTTTGTCTCGCTTGCTCGTCCCTGAAATTGTCCAACGGTTTGCCGCGTAATATCATATTTGATAAGCATCCCTAAGTCGTAAGACTTAGAATACAGATTTATTTAAATGTATCTGAAACCTTGGTTTTTACCATAGTTTTTTATTCTTAGGCTAGCTTGTTCGCTTTCTTGGTATTGTTTTTACATCGATATCTCAGCGTAAATTTATTAGACATTTTGAATTACGATCTTTTATTTTTTTCGCGCTTCACAAGTGTGACCCTTGTAATTAAGCTCGTTGCGTTTTGGGGAATTTATTGCTTTTGGTTTTCGGAATTTTAAGTGGGTGCCACATGTGGGTGTTTAGCCTCTTATGTTAGCAAATTCAAACGTTCGAACGACGCCAATGTTTTTAACCGACTGCGACAGAAAGAGGGTTATGTTTTATGAATTTGAATTATTAGCGTCCCATCACAATGTCACCTATAGTTTATGGAAACAACAATGCAGAACCGCAGATGTGTTATTACTGTGAGGACAACGATGGTTGATATGCCCCATGCTTGTAATTGCGCTGGCTACCTTCAAAACGGACCACAACAATCAAATCCAACGAGAATATTACTTGTCGGCAGAAATAGATAAGGCGGTGGTTGAGATTAAATTGAGCAATTCGTAAATTAGCAGACTTTGACCCAGGGGACTCTTTTGCTCGTTTGCCTCCCTGAAGCATACCTATTTAAAAAACCGCTTCATCATCATCAATATAAAGCATTTTACTTTGATTCGAATTGAAAACTCAACGAATTTACACAAAGAGTACAATCAGTCACCCACACTATGTGCCTCAATACTTGTTATTTGTATAAAAAAAAAACTTCCAAGGGACAACCGGGGTTGCGTGGCACACTCCGTCTATTATTTTCACGCTCCACTTTGCCCTTCTAACGAGCCCCTGTCTCCTCTCAGTCGGAAGAAGTATTGTTCGTTTATTGAACGTAACTTTATTACCATAGTTTATAAGTTGTGGAAGTGATTGCCGAATGTGTAGGCGGATTGACAGGTCTGACGAAAGAATGCAAATGTGGCTTTGTGTGTCTATTTAAGACATCGTAGCTCGAACGGATGGACCGATTTGGATGCGGTTTTCTTTATTTGTAAGCCAGTTTAATGACGATAGTTCTTAGCTTTGATTCATTGAAATCGGTTTTGAAGTTCATAAAATATAAATAATATAACAAAAAAAAAAAAATATTCATGGACAAATTCACACAGCGCCATCTAGCTCCAAACTAAGCAAAGCTTGTACTATGGGTGCTAGATAACTGATATACTACTTAAATACTTTTAAATGCATACTTATTATACATAGAACACCCAGACCCGTATCAGAAATTAAAATTCATCATTTCAATTTCTGCCCGGCCGGGAATCGAACCCGGGACCTCTTGCGTGGCAGACGGCATATTGACCACTGAACCACTCAGGTCGTCTATTTGAAAGCCAGTTAAATTGAGATGGTTTTTGTTTCATTAAAATCGGTTCTGAAGTTCATAAAATATATGAGTTTAAGTAAGCTTGGTCAGTGGTTTTCAGACTTTTTCGGTTTGTTAACTTATATCGTATTAAATGGACCCCTGGAGCGTCGGTCGGTGGCTAACGAGTCCAACTCGTAAGCGAGAGCTACCGACTTTGATTCCCAGTGCCCCCATTATCAATGACTTTTTCTGAGTTACCTATGTACGTTAGCTGAGCACTAACCGATGCTCTTACGGTGAAGTATAACATCGTGATAAAACCTGCACATTCATGTGACTGACTGTGTAAAACCATATCCAATCAGGCCAGATTCCCCTGTTAGTCAGACAGGTCAGAAAATTACAGTGAAGCGACTGCCATCTGACCTCCGTGACCCTGTTAACATATATTCTATCTCATCTAATAACATATTTTCTTGCCCCTGCGGCTTTGCATTTTTGTTGCCTGCAACCTAAATGCATCGTAGATGATATGGGCGACAGTTACAGCTTACCGTCAGGTGGACTATCTGTTTGTTTGTCACTAACCTGTGTAGAATAAAAAAAACTAACCGATGATCTTACGTTGAGAGGAAACATCGTGAGGAAACCTGCATGTTGAGTGTGTTAAAGAAATTCACGAAGGTCTGACGGCAGTTGCTCTACTGTAATTACCTGACCTGCCAAATTTGGATCGTCGTCAGCGCCAGCCTCGGGCCTTCGCTCGATAGGACAACCGGGTTATGGACGCCAAGATGGTGATGAACCAGTAAGTGTTCCGTTTTTCTTTTAGAGATTTGGAACTCTAAATAAACAGTAAAAAACGTGCATCGCGAGTTTTCTTATCGCGCACGTGCAGTATGTGGAATGAGCTCCCTTCCGAAGCCTTTCCTTTTTTAGCCTTGCCTTTTTCTTCAAAAGGCACCTCAAAGGCCGGCACCGCACCTGCTACCCTTCGTTTGCAGATCTCCTGGACGACGGTAGCCGCTTTCCATCAGCTAGACCATCCGTCCATGTGTCTCCCTGGGCAATAATAGAGATCAAATGTAATGACGTTCTCTATTATAGCTGATATGTAGAGCATCGAGAGTTTCCACTCGACACGAACGACGACACTTGTTAAATTTGCGCTTCGATGGCTTTTTTCCGTGTCACTCACTTGAGTAACTATTGGATGGTATTTTTGTATTCACGAACATACTTACACACTCATTCTGTTACAAGGGCAGAGCTTTTGTGAGCTTCTGATTTTGAAATATGGATATATCGGGCTTGCCTTTATATATCTCAGTGATTTCGTCTGCTTGAACCGATTCCTGTTCATTATAATTCTGCTGTGAGTGTAGTAACAGTAAGTATTGTACTTACAGCTTTTATGGATAATAGGTTTGAACTCATCTCACCTTTTGCGAAACGATGATGAAGTCAAAGGTGTAGCATTCACTAGCTAAAACTTGTAGACTGAAGAAGATAGTAGAAGGTTATATCTTTCGGGGAACAGTGACGCAGGCAGAAAGTTCCAGTCCTTAGCAGCGCGCATAGGAAAAACGGTTCACCTAGGGCAGGGTTGTGTAGGTCAGATAGCAGTCGCTCCACTGTAATTACCTGATCTGCCCAATCCTGGATCAAGGTCAAGGCGGGCCCCGAGCCTTCGTGCGCGAGAGCACAACCGGGACATTAACGCCCGATTATTTTATCCATCAATAAAGTACACCGTTAACTTCCGTCAACAAAGCAACGAAAACTCCCGAACCTTTTCTGTGCCATTTTCTAAAAGCCTCGTTAAAACAAACAAAAAGTTGGCTCCAAAACAACGATAAAGCGTTCAAAACTGACCTTTCCAGTAGCTTGACTCTTGAAAGGCTTTTATGCAAAAAATCAGTGCAAAACTCCAGTTTTTTGACACCCTATTGCTTAGTTGATCGCCACCTTGATTATCATACATATTGGTTGTTCTGCAGTCGACGCCTCTATTCTAGGGTGGGTTAACGTGGAACAAACATGGGATAGGGCAGGGTCGCCTTAAGTTGTAAAGCGACCCTTGGATCCACAAAAGCGTTTTGGAGTTAAGGGTAAAAAAGTAGGTCTAAAAGTAATTTGAGAGTGTCAATATTACGTAGCAATTAGGTATGTAATATATACATGGTATAATATAAGACAAAGTCGCTTCCCGCCGTCTGTATCTATGTACGCTTAGATCTTTTAAAAGTACGCAACGGATTTTAATGCGGTTATCAACAATAGATAGAGTGATTCAACAGACAGGTTTAAAACAACAAATAAAGGGTAGATAGAGGTAAAGCGAAGAACGAAGTTGCACCGGGTCTACTAATGTTTCATAAAATGTAATGCTTTAGATAATAACCTGATGACGACCAGAGTGGTTCAGTGGTCAACATGCCAGTCAGCCACGCAAGAGGTCCCGGGTTCAATTCCCGGCCGGGCGGAAATTTAAATGATAAATTTTAATTTCTGTTACGAGTCTGGGTAGTATATTAGTTAGCTGGCACCCATAGTACATATTGGGGCTAGATGGCGCTGTGTAAATTTGTCCACGATTATTTATTATTATTTAGAATGTAGCTGCCCGCCGCCGTCTGCATAAAATTCACGTATAGTCATGTTCCCGCGGGGACCGCAATGAATATCGGAGCAAATTAAAGCTTTTTTGTTATTACTTACTTACTGCGTTGGCTCAGCGACCCAAATTTGAACTTGGCCTCCGATCCCAGAGATCGCCACCTCTTCCTATCCTGCGCCATCTCCTGACAATCGCGGATTCCCAGTGTGTGCAGTAAGCTAATTACGCAATGCTGTTGCCAACAATTATCTGATTTTAATAATTAAAATTGTTTCTTTTGCGATTCCGTATCATCGATTTCATGGGTTCAGTTGCTAACAAAATTCCGTTGCAATAAACTGAAACCATTACGTCGATCATACGTAATCGCAAAAGTGACTATTTGAATTATTGAAATCAGAGAATTGTTGGCAACAGCGTCACGTAATAAGCCTACAGGTCTTTCAGAACTTCATCCATCCAGCGATAAATGGGTCGCCCGACCGGCGACTGTTATTATTATCATTAAATTATCCCGCATGCAGTTCGGATTTCTGTAAATAATAAACTTTCCCGGGATAAAAAGTAGCCTATGTTACTCAGTGAAAATATAGCATTCTATTAGAAGAATTTAAAAAATCGGTCCAGTAGTTTTTTATTTTTCATTACAAACAAAAATACAACATTTTTTTTGAGTTTAGACTGGAAAATGGGCAGCAGGGTTTTCCATTGTTATATTACAACACTGCGATTTCCAACCCGCCTGCCGAGCGTGGAGATTATGGCAATAACCTCAAAAAGGACCCACTCTGTTTTGCATCGTGTTCTAAGACTGACGTGTGTATCTGTCTATCTGTATATCGTAGTTCTCGAACGGGTGGACTCCACGAGCTTTCTATAGCACGAAAAGTTTAAGTTTTATTTTATTCTCTGCAGTGACCAACGAGCAGACAGCCCTCTTGATGGTAAGTGGTTACCGCCGCCTATTACATCTATGATTCTTACATGCAGGTAACAAAAATGCGAAACCGCAGGTGCGTTGTCAATGTGAGGACTACGATGAAATGCCTCATGCCTGTAATTTCGCTGGCTACCTTATCTTTCAAACCATAGATAGGTTTAATATCTGTCATCTGCCGCGCTTAATTATCAATTATTATTCTTGGTGATAAAAGCTGGCTATATTTTAATAAAATCCCGGCCGCAGCGGGTATCTCTCGTAATGAGTGCTTATTTATTTAAGTTGCATCGTTCTGCGTAAGTAGTCTCGACGGATTGCGAGCGTGGGGTGGCCAGCCTTTGGTTGGGTTTTGGGAGATTTTTATGTACCTATTATATTTCTTGAATTTAATCTTATCTTAATTATTCACATTATTTATTTATTTAAACTCAATGCACTGTTACGTACAACGGCGGACTTAAAGCTTCGTCTACCAAGCTTAAATCTACCAGTTAAATTATCTATTTATGTATAACTTCGTCTGAAAACGAATTACAGTGCAATCAAAATTATAACTGATTCTTGCCACGCGACAGCTTGTTGGATTATTTTCACTCTAGCCTTGGAGGCTTCCAGATTATAGTGATCAGGGAACACGCTCGCTGTCAATGTTTACCAAAGAGCATTATAAAGAAACTCAGATAGAACTTTGATATCCATGAATGAATCATTTTATTTCAAGTACCAGGACTCGCATTTAGTTAGTTAACATCCTAAAATTTCATTATGTTATATTTATATCCATACATGACAGCATTTTCTCGGGTCGGGATTGTATGCAGTGTGTAAGAAACACTCTAACATTGAACTTAGACACCAAGACAGGCAGCAGGCAAGCTAATATTTACAGCAAGCAATTTGAGTATGAAGTAAAATTAGCATTAGAAAACATAAAATACCAGAAGTCAGGATGCGTATAGGTAAGTTATTATAAAGGCATCTAGCTTTTTATTGTCAATTATGAGACCTTTTAAAGATGACAAATAGAAGAAAAATATATTTATAACTCCAATAAATGCCATAGTTCAATAAACTGTACAAAATATTAAAACAGTTAGCCTGTTTGTTGTGTATAAAACCCTTTCAGCCGCATAAAAACTGCGGTTTCGTAACTGACTTGACGTGAAGACTTTTCATCCTTGTACGAAACCAGTTACAATCTAAGACTTTTTTTTCCTTGTAAGAAACCAGTTGCGAGCACAAGTTCCCACACCTAGGACAGTAGGAGGATTTTTTAAAAGTCTCTGTGACAAATTTGATTTACGAGTTCAGTCCAGTTCAATCCATTAACAATGAAATAAAGCATCTTTATCTCTGCTTACAGTCAAATTTAAATATTTAAACAATAACTTGTCCTCTTATACATATAAAATAATTAAAAGAGACTATTCCCAATTAATTGCACAGCAAAGGCTCCTTACAGGTCCCATGTCGCCGCATAGAATATTCATGGAAGAGCCCGCCCCTCCCCGCCCCCCTCCCGCTACAAACTATCCCTTGAGAACTACAGCTTCATGTAGTTAACGCTTGGTGTTTAATAAAATTGTTTATTCTGAAAAAAGGTTGCCGACATCTGAGTCCGAGCGGATTATTCCTAAGCTTGTTTAAGGATTTCCTGTGGTTAACGGAATTTTTGTATTTTGGTATAGTAATTTGTAGGTTTATTCGATTACAAGCTTTTAGAAGCGGCAGGCAGACAACATTGTTCTGTTTTCTTCGGTTCTTGTCCGGTTCAGTAAATTAATAAATAAAAATCAACCCATAAAATCTTGATATCACCAAGAAAGATGGTGAAAGGGGTACTTTAATGTCCGGGCTACATGACCACTCACTTTTATATTTTAATCAGGTGTTATTTTCATGCAAATAAAGAACGCCATACACGTGACAACCCTAACAAGTGGCAATACTATAAATCAGCCATCTTTCCCTTAGAACTTATCTGAGAAAAGTGAATAGTTAATGTAGCCCCCGTATATCAAAGGGACCCCATTTTTTACATGCATATATCTCTGGTGTTCGTCTCTGCACCAAGAGACACGCACACGCTTTAGCATATACTAGAACAAAGAACATATGTTAACACAATACATACCTACGGTCTATACATAGACAGGGGATAAAATAAGAAAAAAAAGGAAAAATGAAAAAAGTATTTATTGAATTGGGATTACGTTAGCTAATCTCTTTTCGAACGCCGAAAGCAAAGGGAAAGTTAAGCGAGCTCATCAGGCGACGCATGCAGACCGTCCAGCGCGCGCGAGCGCCCACCCCGGCGAGACACCGGGCACCGATACACGCCACGCACATAACCGCCTTGGCGAATCATATGATACTTTGACTTTCGGGAATCGACAAACTTATGAATGACCGACCGAATAAATGATCACCGAAGCGTATACACTACAATTTATATACGCTGATACACCAATATATTCTCAAACCCTGATTACTAGTAGTTAAAATCGCACCTTATACAACACGAAATTAGTTAAAAAGAGCATGCTGCTATTCCAAGGGTCACAAAGTTCAAAGACAGGTGCTAAGAAAAGGACAGCTATTTATCGAGCTTCCGTGTTAGAGCGGGATAACAATACCGACTCCTGCGCACCTGACACGCGACGCTATAACACAACAGGTGGCAAATGACCGTTAGTGCGTTGTCATAGAGTAAAATAATGAGTCAGGTAGTAGGTGGTTATAAATACCAATGTAATATGCAATATATTTTTTTTAATTGCGTACGTCCATAGGCTGTGGTGACTGCTTACCGTCAGGCAGGCCGTAAGTTTGTTTGCTACCTTAGTGGTATAAAAAACTATTTATTGCACACAATAAAGAAATACAGAAAGCAAATTTTTGTCTTTTTGTTTTCTTGTATATTTTTCAATGTTGTGGTGTAGTTATTTGTGTTAATAATTGTTTTTTTTTTCTTTATTTTTTTTTTTAAACAGAAATAATGATACAATATGCATTAGACTATTAGTTTGTAGCCCGCCTAAGACGGGTAAGCGCTCGTACGCTGCCATGTCAATAAGTAGTGCCAACGGGTGCATGTTCCGAGAGTAGTCGAATATTGACGAGTTTCGATCCGTTTTGCTCGGGCACTGTAGGTTATGTTTAACGAAAGATTTTAGTGCTTTTCTTAAAGTCGAAAACCTTTATAATTAGCACATTGTCAATATTTCGCTTATATTTTAGCGCTATCTAACTTTAAATTAAGACAAAGAGTTATCTCGAATTACCTTTCATTTTGAAGTATTTAATTACTTTACTAAAATATGTGCTATTGGGCAAAACGGGTATGGTTTTGTATGAAAAATTTAATACAAAATGGATTACACGAAGAACTACTTATTTCATTCTATAATGTAAAAATACCTTAAATGGGTAATGGGTATTTTCGTCTACAACTCCTGTAGCATCAATAGAAAGGTTGATTTTGTTAGGTGGTTGGGGTTTTTAAGTTTGAACATTTTAACATTAAACATAATGTTAAATGCATACAGTCGAAATGATAAACTATAGTGGGTACAGTGTTTTTTCCTACTTGTTAGATTTTAAGTTTGATTTACCTATCCTAAAAATTATGACGTCTACCCGTTTTGCCCAAATCGGATACCCGTTTTAGGCTCATATGCGGGCAAAAGGGGTTTTTCTAGAGGTTTCTGTTTTTCTAGAGATGTATAAGATATTTGATAGAAAATGCTTTAAAATAGTGTTTTATTTTCAAGTTTAGAAACATCCTATCTTATAAACTAAATCAAGCTATTCGTCACATTTCTAGTTTTTTTTATCCTCGCGCGAATCTTACCCGTTCTAGGCCACCTTCCCCTAATTAAAATTTTTGTGCTGAATCTACTTTAGTGTTTTAGTTTAGTGTTTTCATATTGTATATTGTGTATTTCTGCGATTGAGCATATCACCTCCGCCAGGTACGGGCAAAGAGGCCAGCACAAGGAGCGATGACTAACCTAGTTAAAGACCAACAAATTTACCAGTAACAATGCGGATAACCGAAGTGGGCAAGGAAAATTCTGTGATGATCCGATGAACTTAACTATCATATGGCATGGATTTATTAAAAAAAAACACAGAATTTATGAAACATCAATTATGTTTTTCATCTCCACTTTCATAATTTTTTGTTGTTTATAAACGTAGATATATCGTAAAAGTAGTTCCGTATTTTGAAAAAAAAAAGAAATATACGTAACCAAATACTTTACTTACATTACTTAATCTATGGCCCAACAGCAAGCCTTAACCATTACAGAGTAAAAAATGCTATAAAATGCAATGTATTCACTGGAATTTTTTAACTTGTAACTACGACGCTATTTTACTCTATGTCCAAAGGACAGATGGTAGGCGCGTGCGACCAAGTGGAACGTAAGACGTTTTTTTCTTAGATAACAGATAGAGGCTATTATTAAAAAGTGATGTCGGGTATTTGAACTAGGTCTCTAACCCTTATTTTAATTTCGATAACTTTAATTTCAAGTGTTTGCGCATAAAGTACAGCATAAAAAAAAGAAATATGTAAAGCCTAGATGACAATATCCCAGTTGCACTCTCGTGCGCAAGGAGGAAAATATCGTGACCAAACCTGCACATTCAGGCTACAGAATGTGTAACCATGGACCAATCCGGTCAGGTTCCCCTGTTAATAGGGTTACAGAGGTCAGATGTCAGTCGCTCTACAGTAATTACCTGACCTGAAATCCTGAATCATGGTCACGGCGGACCCCGGGCCCTCGCGTGTGAGAGCACATCCGGGACATTAACGCCAGCTGGTAACTGGTTTCCATCAGGCAGGCTGTAAGCTTCTTTGCCACCTCAGTGGTATTAAAAAAGCAGTTGGGGCTCAACTTATTTGTTAATTTTAAAGGTATGTTCCGGGTTTCCTACCGCGTACCTTTGTTTGCGAGTAGCCCGATATTTCGACGCAGTTGCATGCATCAGTTCAAAAAAAGTATAATAATAATATGCGATCGTTTAAAACATTATACTTACTTGTTATTCATTATTCACACGGGCCAAGCGAAACACGATAAAGGACATATTTATAAGAGTAGCTATAGTGACGTCAGATCAGCTGTTCCACAGTGCGTAGAGCACTGTGATTGACAGATCCATTTGCGGTAGAGACAGCGTCCCTTCGCGCTGCAGAGTATGGTAGAGTAATGTAGAGACAATCGTACCTATTATGTAGAGTTACGTACATTTGTAGAGCCTCTATATAGAGGCTTTTAGTGGGAACTCTTGTTGGTGTAGTTTCGTCTTGTACATAATTTAGTAGAGTCAAAGTTTGGGGAAATAAAAATGGCTGTGATTTTAATATCCTGATCTCGCAAAGAAAGTGTTTAACTTCAGATGTTCAGATCGGATTGAGATGATAAAATATATTATGCTTAGACAAATTCACACAGCGCCATCTAGCGCCAAAGAAAGCAAAGCTTGTGTTATCGGTGTTATAATAAGACCACGCTAATGCGCTGATTACATTTGACTAAATTCATAAGCAAAAAGCGCGAGAGTAAATCAAAGTGGAATGTATTGCGTATAAAATAAGGTCAATTTTTGTAATACAGCTTTTGAAAATCGGAGCGACACGTGACATAATATAAGTGATACAAAAATTGACCTTATTCTATGACCAATACATTCCACTTTGCTTTGCTCTCACGCTTTTTGCTTCTGAATTTAGTTACTGAATTTAGTCACATGTAATAAGCGCATAACTCCGAATTGCTTATTAAATAAAAATCTCTGAATGGCAACTTATGGTAAGTTTTTTATCCGTCATAGAACGTCATTCATAAAAGTCACAAGCAATTTGTTATCTATATAAGATTGTTTATTTTCATGAGTTAGGGTGAAAGGAAGTGCGGGAGACAATTTTCAGCATGATTAATAAGTTAGACAAAAGTTCAAGCTAATCGTGACCAAATAACTGAATGTTTACAAGAACGACTGACAAGGACAGATTATCCCCAGATCATGCCATATCCACACTTTATAATTGTTACTACTGTCAGTCAATATGGACTTATCGTGGTCCTATTATAAATTAGTGATAGATCACTTACCCATATACTTTTTTTTAAATACGTACTTAAACGCTGCTGCCCATTTTCCAGCCTACGGAGACTTCGATTTTTTGCCTCGAAAACATTAGTCGCCTTGTACGACACCCACGAGTGTAAGGGGCTGGTGTTATTCTACTCCGCCGGACACCACACGGCCAACACAACACTGTAAATACAATATTTACAGATAATGTACCTCCTCCAGTACATCCCCACTTAACCTCCTTTAGAGCGTCGATGGCCAAGTGGTTAAGGTATCGGACTCGTAAGCGAGAAATACTGGGTTCGAATCCAAATGCCTCTTTTCTGAGTTATGTACATAATTCAACACTAACCGATGTTTTTACGGTGAGAGAAGCCATCGTGATGAAACTTGCACATACAGACGACTGAATGCGTAACCATGATCCAATCTTGTCAGGTTCCCCTAGTAGCAGGGTCACAGAGGTCAGATGGCAGTCGTTTCACAGTAATTACTAGATCTGCCAAATCCTGGATAATGGTCAAGACTGATCCCGGGGCCTCGTGTGCGAGAGCACAACCATGATATTAACGCCAAGATGTTCATTACAACTTTAATTGAATGAATGAACGAAGAACACTTTATTGCATACAGGATACAATCGGCACATATCAGTAACGGTAACAGGGAAAACAACAGGCGGCCTTATCGCTTAAAGCGATTAATTCGTACGTGGTACCCACATAACAGCTATACACTTTCTCGACTGCAACACCCGAAATAGAGGATCCACTAAAACCATTCTAATAAGCTAGAGTAATCGTCTTTGCTAGCGAAGTTAATAAATTACTCATGCTATCTCTACCGTCGTCTCTACCAGTCTCTACCTGCATTTCTGGTTCATAATTGCATTAAGTGCCAGCACAAACTCTATATGTATGTGTTGTGTTAGCTGCTTGAAAATGTAGAGCTCTAATAATGAATTAGATGCACATTCTCTAGTACATTATTGTAATTGTCTAGGGACGGATTCGACTAAACGATAGTAAATATATTTTCTTAGCTTCAATCGCCAGTAAATATTCTATGTGATATGTAGTTTGTAAATATATTAAATATGCGATGGATGTAGCGAGTTGTGGATTTATGAGAGGCTAGGGAGGTGTGTCAGGACAGAACACAATGGGGGTCCATAGTATCTGCCTACCGCACATGTGGGAGCACAGGTGGACCACAGGCGTCAGCTTTATGTATGTATGTGTATGTAAATCGCCAGTTAATCGAGAGTAAACGAATTTTATGTTTTACCATCTAAAATGCGAGGAATAGCAATTCTATTCGGGAAGAATACTACACTAATTTGGTCGAATTCGGCCAATATAGGTCAACTAAGAGCGAGTTGAAGTGCAGATAAAGTTTTTGCATTTCGTTTTTGTTAAACGTTTTAAACTTGTTTTAACTATAATAGAATTTTAAACTTAAAGGAACTTGTTTTAGTATTTACTAAGTAGAGTATTTGTAAACGTCCTTTCCACTACGTCTTAGTACTTAAGTAATTTAACTTTGTTGCTAACAATCTATGGGCAAATAGTCGTCTGAACATACTTTTTTATTATTTATTTATTTACCAATTCTGTACATGAAAAGTTTTGATAATGACTAGCCTAAAAGTAATCCTGTGTGTGATTAACAATAGCCTTGGGAAAAAGACTGCCAGGCAATGTATATTTATTTTCTTTCGTTATTGTTCTTTATGTAGTTGTACGCATTAAAGAGTTTACATACATACATACTGCGAACCAGGGGAAAAACTATTCTAAAGGCACTTGTCCATAATGTGAACAGTCCGAACATTGAGTAAAAGTATTATTTTGAATTAAGATAGAATAGATAGTTAGTTAATTTTGTCTTAATTTATTTTTTGTTTATACATACTGTTTATATTTTATATTTATTTATTGTACATATTTCATTTATATTTTGAGTTATTTCAATATGGGTGTGAAATCCCTGAAATAAATGATTATTGATTTATCTCAGATTATTGTCTCGTAGTTCGATCCACGGACAGCCGTGACTTTGGCGATAGAGGAGCCCAGCATTTATCTGTTTTCTGCTTTATTAATTTTTTTTCTGTCAGGGCAACTTATCGGTTTTAAAGGAGGCAGGTATGTCGGTCCGTGGATCAGAGCCAACCACTTACCGTCAGCCTGTGTCGCTCTCTCAGTGTCATGGACGTGGACGTGGGCTAAAAGGGCATGTCTGTTATTCACGACGCTACCAGCATCAGGTTTTCGCCCCTAAATGATATTTTATTTTCACTGATCGATTTTTAAAGACAATAAACAATAAGGAAGACCTTTCTTTTAGAACATTGGAAATTTTTTTTTTATGTAACTTAGACCTTTTTACTGCCACGTTAACGGCTATTTTCTAGTGAGTTTTATTAATGACACGAATCTCATTATTACGTAGGATAACAATGGCAAAATCGAAATACCAGGGAGTAGAGGTTCATAGGCTGAGTGAGCTAGGTACTACTACCGGCATTATAATAATCATCTTGGCGTTAATGTCCCGGTTATGTTCTCGCGCACGAGGGCCTGGGGTCCGCCTTGACCATGATCCAGAATTTGGCAGGTCAGGTAATTACAGTGGAGCGACTGCCATCTGACCTCAATGACCCTGCTACCAGGGGAACCTGACTAGATTGGATCATGGTTACACATCCAGTCGCCTGAATGTGCAGGTTTCATCACGATGTTTTCCCTCACCGTAAGAGCTTCGGTTAGTATTCAACTAATGATGTACATTCATGATGTAGAACTCAGAAAATAGTCATTGGTACATGGCCGGAGCGGGATTCGAACCCTGGACCTCTGGCTTACGGGACGGATACTGTAACCGCTCGGCCACCGACGCTCCTAAACTACCGGCATTACTGTATGGTAAAAAACGGAAGCACACTTTTTAGTAAGTTTCTGACAGCATGTCAGAACGGATTAGGTCAGACTCTTTACATAGGCATAGCAAAATTTCATCCCCATCGGTCTAGCGTCGCAGTCCACTAATCTCAAACATACCAACATCCTATTATTATAATAGGTTTTCTAGATGATACGAGCAAGGTTATACATTTATCAAAGCGGAATGTTTGTTTCATATCACATCCTGGTTATTGCGTTTATCTGCTCATTCATTAAAGCAAAAAACACAATTAATATTCGAGTTTTTATTTTCATAAGTTTTTAATTGTTTATAAAATAACGAAAAAAAGTATGAATCGGTCACCCATTTAGTTGCTTAACTTTTGTTATCGGTCTCACAAGCACGTTGCCACTAGATCGGGGCCGCTTTACATAGTAAACTTGCACTAAATTCTTAATAAACACGAAACATAGAATATGACGTTAAACGTCATTCTTAAACGTGTGTAAGAATTTTGTGCAAGCCTGGCTAAATGTACAAGCTAATGAAAAATGAAAGAGACTCACTGGGCTTAGAATTATAAAGTGTCGAGGCGGATAGAAGATAACGCCGGTTCGTCCCGACCCCATCCCGACTTCGAACAAAAGGTAGCCCACGTCCTACGGATTTTAACAATCAGTCATGTACCTAAAAAAAATACGGATACTCTTAAAATCATATGTGCAGCATAAAAATGTATATGTTCGGTACAATATCCAACAAAATGGCGGCGGATTGCCAGACCTGGTGTGTGTGTGTATCTGAGTGTGTAGGTCAAGTATAACAAAATTAATTGGCAAGATATTGTCGTACTTCTTTTAGTTCCAGTTTTGGCCATCGGGTCAGGTAAGTTTGTGGTACGGTTTGTGTCTCTGATTTAAGTGAATTATTCAGCATTCACGTCACAAAACTTCTACCCAAACTAACATTAAAACACGCTTACTTTAATGAGGTCATGGTACGTATTTGAAAAGTAAGATTAAAGTAATATTGCTGTAAGGGCTTGTAGGTATATTGCTATAAGGTAGGCCACCAGGTGTCAGCGATAAATAATACATATACATCGGTTTGTTTCAGTGTGCTCCTGCGCCCGCGAGGGCCCTGAGTCCAGGATTTGTCAGATATACCCTTAGAAATTAGCTAGTCAAATAATCTTATAAGGTGCAATCACTGGATTTTGATGAAAGACTTAATTACAATCTCTAATAACCATCAATTCACACAGCAGTATCTCATTAGGGAATACGAAGAGTCCTAACGCAGTTAGTGTAAAAAAAATTGTGCCTATAAACCGTCTGAGACCTTAATTGCTGTGGACATGTTATACGTTTTGCCCTTTTTGGAGCTTTAGGGATTGGGTTAACGTTTGTTAGCGTTTATGGGGACTTGTAGTATAACTACTAAGGTGACTTTTAGTTGACCCCCGATCTTATGATAATCCATATGACAATATGGAGTAAGGGGTCAGTCAGCTAATTATAATAAGACCACGATAAGTCCGTATTGACTGACAGTAAAAATTATAAAATGTGGATGTGGCAATAATCTGGAGATAATCTGTCCTTGTCAGTCCTTCTTGTAAACATTCAGTTATTTCGCTTGAACTTGTACTTTTAGTTTGACTAAATTATTAATCATGCTGAAATTTATCTATCTCACTTCCTTCTTGTTTTGCCCATTATTTAATTATATTTTTCATAACTCACGAAAATAAACAACCCTACAGAAATCAATTGTTTGTTATGACTTTTATATTTTTTTAAAACTTGTCATAATTTGCCATACAGAGATTTTTATTTTGTTTTTTTATAATAAGTGATTCAGACTTAGCGTGGTCTTATTATAGTTGTATGTCTGTACCTACCTATAATTATGTTGATCTGCCCCAAAGCCTCGTTGGCTTGTCCCGACTACGTGTTTTACTGTACATTTGCCATCCATTCCTATAAACTTCATGTAATTCCTACCTTAGAGGATGCCCAATCAGTTTATTGTAAACCTGGCTGTTGGTAGATCAGCCAGCAACCTTTTTACAGTAAAGTGAAAGTAAAATATTGCAGGTATATTGCACGTACATACACTGTACAAAATAGGTACCTACAAACGATAAGTATATATAGGTACTTAAAAAGTAACAAATAACAATTCGAATATAAAAATACAAGAACAATACTCGTAATGTTACTTATTTATTGCATATAGGTACATTTTTTGCCAACCTATAGACACGCAGGCAACATTTATTCTCGGAAATAAAATTCTCAGTTGCTCCGAGTAACGTTCGCAGAAGGTACGGCTGCCTATGGACATTAGTGACACTAGGAGTATCATCAATGCGTTGTACACATCTAAAACCCTGAGACACGATGCTTTGTCAACAAAAAGGCAAATGCCCCTCCATTGCCTAAGCCGCGCTCGTCAAATCCATGCCCCGTGGAGCATTGGAAACCTTACTACATACATACATACATAAAGCTCACGCCTGTGTCCCACAGGTGGGGTAGGCAGAGACTATGGACTGCTACTTTGCTCTGTCCTGACACAACTCCCTAGCTTAGCTAGCTTCCTAGCTCGCCTAACTATGGCGGTGGTATTCTGTAAGGTGGAGGTTTTGCGCCAGTCGAGTTGCTCCAATACGAAAGGGATATCCCACTATATCTTACCGCTCTTAAAACACGTTTTTATTCTATGTGTTACATAGTTATTTCAGGCACGAACCCGCGGATTGGTCAGGTAAACTCACACCTTGGAACCTAATTGGTCGCGCACTGTGCGGTTCAAAAGGAACGTTCTACCACGCATGTTAAGGCTGTGGAATGAGCTCCCTGGAGAGGTTTTCCCTGGAGAGTACAACATAGAGTTCTTCAAGGAAGGGGTGAAAATGTTTTTACAGGTTATTGAAAACGTCCATAGGCTACGGTAACTGCTTACCGTCAGGCAAGCCGCAAGTTTGTTTGACACCTTAGTTATATAAAAAATCTTGAGGACTGAGAGACAAAGCAAGGTAGGGCGGAAATGTGGATGATGACTGGGTAGTTTATTAGAAAGATATTAGACAAATATTATTGGCTTTATCATCTTGGCGTTAATGTCCCGGTTGTGATAGCCCGGGGTCCACCTTGAGCATGACCCAGGATTTGTCAGATCAGATAGTTACAGTGGACCGACTGCCATCTGACCTCCGTGTCCCTACTACCAGGGGAATCTGGTCAGATTGGATCATGGTTACACATTCAGGCCAGGTTTCATCACGATATTTTCCCTCACCGTAAGAGCATTGGTTAGCATTCAAGTAATGTTTATAACTCAGAAAAGAGTCTATGGTATATGGCCACAGTGGGATTCGATCCCGGTACTTCTTGCTTACGACTCGATTACTTTACCCACTCGGCCACCAAAGCTCCTACGTATTTACTTCAACAACGAGCGATAATTATAATTTTCTATCAGACTCGTTTGCCTTCACGTATTAAAAAAATGACCTATATTGAACTAAAAAGAAATTCCATTACAATATTAAAACTTACTTCAAAAGCATTTAGAGATATTATCAAACCACGAGAAGGTCCCAAGGGCTTCGAATTACGAACCACTAGTAAAGGCATTAAACACGTGTATACTGAAACACAATTACTTAGTCGAAGTGGTAACCACTTGGAATAATTTCAAAACTCAATGTACAAGTTTATGAGTTAAACTCGCAATTGTATAAAACCTCTACATAAACGAATAAAAATAATCATCTTAGCGTTAATGTCCCGGTAATGTCCCGGTTGTGCTCTCGAGAACAAGGGCCCGGGGTCCGCGTTGCAGGATTTGGCGATCAGGTAATTACAGTGGAGCGACTACCATTTGACTTCCGAGACCCTGCTACCAGGGGAACCTGACCAGATTGGATCATGGTTACAAATTCATTGGTTAGAATTCAACTAATGTACATAACTCAGAAAAGAGTCACATGGCCTCAGCGGGATCCGAACCCGGTACCATTCGCTTACGAGTTGGATACTCAACCGCCCGGCCACCGACACTCTATAAAACCTCTACATATTACCACAAATCCTACTTTCTATCCATTCTATCCGACTATACCATTAAGCATAAGTAGATTGATATAATATTGTACTGAATTGACGTACCTACCTAATTATGAATTGTTTTGACATTTATTTATAATTGTACTGACATTTATTTTGTATTTAATAATGTAATTCATTTCTCAAGATACTAACCTAGTTAATAAGACCTTTAAGACTAACACAATATGGACAAAATAGTCAAATTTTTTATTTTTATTTACCCTATTCTATCCTACTTCCTACTAGGTCATCTTGGCGTTAATGTACTGGTTATGCTCTTGCACGCGTGGGCCCGAAAGAGCCTTGACCATGATCCAGGATTTTATTAGATCACGTAATTACAGCAGGGCGACTGCCATCTGACCTCCGTGACTTTGTTAACAAGGTAATCTAACCAGATTGGATTATGGTTAGACATTTAGGTGACTGAATCTGCAGTTTTCCCTCACCGTAAGAGCTTAGGTTAGTGTTCAACTAATGTACTTAACTCATAATAGAGACATTGGTGCATGGCAGCTCTGGGGTTCAAACCCGGTACCTCGGGTTACGAGTTAGGCCACTGATACTCAAGACAGCGTGCAAAACTCAACAAAAAAGTGCTGCCTCCTATTTTCCGGTATACGGGAACCTCCACAGTTGTCTAATTTCTATCGTAACCAAATAATCGACGCACTAATAAAACCTCCAAGACATTTGGTATCGACCCTGATCCACAAATCCAAATTACAATCTAGACGCCTTCAAGGCCTGAATGAATAAGCTGTCCCTAGACGGGCATGCTCCATAATCGGCCGCATCGTCACTTACCACCAGGTGAGGTGGCGGTCAAATGCCTGGCTAGTCAAATAATAATAAAAAAATTACCTTACTTCTGTCCCCACCAAGATCAAAATTAAAGTACCTCTTAATTATTTTTCCACTACCCCACCGCCGGTATCGAGTCAGCGACGGGGTCCCGAAAAACCGCGTAAGTCCCTGGCCTCAGAATGTAGGGCGAGCGAGCACTTGTCTCGCCGAATCCTCATGACCTGCACACAGCCACCCCCACACACACAAGCCCACAGCTCTGTAACCGACAGAGGAGTGATAGTTCAGCGCTTAAAGAGCTGGATCTAGCGCTCTATTCTCGACTGGATACTTGTCTTACAGGTTTAGGGTTGAGGTTCCAGTATCAAAAATGGTCCCATTGTTTTGATAAGATCACCAAATTGTAATGAAAGAATTTACTTTCTGAGAAAATGAATTTACTGATCGCGGCTCGTCTGGACTGTCCATTGCTTACGTCGATGCAGCTAGATTTCACATGGTCGAGCAGCGCTGATTATTGATGGATTATTGATTTATTATATTGTATTGTATTGTTTTGAATGATTTAGTAACCTAGGTATAAGTGTTACTAACTAAAATGAGTCTTTGTTATTTGCTTTAATTAAATTGAAATTAACCCATGTTTCGCATTTCTAATGAAATGAAATGAAATGAAAAATTCTTTATTGCATATACATAAAATAAACAAAAACAGAGGAAAGAAAGAAAAGCAACCGGCGGCCTTATCGCTTAAAGCGATTTCTAAATGTAATCTGGCGGATTTTAGTAATCACTAGGTATTAGCTTAGAATGTTAAAACCATTCGTGATTTTTGCGTAATTTTATGTACAAACTTACAATTCGAAGGCCTGTTGACCATAACATCTACGATTCATGCAATTAAGTAGCATGTATGCAAAAATATACAACCGTAAGTGCGATGTCTCAGTGAGGACTATTAAGAAACGTCTCAAGTCTATAATTGAGCTGGCTACCTTATCCTTCAAATCGGAACACAACAATGCAGGCATTGCTCGGCGGCAAAAATACTCAAACAGGCGGCCTCCTTTGACTTTTTAGAGTCTTACCACCTAATATCTACTCTAACTCCACCGAAATTTAAGTTTCTGATCGTCCACCGAACTCCAGCGCTCCTCTCCAGCCAATTTCCCGCTGAACTCGCTTACAGAGGTAGCAGCCCTACAACCAGCCGCTTCTCAGTGTCAGTAATCACCCGGCCGTCGCAGCGACCGGTCGTGTCGCGCGCGCCCGCGAACGAATATTGACGTCAGTACCCGCCGTGGTATCGAAAATATTGCGCTCCATCCCGTGTATTCAGGAGTGATGTGAGTTTAACGTGTGCGAGGTGTCTTATTTTGGATTGTGTTGCTGTGGACGCGGCTCACTGGTAAACGTATGCGATTTTTCGTGTTTTCTTTCGAGGCGGACTTTTGTCGTAAAGCTCCCGATAGAGTCTATAATTGAAGCCCTATTTTTCGTACAAGGTGTCACAGAAAGGGTCAGTGATGTTTTTTATTAGTGCATAATTTGACAATTTTGTTTTCCCAATTTGATAGTAACGAAAATAATAGGGAGCGGAAAATGTTCCGATAAGAGTATTTCAATATTTATCGTTGGTTGCTTATCTGAATTGAAGCTTGAAAAGCTCTGAAGCAAAAAGCTTTTGCAGATAAATATTAAGAAGTTTCAAGATTTTTTAGTAAGCACGAGAAAGTATAATTTCGCTTCACGTTCCATTAACACAAAAAAATATTGTTATTAAAATCGTATATTTGTTAAAGAAATATTTACAACAAATATCATATGTAAAACAAAAAGAATTAAACACTCATATATTAATCCGCTGCAATAAATAAAACTAAGCCGATTGCAATGAAATTCCGCACAAAATATCCGTTACTCTGTAGTGCAAAACCCAGCTGGAGCGCTATAGCCGAATGGCGGTCAGAGCTTGCAATACACTGAAATAACTCGACCTCGGGTTTATTACGGCTTCGGAGGAAATAATAAGACAATTTCTCGAATTGATCAAAACGTTTCAGATGGTTGGAGAAATAAATCGGCAAAGTTTCTAGAGTTATTAATGAGAAAGATTTTGCTTATAGTTTTTAGATTTGAATACTGTGTTGTGACTTCGTGATGGAGATCCATGTTAATTATGAATTAAATCACCTTTTGTACACTAGTTCCACTTCATCTCCGTGCAGATTCCCTGAAGATGATTAATTCGAAACCGATTGTAATTTAAGAATTTTTTTTAATATAAGATTTGAATATAATTAATAATTTAAGATTTTAATTTAAATAATCGTTTGGTATAATTAATATCTGTCTTCTGTATTATGATTAAGAGGATTTATTATGTTGTTTATGTTATATAAACAACATAAATTGTATACGTGTTTCTGTGCACAATAAAGTGTTAAATAAATAAATAAATCCTCTTAAAATTAGGTAAAAATGCGATGCTGCTCTCTTTAATGTTATTATTCAAAAGAATTATATATTTCACACGGGCCGCCAAAATTCTGGTTCAAAACAAATATTTCATGTTTTAGAATTAATAAGCATTAGTCATCAATCACTACCTTTTCGAGTACGTTGCTATTTGCTTCAATGACAAGAATATTGAATTATTTATATGAGACATCAATATTTTCCTTCGTAGATTGTTTTGTATAATCATACAAAAAAACGGTACTTACTTTATTTATTACAGCTATGCGGGAAATAATAGAAAAAATCTCAAATTTACCGAAATAAATAGAGATACATCGTTAGAAATAAAAATAAACAATTATTAATTCGCTGAAATATTGGGTAGATATTTAGGACTTTACTTGTCAAGGATGATAATTTATTGACTAAGCTGCATTTAGGTGGTACTTTTTGTAATATCGTCAGCAAATTAATAGCTCACAGCAGTTTTCTTGATGTGTATGTTATAGTTTTCATAATGTTCCCGTAAATAAAATTATGCTTGGGAGTACAAATTTAATGCGAGCTAGAGTCTTGAAGGTTAATAAAATGAAGTCGTTCTCTGAGAATTTTTTGTACGGGCTTTGTAGTTGGACGGTTTCGGTGCTTTGAAAAGTGTGTGTATCATTAACTTTTTTAAACTAGAAATTCATAAACAACATTAAAAACAGAGTTTATTTTCTCGGAGTTCTGGTTGTGTGATTGTAATTTATAAATACGTTTTGATGTATTTTTGAGAAAAGATAAAAAATATTGTTAATGTCGATGAAAATATTTTTTTCTTCTTTTATAGTTTCGTGTATACTTTTTCGGGACACACTAATGATTGGCGTTAGAAAACTCGAATAAATATTGTAATTTCAAAACTAGAATTAAAGTTCATAACAATTTTCTATAACTTAATGGGTGTATGTTGGAGAGTTAAATTGTAATTCATGCAGTAATTTTTATAAAAGTTCTTTAAGTAATTTTAAGTTATCACACACATAAAGCTCACGCCAAGTTATTACGTATTATACTCCAAACAGTAACGATTTTCGGATGCCTGGTTTCAGAATATTTAATACATAGAGTATAAGAGCGTCGGTAGCCAGGCGGTTGAGTATCCAACTCGTAAGCGACAGGTACCGGGTTCGAATCCCGCTGCGGCCATGTACCAATGACTCTTTTCTGAGTTATGTACATTAGTTGAATTCTAACCGATGCTCTTACGGTGTGGGTAAACATCGTGATGAAGCCTGCAAATTCAGGCAACTGAATTTGTAACCATGATCCAATCTGGCCAGTTTCCCCTGGTAGCAGGGTCATGGAGGTCAGATGGTAGTCGCTCCACTGTAATTACTTGTAGCCAAATCCTGGATCATGGTCAAGGCCCTCGTTCTCGAGACGCCAAGATGATTATTTAATACATAGAGTATTAATAAAACGTTAAGCATAATTAATTAAGTAGAAGCTTTCGCCCACTTAATTATTTCAGAAGGAAATATTCCATTTTAGCATTATTTTGTATTAATTAAAAATGAAATAATCTCAGGCCACATGCATACTTCTTCCAAGGGAATGAGCTTGATCAACGGTGTTTTTAATTATAATTAATGGATTGTTTTAATTAATATTGTAACGAACACGATAATAGCCTTACTAAAATGACGTAACTCAAGATTAGTTAAAAGTTTTACTTACAACCTTGGGGTAAAGGGTTCCGAGAACGAATTGGGGCGAAAAGTTTAATTATTAAGCTTTTACATTTTATTTGTAGATATATTTAACTACTAGCTGTTCGTTGGTAACTTCGTCCGCGTGGATTACATTTTACATTGCGGTCGTCGCCATATTAAATTGAATTAAAAAGTTTATTTAAAACTTATGTTGTAACACAAAAAAGTAATTTGCGATCCTTTATCATCATGCCGATATCATCACGATCATTTTGTCAAATCAAATCATCAATCAAATAAAATCAAATTATTTTATTCAGTTTGGGTTTTATAACACTTATGAATATCAATATACAATCGTGGCGCGATGGCATCGTCGACCCGATCTAGTCATTTGGCTGGAACGGAAAAAAAATACTTTTGCCGGAGACTGAAACGTAGCAGGTATGTTATGTGGTCCATCTTTCAACATACAATGGGGCTGCCCACACGCTAAATTCAATTCGGACGCACGCTGACTCGGCTGAAGTCTCGACAAATTTTAGCCTAGATTCGAGACCGAAATCTCGGCCGGATTTTTAGCTAAGAATTGCGACCGAGTTCTCGATTGGACCTTGTTATATAGCACTAAGCCGTGTTATTTAGTAATTAGCCTTGTGGTGTCCAGCAGAGCGGAATAGCACCAACCCCTTACACTTGTGGGTGTCGTCGTACAAGGTAATTAATGTTTTCAAACCAGAACTTCTAGAGTCTCCATAGGCTAGAAAATGGGCAGCAGCGTTTTCTATTGCTATACTTATAATACTCCAACCCGCCTGTCAAGCGTGGAGATTATGGCAATAACCTCCCCTTTCGTGGGAGAGGTCCTAAGTCCTTCAGTGGACTGTTATGGGCTGTGATAATATATCACTAACCCCTTCCAGCACGGTCACTCACATCAAGAATAATATGTTAAAGGTAGACTGCGTAGATCAGTTTGACATCTCAAATTCGACATTTTTTTCTAGCCACATATCTCCATTAATAATGACATTGAAATGTCTATTGCTGCCAAAAATATGTTTTCAACTATCTTCGACAGTCGTATTATTGTCGAAGATAAATTTCAGTGACGTTTTATTAAGGTTATTGTTGAGAGAAAATTTCGAATTTGAGATATTACAGCGCAAGAATTGCCTTCCTGCATTTTCTCCCTGCGTTATCAACACCGTGGATCCTCCAATTCAGCCAAGCGTGGACTAATGTGGAGTAGGGTTAAGTCCAGTACCGGGCAGGTGTTGAAGACTGTTGATCTGTCCATTTTGAAACCTTTCGTGTTCGTAGTACTAACTTTTGCCCGTGACTTCGTCTGGTCTATTTTAGTTATGCTGTAATCCCACGGGAACTAAAAATTGCCGAACAGTGAACTACCGGTCTACCACGCAAAAGGTCCCGGGATCGATTCCCGGCCGGGCAAAAATTTGAATGTAGAATTTTAAGTTCTATGGTAGATCTGGGTGTTCTATGTATAATAAGCATCCATTTAAAAGCACATAAACAGTTAATCAGTTGTCTAGCATCTATAAGTAAAAGCTTTACTTATTTATTTTATTAACGCTAGATAACGCTGTGTGAATCTATCCAAGCATATTAAAGTCTATATGTTATTTTGTATAAAATTCGTTCGCTCGTCCTTAATTTTGAGTAAAAGAGAAAAAAAAATTAAAAATTTTTGCATCTATAGTCTTGCTCACAAGGTGGATAGTAACACGAACGAAAATATTTGCAGAACTAATTCCAATTCCCCATTTTTCTATTCAAGTCTACGAACGATGGTTTGGAATCCAGAGGAGCAGACATTGCGTTCTGCACAGAGCGGTCACAGTTAGACGTCGCAAAAGCAGATAGGCTATAAAAAAATTTCATCTTGGCGTTAATGTCCCGGTTGTGTACTCGCGTGCGAGGGCCCGGGGTCCACCTTGACCATGATCTAGGATTTGGCAGATCAGGTAATTACAGTGGAGCGACTGCTATCTGACCGCCGAACTTGACCCTAGTAACTGGGGAATCTGACCAGATTATACAGATATTATTGAGGGTAATTTTATATGAATACTATAAAAACCTTTTAACAACTGCACAGGCATATACCAATTACGGTAATCATGCACTTAAGCTCTGATATTACACAATGTAACTATTGTTGTTTACCAATATTCTGTAATTGCATGTTTCACCAAATAAATTAAAATAAAATGTTTTATAAAGGGACGTCCACAGCTGGTCGGTCTGTGCATTGTTCGTATTTTAATTCAGAACTAGGTCGGGAAGACGCTCTTTATACATATCCGTGAGATCACGAAGAGAGCAGATTCGGCAATAAGAGTTTTTGAGATGCCAAAACCAGATACGTAGATATGGAGAATGAGAGTCTCGTTGTCAAAATCAACTGGTCTCTTATAGTACTAAACCTTTTTATGGAAAAAAACTTTGTAAGCTCGCAATATTGTTAAAATAAGTCAAAAAATTTAATGATTATCCGTAATAAGCGTTACGCGTTTTCTATAGGTAATACATTTTAATTTTGGATATTAAGCAATATACATTTTATTACCAACAATAATCCTAGAAATAGTCTTCCCCCTCCTTTAAATTAAAAGTGAATTTCAATGTCTTTATCAATAAAGAAACTTTGAGTTTTGAGTCTTAAGATCTTTCATACTTTCTTGCCCATTCTGTTACACCCTCAACATCTTGTCGTTTCTATAGCGGTAGCGCTCGCACTTAAAATAAATAACAGATCCAGCGATGAATAATAGGGCAATACCTAAAATACTATTATTTTAGCGAAACGTTTCATAACATATCGTTTCTTTGTTGAATTATAGTCTTAGTAGCTGTTGCTCGCTGGGAAAAGGGGGTAAAAAAAACAATGACTTTGGAATGATAACTAAATTTGCAAAACCGGTAACTAAGGTTAAGCAATGCTCCGGGTGCTGGATGGGTGACCGTTTCGTACTTTGAGCCTAGTCCAACTTCAGCACCGCAACGAGCTAGCCACTCGTTAGGTGGGCCTCTTAATACCTTTGGGGAAGCGGGGTTGACCAAGGTCTTCCGCTGGCGAACCGGCGACTGCTTGAACAGCTTATTCAGACTATTATGGGTTTCATGATGTAAGTACTTTGAAATTGTAAGACCTTAATAACCTCATGCATGCAATAAATACATTGATTGATTGATTGATATGAAATTGAAAAATTTTAATATTTTACCAACCAACCAACCAACGGGTTTTAATATGCCCATATTTCTTTAAATTAAGTTATACATGATGAACATTTATCTACATTGATTACACTTACGCGATGCCCCGGGGCAAGTCGGTAGTTTATATTAAAAAAAAACCAGGTAAACAATCTACTATCTCCAGAATCCTTTGAAAGTTCCCCGCCGTAAAATTGCAAAATCTCAGCGCGGACTTTATTCAAAGACTGTATTTTACAACTAGTTAATAAAAAGGGACAGCTTGTTTACTAGAGAGAGAAAAATGGCGAAAAAAACTGGTCGCCACTTTAATTTTGCTTTTGTGCCCGTTTTTCAGTTCTCGCTTTGGAACCCATGTTTTTACTCGCTTAATCTGTGTTTCGCTTTGTGAAAACTTTTTGTGTCACCCTATATGATATAGTATCAGAGGTTTCGCTGAAGTATCTGAAAATTCCCAGCTTTTCTTTCTCGTTACTCTGCATTTATTTGTGAACGAAACCATTAAATTTTCTTTCATATGGGCATTTTGGGCGGGGTTGACCAAGGTCTTTCGCTGAGGCTGAGTCTGAATTAACAGTCTAGAGAGCTGATTTTCACCCCGTGACGGTATATCATTACTGTTATTATACTATTATAGAAAGCATAGCAAAATTGGTTTTTATATAATAAGTGAGCCCGGCGAGACTTCGTTCGCGTGTTGTCCTACCCCTACCTTACCCTGCCCTACCCTACCCTACACCTACTCTGCACCTACTCTACACCTACCCTTCTTTTACTACATTTAAACTAAACCTGTATTATAGCGAACAAAACAAAATAATAATTATACAAATCGAATCAGCCGTTTCTAAGTTTTAGAAACTACCGCACAGCAATTGATTTTTTTTTATATATAGAAGTAATAATAAGCAACGATTAAACTTCCTAATTAGACAGAGCGAGAGAGAGAGAGAGAGAGCGATTAGTAAATTATTTAATAGTTTAAGCTATTCATATATATTAAATTTATGATATGAATTATGATCCTGTTCATAATATATTTCAACTCATTCATTCCGTTTCAATGCTTCAATAAAGTTGCCCAGGGTAAAAAAATATATTTTTAAAATCAAGTGTTGCAACACCGAAACTTTTCAAACAAACGGCTTTCTATTAAATTAATAATGTTCGCGGAGTTGTTATCACGCGAGTTCGCAACTTTTATAAGTCTTCAATGGCTGCTTTCGAAAGATAAAATTACTGAACAGAAGACTGGTTCGACGCAACATTTATTTACAGCGTGTAGTATTTTCATGATAAAAAGAAAATTATAAACTAAATAAATATAAAAACCTAATTATCTATCTTAAATTAAATTAACCTACAAACCTAATCTAAAAATGTACATCTACAAATACCCCTAGATCGCTGCCACTGTTAGGAATGGTGCCCATAAGGCCCATGTATTACCAATTTTATTTTATTTTATTAATTTAAGGAAAACCAACAGCAGTTGTTACAATAAAAATAATAATAACACATAGCCCATTATAGGCTTCCACTGATAAAATTACAATAGATATTATAAAAGAAGTACAATACTTGATGAGACACGACAACTTAAGCCTACAAATGATCTTTGCTCGACTCAATTTATCAAATTACGATTGTGTTTTGACAGCTTTGGCAATTTTATTTTTATACTACTAAGGTGGCAAACAAGCTTACAGCCTGCCTGCAATGTATAATTATTATTATTCTCACGTAAAACAACAATTATTGCATTGTTGTGTTCCAGTTTGTAGGATAAGGTAGCTAGCTCAATTACAGGCATGAGGCATTTCTTCTGTCCTTACAGTGACAACGCACCTGGGGTTGGGCGTTTTGGTTGCCTGCGATCTAAATGCATGATCGTCACGACAGTTACCGCTTACCATCAGGTGGACGGTCTGCTCGTTTGTCACGGCTTAGAATAAAAAAAAACCTATTGTGTTTTGACAGTGGTTTTTGTTGGTATAGTAGAACATAGTTCAAGCCACTTGTCGGGAACGGCGTGAGGAAATATGCAGTAAATTATTTTTTAATTTAAGAATATTTATAAATGTTTTTGAACCACCCTCAACACCAGTGTGGGAGCACCACCTTGTTTTAAGTAAGCAGATGAACCCTTCAGTAAAAATGCATTAACTTTTCATTTTAGTAGTTATGTTTAGATTGAAATGGTTTCCCTTTCATTTAATTTCTCGTATTTGTATGAAAGATAGTTTGATCCTTAGTAACTGACCCTATTAATTTATCTCAAAAGGAGTTATTTTTGTGTTTTAGCCGGTTCGATTCTCGGGTGTGGCTAGAGTATTTTCAAAAATCGATTATTGCATTTTTAACTGTTTCCTTTTAAAAATAAATTAATGGTTTCTTTGAGTGAAATTTGCAATCTTCGATATACGAGTATATACTTTCCCCCCAGGTGGCGTTAAAAATTTCCACCCCGTATATGACTCTGTATCTGTTTTCCTGAGTTGTTTAAAGTAAACGCACATTCATCCGAGCAAGTCGAACGAACAGAACGAACCGAACGAAACGAATTTTAGAATTCTTGGTATGAAATTCTATGAAACTTCGCATATCTGTAAGAACCCAAGAAATCCTAGACGAATTCGGGTGACGTCATCAGTTTCGGCGCGGGACAGCAGACCGAAACGACCGATGTGCTCAAATTTTGACACTTATAGTTGGGCGCAGGAGTACTGCTTCTTCTTTACTTTTGTTTGACATGTAATTATAGTGCGTAGGTGTAAGTAAATGGGAATGACTCTATCGGCGCGGTCGATTCTTTCGATGCAGTCGATTCTTTGCGAGGCCTCATTGACTTTTCGTTTCGTTCGTTCATTTTAGTTCGGCTCGGATAAGTGTGTATTCACCTTTACCCACACTTTTGTATAGAAAACTTAAATAGAACAGTGGAGTAAAATAAGCTCTAGCCCACTAGGCTGGTTCCATTCTTTTTTTTTTACCAATAAGGTGACAAACAAGCTTGCGTTGGGGCCTGCCTGATGGTAAGCAGTCACCGCAGCCTATGGACGTTTGCAATACTAGGGGCATCAAGCGTTGCCGACCCCGTAAAAACCTTTTCACCCCTTTCTTGAAGAACTCTCCAGGGAAAACCTCTCCAGGCAGTTCATTCTATAACCTTATTCATTCCACAATTCTACGCTAGTTTAATCAAAACGAACAAACTGACCCTCAAACTTCACATGAAACAACAAAAAGTCTCTTCAGATGGCTCCTGCAGATCCTATCTAAACACTGTTGGATGATCTAATTCGACATAATGTAGTAACATTGTCTATTAGTACAAAATGTAGTGGTAAATACATTTGGTATTTTTTTTTTATTTTTTTATTTATTCATTTATTTCAGGCAACTGAGGCCCATATTTATAAATACACAAACAACATAAATACAAAATATATAATACAAAATACAGACAACGATAAAACTTATACCTACATATTAGACTGTGGGAACGCCGTAGGCCATAATACGTAATCGAATACAAGAAAAAATTCACTTTGTAGCTATATTAAACGTTTAGGAGACCCACAAAAGGTTGGTCTGCCCATGCATAACCGGGCACAAAATAAAATTTGTTTAGTGACCCCATTTTCGACTTTTCATATGCGATAGTAATTATATATCCTTTTGTGTGGGTCCAGAAGTAAATCAAACCGGTCAGCTTACATCCTCTTGGCAGGTTCGCTTTTCAGCCATACTAAAGTCACTATTCCTTTTGGTTTTAAGACCAAAACTTTCGACTAACATTCGACTATCCCTCAAAAGAAGTTCCGAAATGGGTTCAGCCGTATACGAGATTAGCGATCTGAAATTCGGCGAAGCAAAAACCTTGTAAAGGCTGCTTTTCAGAGGTATATTTAATCACATGCAGTACAAGAAACTAGATTCTATCATACTTGCAATTCAAAGGAGCCTTTCCAATGTACGATGGTCTATGAGATGTATGAAAGAGCTAACCAATAAGCGGTCTAGCTTAATCTTTAGCTCAAAGGAAGTGAAGTCGAAAGTTGGTTAACTTTTGCTACACTAATTACCTAGTCACTTATTTTAGTTTGGTAACAGGCTACGTGGGGTACACTAAAAGTTTTGCGTAACTCATTAATAAAACAATTTACATGTAAAGTAATATATTTACTGCTTTTCGAAGTATTCTACATTACATCTTGTACACTTTTTCATTGGGTCAAACCATTTATGAAAATATGAGGACCATTAGTCTGAGGTCTTGTTTTTCACTTGCTGGTCGAAAGCTATCACGGCCTCTTCCGGCCCCGTAATTGTCAAACCTCTCTTCAAATCTTAGATTTTTGGGAAAATAAAGAAATCATATGGCGCCAGGTCTGGACTATGTGCGGGATGGGTGACTAATTCTACCTTTTCCGAAGAGAAAAATGTCTATATCTTGTTCGCGGTGTGTGCCGAAACATTGTCATGGTGCAATAGGATGCTTCTTCTGTCAGTGTGCTCTAGGTACATGTTTTAGCATTCAGTTAGAATATAAAATTTACAAAGGCAGATTCTATTTACATGTTCCAATACCCTTGCACTTTACACTTGTTTTTATGATCCGCACAGATATCTACACAAATTAAGTCATTCGTCATTGTTAAATAAATTTCATGGTCTATTTAATAACTACTCCATAAGCGACCGTAATAAGTTAACATATGAAACTCTATCAGGCAGCTTCGAGTTCAGGAAAACCTTTGGCTATCTCAGAAATTTAGTGTCTTTTTTCTCGTCACGTCTGTAGACCCTGGCCAAACAGGAAACAGGGGAAAATCAACATCACTACGGAAACCGTAGGACGCAAATAAAATATAAAGTGTAGGAACAAAACGCAAACATCCCGATATAGCTGAATGAAAACGACATGGCGGCGTTACTTCATTTTGTATTTCCATCCGAAAATATCTCGACAATCTCTGACTGTTTTATTGTAATATTTATATTGGCTTAGAGCAAATTTCGTAATTTATGTTGAATTAAAGTTATTTTTGTTCCTGTTGTATTTAATTCGGTATACAGCAATAATGACTGCCGCTCATGACTGATATTGTACATACAGGAGGCCTAACGTCTTAAAGACAGCTGAATAAGATCACCGTAGACAAGGAATTGGGGAGCATCATATTCTATATTTCCAACACCGAAATTTCCTGCCCGCTATAGCGTTTATCATCAAACCAGTACTTATTTTCGTTGATCGCACTTTCTCCAGAAATGTTGGAGCGCGTACGAATTGTCGACAACAACATACTACTATTTCTGTTTATACTGTAAAGAATATAAAATCACGCAAAACGCACGCGACTCTAATGCCCCATTTACATTGGTTAAGTACAGTTACGAGTGACCAGTACCAGTACAGTGGCGAGTAGTGAACGTCCAAACAGTGACCGTTTAGACCATAGCGAGTCCAGAACCATTTCTCTGTCGATGGTTGGTCATCTTGGCGTTAATGTCCCGGTTTTTCTCTAGCAAGCAAGGGCCCGGGGTCCGCCTTGAACATGATCCACGTTTTGGCAGATCAGGTAATTACAGTGGAGCGACTACCATCTAACCTCATCCGTGACCCTGTTAACAGGGGAACCTGATTGGATTGGAACATTTAGTAAGCAGCTTAGAAGATATATACCTAGATTACGATAATTAAATATGATTCCAGTTTCATTCAGTCACGCACAACAACATAGGCTTAGACATGAAACCCATTACGCTCTCTACGTATGATACTTTCACAGCAAAATATTGTACCCTACATAATGTAACGACGAGGTATGGAAAACAAATATAAATATAACATTACGGAGCGCTATGTAAATATTTGAAGCATTGTGTCCTATAAGTGCAAAAGGGAGGGCGAAAGTCTTGGAAAGGAGTGAGGGAGGTAGCGGACGAGGCATCATTTATCAGCTGGGGGTAAACGATTTATTTTAATAAAGATCCTCGTTTAAATGGGAGTTGAACTATTATATTGTTACGTTCATTTTGAGACGATTTAGTCTGCGAGAATATCTCCAGTTTAACATGGAATATGAGATTAAAACGTTTCAACGGAATGCTACGGAAATCAATGCAGGTAGGGAAATTCAGTCGTCTAATGTCAGAAGGAAAAGTGTGAGAGGAAGTAAAAGTGGAATGTGTGGGCTCATAAAATAAGGTCAATTTTTGTATCACGCCTTTTGAAAAGCAATGCGATTGGGAACATAATATAAGTGATACAAAAATAGACCTTATTTTGCAATACACTCCACTTTGGTTTGCTCTAATGCTTTTTGCTTCTGAATTTAGTTGACTGAATTTAGGTGTAATAAGCGCATTAGGAGTACGCCTGAATGGATTCCACCGCCTATTTCATATATGTAAGTATACTAGCGAAGAAAAAACACTATTATAAAACGTTTCTACGCAATGCTACGGAAAGCAATGGTGGTAGGAATCTGACAAACCTTAGGCGTACGCCTGGATGGATTCTACCGTATTTTTCATAAATGTACGAGTATACTTGTGAACAAAAATAAACAATAATATAAAACGCTGTAAGAAAAATCGTTACAAGAAAATCGAATCATGACAGATCGCGCTGTGACTTATCAAACTCGTCATTTTTTCTAGCCAAAAAACTGCATCAAATCGTCACTGAAATTGATATTCGACAATATACAACTGAGCAACCTTAATTCTCGCGCTGTGACATCTCGACTTCGACATATTTTCTACCCACATAAATCCATTAATAACTGACATTGAAATGTCCATTGCAGCTTATATTTGCTCAACAATCTTCGACAGTCGTATATTGTCGAAAAACAATTTCAGTGACGATTTAATACAGTTCTTTGGCTATAGAAAAAGCGCGCGAATCGCCCCCCTGTCATAAACTATTTTAGAAATCAGGTGCAGGTAAGTGGCGGTGTAGTGTCGGGCAGAGTAGAATAGCACCAAGCCCTTACACTCGTGGGTGTCGTACAAGGCGACTAATGTTTTCGAGGCAATAGTTCCAGTCCCCGTAATCTCGAAAATAGATAGCAGTGTTTTCCATTGTTACATTAAAACACAGCGATCTCCAACCCGCCTGCCAAGCATAACTTCCCCTTTCGTAGGAGAGGCCCTTAGTCCTGCAGTGGACTGTTATGGGCTGTGATGATGATGAAGTGTTCTCCTCGTGCTAAAATTTTTAAGTGCCACCACTTCTGTTACCAATTTCTTAGATCTGTGTCGCAGCTAATTATTTTTCATCGTTATTAATGGGTTCGCGTCCATCCATCAAACTCACCGCGACGCTCACGACACACTGTTTAATTAGGACTAGCGTCTACTTGCTATATCCAATTTTTAGCGATGATAGTACACAATTTTCGTAACAATAACGAGAAGGGTTTTGAGAAGCCGTTTGTAAGAGTGGTTTTTTTTTTGGAAAAGGGAGGCGAATGAGAGCTTCGATGGCCTAATGGTTAAGGGGTTCCCTTGTACCCCGAGGTACCGAGTTGGAACCCTAATGCCGTCATGTACCAATGACTCTGTTCTGAGTTATATACATTAGTGTAACTCTAACCGATGCTTACGGTGATGGAAAACATCGTAATGAATCTTGAATGAAATTGGATGTGTAATCATGATCCAATCTGGCCGGCTACCATGTTAACAGGGTCAAGGTTAGATGGCAGCCGCTCCACTGCAATTATCTGATCTGCCAAATCCTGGATTACAGTCATGGCGGACCTCGGGCCCTCGTGCGCGAGAGCACAACCGGGACATCATCGCCAAGATGACCAGAGGGAGGCAAATGCGCAAGTGGGTCACCTGATGGAAAGTGATCACTGACGTATATGGGATCAATATAGGAGCAATACTCATGCATGTTATGCGGAGGTTATGTGACAAGGAAGGTGATAAATATAATTATATTATTGCCTAGGGTGGCACACGGACGGACGGTCCACCTGATGGAGTAGGTTATTACCATAATCTCCACTCTTGGCAGGCAGGTTGAAGATCGCAGTGTTGTAAATATTACAATGGAAAACGCCGCTGCCCATTTTCCAGCCTACGAAGACTCTCGATCTTTTGCCTCGATAACATTTGTCACCTTGTACCCCGAGGAAGGGTTGGTGCTATTCTTCTCTGCCGGACACCACACGCCAATTTATAATTTATAATATTACTAGGTATGATTCAACAATCGAAGATCTATTTCCGAGTGAATGTTTACATGACTTCATTTACCTACGCCGCGGTCAAGCCGTGTCGAGCGCGGTGCCAAACTGTGAATACGTGAGATCATGCTCTGAGATCAGATGCTAGATCTAGTCATATTTTGAAATGTTATCACACTAGTTTTTGACCACGACTTCCTTCGCATAACATTCCTGCAGTAACTACACTGGATTGGCATCTATGTAACATATGGAAAGCGAAATGAATTGAAATCCAATTTCGAAATGAGTTATAGCTGACGAGTAACACGAACAACAGTTGTACTAGGAATGCATGAATTGATACAGATATTCATTGCAATCCGTTCAGTATTAAATGAGTTACAAACATCCGTCTTTACAAAGTTTCACATTTGTAATGTTAGTAGGAATGATATGATAGCAATACATTCATATGTACATATGCTCTTGCGCCCGTATCCCACAGAGGTAGGCAAAATACGTATGTCAGAATCATAGCTTGTGGCACTTGATATCTCTCTGCGTACCTCTGTAGACTAAGACTATCACTGACGGTGTGACCATACACGACAATGCCCTTAAAGATCTCGCTGACAGACGCTCGAAGCGGCACGAAAGCGCTGACAACTCCTTTCCATCCAGGGCGAATTCTTATGTCTGCTCACTGTGTAACCCAACCTGTCTTTCCCGTGTTGGGCTCTACAGCCATCAGAGAAAGTGCCTTACACAAACCACTAACGATCTAAAAATTTGGTTAAGGCCAATGAAGATGATGATGATGATGACCCCTGTAGGATATGATAGTAATATTATGTGGAAGAGGCAAGTGAACATTGTGAGTGAGATTGTGTTTCTGCCTGTGTGCCTGAAAGCATGACTCTCAAGAGTATTTATCGGAAGATCTTAGGCGCTGTCTTAATTGGCAACGGTCCTGTGAAAATGCTGGCACGACGGGAGGTTTTGAGGTCTCCTATTGGTCGGCCGACGTCCGTCGTGCGACCATGGTCGCACGTCCGTTTCCAATTATGACAGCACCTTAGTTAACCGCGCTTCGCCAACGGTAGCAGGCCCAATCTAAAGACAGCGTACTTGCAAGCCCGATGGATGGTAAAAGTCACCAACGCACGCTGATGTCAGATGGGTGACCGTTTTGTCTTTGAATCTAATCGAACTTCAGCACCACAACGAGCTCAGACCGGTTAACAATTTAAAGACTAGCTTTTGCCCGTGATTTTGTTCTCGTGGAAGTCGTTTTTAGGGCAATTAATATTTTTCCCGAACGACCATTTTAAATGACCTCTCTAATGTATGAAAGAGTCAAGCTGTATCTCTGGTTCTACTGAACCGATTTAGATAAAACATGGCCTAGATTTTAAGTTAAACTCCAAACTACCAAACTGTGAAAATCTATCAAAATCCATATTTCTTATAGTTTAGCTGGTCTATTGTGGTTCTACATTAGGTGTTCCAGTATCCAAAATGAATAATGTTATATGTTGTCCAAAGATTCATTCAAATCCGTCCATTAGTTCCAGAGATTAACATACGACACATACAAACACACAGGCTACACAAACACAAAAGCAAAGGCAGGGTATACAAACAGGCTTACAGAAAGTCAAAAATTTACTATTTCGTCTTCGCCTTAAATAATTTTTATGTAAATATATTCAATGTACGGACACACTTCGTTTACTGTTTTATTATATGTATAGCTAAATATATAGTTAGCTCTATCGATGAGCATTGGTGCTTTTCGTAGAAGTGACGGCGGTCAGCTATTTTTATAGCAAACGTCACAGCAACACTATGACCTAAATCACAAAAATATACCGCAGTTTCGCAGCAACCATTCAATATATCAAGTTCAATACTTCCTCGGCGACTACACTGTAAGTCGCTTTATTGATTTTGACCTAATTGAGTTATGTATGATGTTTAGCTATTTCTATACCAATATTTAAGATTGAGAGAAAAGAGGTCAGCTTGGAGTTTATCGGTCTAAAGACATCAATAGCAGAGCCAAGGTCACGGACACAGTTCAAAAGAATAAGCAATGAGCAGGCAATAATAACTCACAAAATTTTCATAAATCGATGACAGATGATTCCAAAATGCCTCGACAAGATCGACAGCTAAAGACTTGCCTTACAAGACGATGGGTGCAGGCAGCTAAAAGCTGAATAGCGTGAATGGGTAGACCTATTTGTGATTATTACATTTGACTATAGGTATTCAGTAACCTAAATTCAGAAGCAGGAGAGCAAATCAAAGTGGAATGTGTTGCTCATAAAATATTGTAAATTTTTGTACCACGGCATTTAAAAAGCAGAGTGACGTGTACCATAATATAAATCATACTGCTCTCCCGCTTTTTGCTTTTGAATTTAGTCAAATGTAAGTCCTACTTTCACTTAAAAGTATCTAAGGAAAGATCTATCGAGATTATTGTCCTTCTTAGCACCCAAAATCAAAACCTTCAAAACGGCCCAAAATTTAGTCACAAAAGCACAGGCAGCTGTCATCGAGAGATTAATTAGAAAAGTATTTAAATACTATATTTAAGCATATCTACAGAGTTATTACCAGAGTTCACCTCATCATCTTGGCGTTAATGTCCCGGTTGTGCTCTCGACAACGAGGGCCCGGGGTCCGCCTTGACCATGATCCAGGTTTTGGCGATCAGGTAATTAAAGTGAAGCGACTACCATCTGACCTCCGTGACCCTGCAACCAGGGGAACCTGACCAGATTGGATCATGGTTACAAATTCGGTTGCCTGAATTTGCAGGTTTCATCACGATGTTTTCCCTCACCGTAAGAGCATCGGTTAGTATTCAACTAATGTACATAACTCAGAAAAGAGTCATTGGTACATGGCCGCAGCGGGATTCGAACCCGGTACCTCTCGCTTACGATTTGGATACACAACCGCCAGGCTACCGACCAGAGTTATCACCCACATATTGCTGACCCTGTAAGTCTGTACAATAACTTGCACACTAACCGTTGCTGTTACGGTGAGGGAAAACATCGTGATGAAACCTGCAGATTTAGAAGACTGACTGTGTAACCAATATCCAATCTGGTCAGGTTCTCCTGTTAACAGAGTCACGAAGGTCAGACGGCAGGCGCTCCACTGTAATTACCTAATCTGCCAAATCCAGAATCATGATCAAGGCGGACCCCGGGCCCTCGTGCGCGAGAGCACAACCGGGACATTAACGCCAAGATGTTTTTTTTTATTATTGAACATTTTCACAACACCCTTGAAGAACTCCATGTAGCAACTCAAAGGAAAGCTCTCTAGAAAATCTGAACTATTTCCCAACAATAATGAGCGGAAAATAGAAATAGCTATACCTCAAAACGACAACATGGTCCATTCAACCGAGCGTAGTGAATTGGGGAGACACGCCAAGGATTTCTATGTTATTTCATTTTCCGCTGGAAACGCAATATTTTCCCAACCGCTGGTGCTAGTTCAAAGACCAATTACGAATTTAGATCGATCAAGAGAGAAAATATTGTAAGCGTGAAAGGTTTCTTGATTTTATGTTGAACCTATTTGATTTAGTATACCTATTTAAGAGTGGAAAGGATTAACTGGACAGGAAAGAAGAAAATCAAAGAAGTGAAGGAGAACCGAAATTTACTAAAAGTTATTGAGAACAGAAGGGGGAAAATTATAGGCATTGTAATAACACATGATAACTTTTTAAGAGTGATTTAAGAAAGCAAAGTTGAGGGAAAGAGATAAAAAGGAAGGCTAATATTTATTATTGGAAGGTCGTGGAGGAAAATGTGAGCGCCGGGGATCATAAGAAGATGAAGAGGTTGGCAGACAAGAGAGAGGAGTGGCGATTGCTCTACCGAGTCAAGAGTTATCTTAAATTTATAATGAAGATTTCATTGTAGAAAACGACAAGCGGAGTCTATACCTACCATTGGCCGATGCTCGATTGATGACTGGGGCGGTGATTCTTGCTTGTCAAGTTTTTACAACCACTGCTACAGTTTAAATTGATCCATATAAAAATAGGTGTAATTTGAACAATACCTATAGTAAAAATAAGCATAAAGTGTAAAAACATATACGAAAATTAAATACAATACACATCGGAAAGTGGGGGCCATGGGTCCTACGTCAGTACCTTTAGAAGCTGTTTCGACAGCGTCTCTAAGCTGCCAAGGCAGGCAGCGAAATTACAGCATGAGGCATTTCATCTTAGTCCTCACAGTGTCAACGCACCTGCGGTTCTGCATTTTTGTTACCTGCAACCCAAATGTAAGAACCGTAGATGTTATTGGCGAAAGTTATCACTTACCATCAGGTGGGCTGTCTGCTTGTCACTGTGTAGCATAAAAAACGGTTGATGTTTTACGTTAAAACCAACGGCCGTGTGTTCCGACACAGCCCCACCCGTTTTTTTCCGTTAATTTAGAACACTTGAAATCGATATATCGTTTCTGCTGACGTGGCGATGTTTGCTTCATTTGTTTCAGCCATTACATTCGCTCTGATTGCGTTTTAATAGTACCCGTTTGATTGAGCCCCTACTAAGGGTTCTCACTTTATTCTCACTAATTTATTTGCACGGCTAAAATTCGTGAGTAGGGATCTAGAATAGCAGAAGTCAATTGCTTCTAGAGATGTGGCTTGCATTAAAAAATGTATTAAAATCCTTTGCACATTCCTTACTTTTAGTATCACAAGTGGCAAATATGCTGCCCCTTGTTCCGCTTAGATAACAATAACCAGTATTCCACGAGAAAAAGAAATCCCTTTACACAACCCGGTTATTTAGCAATCATATGTCTTCCCTTCAGAAAGCTAATAATTGTCGTTATTTAACCTGTTATCTATTGTGATGTTGATGTTTCTGTGTTATCTAACAGCTGTTCCAGTCGCCTATATAGTTTATGATGTAATTATTTTTCTCATTCTAAGTATTTTTACACTTTTGCATTTTTTTCCTTTTAAATCGTAAGATATAGTACCGCGACTACAGGCTGGTATCTCAAAGTTCATAATAATTACATTTTTCTCATCGAGATTTCGTAGTAAGACTCGTTTGATCACACTAAATGGAAACAAATATTTGATGAAAATGTAAATTGTTTAGACAGAATTGGCTAATGTCTCTAGCGATTTACAGCAATCAGAGTGCATGCGGTATGGGGATTTATAAACAGAAATTAGTTATCTGTATTGGCAATTCTTGGAGGCAGCGACTCGTACCCCGAGGTACTGGGTTCGAATCCCAGTGCCGCCATGTACTAGTGACTCCTTTCTGAGTTATGTACGTTAGTTGAACACTATGCTCTTACGGTGAGACGTAAATAAACATCGTGATGAAACCTGCACATTCAGGCGACAATGTGGTCAGGTGCCCCTGTTAATAGGGTCACGTAGGTGAGATGGCGGTCGTTCCGCTGTAAAATCCTGGATCGTGGTCAAGGCGGAACCCGAGCCGCCGCGCGCGAGAGCACATTAAAGCAAAGACCATTGACAGTTCTCCGAGGGCATAGTGTAAAGCTACATTTTAATAGTCCATTGACGGGTGTTAAATCATCTCTAATATGTTAGAGACATGCTATAATAAAATGTAAATCAGAAAATATAATAAATAGTAGATCAGAAAATGAATAACAACAGTTTCTTGTTAAACGCAGCGATCTACCCGCCTCCCATTCATGGGAATTATGATATAACCTACCCAAATTATGACATATCCTGACAACATTGATGATATAATGTTTGGTCACATTACTGCCTTAAAATGACAAGCTGGTCTAGTGTTAGCGCCATATTACTGACACAATCACTAACCAACACTGACGGATAGCCCAAGCAGAAAATGCAAATACCCTACTTAAAACACATTACTGGCTTTTACTGAGGTAATATTCGTTAAAACAGGGCGGCAAAGTCTCAGAGGGGTCCCAAGCCCCCCTTTCAACTGACATTGAATGATCGGATGACATTAAAATAGTATGCAGCATGGTTTAATTAAAATTGTTGTCTGTAGCATTAAACATCATAATCCCCGCGATGTTTTGATGTCTTGTTTTAATATAAGGGGCTCAGAGATTTATGTTTAAAGGGAGCAAACGTGAGAGAGTTCTTTGAAGTTGAGCGTAGAGGAGTAGTCTTTGGATTTCAGATTCGCGGAGACAGACTGACGGATTAAGACGTACACGTCAAAAGTTAACGAATGAAGCGATTTAATTTGGTTTGATAATTAGTATTATAATTATGTAATAAGTGTCATATTACTGGGCTTTAACATCTATTGTAAATGGTTTAAACAGCGTCACTGTTAGGAGTATTGTTTCTGAAGGCTACAGTATTAGTTATCTCAAGGTATTGGTTGGGCCACTTTCCATCAGGTGGCCTGCTTGCCTGTTTGCTTACCTACCGTATAATATAAATAACTTAAAACATTAGTTAAATCAATCTTATTGATATTCCCTATCCTCATAGATATCATCTAACAAGAAGTGGTCATTTGATAACTATTTTTTGAGTGGTTTCGTCCTATTTCTTAGATTTTCTTTTTACATCAATTTAAAGTTTCACGAGTATCGATTGTATTTGTTATTTGAAAGGATGACACGTTATGATATTTATGCGTTTCTATTTTTTAAACCAAGCGTGGACATCATCTATGCTATGGTAATAACCTCCCCTCTTATGGGAGAGGCCCTAAGTTCTGCAGTGGACTGTTATGGGCTGTGATGATGATGATTTTTTAAACGTGGAAGAGGTTTTTTACGTGTAGCACTGACATGCCTTAAATGGGTGTCTAATAGTCTATTTCTATTCCTGCATAAGAATATATCCATGTGTAACTGAGAATATTTGTCAAAATCGCTACACTTCAGGCTATACCGGTAGCTACATATTAAACGAAGAAGAACAAACGCCATTTATCTTAGAATATCTTTCGGAAATAGGTACTAGGTACATACTCCGGCACTTCGATAAAGCGATCCCCCATCAGTTTAATCTGTTATCTGTTCACAGTTCACACCGATCGTGATTCAGTTTAAATTGAAGAGTATTTTTGTGGCTTCCTTCGGGCCTTATTCTGAAACTCATGCTACTTAGGAAATCCGGATTTAAACGTTTAGGTATTTGACATTGAAATCACGTTGAATTGTAAATTGTTTTAGTAAGTACGGGAGCTTTGCATATTTGTTTTGATTGTCTGTTAGTGTAACGATTTCTTTCAATTACATTTTTTATTACTACGTGATTTTTTATTAATGAGTGGGTTTGCATTTAGATCTATTTCATACTTTAGGTTGTACATACTCTCTATTATTGAGGATGATGGTGGAAATTAAGATTATTATTTTTTAAGTTGTAAACATAAAAATATTATCTATGCATAGTATAAAACAAGTATCCATATGTCCTTATGTGTCTATGTACGCTTAGAGCATTTAAACTACGCAATGGATTTTAATGCGGTTTTTAACCATAGATAGAGTGATTCATTGGGAAGATTTATAAGGTTTATAAGCAAGAAAAGAAGAGTAGGTAAAGTAGGTGTACGCGAACGAAGTCGCGTCGGGTCCACTAGTTAATTATAAATAGATACATATAAAGAAAACCTAACGGTGCTAATCTGTCGTCATGTTGTCAGTATTCTTCAAAGTCAAAGTCAAAGTCAAAATAATTTATTCAGATTAGGCTATACATAGCACTTATGAATGTCCAACGAATAAATTAAAATGTACATTACAATAATGGTGAAACCTATTTTAGGTATATTCTAAATATTGAAATTTTTTTTTATCAAATATAGATAAATGTCAAATACATATAAATAAAATACAATTAATAAATTTTAAAACCAAAAAAAAAATAAAAAAAAATATCACCAAGTTAATTATTCCGATTCAATTGTTTAAAATGTCAATTCACTTACAAACATCAAATATTAAATACACAATTAAACATGTCACAAAATTATTCAATCAATGTGACTAAGGTATTAAAATGAGTTATATCCAGGGATTTTTATCTTCCATGTAGTCCTTTACTTTATAGTATGCTTTGTTTATTAAGTTTGTCTTAGTGGTTTTTTTAAATTTATTAAGAGGTAAGTTTTGTATCTCTTCAGGAATTTTATTAAAAAAAGATACGCCATGAGCCACAAAAGAGGATTTTACCTTTGTCAATCTGAAGCGTTCAGTCACAAGCCTGTCCCTATTCCGAGTATTGTAGCTGTGATTATCGGAATGTTTTTGATAAGATGTTCTGTGCTTATAAATATGAACAATATTATAATATATGTATTGTGACGCAATTGTAAGTATATTAATACTTTTAAAGTGTTCTCTTAGAGAAACTCGTGGGCTCCAACGATATATAGCCCGCACCGCCCGTTTTTGTAGAATAAAAATATCTTGTATGTCAGCTGCAGAACCCCACAGCATCAAGCCATAAGACATAATGCTATGGAAGTAACTGAAATAGACGAGCCGCGCGGTTTCTACATTCGTAAGGCCCCGGATTTTTTTTATTGCATATATTGCAGAACTCAGTCTCCCTGATAAGGTTTGTAAGTGGTCCTTCCACTGGAGTTTTTTATCCAGTGTCAGCCCTAGGAAAACAGTTGAGTCTGTAAATTTTAATATTTCATTATTTAGATTAAGTGTCATACTTTTCATTTTCACATTTGGCATGTGAAATAGAACACATTTGGTTTTACATGAATTCAAGAGTAAATTGTTAGATGTGAACCACGTATGGAGTTGCGAAAGTGTACTGTTCACGTCGTCAAAATTTTCTTTATTTCTATCAACTTTAAATATCAAAGAAGTATCATCAGCAAAGAGTACAGTTTCGCAACGTTTACCTAAGAAAGAGGGCATGTCATTGATGTATACGAGAAATAGAAACGGACCTAAGATAGAGCCCTGCGGAACTCCCATCTCACCAACGATTTTACCAGAGATGACGCTATTAACTTTCACTCTTTGTAATCTCTCATTTAGGTATGATTTCAAAAGTAAAAGTGCACTTCCTTTGACCCCATAATGTTCCAGCTTCAGCAGTAGCGTGTCATAATTAACACAATCAAATGCTTTGGAAAGGTCACAGAAAACGCCAATAGCATTCTGTGACCTCTCCCAAGCATCATAGATATGCTTTAGCAGTTCCACACCCGCATCCACAGTAGATCGGTCTTTGGTAAAACCAAATTGATTACTGTGAAACAACTTATTTTCAGTAAAGTGGGCAAGCAACTGATCAAGCATTAATCTTTCGAAGATTTTGCTGAACACTGGTAACACCGATATTGGTCTAAAATTAGATTGCTCATGTTTATCACCGCTTTTATGTAGTGGCACTATTTTGCTCATCTTCATTAAACTAGGAAATGCCCCTTCCTCAATACATTTATTAAAAATATATGCGAGGTGTGGTGCCAGGGATTTTATGATTGGCTTTATGACAACGACTGAGATGCCCCATATATCCTCTGTTTTTTTTATCTTTAAGGATTTAAAGGCTCTATTTATATCTATTTCAGTTATAGGACTGAATTTAAATTCTACCCCGCATGGGTTACTACTACTTTGCAGCAAAGCATTTGCTGCAGAAGGGGAGGATGCAAGAGATTCAGTTGTGTCAACTGCTATTTTCGAAAAAAATGTGTTAAAGCTATTGGCTACATCAAGGTCCTCCGTAATAGTACCAGAGTTAGTTTTTAAGGAGTAATGATGGTCACCATTTTCAGTTCTGCCCGTTTCATTATTAATAATTTTCCATACTGCTTTCGTTTTGTTAACAGCATTATTAATTTTATTCTGTATGTAAATTGCCTTTGCTTCGAAGCAAACCTTTTTGAAAATTTTTGAGTACGTTTTTACGTAGTTAGCAAAGGCAGCAGTTTTATTAAAAGTTTTCATGTTGTATAATTCATATAAGCACGTTCTACTCTTATAAATACCTTGTGTCGCCCAATCACAAAATGTAGTGTTCATGTTCTTTTTTAGCTCTTTCATTTTAAATATACTATCAAAATCGTTTATTACAACATTAAATAACTCATTATACAGGCAATCTGCATCGTTAACTGGTTTAAAAGTGGGCAGTTTATTACTTATTTGTTCCTGGAAACATTTTAATCGAGATTCGGTCAAAGGTCTGTACTTTATAGTGTACGATTTGGTTGGTGTCTTATGTTTTATTTGAAATCCAAGACCATAGTGATCAGACCCTAAAACGTTTGTGACGAATTTACTCGATACATCACAGCTACAAAAGACATTATCCAGGCATGTAGCTGATGATTCAGTTATTCTTGTGGGTTCTAAAAATAAATTTATTAGGTCATATGATTTAAACAAAGTTTTCAATCTCCTACACTGAGAACTATCATCCAGCATATTAACATTAAAATCACCACAGACTATAATATGTTTATTCCCCCTTAATAATTTTTGTAATACTTCATCCATAGTCTCTTCGAATAGATCAAAATCGCTAGAGGGAGGCCTGTAAAGGCAAACGATTATGTATGTGTCCAGTTCAATGCAAGAAAGCTCAATAACTCGTTCAATAGATAAATTAACTATATCTTTACGTTCTTTGCATTTAACGGAATCTTTAACAAAGATTAATGAGCCACCATGAATCGCATGCTTCCTCGAGAATGTACTAATAACACGGTAATTGTTATATTTCGGACATAAGGACGAACCCGTGAGCCAGTGCTCAGCTATGCACATAATTTCTACATTAATATCAACTAAAAATAAATTTAATTCCAAATCTTTGCTGGATAAACCCTGGATGTTTTGAAAGACTACACTTATGTGATTTGTTTTAGAGCGGGGCATGGCCGTTGTCAAATTTGTTCGTTTAAAGTCATTTGTGTAAAAGAAGTACTGCTTGTACTAGAACTAATGTCAATTGAATTATATACTATGTCAGGTTTGAAAATATTAAATGCTAATAATTTAGCTAATTTATTTTTTTCTTTCATTTTCAAATAAATATTGCGTTTGTAGGAAGTAATTTGTTTAAAATGTTTATTAATATCAAAAAGAGTGATATTGTTACTTTCACATGTCTGGTAATATAATAAATTATTTAGATAAGCAATTTTTTTATTTTGGCCATAAGTAAAATTTTTGGAATATGGAAAACAACATATTATTATTTTGCCGATACAGCTTAAACCGTTTAATGTATTGAGTAGATTGCATATGTCATTTTTATGGTAGTTTAATGTCTCGTACATTGTAATAATTAAGGTGTCATTTTTATTAAATTCATATTGATTAATTTTTGATGTCATATTATGTAATGAAATCCCTGGATAACAATAGTTTATTACGTTATTACACGCATAATTATTTAGCGTTGGCCCAAGGTCTCGACCTATCACATCAGAAAACAGTATTGTCCGATGTAATGAAGGGATAACATTATCAATAAAGAGCGAGGAACACAAGTTTGCCGTTGGCGGCACCACCGTCGCGCTCAGAATGAAGAAATAAAATTAACAAAGTCCTTTGCTAATTTTAACAACAAAACGCGTCAAAGAGACACTTTTGCTCTCTGGCTACCGTGGTATAATTACAAAAGTTTCTCGCCACATGATAGCAAACAAAACTACCCTATTGTATGTCAAATTGATAAGGGTTGTTTGGTGGTATGCAATCATGGGGTAACATCCACCACGGTACATGTTTAAGTGGCGTGTCGCTGGAGTTTACCATCAATAATGGAGTGACAGGGGGGGCTGGAGCCCCCCTTTTCCCTCCCTATTTTGTCACATCATCAGTATCGAGACTTGCGTGTGTAATTGATATGGGCAGGTGACACAAAAAAGGTGTTTTTGTATATATTACACGGAACCAGTGTGTGAATGTAGATGTTATGGATGGTAGTTACTTACTGCTTGTTGGCTTTGGCATTTAGCTGTAAAAGTTTAAATTAAAACTTATGTCAGGACAGAAACATGAAATTTTCTTCTGAAGGTTCTTAATTATTTAATTCTTGACCATAGGACTTAATCACAGAACCAATGGGTAAGTCAAGTTCTATGAAAGACCTAGCTTCTAAACTACTGGGTTCCAGGAGTCCTATATACTTCACTCTAAACTCACACACTCTCTTTGGCAATGCAGATCGACCTTCGAATTATGTTACGAAGGCGCCTGAAAACTGTGAAGTCATGGCCAAATACCATGATGACTGAAATCATTTCTTGAGTCCGTCAGCTCATCATCACAGCCCACAACAGTCCACTGCAGGACTTAGGGCCTCTCCCGCGAAAGGGGAGGTTATTGCCATAATTTCCGCGCTTGGCAGGCGGGTTGGATAACGGAAATGAACAATGGAAAACGCTGCTGCCCATTTTCCAGCCTACGGAGACTCAAGATATTTTGCCTCGAAAACATTAGTCGCCTTGTATGACACCCACGAGTATAAGAGGTTGGTTCTACTCTGCCGGACACTACACGGCCAGCTAATTTAAAATTATTAATTTATTTAAAAAATATTGGAAACGCATTTTTTCTTTTGCTACACAACCAAAAAAGAACGCCGACAAAGTGCGTTGAAATGTTGCGTGACGTCATGCTTTCGTCAAATTTTTCTGTGAACTGACGTCACGACCCCTTTTCCTGAACTTTCATACGCCGTATCTTTGTAATATTTATTTGAATTCCTAAATAAAAAAATATGTATCTAATATTTTTTATGACAAACAAATTGGAATTAATAAATATTTACCCAGTCATCATCCCTATTCGGGTATGACAGAGTAAATAAACAGTCGAGTTCCAGAAATTGTTTTAACGTATAATAAATAAATAAATATGCTTGGACAATTCACACAGCGCCATCTAGCCCCGAAATAAGCAAAGCTTGTGTTATGGGTACCAGAAAACTGATAAACTAATATAGATTTTTAAATACATATTATACCTACATACAACACCCAGACCCGTATCAGTAATTAAAAATCATCATTGCAATTTCTGCCCGGCCGGGAATCGAACCCGAGACCTCTGCGTAGCAGACCAGCATTAATAAACTGAACCACTCAGCTCGTCGGTATTTTATTTATTGTCTAGACCTAATACCAGAGTGCCTAATACCAGAATGCCTAGGGAGGCACTAGGACAGGCAGACCTGATGGGAAACGACCATGTAATTGCACTATTACTAACTACATACCCAACAAAGCTACATGTAATAAAATGTTTAACTACACATTAATATAACTTCCGTAACTGTAACAACTATCCGGAGGTTTGTGATCATCAAAGGGAACGTGTTCTTTGACGCTCCGGCCAGAAACAGTCAACAAGTACTCTTGCCTTAATATTGTTGTCATTGAGCTGACTTTTCAAGGGTAATAGCGTAGTTTATTTCACGTGTCAAATGGATACGCTCAGTAATATGAAAAAAAAAAGAAAATGAAAATGTTTATTTGTTGTGCATAAAAAGTCTGCGCAAAACATATAAAAAAAAAAAGTTAGACAATTGTCGACTATAAAAAAATAAATAGTTTAATAGGACCACGATAAGTCCGAATCGACTGACAGTAGTAAAAATGATAAAATGTGGATATGGCAATAATCTGGGGGTAATCTGTCCTTGTCAGTCCTTCTTGTAAACATTCAGATAATTGGCTTGAACTTGTACTTTTAGTTTGACTAAACTATTAATCATGCTGAAATTTATCACTCACTTCCTTTTTAATTATTTTGCCCATTATTTAATAATATTTTTCATAACTTACGGAATTAAACAATCCTACAGAAATCAAATTGTTTGTTATGACTTTTATGAATGACGTTCTATTACTTTTAAAAAGCTTGTCATAAGTTACAGAGATTTTTATTTAATTTTTTTTAATATGTGATTCGGACTAAGCGTGGTCTTATTATATACAAAACAAAATGGGCTCAGCTATGGCTGCCAGTGAAACCAACAGCCGCTGTTATTCTGTCAAAGCCACGTGTCATCCTAATCCAACCACACAATGCTTAGGCTAGGATGATTCGGTATTGAATCTATGCACAAAGACAAAACTATTAGTTGTGCCTGACGATGGATGCCTAATAGTGGCAAGTCCTCAAATGAATGCATAACAAGCTTATAAGTTCCTACTCATCAAGACCATTCCAAAGAGCCCACACACGATGAGGTTATCTTATTCCTATGACCACCTTCCAACTCCATCATCGCTCCATGGTACCAAATTAATGCATTATCATCCAAGTTACCTAGCTATACAAAATTTCAGCTCTATTGAACGCCTGGAAGTGGGTCAAATTACGCTTGCAAGATTTGTCCCAAACATACGTAGTTACATACAAACATTGCAAGTTAAATAAAAGCTTGTAATAAGATACAAATGTAAGAACTCGGCCCAGAGACGAATTGGGTTAGAATGTAACAATTCACAATGTTTCTGCCTGACTACGTTAAATTGTAAAGTAAGGGTTTTAGTTTGTCGCAACACAAACCTGACCTAACCGAATTTAAAACTAACTAAAATATGTTAAATTGTTAATGGTTTCGTGAATTTTGCTGCAGTTCACTTTTTTAATAGTTTTACGTACCTGAATATGTTACATTTATGATTACAAGTTGACGATCACCTACCAAACAGGGCCGGGCTTATAATTTTACGGGCGATAAAATCGGACGGATTGTGAATACGTTTTCATAATTTGACGGTTTATCATGGACAGCATTAAAACTATCGATAAATAATTAGTTAACTTCTAATAAGAATGGTACAGTTCACAATATTTCGATTATAAACTAACGGTTTTTATAGTATCTTTGTCTGTATTTTGCGTTATCAAGCTAAACCCCTGAACAGATTTGGATAGGTTTAATGCTGCAGTAATATTATTCCATAGAATGGTTGGAAGTTTATATATTATAATAATCATCTTGGCGTTAATGTCCCAGTTGTGGATTTGCGCACACGAGAGCCCGAGGTACGCCTTAACCATGATCCAGGATTTGGCATATCAGGTAATTATTTACAGTGGCACTGCCATCTGACCTCCATGACCCTGCTACCAGAGGAGCCTGACCAGATGGGATGATGGTTACACACTCAGTCGCCTGAATGTGCAAGTTTCATCACGATGTTTTCCCTCACCGTAAGAGCATCGGTTAGTGTTCATCTAATGTACATAACTCTGAAAACGGCAATATCTACATGGCGGCAGTGGCATTCTACTCCGGTACCTCTCGCTTACGAGTAGGATACTCAAACGCTCGACCACCGACGCTCTGTGGTTGGTTGTTAGTTAATAATTTATAATTTTCATCGTAGAATTTTCTTATTTCAGACTTCCATAGAAGAATTTGATTAGCTCACACCCGGTTTAAGATATGACAGCATGAGTAACAGAGTCTACGCGTGAATGTAACACTTTCACGGTCCAAGCTAACGAATTGGCTGTGTCAATAGATTTTGGTCCGTAACCCGTTGGGATAAGTGTGCGTAGAGGTGTCTGGATAGACTGGTCCTGTTGTAACAGATTTTGATCTGGCGCCAAAGTGCCATAGGCCGGTCGGTGACAAAATTTTATTTTGTACGTAACGAGTGACCGTCTTAAATACTATTTTTGTTGCCAAAAAGAAGTGCTTTTGTTAATGGGTTCCGGTGAAAGAATTGAGCTAGTATCTGGTTAAAGGCGATTGGGTATTCAAAGATTTTCCATTTTTAAAACTAGCTTATGAAATTCGGTTATGACGTTCCAGAACCACATTGAACCACATTGAATTTCGTCCCGCGAGAACCACATTGAATTTCGGGATACATTATGTTGCTGCCAAACTTCTTCAAAATCCGTTGTTAGTTTTTGCGTGCAGAACATCAAATAAAATCCAAACATACATCTTTTGCATTTATGTTATTAGTAGGATAGGATGCAATATCAGAAAAATCACACTGTACTGTGGTACAAAAATTTGTTTCTAAATAACTGATGATGTGATGAAATTATGTGTTTTAACGTGCCGGTTGAAAGCTATCACGGCCTCCTCCGGCCCCGTAAATGTCAAACCTCTCATCAAATCTTTGATGTTTGATCAAATAAAGAAAAAGCATGGTACCAGGTCTAGACTATATGCGGGATGGGTCACTAACTCTACCTTTTCAGATGCCAAAAATGACATTGTTTTATTCGCGGTGAGCGCTGAAGCATTGTCATGGTGCAATAGGATGCGACTTCTTTGTCGTTTTTCCTTAACTATTTCATAAACCCTGGGCAAATAAATGGTGGTGTACCGCTCAGCATTAGCTGTCTTTTGTTCTTTAAGTGGGTTCGTGCAGACAGGACCTGTCGGGGAGAAAAAAAACCGCGATTTTTTTACCTACGCTTCTCGCCTGCTCTATTTATATAAATAAATAAAAATCGTTTATTATATCTATAGCACCGATGGCACAGTACATTTGGGCATAATACAGCACTCAAGTAATAATGAGAAAGGGACATTGTTATCGTTACTTTGTTACCTGTGCCATAAGGAGACGTGCAACGGGGCCACACTCAGCATAAGTCACAGCTGACGCCATGGCGCTGGTTTCGAAAAGCTGGAATCTAGTACTCCAAAGAATAATAAAGGTTTCAAGAATTTTTGAAATTTCACGTGTCTAAATCATACACCTAGCTCAGAGTCTCAGTCCAAAACCCATAAAAAATTTAAATTCCAACGTTTAGAACCCACGGAAGCGTATCTGTTCACACTCATACGTGTTCACACGGCTGGTAACTCGCACCTTAAATATCAAAGTTTTGTTTTACGTCCAACTTGATTATACGAATAAAGTACAGAATATACTGAGCCAGTCGTTCGTTTCATTCCGAATCTAATTTCAAGAGAATAAATTACCAATACATTCTCAAGGGCTAAGTCTGAAACAGAGCAGACAGGGAAACTTCGCACCTAATTCCAGGTTATTATGCGAAGAAGTTATTATCCGAACAATTGTAATGGACAGATCTAAACAAAGCAGACGCCTTGCCGCCCCTGACCTCATAATTTGTTTGGTTAAATTGTGAAATAAGGGTTCCAGTACTTCCTTTGTCGGTTACAATGGCGGATGCAAATGAATTTTTTAGAAGATATTTTTTGGTAAAGCCGTATTGTTCCGGCTTTAGCCGTAAATTCGTAAATTAATTTGGAATTGTGCTTGTAATTAAGACTTGGAGAACATTCCGCTTAGTTTTCGAGATTTATATTCAAAAATACAAAGGCAACTTTAAATATTGTTTCGTACTGGCCACGGAATTAATTGCTTTCAATTGAAACAAAATGTTTTGCGCAAATTGTCTCCCAGGAGAAAATTGCGTAAATGTATTTAAGGCCTTTACCAGTAACTAGCGGAATTCCCTGTTGGTACAAAATAATAATAAAATAATATTCTTGGCGTTACTGTCCCGGTTGAGGGCTCTCGCACTCGAGGGACCGGCGTTCGCCTTCACTGTGATCCAGGATTTGGATCAGATAATTACAGTGGAACGACTGCCATCTGGCCTTCGTGACCCTGTTACCAGAGACACCTGGCCAGATTGGATCATGGTTACACATTCAATCGCCTGAATGTGCAGGTTTCATCACGATGTTTTCCCTCACCGTAAGAGCATCGGTTAGTGTACATAACTCAGAAAAGAGTCATTGGTACATCGCCGCAGTGGGAGTCGAACCCGGTACCTCTCGCTTACGAGTCGGATAGATTAACCACCCGACCACCGACTACCTTCCCCTCTTGGTATCCAATGTTACTTTGTATTTCCTAAATAGGTATCGACCCATGTTCACCCCAATGGTAATTTACGAGTACAGTCATTCAGCGAATTAGTTCACCCGATCATTACGATAATCCATATGAAAATATGGACTAAGTGGTCAGTTAATTTGTTGTATGAGTGTACAGTCGCGCACATAAGCTTTTTTAACATAAGTTTTTTTTCTATAGCTTTTATAGCATTAGCATACTGTTCGAAAGGGAATAACATAGAAAACATGTTGAAATTAAAGTAATATCTATCAAAATCTTTTTATTACAATTCAAAATCATTTTTAAAACCCATCTTCATACGTCAGAGTATCGCATAACGGACAGAAATAGATCGGATAAGCCCCGTATAAAATACAAACTATTGATACTTAAATATTTTTTTATTAAAATTAGATGTAATATTTGTATGCCTAACGGCGGATCACAGCGGTATCTCTTAATTGTAACATCTAACTGTACCTGTGTTTCACAAATAAATGATTGATTGATTGATTGATTGATATTTTCTAAACTACCACACCGATTTTAATGAAACAAAGCTAAGAACTCGATTAACTGGATTCTAATCGGTTTATCCGTTCGAGAGCTATGCCACAAACAGACACACACAATCACACATACGCACACACACACACACACACAGATACACATACATATAGATACACATGTCAATATAACTACCCACTTTTTTCATCGTGGTTAAAAACGAAACACAACCCTCCAACCCCGAAGCGATATTGTAACCATAAGCACGAACTCGATTGTAACTCCCGGTAGTCTTTTTCGTCGTGGTTATAACCTAACTACTGAAAAAGTCAGATAACACACAAGTTTACATAAACCTACACATATTTTCTAAACTACTGAACCGATTTAAACGAAATAAATGTGAGAACCATCTAGATGAAACTGCCTTTCCAATAAAGAAACCCGCGTCAAAATCGGTCCATCCACACACACAGAAAGCCACATATACACACGTCACACTTTATTCGTCTAAACTTGTATAAAAAATGAAACACAAGCATACAATCCTCCAACCCTGAAAACCACGATTGTAACCATAAGCACGAACTCGATTGTAACTCCCGGGCGTCTTGGAGCGATTAATTTTTAATCCAAGCCGAGATTAAACCGATAATGAGATGAGATGAAAGCGACGCGGACGAGATTCGGCTGAACTTCTTAATGAAATATCACTGCTTTAAATGTCTGGGGCAGGGAGTTAGGCCGCTGGATGTGGCTTGGGCTTCTTTTATGCTACTCAGTGACAAGCGAGCAGACAGCCCACCTGATTCTAAGTGGTAACTGTCGCCCATAACACCTACGCTTCTTACGTTTAGGTTGCAGGTAACAAAAATGCAAAACCGCAGGTGCGTTGTCACTGTGTGAGGACTAAGATGAAATGCCTCATGCCTATTATTTCGGTGAAGGTTGAAGGTTAATTAATGGTAGTGTCCAAGCGAAGGTCAATTTCTGGACGACGTCGAAGCCGATTAATCGGCTATCGCTTCAAGCTTCGGCCGAAATCGAAGCCGAAGGATTGAAAGCTATAAGATATTTTGTCAAGATTTAGCTACAAGTTTTTTTTTTAACTTTAATATTAACTGTATTATACTTACTTACTTACTTCGGCGATCCGAAGTGGATCTTGGCCTCCGACATAATAATTCTGTATAATATAGAAAGATAATTTAACTAGAGATGATAAAAAAATTACCTAGTCATTTTTTAGGACATTTTCTAGGAACCTTCGACGAAATCTTCGGTTTCGACGAAGAAAGATATCATCTTTAATCTTATAAAATGATGTCATAAGCTCTTGAAGGAAAACATTTTTACGAAACCTGCACATTGCATATTCAGGCGACTGAATGTGAAACCATGATTCGATCTGGTCATTTTCCCCTGGTAACAGGGTCACAGAGGCCTGATCTACCATATTCTGGACCATGGTCAAGGTAGACCCCGGGCCCTCGTACCCTTAGACCCCAACCGGGACATTTACGCCCAGATAATTATTATTATATAAGTATGTCGCCACCGCGCCCCTCGTTATAATGCAGTTCGGTCTTTCTCGTAAGTTACCTGCCCTGCAACTGCGTTCTAACAAAAATTCACTCTTTTTCACTTTCCATTAAAACTGCCACTTCCATTCCTCATACCCCGCGGCGCCACTCTAGCAGCATTAAAGTTAGGAATTAAACCATTAATCAATTTGTTTACCTGCTCCCCCTTACCACCCCTTTCCCCCCAAAATCCCCCTTTCCCTTCAGGTTATTTGTGCCCACTGATTAGTTCCGTACAAAACTTTTATTAATCAATCAATCAGCCTTCCGAAAAATGTTGACGAGTCCTGATTAAAGCTGGGACTCGCCAACTACTGGCTGGTGCTTTGGTGTTGTTAATTTCGGTTTCAGGGCTGTGGAAGCGTTGGGTAAAAAAGGAAGCTACTAATGATTTTTTGTTTAATTCATGCCGTTTCCAAGCCAATAAGAGTCTACTGCTGTACTTGGGCCTTATCCACGTCGGTGTCCACGCTAAGGCGAGTTGTGCCAAAATGGTCCTGGGCCAGGCAACATGTCACTGTGTGTTTCATTCCTACTTTTCTACCCCTTCCTATTGACGATTGAAAGAGATACTCAATAAAGATATTTCGATTTATTTTATAATGGATTTAATGGTGTTGCCCATTTTTTGATGTACTAAGATTACAGCTGGTCTAGGCTGAGGTCTTCAAGATCTCATACGATACCCAGTTGAAAGGGTTGGTGCACGACTAAGATAAACAGAACTCTGAATAGATTTATTTAATTATTTACATAAAAAAACGTTCCAATAGGTAAGTTTAAACTTATAACAATTTCTTTACAATTGTGGGTACAAGTAATAACATATTAATTGAACATTGTATGGTACTTACAGACATCTTACTTTCGAATTCCTTCTTATATTCACTCATCAAACATACTGTCATATAAACACCGTACATGTATCTCAATACATATGTACATAACGTCACATTTTTTTCCCGTAGATTGTATATCAATTGATGACCTGAGGGGTTCTGTGGTCAACATGCTGGTCAGCCACGCAAGAGGTCCCGGGTTTGATTCCCGGCCGGGCAGAAATTTAAATGTTGAATATTAATATCTGTTACCGGTGTCCTTCTTCAGGGAGCCTTTTATCCTTCAATAAATTAAATTGACTGTTGTACAGTTGGTACAGGCACGTCAGCTATAGTAAAAGTATGGTAACTTATTCTTTTAAGTTTATAATATAACTGTACATTAGTTTCTAGAAGTCACCCAAACTAAGTTCGCTTTTTCCGAAAATATAAATCTACCCCCAAAACGAGTTTAAATTACTTGAAGAGCACGAGCCATTTTGAGTGCCTCGAAAATTCTTTGAGAGTCTGTCTGTATATAACTTTTACAAATCCTTTGATCTCGTACTAAGGCATCAGTTGAATTTGTAAATACTTTATCACGTATAATCTAAGACGCCTCTTTTATTTATAAATCGTCTGGTTTCAAAATAATACAATCAATATGTTATTAAACTTTTATACAAAATTCTACACAAAATGTATAACAGAAAATTCGTAAAACAAACACTCGTTTACAAAGGCACTTATCCCTCTAAAAGATTTCTTTCTGCGAGCCTATGAAATATTGGATATTTTAGGTACACAACATCGAGGACATAAGTGTACTAGTTTTAGAAATATAAACATACACTAGCTCTTATCCTATACATCACTACATAAATATAATACCTACAATGTAAATATTAATGCTGTACATACTTATATAAATAGTTTTTCTTTCTATATTTTTTATAATAGACAAGGCAGGCATTTGACCGCCATCTCACCTATTGGTAAGTGACCCTGCATGCCCGTCTTAGAACAGCCTATTCACTCTAGCCTTGAAGAAATCCAGATTATATTGATGATACACACTCACAGGCAAAGTCTTCCATATAGATTAAGCCAAAGGATTACCAGAAAGGTAGAGACTCTCTTCCTAAAGACGAAAATGTCTTCCATTTATATAGAGATATATGAATTTAAGTATCCCAGAAGAAAGTAATAATGACGATACAAAACATTGAACTCTTTTATGTAAATAGGTAGTAGGTAATACCTATGTAAATAATTGTGGATATATGCTAGGCTAGGGAGTTGTGTCAGGACAGAGCAAAGTGGCGGTCCATAGTCCCTACCTTTCCCACATGTGTGACAGTTTCACTAAGCTTTATGGTAGCTGTAGGTAGGAACTAATCCGTCGAAGAACCTCGCTTTGCCAAAAAGTATTAGAAGGCTAACGAGTGGCCAGCTCGTTGTATTTTTTTATTGCCTAGCGAGGCACACGGACGGACGGTCCACCTGATGGAAAACGACCATCATCGTCCAGGCAACTGAAATCTAAGGGTAGCGGATGCGGTGCCGGCCTTTGAGGTACCTGTAGACATGCTTTAGCTAAGATATTAAGTAGGTTAAGTATTGGCTACAAATATAAGAAGCGTTTAAAGAACTTTGACAAACCTCAAAATACGTCGGTCACCCATCCAATTATCGGACTCTGCTTTGCTTAACTTAAGTTTCTTCTTCTCGATTTATTTTTTACATGCCTCATAGCTTTATTTTAGCAGGCCGAACCCGGAATCGTTAGGCGAAGTCGTTTCATTTGGAGCGATTAATATGATTCCGAAATACCTCCCCCGGGACCCGCAATTGACTGTTCTGTCAATCCATTACGGAACCCTTTCAAGGCTTAGTGATGGGAACCGGGTTGCGGGACAGACCGAAATGGAGCTGGAATAAATAATCATACGTACACGTATCCTAATAATGCAAGGCAGACTGTCGAGTAATCATGATAATCATCTTCACGTCAGTGTCCCGGTTGTGTTCCGCTTTGACAATGACCCAGGATTTAGCAAGTCTGTGACCGTGTTGAATCTACTGAACGGTGAAATCTAACCAGATTGGATCAGTTTCCTCGCAATCAATCAAATCAATTTTTTTTTTTTTTTTTTTTTATTCAAGTTTGGTTTTACAACACTTATGAATGTCAATATACAAACTCGCGATCAAAAAATAAAATTCAATGCAGAAGTTTAGAGTAAAAAGTTACTGCGACCCTCCTTATTAAAGTTGGTTTCTAAGTACACGGCCATTACGAAATTAAAGTTTTTCTTATATTCACTTACATCAACATTGTTGTCAGAAATTTTCAGGTAAGTAAATTATCAACAATTAGTTTCTCAAACAAAACAAAAACATGCATGGGTGGCAAAAAACCTCGTTAAAGGGAGCTTGTTTAAGAAATTTTTAGCTAGTCGATACCTCATATACCTACATACTCAAGCCAGTTTTCTATAGGGGTAAGCAGAGATAGTGCTATAAGCTAAATGATGCCTCGATACCTCACCTCGATTAAAAATACTGTTTCTGTCATTTTCACCATCTATACCTGTATAAATCAAAGTCGCTTCCCGTTGTCTGTCCCTGTGCTTGTACGCTTAGATCTTTGATAGTTCTCAACGGATTTAAATGCGGTTTTCAACAATGGATAGCGTGATTAAAGAGGAAGGTTTATAAACAAGAAAAAAAGGGTAGATTAGAGTAAAGTAGATGTACGCGAACGAAGTCGCGCCGGTTCCACTAGTTTTAAATAGAAGGATTATAATTACTAAGCATAAGATGTTTAAGACAAGAATAAATCATTCTAGAAATCCACTCAACTCTGCATCCACCGGTCTTGCGATAAGCATTGTACCAAAACTTTTGGTCTTACGTTCCTAGACCCATCATCCACCTCATGCCCATCACTATTTTCCGCTCAGTCCGTCGTATGATTTCGTTTAATTGTTACAGAAATCGCTTTATTCTAACAAGCAGGCATCTGCCTACTTACTCCCGCGGTTCTCTCTCGCTCCCTCATGTTTGCTTCCATGTTTGTTTTGTCTTGCATCTCTCTCCCCCTCATCATGTTGATAAACTTTGTTTTGTAGGTTGTTAGGACCGGGTTTGTTAGGAGTTGGTCCGTGATGCTTGAAGGAAATGCTTACAAGATGTTGTTTTTATTGAGGGCCCAATTTGATTGTAATATTCGTGTAATTTGGTTAAAAGTTTTTTTTATACCACTAAGGTGGCAAACAAGCTTACGGCCTGTCTGCAATACCGGGGGTATCACCCACGCGTTGCCGACCCCGTAAAAACCTTAACCCCTTTCTTGAAGAACTCAATGTTAGTTGAACCGTTTTGGCCGTGTGTTTTGGCAGAGCACAAACCCTTACATGTGGGTGTCGTACAAGGGGACTAATGTTTTCGAGGTAAAAGATTTAGAGTCTCCGTAGGCTGAAAAATTGGCAGCAGGTTTTTCCATTGTTAAATGTAAAATACTGCGATCTCCAACCCGCCTGCCATGCGTGGAGATTATGGATAAACATCGTGATGAAACCTGCACGTTCAGGCCCTGTAAAGCTCATTATACAAGAGTATAATTAGACCTGTGATACTCTATGGCTGCGAGACATGGCCAGCGCTGACGAAACGCGTTCGCGAACTCCACGCCAACGAAATAAAAATGCTGCGCTGGATGTGCGGAGTTACACGGCTCGATCGAATACATCCGTGGCAGTCTTGGTGTGAGGGATATCGCAGACAAGATCGAGGAGGCTCGCCTGCGCTGGTTTGGTCACGTGTTGCGTAAGCCTCAGGGATACGTGGGAAATAGGTAACATCGCTGAGTCGGATGTGAGAGCCAACGGCTTACGACGCGAAGATACCGAAGACCGAGCGAAGTGGAGAAGAATGGGCAGGAAAGCAGACCCTGACAGGCCGGGATAAGCGCTAGGACGATGATGATAATCGTGATGAAACCTGCACGTTCAGGCGACTGAATTTGTAACCTTGATCCAATCTGGTCTGGTTTCCCTGGTAGCTTGCTGTTCGGGGAATACTTCCTCTCAAGTCGCAATTATATCTACTAATAAATAATCATCTTGGCGTTAATGTCTCGGTTGTGCTCTAGCGCACAAGATCCCGGGATCCGCCTTGAACGTGATCCAGGATTTGGCATTGGCAGAATTCTGTCGCCTGAATGTGTAACCATTAGTTCATCACGTTGTTTACCTTCACCGTAATAGCATCGGTTAGAGTCAAACTAATGCACCTGCATAACTCAGAAAAGAGTCATTGGTACATGGCCGTAGCGGGTTCTAATCCGGTGCCGTTCGCTTACGAGTCGGATACCTTAACCGCTCGGCCACCGACGCTCCAAAGTATACTAGTCACCGGTTAATAATACACATCGGTTAGATTCGGCTTCTCGGATGTAGTAACTCGCATGCGTGCGATAGAGACAACGCAAACGGTATTTACACACTGTATACAAGGAACCTACTGCCTTGCTTATTTTACAAGTCAAGATCTTGAATCTTGAGTTATTAAAAAATTGGTGTGCTATTTTATAAGTAAAAATCCTTCAACGTACGTAATAACAAAAGTCAAATCTACAACTCCATTTTAACTTTGGTCGGATTTAAAGTTTCGTATATCGGGTTATAAGAGTAGCCCCTCACCCCCAACCTTTATGAAGCAACCAAACTTAATATCGTCACGCAGCCCCACATGGAGAAACAAAAGACAACGCCTCCCGCGGAAACAAAAGAACGGCGTGGAAATATAAAAATGGCGGCACCGAGTGAAAAGAGCTAGTCTTTCGGAGTCATCAAATTGCTGTCTCGCCTTCTTTCGGGCAGGGATGGCGAACCGGCGGTATTTTTGCAAAATTTCACATAATAATAACATTATAAAACAACCACGCGTGTGCCTATGTGGCTCCCGAGACTGTTCAACCAGTCTCAGGGAAGGCGGAACACCTTCAACCTCAAATCAACCTCAATCTATTATAGTGATCATATTAAAGTATAACAACAAATAATAAAAATCGATCAAACGCGGTTACATTTACAAATCTGTTTATAAAAATCACGTGTTCTCATATGTTCATAAAAATGAGCTTCTAACAAATTGAACAGCAACGTGTATCTTCCGTCGCGGCCTATGCAACACTAAACTCGATGCTGTATCTCGCGCCTCGCACCTTGACCGCCAGCTGTTACAACGACAGCACGGCTAGCACAACTGTGCTCTCGCGCGCGTCAAGCGAGAAAAGACGCGACAAAGATACTGCTATCTTAGTATTGAGAGAACGACACAAACATTCTCTCTCGGCGCGAGATGTGTCGCTTGTGCTAGCCGTGCTGGACTCATACGGCTACAGTACATTAGATAATGATATATCTATATATACCTATATACCATCTCACTCACGAGGGGTTCATCCTTTGATCATCGGTCTCTTTTTTTCGGAAGCTCTGTTTGCGAGTTAAAATACCTATGTGTTTTGACCATACAAGAGTCGTTGATTTTTTCACCGACCCCAGTATTTAGCTTCACACACATCACTGTTGCATAACAAGAATTATTTTTCTGTTCAAAACAAAAAAGTTCGCTATCCCTGCCGTAGGGTGTTCGCGCTTGACCGCGTTCCGTGTGAAGGGGCGATGTGTGTGAGTGTGTGTGTGTATGTCGGTGTGTGTCAGGACACCTGTCGAGTGAAGATCGGTTTTTGTTTCACTTGTCTTCGGTGTGGGGAGGGTTAGTGGTCCAAAGTTCTGTTTTGAGTTTTGTTTTCAAAGGTTCTTGTTTAGTTGCGAGATTAGGACGAGTTATGTTACATGTCATCATCACAGCCCAAAACAGCCACTGCTGGACTTAGGGCCTCTCCCACGAAAGGGGAGCTTATTGCCATAATCTCCACGCTTGGCAGGCGGGTTGGAGATCGCAGTGTTGTAAATATAACAATGGAAAACGCTGTTGCCCAGTTTTCAGCCTACGGAGACTAGATCTTTTGTCTCGAAAACATTAGTCGCCTTGTACGACACCCACGAGTGTAAGGGGTTGGTGCTACTCTACTCTGCCGGACACCACACGGCTACATATATTGCTATGGCATTTCTGTATTTTCCTTCGGCCGCGTACGTAACCAGAGTTTCGTAACCAGTTACGTAAGAAATAAAATCTTCTTTATACAGTTCGAAACTAACGTTCGACTATACAGCGAAATCCTGAATTTTTTTTTAATAATTTCTCAAACGAATAGGTACCCTATGGCGCTTGGGAGAAAGGTAGTTTACTAATAGAAATCGGTTTAGTAGTTTTGGAGATAACCCTTAACATACAAATTGACACAAATACAAACGTGCCCTCTTCGTATTATTAGTATTTATAAAAGGCCACCTATTAAATTGTATTTGTTTACGATTTCGTTTCTTAACTTCATAATTGTATGTTGGATTTTATATAACTTCCATATCTAACACTTTCAATTGAAAAATATTTCTTCAAGCAAGCTTTCGCGCGTTCTCTATGATCAGTCAGAGTATTTGTCAAGCAAGTCTTATCAAACGAGCCCAAACTCGATTTGTCTACCATGCGTTGTTTAGGAGTTCCCATTGCCACCTTCCGTCTCCATCATCAGATCAGCTCGATGGTATCATAACATGGCATTGTCTCCGAACTTACATGAGTGTACAAAATTTCAGCTCAATCGTAAACCGGGAAATGGGTCAAAAACTTGCAAGATTTGATTACGCATAGACATGAGGAAATCTGAAAAAAAAAAAAAAAATTGTAAAAAAAAAATCGCGACCTCTCATGCATTGTTTCCACGAAGGTGTCAACAAAGGAGACTTAATATCGAAGCGTTATACCTTTGCGCAGTTGTCTTTCGTACGGAGATATTTTTAGATTGTGCAGGTTTTACTGTTTTTTATTTATTTTTGATAGACTGTGAGTAGTTTTATACAGTGCCCCAAACTTATCTGACACGGTGATTAAGCTGTTTAGCATTAACATGTCAGTTCAAATACATTTCAAAATAAAGTGCCGCCACTTTTTCAGTTCCAGTCTTGGCCAACGGGTCCAAGGACCAAGAATACCGGGTCAAATAAGTTTGTGGTACTGTACGCCTTGAGAGAAATCCTGAAATGGCCTTTGCCTACAATGTTTGAAAAGATCTGTTGTATTTTCTCCTTTATTTACTAATTTTGTATGCAATAAAGAGTGTATCTATCTAAAAGGAAAATTGCTGACTGATGTAGCAGAATTTGAAACTATTGTCCAATAGTCGATAGATCCATAGGCTGTGGTGACTTACTATCAAGCAGACCGCAAGCTTGTTTGCCAACTTAGTAGTATAAAAGAAGATCCGTTGATTCTTAGTCAACGGAACAGTCAGTCAATGGTATACCAACACAATCTTTTGACCATTAACGTTCAGCCAACAGAACACATTCCACATAAACTAGGTATTCACCCAGTGAGTGATCCGCCAACGAATGTTTCGCCCACATAATTTTTTTGGTAGTAGAACATGGAATGTATAAGCACGCTAACTATCGCCACAAGTGCCTGTCATCGCCTACATCTACGCTGTATAGAATATTCCATTTCTGTCAAGTTTGTAAGCAGTGACGTACAAACGGGCCCTAACTCTCACCACAAAGTGCCTGTAGTTATCCTACCTACCTACGATGAAGTATATTCCAAGTATAATTATCCACGAATAATATAACTGTCTAAACAATTTCACACACCCAATTCACTTGAGTCTTCACACAAACCCGTCAAAATCTCCACTCCACAAAGCAGAGTGTAGCATTTCTAAACCTGGGAACTAGGTAGTCTAATGTGATCTAAATATACTAGAAACTACATATTACACATACAAAGGGTATTGATTTGAAACTCCTTGAAACAGCAAGTCTATAAAGACTATTGTTCACTGTATTTTGTTCCATTAATTGAGAGAACTTTATTGTTTAAATGAGCGCAAATAACCTACCTCAAGTGGAGTTTCGATTTAATTCATGGTCGATGTTTATTTTTGCTAGCGAAGGCTTTTCTGGTGCAAAGTAGTCATCTTAGCGTCAATATATAGGTTATGCTCTCACGCGCGAAGGCCCAGGATCCGCCTTGACCATGATCTGGGATTTGGAAGAGAAGAAACCGTACAGTACGGGGACATTTTGCATCCAAACTCCTTGGATGAAATCCCTGTCGATAGCGAGGGGTGCGATAGTAGAAGAATATTAAAGAAATTACTAAATATGCATGGATAAATGCATATTTATCAAATATTATGGGTGTTAGATAGTTGATAAACTAGTCAAATACATTTTTCTACATACTAGTACACCCAGACCCGTAACAGAAATTAAAATTCATCATTCCATTTTCTGCTCGGCCGGGAATCGAAACCGGGACCTCTGTGTGGCAGACCGGCATGTAAACCAACTGAACCACTCAGGTCATTGATGTGGCCGTGTGCATTATTTCAAAAAATTCCTTGGAACAAACAAATATTTATACGGTGCATTAACTGCAATGGCAGTCGACTACCAGAGTACGAATTGTTTAAAAAAAGTTAAAGACAATCTTCAAAGTCAAGGCGAACGCTATTTTAATTGTTCCATCATCCTCAAAATAGAAACTTCATAATCTTACGCATGGGTTTTAAATATTTGCGGATCACCTATTAATAGGCAGCGTTACTAACGCTGAGCTTCCGGTCATAAGACTGTAATACTGACAGAAAAAAGTCCGACTCCCACATGACTTTTCTCCGTGCTCGTTATTTTCGTGGGGAAAATCGGTTTACTGCTGTAATTGGGTAGATTATGGGGACCTACCACCACCTTCTGGGCCCAAACCCTCACCTATACACGGTCCTCCTGAAGACTGATCGACGAGTTTCTCGCAAACGGCTTTCCCTGATGGGTTGTGCGGGTCAGATGGCAGTCACCGTAGCACAAATTGTTTTTTTTATATCTTACGCAGTGGCCAACGAGCAGATACCCCAGCGGTCAGCGGTAACTGTCTGCCTCGGCCTTGATCTAGCATTTGGCAGATTAGGTAATTACAGTAGATTGACTGCCGTTTGACATCCGTGACCTTGTCAACAGGGGAATCTAACCAGACTGGATTTTTTTTATGTTATACAGCAGACGAACAGGCAAGCGGGCCACCCGATGGAAAGTAGTCACCACCGCCTATGGACATCAGCAAGACCATGGCAGATACCAATGCGTTGCCCGCCTCTGAAGCGACCTCTAATATACCTTTTTCATATCCATGTCTTACCATGTCATAGTCCAAACGAAACACTGTGGCTGGGATGTCTTTCATCGCGTGTTGTATGAGCAGCGGTTAGTGTTATTATAACTCAGAAAAAGTAATTGGTTCATGCCATTCCTCGTAGATACGACTTCGAAAAGAGTCTCGTGGTACAGGCCAGTCTATTCCGAGCACCGAGTAATGTCGTTCCGTGTATACTTTGCGGTGACTAGGTAATATGCAAGCGATTTGTTGTGGATAGCCAATCGTTGTCAAAACACATTGGTTTTGAAGCGCTGAAGGGGTCTTGCTTACTTGATGCGGTAACTGCTTATCATCACGTTGTGAGCTTGTTTGGGTTATAATAGCAACCATATTGGGTATTATAAATTTGTTTCATATGTATTTCTTTCGCTTGGCGATGCGGTCTACGCTTTGTCATAATATTAATGTCTACGGAGAAGTGATTTTATGTTAAGAAAAAAAAAATCGCTTAACACAATAATTGACCAAAATGTAGTCATTCAATTTCTGCTCGACCTCTATGTTAACCAACTGAACCACTAAGGTTGTCAATTCTATTTTTGCCAAAATGTCTTAACGGCATAACTTAAATATTTAGCTCTATACTTATTTATTTATTTAAAAACTTTATTGCACTAAAATTATTATTACAATTGGCTTAATGTTGTTTGTTAAAATATAGCTACATAATAATAGCTCATTGCTATTTCTAGATATTGAATTGAGGAGATCTCACATTGGCTAGACCGTCTTCATAGAGGGTTGTCTCTTTCGAACGCATATAACAAATCGTTTTGGCGTTAATGTCCCGGTTTTTCTCTCGTGTACGAGGGCCCGGAGGCCCGCCTTGACCATGGTCCAGGATTTTGCAAATAAGGCTATCACAGTGGAACGACTGCCATCTGACCTCTGCGACCTTGCTATCAGGGAAACCTGATCAGGTTGGATCATGGTTACACATTCAGTAGCCTGAATGTTCAGGTTTCATCACGATGTTGTCCCTCACCGAAAGAGCATCAGTTAGTATTAAACTAAGGTACATAACTCAGAAAAGAGTCATTGGTACATGGCCACTGCGGCTGCGGATTCGAACCCGGTACCTCTCACTGACCCACAAATCTAGAAGTCCACCTGGGTACAAAAACATTCCATGCGAACGAAGTCAAAAGCTAGTTCTAAATAAAACTGTTTTAATAGAATTATAACGGTTTTATACATTCATTTTAAAATGGAATCAATTTCAAAATCGAAAGTTTAGTCGAACCTTCATCTCCACCGAAAGATTTTAGATCGAATTAAATTCCTCGGAGATCCGCTGTGGGCAATTCGGGCTAATTAGTGGGCTTTTAGCCGAATCAATATCAATTTATGCGCCATTTTGGGATGACGTCATAAATTTAATATCTTCGTGACGTAATTAGGGCGCGCGGTGACTTTGCGTTCGTCGTTCGGGGCTTTCCGGCGTCAGATCGTGGATTGACGAAGGGCAGGGATTTGGGTGGACAGAGTTGGTAGCTACGTTCCTTGTACGGAAATTTATTTAAAAGTGTCGTCTATTGTGTTTTTGTAGATATCACGGAGAGCTCATACCGCTGCGTCCAAAATTCTCCAACAAACACTTCTTTGCAAAAAAGAAACGGCCACCAACAGGGTTATTTTAAAAGTTTTATGTTCATGATGTTCTTTTACTATAATTTTATTCGGCGATGTAGCTCACTTTTGGTCGAATGATTAAGTTAATAATCACACGACGACCACAAGACTGAAATCATATTCAAACATAAATGCCATGAAATTATCTTCCCAATAAAGCTGTATACTTTTTTCTTTATTTTATTTCAATTTAAAGTTGTCCGCCTCTTAAAACACCTTTTACAAACCGAAACACAACAATGCAATAATTGTTGCTTGGAGAAATAGTTTCGTAGCGTTTACCTAGCGATGTTTTTATAACCGAAATCTTTCTTCTTTCACAGACAAGGCGAACGAAATACCGACTCTTCAACAAGAGATATAATGACAGTGTAGCGTAGAAGTTAGAAGTTGTAACAGTGTTTTCACCTATAGTAAAAAAATTAAACAAAAAAAATTCACTTTTCTTTTTTTCAAACCTGAAATTCAGTGTTTAAACCATATTTAACATAGCAATCGTGTGTGACAGTGATTCTGACAGTGTTAGTGTTAGTGAGTGTTCCCTGATGGTGTGACCGTGACAGCAATGATGGCGATCAACCTGGTGACAGTTCTGCTGGTCACCGCTTGGTGGCAACTGGCGGCTTGTGAGAAAGGTCAGTGACTTTATTTTTAATTATCCCGAAAATCTTCAGGACGCAATTTTTTTTTAGAAAGCCCCACTTGTTGAACAAATATAATCTCGTAATTTTTCCCACCAGATTTATTTTTAAATTTTTTTATTATCGCTTATTGCCGCTCTGTACAGCTTCAAAATTAATTTAATAACAGTTATCCAGGTTTCAAACCGAGACTTCTTATAGGAATTATCTCCGTTCTAAACCCATATACATAACTAATGTATAAAGTGCTTTAGCAGCCCTTGATAAAGGGTATGCTAGAACACAGTTACATACACCAACTTCTTTAGTCTGATTACAAAAGTTGTGTGCTTGAAAATGTGTTTATAATAGGTTCATCTATTACCCTTAATAGAGTTGGTCAGGGTCTTGCGCTAGGGACCCGGAGACTGTTTTTTTTTATTGCCCATAGGGAGGCACGCAGACGGAAGGTCCACCTGATGGAAAGCGGCCATCGTCGTAAATAAATAAAATAAATATTCGTGGACAAATTCACACAGCGCCATCTAGCCCCAAACTAAGCAAAGATTGTGCGCTATGGGTGCTAGATAACTGATAAACTACTTAAATACTTTTAAATGCATACTTATTATACATAGAACACCCAGACCCGTAACAGAAATTAAAATTAATCATTTCAATTTCTGCCCGGCCGGGAATCGAACCCAGGACCTCTTGCGTGGCAGACCGGCATGTTGACCACTGAACCACTCAGGTCGTCTAGGACATTTGCAATCTAAGAGGCCTTTGGGATACCTAAAGACATGCCTTTTGAAGAGGCGTGATAAACAGGCTCGAGATGCCCGTACGTTTCTTGGATGCCAGGCATCCAGATGGTGTGGATGAAACACACCAATTAGATTGAACAGATTAGGGCCCCATGATGGTTTTTATACATACATGCATACATGAAGCTCACGCTTCTATCCCACAGGTGGGGTAGGCAGAGACTATATGAACCGCCACTTTGCTCTGTCTGGACACAACTCCCTAGTTTCGCATATATCCACAATTCTCATGTAGTTACTATTTAATCCATTTATTTATTATAGTACATAGACACCGCGGGACATTGTACAATCAGTCCAATGTACGAGGACAATACTCTTCATTTCATATCCGCGACACAATAGCCAGGTAACAGCCGAACGGAATATGCCACAAACGTTTCATTGCCGCAATGGAACTGAAATCCCGAAAGCGGTCGCCATTTTTAGGCAAAGAATTCACTGTACAGCCACCGTTGACATGTGGACGAACAAAGAAATTGGAAAAACGACGAAAATCCGGCAACTAAATGAAATAGTATACCTTTGGGCGGTTGCCGGTTGGGGTTGCAGACGGGCGGTATATCCCGGTTGTGCCGGCGAGAGCCCGGGTTCCGCCTTGACCATGATCCAGGTTTTTTTTACGAGCAACCAGCCCATCTGATGGCAAGCGGTAACTGTCGCAGGCAAAAACATGCAGAAAGGTACGTAGTCGCTGTGAGGACTGATATAAAATGCGTAATGCCTGTAATTGCACTGGCTATCTTATCCTTCAAACCAGAACTCAACAATGCAAGCATTGTTGCTTGGCGACGGAAACAGATGAGGCGGTGGTACTCACCCAGGCAGCCTCCTCACAGTATTAACATATTAGGTAATTTTCGTAGAGCCGAGACTGCTGTCTGATCTCTGTGACCCTGTTAACAGAGGAATCTAAGAAGATTGGACCATTGTTACACGTTCAGTCGCCTGAATGTGCAGGCTTTATCACGATGTTCGCGGTCAAAAATTAGTATTTCATGATATAGGCATGTAAGATTATGGAATGACTTATGGATTATTTATCCATTGTATTCTTTTAAATGTGCAATATAGTGTTATTTGTTCAAATATGTATTTATTAACTTTAACCACCCGTCTGCACCCCCCACTCGCGTGGCCATCTTTCAAAGCACGTGCAAAAAGCCAAGTCGTAGATCTTTATCCCGGTAGCGGTGAACCGCTAATAACCGGTTTTTACCAACCCGTTAATTGGTGTAAGGATTAATTCTATAAAGAGAAATTTCGTAAAAAAACCAGCGTAAAGAATGGGCTATTCAAGCTCGAGGGTGTTTTCGTACCGTTTTTTATTTCGACCTTTTTTAAGTTTACAGGCGTATTTTTTTAGGAGCAGAACGAGTGATGTTTAATTTTTTTTATGAGAATTTTTTGTCCGTTCGAACAGTTTCGGAGAAAGCGTAGGTTGATGTGAGCAAAGTTTGAGAGGAGGGGTTCTATTTTGAATAAAACATAGTTAATGTTTATCGGTTTTATTTTTAATTTTAAACTGTTAGTTGGTGCCTTTGTCAAACTGCTTTCGGGGGTGTAGTAACCGTAAATAAGAGGTTTCCATTCTATTTTCCTTTTAAGGGGTTCATTAATTATTTTGCTTTTTCTATTAGTTGATCCCATACATGTAATTTCATACCTTTTATTACATTTTACTAGTACATAGAACTAGTATTTTGTTGACCTGCTATATATTTGTTATTGTAGTCGATCACTTTTCATATCATGGTCACAGGTAGACGAAGGATTGACCCACAACTATTACAGCACCCATAACACAAGCTTTGCTTACTTTGAGGCTAGATGGCGCTGTGTGAATTATCAAAACATAGGTATTTATTGTATGTATTATTTATAGAATAAAACAAAATCCTCCTATGTATCTACGTATGTATAAATGTACGCTCAGACCATTTAAACTATGCAACGGGTTTTTATGCGGTTTCCAACAATAGAGATAGGCATTTGACCGCCATCTTACCTGTTGGTAAGTGACCATGTGGCCGAAGATGGAGCATTCCCGTCTTGGAACATCCTATTCACTCTAGGCTTGAAGGCATCCAGATTATACTGATCAGGGAACACACTCGCAGGCAACGTGTTCCATTCCGTAGCCCTACACATTATAAAAGTCGAGTCTCAAAAGTAAATTCGAGTTATTTATGAGTAAGAGTGTAGGTAGGTATAAAGTAGGTGTATGCGTCCACTATTATCCTATACTATATGCTGCCATGTGCTATGATAATTTACATGAGCCGAGTCTGCCTGACAGACCAACTATCCAGCCGCCCGACTGCGTGCCCCAAAATAACTAATACCCGCATACAACACTGACGAATGAACGAGCTTTTAAAAGCTTCCAGAACTTTCCGGGGATCACATGACGTAATCCCGAGAGCTTCCGGAGTGCAGTTTTTATTAAATTTCAGCGTTTTTCTTTTTTCAAAAAAATATTTTTCAGTATACTAGTGCTGCTGTAGGAATTTGTACAGGCTGTTCCTAGACAGGTGTGTTCTATCTTTAGCCGCATTTTCGCTTATATCCAGGTCTAATAAATATAACAAAAAATTGTGTACTTATGAACGTTCTGTAGAACATAGGCCACTGTTAGATGCATGATACCAAGTGGTTACTTTGCCCATTTTGTATTAGTTTCGAATCCTATGTACACTTCTTTCTTCACTTGGCTCGGTTTTCCGTATTCTTGCGTCGTCAGATATTGGCTCTCGCATCCAAATCAGTATAAGTTTGTATTAAAAAGTATTTATAGAACTTTCCAAAAAATTGAATGACACCACTGGTGACCGGAGAGCTGGCTCGATCCTCGGGCAACGGATTAGCATCGCTATTCAACGAGGCAATGCAGCCAGCTTTCTGGGCACCATTCCGGGGGGCAGCGGTGTGGACGACTTTTTAAATTTTTAGTATTATTTTATATGTATTAGTGTATATTTTTGGAATTTTAGATGTAGGTGTTAGTGTATATTTTTTATTATAAAAGTATTTAATTAGTATATCTGTTATCTAGCACCCATAGTACAAGCTTTGCTTAGTTTGGGGCTAGATGGCGATGTGTGAATTTGTTCACGATTACATATTTATTTTTTGTTTTTATTTATTAAAGTAGAAGAGGCTTCACCTGCCTGTTGCGAATTGTTGATTATGTATTGGAAAACAGTTCGTCCACTAACATTCATCTTTTAATTTTCTTCATCCGACAAAAACATCTTGCTCCAGCGAAAGCGGCAAGCAACAAGAAAAATTGCTAGAAAAAATTTCACTCAACGAAAATTAAATGTACAAGCAAAAGCTTCTGTATTATTAACAAAGAGTGTCTTGCTTACAGTGTGCGAGACAAAAATAGTGAAACAAGGACTTGTGGAATATCTAAAAGAAGTGAGATTCCTTCCTGGCTTAATGCTAAGCTCAAAAATAATTTGAAACACTTTGAATTAATATCAGTATAATGAGAAACACCGAGCGTACCAATGCGTATTAAGGCATATACAGTTTGTATCTTAACTTATGGCACCAGGCATAATTGTGGTTTTTTTATGCCCATGAATGGAGCATCGGTGGCCGAGTGGTCAAGGTATCTGACCCGTAAGCGAGAGGTACCGGGTTCGAATCCCACTACGGCCATGTGACAATAACTTGCCTGAGATATGTATTGTTGAATGCTAACCGATTCTCTAACGGTGAGGGAAAACTGCCAAATCCTAGATCATGGTCTAAGTGGACCCCGGGCCCTCGTGCGCGAGAGCCGAACCGGGACATTAAAGACAATATGATTATTGATGAAACCGCGGTTCTGCATTTTTGTTCCCTGCAACCTAAATGCATGAATCGTAGATGTTATGGGGATAGTTACCGTTTACCATCAGGTAGGCTGTCTATTCGTTTATACTGCGTAGAAAAATAAAAAAATACCTGTAGGTTTATACAAGTTGCGTTTTGTGTAACGCTCTGTTGCTTCGCTTACTAAATTATTCTCTATGCAAAGTTTTCCTGTAGAGAGGAGCTTTCCTTTGCTCATACTTAATCTGGTTTTGTTTTACAACAACTAAGTATTCATTTTCCTGCTTCGGTTCTTTCACCCGTATTCACGTTCAGTTGGTTAAAATGCCGTATGCCACGGAGAGGTCCCTAGCTCGATTCCCGGCCGAACAGAAATTGAAATGATGAATTTTATTTTCTGGTATGGGTCTGGGTGTTATATGTGTAATAAGTATGTATTTCAAAGTAAATAAGTAGTTTGTCAGTTATTATAATAAAAGCTTTACTTACGTTTGGGCTAGATGGCGCTGTGTGAATTGTCCAAGAATCATCATCATCATCGTCTTAGCGCTTATCCCGGCCGTTGCCAGGGTCCGCTTTCCTAATATTTCTTCTCCACTTCGCCCGGTCTTCGGCATCCTCTCGTCGTAAGTGTTGTGAATTGTCCAAGAATATTTATTTATTTTATTTATTTGAAGTAATCACTTAGACTATTTCAAGTAATAACCTTAATCAGTTTCTAAATACGGCGTTAATCAGACTATTCGTTGCACTCAAAGCTGACCGACACCCTTTCATGCACCGCAGAGTCTAGCAAAGATCAATCTACTCAAGCTGCTCTTATACGTCGACCTACACTTTTGAACTAGATTCCTTTGATCTCGTGACCTGACCGCGAATAGCATGTGCCGAGTGGTCAAGCTGTTAAGGCTTGAAACTAATTTATATCCGGATTTACGAAAGCGTGCCTTGACCTCTAAGTCAAGTTATATTGGCATTGACATCTTGGCGTTAATGTCTCGATTGTGCTCTCGCGAATGAGGGCCCGGGGTCCGACTTAACCATGATCTAGGATTTGGCATATCAGATAATTACAGTGGAGTGACTGCCATCTGACCTCCGTGACTCTGCCAGGGAACCGGACCAGATTGGATCATGGTTACACATAGTCGCCAGAATGTGCAGGTTTTAGCATGTTGTTTTCCCTCACCGTAAGAGTATCGGTTAGTATTAAATTAATGTACATAACTCAGAAAAGAGTATGTGGTACATTGGCGGCCAAATGCTTGCATAGTTTATTTAAAAATACAAAGAAAATATCGCTCCGAAAGACTTTCATCCCTGGCGATATAAGCCGTCCATTCCCATCGAGATTGCTCTCTGACCTCTCTGACCTTGTCTGCTTCGCAAATTAATTAAGGAGCTTCACTAAAAACTTCATTTCGACGAAACGAGTATCTGATAGTGATTTATGCGGCCATTTTAGCCACGTGGCGGTGGTTTTTCAAACTTTGAATCTAGGTTCGTCTCTGGCAAGTCTGAGGAGTTTGTGTACATGAATGATACTAATAAAGTACCGGTGTGTTGAAGTTTCTAACGCCTCACGTTTTAAGAGTATATGTGGCTCTGTGGCTCTGTCTATCTCTGTGGCTCTGTCTATCTCTGTGGCTGTCTGTGGTATCTTAGCTCCAGAACGGATAGACTGATTTCGAAGCAGATTTCTATATTTGAAAGTCAGTCGAGATGGTACTTAACTTCGTTCAATTAAAATCGATTCAGTGGTTTTGAAAATATTTGAGTTTAAATAAACTTGTTCGGGGTTATCCGACTTTTTCTGTTAGTTAGGTTATTTCATGTCTAACGTTAGATAAGCAGGCAGTGCACGCTATTTATGGATCCGAAAAGAGGAGAAACGAATTCTTAGTCCTTCAAATTTGTACTAGCGATTCCCCAGAATTAGGGTGGCTAAACCTGCCAGTATCAGGAAACAGTTCTCGCGGGAGGCCCAGGAAGCGATGGATTGACATCGCTGAGTCGGATGCAAGAGCCAACGGCCTACGACGTGAGGATGTTGAAGACTGGATGAAGTTTCTTATGTATTAGACTACCCAGGTATTTGACCGCCATCTCACCTGTTGGTAAGTGACGATGCAGCCGAAGACGGAGCATGCCCGTCTTGGAACAGCCTATTCACTCTAGCCTTGAAGGCGTCCAAATTATAATGACCAGGCAACACACTCGCAGGCAACGCGTTCCATTACTTAGCCGTATGACGATGACGATGACAACGTATCGAAATTTGATTTGATCCTTTACTATCGAAGCTATGATACTACAGGAAGACACACAGAAACACAAACACAAACGTCAAACTTACAACACCCACCTTCTGCGTCGCGAGTTAAAAATAATCTGCCTTCACCTTTACCGTAACCCAAATCCATATTACCGTAAAATAGACATCCCCGAAAGCCATTACCGACCCGCCAGGTAATCACTGTAATCAAATATATTGGAATATATAATGTATTATATAAAAATGGCGGCTCACACTCGGAAGCTGGGACTGTCATTAAAATAATTCCTATACCCCTCGGCTATGGCAGCGTTCACAAATTTAATTTGGAACAGGGCTGCGTTCTGTTCCCGTTGGGGAGATTCGCTGCGTTCAGCTTTGGAAATATTGTGTTTTTTCCTGAGTTTCAAATGCATAGTATAAAATAAAGTCGCCTCCTGTCGTCTGTCTCTGTGTAGCTATGTATGTATCAATGTATGCATCAGTGTATGTATATACGTACGCTTAGATCTTTTAAACCAAATTATATTAAAGACTGCAGTTTACGTTTTTTCTAGGTTAGGAAGGCATTTAGACGTTAACGTTATGTTGATTTTGTAAGTAAGTAATGTTGTAGGTATTTTAGGTACATAGTATAAAACAAAATGGCTTCCGGCTGTTTATCCATATGTATCTACGAGTATGTGCGGTTTTCAACAAGATAAGCAAGAAAAAAGGTAAGTAGGGATAAAGTAGGTGTAAGTACGTGAACGAAGTTGCGACGGGTCCACTAGTTGATAAATAAAGAGCATCGATTTTGTTGTTTTAATACTAAAATAATCTCCTTGGTGTCAATATCCTGGTTAGGCTCTTGCGTACGTGAGCCCTAGGTCAGACTTTTTCTATTAGACTAGCCAGGCATTTGACCTCCAACTCACCTTGACTATGATTCAGGATTTAAGAGACAGAAGTACGATCAAACTTAAACTTTCGCATTCATTTGCAACTCGTCTTTAATCCACTTACAATTATCAACCAATTTCGTTCCAGCCGTGCGAAATTCGGTATTACGCTAAAGTTTCAATGCCAGACAAAGTAGAGTTGGAAGTACACCGTGATCTTGTCCTACATTTTTAGGTATTACTCATAAATAAGCAGCGAAACAGTTCAATAGCAATCGAAAAGAAGGCTAAATAATATTGGCGGAAACTAAGCTGAAATCGGTGATTCTTATGATCTGAACGCCATCAAGGCTGGAGTGAATAGTCTGTTCCTAGATAGAGATGCTCCATCTTCGACCGCATCGTGGTTACCACCAGGTGATATAGCAGAATTAAAAAAATGTTTTTTTAATAGCCCCCTTTATTCAATACGTGGTCTAAATAGAGACGCATTGAAAATACTCTATGTATGTAGAGCTAGGACTTTCGGTAAAAAGAACATTGGTGGCGTAATGGCGTAAGCGTAACCAGTTTGATCTCCAGTGCCGCTATGTAGCTATGACGCAAAAACACAGTCAACAGAGTGAAAAGGCTGTTCCTAGACAGACGTGCTCCATCTTCGGCCGCAGCGTCACTCACCATCAGGTAAGATGGCGGACTGGGGGTATTATAAAAAAACATTATAACAACATGCGTACACGCCATGGACTTACTACTCAAAAGGGACTGCGCGTTTTTAAGACAAAAACCGGGCCGAGCGAGAGTCACCATCGATAGTCCTGTGTCCCTGTCTAGTGTTGCCATCATTGTTGATACAAATTCCGAATTACTTTTATTACTTAGCACCGACCGACCTACCGATCAGGGCCAAGCACAATGACATTTCGGATGACAGCTGTCAAACTTACAACTGTAATAACTCTGAAACTATTGGTCCTAGAACATTAGTTCCTAAAGAGAAAAATTGTAGTGCTCGTTGAGATATACATTTCGAATAACAGTTGTCAAACTTAAAACTGAAATAACTCTTTAATTATTGGTGCTAGAACTAAATAAAAATTTAGTTCTAGCACCATTAGTTTCTAAATAAAAATTATAGTGCTTGTCGAGATCCACATTTCGGATGACAGCTGTCAAACTTAGAACTGCAATAACTCTGAAATGATTGGTCCTATAACACAAGTTCCTAAAGTAATATTATAGTACTCATCGAGATCTACATTTCGGATGTCAGTTTTAAGTTTTACAGCTGTCATACGAAATGTAGATCTCAACGAGTACTATCATTTCTCTCTAGAAACTAATGTTCTAGGACCGATGCCGATGGTTTCAGGATTACAAAAGTATTAACTTTGACTGTCATACAAAATGTAGACCTCGACGAGTACTACCATTTCTCTTTAGGAAGTAATGTTCTAGGACCAATAGTTTCAGAGTTATTACAGTTTTAAGTTTGACAGCTGTCATCCGAAATGTAGATCTCGAGGAGTGCTATCATTTCACTCTAGGAAGTAGTGTTCTAGGACCAATGGGTACCGAGTTATAAAAGATTAAACTTTGTCGGCTGTCATACGAATGTACCTCGACGAGTACTATCTTATTTCTTTAGGATCTAGTGTTGTAGGACCAATCGTTTCCGAACTCTTTTGTCTGTTTTGTTGAATAAAAAGTCACAGATTAATAATTATGTCGACTCGACGTTTGTCGTATAAACGTTCAGTAGATCAAAAGGTATTTTGTAGGTAGATTGTACGGATTATCCCAAAATAATACCACATTCACGGCAAAAATATTTCTCCAATAATGGCAACACCAAACATGACACTTGTCAATTTAGAATGACGATGATTATGCCAATAACATTGTGTTTAAACTGTTAGAAAGGGACACAGGACTATCGATGGTGACTTAGAAGCGCGCAGTCCCTTTTGGGTAGTAAGTCCATGGTACACGCTAATGACTTGACAGCTAGTTGAGTCATCATCCGAATGACGCTAATGATTTGACAGCTAGTGGAATCGCAACCAAACAAAAGAACGCTACTTCTCATCGAGTGGTAAACTGTTTTAGTGTTTGGAATTTTGCGAGACTGGGACGAAATTGGATAATGATTAGAATTGGGTTAAAGTCCAATTAAAAATGAATGCGAGTGTTTTAATTTAGCGTAATCGTGCTCCAGATTTTGGCCGTGTGGTGTCCGGCAGAGTAGTATAGCACCAACCCCTTACACTCGTGGGTGTCGTACAAGGCGACTAATGTTTTCGAGGCAAAAGATCAAGAGTCTCCGTAGTCTGGAAAATGGGAAGCAGCATTTATTTTTAAACACTGCGATCTCCAATCCGCCTGCCAAGCGTGGAGATTATAGCAATAACCTCCTCTTTCGTGGGAGAGGCCCTAAATCCTGCAGTGGACTGTTACGGGTTGTGATGATGTGCTCCATATATCCAGCTTGCTTGTTTGTCTGCAGATTGTCATAAAAAATGTTCAGTCAAAGCCCTAGCATGAGGGATCGAATGCAATTTATGAAATGACTACCCAATTTTGCTTTACAATCTCTGTAAGGAAGTACCGTCGGAATATCAAAACGCTTCATGATTGCAATGTTCAAAAGGAAACAAAGTTTTCGTTAACGTATTTCTTCTTTTGCTATTGAGTTGGATCGGAGTTGGGGAAAAAAAAGATCTTTGCCTGTTTTCACTAAATATTGGAATTGCCTAAATTCGATGCCTAAATACTTAGGAATTTAGGAAAAATTGGCTTAAGACGAATATACGTTTCACTAACCGCTAGGAAATAACTATCGCCGTTAGGTAACGCTTAATGTTAGGAAATGGATCAGACGGTGCTAGTCCCTAGGCATCGCCTAAAATTATAATTGACTTCTGTTTCCCACAGCAAACTTACCTGACTCGGTGACCAAAACCGGAACTCAGTAAGCTAATACTTAATGCTACGAGATTCCTGTTCGGGCGCTACGCGGTGACTAGGCGGGCGCGATGCGTACGCGGTTTGTAAGCGGTTTATAAACGGTTACAGGTTTTAAGACTTTTTCGGGTATTTACTCATCACACAAATCGGGTTTTCACACTGGCCTCGTGGCCATGGAGGGTGCGTCGAAATATCGAGGCAACAACAATTATAACCGTGGTGACTAACCCTGTGTGTGATATTTCAAAATCGGTTCAGTAGTTTCGGAGAATATCCCGAAACATACAAACACACAAACTATCCTTCTTTAAAAGTAATTTTAAGAAATTACACGCATGAGTCATTTCATCTTAGTCCTCACAGTGATAACACACCTGCGGTTATGCATTTTTTTATTGAGATCCAAATTTAAGAATCTACCATCTTACTATCACACGGGCTGTCTGCTCGCTTGTCACTGAGTAACATAAAAAAAGTAATAATAGTATTTAATATATGTTTGACGCCTTAACCTGATTGTCCTGCCGACCGTACCCGGAGCCGTAATGCCCCGTAATATCGCGCCCCTCACCCTGCTATATTTATTAAATCTGGCAAATATATTCGCGCTGATTCGTTAATATTACCCCCTGACTCAATACGTGCTCTACATAGAGACGCACTGAAGATTTTCTCTAGGTATGTAGAGCAAGGCAGCTGGATGCGGAAAGCACAGGACCGGCCTTTGTGGAGATTTCTGGGGAGGCCTATGCCCAGCAGTGGGCGTCTTCTGGCTGATATGATAATGATGATGATGATGTAGAGCAAGGACCTTTGTAAGCGAGAGGTACCGAGTTCGAATCCCCCTGCGGCCATGTACCAATAACTCTTTTTCCGAGTTATGTACATTAGTTGGCCGTGTGGTGTCCGGCAGAGTAAAATGACACCAACCCTTTACCCTCATGGGTGTCGTACAAGGCAACTAATGTTTTCGAGACAAAAGATTTAAATTCTTGTAAACTGAAAAATGGGCAGCAGCTTTTTCCATTGTTATATTTATAACACTGCGATCTCCAACCCGCCTGCCGAGCGTGGGGATTATGGCAATAATCGGAATATCGGATTAGGGCAATAATCGGATACCTTAACCACTCGACCACCGACGCCCTCTTTTACTACGGAACCGTAAAAACGATCTAATGAAATACTTCCTACAAAAATGGGAGGTTTTATTATTAATATCGTCGACCGGGAATCAAACCCACTGACCCTCTCGATGCTAATGTAACGCCATTAACCGCCATCCCTAAACCCCATTTGCATCGGGTAAATGGAGGATCTTTCCAATAAGGGTTGTTTTTCCTTGACCCGTTTCCGTGATGTAGAGACGTGTTGAATATTTAGTATTGGATCCTATGAAATTAGCGTTATGTATGGCGAAAATGATGGAAACTGGAAATTTTCATTCAAGAAATTTTTCAATTTCTTGTAAATGTCTTGGATTGGATTAAACTGTGTAAGTATAATCAGTCAACATTAAGCTAACTGGTGCATACAATATCATTTTGTTAAATCCCCTTTTCATAAAATTACATCACAGTTTGGTGGTGTATAGTGATCATACAGCTCGCCGTTATACACTACCAAATTTCACTATGTTTATTACGCTAGTGTGTTGAGCGGACGCGCGAGTGCACTTGCCACTTGCAAGGCAGCTTGCATGCCAAAGTTAACTCGCTACTGTTCGATCGGTTTACACTACCGTACCTAACACATGTCCGTGTGGTGTCCGGTAGAGCAACCTTAACACTCGTGGGTGTAGTATAAGACGACTAATGTTTTCGAGGTAAAAGTTCTGGAATCTCCGTAGGCCGGAAAATGGGCAGCAGCGTTTTCCATTTCAATATTTACAGTACTGCAATCTCCAACCCGCCTGCCAAGCGTGTCCTCCAATCCAACAATAACCTCCCCTCTCATGGAAGAGACCCTAAATCCTGTTATGGGCTGTCATTATTATGACATATCAACTTTGCTAAATACCTGACCAAAGTAAATCGCAATCTAGAGATAAACAGTCTAGGTATGTCAGTCGTAGACTAGTCCAAATTATATTTAAAAAATATAAAGTGTACCTTTATTACATATGCAATCCAAATGTCCCATTGCAGTCTCCTCAACTTATCTCAGAGTCCAGAACTCAATAACGGAATCTGAAATCACTCAGTCAAATAACTATCTTCACCAAGTTTACTTAGTCTGCCAGTAGCAAGCAGAATTATTACGAGGAGCTTCGAGTCATATTGGAGACTGAAATGTTCTGAGGAAGCTTTAAGATAAACAATATTTTTATCCTGATTGACCAATATAGCATTATCAATGCTAAAATAGGGATCTATTTTAGCATTGATAATTTAAAATCACGTAGTTAATAATTGACGTATGCTTGTATATTTGTTTAGCTTATATAAGTTGTTATGTATGACTTTGTATGACTTAATTGTTTAGTGATGCATTATAGCAATATAATAGTGATAAATACACTTATATTATATAATATAAGTATACATTTGACATGCAATTAATACATTTTTTTTTACCAATAAACGAATTGTATTGAATTTAATTGTGATAATAATAATAATATGTTTATGATATCTGAATTTGCAATTAACTCCCTTGGACAAAATACGTTATTCGGTGTACCGACCTTATGACATTAAGATATTAGACATAAGACATTGTGATATTTTTTTTTCTGTTGTAACATTATTTTAAGAATAATGACTACTTAAGAATTTAATAACATTTGACGTGTAAATTTATGTTTATCAAATAAATGAATTGAATTGAATTGAATTATTTGATACGGGCGTGAATGTGTCGGTCTGTATGCCATTATCATCAATGCCCATAATTGACCCCTGTAAGACATAGAACCTCTCCCAAGAGCAAGGAGGTATTGTCATAAACTCCACGCTTAGCAGGCGGGTTGTAAATATAGAAATGGAAAACGCTGCTGCCCATTTTCCAGCCTACAGAGACTCCGAGAACTTTTGCCTCGCAACATTAGTCGCCTTGTACGCACGAGTGTAAGGGTTTGGTGCTATTCTACTCTGCCGAACACCACACGATCAATGTCTGAATGTATGTGTAAATACGGCAATACGGTGACGCCCCTGGTATTGCAAACGTCCATCGACTGCGGTGACTGCTTACCATCAGGCAGGCCGTAAGCTTGTTTGCTACCTTACTGGAATAAAAAAAATAACTACAAGCTCCAACGAAACCATAAACTCCTGGTCCCCAATAGCCATCAGACGTTAGTTCAGCCATTACAACTTCGGCGATCGTCTTCCAAGCCCACTCTAGTCGACATTTAATATATCTATCTCACTCGCTGCATTTGGTTCAGTAGGCTTGATGACTGAATTAATTTTTTTTCTTCACTTTTTTTAATTGAGATTGGAAAACGAGGTAGTGCCGCTCATTGCTACTAATTCATCTTTGACAACCTGAGTGGTACAGTTGGTTGACATCTGTCTGTCTGTCAGATGTAGTAGTTTCAAAGTTACATGGGATATAAGGTTTCCATACAAATTTAAATCCCGTGCAACTTTGAGACGACATATTTTGACGAAAATCTTAAAAACAACAAGCATAGATATTGGTTTTTGGATCACATATACAAAAGTTTTAGTTTTTTAGCTTGGATAGCATAATATTGAAAATATGATCAAACTACGTTTGTATGGACCTCGCTTGCACTATACTTAACAGGGTCACGGAGGTCAGATAGCAGTCGCTCTATTGTAATTACCTAATCTGCCAAATTCTGGACCTGGGCATAACCTCTTCACCCTCGAGACCACAACCGGGACATTGACGCAAAGATAATTATTTACTATACTGCATTTCCCAACTTGTAACACAAGTCTTTCCTGTCAATTACGTCACACCCCCTATAAGGCCACGAACTCGCACGAACTCTCACGAACTTCGGTGGCGGAGTAGCGTCCGCAAAAAAAGGGAAATACGAGCGCTCGACTCCCAAAGGCGATGCGGGTTCACACCGTAAATTACGTGTGACGGCGGTTAGGGTGTGTGTATACTGGGGGTCGATTTTTAACCGCCGACGAAAATAGGCTGTGTTATAAATTTGACCGATGCTCTTACGGTGAGGGAAATATCCTGGGTATGCTCTCGAGTGTGTCAACCCAGATCCTGGATTTGGCAGATTAGGTTATTACAATAGAGCGTTGGGAGTTGGTGGTGAGAGGATCTGACTCGTAAGCGAGAGGTCCCGGGCTCGAATCCCCTGTCGCCATGTACCAATGACTGTTTTCCGAGTTAAGTATATTAGTTGAATACTTACCGATGTTCTTACGGTGAGGGAAAACATCGTGATGAAACCTGCACATTCAGGCGACTGAATGTGTTTTTTTTTTTTATTTTTTTTTTTTATAATAAAATCTTTATTTCCACAAAAATTACAATTTTTAGTATAATTATCAGTAGGCTCTGCACTAAGATAATATCTTGTATCGCAGAGGCCTGGTGTTACAAGAAACCAACGTTACAATTTGTGTTATCCGCGGTTCGAACACAGTGGAAAATAGTATAAAAAGGACTGTTACCGTGGTCCAATCTGGGTTTTCTTGGTGGATCCAAGCAGGGTCATTTCAGATGGCAGTCGCTTCACTGTAATTACTTGATCTGCTAAATCCTGGATCATGGTCAAGGCGAACCGCACAACCGGGACATTAACGCTAAGATCATTAATTTTTTATTTATACTCGTAGATATGATGGAGTCTTTGTTCTACTGTGAAAACTTCCTAATACCGCGACCTCATTGTAAGGACTTAGAGTCGGACTGGGACTTGAGCCGTTGCATAATTTTTGACGTAAAGTAACTAGATTCTTTCCCTACATATTTGTTTACTAGGAAAATATGAAGTTAGAAGTCACAGCACATTACAAACTAACGTTTTGCAATTTTTTTATTTGTGTCAGTATAGTATTTGCATCATAGATATTGTGGGAACGTATCACTTTGCTTGAACTTGTTACTAGGAATATTTTTATTACTTACATTGAAGAGTCGGTGGACGAGTATTAGCGTCGGTGGCCGAGTGGTTTAGGTAACCGACACGTAAGCGAGAGGCACTGGGTCCGAATCCCACTGCGATAATGTACCAATCTCTCTTTTCTGAGTTATGTACATTAGTTTAATGCTAACCGATGCTCGTATGGAGAGGGAAAACATCGTGATAAAACGTGCACATTCAGGTGACTGAATGTATTACCATGATCCAATCTGGTCAGGTTCCTCTGGCAGCACTTACTCACATTAACATTGGAGACAGAGGGACAGGGCGAGATGGGGCACGTTCAGCACGTGAAGGAGAAAGCGGGAGTTCTGTCGTACAAGGAAATGAAATCAAAAGCAGAAAATAGGTCAATATGCGTTTAGGTCATTATGTGTTCAGATAGTTTTGCGTTTTGGTCAAGTTTTAAGAAATTATACGTCGTGGAGAATAGAGAAAAAGCGAGGCTCTTTTTGTGATGATGATTGACATTAAGGTATAAGACAACATGAAGTATTGACTGTATGAATTGAATTTTTCTAATTATTTTAACCATTTGATTGACATATATGTATAATCGTATTTTAAATTTGTGCCTTAGTACAACAGCAATGTTTCCAATTAAGTACAAATGATTAACTTAAATAATATATTTTGCTATACCCAGGTTAGTTTCATGATGTAAGTACATTAAAACTGTAAGACCTGTATATTCTGCAAATAATGCAATAAATACATTGAATTGATTTGGCTTGACATTGGCTAAATCAACGCGAATACGACGTATGAATAACGAAAAAGAAAAACGTCTTATAAATGTTTCAAAATTAAGGGTGAGCATCGTCTAACAACCGTCTAAGTTAGAGAGAACAAGCCGTTTCTAGAGAGAAAAGTATCATTTATTTCAATGCCGTGCATGTTACATAAAAAAAGATAAAGTAACCCAACCGCTAGCTTTAATATTTCGTACACGGCATACAAGTTATGTGCCCCCGGTACACAACTGGACAACTTTACGAGCGTTACTTGGAAGTTGGGTAAGCTATGGCCTATCGCAACTTACCTTTGGGTGCCACAATATAGGGTAAGTAACAATTCCGGACCGCGACCGGGATCTCGGGTTTTTGTCACACAAATTACATCGTGTAGGACGCGGCCGCCTCAATATATTTATTGCAATAATTTGAATACAGCAATGAATATTGAATAATGAGAATTCCAACCAAACCAGCCACGGTGTTCCCTTTGGACTATGACATGGGATCGTTTAAGCTCTTCAGAGCCAGGCAACGCATTGGTAGTGCCCCTGGTGTTACTGATGTCCATAAACGGCGGTTACCACTTTCTATCAGGTGGCCCGCTTGCCTGTCTGTCTGCCGTATTGCATAAAATGCAATTTCAAATTAACAAAATCAGAATACGCGTTCCAAAATACAAAAAATTGCGAAAGGATTCTCGAAATAAGGATCCTTTTTCATAAACATGGATATAGGTTTTTGTCCACTCACACAAAAACTCAGATCATCGCACAACCCATAACAGTCCACTGCAGGACTTACGGTGCCTCTTCCACGAAAGGGGAGGTTATAGCCATAATTTTCACGCTTAACAAGCGGGTTGGAGATCGCAGTGTTCTAAATATAACAATGTAAACGCTTCTGCCCATTTTCCAGTCTACAGATCTTTTGCCTATCAAACATTAGTCGCCTTGTACGACACCCATAAGTGTAAGAGGCTGGTGCTATTCTTCTCTGCCGGACACCACACGGCCAACTCCTAAAAACACAACCTACTTTTATTCTGCAGGAAACTGCGCCACGGGCAAAGCTCGGGCAACGGCTATTTTATAAATAGCGGATACCACCAGAAAATTCGGACCTCACTGAAATCCTCGAATCAGCATTCCCCTGAAACCGGCATACCATTTAGCATAGTTATAGTCAACGTTGCCCAGCCGCGGTTTAATCAACTTAGCAGATTTCAATTTCAAATTATTTATTTCCGAATGGCAGCAATAATATCGAACATAGTTCCGGAAACTATCCGGAACTATGTTGCCTGAAGCCTTTACCGGACCGGTATACAGAGTGGTACGTTTGAGACAAATATTTCGTTGGAGGAGTATTTGCTATTCGAAATAGGGGAAATGGTTTTGGCGCTATTTAAGTTAGGTAAGTGTGTTCCGATGTTTCTAATGAAGATGTAATTATTAGTTCCATTGGGCACCTTGCCCAATGGTTTATTTGATAAGTTTCATAGTTTTAGGTTAATTTAGTCGTAGATTAAACTGTTTTAGTTAGTTAAGTTTTGGTTGTGTGTGTGTTGTTGTTTATTTTATGATGATAAATAAAGTTTCATTTTCTATTATTCAAATTATTAGTATTATTCATTATTTGCTAATAATATTAAAGTTATGTTAAAGGAGTAAAGATTATTTAAACCAAAACCAAGTTTCTTTTCGTGGTTTCTTGGGTTCTATTAATAACTTTTGAATAGCTAAGTACGGTTAAGTACACAACTCAGAAAAGAGTCATTGGTACAAGTCCGCAGTGCATATCGAACCCGGTACCTCTCGCTCAACCACTCGGCCACCAACGCACGATAAGACTGAGTCATCTTGACATAAAAAGACAAGCAGAAGCAATGCCAAAGTCGAATCAAAGAAATTGAGAATCGCTGGATCTCGAAGCTTTTCCTAGATATTTCTCCTAGAAAGTTCGTTGTTAGCACCCTGTGAAGAGAGCAAGGTTAACGATATTGATGAATGGTTCTCAGGAACGTCGGGAGCTAAACTATTGGCTGTCTAACGGGCACAATGAATGTGAGAGGTCCTATTGCAGAACAGGCTTTGGTTGTGCCTATATGTATGTCTGTGTCTTTGTCCCTGTGGTTATCCAATTATCCCGTGGGATATTGAGTTTTTGGGCCAATTTGGTGTGCCGCCTTTTTGCGGATTTTTTTCGAACTTATTTCTTACACTGGTAAGAGTAAGTAACAGCAACAGTAGCTCCCTCTTGACACTCTTGGCAGATCTCATATATATCCATATATTCGGTCCAATTCTGTTGACCCCCAAATGCTATCCCCCGAATGGGGGACAACGGAAATTTTAGTTTAATTGTCCCCCAAAATCTGAAATGTGGACTTGTGGATTCAGGGGATAGCAATTGGGGAACAATGATAATGATCCATATATTGGAATCAATTGGAGTTACAACCACGTTATTGAAAAGATAAACTCAATTATCTACGTAAGTATTGCGAATTTATTTTTCAATGTGATACGGCAACCCAACAGGCAAGCGGACCACCTGATGGATAGTGGTCACCGCCGACAATAGCAACAGCTGGCGTGCTACCAATACGTTCCCTGCCTCTAAGAAGACCTCTAATATACCTCTTTAACGATCCCATGTCATAGTCCAAAGGAAACACTAAGGCTGGGAGCTTTCACATCCCAATAAAATTGTAAATTATGCTTTCCCAATACAGAATTATCCATTACTATGAGTGTTACGCTACCTTGACCTTTCGCGTTCCCTTTCCCGGATCGATCCCGCGTCCCGGGACAATGGCCGTGCAGCATTAACCTGTATAATGGACGGATTTCGCGAAGGCCAACGTTTTTGGGAAGTTTTCATATCTGCTCAGTCAATATCAATATCAATCTTACCGCTCTATGATATATTGCCGCGGAGGTTTGTGAGGTAGTGCTATTGGTTTTTGAAAGGGATTGATGGTAGGGGTTTGGGGGCCTACTTTGGAGATAGATAGATTGCCCATGTTGTACTGTGACACTGCCTGGAGAACTCAAAATCTGACCTAGTTGGAAAATGTCCTAGCTGCAACATAACGTACGAATCTGACGTATACTGATTTGGAATTCGTAATCGATCGTTATTGCGGCGTTTCTCGCCCCGTTGTGCTCTCGCGCACCGGGCTTCACCTTGACCATGATCCAGGATTTTTCAGATCAGATAGTTACTGTGAAACGACGGCGGGCTGACCTCCATGACTCAGCTACCTGGGGAACCTGACCAGATTGGATCATGGTTACACCGCGATGTTTGCACTCACCGTAAGATCATCGACTTGATGCTAGCAGATAATTACGTTGACAACTTCATTCCCGTCATAAAAAGGTGGTTCGAAGATTACATCAGCCATGTACTCTGTTTTGGCGGCGTTCAGCTTCATACTCCTGTTTTGGCACTTCCTTCTACGTGATTACACTGGTTTTGTGATACTATCTAAGTTTGCTCAGCAGTATGTACAGTGCAATGTCAACAGCGTTTTCCATGATTCACAGAGGCATTATTATAATGTTAGTAGAGTAGTATTCATTTATTAATTCGTATGGTAATAAGCCAAATAAAAGAACAAATTTATTCATAAAACAGACAAGAAGAAAGAGTATTTATAATTAACGAAGAAGATGATAAAAACAACATAAAAAAGCACATTACATAAGCATTAAAAATTAAAAAAGTCGTCTAAACCCCCCCCGGAATCGTGCCCAGAAAGCTGGCTGCGTTACCTCGTTAAATAGCAATGTTTATTCTCTGACCGATGATCGAGCCAGCTCTACGGTCACCTTAGGTGTCTATTAGTTTTTTAGATATTTCTGAAAAAACTTTTTAGCGCTAGAGCCCCACGATCCCGACATCTCGACCCTAAATGGCAATAATAATTAGGAAATAGTATTAGTAGGATAGGTTAGGATTTGAGCAGAGTCTCTAATTGTGAAGAGAGCCTTTGTCTATCTTCGTCCCTTTTAATAGATGTAATATGTGTATACCTACTATTGCAAGTCATATACTCGCAAATATACTTAGTTTCGAAGAATAAACAAACAATCAAACTCTTAGTCTTGCAATGTTGGGGTAAGTCAAACAACCTTCCTTTTTCCGTGTTCTACAAATCCTGTTCCACCTGAATAACATAAACGTTGAAACCAGCTCACGCACATTTGGTATTTCAATCTAATAATTCGCCACGTCATGTTGCGGTCTGCAGCATATGCTGCATATTAACAGCTTTACTATAGGATTACGTATGTCACGAGAGCCTTACAGCGTTCAACAGCGTAATATGGTCGTCTAAGTACATTTACCTATTCGAAATTGAATATTAACCCTGGTCTATCAGTTTGGATATAACTGGCTGTGTAACTGTCAGAACGTCACTGAAGGATTGCCAAGTTAAGCGGCAGTGGACAGGGCACATACCTCACAGAACCAAAATATAAGTTGCACTTTAGTAACTGTCAGAAGATCACCGACATAGCCCGAAGGATTGCCATAGCTCACAGAACAGAGACCACGTACCGGACGACGAAGCGTGGGTAGGCTTCCCATAAGATGGACTGACGACCTGGTAAAGATCGCAGGTACCAGCTGGATGTGGAAGGCACACGATCGGCCTTTGTGGAGATCTCTAGAGGAGGCCTATGCCCAGCAGTGGGCATCTCGCGATTGATATAATGATGATGATGCAAGGGAAACTGAAAATGAACTTTAGGATGGCAAACCATCTATTTGACCGTCTGTACCAAAATGTGGTGGCTCAGTTAAGGTTGTGCTACAGCCTTATCGTATAGGGGAGGTCAAAATACATTTATCAATAGCTTGTTGGTTAGTTAGTTTTCTATTATCAAATCTACATTGATTTTACGATGAGCTCCCAGCCACAGTGTTTTCTTTGACTATGACATGGGATCGTTCAAGAGGTACCTATTAGAGGTCTCTTCAGAGGCGGGCAACGTATTAGTCTCGCCTGGTGTTGCTGATGTGCCCTATGCGGTGACCACTTTCCATCAGGTGGCCCGCGTGCCTATTTATCTGCCGAATAACATAAAAAATCTACTCTGCGATCCTCGAGTAACCTGCACTCATTACTCCATTGTGTGCTGTCAATAAGTAAGCTAGAAATTCGCCCTAGTTCCCTCCAACCTCGTGCACTGAAAGACACGCCAGCCGAGTAAAGGTCAACGACCTGAAACGTCATTACATATTATAAATCATCTGCTTCATTTCGTTCAGCCTCCGAAACGATACCCTTAAAACCTGGGCGCACCGGTTCCTGCCTCTCGTAGGTCCCCGTAATGGCAACACCCATCAACAAAATAACGTCTTTTATGCCACAAATGGGAAACAACCAAACATTAAACGAGAAAATGTTGCCAGGATCACGGCCCGATATAATGTTGCCATAATACCTGGAACAATGAGGCGGGGGGGTGGGAGGGGTGACCATTCTTTTGTCTTACTATTTTCGGGAGTGAATCGGCGGTACTGGCCTATTTCCTGAGGCTATTTATCACACAAGTTCTTGTTTTGCCATCAAGCAATCATATAATAAGCTATTATAGTGTATTGGTTTCGAGTATAACGTATGCCGTAAGAACTTTCCGGTTGGAGAGAGAATTGAACCAAATTACTTGCTGTTTGTTTTTCTGTGAGCTTGGTGTCGGTTTTAGCTTCTGTTTGTGTTGATATGTTAGTCCACTGTGGCATTCTTAATATGGTAAGATAGAAATATGTAGGTATTCATTGGGTTATTAAGAGAAATTGCGTGATAAGAGCCTTCGGAACATACTGTATTTCTAGGTTGTTACAAAGGTTAAGTAGAACACAAAGTTCACAGGAGAAACTTGTAAGTACCCTGTTCAATGACAAGTGTCGCAAAAGAAAATTTTCTGTTAAGTATTTTCAACATGGCGATCTCTAAGTAGTAGGTTTTGTACAATAGGTTGATTAAGGTATTTCGATAACCATCTTGATTTTAATATCCCTGTTGTGCTCTCGCGCATGAAGTGTAGTAGCGCAATACAGTGGAGCGACTACCATCTGACCTCCGTGACCCTGCTACCAGGGCAACCTGACCAGATTCGACCATGGTTACGCATTCAGTCGCTCGATTCAGGTTTCTTCACCGTAAAAGTATTTGTTATTATTTAACTAATGTATATAACTCAGAAAAGAGTCATTGCTACATGACTGCAGTGGGATTCGAACCCGGTTCTCTCGCTTACGAGTCGGATACCGCAACCACTCGGCCACCGACGCTCATTTCCATACTAATTCCACGGATTAAATTACAAATTAGCATAGTTACCCCGTCTCTATCTAACCAAAGCATCTAGATAGAGTCAGATAGAGCCTCGTTAACATTATGTAGAGATCGCAACAGCAATGTAGAGACAGATCGCGTGTGAGGGAAACACCCGTGGAGTTGGTCTTCAATAAATCACTTTGCTGACTCTATCTGACGCGCAGTCTTGTAGAGGCTAAGTAGAGTTCTATTAAAAGACTGCGGTTAACTTAGCTCATGGTTAAGGAAGTATTTAAACGTTAACGTTGTTTGGATTCTACAGTAAAATTGTTTCGAATGGTAAGAAAGTTATGTTGCTTCTATACATGGTATAAAACAAAGTCGCTTCCTTCCATTTGTTCCTATGTATCTATGTACGCTTAGATATTTTAAACTATGCAACGGATTTTAATGGGGTTTTCAGCAATAGATAGAGTGATTTATAAGTCAGAAAAAGGGGTAGGTTTTCGTAAAATAGGTGTATAATAGGTGCAGAGTAGATGTAGGGTAGGTGCAGAGTAGATGTAAGGTGGGTGTAGATTTACAGAAATTATAAATTTTAGAAAACTATTTAGAATCTGTCGTTCTCTTTCGTAACATTAACGATAACCAAAATATTATGGTACTATTAAATGAAACCCTTTTTAACTTTTCTCTATTAATCAAGTGTTATTTTCATGCAAACAAAACAATCATACATGTGTCAGCACTGATAAGTAGATATATCAATAAACAGCAGAGAAAAGTCTCTCCACATAGAGTAACCCAATCCACGTATTTACCTCAATGCGCGCGCATTTAAAATTCATACAATTTTGAGTGACAGCTGACAGCAAGGCGCGTCGGCGACGCAGGGAGCGTCGATAACGTAGGTTGCGTCAATAACGCAAGCAGCGTCACCGACGCGCCTGGCGTTGCCGACGCAACTTGCGTCAGAAACGCTACCCGCGTCGGCGCGCGCATTAGAAATTCATACAATTTTGAGTTGACAGCATAACGCAACGCGTCGGCGAAGCTGCTTGCGTTATTGACGCTCCTTGCGTCGGCGTCGCTTGTTATGATAAATAAATAAATAAATATATAATCCGGGCACAAGACCATTTCAACTCACATCCAACCAATTAATACGAATGTAAACATTTCTTACAAGATACAATATCACAACATCACTATGTCTCAGGTACACAAGTACAGTCAAACACAAGCCCCAGACATTCCAACCCCCACACTAACAATACTCTAACACATAACAAAACATAACAATCCAAAATTACACTTTCACATCCCTTCGTAAGAATCGTAGTAATTGTAAACACTTAATACGGGAGTGGTTACGATGGGGAGGCCGGGGTAGGCTTTTAATCCTCCGGCAAGATTGATGTAAGTCATTCTGGGCTATGGGCCAGGGATGGGCCTGGACAGTTTAGGATTTGTTGGCATTATGTGGAGTATTGTGTGATCGATGGGTCTGTAGGGAGGGAATAAAGATGATTTTCAAGATGGACACGCTTGTAGCGGCCATTTTGGGTACCGATTTTTGGCTCATAATTTAGATTATTAAAGTCTGTAGACAAAGAAAGTTAATAAATAAGACATGACATTGTAATAAATGCTTAATTATCTTATGGATTTGTATATTTTTATTCGGAATATTAATAAATTCTTATTAATGGTACCTACATAGTAACATCATTTGACGATAAAAATAAAGAGTAAATAAATAAATATGCTTGAGCAATTCACACAGCGCCGTCTAGCCTCAAAGTAAGCAAAGCTTGTGTTATGGGTGCCAGAAAATGAACTACTCATATTTATATTTTTAAATACAATACTAATTTAACAATACATACAACACCCAAGCTCGTAACAGAAAAAAAATTCATCATTTCAATTTCATTTCAAGTCGTGGTTGCGGATGATTGTCGGTTTAAATAAAATCTACTTATGATATGTACATATTGTGCCGAAAGAACCAAATAAAGTGATCCTGGTCACGGCACCAAAAACGGTGCCTCCCCCACCCTACGAGTCGTATAGGGGATACATCCCTGTATGTATCACAACAATAAGACGACGAAAGATAAGGATATCAAGCAGTCGGAAAGGGATGGCTGTATCGGCTATTATGATTAGATTACTGGCATTGTGCTCTCTATATCGTTGGCTTTTGTGTTTATACCAATGGCAGAGAGGCTACGGGAAGTTACTTAACAAATTGTTAACTAGGCTGAAAATTTGCAACTTATTTAAATTTTCTGATAAATAAAAAATTACAGAAATCGTACAGAATTTGTCTTCTTCTTTCTCCTGCCCTTGTCCCAGGATAGCTGGGGTCGGGCCTCCTAAAAAGTAACAATTTCAATAATTGATATCAGAGAATTTTAGCAACAGAATAACGTAATTAGCCAACTGACCTTCTTGACCCTGTCATCAGGAGAATCTGACCATGACCATATTGCATCATGGTTACACATTCAGCTAGCTAAATGGGCGGGATTCATCACAATATTTTCTCTCACCGTAAGAGCATCGGTTAGTCACGAAGATATATATTATTATGACGAAATTTCGTGGTATTTGATTACAGTAACACAACACCAACCACTTTCGCAACATCGTCTTGTGTCTTGTCAAATGTACAATAGAGCTATGGGAATGTGTGTCTGTGTATTGTTGTACAAGAGAGTAATTGGGTATTGTGCCGCTTTTTTGCAGACTGTCCATTGCTTGTACTAATTAATTTGTCATCATTTATGTAACTAGCTTTTTCCAGACACTTTGTTCGCGTAAAATTCGGTTATGACGTGCTTCAGTACGTAGCTTATGTGTTATTCTGGGTTCGTTTAGTAATTTTTCTGTGAAGGAATAACAAACAATCAAACATTCTTACAAACTTTCGAATTATTTCACAAACCTAATATTCATATGGCCGTGTCAGGCAGAGTAGAACTATAATTATAAGACTTACCCGGTGTCGTGCAAGGCGACTAATGTTTGCAGACATTCTAAGAGAAGAGTTTAAAGATACATACATCAGAAAATGAGCAGCATTTTCTGCTTTGTATTTTCAGCAGTGTGATCTTGAAACTCTTGCCGTACCTACGCTTGGCATTAAAGCAGAAGTAGACATTTAAATGGGCAACGTTGACTATAACTATGCTAAATGGTATGCCGGTTTCAGGGGAATGCTGATTCGAGTATTTCAGTGAGGTCCGAATTTTCTGGTGGTATCCGCTATTTATAAAATAGCCGTTGCCCGAGCTTTGCCCGTGGCGCAGTTTCCTGCAGATTAAAAGTAGGTTGGGGTTTTAGGAGTTGGCCGTGTGGTGTCCGGCAGAGAAGAATAGCACCAGCCTCTTACACTTATGGGTGTCGTACAAGGCGACTAATGTTTGATAGGCAAAAGATCTGTAGACTGGAAAATGGGGGGAAGCGTTTATATATTTAGAACACTGCGATCTCCAACCCGCCTGCCGAGCGTGGAGATTATGGCAATAACCTCCCCTTTCGTGGGAGAGGCCCTAAGGCCTGCAGTGGACTGTTACAGGCTGTGATGATGAGACATTTATAGACAATTTGTGTGTGTTTTTAAGTGAAGCCTAAAGGAAGCCTGGTGAAAGAAGGTCAAATCGTTTTTACAATAGTTATTATTATTATTTTACATTAATTTTTTCATTTAACTTTTATATTGACCACGATAAAGTGTATTTATCAGGTGGTAGGACTCTTGCATTGCTGTGTTCCGGTTTGAAGGATAAGGTAGCCAATTACAATTACAAAGCGCAATTACAGGCATGAGGCATTTCATCTTAGCCCTCACAGGGACAACGTATCTGCAGTTCTGCATTACTGTTGCCTACGCTCTACGCATGAATCGTAGATGTTATGGGCCATTGTTATTTGACTTTCATATGTGTAACTTCTGTTCAAAATTTATGGCCATAAACAAAAGTTGGAAGAAATGAAAGTGGTTGAATATAAAACTAGAGACAGAAGCACATTGCAAGCACCTGTTATTGAAGATAGTACCGACTTACGATAGTTACGACGAATAACAGAGGAAGATCAAGTCAATAAACGCCATAGAGAGATGGAGTTGAGAAAATGAAATTACCATCCAAGCGTTGGAACCCGACACGTAAGCGGATGATTGACATCAATATCTCTTACTATATTCTGTTTCCCTAGTACCCAAAATCGCAACGGCAATACATCTCTATGTAATCGATACTACTATCGACGAATCATGTCAATTACCAAGTCTATCATAATATTGGATGACAAGCTGATGCTTTTCAGTCTCATTGGCAGATAGTTGCTGATGAAAGTCGTTTGTCTTTCGAGATAGATATTGAATGACAATAATCAGGCTAAATAAAGGTTTTTAAGGGGTCAGCAACGCGTGGGTGATAGCCCTGGTATGGCTAACGTCCATAGGCTGCGGTAACCGCTGCCATCAGGCAGGCCGTAAGCTTGTTTGCCGCCACCTTTGTGGTTAAAAAAAAAAAGATTTGGATTGTAGTCAAAGTTGTTCAGTTTCTTTTAGGCGGGATATAAAATAACTGGTGGTATACACCAAACATTAAAATTAAGTGATGTGGTAATACTCTATCAAGTCTGAGGAGTCTGCAAGTAAGCAAAATTGATTGAATATGGGAGACGTTCGTCTTTATACAACAAGGTAGCTAAAAGATGGACTTCATCATTCAAAATCTGGTTTCTTACTTGATGATTTCATTGAACCTTCTCATTTCCCAAGTCGCTTGACTTTTTTGACAGAATCTAGTTGCTGTTGATAGTTATTGTGTTTGGGGATATCGAATGTGTTTTCCAGGCGCACTATAAAATAAATGTATGTCACACATGCAGAATAAGTAAAAGCGTGATTCCATAATAGCATCCAAATTCTCAAACTTTTATATTTATAAATAACTTTCGGCTGCGACCTCGCCCGCTTAAATTTAGGTTGTGCCGTTTTCCCGCGAGAACCGCATTGAATGTCAGAATAAATTATAGCATAAGTGCTGTTCTGGAAGTTTTATCAAAATACATTCGGCAGTTTCTGCTTGGAGTGATAAACCCAGCACATAACTTAGGAGCCTCTTAATTTGAAGCCTAAGGATATTCCTACATAGAAAAATGTAATCTCTGTCTACTCCTACGGAAAATAGTCGAAAAAATAGTAAAAATTATGCAAAAAATACAAAAAATTATTATCTTGTCGGTTGTGCTGTCCCCGGCTCGGGCTCCGATTAGATTACTCGGACCCCAGGACCATGACCATGGCCAAATCCGGGTCCGGGTCCAAACCTGCTGATATTTCTTTTATTTTTTAATTAGTCTATCCAGGCATTTGACCGCCATCTTACCTGGTAGTAAGTGACGATGCGGCCGAAGATTGAGCATGCCTGTCTAGGAACAGCCTACGGAATGGAATATAATAGAAATAGACTGCACGTAAACAATTACAAAAAACAAGCCCACCCATCCTACGCAGCCCCGAGGCCCTTAACCTTAATCCGGAACCGCAAATAATAACATCGGGAACATAAAACACATTGTCCCCCAATAAAACAAAACGACACCCTTTGGCCCAGCCTCCCCTTTCCTCCCTACGTCGCCGTAACTCTATTATCTGGTGCCAGAAAGATAAATAAATAAGGAATAAATAACAAAACGTTTCAGATATTCGGTCTTTACGCCCGCTCCTCGGAAATAATGTGTCGCTGTTTTGTTTCGGGTGTGGACGGCTTTTTTGTGGACGGCGGATGGAGCGGCCGTAGTTTAGTGGCACCTTCGGAAACGATAACAAAAGTTAAGCAGTGAAATTGGATGGGTGACCGTTTCGTATTTTGAGGCTAATCGATCTTGAGTACCGCAACGAAGTCGCCGCTCGTTTGGTGTGGTTCAGGGTTCATAGGTTATTACCTATTGGTACTTTTCCCCTGGGGACCCTAAAACTGGTTGAACAGTCTCGGGAGCCGATTGGCACTCTGTGTGTGTGTGTGTGTTGTGTGTGTGTGTATATATTTCGTTATTTTTCTTAAAGGGGATGTTGGAGAAAATTCTTGGGTGTGTTTAATTTGTAAGCGTGTACATATAAACAGGTCTTCAGGCGTTACAAAACCAGCATCAAATATAATGCGGTCTTACACACATTGCTTTTAGCGACCACCTCATCATATTAAGACAACCGAAGTGGTTCAGTTGTTTAACATCCACCTTACCACCACGCACTTGGATCTGCCGCGCAGAGGTACCGGGTTTGATTCCCGGTCGGGCAAAAATATAAATGATCAATTTTAATTTCTGTTGCGGGTCTGGGTGTTATATGTATGATAAAAATTATGTATTTTAAATGTATTTAAGTAGTTTATCGGATATCTAGCACCCATAACACAAGCTTTGTATCCTTTGGAGCTAGATGGCGCTGTGTGAATTGTCAAAGCATATTTGTTTATTATTTAGACATCAATTCCGGTTGTTCTCTAAACCACGGGGCACGGAGTCCGCCGTCCTACTTCTCCTTGTCCACTTTGAAATATAAATTTTAATTTTCGTTTACAATTGATAGTACTTAGCTCGGTTTACGGTCTCCGCATTTTTAATGGTGAGTTCGATCGTCGTACTTTAAAGCAATAAAGAGTTATCTATTACCCCACAATGAATACAGCCGATTATCTCACGATCTACAGCAGGCGATAGAAATAAAAGACCAATGCAATGCGATCTTCGCGGCCTACCGCGTACGGGTGAGGCGAGGCGGGTTTCGCGACTGGCTGCGTTTAGACGGTCCTGGTTTTAACAAGCGATGCAAAAGACGAGTGTTAGTTTGATTGCTAGTTAGAAGTTAGAAGTCGTCTGGTCTTCAGTGGAATTGTTAGCCAAGAAGAATGATTCAGATTCATTTATTGTACAAACTGAATACAAGTACATTATATAGCAGTAAATACAGTGCATTCATTTAGTCAATAACAACCAGTGATATAAAATAATTACTTTGAAACAATAAAATAAATGGTTAAATAAATATAAAAATTTATAAATAAATAAAAATATTATTAATATGTAAAAAAAATACCCATAGTATTAAAAAGTCAACTAAAAATATAAACGGATTAAGAAATAAATTTAAGAATGACATAATTCAAATTCCAAAATTAAATGTCACAATAAATAATACCTACCTACTAGGTAATAAATAATAACAAATGTCAAAATAATAACCAAATGTTATGTAAACGGACAACATTTTCTAAAATATAAATAAGAAATATAAACATGGGAATAATTTACTTCACTAGATAAATACTCGTGTTTGAAATCCCGCGGGAACTGTATTCAATTTCGGGGTTTACATTATGTGTATGTATTAATTTCACCCAACAGATGTAACTATGTATTTTTAACTTTTTTTGTGTTATTTAGTAACAAACGTTCACATAATAATATTATTACGATTATGTTTATATGTATGATCTAATTAAAAAAAAACGCAAATGTATATAGTTTTAAAACACCAGGAGTCAAGTATCACTCATATAACGCTAAGCTGTTGGAGCTAAATAGCGCTGCGACAGTTGCCAAAAACTAAAAATTCATTCAAAAACTTACACAACGGTGTAACAAGCAGTCGCCCCTTCAAAGGGGAGGTCGACTAAGAGGCATTATCGTACAAAACGCAGCGATTTCACGACACTCCCACACTTCCCGAGTCTCCCCTTTCCCCTTCCATTCCAAATACATTACCGCGCCATCCTACGATATATGGGATCAATTCAGTAGTAAAACCGCAATGTAAGTCGAATACACAGATAGCGTGGTAACGTATAGCTGAATCGACGTTTTCTAGAAAAGGATATGGTCGTGATAAATGATTTTTTTTTCTCTAGCAACGTGATACTTGAGTCTCTTCAGGGTTCCGTGCACAAGGACTCTCTATAAATCTAACGCCATTCGCATTAGGCCGGAACTCCATTGGCGCGGTGCAGTGCACTGCGCGGTGCCACGTCACGGTGACAACCAAAGAAACGGTGGTGTTATTCTGGTTTTTCAAATTAGGCAAGATTCGCACGAGGGATTTTAAGTTAGGCAACGCTTGCACGAGGCCTTTTTGATGCTTTTACGCGCGTTATTTGAAATGACTCGCATAATTATTGAACATATGTCTTCTCGACTGTGTGTTCACACCCAGGCGTAAAAAGTAAATAGAGATTTTTTAAATCTGCCGACTCAAATGCAACCAACAGAAACGTACGAAAAGGATATCATTTATTAAAACACTGAAAGTAGATTAAAACACTTTCAGTGCCGGCCCGAAAAATATTATGCGATTTTCAGATACAGCATACAGTTTCTATAATTTTTTACTATGGTGCCAAACCTGTACGCCCACCACCACCACTATGAAAAGAAATTTAACCACCTCGATTGGTCTTCCTCGAATACTATGATCACTTTTCCTTTTTACCCGACTACGAGGAAGCCAAGGAAGGAAGCTTTTTTTTTATTATCAATAGGTTTGCATTTGACCTCAACTCACCTGATGGAAAGCGACGATGGGTAGTGAAGTTAACAGTCTATGTAAGTATGAAAAAGCCACAGAGATTTGTCAGGACCGTAGCAAGCGGAACAATCTGATATCTGCCTATCCGTACGGGAGAAAGGCGTAACCGAATGAATGTGTGTCATTGTTTGTTGTATCAATGAATGTTGATCTCGACAACCACTATCATTTCTATTTAGAAACTAGTGTTGTAGTACCAATAGTTTTATAGTTATTACAGTTTTAAATTTGACAGCTGTCATCCGAAATGTAGATCTTGACGAGCACTATCATTTCTCTTCAGGAACTAGTGTTCTAGGAGCGACCGCTTCAAAGTTATCACAGTATTAAGATTGACAGCTGTCATCGGAAATATAGATCTTGATGAGCACTATCATTTCTCTTTAGTAACTAATGTTCCAGGAGCGATCGTTTCAGAGTTATTACAGTTTTAAGTTTAACAGGTGTCATCCGAAATGTAGATCTCGTCGAGCACTATCATTTTTCTTTAGAAACTACGTTCGTTCTAGGACCAAAAGTAAGAGAGTTATTAGTCTTAAGTTTGACAGCTGCCATCCGAAATGTAGATCTCGACGAGTACCAGCATTTCTTTTTAGAAACTTGTGTTCTAGAACAAAACATGCCGTATTTATTATTCGAGAGGAACTAAGAACAAAATGACGAAAGGATCACGAAAGCGAAACCACTACGATAATGTTGCAGAATCACAAAAAGGGGCGGGGCTTACGCATGAGCGGTCAAAATTTCTTTGACAAGGTCGAATTCCTATTTCATTCATACGCGTTGAATCTGTACTAAAAGAAGAAGACAGATATATGTGTGTAAACTGTGTCACATAAGGAAGAGAGATTCGAACTGTTGGTAAAAAGAAACAGTCAAGTGTGACGTCTCATGTTGACATCTGCTGACAGCGCGCCGCACACTGCACGATGGGGCAAAATTGAAAAAATGTGGACAAAATTCATACAAACTGACATTTCGGGCTTGGATTGCGCGTTTTGCCCCATCATGCAGTGCGCCGCGCGGCGCGCTGCACAGTGGGGCATTTCGCCACCTGTCAATGTACTTGCATACAAACTGCTCGGCGTGGAACAAGTTTTGCCACATTGTGCAGTGCGCCGCGCGGCGCACCTCTTCAATGTGTTCCAGCGCTTAGGAACTGATTTATACTGATTATTCAACTCTACTGCGAGAAGTAGAGGATAGAGAGTATCCACATGACAAATATTCATTTTAAGACGCTAAGAGGGGTGATAGTGCTGCCACTTGAGGAAAAAAATCTGTTCTCGCCAACTATAATAATTATGGATAATGCTAAACTCAATGTCTAGAAATAGCAATAAACTGTTTTTTAATACAAAAGATTTCGCAAATATCGTGTTATTTTAACTAAAAAGATTCATTTTGCCTAAAAACGGCCGTTTTAGCATAACTTAAATGTTGCGCGAGATGATCGATTTTAAATTTTTATTTTCCACATGAAAAGTTTAATATTGCTTCAATTACTTACCGAAAGCAAACGGTCTAAAAATAGGAAAAATTTGCGTCTTGCTTCAAATATTGAATTTTTCTTTCTCGCTATTCAGCGGGGCAATGCGCCCAGCCTTCTCAACCTTTCAAAATTCGGGGGACCTGGGTCAGGTTTTATATCTTTAGTTTAGTTAGAATTAAGGTTTTTGATGTTAGAGTAAGGCTTTTTTAAAATGTTAATAATTATATTTTATTATGTTAACTAATTACTATCCATTCCTAACCTTATGCTGAAAATTCATTTTATTTATTCTGCGGAACCATCAATGTCTGAGTTCGATTCGCACTCGACCTAATTTTTTTCTTTTCTTCTGCTGTGGCAAAGGGGTGGGTAATGTGACGTAGTTTGCGGTTATAGAAGGCTTTTAAGGGTTATATTGTCGGGAGAATGTAACGAAGATGATGTTTTGACACGAATTGTGAATAATGGAACGTTAGAATGAGAAATGGTTGTGTTTTTATTGCGTGATCGGCCATTTGTTTACGATTTTTCTGTAAGAACGTTCCTGTGTATTTTAGTGCATGTTTTGGGTGTTTGAGCGTGGCGTCACTTTATTTACATTTATAATAATATAGTGGACCCTTCGCGACTTCGTTCGCGTACACCAACTTTACCCCTACCTACCCTTTCTTTCTTGCTTACAAACATTCCTCTTGAATACCTCTATATATTGTTGAAAACCGCATTAAAAGCCGTTGCGAAGTTTAAAAGATCTAAGCGTACATAGATACGTAGGGACAGACGGCTGGAAGCGACTTTGTTTTATACTATGTTATGATAACCGACAGAAGAAGTCGGATAACCCAGGTCACAGTATTATAAAATATTTTCTAAACTACTAACGGATTTTAATGAAACAATGTGAATAATGAAGCTGAGAACCATCTTGATTAGACTGGCTTTCAAATAACGAAAACTGCATCGAAATCGGTCCATCCGATCAGTTCGGAAGGAATTTGGCGGAAAAGGAGCTGCATTTCGAACTGCAAAATCACGTACCCCAAACCCCATATTCAATAAAAAAATTCATTTCATTTCATTTCGGACACTACAATGCCACATACAGGCAACTATACAGAGCTACAGATACACACGTCAAACTTACACCACCCCTTTTATTGCCGGGAGATAAAAACAATTTGAATTGCCTTTAAATTTTAATTAGCAGTCCGGGTCTGGACTACTATGAAAAAAACTGACGACATATTTTCTTTTATATCACTAAAGTGGCAAACTATATAAATTCACTAAAGAGTCCCTACTCTCCTCCAACACTTCGCAAGCGTCGCTAGTGGCGCAACAAAACAACAACATAGCGCCATAGCCCCTTTCTCCCCTCCGGCTGCGATCCATTGACGCGTGAAACGGAATTACGTGTTACTTCATTAATATAGTCGGTACCCAGCCCTGATGGAGACTGATGGGAGAGGTTTAGGAGAAATTGATTGTACAATTTTAAACGAGTATGAATATTGTTATTGTTAGTGTTATGTTTACTGCTAATCGTAATAGGTTTCACTATGCTACGCTGTGACAGCCGACCGGATGGTAAGCGGTAACTATAGAATTTAACATCTACGATTAATGCATTTAGGTTGCAGGCAACAAAAATATGGTACCGCATGTGTTGTCACTGTGAGGACTACCTTATGCCCATAATTGAGCTGGCTATCTTATCCTTCAAATCGGAACACAGATTGCTGCTTGGTGGCAGAAATAGATAAGGCAGTGGTACTAACCCAGACGGACTCCTCAGGTTTTGCAGAGGATTTGAAATGAAATGAAAGATATTTATTGATTAACAAGGACACGTATTCAGTTTTAAGTACGTATTCGATATCAATAAATATTTTTAATAAAGAACTAGCAAGTCATTTGACCGCTATCACACCTTGTGGTAAGTGACGATGCGGCCGAAGATGGAGCATGTCTGTCTAGGAACAGCTTATTCACTATAGCCTTGAAGGCTTCCAGATTAATTGATCAATAACGTGTTATAATTGTACGCATTATAAATATTGAATACAAAGCGGTTTCCACAATATAAGGGTGTAACGTTCCCGGATTGTGATTCCAGACGCGTTTTTCGTCGTGTTCGGGTAAGTATTATAGTTCAGTAAAATTTTTAATAAAATAATCTACAACACTAATCTGATGTGTTTTCAGGAGAAGGAAGGTCTTGCAATTATCTCCATGTTTGGCATGTAGATTGATGATTTAAATATTTATATCCGATTGGCTATTTTGCCATCGTACACCTCATTCACACAAACTTAAACCTTTGTAATACTTGTGTATATGTATGTGTGCGTATATGAGCCGGCGGCTAAATCCAAATTTACTATCCGCTTAAAAACTATGTCCATTTTGCTTCAGCTGGCCTCATTTATCCCTATCAAAGACTAATGTAAACTAAATATTGAATAACAAGACTAAAATATATTTATAGCATTTATTCATTCATTCCATCTGAGATTATTTCCACCATCACAGCGGCTATTTCGAAAAATTCTATTCGTTCTGACCTGAATGGCTAAAAAGCGATCGCTTATTTATATTTCCAGCCACATTTCAACCAGGTGGCCCGCTTGCTAGTTTGCCTACCGTTTAACTTAAAAAAAACAACCCGATATTCAAAGTTAGAGCTGGACTAATATAACTGTGACACGATAAAAGAATATCCTTTATTTCGAATTGAGGGTTTCGAGAGTAGGCTTTCAGATCCTAACTTATTGTAACGGGTTCGTAACCGAGTTGAGCAGACGAAGAACATTGAGTTTTAGCTATGATAAAGAAACTTACTCCGTAAGGAGGACAAGCCCTATGGGTGAATTTCTATAGTGATAATGCCAATTTTATATTACGTACACTTTTTCTTTTTTATATTTTTACTAGTCAGGCATTTGACCGCCATCTCACATGTAGTATGCTGGGGAATTTTTGTTTTTATGCTAGTTCTTTTTGAGCAGATCCGTCGGCCATTTTACATATCACTAGTGGACGCGGCGCAACTTCGTTCGCGTACACCTACTTTACCCATACCTACCCTTTTCTCTTACTTATAAAGCTTCCTCTTGAATCACTGTCTATTGTTGAAAACCGTTTAAAATCCGTTGTGCATGTTAGAATTTCCAAGCATACATAGATATTTAGGGACAGACGGCGGGAAGCGACTTTATTTTGTACTATCTATAGATAAGATAGGCTACAAACCTATCTGACCGGTGACAGTTTTGACTTCGACACAGACGTTGTGGTTAACAACAAAATGTCATTTCAAAATGGCGACACTTAGTTCTAGTTTCAGTCATCGGGTTAGATAAGTTTGTGTACAGTACACACATTACTTGACATTACGCTCTCTCCTATTGAAGTTTCTTTCCTCATTGAGTTTGACGGACGGACGCCGGTAATCTTTTAAGAGGGGCGAAATATGAGAGGGGCGAAATTCTGAATGCGATTCCGACGCGATTGGTTCGAGTAATTTGTCTAAAGTACCCTGGATTCTGGCGGTACAAAGTGGTCCGGTGGTGGTTGTAAGAACAGTTTTTATTGTCTGCTTCACCATCGGATAGGGACGTAAAGTTTTGATTTAATTGCGATACTTAAGGTGTCTTTTTTACTTTTAGTAGTAGATATGAGATGTGTATGGGGACTATAACCTTCTGTTCAATTGTATTTATTATTTTGTGTACAATAAAGAATAAGTAAGTAAGTTAGTACGACTCATAGAGGCTAAAGGTCTGCAGTTTATTTTATTTTATTTTATTTAGTTAGGTACAGATACAGACATACAACTAGAATTTACATATTTTAGATTTTTTTTTAGTTGGATATTGATGGTCACTAATAACAATAATAAATGAGTAAGCTACTTCTAAACAGTTATCCTATAAGATACCGTCAAGGTAGGTAGACCTCGAACTTTTTTCATTGGCCCCCGGATTAGTTTTTTGGGAATGTAGTTGATCAGGATTTTAAATTGCCTTGGACATCGCGGGGTACGAGTGGGAATATTTTTCGCAGTCGTACCCAGTGTGATTGTTCTTATGACATATTCCCCTACCCTATTTCATCCCTCTAATATTACCAATACCGGTCTGTAACTGAATTGTTTCGGTCTGTTCAACTCGGATTAAAATCAAGTAGTGTAGGGCTGAGACCGAGGTGGCCGTGTGGTATCCGGCAGAGTAGAATAGCACCAACCCCTTACACTCGTGGGTGTCGTACAAGGCGACTAATGTTTTCGGAGCAAAAGATCTCGAGAGTCTCCGTAGACTGGGAAATGGGCAGCAGCGTTTTCCATTGTCATATTTACAACACTGCGATTTCCAATCCGTCTGCCAAGCATGGAGATTATGGCGATAACCTAGACTTACGTGAAAGGGACCCTAAGTCCTGCAGTGGACTGTTATTGGCTGTGATGATGATGAGTGTAGGGCTCGTACTGGATGGTAATTAAACCTACACATTCAGGCGACTGAATATGTAACCATGATCCAGTCTGGCCAGGTTTGTTAACAGGTCAGATAACAGTCGTTCTACTGTAATTACCTGACCTTCCAAATCCTTGTTCATGGTCAAGACGGACCCCGGGCCCTCGCAGGCGATTATACAGCCGGAATAATTATTTATTTATTCATTTATTTTAGGCAACTGAAGCCCATAATTATAAATACTCTCATACAAATTATTATTATTATAGATTATAAACTAATGAAATACATACAATAAAACTTAACTTAACGTATACACGTCAGTTCCTTTCTACTTCTTATATATATATTTTTTTATGTTTTTTGTTTTTTTTTTATATTTTGACTAGCCAGGCATTTGACCGCCATCTCACCTGGTGGTAAGTGACGATGCGGCCGATGATGGAACATGCCTGTCTAGGAACAGCCTATTCACTCTGGCCTTGAAGGCGTCTAGATTATAATGATCAGGGAGCACACTCGCGGGTAATGCGTTCCATTCCTTGGCCATACGCATTATAAAGGTTGAACTAAAGCGGCTCGTGCGGATAGCTGGAAGATCCACTACATAAGGATAAAGCGCTCGCCCGGACCGTGTCTCCTGATGGCGGAAATGGCCGGCGGAATGAGGTCGTGCAACTGCTTCGCACACTCTCCGAAATGCAACCTGTAGAAAACCGACAAACGCGCAACCTTACGCCGATGCTCGAGGTTCTGCATATTAGCCTCAATCTACTGCGGGTCACCAGTTAACTTCTTTGCACGTTTTTCCACCGAATCCAAAGTGACCAGTTGGTATTTGGCTGATCCATCCCAGAGGTGACAGCAGTACTCCATGCAAGATCGGACTTGTGCTTGATATAACTGAAGCAACTGCCTTGAAGTGAAGTACCGCTTGACCTTCGAGAGGATTCCAAGATTTTTGGCTGCAAGCCAAGAGGCTTTTGATTCGATGTACTGTCCAAAGTTGAGATTGGTTGATAGCTCAATACCCAGGAGCTGTAGGCTGTCAGTAATTTCCAGATATACATTCCGGAAAGTCGAAGATAGATGGAATGAACTCCGTTTAGAGGAAAACAAACACGCCTGTGTTTTGGTAGCATTGAACGCCACTAGATTGGCTTGGCCCAATCGGATCGGACACTGCCTTGAGAGCTTCGTTCAAGCGACCAACCATCGCCTCTTGACAAGACTGAATATCGTCCCTGTTGGCTTTTGCCTCTGACAGATATCTATCCGTTACTGTGCTGTCGTCTGCGTACTCAAAGGTACCTTAGGTAGGATTCTTTGTACATTGATGCTAAGATGATGATTGTTATTATTTCCGGCAGAAATTGAATTGTTTCTATGCCACTGGTTACATCAGAGGGGGGAATTATGCGGTGTTAGCGTTGGGGCTGTAGTTATGACATTAGCGACTGTTTTGTAATACCGCCTGACACTTTTTTAGAAGGTTTCATTTGTTTTGACTGGGACTAAAGGAGGTGTTTGTTTTTTAAATGTTTGGCCGATATTCATTTGTTCTGTTTTATTCTTTCAATTGTTTTGATTTTTTAGGTTGTTTCATTGGCTGCGCAGTCGAGGATACTGAATTTTATAGAATTGACATGCCTAAAATAGGCCTAGTTACTAATTTTTGATGTGTGGTTGGTCATTACCACGTGACGTTCCTCGTAATATTTTAGGTCGACGAAACTGCTGAACATTCAAATTCCTCGACTGTACGTCGACAGGGTTCTATACCATTCGTATATAACGCGCATGGATACCTAACTGTAAAGTCATAAAAACTTAAAATAAATTATACATAACTGAAATTAATCTATTAAGCTATTTTATTTGGAAACAACACACCAGCTGCATTCAATTTCATCCCAAACTACGCCACTTGCTTTTTAATAAAACGTTTTAAATCGCATTACAAAATTAAAATAGCAATATTAAACCCACATTTTACAACGAGGGTCGTAACATTAGACGCAGATAAATTGAAAATATAAATCATTTGTCCCCTAATGACTATAGCAAGTGCGTAAAAGAAGGTCTCAAGTGTCAGATTATGAGTAAGAAAAAATGTTTAAATTATCTTTTTTTTTCTCACCCCAAAATATTTTGAGCAGGGGAATCTTTTGCAAAGATTGGGCTCGTATGCTTGGTTTTATTTAAATCTATTGAATATTGTTTAATTTATGACGTTAAATTATTATGGGGATGATTTGCGGTTTCTTTTTGTATATAATAATATTTTTTGTTTCCATGCGTAGCGTCGCCGACGCAGGGTGCGTTAAGCTGTCAACTCAAACGCAACCTGCGTTATTGACGCGACCTGCGTCGGCGCGCGCATTGAAATTCATACAATTTTGAGTGACAGCTGACAGCAAGGCGCGTCGGCGACGCAGGGAGCGTCGGCGACGCTACTTGCGTTATTCACGCTCCTTGCGTCGGCGACACTTGTTATAATCCGGGCCTTATACCCGATTTCACATCACTCCCTCAGTTTTATGGAACCTTTATAGCACTTTAAGGGCGGTTTGCACCAAATTAAACGCATATAAGCTGATACTCAAACAAAAAACTTTATACAAAAAAACGTTAAACGTCATATGTAAACGAGTTTAAAATTTTTGTACAAGCGGGGATTTTCGGGAAAAATCCGTCACTTTCACGTGAAGAAAACGTTCGGGCTCAAAGTGGTTAAACCAGGCACAAATCACCTTATTTTATATTATAGGGATAGAGCAATAATAGAACGTCCTTAACCTAATTGTTACGGACATATGTCATACGGTAGACGAACAGACCAGCGGGTCACCTGATAGAAAAACGCTAGAATGATGTTGATTCGCATAAGTATAATACATATGTAACCAAAAAACACTGCATTAATATCGTCGAAAAGCACTACCAAGTACCAACACTTGTTTCAATATTCCTGACAATATAAAAAGAACAACTGCAAGGTAATGTCGACATTCTGTGTGACAATTTTACAAATGTCCCCGTTAGCAGCCCTGTCCCACGTAGACGCGATATGTGTTTTACTACCCCTTTTATCCACGTTTTGGGACGATATTTCTGTGTCTATCCTTTGCTGTAATATTTATGTACTTTTAAAAAGCGATAATCAAGGTTAAGCAACGGAGTGCGTCCGGGAACTGGATGGGTGACCGTTTCGTATTTTGAGGCTAGTCGAACTTCTGAACCGCAACGAGCTCGCTACTCGTTAGGTGTGTCTCCTAAGGCGCTCTCCTAATTGGCAACAGCCGTGCGACCATGGTGGTACGACGGACGTTGCCCGACCAATACGAGACCTCAAAATCGCCCGTCGCACGACTAGTACTACGAAATGTACTTACAATGAATTAAATAAATAAATACAAATACAAATATAGTTGCCAATTAGGACAACGCCTTACGCCGCACGCCGCAAGCTTTGGTCTTTGTCTTTGGGGGATAAGCTATTCACAGCCGAGCGCGTCGTTTGAAAGATTACGATAATGGTGTCACCAAATATCAAATATAGACTCTTTAAAGGGTGAGTCTGAGTAGTAGAGAAAGTATACTTTTTTCATTGCCTAGTGAGGCAGACGGACGGAATGGAACGCGTTGCCTGCAAGTGTGTTCCCTGATCAATATATTCTGGACGCCTTCAAGGCTAGAGTGAATAGGCTGTTCCAAGATGGGCATGGTGCCCTATATCTTTCGCCGCATCATCACTTACCAATAGGTGAGATGGCGGTAAAATGCCTGTCTTGAATAATATAAAAAAAAATACGTGTGGCACTCGGGGCTGCCGCGGTAAAGCATTTTTTATCAACTTATGCAATTATAATTATTTATTTATTTTATTTATTCGGTATTTTTTTTCTTTGATATTAACCATATACATACACGTTAAGGTTTAACTAGTCGCGGGCTCGAACTCACTCGTGGACGCGGCCTAAAAGCACGCTGTCTCACCTAGCATTGTGTCTAAAAGAGATAGAATCAGTTATGAGCAGTTAGCAGCTAGTCTAAACGCATACGTCTAGTCGCACGCACACAAACACCGTGCCGAAGTCCGCCGAACTGAAACGACGTTATACGATGCACGGCTTTCAACGCCGCACCGCTGTGCCGGTCGGAGTGGGGGGTGTTAGGTTTTTTTCGTTACGTAATTTCTTGATTCGGTCGCCGCGCTCAAAGCCCGCGAGAAAAGCTATGCAATAGCTTAAAAAAACGGGCGGACGGTCCACCTGATGGAAGGTGGCCATTATCGTCCAGGCCATCTGCAACCTAAGGTGAGCGGATGCGATGCTAGTCTTTAGGGTACCTGTAGACATGCCTTTTGAATAAACCCATTTTATAGTCCAACAGTGGCCTAATATTGGGATAATTAAAGCCATCTCAAGAATCTGTATAACTGTTGCCCATAAATTCAGAAATGTCACAGAGACCAATTTTGTAACCGTTTAATTTAATAATATCTCGAAAAAATATGGTTGAAATGGCAAACAAAATATGTATATTAAATTCTAAGTGAAAGAAATTCTACGATATGATATATTGAAATATAAGCATTCCAATTTAACCGAGAATATTGTTTGAGAATCAAAATACTTCAATTGCCATATTTGAAATAGTACAAATAAAATGTGAAAACCACTACAGTTTTCAATATAACTGAAATCAATTCAATAGACAGAGTTTGCTTCAAAAGGCTGTAGCTAAAGCTTCATATGTTAATTTAAAAATAAGCTTCAGATTTCCATGTACGAATAATATGAAAATTTCTTCGAAATATTTCTTTCATCTACATTTGTATTGACTGCGCTTCTTTCACAATATTAATTTGCTTTCTGCCAAATATTCAATATTGGATTTCTATTTGGTTTTTCTTCTTTGTTTAGATTTTTAAATGAAATGGATTCCATTTTATTGGGTTGTTGGACTTGTTGGATATATTGAATTGCAGTAGCTTTTATTAACGATTTCATCTGTTGAATTTCTAAACAAATAATAGTCGCTGGCTTAATGGTTAAGGCGTCCGACTTGTAAGCGAGAAGTCCCAGGTTCAAATCCCAGTGCCGCCATATACCAATGATTCTTTTCTGAGTTTTGTACATTAGTTGAACTTTAACCAATGCTCATACGGCGAGGGAAAATATCGTGATAAAACCTGATCAATCTTCGACCACATCATGGTAAGATGGCGGTCAATGCCAGGCTAGCCAAAAAAAAAATATATATCTTGGCGTTAATATTTCGGTTGTGCACTCGCTCGGGAGGGCCCGGTCTGCCTTGACCATGATCCAACATTTGACAGCTAAGATAATTACAGTAGCGCCATTGCCATCTGACCTCCGTGACCCTGTTAACAATGGAACCTGACCAGATTAGATTATGGTTACAATAAATCATTTATTTATTTATTTAACATTTATTGTGCACAATAAATAGTGTACAAAATTAACATACAGATAAGATCACAACAGATACAGCTTACTTCTAAAGAAATATCTTCCAGCCGACCAACACAAGAGAGAGGGCCAAATCGAGACACAGATGGCGTGCACCTTAAATTTACGTATCTACTATACATGTATACCTACATAAATTATAAAACAACGAAATATAAATACATACACAATACATAATAGCATATAATACATACACTATACATGCATACAAATATAAAGAATATATATATATACATATATATATCATGGATAACAAATGGAAAGATAGTGCTCTTTTACACGTTTTTAAAACGTATCAGGTGAAGGACTGGTACTTACAGTATGTGGCAGCGAATTCCACAATCTAGCCGCATGAACAGAAATGGAGTTGGAATAACGTTCGGAGTGATGAGGAGGAATAGAGGGCAGTGCCTTGAGGTTAGAGCGACAGGGCATGTCTTGGGAACGGGAAAAATTTAAACGATCACGAAGGTAGGAAGGAGCTCGAGGATTATAGAGGACATTATAATAATGGTTAGAATAAAGAATAAATAATATTTTCTCTCATTGTTAGAGCGTAGGTTAGTATTTAATTAATGTACATAACTCAGAAAAGAGTCATTTGTATGTACCATTGACTCTTTTTTGTGTTATGGACCACCATGTGGTGGCACTGGGATTCGAACCCGGTACCTCTCACTTACGTGTCCGATACCTTTACTAGGCCATCGGCGCTCAATGTATAATTTTTTGAAGCTCTCCATTATTCCGCGGATAGACAGACAGACGAACAGAACGAAACCACAAGTGTTCCTTGTTTTACAAGGACCCTAAATAGCGTACAAATGTAAAGATACATGTAAGAACCTTTCTCCAATCATGAGAGTCTACGTTATCCCATTTGTAGAGATGTCTCTATCACGCATAGAGTCCCCTTCTAGAGGGGTGCTGATGACGCCATATTTCAAGCTAGGCGGTTGCTTCGACACCGTTCTTAAAGCTTTCGACGCAGTAAATTTCAATCGTTTTAAGCATTGTCTTTGGTATTAGATTGGGGTTACTATGGGATACTTTGATTTGTTATTATCTCTGTTACATTTGAAGGATTAAGAATAGGCGTCGCCGAATACTGGGCGAATGAAGTGTAAGTTAGAGTTTGGTTCATCGACTCGATAAGAAGAAGGATTAAGAATTGATATTTGTCGCTACGGTCGCAATTAAACAAATTGGACATAGAGGCATAGAAAGAACCTACTCACAGCTGAAATAACAATCTTTACTTTGTTTCCTTTTTAAGGTAATGGTGCATATAACATGTCAAAACGGTACATCTATAGGTTGTTAAATACAACACATCGTAAACGTCGTATCGACAAATTATAGGCTGCTACCTTTGTACTGCGTGCGTGTGCCTCCTGTAATAATGTTGTAAGGGATGTCGACGTTGATTTGTTTCACACTAGGTTGCGGCGGCAAGAAGGCTTTTTGACAATTACTTTTTTGAAAATTGTCTTTCGAATTAGTGACATAATTGCTTGTATTTTTGTTTGTAGTAGTTATATTGGAGAAAAGCATTCGGTTATAATATTTGAATCTATGTTTATCTGTGAGAATCTGTAATTGGTTTTCTGATACTTATGTTTACTTCTAATCCATGTTAAAAAAGCTGTTGATTCTCCTAAAAATCAATAAATAAATAAATACCCCACCATTATTACTGCTGTTGTCAAATTTGGTGGCCTTGGTTACCTAATGTTAGAGCTTTTTGTCTGACATTCAGTCATTTGTATGGAGTTGCGACAGACTGACAGTGTACATTCTCTACAGGCTCCTTCTATGCTTTATGTCCAAAATCTTTGGTCACACTCGACACCATAGACAACATAGATAGACAATCAAATGACATTTTAACCTTGCAGCCGTAGTTCCTAACTTCGCTATTTCACAGATAAGTTGACGGCTCTGGTGTTTAGGATCCCCAATATTGTCACATGTATGGCGTGCTTTGTTTTCATGAAAGTAAGAGAAAAGTTAGTGAATTATGTATACAAGTGGCAAACAATGTTACGGCTTGCAATATAGGCGTTTGCAATACCCACGCGTTGCCGACACCCTATGTCTTAATAACTCCATTCTACCAAGCCTTATCAATTGTGAGTTTTAAGCTATTGCATAGCTTTTATCGCGGGCTTTGAGCGCAGCGACCGAATCAAAAAATTCCGTAACGAAAAAACCTAACACCCCCCACTCCGACCGGCACAGCGGTGCGGCGTTGGAAGCCGTGCATCGTCTAACGTCGTTTCAGTTCGGCAGACTTCGGCACGGTGTTTGTGTGCGTGCGACTAGACGTATGCGTGTAGACTAGCTGCTAACTGCTCATAACTGATTCTATCTCTTTTAGACACAATGCTAGGTGAGACAGCGTGCTTTTTGGATGAAGACGAAAAAAAATACTGCATAAATAAAATAAATAAATAATTATAATTGCATAAGTTGATAAAAAATGCTATGCAATAGCTTTACCGCGGCAGTCCCTGAGTGCCGTTTTTCATTATCACTAGATTTTTTAACAATGAGTAGACTGTAAGGGTGACGTTGGTTATCCTACGTCCAAAAGTCACTTTTCTTTTTGGTGACTATAATGTGTCTGAAAAGCGAACCAGCCAAGAGGATGTGAGGCAGACCGGGTTTTTTTTTTTTTTTTTTTTTAATAGGTTGGCAGGGGAAATCCGTCATGGACACCTGGGAACCCAGGTAGTGCCGGACTCTTACCAGCTAAAACCCCTACCTGCCCTCGAAAGCCTCTGGTGAAGCCAGTCTTTCGGTGGTGAAATGAGTTCGCGAAAAAGAATGTGGGTTAAGGTGAGGGTACCTGTGCACATCAGGCGTCCCATTGGATACATGCACCCGGGCAGACCGGGTGGGTTTCCTCGTCTACTGTCGCTACAAGATGGAATTTTTCTTGTCCTCGGTGACGTAGTATAACCGACAGCGTTCTCACAGTCTAAGAGATTTTGTAAGAACTACAACGTTAATAAGTGTTATTAATTTAGTTTCAAGCTACAATTACATATGCGTCTAATTTGATATATTAATAATAATAACTACTCAGGCGCTCATACTCTCTTCAAAGAGTTGTCTAAGCGCCTGGTTAACGCTTCGCACGACCAAAAGGCTGGTCAATACCTTGGCTAAAGGATCAGCCTCGCGACACAGCGAGGCAATGCGGCCAGTCTTTTGGGGACTTGGTTAAAGTTTTTTATTTGTAAATATTATTTTATAATTTAGTATTAGCATTATTTAATTTATTTCTGTCTTGTAAAATTATTCATGTATAATGAAGAATAGATATTGAAATAACTACTTATTTGGAAAATTATCGTGATATTTGAGGAAAATTTTCGATTTAATTTTTGTTCTAATAACACGTTTCCTTTGATTTCAGGTAAGAATATACATACCAGTAAAGTATACCGATAGCGAAAGTAAATTAAGGTAATTATACTCTTAAACGAATAATTTATTTGTATATAATTGTTTACTGTGTGAATTATGGCCGATTGTACCAAACTTAGGCGACGCCTAAGTTAGGAATATCTTAAGGCGTTAACTTAAGCGTCACCTAAGTTTAGTGCAATCAGACTTAAGACTAGTGAATTAGTAGTCGAAGGATATTAATATTATTAGTTACCGCTTTCCCTAAGGTGTTCTGTTAAATATCTATATGTATACATAGTAAAAAACAAAGTCGCTTACTGCCGACTGTCTGTACGTATGTATGTATCTATGTACGTTTAAATATTTTAAAGTACACAACAGATTTTAACGCGGTTCTCAAGAATAGTAATTCAAGAGGAAGGGTTATAAGAAAAAAAAAGGAAAAAGGGTAGGTAGGGGTAAACTAGGTGTACGCGAACGAAATCGCACCGAGTCCACTAGTTTGTATTAATCTTTAGAAAGGTACCTAGTTGATTTAGATTTATTGACCCCACAAACAAAGTGGAAATCTTTTTTTCTTTTCTTCCCCTAAGATCAGTTTTCGACCCTCCTTTCATTCACAGGGACAATCAGAACTGGCGAAATCTGCGCCCTTATCGCCAAAAGTAATGCCTTACGGATCGGACCCCAAATGTTCTGATAGGAAGCCATGAATTAGATTTTGAAGACATCGAGGGGAGATGGCGATTTCTCTCTTTAATATTTGAAACGTGAGCCGTATATTACTGTGTTTAGGAAGAGCAATGGTCTTAAGCGAAATCGGTGGATTTTTCTAATACTAATATTATAATATAGGAAAGATTTGATAGTTTTTCTGTTTGTTTTGTTTGTTGGTGTGTTTGTAACGGATAGACTCAAAAACTACTAAATCGATTTAAAAAACTCTTTCACCGACAGAAAGCTTTTAGCTTAAATCTTTAAAAAGCGTCAGGGCCCTACAGACCCAACGATTTTAAATAATAATAACGTCCATATTTGAGCTTACCTTTCAGACGCATCGTGGGTAGGCCTGCCACAAGGTGGACCGACGACCTGGTAAAGATCGCAGGCACCAGCTGGATGCGGAAGGCACAGGACCGACCGGAGATCTCTGGGGGAGGCCTATGCCCAGCAGTAGGCGTCTTCTGGCGTATATGATGATGATGATGATGATATTTAAGCTTGTTGTATACAGACAGACATCTTCATTATTCAATCAGTTTTAATTAATCGTTGATTTCGGTCAATCCTATAATTTCCCAATTCGCTTTTCTTTTTAGACAGAATCTACGTGTAACAAACTCCCACAATTCAATTAACAGAATTCACTTCCCGAAAACAACCAGAAACAGCTGAATGGGCAATCTAATAAATCCAAACCTTTTCTCTCCTCACCAAACCTTTTCTTTATCAAACACGAAAGAAGAAAAGAAAATTTCCTTACGCCATTACAAAAAAACGGTCGCTTTTAATCGTAATGGGATCAAAATTATATCGAAAGCAATACCACATTCAATGCGGCTACGGAAAGAACACGTGATTCTTATTCTTATAGTTATAAGGCGGGTATTGGTCTGTCTTTAGAAAATGTAGAGGTGTAATCTTTGCAACGTATTCAGTAAACAAAAAACTGGAGTTATATGAGAATCGCCTCTTGAAAGAATACTTAAATCGGAACGATTTCGCGAACTGATTTAAAAGACGATGGAAAAAGAAAACGTATACCTATATACTAGAGATGAAACGGATATCCGGTTTCTATCCGGTATCCGGCTTATCCGGCCTTAATTTACTATCCGGCCGGATACCGCGTTAATATCCGGCCGGATACCGGATAGTAAAAAAGGAATGAAAATTCATTTGCTCATTGGCTTCCTTCATTTCTCTGAGCAGTAGCCGCGTCAGTGATATTATCCTCCAGGTCCTGTTGGACCGCCGTCGCCGGCAGCGCGTCGTCGTCGAAAATTTAGGGCTACTTGAACCTTAGTGGTCTTTAGAGTGACAGAGCACATGCCCATACCATCGCATTCGGCGTTTTCTAATTTTCTCGGGCATATATGAGACTATGTAACTTCCACGAGTGTGGCCATTAGATACGTACGTTTCCCAACAGGGTGACACCCGCTGACTAACGTAAAAATGCGCATTTCTGTCGTGTTTTGTTTTGACAAGTATTATTTAGTATAAAATTTTTTCCAAAGTCAATCAAGGTTTATACTGGATAAAAATACAAATTTATCTACATTTAGATGTAATATAAGATGTCGTTTGTCCTCCGATATGCTGGGGGCATGTGTAAGCCCGTATTTCAAAACAACGAATCCTTTCGAGGTCGAAAGAATTGTTCAGTTCAACGTTCAAATTATTCTCATTAAAGGAAAACTTGAAATCACGTAAATACATGCGTCGTCTAAAGTCCCACCCCACGATTACAGCTTGCACAAATTTGATCAGAGACTAAGTTCAGATGAATATCCGCCCGCCGGATATCCGGCTATCCGGCTAAGAGGCTGGTCGGATATCCGGTATTCGGTATCCGGCCAAACCACTATCCGTTTCATCTCTATTATATACCTCTACGTACTACAAATTCGTAATAAAGAGCATCGGTAGCTGAGCGGTTACAGTATCCGACTAGTAAGCAAGAGGTCCCGGGTTCGAATCCCGCTCCAGCCATGTACCAATGTCTGTTTTCTGAGTTATGTACATTAGTTGAATACTAACCGATGCTCTTACGGTGAGGGAAAACATCGCGATGAAACCTATACATTTAGGCGATTGGATGTGTAACCATGATCCAATCTGGTCAGGTTCCCCTGGTCATGGAGGTGAGATGGCAGTCGCTCCACTGTAATTACGTGACCTGCCAAATCCTTGATCATGGTCAAGGCGGGCCCCTGGCCATCGTGCGAGAGAGCACAACTGGGACATTAACGCCAAGATGATGACTACAAATTATACAGTACACTTTCATCGTACATGTTATCGGGATTTTACCACGGTTAGTATTATCTTTACCTCGATATTTCGATGCCGTGTGGTGTAGAATAGCACCAACCCCTTACACTCGCGGGTGTCGTACAAGGCGACTAATGTTTTCGAGATCTAGAGTCTCCGTAGGCTGAAAAATGGGCAGCAGCATTTTCCATTGTTATATTCCCAAAGAAAGTCTTCAACATTTCAACAATATCAACAAAAACTCTCAAACACAATAAATGTTAAACGTTTGATCTCGACTATTACAGCCGGTATGCCATCTTCATATCGCACATTGCTAACCATAGCTGGTATTCCGAATAAAAACTAATAAAAACGCCAACCCCCAACGTCACGTGTGATACATTTCTCAGATATAGGATAGAATTTAGACATAATAGTCGGTACGTGATTCAAACAAAGAGGAATTTAGCAAGGAATAATATATTGCTTTTGGAGGATATGAGAGGAAAACTCGGTATCGATACAGCATTGGTTAAGCCTTGAGGCGTGGTGTAAAGATGGCAAGGTTGGATTTTTTTGTCGAATTTGAAGGAATCGAATTTGCTACTGACTATGACCGCAACTTACAGCTTACTTAGAAGATACTGAGCAGTCTTGTAGTACTAGATAGCCCTACAGGGTACCCATGGTACCTATAGAAGGGAAGTAAAGTATGAGAATGACTGCATTGCTTTGTGTATTGTCTTAGACAAAAAAAGAAATAAAGACAGAATACTGCGAACAACATACTACGCCCTGCTCTGTGTACAGTCAGAGAGAATTGACCCCCTACCCTACGTTAAATGTATGGGCGGGGGTCCAATCACTCTGAAGCTGATTGTACGCCAAACTAGGCCTGGGCCTATTGACAACCAAACTACGACATAGCACGCATGTTTACAAAACCGGCCTCGTGTCACTATTAACAGCACGCCATTTTGATTTCTTATTTGATCTGAGCATGTTGTTCGAATGCACTAAAATCACCTAACTGATACTGAGGGTATATTTTGACACTGGTAATAAATGGTAGAAATAACACTACAACTGCACTGTATAATAGATACTGTAAATAGTATAGTGCACATTAAACTTAAATGCAACCTCTAAAATCGCAGTGACAAAAGAACACCTCATTAATTCTGTTGCATCTTCGTACAATACGTGACTTCGTTTGTGGGAAACTAACAAATTTGTATTTGCTGACGACGAAACAGACATTTCTTCCAGTTTTCTTATAACGGAGTTGAAATCGTCAGCTAATAGAACTTTGTTTTTAGAATCAGCAACAATATTGTCTTTGCGGTCTGTTTATGCGAAATACAACTTTCTTGCGTTAGAAACAAAGTCTAAGAAATATGTTTTAATGTTTGGTTTGACAGTGAAAAACTGCATCTAACACCGTAATAGTTGAATTGAGTCTTACTTGTTTCGTACTACAGTTCAATTTAAGTTGAAGATTCCTAATAATGTTCACTTCGTTTATTTGATAGAGAAGCATGCTCTATTTGAAAGAACCTAATAAAGACGATACTTTCTTGTATCTATCAAAAGGAAGACATTAAAGACGATACATTCCGTCGTCTGACTACACGAGTTTAATTACGATCTTTTCCCTCACCGTAAGATCATCGGTTAATGTTCAACTAATTTTTGGCGGCACCGAACCCGATACTTCTTGTTTACGAGTCGAACCCGCTAGCCATTAGACCACCGACACACCTTAATAATACTCTAGTAATATACTAATGGCCATTCACTTAACTTAGAAATCGCTAAGTTCCATCTTAACTAGTTTTTAGCCTATCAGCAATGTCCAAATTGAGATAAGAAAGAACTTAGGCGATTCCTGAGTTTAGTGAAACCGATAAGGCTATATCGGGCGGCATTTTCTCGGGTTTAGATAGGGTGCTGCTACGTTTTTAAGGTTCCTGACGATAAACTAATACTATAAACTAAATAATTCCATGGACAACTGCTTTAAATTATCCCTACATTGTCAGACATACGGTCATAAATACATAAGCATAATTTTCTTCTCATATTATTAATTGTGTGTACATTACAATACAGCGACACAAAAAGGGCAGATTTAATTTATAAATAAATAAGGGATGCTTTTCATTATTCTCCAGTCTGATAAACGTTTCGTTTGTAATGTGAGGGCGGAGGGTTCGTGAAAAAATAATAATATGTGTTACCCCGCAGTGGCGACTGCTTTTAAAAGGCTGTGAAAACAGCGATTCTGCGTTTTCTGGGCACTTTTCGATGTTACGTTACGTTTTGCAGGTCTTTTTCTACAGTACACGTGTAGGTCGTATTGTCAATTGGGTCTTTGTTTTATACGTGTTCTCCGAAGGTTCGATTTTATTTTGGGCGAGTGAATGAATATTTTTGTACAGGGTAGGAAATGCTTTTTCTTTCTTTATTAAGTTAGACTAGCCAGGTATTTGACCGCCATCTCGCCTGTGTGAATTGTAACGGGAGTATTGTGTACTGTGTAATGTTGTTTTTCGCATTCTTCTGAGCACTTCTTGCTACTCATGTCATAGGGGTGCATAAAATCAATAGGTTTTTTTTATTGTCAATTGGCTTTCATGTGATCTCAACTCACCTGATGAAAAACGACGATGAGGTCGAATATGTAGCATGCATGCCTAGAATATTGATATTCACTCTTGACTTGAGTACCCCAAGGTTATACTTATCGGGAAACAGTGACTCAGGCAGAGAGTTCCAGTCCTTTGCAGTGCGCATAAGAAAAGTGGATGCAAAACGCAGAGTACGAGATTGTGGGACGTCTATCATATACGGATGACGATCTTGTGTCTACTGTCTTATTAGAGTCTGCCATGTTTAATTGAAATGACACTTAGAAAACCAAAACCAAACCTTGTATGCAAAATTTAGCTCTATCCCTTGAGGATAACTGGTTCAAAATTGGACAGCGAAAGAATTGGGTCAATTCTTCAATACTAAACGAACAAGGAAAATTAAATAAAACCTTCTAATGATAATAAAGGATCAATCAATATTTTTATCGGAATCCAAGATCAATTTCCGGTCGCTGAGCCAGCTAAGTAACTCAGTCATTAAACCTTGGTCGAATAGGAGTGAGTAATTTAGTCTAGTAGCAGTCCATTGATTGATCCGTATTGATGTCGTCAAGTTGAATCAATACTCAGCAAGCGATGTAATTGTAGTTACTCGACTAAATTACTCGGCTTAAGATGACGCTTTATAGTTTTTGAACTCAGATTCTGAGCTAGCTGTATGACTTAGACACGTGATGGTATGTGTTTCTTAGAACACGTAACCGCGAATCTAGCATGGCACGTCATTTAAAACAAATGACAGGCGACTGCGGTCTCCTTAGCATCAACAAACACATAAGCATAGATGGAGCCTTGACCTACAGATAACGGACACTGTCAATCTGTCACAACTCTATACAAATAACTCAATATCACACAAAGAGCTAGAACATTAAGATGACCACAAAATTTTACAATAGCTGCGGTTATGGAGGGGTACTGACGTGGACATTTCTGGGGGAAGCCTATGCCCAGTATTGCGCAGTAGTGGGTGTCCTTCGACTGCTACGATGATGGAGGGGTATTTAACAACTTATAGCCAAACTTTTTGGACATGTTATATGCACCATTAAAAAAAGAAATAACATATAGATTATGACTGCAGCTATGAGCAGGCTCCTTCTATGTCTCTATGTCCAATTTCTTTGTCATCAACATATACCGATCGCTGAGGCGATCTATTGTCAAAGAGCTTCCTTAAAAACGCATTAAGATGACACATGACCGTTCTTATATCAGTACACGGCTTATCTAGGTGATATACTGACGGCTTGGGGTGGTAAGAAATCGTGGGGAAAAATTACGACTGTTTTGTTATACGTACAGGGTGAAGGGATGTTCAGATTAAGACCAATGGCTCGAGGTTGGAAATTATTGGTCTTTTAAATTGAATCATGTATTTTTAAGACTTATTTACTTAGTTACTTACATGTTGACGCAACGACCCAAAATGAGTCTTGGCCTCCGACACTAAGATGTTCCATTTCACTCTATTCCATTTTAAGATATGTTTTATTTTATTTTTATTGCTCTTTTTTTTTCTTTTGTGATTACCTTATTCTATAACGAAGCAATCTATTCTACTGAAATGAAAACAACGCGGATTTTTGTTGAAAATTGCGATTGTGTTGTGTGTTTAAAAAAAAGATTTACAAGAACAAATAACAATCGAAAGACAAGCAATGTCACACTGAGAATCAGGCGCTGTCCTAAGCAACGGTCCTGCGACCATGGTCGCACGACCGCTGCCAATTAGGACAGCGCCTCATATTTCTACTACTGTCAAAAACATCCTAACTAGTCATTAGTTAACTGCGGTTTCCTAACTTTTTAACTTCTTAACTTCTTATTAACTTTACTTAACTTTTTCTTTTTAATTTTTTTTCTTTTTACTATAATGAAAAATCAAGCTTTAGTCTAAAATTGTTAATCACTGTTCGCTTTCCTACAAAATACAATAAAATAAATAAATTCCTTATAATCTTTTATAATATTGACACGAAAAGATTCTAAGTCTATATTATCACCGTCTTTATTTCTATACGCGCTGTATACAAACATTTCTTCTAGGGTTGCGGAGGTGTCCACAGATAATCCGCATGAGTGATTTTATTAGCATTGTACATTTATTTATTCATTTTAATGGACGCATTTAGAGAAGGCGAAAGGGACGTGGCTAAGATACATTTGAGTGTCTGCAAATATAAGTACAACAACACAATACAGTACAATAATTATATACGTATTCATAAAATAATGTTTAGATTTAGATTTATTTATTTTCTCATTTAACGGAATTCAGGTAAGTAGTTAAATCTTTGAAAGAGATCGTTAGCAAAATTAACATAAATACTTTAAGATTTCCAAATACTTTCTTAGTATAAAGCGTGGAAATGTTTCCATAAATATGTAGTTGTAATAATAATAGAAAAAATAAGTTTTTTTTTATGTAATACGGCAGACAAACAGGCAAGCGGGCCACCTGATGGGAAGTGGTAACCGCCGCCTATGAACCCCAGCAACCCCAGCGGCCTGCCAGTTTTACATTAATATGAGTAAGTAGATATTATTTTATATTAGTGGACCCGTAGCTTCCTACCCCTACCCTACCCTAAGTCTACCTCTCCAAATTATAGAAAAATAAGAAATATGTCTAAAGGAATAAGTACTGTTAAATAAAATATTACCAAGTAGGCAAAATAAGCAATGTTTTTATTTAGGCTAAAGTCGTATTCGAAGTCTTTACGCCCTTCTGACTTCGCGCTGCCTCCACTTATCTAAGAGGGAAGTTGAAACTCACCAAATGCATGTCTTGCATAATTTATAAAAAAAAAATTGATATTTGACTAAGTTTAAAATATCACGTGACGTCACGATCCGCAAAAACCTCAGCATTTGTAAACTATTATAAATCCTACTAATATTATAAATGAGAAAGTTTGTAAGAATGTTTGGATGTTTGCTACTCCTTCACGCCAAAACTACTGAACGGATTTCGATGAAATTTAGCAACAATAGAGCTTATAGCCCAGAATAGCACATATGCTATAACTTATCCCGAAATTCAATCTGTTTTCAGCTGAAACGGGTCTGGAACGTTGTAACCAAAATAGCGACGAAGTCGCGTGCATAAGCTAGTACAAATCTAAAACCTTACATTTATTATGACTTATCGTCCATCAAATCAAATCAAATACGCTTATTCAGTTTAGGTTTACACAAACACTTATGAACGTCATACAATACATGTAATAAGAATGAATGCCAGGCACCACGGCATCATCGAGCGGACAACGGTTTCTTGGCCAGTATGTCGTGCCATATACAAAAAAAAAAAAACCGCTTTGTTATTTTTTACAATCTTGGCCTACTTTTCACATACAGTTTTCATGGGATTACTGATAACGTTTCTTAGAAGCGGATTCTGTACATTCTGCGAACGAATCATACCCACGAATAACTACCCAGACATTTGTGCTTCTGAAAAGCATTTTTCAGAAACATTGTTATTAATTGATTCACAAAAAGTCTGAAGCATTATGGTTGTAAGTTTATTATTTTCTTCTCCCAGAATTAATGTTTTCATATTTTACGGTGAATGTTCCGACGAATTTCTTGATTAGTGACACCCTCACTTTTCGGCTCCGCACTCTCTGACAGGAGGATAGATTTATTTATTTATTTCATCCAACTAACGCGAAGTCTTTGCACTGTGCGGCCTCGGTGTGGGCACTGCGCGTTTATTTACAAATAACAAAATAAGCTTCAAAGAGCGTCGGTGGCCGAGTTGTTACGGTATCCGACTCGTAAACGAGAGGTACCAGGTTCAAATACCACTGCTGCCAAGTAACAATGACTCTTCTCTGAGTTATGTACATTAGTTGAATGCTAACATATGCTCTTACGGTGAGGGAAAACATCGTGATGAAACCTGCAAATTCAGGCAACTGAATGTCCCTGCTCTCGCACACGACGGCCCGAGGTCCGCCTTGACTATGATCCAGAATTTGGCAGATCATGTAATTACAGTGAAGCGACTGTCATCTGACCTCCGTGACCCTGTTAACTGGGGAACCTGACCAGAATCTGAAAATAATAATTAGTACAGGGTCGCAGCGGGATTCGAACCAGGTACCGCTTACGAGTCGGATACCGCTCGGCCACGACGCTCCTCAATGGATCACACAAATAGGTCAATATGTAGTTATCGAATGACGGAAAATGGAGTATTGAACGACCCGACGACAGTGTTCGAACTCGACTGCTAGCGCCGGGGTGCCAGCGCGAAAGTTGCAAACAATTTAACCATGCAAATCCCCTCGTATTACGGCCTTAGTGATGGGAATAAACTGTTCTATGCGGTGTCTTTGGATGTTTTTAGTAGTGGTTTTGACGACCTGAGTAGTTCAGTTGGTTAACATGCGGGTCTGCCACGCAGAGGTCCCGGGTTCTATGCTCGGTCGAGCAGAAATTGAAATGATAAATTGTATTTTGTTACAGGGCCTGTTTGTAGTATAATAAGTATGTATTTAAAAGTATTAAAGTAGTTTATCAGTAATCAAGCACCCATAACACGGTGTGAATTGTCCAAGCCATATTTTTTTATTTACTCTACTAGCGGCCTACCCCTATCCTACCCTACACATACCGTATACCAACAATACACTACCCTACGCCTATCCTACACCTACCCTACATCTAACTTACTTCTTCATCTACACTAAACCCTACCCTACACCTATCCAACACTACCCTACACATACTTTTCCCCTACGTACCCTTTTTTCTTGCTATAAATCTATCTCTATCGATGAAGACCGCATTAAAATCCGTTGCGTAGTTTAAAAGATACATAGATACATACATACGTAGATAGCTGCGTTTGATAAAATAAAAATAAAAATTTCTTTATTCAGTAGGACATTAAATATCTCTTACAATCGCCAAAAAGGAGTGTGTAGGGAAAGTAGAAAGGAAACACACAGTGACATGTTGGACGACCCAAGACCGGAGCACATCCAGCCCACGCCTACAACGGCGGGATCGTGTCCGACAATACCAAGCAGAGCCGGTCAGTGCCCGACAATGCCAAGCAGAGCCGGCCAGTGCCCGACCTATAAGACCTATAAGTGGCTGACCTATAAGATATATAGGGACCTACGGCGGGCAGCGACTTTGTTTTTATATGTATAAATGATAAAAGGAAAGAAAGCTTCGAATAGCTTATGGTTTGCAAGATCGACTGCAGACGAGCGAGAGGTCGCAGCCCAACTGAATAATGATCATCTTGTTTGTTTTCAATAAATAAATTAATCTGGGCGTTAAATCGCGGGGTCCACCTTCCTGCTTTTCTTAGTCCACTTTGCTCGGTCTTCGGCATCCTTAGTGGTGAGTCCGTTGGCACGCATGACACTTTTAACGACGTCCAGCCATAGCTTCTTAGGCCGGTCTCTCTTTCCCGTACGGGGGTGGCATGGCCAGACGTCTGTTCCCCACATAATTTGCCGGCCTGCGCAAGACGTGGCCGTACCATCGAAGGCACTCTTGTAGCTTATCTGTGATGTCACGAATATGAAGGCTACAGCGGATGCGGGCGTTCCGAACGCGGTCTTTCGCAGTCCAATGTATGATCCGATAAAATTCGCCCATCGCTAAATATCAAGCTGTATGATGTATCTTCTCTACAAAGCCAAGGATAGACATAGGCGGAAACATATCGTAAAGCAAATCTGACTATTCATCGTGACGATAAACGATCACCGTGGTCTAGGATGTCAGCAACTTAGGAGCGGATACGGTGCCGGACGTTGTGGTACTTACCCCACCTGACGGAAAGCGGTAAGCCATAACATCTACGTTTCATGCAATTTAGTAACGTGCAAAAAATGGGAAGAACAGCAGAATCGTTGGCACTGTTATCCTAGAAATCGGAACAAAATTTCGACCTAATTTCGACCCACCTTCCGGTGTTCAATTTAACAGAAAAATAGGTACCTATATAACTTGGATAAGAATGCATGCATAGTACCATGGAGCTGGTCTGATGATGGAGTCGAAAGATGGTCATTGGAACTAATAACCGCAATAATGTTAAAGAAACACCATCGTGTTTGGGCTCTTTGAAATGGTTTTAATGTACTCATTACTATACCCCTACGTGATATTCAAGGTGATGATGATGAAATGATGAATGAAGATGATGACGGAACGTGGCCTTATGGACTACTGTACGCAACAAGATAACCCCATCTTGTTTGGGCTCTTTGGAATGGGCTTGATGTGTACTATACTGCGCGATAAAAAGTTGTTATGAAAAAAAATTTACTTGAGAAATTATTATCGTTGTCACAAAACTGACAATGGTAATAAGTTCTTTTCTTTATATTATATTTTTCAGAACTGTTTCTATATAAACATTCTTTAAACACGTCAAACATAATATAGCCGTTTTTAAGTATGATATATTATCCCCGTGTAAAACCCCTTGTTAAGTAACCAGTTACAGTATGAATAACTATTTAAAACACTTCTAGTTTACCAAATATTACTGGTACCAAATCCCCTCCTTAGTGAAGTGGTACCAACAAAGTAGTATTATACAGGGGGAGCACAATAGCAGAGATAGTTATAGACAGAACGCTCTCCGTGTCAGCGACACCCACCCTGTACAAACCACTCGAGGATTTTGTATGTTGTTACCAATAGCGCGCTGGAAGTCCTTTCGATAAACTATTGAAAGATAGTTACATACAAACAACCATATGCTCGTATCACAGATAGGCGACCTGATAGGTTCAGTTGGTTAACATGCTGATCTGCCACGTAAAGGTCCCGGGTACGATTCCCGGGCGAGCAGGAATTGCAATGATGAATTTTAATTTCTGTTACGTGTTTGGGTGTAGTATGTATAAACACAAGCTTTGCTTACTTTGGGGTTAGCTGGCGCTGTGTGTATTTTTCAAAGCATATTTATATATTTTTATTTATTATTAGCTTGAAAAGTCAGTTAATTGGAGATGGTTCTTAGCTTTGTGAAATTAATATCGGTTCTGCAGTTTAGAAAATATTTGAGTTTAAGTGAACTTGGTCTGGAGTTATAAGACTTTTTCCGTCAATTAGGTTACTTAGAATATTTGTTACAAATTAGGTGTTTTTATTGCTACCGAGGCATACAGTCAGTTGGTCCACGTGGAAAGCGGCCACTGTCGACCAGGACATTTGCAAGCTAAGGGGAGCATGCTGGCAGGTGTGCCAGTTTATACTGATGACAAAGCGAGGTTGACCAAGGTCTTCTGCTTTCGACCCTGAGATTGGTTGAACAGTCTCGGAAGCCAACTGGCATCCCCAACGGTATATTAACCGGCTTATTAATAAAAAAGTACTGATCAACAAGCGTTGAACGCCTGTACAGTTACACAGGGGTTAGTTACACGGCGTGTGTACGAACTTATCTGACAAAAAAACAGCGTCGCTGTTGTTGAATTTAGTATTGCCGCCAAATGATATTTCAATTGGCGACACTTAGTTCTAGTTTTGGAAATAAGTTTGTGGTGACGTGTGTGTAACTTGTTAGAAGCCACTATTGGCGCCGGACTCTGAGATAATAACTCCATAAACTATCTGACCCGGTGGCCAAAGCTGAAACTAAGTGTCGCCATTTTGAAATGTCATGCCAATTCTAACAACAGCGACGTTGTCGATAAGTCTGATAGGTTTGTTGCACGCGTCAAAGTATTTTGACATAAGCTTTGTATAGTTGTACATTCGTTAAGCGAACGTTTAACGCTTTATCAACGTATTAACAATTTTTATTAATGAGACTGTAAGGTTACCAGTACCTACCTTCTCACGGTACTGGGAGCAACAGTGTAGCGATTTCTCAATGTGACTGGAATCTCATTAAGAATATTTTTTTTTAGATTAACTTTGAAGGAATATAGAGGCAAATAGTTACAGGAAACGAACTTTGATACTAACAACAGTTCTTATGGGAAAAGCTGATACCAGTTTTTACTCCTACCCTTTCCACAATCAAATTTAAACCCTATCCACCGCACTATATGACGCAGAATCATTTACCACGCCCAGTAGAAAGTCATCGAATTTATTTTCAACTTTATCTTGTAAGGGATATAGAGTAAATTGCAATAGAATTAAAATTTCTAGACCAGACAGACTCGTGGGAAATTCGCTCCATTGTTTTTCAAACCACGACCTTGGTTCATAGTTCATTGCCCGCTCAACCAACTGTGTCAAACCACTGAGGGTAATGTTTTTACACCATTTCGTGTGTTCTTGGTGTGACGTCTCTATGGAATTCACTTTTTTTTTCTCCATGGGAAAGGTTGAGGTACTAGGGAGTTATGTAATTGAGTGCGGCTTTTAATGAGGTCTTGGTTGTTTTTGAGTTATGTGGTGCTTTGGAAGTGATTGTGCGGCTTGTGTGCGGATGTTGCTGGTTAGAAATTTTATTTCGTGCTGATTTTGAGTATATAGCCATGTGCTTCTACGAAAATTTCTCATAGACAGACAGCTTCGGTAGCTGACTGGCTGCCTGTCACGGTATATGTAAAATTTCTACTGAAATTTCTAGCGTATTGCTGACCGAATTCTCGGAAGCTCAAATTTGTAGGCATATTTGACGAATCCAGCGAAATCTTGTACAATAAGACAATCCGTACGTTAGGTATATTTCAAAAGATAATTAGGTATTAATCCCTTCATAGTCCCCATATGTTGCCTTCAAGACCAGAGTGAATAGGCTGTTTTCTCGATGTTTCAAAAATCGTACAATTAGCGTTAGAACCCACATAAGTAAACCGTTCCAGTCAGGCATGCTATAATTTCTTATTATTTTATTTCGGTTAAAAGTTGCATTTATTATTTTAAGTTTGTTTACTTAATTCTTAATGCTAAATAAATACTTTTTTTATTTTTTATTTTAATAACGCACATTACTATGTTTATTACGCATCGTCACTTACAAGCAGGTGAGATAGCGGTCAAAGGCCTGGCTAGTCTAATAAAAAAACATAATTTATTTTGCTTAGTTGCCTTCGTCCAATATTACTTTATACGTCTTTGGAATAATCAGCCAAATTTAGTGCAAACAGCAACATTTTATGAAGATTAAGACTTAGAGCTTTGTCCAAAATTACCCTGACGATTTGTCCAATTGAAAAACCGTCGTGGAAAAATGCGGGTACCGATGTTGGAGTAGAAAAATGCGGGTACCTGAACCTACACACGTCCGTGCCCAATACAGCGAAGTCTCAATGGCGTCTAACGAGCCACGAAGAGATTGCTGCCCATTCCAGTAATGGCAGGGGAGTCGGATGTGGGCTGGGGTGTGCGGATAGAGTTTTTACTGCGATACCTTCCCGTATGTGGATGATAGGTTGGTCTGACGGATTGCGTTGTTTTATCGCCGAAGAAAGCACTGGATTACCATGATCCAATCTTGGGCCCTATTTTTGAAACTGCTTGCATCTACGCAAGCGTGCGCGTGCTCTATCATATCACACTCGTGGTAAGTTGCTAGTGATGGAAAAGACAAGCACTAGAAGACGAGCGTTCGCATGGATGCGAGTAGTTTCAAAAATAAGTTCCCCCTTACAGGGTCTCGGTGGTAAGACAGCAGTCGCTTTACTGTAATTACCTGATCTGCCAAATCCTGGATCGTGTTTATGGCGAACCCTGACATTAACGCGTTAATATATTTTTGTTTCTCTTATTTTAATTTCCCGGCACCTTTTCTAATTTTATTCTTGAAAAAAAAGAACAAATTAAAGCCATTATTTATAGGTACGAACAGTAAACAAAACGTTCCAAATCAATTGACCAGTTTCTCAAGTGATTCGCTTGCTAAGCACCATTCAAATTTTATTTATAGATATGAGATATGCTGAGAGTTCCATTAACCATTACCGTTATTGTTATTAGCGCAGGAATGCAGGGGCAAGGTAAAGCAGTAATGGATGCTGCGTAATCAGTTTCTTGTCCAAAAAAGTATATAAAGCGCTGCAAAGCGATCGGCAAAGAGCCGTCCACGTTTAGCGGAGTTGCGTTTTGTCTCCCAAATGACTCAAGGAAGGGAAACGATGGGTTCTTACTGAATCAGAACGTTTTGGGTGGTTTCTGGTATGGGAGGTAGCGGGTTTCTAGTCAGAAACCGAGTAGATGTATTTATTTTTTAAATTAAGTAAATAAACAAATAATCTTTATTGCTTTGCTTGTCAGGGCAAAACCTATTAGAAATAATTATGTAGAATAAGACAATTATAGGTAATATACATGTTACGATCTACTTACATTACTGAGCTTTATATAATATTCGTTGTATTTGGCTTAACATGGAGCCCGTTTTCCCAAACTAGGATACGCTGTGGGAAACAGTTTTTCCTATAACTAAGTTATATTACTGGGTAATATTTGGGTGTTTTGTTATATTGGATATAAGTAAGTATTATTATTTTTTTAATTGAGTTTATGGGGCATATACTGCGTACCTTGCTTTACGAGTGGCATGGAATTTCCCCACAGTGGCATGCATCAAGGTTAAACATTCAGGCACCAGAATGTGCAGGTTTCATCACGGCGTTTTCCAGCACCGTAAGAGGGCATAACTCAGAAAAGTGTCATTGGTACATGGCCGCACTGGGGTTTGTGCCTGGTACCTCTCGCTTACGTGTCGATAGCCCAACGAAAGAAAGAAAGAAAGAAAGAAAATGAAGAAAAGACATTGATTACACATAGCACACCACGACACAATACTAGTTACAGTTATAGACAGCGGAAACATTAATAATTAAAATGGCCTCCCATGCCACTGTCGTCAACCACCATGTTCAAAATTAAACATAATTGAGTTTCAGTTTAGGTTAATTAATACTGTAGAAATAAATGTAATTTAATTATAAGTGCTCTGTATTGCCTCCACCGCTCTTTAGATCTCCTTTCAAAGGGTATGGGGTTGGCTGGAAGAAATCCCATTGTGGGATAAGCCCGCATTTGCTTTGTAAAATTTTATTTTTCTCATTTTGTATTTAATTATTATGCTATAAAGAGTTCACATACATACATACATACTTTAAATGCACACGTATAAACACGATCTCTCCCAACTTGCACCAACCCCGTATTGATCGTCAACAGAGTCAGTGGGACACTCGTACAGCGTTATTTCAATTCCACCCCCAAGTTCACGCGTAATTGGGCGCGCGTGAGCAGCGTGGCTGATCGCGAGGTGATTTCCATTCACAGACGATGTTTAGTTGCAAGTTTTGCTTTGTGCTGTGTTATGCTCGATTTATAGTGGTCAAGGATAGTGCCGAGTGGCGGGCGCCCTGACAATGAAAGAAAGAAAGAAAGAAAATATATTTATTGTTGTAATAGTTTAGACTTCTTTTTTATTTAGACTAGCTAGTAGCCAATCGCGAGGTGATTTCCATTCACTGACGTTTAGTTCCTAGCTTTGTGGTCTGTTATGTTTGATTTACATTTGTCAAGAATAGTGATAAGTGGGAAGTTCTCGAGTAGCGACCACGCACCGGAAGACGCAGCGCGGGTAGGCCTCCCACAAGGTGGACCGGCGACCTGATGAAGATCGCAGGTACCAGCTGGGTGCGGAAGGCACAGGATCGGCCTTTGTGGAGATCTCTGGGGGAGGCCTATGCCCAGCAGTGGGCCTCTTCTGGCTGATATGATGATGACATCGGTCGAGGATAGTGGCGAGTATAGACTACAAGTGCAGTGGCGAGAGGCGAGCGCCTAGACAGTGATAACCGGGACTTTTTTAACCCTGCGAAAAAAGGGGTGTTATAAGTGTGTATCTTTCTGTCTGTGTGCCTGTCTGTGGCATCGTATAGCTTCCGAATGGATGGACCGGTTTGGATGCGGTTTTTATGGTTTTGAGCATTTCAGTAAAATCGGTTATGTAGTTTAAAAAATATTTGAGTATTTGTATGTAAACTAGGTTATTCGATTTTTTCTGTCCCTGGAGGACCGAGGACCCTGTATAGGCTGATGATGATAATTTTACCCTTTCCACTTGAACGATACATAGTTCGCTGGTATCCACTATGGCACACATGCTATCATATCTCAGGAGGACATAGACAAAGGACACAGCCCTGTCTTAATATGACGTATTGCCACAGACTATAATGACATTATACACAATGCAGCTTACAAAACTAGCCTGTGGCAGGAACGTACCTATTACTCTAGCTGGTATTGTGTCGAAGAGAGCCGCGGGAATAACATTGTCTTCGGTAAATTACAACTGAGGCCCGGTTATAATAGGTCACTTATGTTAAACTAGAGTTAGTTAAGCTGGGTTTAATGGGCGGCTTGTTCGTGAAATTTCCGGATAGGATTTTGTTAGCCATTTTCTGGATAGTTTAATATTCATAGTTCATATTGGTAGAACTTGTGAAGTGATTGCTAGACTGCTTAATAGGAAGAGGTAAACTTTTTTTGTAAAAATATTTTATTTCAAGACATTTAATTTTTCGAGTGTCTAACCAGCCAGTGGGCTATCGATATTAATAAAGAATTTCTCGGACGCAAAGAAATACAAACTAAGTTGAAACTAAAAGACAAAGTTTTCTCATGTTTTTAAAATTTACTGTGAATTATTAGATACGGAAAATAATTATCATTTTTAATAAAATATAGGTTTGAAAACCGAATATACTTAAGATTAGGTTTAGTATTTCTTAGTGCGCAAAAAAGTGTTTTTTTTTGTTGTGTAAGTGGTAAATTTTGTGGATAGTTAAATACTATCTACTCGTTAGATATTAGCGTACCTAAATTAATACGCGTATCAAAAATATTCATATCTGTGTATATTTTCGCAATAATGTAGATAGATGTTTAGGTAAGACCTTAATCTTTATGTAAAGGCGCTTATAGCACTTATAAGTTTCATTACAATGCCGAAACAACAGCAGCCCTGCCTTTGTTTACGTATTTAATTAGACAAACAGAGTCATCCACGTACATAAATTAGAGAACCAACTAACCGTCCAATCAAGATAATCCCAGTTTAATTATAATCGACGCAAGCGGCTCCCAAAGGGTATTGAACCCGCCTTTTGTGCGTATACCTATTAATTTATTCTTGCGTAATTGTACTGGAATACTTTCTGATGGCTTCTATTCTACGTTAGAGGATTCGTACTGTAAGTAAGTAGTTATTTTTTATACCACTAAGGTGGCAAACAAGCTTGCAGCCCGCCTGATGGTAAGCAGTTACCGTAGCCTATGGACGTTTGCAATACCAGGGGCATCACCCATGTGTTGTCGACCCCGTAGAAACCTTTTCAGCCCTTTCTTGAAGAACTCCATATTGTACTCTCCAGGGAAAACCTCTCCAGGTAGTTCATCCCACAACCTTAGTAAGTAAAATATGTTTATTGCACTTACTTCCTAGGCACAAAAAGTACAAGGCAAAACAAAAGTTTTTATTTTTTTTATTTTTCAAATATTCAAATTGTCCTTAACCGTGCCATGGAGAAGTGCAATGGGCCGCACTCAGCATAATGCCACGGCTGACGCAGTGGCTGAACTACCTGGAGAGTATTCCACACACAACAGGGAACATAAACATGGAATTCTTCAAGAAAGAGGTGAAAAAGTTTTTACGGGGTCGGCAACGCGTGGGTGATGCCCCTGGGCTGGTATTGCAAACGTCCATAGGCTGCGGTGACTTCTTTCCTCGGCAGGCCAATGTGCAGAAAAAAGTGACGCTGGGACTGGTGGTAAAACTCTCAAGACCGAGGTGTCCGCCTGGGTGGGTCCTACCCCCTGATTTGTTTCTCAACAATGTTTGCGGTGTCCTTTTCTGGTTTGAAGGATAAGGCAGCCAGCGCAATTACAGGCATGATGCATTTCATCTTGGTCCTCACAGTGACAACGCACCTGCGGTTCTGCAATTTTTTGGCTTCAACCTAAATGCATGAATCGCAGATGTTATGGGCAACAGTTACAGTGGTATATTTAATATTTGTAACAATTTGTCATATTATTATTAAATTACATATTACAATTTCTTTTTTATTAAAATTAGATGTAATATTTGTATGCCTAACGGCGGATCACAGCGGTATCTCTTAATTGTAACATCTAACTGACCTGTGTTTCACAAATAAATGATTTGATTGATTTATTGATTACTGCTTAAAATCTGATAGTCTATTTTTGAATTTCACCCATGACATTTATAATTCGTTTGCGAAACATTTTCACACGTGAATTTAATTTCAAATGGTTGCGTTTTCCTGTATTTTTGAACCATTGGAAACCGGGGTTGCCATTAGAGTAAAATAAAAGCGATTGCGCTCATTTCACGCAGAAATCTTGTGAATCGGTGTAAAATACAAAGCCGTTTATGGACCGCACCAATTTAATGTAGCGCGTAACAGAATGTCATATGTCTAATCTGTGGTAGTGATTTTGGCATTCAAAAATCGAGCCCCATGTGGGTGGACTACCCGCTTCTTTGTCACTGCGTAAAATAAAATAAAATGCAGTCATCATCATCATCATCATCATCACAGCCCGTAACAGTCCACTGCAGGACTTAGGGCCTCTCCCACGAAAGGGGAGGTTATTGACAAATCTCCACGCTTGGCAGGCGGGTTCGAGATCGCAGTGTTTAAATATAATAATGGAAAATGCTGCTGCCCATTTTCCAGACTACGGAGAGTGTTGATCTTTTGCGTCGAAAACATTAGTCGCCTTGTACGACACCCACAAGTGTAAGGGGTTGGTGCTATTCTGCTCTGCCGGACACCACACGGCCACCTACTTCAGTATCCTAGTGGTTAATTCCAGTTTCTGCAGCCGCACCACGGATCTCCGACATTTTGATGCAATTGAGTGTGGACTACTGTGGATCAATCGCAGCACGCAGAGTCAAAGCTGTCTTGCTGCGATTGGTTTAAACTCAATTGCATCAAAATGGCGGCGTACAATCGAAGATAGGCGGTACCACTGCTGATGATTTGCAGGGCACAAAATCTAAGAGTCTCCGTAGGCTGGGAAATGGGCAGCAGCATTTTCCATTATTATATTTACAACACTGCGATCTCCAACCCGCCTGCCAAGCGTGGAGATTATGGCAATAACCTCCCCTTTCTTGGGAGAGGCCCTTAGTCCTGCAGTGGACTGTAATGGGCTGTGATGATGATGATGATACTGAAGTAGCAATAGTCTTGCCATGGATATGCAGACTGAAGAATAGACATATCAATCGTTCCTTGTTTTACTAAGGAAACCCAAAAACTCCACGCGATATTGACTTATTGTTTTGACATTTGTGAAATATTTGACTAAATTCAATTTATTCTATAATTTTGACATAGGCATTCAATTGATTTTATTTGACATATAATTGTATTTGAACTTATTTTTATTATATTTTGTGACGCTCTCTTCAAATTTTTCATGCCAATTGACTTCGTTTCACGTGTGATACAAAATACTCTGTTATATCATGTTGTACATACATACTTACCACATTTACTGCAATAAATAATTGAATTGAATTGATATGCCCTCACTAATGTAGCACTCTAAGCTTTAGGCCCTCAAGGCAACAGTATACTATAATTCGATTGCAAACAACAGCGCACACATCAACAGGAGTCCAGAGAGGGATTAGTATTTTGTATGCTCTCCAGGAAAATCCCTGTTTAATCACCCTACGCTCTACTTTCCACTTGTGACGGGTTTGGTTACACTTCCCGTCCGAATGCGAGAGAATTCGGTACGACTTTTTTTTAAATTATACGGCAGATAAACAAGCAAGCGCGCCACCTGATGGAAAGTGGTAACCGTCACATATGGGCATCAGCTACACCAGGGCTGCTACCAATGTGTTGCCCGCCTCTAAAAAGACCTCTTGAACGATTCCATGTCATACTCCAAAGGAAACACGATTGCCTGAGTTCTGTGATATTGAAAGATTAGGTACAAAACAGCGGCATCGATATTATTCTTAGGCGGTATTAGCATATATTGATATTACGTTTTTTCATTCATAAACAATACGTTTGAAAGTAAAACTATGCTAAGTAAGACATTTCTAAGCTTTTTACTAGTAAGTGGCTTTTTACTTAGATATCTTTCGCCACAAACAACAGTGAAATGTAAATAGTTTGCCACCGTTAACAATAGAAAAATGTAAATGGATTTAAATTATAATACGTAGCTAATACCTTCCTTTTCTTCTGGACTTTTCCGTTACTATCTTGGTTTGTTAATGTGTCAAACTTGCTTAAGCAAGTAACTTCTATACTCAGCTTTAAAGCTGAGTACTTAGAAGTTAATGATTTCATCAATGTTTGTATCAATCATGTTGCTCTGTCCAATAACTCTGTTAAATAATTTTTCATACTAGCGTCTCTGCGGTTGACTGGTAGAGAAAGCTATGAAGCTTTAAGTCCGCTATTGTACGTAACAGTGCATGAAATTTTAAATAAATAAATACCAAAATTTGTATCTAAAAGTATTTTTATTTAAATTTGGATTTAAGTAACCCTTGTTTATAAATGAATACAACTTTAAATATAGTTCTTACCATATATTAATGGTTATTTAACACAATAAAGCAACATAATGTTTTAAAGTATTGCGGTAATTATCATACATTTTAAAAGTATGTTCCGGGTTTCCTACCGCGTACTTTTGTTCATATAACTAATTCGAATTTTCTCGGAATCGTGCCGGCACAATGGAGACCCGCACTAGAAGGGGCGATTTCGCTGCTCCACCATAATTTTATGTAGTTAGCGCTTATCCGAGATTTAATGCAAGGGAATGCAATTTGTCGACGGAAAGTGTTACTAATGTATACCGTGCTGCAGGGTGAAGTGTAGTGATGGGGTAGTGCGAATGGGAATGATTATTCGAATTTATCCAATAAATTTTCGTTATATAATTTTAAATCTAGCGATATGGCACACATCGGTCTCCGTCCGGTAGTTTTCGTACAGCCTCAATGTTATTGTCGGTAGTCACTTCATCCTCCAAGTTAAAATTGCCGCGATTGAATTGAATATACCACAGTTATTTGGTCCTCAGAGACTAATTTCCTGGAAAATGTTTTGTTTAGTCAAACCACGCTTAAAGTTATATGAAATCTCGTTATGATATTACACGAATATCATACTGAGAGAAGCCCGCCATTTTAATTCCAGAAAATTAATTGAAACATCGAACAACGATTCCTTGCGCTTAATTTGTTTTTCTTTTTTTTAATTAGATACTTAGATTTTTTTGGCTGTGGCCTCATATCACAAAATTATGAGGTGTAGTTTGCACACAACAAAAGTTATATAGCGCCCTACGGTCTAGGAAATAAAAAAAACATTCGCTCTTTTTATTCAAAGCAATAATTTGTTATTCAATTCGATTTGCCCATCACTAGTGAAGTGGTACTAATTCATTTCGAATTATTAAGTACGATTCCCTTGTAATGGGGTGTTAAGTATATAGTGAAGAAGGGGTTGGTGCTAGTACCAAGAAGGTTCAAGTTGCACTTGCCTATTTGTCATTTTGTATCTTGATTGGTAGTTCTTTCGAGGAGTTCGATGACCCTTTTGATTTTAGATACTTTCTTTTTTAGGAGGGTGAAATATAATAGTATACTTACCCACTTCGGACTCGTGGTCCCACCACGATAAACCTGACCAGATTGGGTCATAGTTACATATTCAGTTGCCTAAATGTACAGAGTTCATCACGATGTTTTCTACTGTATGTACATTAGAGACCTCAGACAAGTCAGAAAAAATCAGAGATGGATACCATAACCACTCGGCCACCGACGCTCCTATAGAATAGGAAATTCGATAAATTTGTTTTATTAACTACACTAATTATATTGTTTACAATTGATCTAATGCTGAATTCTTCTCGTTTCAGGTTAGTAAATGGATTCATTAGCAGCATCAACACCATTTTCTGGTAAGTTATTGGAGGCTTCTAATATTAAGAAGCGGCCCTGGTCTAATTTGTGTTGTAAAAATCTTGAGTCTGCGAGTCTGAAATTATAAAAATAATCATCTTGGCGTTAATTGTGCTCTCGCGCACGAGGGCTCGGGGTCCGCCTTGACCATGATCCAGGATTTGGCAGGTCAGGTAATTACAGTGGAGCGACTGCAATCTGACCTCTATGACCCTGTTACCAGGGGAACCTGACCAGATTGGAGTCTGAAATTATAAACTCTTTATAAATTTTATGGGCTGATTAGATATCATGCTATCCCTTTTCAATGTCAAAGATTTGAAAGTGACAGTATTTGGACGTAAGTGATCTAAACACTAGCGAGTCTAGAGCCGAGTCGTGTAGAGCATGAACTCGAGTCTTAAAAACTCGAGTTTTGTACAAAATTGAGTTCGAAAACTTAACTCTAAGCGACTACTATTTAGTCTCTCGGGTACCAAAAACCACCACAGCAAATTATATAAAAGTTTAACACACCATACCACATCAACGCTCAGTAGGTAGATACTTGAAGTCGCGAGCGACACTCCTTACAAGAAAAGACTCGAGCGTACAATGGACACGAGCACTAATCTCGAACGCGAATGATTTTATAAATTCGATGAACCATAATACATCGAACAGTAGAGTCTCTGTCATAATGAGTAGAATCGTGTAATTAAGAGGATATCCTTGGCGATACAGCATGGCAATGCGGCTTCGATAATGACATAGACATTGACGTATCTTTATTTGGTCCAATAACACAATGGGTACATTTGAGCGCGGTGCTACTTGGGGAGGAGTGTACGAATAATTATTTAATTGTTTCACAATGCCTTATGCAGTATAAGTGTTGCTGGTTTTTTTTCCTCTTCTTGGGTGTAAGTACCACCCTCCTTGTGTCTGCCCTCAATTTTGACGTAGCGTTTTGTGAATTCGTTTGCATTGACGAATGTTGCAATGACTAATTTCAAATCTAATTCTCTCTTCTTTTTTTTCTAATATATGTCATGCTCATGATTTCATTTGTATTATTTAAGTTGTTAATATTGTTAATATTGAAATTCGGACTAATAAAGAATTTCATTAGATTACCATCTAGTAGTCTGGAAAATGGGCAGCAGCATTTTCCATTGTTATATTTAAACACTGCGATCTTCAACCTGCCTGCCAAGCCTGGTGATTATGGCAATAACCTTCCTCTTATATTCCCCTTTCGTGGAATAGGCCCTAAGTCCTGCAGTGGACTGTTACGGGCTTTGATGATGATGATGACCATATATTAGGAGTCGATTCCTAAAGCCAGTGTCACGGCGACTGTCGTAGCATACGCTGAGTGTGGCCCCATTGCACTCTCCACATGGCACAAGTAACGAGATTAGAGTGTATCTTTTTCCGTCGATTTATGTCTCTGCTTTACCTTTTTTTCTTTGAATATTTTTGAATATTGAGCCATGTGTCTGAGTGAAATAAACGTGTTTTGCTTTACTTTTCTGAGCATCGGTGGCCGAGTGGTTACCGGGTTCGAATCCCACTGCAACCATGTACCAATGACTCTTTTTCTGAGTTTTAGTTGAATGCTAATCGATGCTCTTATGGTGAAGGAAAACATCGTTATAAAACCTGCACATTCAGGCGACTGAATGTGTAACCATGATCCAAACAGTCAGATGGCAGTCGCTGCACTGTAATTATGTGATCTGCTAAATCCTGGATCATGGTCAAGGCGGACCCCGGGCCCTCCTGCGCGAGGGCACAACCGGAACATTAACGCAAGATGATTATTTAGGTATTTATATAAATTTACTTTACTATACTTAAATATAGACTCCCGGACTCCAGCTTTTACAACACTAGGTCTAGTGGCAATGTGCTTGGTTATAAGCTAAACAAGCAAAATATTGGAGTAGGATGTCCGTTCACTCTTCAGCTGACTCTCTCTCTACGTACGTGTCCTGCGAGTGCTTTAAAATCTAGACGATTTCAATTTAAGAAGTTGGAAAGGTAAAATTTCCATCTTGAAGCCCATATCCACTTAGCTACCACTACATCAAATTAGCTACTCTTACACTCGTGGGTGTCGTACAAGGCGACTAATGTTTTCGAGAGAAAAGATCTAAGCGCCTCCGTAGACTGGAAAATGGGCAGCAGCGTTTTCCATTGTTATATCCTTATATACTGCGATCTCCAACCCGCCTGCCAAGCGTGGAGATTATGGCAATAACCTCCCTTATCGTGGGAGAGGCCCTAAGTCCTGCAGTGGACTGTTATGGGCTGTAATGATGATGATGATGACATCAAATCATCATCATCATCATCATATCAGCCAGAAGACGCCCACTACAGGGAATAGGCCTCTCCCAGAGATCTCCACAAAGGCCGGTCCTGTGCTTTCCGCATCCGTACCTGCTGGTACCTGCGGTCTTTATCAGATCGTCGGTTCACCTTGTGGGATTCCTACCCACCTACATCCAATATTTGGGTAATAAAGAGCAAAATACAAGAAAAAAAGACAATATTTCCCTTAAAATTCGTCCCAAAGCGCTACCCTCATTTTGTTTCAATTTCCACCCGATATTCGGCACAGTCGTAATTCAAAAGTATTGTGGATTAAATTTTAATTGAAAAATACGTTGCTTCCATTTTTTTTTCGATTGAGCACAATAATGGTATCGACAAAAGTTTGTTCTTTTTTTTCGGAATTTTTATAGGCGGTCGTGACAGTTTATCGTGTGTAAAAGTTTTATAGGGACACCATTTTGAATGTTTCAGCCACCTTGAGCCTTTTTACATTAGTGGAGGGTAATACCTTAAGGAGAGTGTTTCGCAAGCGCTTTCCATACAAACGTAGTTTGATCATATTTTTTATAATACGCTACCAAAGCCAATGACATTTTGTAGACGAGGTCGAAAAACCAATAGGGGAGAGGGGGGCATAATGGTGACGTTAAGGAAAATACACAGTAAAATAATCAACGCAATGTATTTATTAATTAAAACTAATCACAACACTTTGGTTACTTATTAAACTATAATTTGTCATAGAATTTGGTTATGTAAATAATCATATGACGTTATAATTTTAATTTTTTGAAATTATAATGAAAACCCCATCGTGTCCCAGGGTAGGGGCAGTATGGGGTACGTATTTATTTTGCGTCACAGTACAAGCAGATGTGGATTTCTTCTGTATTGTCGTCGTCTACACCAGCACAAGATGTATGAGCCCTATCTATGCTTGTAGTTTTTCAGATTTTCGTTCAAATGTATTGTTCCAAAGTTGCGCGGGATTAAAGATTTGTTTGGAAATCTTTGGCTTTGAATTTCATTGGCTTTCATAGCGTTACATTGAAAATATGAATAATTTACAGCTGTATGTAGCGCGCTCGGGAAACACTTCTCTTAATCTCCACCATTGGGAGGTTGATCAGAGATTGACAGAAAAAGGCTGCTGCTCATTTTCGGGCCTTCAGAGGTTCAGGATACTAACGATACCGTCACGGGGTGCCAATTTGCTCCCAGCACTGTTGAACTAGCAGGGTCCCCAATGGAAGACAAGATAGTTCAAGGTACTCTTTCAGTTATTTGTCACTTTTAAAGATATCTGAAAGTTGGAGGGATTGGTGCAATCTTTTCGGCGGTTTAGGCCATCAATGAGAAATTATCACAATTAAAAAAAGCCACTTTATGGGATTACCACTTATTGTTATGACCAACTTCTTGACCTACTCTTCCGGATATCATACGGCCAATAAATTATGTATAGGTACTCCAAAATATGTTACTCTAATATATTTCTGTAAGTACAGAAGATAACTGAGCTTTTAAACGTTTATGAGTTCATCGGGAACAGACAGACGCGGCTTGGGACTTTGTTTTATAATATGTTGTGTTAGTGATTGACGTGTTGTGACTGTTCACGAGGTTGGCATTCCAATGGCACGGTGGCGCCTCTTACGCACGAAACATGTTATTGAAGTAGAAGATATTTAAATAAAATATTGGCAAAATTAATTCATTCTCTTGCCACGCTACAAATTACATAGACCATTTATCAAAAACCTTGGAGCGAAATGAATCTGAACCAGCGAAAAAACTTAATTCACAGAACAAATAACTCCAAAAAGTTTGCAAACGTTTGTTTGCCAACCTTCTTTGACGGCTTCATCTGTCACAAGTTTGCTGGACTGCAATTTTGTAAACTAAATAAATGGCGAATGCGAAATAAAATCAAATTACCTACTTTTTGTTCTTTTTTTGAGGTTCGACTCTAGGATTTACGAGTACGTCTTAAAATGGTAGACGAAATTGGTTTTTGTTGAAGGGCAGTGAACTTAACGTCTGTCTTATATTACCTACCATTAGAGTTGATAGGAACACATCGTATTTCTCATTTTTATCTATATTATCGTTTGTAATAGAGTTTTTTTAGTTTGTAAGGGAGTAAAATACAATATCTAATAGAGTTTCATTCCTAGAATATAGATATAAGGAATTTGGGAAAATGACTACAATATGACAACTGAGAAAATCAGTTTCTTCTACGTATAAATAGCGACGTATTTGACCGTTAGCTTACCTCGTGGCAAGTCGCAGTCTCGACTGAACATAAACCATACCTTGAACTAGCATAATTGTTCAGTATGATGTATGTATGTAAACTCTATATTGCGTATAGCTACAAAAAGAACAATAACAAAAGAAAATAAATACACATTGCAGAGGCGGGCTTATCCCAAAATGGGATTTCTTCCAGTTAACCTTACCTTGGATAGTCCGAAATGAGCTATTTAACGAGCCTTATTTTTCAGTCTAACAAATTTGACAATTATTTGATATTGGATGAATATATTAGAGAGAATACATATATATCATAATGACAAGCTTAACACCCATAACACAAGCTTTGCTTACTTTGGTGCTAGATGGCGCTGTGTGAATTGGTCCAAGCATATTTATTTATTTAAGCCTTTTTCCAGTAGAGGTAGATAGAGGCCACATTGTTCCACTTACAACGGTCCTGCCTAATCTCACTGGCTTCTTCCACATACACAGAGAAGATTCTTTACACGGTACACAGTTTAATTGGAACAAAATCCTGTATAATACTCAAATAAAAACTTATCAATGACACCCTAAAAAACGAAACAAAAATCCGAATAGAAGATTAATGAAGCGGCCAGCAAAGTCCTTAGCAAAAAGGAAGTCCAAGAAATCGAACAAAACACGGTGCTATTTAAATTATGCATTCGAAAATTTGAATTCTCAAACGACGGAAGGCGCGACGTTGTGACGAGCGATTCCCTTAAATTAGAGGACATTTTTACAGCAAGGAGATTCGGTTTTTATCTCCCTGGTGTGGTACTACTGGCTCTGGAGTCGATTGGAAACGTAAGACTCTTTTTAATATCTTCCTCTTGAATCACTATTTCTATTGTTGAAAACCGCATAAAAATCCGTTGCGTAGGTTAAAAGATAAGTCTAAGTGTACATACATACAGAGGGACAGACGACGGGAAGCCACTTTGTTTTATATTTTCAGGTTTTTTACTGCCATACTAAAACAACTCAGTATTGAAAATTTATTATTAGGGCATAATAAAACCTTTTCAAAAATATCCACTTAGATGTATTTATTTTTCCAGTGGGGATTTTTTGGGAAAAACTAACAATCCTAGTAGAATTTGTCGGTGGGGATTTCTGGAATAAACCTCTTCTCGAATTACCTGTTGTTAAGTGCGATGCAGTCAGCAGTAAAGCATATGAAATACCTATTCACTCTTGTCTTAAATAGATCCAAGTTGTAGCGCTCAGGGAAGACATGTGCTGACAGCAAGTTCCAGTCCTTTGCTGTTCGCATCAGAAATTAATTTGCGAAACTCTGAGTGCAGTTTCGAATAATGTTTTGAATAACTTTGTAAAATGCCTGAACTAGTTTGCACGTGTTCCAGGAAATAAGCGCAGCTTTGTCATAGGTGGCGTGTAGAGCAGCAGCGTATATTTGAAACAGTATATTGTCTCCATGAAAGAGACGAATGTGGAAATAGCAAGAGAGATTTGTCATGACTTATTGTTTGTCTATTTCTTTGGCATGGGCTACAGCTGGGTCTCTAAAACCAATCAATTGGGCTAGTTCAAAAGACGATTTCAAAAGAATAATATAATATTTAGCTTTTTATGTTTTTATAGTAGTCAGGGTTTTTAGTTTTTGTACTACTTATTTTCACTTTTGCTTAGTTAGCGGCTATATACATAATGCCGTGTTCTTTTTTATCCGACAACATTTTACCTATTTACTTTACCAGCTACATAACCACAATTTCTCCTCTCTTCGTCTCGATCGCAGCTCGAAACTCCCACCCTAATCCCGCGAGTTCCCGTGGTACCGCCGCGAAGGTCGTTAATAAACGGCTCTTACTCCCCCGACGCTGCATAAATCGCGCGACAACGACCCACTGGCTCACGACGCTGCGACTAATGCCGTTATGTATACGACGACCTTTATTTGCGATGCGATGTGAGGCATTATGAGGGGGGGTGTTGAGATGTACATATTTTTGGAGGAAAATAGTGTGGTAAGCTTTCTTTTTAACCCCCGACGAAGAAAGGTGTTCTAAGTTTGGCGCGAGTATCTGTGGCTTTGTGTGTCTGTCTGTAGCAACGTGGCTTTCGAGCGGATGCGGCTTTTTCTATTTCAATGCCAGATTAGTCGAGATAATTGTTAGCTATCTTTCATTAAAATCGGTTCTGTAGATTAGAAAATGTTAAAGTTTAAGTAAACTTGGTCATGAGTTTTTCCGTCGGTTAGGTTTTTTCTTGTCGTACGGTAGACCGACGCGCCACCTTATGGAAAATGGTCACCGCTGCCTACAGACATTAGCAACGCCAATGCGTCGCTTACCTCTAAAACCGCGGGACACGTTGCTATGGAGCACATGCATCTAATATTTGTATATTTACCATGACAATGTTGTAATCAAATTTAAGACGATATCCTTGTGAGTTACTTATGTTATGAATATTTTCATGGATAAATAAATAAATCTAATCTAATCTAATCACTCGACACCTTACTCACCGGCAGGAAAACAATATTATTTTAAATAGTATTGTTTTTCTGCGCTATTCTGTAAGGTGGAGATTCTACAGCGCACGTGCAAGATGTGCAGTGAGCTCCCTCCCGAAGTCTTTCCTTTGCACTTAACATGGGGTTCTTCAAATGGCATGTCTACCTCAAAGGCCGGCACCGCATCCACTCCTCTTAGTTACAGATTTCCTAGATGACAGTGACCGCTTTCCATCAGGTAGGCTGTCTGCTTGTTTGTCACTGCGTAGAATAAAAAAAATAACCGAAGTGCACTTTTTACCGTCGACAGCTGTATGTTGCGCCGTATGTGTGTATCCCGTATTCATTTCATACACAACAATTCGAGAAAGGTATGGACACGGAAAATGCTCAGTTTTCTCTTACTCAACAGTCGTGCATATTTTCCTGAAATAAAGTACTCTTCAAGAGCGTTTCCAAACGGTTTGCTAACGTTGTAGTGTTGTGTGATTATTTCACTCAAAGTAAATGCAATCGTTTCGTTTATCTTTGTTAACGATATCGTTGATCAAAGCGATCGTAGGGCTTAATTTCCTTATGGGTGGTGGCCTCTGAGAAGTTTTAGGAGTCCGCCTGGAGTACCATTGCTTTGTTTATTACTGCCACCGAGCAACAATGGCTGTGTGAAGACTAAAGATTGTCAGTTGATGTATTTCAGTTTTTACGATGCCTAAAAAAACAAAATAACGTTGAAAATTAGTTTTTTTTATGAGTACCCGTTGAATTACAGTCATAATTAACATTTTTATTTTTTACTTATGGAAATTATAAAAAATAAAAATGTAGGCCGTAGAGACACATATTCAACGAGTGTCTACAATTAGGTTCCAAAGATTAACCTTTGACAAACAGACAGCTGGACAGATACGTAGACAGCGGAGGCGTAATCATAGAGTTCATTTTCCACGCTTCGGGTACGTAACACCCAAACAACTCATCAACGAATCGATAACAAAATCCGCGCTGTGGTCTCACTGCCTACAGCACATGCTGAGCTGACTTCTAGTTTGGCATGAGACTACAATATTTAACCTAATTAAAGTTAGTAAGAAATATTTTGGTTATTTATATTGTAGAAATTGCCAAACAAACATTATGTCTGTCTAAAAATTTTTTGATTTAGTTTTAATGATTTATTTTATACAAATTAAATTTTTATCCTTTATTTTAATAATTATTGTTTTGTATTTATTAATTTTTATCTTGTATTATGTTTTAAGTAGGTACTATTATAGCACATGGCTGTTTTAGCTGAAATAAAGAACTTTATTATTATTATTATTATAACGAAATTAAAACTATCCGCCCACCATAGCGTTACACAATAGTGCCCCAGAACATTGTATCAAATACGCGCGCCACATACAGCGTGTTGTAACGTATGATGGCTTTAATTTCAGTGCTCGTAAACGTTTATCCACCCTTTATAGCCGCGAGTGGGTTTAAGAATTCCATCGCTTCTCTCGCTGCGCTCGCTTATCCCGCTTGTTATGGTTGGAACATTGTTGAGGCCGTAATTTGTATGTTAGTAACGTAAAGTAAAGTAAAGTAATGGAAAACTTTTATTCCACTCAGACAGACAGTTACAGTTGAATTATAATACCGTCAGGGCCTTTTGTTCAACCAGTCTCCGGGCTCCAGAAGACCATGGTCAACCTCGCTTCGTCAATGGCATTAGGAGATACAGTGTTTCCTTTGGACTATGACATCGTTCAAGAGGTATATTAGAGGTCTGTTCATCAGTCATTTTTTTTATACCACTAAAGTGGCAAACAAACTTACGGCCTGCCTGATGGAAAGCAGTCACCGCAGCCTATGGACGTTTGTAAGACCAGGGGCATCGCCCACGCGTTGCCGACCCTGTGAAAACTTTGTAACAAAGGTGTGTATACATAACTACAACTAAACTATAGTGTGTGCTATAGAGGCGAGCAACGCATTGGTAGCGTCCCTGGTATTGCTGATGTCCATGGGCAGCGGTAACCATTTTCCATCAGGTGGCCTGCTTGCCTATTTGTCTGCCGTATTACATAAAAAAAATACGTGTGGCGCTCGGGGACTGCCGCGGTAAAGCTATTGCATAGCATTTTTTATCAACTTATGCAATTATAATTATTTATTTATTCTATTTATGCAGTATTTTTTTTCTTTGATATTAATTCAAGTTTTTTCTTTGATATTAACCATATACATACACGTTAAGGTTCAACTAGGCGCGGGCTCGAACTAACACGCTGTCTCACCTAGCATTGTGTCTAAAAAAGATATAATCAGTTATGAGCAGTTAGCAGCTAGTCAACACACATACGTCTAGTCGCATGCACACAAACACCGTGCCGAAGTCTGCCGAACTGAAACGACGTTAGACGATGCACGGCTTTCAACGCCGCACCGCTGTGCCGGTCGGAGTGGGGGGTGTTAGGTTTATTTTCGTTACGGAATTTCTTGATTCGGTCGCCGCGCTCAAAGCCCGCGATAAAGGCTATGCAATAGCTTAAAATGAACACATTACAAAGCAGGGACTGAGTGTCGTAGCGGCCCCGACACGTGTTTTCGCAACAAACTATGTTCTGACACTAAATAAAATGCAGACAGGCAGTTTAAAAATTGATTTTGACTGAATCCTATTCAACATTACAGCCCACAACAGTCCACTGCGGGACTTAGGGCCTCTCCCACGAAAGAGGTTAGTGCCTTATTCTCCAAGTTAGGAGGCGGATTGGAGATCGCAATGTTAAAAATATAACCATGGAAAACGCTCTATATAAATCTTCAATGAAACATGTTCTTAGAGCTTGAACATTTTCTTTATAATATTACCTAGATACATTTTGTTATTTTTCAAATAATTTTCTGCCACTTTCCTCGCACATGGTGCAAGAATGTTGTTTGCTGCACAAAAATAAATTTATAGAAAAATTTCCTGCTGGAAAACAGCGAGCAGAAACAAAACGTCAAGTATGCTTTGTTGCAGTGAAAAATTTCATTTCAACGGGTAAGCTATCTATGAATTTCATACGTACATTGCGATACAAAGTGTGGAAAAACAAGTTTTTTGTTCATATTAATACGTTCATCGGGGCTCACACGCGACGCACCTACCGTAACGTCGAGACAAACAAATCGCAAAGGTACAGTCTGCTGCAGAAAGAACTGACTCCCCCTAGCATACATTATTGTATAGTAGTGGGTCAATTCTGAATCTGAATCTGAATCATTCACTTTGCAGCTGATTGTACGTTGTCTAAGAGTGCCGATAAATGTATTAAGTGTAAACAACGATTTATTGACGTAGTTTGAAAGCTTGGATCCAGCCCCGATTTTGTGACAGCGTGCTTGCGATAACGATAACAAAAGTTAAGCAACTCAAACACCGAAAACAGGATGGGTGACCGTAGTTTGAGGATAGTTGAAATTTAGCAACGCAATAAGCTTGGCACGTTGAGTGCCGCCTACCACCGTTAGTAAACCAAGTTGGACTGTCTCGGGAGGCAATTGGCACCCCGTGATGATATTTTTTTTTATTGTATGTAGTGACAAACGAGCAGACAGCCCAACTGATGGCAAGCGGTTACTGTCACCCATAAGGTTTTCGATTCATGCGTTTAGGCTGCAGACAACAAAAATGCAGAACCACAGGCGTAAGTACTCCTGCATGGAGTACTGCTGCCACCTCTGGGATGGATCAGCCAAATATCAACTAGCGGCTTTGGATTCGGTTGAAAAACGTGCTAAGAAGATAATTTGTGACCCGCAGTTGGTTGAGGCTAGGCTGCAGAGCCTCGAACATCGGCGTAGGGTTGCGCGTCTGTCGGTCTTCTACAGGTTACATTTCGGAGAGTGTGCGAAGCAGCTGCATGACCTCATTCCGCCGGCCCCTTTCCGCCATCGGGAGACGCGATCCGGGCGAGCGCTTCATCCTTATGTCGTGGATGTTCCAGCTATCCGCACGAGCCGCTTTGGCTCGACCTTTATAATGCGTACGGCTAAGGAGTGGAACGCGTTGCCTGCAAGTGTGTTTCCTGATCAATATAATCTGGATGCCTTCAAGGCTGGAGTGAATAGGCTGTTCCAAGACGGGCATGCTCCAACTTCGACCGCATCGTCACTTACCAACAGGTGAGATGGCGGTCAAATGCTTGCCTTGTAAAATATAAAAAAAAAAAAAAAAAAAAAAGTAATATACGCATATTTTATGTTATTTTAGTTTGAAAACTTTGACGAAACTACAATGTCAACACATTGTGCCCTGCGTGTCAAAACATCTGCACGCAGGATCGCTGTTAATATGTCTAAGGTTTAGGCTACAACAATACAATGTTTGTCATTAAGAAGAAAAAGAATTGTCAACACATTTCACTGCCAAATTACGCAACTTTCACACGTCGAATAGTCAAAATAATATGTTATTCAGTTTCTTTCGCAATTATCTGAACGGGTTGGGTTTGGCCTCGTAAGTATTGTTGCAGCTGGATTTTGCAGACCATTCAGGCTTCCAAGGTGTTTGAATAGTAAAAATTACTTTCAAAGGAGATATGTGTCCTACATTTTATCTAGGAGAATTGATTTTGATATATTTAACACAAGTTGTGGGTCAGCGAGAAACCGTATACTCAAGTATTACTTGGATACATTGTAGCATTTTTTCAAACCATGTTGTTAATTAACTATTGTTGTATTACTTTCGGGTATTGTAGGTGTGTTTAAGTTTGAAATTGTAGTCTTATAGACTGTTCGGCATGCTTAACTTTTAGTTAAGTATGTATCAGTTTATCCAATTTCTATCGGTGGAAACCTGTAATTGGCTCTGTGCTGCTACTGTTATTTTATATTGCAATCATTGCTGTTGGTTTTTTTAAGTAAATAAAATAAAATACATCGGGGCTTGCAGATATGGCCACGTCTCGCGCAGACAGGCAAATTACGTTGGGAACAAATATCTAGCCATGCCACCCCCTGGAAGCACGGGGAGGAGAGGCTGACCAAAGAAGCGATGGCTTGACGTCGTTAAGGATGACATCATGATCACTTCCTCTACCAGTCTACTACCAGGACTTAGGGCCTCTCCCACGAGAGTATAGGTTGTTGTCATAATCGCCGCGCTTACCAGACGGGTTGGACATCACAGTGTTATATTTGTACTAACTCGTTAAATGTATTTAACTGATGTGAAACTATGGAATAAAGTAATGTATAAATAAATAAAAACACTGCTGTACATTTTCCAGCCTACGGAGACTCTAGATCTTTTGCCTCGAAAACATTATTGCTATTCTACTCTGCCGGGCACAACACGGCCAAGGATGATATGAGTGCCAACAAACTTACCACGAAGGATGCCGAAGACCAAATGAAGTGGACAAAGAGAAGTACAACCGGGATGACGCCAAGACGATTTACAAATATTTTGATAAAAAGCGAACGCTCTCAAAAGCTGCCCACGTGCATATATTTGGAGCAAACAACATGAGGTTTCTAGAACATACTTGGTCCGCTGAACTCGTTCAAGCAAACTGACACAGGCAGCCGTGAGAAATCCTAGTGCTATAAACAATGGGGCCTCGTTTCCCACGGTTTTGACTCATTTGGGTGTTATTCTCGTAAAAGTGACGCGAGTGGTTAAAAAAGGCATATTATTAATCACCGCAGTAATTGTTATCAGGTCAAGTTAAGTCAAGAGTATTCATCAGGTTGTAGGACGCTGTCAAGCGTGAGGAGTCCGCCTGGGTGTGCACCACCGCCTTATCTATTTCCGCCGCCAAGCGACCATGCTTGCATTGTTGTGTTCCGGTTTAAAGGATAAGGTAGCCAGCGAAATTACAGGCATGAGGTATTTCATCTTAGTCGTCACAGTGACAACGCACCTGCGGTTCTGCATTTTTGTTACCTGCAACCTAAATGTATGAATAGGCGATAATTACCACTTACCATCTGGTGGAATGTCTGCTCGTTTGTCGCTGAAGAGAATAAAATAAATAGTATACTAAACTGTCAAGTGTTTGAGGAAATGTCAGTAACTATAGGAGGACCGTCTGTCTGCTTATCGATGGGTGTCCGTTTCAACAATAATGTATGGAAGCAAAAGTATAATATCGCAGAAGAAGCATGAAAAAATGTAGTAGAAATGAAAGCGTTAACAAGTATGAAAAGAGTATCAATGACAAATAAAATACGTAATTTTGTAATAAGGTAGTGAAGTCGAAGAAGATGTAGTATCTAGTATAGAGAAAGCAATGCTGAGTTTGGTGAAGATTAAGGAAAAACATATACATGACAGGAGAAATTGGAAGAGTTGGAAGGGGAAGACCGAAGCGAACATATCACTATCAAATATTCTGAAGAAATATCAGGTCAAAAAAGCCCTAAACCGATGCGCATATTTTATGAGAAGGTTGATGAATGTGGAACAAGCGAGAGGTGTGTCTAGAACGTAGCATGTGGATAATTGGCACCTCTGCCTACTCCTCCGGAGAAAGGGTGACGTATGCAGAGTCGTGATGGCTTAGTGGCGTGAGCCGACGCTTGCTAGCGGACGAACTGGGTTCCATTCCCACTGGGTCCATATACAAATGGGTTTTTCCTTTCTATACATGCGAAAAACTTCCTTTGAATAAAAAATACTATACTTACGTACGGCGTTTGGATTTGGGGCAACTGTACGGATATCAATAAAGCATATATTACTCAAAAAATGTATTCTAGCTATCTTTCAGGCTCCTCCATACGAGCCGCATCGTCTGCTATTTACAAATCTAAATATACTACCTCTTTCTGGCCTTTATTAAATATTTTTGTGGTGGCCATGTTTGTGAGATTAAATCCCAGATTATTCATAGTGGCGAATAATAAATTTCCAAGAAATACCCGGATTCAATATCGGCTTGTACACAAGGTTGAGCTCAACATTATTTCTAAAACTATATTTAATTAGATTCCACAAAGAATATAAGAGCACTCAATTAAAAAATTCATAAAAGAGCTGTTTAAATTGGTAATAGTTTATTGTTTTTACTACGTAAAAGAATTTTTAGATTGTAAGTTAGAGTAAGGTAGACTAAGGTACTACCTACATTGACCATTGGAAAGAGGAGAAGAGGAAGGCCAAGATTGGAATATTGGAAGGACGTGAAGGAAAAAGTGAGCGCCAGGGATTATAAAGAGATGAAGAGGTTGGCAGACAGGAGAGAAGAGTGGCGATTGCTCCACCGACAAGTCATAATCTTAAATATATGATGATAAAACAAAGTGGCTTCCCGCCGTCTGTCCCTATGTATCTATCCATGTACGCTTAGATCTTTTAAACGATGCATCAGATTTTACTGCGGTTTTCAACAATAGATAGTGATTCAAGAGGAAGGTAGGGGTAAAGACGGTGTGGGTAGGGGTAGAACGCCACGCGAATGAAGTCGCGCTGGCTCCATTAGTTAAAAATAAGACATACCTAAGAAAATTTTGGTGCGATGACGGAGTATGCTATATCTTTATCCAGATCAAAAAGTTCCTCAGAACAGAGCTATCAGGACTATCAGTTAATTTAATTATTTTTTGTTACACTTCAATGAATTTTGTTCTTGAGTAAATTACATCAATGTTGAACTTGCTTTTAGAAAGACTTACAATCTCCTTACCAAACCAATTTACATTCGCGGATAAATTGATGACTATACGAAGTTTATTCTGAGAATTCAAGTTTATTCTGAGAATTCAAGTTGAATCGTGCAAATTCAATGTCGACGATTGGTTTAATACATACATCTTTTTTTACAATAATAATGATAAACAAATGTATTTCTGGGAAGCTGCCTTGGTACGATTGCCAATAATTGAGAATATCTGTATCACAGACACGTAAATGTTTATTTTCAGCTACGATTTACAATATTTTGTTTTTTTATTAATATTGTGTTTCACCAATTCTTGTAACCATGATTTTCCCCAGAAAGGTATATTTAAAGAAGCTCATAAAGTAAAGTATATAATCAGATTCGAATTTGGCGGACCTGGGGCCCTCACGTGCCGCGCGGGAGCGCAACCGGGACATAACGCCGAGATGATGATGATGAATCAGATTCGAAATTAATAAACTTCTTCTACGAAAACTACAGTTACCTCCATTTTGGCCATACAAAACGGTAAATTCAGTACAGACCTATTTATATTTCTTAAATCACTCGTGACGACATAAACCTTGACATACAGTTACGACATCGACGGTTGGTATTTTTGGCATATCCTGAATTCGGGTTTACGACGAGAACTATGTCCGTAGTGATGGGCAATTGTACCAAAAACTACCCATCGGATTATTCGAATGATTATTTTTTTTCATTTTATTTCATTTATGTTTTGACAAACATAAATTTACTCGTCAAATGTTATTAAATTTTTAAGTAGTCATTATTCTTAAAATAATGTTACAACAGAAGAAAAAAAGAATCACAATCTTAATGTCATAAGATCAGTACACCGAATAACATACTTGTATGGAAGTACAGTCAATTAGTTGACCATCTGACCAAGTAATCATCCATAAAATTAATAGGGACTAAATCGTGAGCTAATTTATTCTATGACTAAACTATTCGATAACAATTTGGTGGATTAATCGATGCTCAACACATTTGCTTTTCTACCTATTCGCGATTCTACACAATACGGATTCCGCACAACTGATATTCAACACATTATTTATTCCACACAGTCTTCAATTTTACACAATTGCACTACATTCGAATGCAAAGAGTGGACTAATAATGCAAAGAGTGGACATATTGATTATTTTTATTCATTGTACATACACACTCACGCCCGTATCCCATAGGATTAGCCAGACTCTCAAGTGCCACAAGCTACAGCGAGTTATTTTTATTTATGTTTGTTAAAATGTCTTGAAGGCGTGGTGTAAGGACTTGAGTTTCCTGGCATTAAGCAGTATCGTTTTTCTATATGTAACTGTTCTACATGTGTCTATGCTCGGCCACCGACGCTCACACCGAATAGATTTTTGATATTAAAACTTTTTCATTACTTTGTTTTCGTTCGAATAAGTCTCTTCTACAATCGGTTGTTTCGAATGCGTTGTTATTCGAATGAATAACCACCATTCGCCCATCACTATTTAATTACACTGTCTTTAATGAACGTAGTTTACGTCAGAGGAATCGTATCGTATTTTCACACGTGTTGATATTTTTGCGCTTGAACTTTTTTACTACCGACGAGGCAAATTTTATGCCTTCAAGGCCAACGGAATTACCGCATCTGGCATAATTATATTCTTTGTTTTCTTTGTTACTATCCATACCGTCTTATACAATCCAGTGCTTGCATTGCTTTTTTTATTCTACGCAGCGACAAACGAGCAGTCAGCCCACCTGATGGTAAACGGTAACTGTTGCCCATAACATCTACGATTCATGCATTTAGGTTGTAGGCAACAAAATGCAGAACCGCAGGTTGTCACTGTGAGGACAAAGATGAAATGCGTCATGCCTGTAATAGCGCTGGCTACCTTATCCTTCAAACCGGAACACATCAATGCAACCATTGTTGCTTGGCGGCAGAAAAATATATGTAGATGGTACTCATCCAGGCGGACTCCTCAGGCTTAACATAGTCCTACCACCTGACAATAAAATGCTTGCATTGTTGTATTCCGGTTTGAAGGATAAGGTAGCCAGCGCAGATATAGGCATGAGCTATTTCATCTTAGTCCTAACAATGTCAACGAAATGCGGATCAGCATTTTGAAAAACCCGACCAAAAAATAAGTTTGATGTGTGTATCTGTCGATATGTGTGTCTGCATTAGCGTATCTAGGGCTATTTTCCAAGGGGGACCTGGCCTCTGAGGTGGCCGATGAAGCCGAGTCAATCACCAATATACAGCCAGTGAGCACCCCATCCTGGGGTGGGCACGGCCCACCCGGCTCCCCCCCCCTTCCTACGCCTATGTGTTTCTCTCTGTGGCGTCGTAGCTCCTGAACGAATGATTCAGAGGAATGTTTAATTATTTTGTTTTATTAAGAACAACAAACAGTTTTTAAATGTATGTAGAACAAAATACATTACATAAAATTGTTTTAGTTATTGTGAACGTTACGTTATCCACGTATTAAATTTAAGAAGTTAGTTTAAAAAAAGGAATGAAATATGATTAACAGTCAAGGTTTTAAATAAGTTGGTAATATTCTCAATCTTTTCGCGGCACCATACAAAACGGCCATTTTGAAGTGTGCTGCCATTTTAAAATGCCGTTTCGAGCCAATAAGCGTCTAATACCACACATTTTGGGCCACGAACTGAAAATCCCCCTTCGAAATACAACCGATTTAACGAAATACCCGCAAAACCACATTTTCTGAATCGCAACGAACGCAACCGTCCTTTGGGACCAATTTCCTTCCATCCAAAGCCTAAAACAACGTGCAATGTTAACCAGCACAACTTGACCTCCCACCCCTCCCCTCACTTTAAAGTTCTACGACGAAACTAGTGACCGAGTACCCATTTCAATGGGTCAAGCTATTCTGGTTACCAGTTAGGGGCCAATATAACTTGAGCTGCAGTTATTGTTCCGCTGACCAGTAATAGGGGTCAAGTGGTACTGGTTAATAGGCAAAGGCTACACTGTAAGAAAAGGCGCATAATGCAAGCGATTTTCTAACGTTTTCAGAACATATATTTCTTCGGAATGTGCCCCGTTGTGTGTAACTCTTTGTGTTGGTAAATCCTTTTAAAAATTGCCCCCTTTTGAGGGGTGGAAATGCTGTTGAAGGGTTAAAATACCCTTTTAGCCTCTTTACTTTAACCCTATGGAGGAATTTCGAGGTTTTCTCGGTAAGCCTTTGTGGATTCCTGTGGAAACCGCTGTGGGCAGTTTGTCAGAAACGCCTTTGCTCGCTGGTTTTAAAATGTCTCACGTAAGCCGAAAGTTATTTTAAAGGGTTTGATGATTTTATAATACAACCCATAGTTGCCACGTTGAAGCGTCGCTGGTATCGGTTACATGGCAGATGTGCTAGCTTGAACTTGAGACGCATTTAAATCTTCGCGTAAGACCATAGCCTGATGGAGGATGGTATTATAAACCCTATAAACTTCAGTAATAAGTAATAAATACTTCTAAACAAACTAAAATTCAAGCCAGTCTAAAAAAATATACGATGGCGCGTGGTCCTCCTTGACCCTGCTACTAGGGAAACCTGACCAGATTGGATCATGGTTACAGATTCAGTTGCCTTAATGCGCAGTCTTCTTTACGATGTTTTTCCTTACCGTAACCTCCGTGACCCTGCTACTAGGGGAACTTGACCAGATTGGATCATGGTTACAGATTCAGTCGCCTGAATATGCAGATTTCATCACGATCTTTTCCCTCACCGTAAGACCTTCTGTTTGCATTCAACTAATGTACATACCTCAGAAAAGAGTCATTGCCACATGGCCGCAGTGGGATTCGAACCCGGTACCTCTCGCTTACGAGTCGGATACTTTACCCACTCGGCTACCAACGCTATTTAAACCTGTCTATTGCAACGAAAAGCAACACAACATTTCGCCCCCCTCTGCCGCCCTTTCCGTAACATTGATCGCAAATTAATCGTGTAACAGGCCCCGGAAACGCACATTAAAGGTCGGGCCACACTGAAACGGGAAAACGGTAAAGCGGTAAGCGGTATAGCGGGAAGCGATAGCTTTACCGCAATATTATAATTCCCTTGGTGTCAGGTATCTTTGTCGTCTCTCGCCATGGCGAACGTCGCTTCGTATCCAAATTCATCATCATCATCTTTATATTTGGGTTGTTCCAGAGACCGCCTATCCAAATTATTTTGTCCTATTCAAGCTAGTACTACTATACTATAGTAACACAAATTACATTGGTTATCACATAAAAATGTAATTATATTCTGATAATAATGAAGCATATCACATTTGTCTTTCTTCCGTGTAAACTAGTCCATGAACCATGGTGATTGAACATATCCGACAGTTCCGGCTTTCGATCCAGCACCGTATTTCTGAAGCGTCGAACAGTTAAAATACTCCCTTATCTCTGAGTTATTTTTATTGCCTAGTGACGCCACCGTTGTAGAGGACATCTGCATATAAGGGGAGTGGATGCGGTGCCGGCGTTTGAGGTATCTGTTAACTTGCCTTTTAAAGAACCCCATATTATAGTGCAAAGGAGAGACTTCGGGAGGGGCTCATTCCACGTCTTGCATATGCGCGGTAGAAACCTTCGCAATGCCTGTACGTTAATTGGATGGCAAGCATCTAGATGGTGTGAATGAAATCTATCCCTTCGTCATCGTAGGGATAAATTTAATGTTGTGTATTATATTTATGGGGTCTTGTTGCCTGAAAAAAAAGAAGAATAATAATAAATATACTCCAGTCCGGAACGCGACCGGTTTTCCCGCTTTCCCGTCTTCTGTGTGGCCCGCCCTTAAGGGGGGTAGCCGAAAATACACCCTGAAGACACGAGTCATTATTAATGAAAGAACCTACCTGATACGCTTTTAATTACGGCATAATTTCAAATGTAGGGGCTGTTAATTTTTGATGTACCGAAGTTTCGTGGCGAACATTATTTTGTCTATTTACTTCGGTGTGCTGGGGTTCGCACGGAAAGGCTTTGAATGTATATAAACTAATATTATTTATTTATTTGGAAAACGAGCAGCATGTTACATAACAATAGTTACAGCCCTAACTACAATGAGACAATTATAAAGGGGAAAATATCGTTTTTTTGTATGAGCTGAACTGATTTTGAAAATGCTTTTTGTAGATAGCAATCTGGCCGAGGATATAGGGTCATAGGGTCCCTGCAATAGTAAATGAAAAGGGTGAAATAAGGAATGAAAGTTTGTATGGGAAACTTGCTCTTAACATCCACGAAGTTTTATCCACCCGGTGGCACCATCTATCGTCTGCTTCGTATATAAAATTATCTTGGCGTCAATAATGCGGTTGTACTTTCGTGCGCGAGGTCCTGGGGTTCTTGACTGTGACCAGGTAATCACAGTGGACATAGTTCCATCTAACCTCCGTGACCCTGCTACTAGAGGAACATGACCAGATTGTGTCATGGTTATACATTCAGTCGCCTGAATGTGTAGGTTTCATCACGATGTATTTCCTCGCTAAATCAGAAAACATACAATACTCAGCAACATCCTTGGTACACGACGGCATTGGAAAACGAGCTCGGTACCTCTCGCTTACCAGTTGGACCGCCTCACCACTAGGCTACCAACACTCTCAATTTGCGTAATGTAAAGATACAAAATTGTCACCAAACTTCTACTGCCAGTAAAATTAAACAAACCGCCTCTTGTTCTTCTTAGCTCAACGACGTACGGACAAACTTTACGAACAATTATTAAGTGCTCCAAACAATTCCGAACAGAACAACAACTTTTATTATAAGTATTTGTACCTCTAGTGTATGTTTTGTTGCTGCCATTAGAGTTAAAGTGATATTAATTTTCTTTCTGTTGTCACTAATTGTAGTTAGTGTATTATTAACATCGTTAGTGCAGGGGGTCAGTTGAATGGGGCGTTTGATTATGGTACAAAACTTTGTTATTATGAAACTATACTACAAATAACTAGTTATTTTTTTTGTTGTACAGGAGAAATTCATTTTCAAGGCGTCTCCAATATTGGGTCAGCAGTAACACACAGCCATATTAAAGTCACTTTTGTTTTTGGGACTATAATACTGTGTAACGGATAGGAGAATTTTGATAAAACGTCGGATTTGGTATTTTCAATGAGGACCGTGTAAAGAGCGGACAGCGCGAGGGTAGCAACTAACTTTTTATGATTCTACCTTCATTTTTAAAACGACCTAACACGCTTTACTTCAACTACCTCCTATATTTACAGCAGCAGCAAAGTACTTACGGCTAAGTTTAACGAAATAATTTCCTATGCTCTACTGTGGGTGAAAAGCGAAACTGCCAAGAGCATGCAAGGCCAGTTGTTTTTACTTCTAGAACACACACAAGAGGATTATTAATATTCGTGGACAAATTCACACAGCGCCATCTAGCCCCAAACTAAACAACGCTTGTACTATAGGTGCTAGATAACTGATATACTACTTAAATACTTTTAAATACATACTTATTATACATAGAACACCCAGACCCGTAACAGAAATTGAAATTCATAATTTCAATTTCTGCCCGGCCGGGAATCGAAACCGGAACCCGGAGCGTGGCAGACCGGCATGTTGATCACTGAACCACTCAGGTCGTCGAATGAGGATATATGAGGGTATGTAAGTACTATGGCTACGAAGAAACCAAGTTTGGGTAACTAAACAATTTATTTTTGTGCCAAAACGTTTTGTGGGTCTCTAACGTCTACCTCTAAAAAGTGGAATTTATCTTGTTCTAGATAACGTAAGATAACCTACTGCGCCCTCACAATCTTTTACAACTTTATTTATTTATTTATTTAATCGTTTATTGTACACAAAAATGGAAACAAATACAAAGCAAATGTAAACATGACACAAAAGGCACTACTTATTTCTATGAAGAAATTTCTTCCAGCAGGCCTACAGCAAAGAAAACGGAATGACTAGAAGCAGCTAGGACGTGCACAATAAGAAAAGTCCGGAAAGACGAGAAGTAAGCAAAGGAAGATCCGTAAATCCGTCAATTTTCGTTGGCACCCGATAACTGCGAGTATCGGAATCCTCCGGCTTAGCTCCTCATCTCTTTGCATATTGTGTTAAAAAGACAGCCTTCCAGTCCGTAGGATTGGGCTATTCAAGGACAGCTGTTTTATTTTGTAGCATGCAACTCGCTGTGGAAAGCAATAATAAAAAAAAATCATCACCTTGGCGTTAATGTACCGGTTGTGCTCTCACACATGGCCCGGGGTCAGCCTTGACCATGATCCGGGATTTGGCAAATCAGGTTATTACAGAAAACGATTCGACCGGATTGGATTCATGGTTACACATTCAGTCGCCTGAATGTGCAGGTTTTCTCATCGTAGAGCATCTGTTAGTGTTCAAGTAATGTACATAACTCAGAAAAGAGTCATTGGTACATGGCGGCAGTGGGATTCGAACCTGGTACCTCTCGCTTACGAGTCGGATATCGTAACCACTCAGCCACCGATGCTTCGATATGGATAGCAATAATACACAAACATCTTTTCGCATCGCATTTTGCACGCAGAAGCAGCTGCCTTAACTCTATTCTGAGTTATGTGCATTATTTGAATACTAACCGATGCTCTTACGGTGAGGGAAAACATCGTGATGTAACCGGCACATTCAGGCGACTGAATGTGTAACCATGATCCAATCTGGTCAGGGTACCCTGGTAGCAGGGTCACGGACATTAGATGGCAGTCGCTCCACTGTAATTATCTAATCTGCCAAATCCTGGATCATGGTCAAGGCGGACCCCGGGCCCTCGTGCGCGAGAGCAAAACCGGGCCATAACGACAATATTTGTAGAAGTTAATTGAGCTGCGTATGCCGAGCTCGTTAGGTGCAGAAGTTCGAAATACCTCAAAGTACGAAACGGTCACCCATCCAGTTCCTGGCCTCTGGCGTTGCTTAACTTTGGTTATCACTCGCAAGCACGCTGCCACGACCGCCCAGCAATGATACAAATGCAAAATTTTTTTTGTACCGCCAAGGTGGGAAACAAGCTTACGGCCTGCCTCATGGTAAGCAGTCACCGCAGCCTATGGACCTTTGCAATACCAGGGGCATCACTCACGCGTTGCCGACCCCGTAAAAACCTTTTCAACCATATATTACAGGAATTTATACCAATTGTATCCCGTCCACTATATTTGCGTGCACTCTATCACGACCCAACCCCAGCTGCGAATCCGCGCCGAAAACGTAAACAGCCCGTTAAAGGATCAGAGTCCATTTTTGACCCCGACCCTTTAAAACAAAGGGTCCGAAACGACCCCACCCTAAACGAAGAAGGCAGGCATAAAAAAGCTGTCGAGCGCATGTCGGGGTCGCGTACGAAAGGTTCTGTATCATACCTTCCCTTAGTTCTTAGATTGTACGATTCTATTATTTTATGCGAATTTTATTGTTGCACATTTCTCATATTATTTTTATGTCATTTTTTGTATTTTTAAATTAAATGTGATAATATATAACCGAAATCTTAACTGCATACTTTACATTTGACCAGTTTTGTTATCTGTTATAATATTTTGGTGCTTTTTGTGTGACAATTACGTTTAATTTCTGACTTTATAAATTGTTTGTTACAGGTAAACTGGCTGCGATAAACGAGTTCTTCAAAGGAGATCGCGACTCGGCAAGTGTAGTGTAAGACGCCCTCCGACCAGGTGGAATGACGATTTCCAGCTGCGGGTGGAAGCTGGATGCGGCCAGTTGAGAACTAGCTACAATCCTGATACTCCTTTTTAGACTCTTCCACATATATCTTCTCAAGCATTTGCGTTGGTCAATATTCTCTGCCCCTATGGGATATGCGCGTAAGTGTGTATGTAGGTATGTATGAATATAGATATAGCCCTGTGATTGGCCGATAAACAAAACGCCAAAAAATGGCAGTACATTAAAATTGGCTTGAACAAGCCAAACTGACCGTGTGTTATTAGATATTATGGAAGGACGTTATGCCGCTTGACGTTATATGGGGTAAATTTGGCGTGATCTAGATTATTTAATGATGCACTGTGCCACCATTGTGAGTGGCAACCATTAGTAATAGGGTTCCATTTTTACCCCACTCGCACGGATCCCCAAAAATGCTTTACGACCACAGAAACCTTTCCGCGGCTAATGCAAAAAGTTGTGTGGAAAAACAAACAATTTAAAACTGATAAGAACTGGAATGGGGAGATGACTCTCTACTGGAAACAGGATTCTGTTCAGTGACCTCATCACTGTGATGGCTCCATAAATTGCTTTGATTTGTAGAAGGCTGGTGGAGGGTGAATTGCAGGTATCAATATACATCGTATATTGTTTCTTAATTAGGAACATCATTTACACTAAAACACACACACACAAACATCCATATCGCCTTTCACAACCTATACACCTATTAGCCCTAGCTGATGTTTTTTTTTTAATTTTTTTTTTATCCGGCAGACAAACAGGCATGCGGGCCACCTGATGGAAAGTGGTCACCGCCGCCGACATCAGCATCACCAGGGATTATTATTTAGATACACAACCGCTACCTTTTATAGGTGAAGACATGTATGTACCCGACTGGGGCAGTACACCTGCAGTTCTGGTGACCTGAAACACAGACTCCCGTCTATTTTAGGCGCCAGTCTTCGCATGTGAAGAATAAAAACAAGGTTTCTTAAATACAATTTTTTTATTTATCATTCCGAACCGCATTATTCTTGCGAGATACGATTATTTTGCGACGATGTCCGTTATAGAAGATATTTGAGTAAGACTATGTATTTATTAACTCTATTAATACCCAATAATAATTGATAAAAAAAACAATATTAAGATTTTCAAACGCGATGATGGTCAGACAATTCCCCATACAAGCCTTTTCATTCTCTTCAGTATTAATAAGACAGGTGAATTAAACAGATTTACCCGTTTAAACAAACAAACTCAGTCAACAGCTTTCACAGCCTTACAAAGTCTTCAGCTTTCTCATGTTGGTATAGATATTCAACGACCTGAGCGGTTCAGTTGGTTGACATGCCGGTCGCCACGCAGAGGTCCCGCGTTCATTTCCCGGCCGAGCAGAAATTGAAATGATGAAATTTAATTTCTGTTACGGGTCTGGGTGTAGTACGTATAATGAAAATGTATTTGAAAAAAGTGTATACGTAGTTTATCAGTTATCTAACACAAGCTTTGCTTACTTTGAGGCTAGTTCGAAATCGATTGTGTACTTGAAAAGTCTCGTTGTCCGCCTTCGATGGTATGGCCACATGGCCAATTGCGTAGGTAACAAATAGCTGGTCATGCCACTCCCGCCAGGCACGGGAAGGAGAGGTCGGCCCAAGAAGTGATGGCTTGATTTCATTAAAAATGGCATGCATATAATAAACTCACCACCGAGGATACGGACACCGCTCCCTCGCGTGAAGCGAGAATTGAAAGAGAGAGAAAAAAAAACGGAATTTAATTCCAGGATGATGATGATGATGATGATGATGAAAGCTATTGGTTGCTAAATAATAATAGTCTTCATTCACTCACACGACTTCAATAACTTATCTTTAACTTTAGCTAGCCCAAACGAGATAGCTCAGAGAATGCAATCATTAGCAGGCAAGAATTAGAGTCAATATGGGCTCCTATAAACAGGTTTTAGTGCTACGGGTTTTACTCAGGCACATTTTACGATCGACGGTAGAAATTACCGGGTGCCAGAGATGCGTTCGCGAACTCGGAGTGTTGTAAAGTAGTGTATTACCCCACTTACCAATGCTCTTACGGTGAGGGAAAAAATCGTGATGAAAGCTGTGCATTCAGGCGACTGAATGTGTAACCATGATCCAATCTGGTCAGGTTCCCCTGTTATCGCGGTCACGGATAGTCGCTCCACTGTTATTACCTAATTCACAAAATCCTGGATCATGGTCAAAGTGTGCCCTGGGGCCACGCTCGAGGGCACAACCGGGACATTAACGCCAAGATGATTATACTACTCGTTATTGCCTCCTCCGCTCGCTAAAACTCATTACAGCGTGTCTAAGGTTAGCTGGAAGAGATCCCGCTGTGGGATAAGCTCGCATTTCCTTTGTAAGTATTTTCTTTTGTAAAGAGTTTACATAACGCTCCGTAAATTAATTTATTAAACAGTTAAATCGTAGTTACAATTATTTAATTTAGTTTGAATTTGGACTAGTTGTCATCAATTGTCGTTTTGTGATAAAAATCGTCTATCATAAACTGCGTTCTTAGCCGTGGAGTGCGTCGTAGTGTTTACCAGTGCTGTGTTGATATACCGTCAACACCTATTACAAAAAGTGATAGCCCGCGCGCGCATCGGAAAGTGACCCGTGTGCGGAGAGCACAATCGTGACGTTTGCTTGACGCCTTGTACCAGTGACGCGGCGCGGTTGTTTGCGGGTGATCAGCTGTTACAGAACGGACATTCTCAGTGGAGTAAATACTTAGTGTCTCTGAGAGACATTATTTTCCGTAAACTCATTTTTGTTGCATATATCTAATCTACAATGGTTAAATGCACAGCGTGTAACCAGGCTACCGGCGGCGCTGCTGCGGATATTCTCAAATGCTCACAGGATGGATGTAACAACCTATATCATTACGAGTGCCTCGGAGTGGCTAGATCCGCTTTCATTAAATTGACAGTAAAGCAAAAAGCGACTTGGAAATGCAAGTCATGCTCGCTACCCAAGGAGCGAAAGGGCGATAATACACCTATTCGTGCTGCGTTCTCCTCCCAGCCGACGGCCGAAGCACCGGCAGCTTCAAGCTCTAAACAGGATGCCGTAAAGACAGTGGATTCCTGCTTCCGACCTGCTGTACCTGCTTTTATGAACTCCCAAACACATCCTATCCCGTCAGAGGGCTCGGCGGTCACCGCGGAACCATCGCCGCTGCAACCTGTACAACGTGTGCAGCCTGTGCATGCCAACCTGCTGCTGGCCATATCCGAAAATAACGAGAAACTCATTTCCAAATTGACTGCACTTATTGATAGCAGGTTGACTGAAAATAGCAAGGCTCTGCAAGAGAGACAAGAAGCGATAATCCAACAGTATAGTAGCATGTTGGAGTCGTTGAACAAGTATAGTCTTCTGTACGATGAGACGATACGGGATATCAGCACGATCAAGACAGAGCTAAAGGAGGTGCAAAAGACAAGGAATGAGGTCACTGAGTTGCGGATTGCTGTCGACGACTTGCGGCAAGTCGTTAATAATTATGAGCAAAGGGATAGATTGCTTAATTTGGAAATTTTTGGCGTGCCAGAACGAAAATCGGAAAGAGTTGCTGATTTGATAGTCTCCATTGCGTCAGCGGTGGGCGTATCCTTGGACGGCAACGACATAACTTCGGCGATCAGAATACCTACTCGCAACACTGGTGGCCTCCCTAAGCCAATTATTGCCAAGTTTTCTAACTTAAATAGGCGTGACGAACTGCTGACTGCAGTTCGTAAGCAAAGGGGCATCAAGACCACAGACATGGGCATACCAGGAGACCCTCGCCAGATCCATGTTAATGAACACCTAACACCCACAAATAAGGCATTACTAAAGGACACCAAAGAAAAATGCAAGCAGCTGGGGTTTCAGCATTGTTGGACCCGCAACGGGAGGATATTTGTACGGCAGGCGGACAATTTTCCCCCACAACGGATAGACCGAAAGTCGCAACTCTTAGGTTTAAAAAAATCTGTAAAAGTAGTGTAATTCACAAGCATTATCTGTTCGCCAATCATATAAAATGTAAGTTATTGTTTTGTCAATGTCTCCCACATATTTTTGAGACACGTTCCTATTGTTTGTCTGCACACTATACACTACACATTACTTACATAAAAACTCACCATTGGATAAATACATACCTACTACATTGGATAAATACATACCTACTACATGGATGCCTACACCGACATTCTATTAGCATAACTATAATTCTTCTATATGACCCATTTTCGTACCTATCTTTATATTACTTTTACAAATGACACCATTAACTGTATACTTACAGAATACGCGCAGTATTAGGGGTAAAACTGTCCTATTTAGGCAGGGATTACTAAATAACGATTACGATGTTGTAGCCATATGCGAGACGTGGCTAGTGGATGGGGTCTTCGATTCCGAGGTGAGTGATACGCGCTACGACGTGCATCGCCGGGACCGGGCGTGCGCTGCGCGCGGTGGCGGCGTGCGTGGCGCGGGGCGGCCGCTCGGCGGTGGAGTGATGCTACTCACTCGCAGGTCGCTCGCCGCGCGCCGCGCAATGCAGCCCGACACAATGGGGCTGGAGTTAGTACACGTTGTTATAGGCGCGCGCGCTTTGAATTCCGAGTTGGACTTACATATTATATGTGCCTACTTACCTGGTGCTGGGTCTCGTCATGATGATCAGCTGCGCCGACTTATTATTTATTTACAAGCCGAGTGTACAACGAAGGCTCATTACTTATTGGTGGGGGATTTTAATTTGTCTAATATTATTTGGAATCCACGCTCAGGTGGTTTTTATGATCCCGGTGGAGTATCGGGCGAATGTCAGGAGATGTTTTTCGAGCACATTCACTCTAGTGGCCTATGTCAGTATTGTGGGGTGATTAATGGCAATGAACGAATTTTAGATATTGCCTTTTCCAACACGGAGGTAGAGGTTAGGCGCGTTAGGGACCCTATTATTCGGGAAGACTGGCCTCACCACCCGGCGCTTGAATTGAGTCTTATCAATATTGGTCTTACACATTTTAAGATACCCCCTAAACAAATTTTTAATTATAAAAAGGCTAATTACGATAACATTCACAGGGATTTAAGCGCCATCGATTGGCAACGGACTCTTAATAACGTGCCGCTGGATGAAGCCGTGCTTTTTCTAAACACCGCATTGAATACTGTTATTGATAAGCATGTCCCCCACTTTTATAGCACACCGGATGGTTATCCAATTTGGTACTCTAGAGCGTTGATACAGGTCATCAAAGAAAAATATAAATACCACTCACTCTGGAAGAGAACTGGCAATAGTTGCGACCGCGAAACATTTTCATTATTACGATCACGGCACAAAAAGTTACAGCGTCAGTGCTGGAATAAATATGCACAACAATGCAGCAAATCTATTGCCAAAAATCCAAAAACGTTCTGGAATTATACGAAGAGCCTGCGGCGTGATCGTGGCCTTCCGGCTGTAATTAACTATGGCAATCGCACTGGTGCTGACGGTCCCGAGATATGTGACGTTTTTCTGGAATATTTTTTGTCCGTTTACACAATCACTCCCACAAATTCTACTTCTTCATCCGGAAACACACACGTTAATTCGTTAGGTTATATGAGCTCACTGACGGTTACGGTGGACTTGGTTGAAAGGTATCTTCTCAAACTAAATATTAATAAGGGTGCGGGTAGTGATGGTTTTCCGCCTATTTTCATCCGCAACTGCGCTCGTTGTTTGGCGTCACCTTTGGCTATTTTGTTCCAAAGATCGCTGGCAGAGGGCTTTTTTCCAACTGTATGGAAACAGGCTTTTATAGTACCGATACATAAAAGTGGATCTAAGGTGCTCGCCGAACAATACCGCCCAGTTTCTATACTAAATATCTTTAGTAAAACTTTTGAGAAGATGGTGTATGACCAGGTCTATCCGATAGTCGCGCGTAGTATTCCACCCACTCAACACGGCTTTATGCGTAAGCGTTCAACTGTAACTAACCTGACGGAATTCGTGGACTCTATTGCCGGCTTTATGGATGAGGGCCATCAGGTTGACGTCGTGTACACCGACTATTCTAAATGTTTCGACCGATTAAACCATAACACCATTTTATATAAACTGGAGCAGGTCGGTGTGCACGGTGATCTTCTTCGTTGGTTCGAGTCATACCTTCGGAACAGGAGCCAGGCTGTTCGGGTGGGATGTTATCAATCACGTTTTGCACCCATCCCTTCTGGGGTACCACAGGGCTCCCATCTGGGTCCTCTTCTTTTTAATATTTGTTTATTCGATTATGTATCTTGTTTCCGTTATGCGTATGTCCTCATGTATGCTGACGACACTAAGATCTATATGCCGATAAAATGTACGACAGACTGCTTCAGATTGCAAGAGGATCTGGACAGGGTGTCGGCATATTGCGAGCGAAACAGCCTGGATCTAAACGTAAATAAATGTTTGACAATCACTTTTACAAGAAAGAGAAGCGTTATACCCACTTCGTATAGGCTCAACAATACCAAAATTGAACGCACTGAGCAGGTTAAAGATCTCGGCATAATTATAGATTCAAAGTTAACTTTCTGTGCCCACTATGAATCGATTGTCGCGAAAGCGATAAGAATGTTGGGCTTCATTTTCAGGACAGTTAAGCCTCTGAACTCGGCGCCTGCTTTTAAAATACTTTATTTTGCATACGTCAGGAGTGTTCTGGAGTATGCATCCCCTGTATGGTCACCGATCTACGCTATCCACCGTGCTGGACTGGAGTCCATACAGAAATCCTTCGTTAACAAACTTAACATCATATCGCACACGATAACCACAGATTATACAGCTGGTCTAAGTTCACACAAAATCTGTTCATTGAAGGACAGGCGCCTAGTGGCAGACTTGAAACTCCTATATGACATAGTTCATTGCGGAGTTGATAGTCCACAACTATTGTCACGGGTTTTGCTGTGCGCTGGAGACCCGCGCGCGCGCCGCGGGGGCCGGTGGCCGCGGCTACTCGACCACCGTCGTGCGCGCAGCGGCTATGCCTTAGGTTCCCCAATCAATAGGGCCATAGACCTGTACGAGAAGCACGTCTCCGGTTCTCTCGATATTTTCCATCTCAGTCGTGTGCAATTTTCAAATGGGGTTCTCAAGTTTTTCCAGTCACAGTGAAGGATCCTACACAAATACACACACACACACACACACACACACTCTCTCACACATACACAAACACACACACATATACATATACATACAGAGTCAGTGGGAGAAGGACAAATATATGGGCGCATGAATCAATCTATGTATATGTAAGCTTTTTTTTTTGTCATTAGGTTATAATACTGTTAGACGGTTTGATACTCAAAATTTTAAACCGCGGTTTTGTTATTGGCATTGCAACTTTGAATTGTACAAGTTATAATTAAATTTCATTGCTGTAAAACTGTATGGAAATAAATAAAAAAAAAAAAAAAAAAAATACATAAAAACATTATTTTCTTTTTACTCTGGAGGAAGCGCAATACCATTATGGTTTATTGATGATGATGAGTATCTTACGAAAGGTACGCGAAGAAATAATAAAACCTATAGTTCTACATACATACATAAAGCTCACGCCTGTTAGCCATAGGTGGGCTAAGCAGAGACTATAGACCCTCCCTAGCCTCGCATCCACAACTCTTTTCATAAATCTCCTCTTATTCTTGCCACTTCGAACCCCAGCTTTTTAGAGAACATTACTTCTGTAGATGATAAGAAATTGCAGCCAATATCAGAAAGGGGGCAAGTGGCAGCAAACTTCTTTTTTTTTATACCAGTCAGGTGTCAAACAAGCTTGCGGCCTGCCTGATGGTAAGCAGTCACCGCAGCCTATGGACGTAATACCAGGTGCATCACCCACGCGTTGCCGAGCCAATAAAACGTTCCAACTGGAATGACTTCCAATTTCTGTAGATGATAAGAAATTGCAGCCAATATCAGAAAGGGCACAAGTGGCAGCAAACCTCTGAATGCGTCCCTGTACAGAGGAAGATTGCGCTGCAGAGAATCTGGAAATTTTGTACAGAGACGCACTGTACATTTTAATTAAAGTATTTTGTCAAAGGCAAGGCCTCGAGGCTGTGCTACAAATAATGTTGCCAATCTGTTTTATTGCCCCGTTTTTTGGTCGGGAGATGCTTTTAGATGGCTTCATTGGGGGTTTAGATCGATCGGTCGTAAGCCTTGGGAAGTGTAGAGTCAAGTATTCTTGCATTCGATCTGGGATTAAGATGGTGGGAAGGTTTCGTGGTTTTGGTGGTATTGGTATGGTGGCTTGTCATGTTTGATCAGGATTCATGATCTACTTTTGACGGAGGGTTTGATGATAGTTTTGATAATCAAATATGAAAAGCTTATATTGTTTTTATCTTTTTTTTATACCACTAAGGTGGCAAACAAGCTTACGCTCTGCCTGATGGAAAGCAGTATTTACTGCTGTTTTGATTTTCTTATTACTTTCGGCGAGCATTTCTTATATATCAATAACAATTAACTCTCATGGGTCCCAGTACTGTTCAACCAGTCTCCGGGTCCAAAGCGGTAGACCTTGGTCAACCTCGCTTCGCCAACGGTTAGAAGGCAAGCCAAACGAATGTAGAGCTCGTTGCGGTGCCGAACGTCCAACTAACCTAAAGTTCGAAGTTCAAACGTCGAAAAGGTCACCCATCCAGTCGTGGACTATGTTTCAATTACAATTTATTTCCTTAACAAGCAATTTACACGCCAAATGTTCTTATAATTACGCTTTGATATTAAGCCAAAATACATTACAGTTGTAATTGTTGTTAAATAATTTTCGATTTTAATATAGAAAAAAGTCTTCAAGGCTAGGCTGAATAGGGTAAAGTTCCTAGACAGGCATGCTCCATCTTCGGCCGCATCGTCACTTTCCACCAGTTCAGATACCTGACTAGTATGAACAAAAAGAAACTTTTTTCGGTTCATATTAAAAGTAAACAAGGCACATATCCAGCATCGAACATATTAAATTATATGAGGTTTGTGTTTAAAAAAGATAAATGATTTAATTGAATAAACTCTCCTACACAAAGCTTAGCGAATTTATTGCCTGTGATAAAATCTAGTCAAAAATGTTATTCCATTTCAACTTACTTTTGGCTTCAACTTTAATTATGTTTCCAAACGGATTTCAAGCTGAAAGACTTACATGAGAGTTAATTAGTTTTCAAGTTTTAATTAGCTTTTTAATTAAACGCAACTATAACTTAGATACGGGGTGAATTAATGGGAGCATGTAAGATTTATAAATCTAAGTACTTGTAGATAACAAAAGGAAAAGTTGACTGATTAAAGTACTAGGTTTTATATAATTTCTTTCACCTTAATTAATATCATCTCATAAATAGGTCATCATCATCATCATCATCTTGGCTTTACGGCACGCTGGCTGCGCCCCCGCACGGCACGCGAAGGCCCGGGGTCCCCCTTCCTGCTACTCTCCTGGCCCACCTCGCTCGGTCTTCGGCATCGTTAATAGTGAGCTTATTGGCACGATTATCATTCTTGACTACGTAAAGCCATCGCTACTTGGGACGGTCTCTCCTTCCCGTGCCCGGCGGGGGCGGCATGGCCATGCACTTGTTCCCCACGTAACTTGCCGGTCTGCGCAAGACGTGGCCATACCATCGAAGGCGGCATTCTTGTAGCTTATCTGCGATGTCACGGACACCAAGGCGAATGTGTCACCTGCTAAATAGGTATTAGTGACTAATGGTTGTACCGCTAATTTTTCATTTTCATAATCTACGCAGTGATAAACGAGTGATGGTAGGTGGTAACTGTCGTCCATAACATCTACGACTCATGCATTTAGGTTGCAGACAACAAATATGCAGAACCGCAAATGCGTAGTCACTGTGAGGACTAAGACGAAATGCTCTATGCGTATAATTGCGCTGGCTACCTTATCATTCAAACCGGAAGACAACAATGGTACCATTGTTGCTTGGCGGCAGAAATAGATAAGGCGGTGGTGCTCACCCAGGCGGACTCCTCAGGCTTGATAAAGTTCTACCTCCTGATAAAAACACATGACAGCACAGCTTGTACAAGTGTGCCCGCGAGGGAGCCCTTGTTTCCTTCTCTGAATATAAAGATGAAAGAGATAGCAAAATTTATGTCGCGTCTTTTCTCGCTAGTCGCGCGCGAGAGCAAACTTGTTCTAGCCTGCAAGGCGACATGTTTGCTCGATTCATCATCACAGGGCCTTTCCCACGTAAGGGGAGGTTATTGCCGTAATCTCTACGCTTGGCAGGAGGGTTGGAGATCGTAGTGTTATAAATATAACAATGGACAACGCTGCTACCCATTGCCCAGTCTAGGGAGACTCAGATGTTTTACCTCGAAAATATTAGTCGCCTCGTACGACACCTACGAGTGTAAGGGGTCGATGCTGTTCTACTCTGTCGGACACCACACGGCTGTGCAGGACACGGTTTGCTCTATTACCTCAATCTATTAAAAAAACAGATTTTAAATTCGCAATTCCAATTACTGACACTCCACCACATTACTCCCAATCAATTACTCAGCCAGGGTTTCTCCCGCAGCCGCAAATCATGTTGAAAGCTTGACAAAACAGATTCCGAACCGAACGCCGCGGTCTCTATACGGCGCCGTTAGAATTCACTTACGTGGCACTCGCGTTATGTTGCCACAGTTGGCTGTGCGCTCTCACCTGAGGCTTTGGTGGAAGTTATAAGTGGCGAGTATTTAGTTGAGAAATTGCGATGGACGTTCCAAAGACTATAAATAGATACGAATGAAGAAGTAGGCGCAATCAAGAAGCGATGGATTGACAATAATCAGTGACATCGACAAGTAAACAAAAATTTAATTGATTTTGATAACGTATTTTAAGGGCATGTTCCGGGTTTTCTACCGCGGGCCTTTGTTGATGATAGTAACCGCCATAGTTTAAAACATCATGTTCGATGACGTAATCTTGAACATATGACCAAACTACGTTTATATGGAGCGCATTCTAGCGTCCACGGCAAACACTTGTCTTTACTTTAGTTATCGGTTTCAAAATCTCGCTACAACTAGTCTAGAATATCAATTAGAAATATGTACAGTGAGGCTCTCACACGTAACAGCAGACCAGAACGCCGAATCATCTAAAAACGTCGCCGAATACCAACCACCGCTAATGGCCAATCTATACCGGAATTGCTGTACGCTTCCCGCCGATTCCCCCAGCTTGGCTGCCAAAGTTAGGGTTTACCTTCAGATTGTTAGCAATCGCACCTCAGTCAGCGGTTTGTGTTTGTGATTCCAAACAGAGGAGCTTCTGTAGTTTTACTTTATTCCCAGAAGAGCTGACGCTACCGACTGACCGGTCGGGGGCATTCGGGGGTAGTTTCGCTCGGTCTGCACTGAACCGGTTCTCGCCGGTTTGTATGAAATGCGGAATCAGTATTTTTGTGTCAGATTTTTTTATGCTTAATAACGATAGAAATATCGACACTTTATTGCCGTGCAAGAAGTCCCGGGTTCGATTCTCGGCCGAGCAGAAATTGAAATGTAGAATTTTAATTTAAATTTTTAATAAAACACATGTAAATATGTAAGTAGATTATCAGTTTAGCACCCATAACATAAGCTTTGCTTACTTTGAAGCTAGGTGGCGCTGTGTGAATTTGTGCAAGTATATTTATTTATACATTTATTTATTACCTATAAAGTTACATGGAGCTCTTTAAGAAAGAGGTAACCTATAACCTAAGCCAACTGCTTACTATTAGGCGGGATGGTACGATAGCAAAGTCGACGGATTTTTCTTCAAATTTCGCTAAGCATCTCTCTTCTGTAGGCCTGCTGGAAGAAATTTCTTTTAGAAATAAGTAGTGCCTGTTGTGTCGTCTAAATGTATGATGTATCTCTATGTATTTTACTGTGTGCAATAAACTGTTAAATAAATAAATAAATAAGTACTCCAATGCAACGGTAATCTTGGCGTTAATGTCCTTGTGCTCTCGCACCTGCCTGGGGTCCCCCTTGACCATGATCCAGAATTTGGCAGATCAGGTTATTACGCCTGCAATCTGACCTCCGTGACCCTGTTAACAGGAAAACCTGGGTTACACATTTAACCGACTACCGTGCGCGTTTCATCGCGATATTTTAACTCACCGTAAGAGCATCGGTCAGTACATAACTTTATATTATATAAAGTTATGTACATAACTTATTGTACATAACTTTATATAATAGTCTTTGGCACATAGCAGCTACCGCAATGCAATGCTAGCAATAGCGTAAAAGCATTACAGAACAGCCGTTTACCCCAAAACAGAAGCCTGCACAACTTTAATAACAGCCAAGAAAACATAACATGAGAACATAAACCGGGCAATAAACCGGGCACTTGTTTATAAGCCAGATATAACTAGATATAACCGGTTTATTCTAGCTAACGCAATAAAATTTACGTCATTTATATTGCACTAAACATTATAGCGTGCGTTATGAGATAATATATTGCTTTATACTGCTTTTAACTGGGGTTCGTCTGCTTTAATGTTCTTTTGATGCGTCGAAGCGGACCCCGGGCCCTCGTGCGCGAGGATAACCGGGACATTAACGCCAAGATGGTGTACTTCGCAATTCACTGATTGATTAGGTCTCCCTCAATGCTCGTAGACCGGTCCTCAGTTCTGTGCATAGTTAACTCAGTTTTTCAGTAACACATTGCCAAATTTTTAACCCCCGGGGAAAAAAGAGGAGTGTTATAAGTTTGACGTGTGTATCTGTGGCTTTGTGTAGCTGTGTATCTGTCTGTGGCATCGTAGCCCCCGAACGGATGGAGCGGTTTGGATGCGGTTTTCTGTATTTGAAAACCAGTTAATCGAGTTCAATAGGTTCAGTAGTTTAGAAAATATTTGAGTATATGTCAACTTGGGTAAGGGTTATTTGACTTTTCTGCCGGGTAAGTTGTGGCGTCTATTCTATCATAGACATAGACATAGACATAGACGTATCTTTATTTGGTCCAATAACACATTTAAAAAAAAACTTAAAACTAACATAATAAGTACATAATAAGTATCACGCTCTACGAAACGGACTTATTCATTTATTCATTTCATACACATAACAGATAACAGCCACTTAAGAATTTTATGGTTATAACAGTTTCGAGTCCAGACTGAAATTACTGAACAGACTTAATCAGCTGATACTATTTATTTATACATAATTAGCAATACGCACAAATCCGTCATTACCCTCTCGAGACAACCACACGGCGTCCATTTTTGGTCGGCGTTTCCCAGCTTCAACGGGTGTTTCAAGTTCCGGGTTGACCCAAAAATATCACTGGCGGTCGGCTCTTCGAGAACTCTGCGCAGATTTTTCCCCAACATTGATGGATTGTCAAAGTTTGCTAATTCCGGTGTTAACGAAGACTCCCCCTTCCTTTTCCCGAAATAGGACCGAAGATTTGCCAGCGACTTTTAGAGCGTCGGTAGCCGGGCGGTTGAGTATCCAACTCGTAAGCGAGAGGTACCGAGCTCGAATCCCGCTGCGGCCATGTACCAATCACTCTTTTCTGAATTATGTACATTAGTTAAATACTAACCGATGCTCTTACGGTGAGGGAAAACATCGTGATGAAACCTGCAAATTTAGGCAACTGCATTTGGTCCACATGACACAATCTGGTCAGGTTCCCCTTGTTTGCAGGGTCACGGAGGTCAGATGGTAGTCGCTCCACTGTAATTATCTGATCGCCAAATCTTGAATCATGGTCAAGGCGGTCCCCGGGCCCTCGTTCTCGAGAGCATAACCGGGACATTAACACCAAGATGATTATTTTTATTTATTATCTGCTAGCGGCTTTACCACAGTTTTTTTTAATCATCACACTGTTGGGCACCACGCGAAGGCTTAAAGGACCTTTCTCGCTCGTACGATTCGGATGTGGAATGAGCTGCTAACCAGTGTTTCCTTTGGCCTATGACATGGGATTGTTCAAGAGGTCTCTTCAAAGGCGGGCAACGCATTGGTGACTCCCTTGGTGTCCATAGGCGGCGGTGACCACTTTCCATCAGGTGGATCGCAGGCCTGTTTGTCTGCCGTTTAACAAAAATAAAATCACAGCCCATAACACTCCACTGCAGGACTTAGGGCCCACGAAAGGGGACGTTGTTACCATAATCTCCACGCTTGGCAGGCGGGTTGGAGATCGTTGTGTTATCAATGTAATAATGGAAAACGCTGCTGCTCATTTTCCAGCCCACAGGGACTCTAGGAGTTTTGCCTTGAAAATATTAGTCGCCTTGTACGACACCCACGAGTGTAAGGTGTTGATTCAATTCTACTCTACCGGAGACCATACTTAATTTTATTTAATAGGTACGGCAGGCAAACAGCCATGATGGAAAGTGGTCACCGCCGCTAATGAACATCAACAACACCAGGGGCGCTACCAATGCGTTGCCCGCCTCTAAGGACACCTCTGATATACCTCTTGAACGATCCTTTGTCATAGTCCAAAGAAAACACGGGGCTTGGAGCTCATTCCACGTACGAGGAAGTGGTACACTGGTAGAAAGTGTGCCTGGGAGAGAGGTCCTTTGGAACCGCACAGTTATTGTATTTCGTATTCAGAAGATGTGTTTCGTATGTATGTAAAGGCCTCGTCAACTTGAAGGACCATATGTATTCACAGCAGAAAATATATCACAGACGAAATTGCTTGCTTTGCTCAATCCTTTCCTACTTTATTTGTAGGAATTTATGGATGTTTGGTTGTCTGTTACTCCTTCACGCAAAAACTACTGAACGAATTTTGATAAATTTGGGAGCAGTATAGCTTAAACCAAGATTTGAACATTGGAAGAACGTGAAAAAAAAAGTGAGCGCCGGGGCTTATAAGGAGATGAAGAGGTTGGCAGACAGGAGAGAGGAGTGGCGATTGCTCCACCGACAAGAGTTAGACTCTTAAAATTTAATATATGATGATGATGATGATAGCTTATAGGTTGTCCAAAACAGTACGCAGGCTATAATTTATCCAGATATTCAATGTCGTTCCCGCGGGAGCGAGTCTGGAGACTGGAACGTAATAATCGAATTTCACGCGGACGAAGTCTCAAGCAAAATATATTTATAGTAAAATGGAATGTACAAAAGCTTTATTTAGATTATTTTATTTATCATCGTATACGTAATTTCTTAGCCGCGTTTTAAAATAATTTTTAAAACACTTCCGCTATCGCACCACTTTATATTTAAACACGAATTTTGTGCCCAGTGAAGCATTGGCGACACTAAAATTAGTGTCGCCCATAAGATCTCTGTTGTGCAGCGATTACTCACCCTTCACATAACTGAATCAAAAAGCAAAATTATCAAAGTGGAATGTATTGCTCATAGAATAAGGTCAATTATTGTATAACGCCTTTTGGGAAGCGAAGCGACGTGTAACATTATACATATAAGTCATACAAAAATGGACCTTATTCCATGAGGAATACACTTTGATCTTGCTCCGTCACAGTACGGACTACGATTCTGGTCTGATGTTTGTATTTGTGCCGGCTACCATTCCAAACCAGAACACAACAATGCGGGCATTGTTGCTTGACAGCAGATATAGATAACTTACCCAAATAATAATAATAAACATTTTATTTCAGGCATTATAAAGAATTACAAACTTTAAACAATTTTAACAAGCCCATATTTTGTTAGTAATCATCTTAAAAACTAAGAGTTACTTATTTCAGTTTCTTTATTTCCCCCTTACTGCGATCCTAGTAATATCCTGGCGGAATCGTAACCACTGGGGTCCGTATTAGAACTATTTATCCTTTTCAATTGGCTCCCACACAACTCCTACTACCATGCGACGTCTATTCTTTCTAAAATCGGTAACAATAAATAATAATAAATAAAATACACTAATTCGTACAGCGCCATCTAGCCCAAAAGTTAGCAAAGCATGTGTTATGGGTGTTAGATAACTGATAAACTACTTATACTTATACTTTTTTAAATACGTCCTTGTTATAGATACTACACCCCCGTAACAGAAATAAAATTTAAATTTAAATTTCTGCTCGGCCGAAAATCGAACCCGGGGCCTCTGCGTGGCAGACCGGCATGTTAACCAACTGAACCACTCAGGTCATCAAGCTGCCATAAAACTCCTAATTCCATGCGACATCTATCCTTTCCAAAATCGGTAACAATGTTGTTACAGGCCTATATTTTAATAGGACAATGGCGTGCCTGCCTTCATCAGTGTGTAATTGTACGCGTTAATGCCATAGGAGACCCTTGATAACGCCATAGCTTTGATATGGAGTGATTTGAGTGGATTGGTTAGTATGATTTAAATCGCCACGTGTGTCTGTGTATCTGTCGCTCTGTGAACTTATTTTTTATTTTCAATTCAATGAAACTTTATTGATAATTGGAATAAAAATTTACAAATCCATAAGATAATTAAGCATTGAATACATGTCATGTTAAATTAAAGTCAATAATAAATGTCTGTATATCTGGGGCTCTGTGTATCTGTGGAGGTGTGTCTGTCTTTGGCATCGTAGCTCCCGGACGGATAGACCAATTTTGATGCGGTTTTCTTTATTTGAAAGCTAATTAATCGAGATGGTTCTCAGCTATGTTTCATTAAAATTGGTTCAGTAGTTTAGGAAATACTTTAGTATGTAAACTAGGTCGAGGATTATCCGACTTTTAAGCTATTGCATAGCTTTTATCGCGGGATTTGAGCGCGTCGACCATTGATCTACTGCGGCGACCGAATCAAGAAATTCCGTAACGAAATAATCTAACACCCCCCACTCCGACCGGCACAGCGGTGCGGCGTTGAAAGCCGTGCATCGTCTAACGTCGTTTCAGTTCGGCAGACTTCGGCACGGTGTTTGTGTGCGTGCGACTAGACGTATGCGTGTAGACTAGCTGCTAACTGCTCATAACTGATTCTATCTCTTTAAGACACAATGCTAGGTGAGACAGCGTGCTTTTTGGCCGCGTCCACGAGCGAGTTCGAGCCCGCGACTAGTTGAACCTTAACGTGTATGTATATGGTTAATATCAAAGAAAAAACTTGAATTAATATCAAAGAAAAAAAAATACTGTAAAAATAAAATAAATAAATAATTATAATTGCATAAGTTGATAAAAAATGCTATGCAATAGCTATACCGCAGCAGACCCCGAGTGCCACACGTATTTTTTTTGTAGGTTATTTATCCCCGTGTCGTTCAAGGCGACTAATGTCTTCGAGGCAAAAGATCATGAGTCTCCGTAGGCTGGAAAATGGGCAGCAGCATTTTCCATTGTTATATTTATGCACTGCGATCTCCAACCCGCCTGCCAAGCGTGGAGATTATGGCAATAACCTCCCCTTCTGTGGGAGAGGCCCTAAGTACTGCAGTGGACTGTTACGGGCTGTGATGATGTAACATTAGTTTCAACGGAAAAATAAAACTTGCAGCTCCTAATGGCTTATCACAACCGCCTTACTACCCAGTACATGTGCCATAGTAATCTCCCTGGATCTGAAATCCCATAAAAAACCCATCGAAATAGGGTCACGCCTTATATCCGGGCATTATTTTATTGGGGCACGTCTTGAAATATCACCTTTTTGGGCATATCGCATTCGTGGTGCGACATCCCTATCCCCATTGATAAATTACCTACCCTAACCTAACCTTTTGTAAAGGAAATTCGACTTTAATGCAGCGGGATAAGATCGAAATCTCTTCGCGAAATATGTAGGGTTGCCACCATTGGAATGGGGGACGTATTCCGTTCGCGTTAGAGGCGATTTTTAATTGGAAATTGTTTTTCGTTTACAATCCTCGCTGGTGGACAATTTTCGATCTTATTCAAATTGGCTAAGGTTTATTTTTATTCACCTAAATGGGAAGCCTTGACGGAAGATAATTTATATGAGCCTGAAAAGGAGATCGAAGAAATTTCTTTCTGTAGCGAAGCTTTTCGGAAAAGCTTAGTGTAGCTTTTATCTGTCCTAAGCACGTGTTTTCCACTTAGATAGCAAACATAATTATGGTACGAAATACAGTATTTTTAACCTCCGTCGAAAAAAGAGGGGTGTTATAACTTTGATGTGTGTATCTGTGTATCTTGGTGTATCTGTCTGTGGTATCGTAGTTCCAGAACGGATGGACCAATTTTGATAAGGCTTGCAATGCTTACCTTACCAATCAACCACCGACACTCCACCGCTTGACCTCCCCGTAGCCCTAGCATTCATACAATACGGAGGTCATTTAAAATGGTAACGCGGGCAAAAGTTAAACTGTCGTAACTCAGAAAAGAGTCGAACCTAAACCCTAAACTCCACGAAGTCTTTCAGTACATTAAAAGTGAAATTAGAGACACCGCAAATCAATTAAATATACAAATGGCACAAAGAACCCGTCTAACAAAACACTGCAGAGACCAAAGGACCTTATTTTATTAACTTAGGAACATTTACAAAGAACTCCTTTAAATTTCCCTGCTCCAACAAGTTTTCTAAGAAAAACGGTTTAAGGATTCTTTTGACTGGATTTTCGGTGAATTTTCTTCGGAGACACTCGATTTTCTTGGTATTTTAATTCGATTCTCGAAAGGGAACAGACGGCTTTCTATTTTTGATGCGACCGTCAGTGTGGAGCGATTAATATTTTATTTTAAGCTTGTCGAATCCGATGTTGGTATTATTTTATTAAAACCAATGACAAATTACAAGCGAACTTCAAGAGGTATCAAAAATAATATTCATCTTGGCGTTAATGTCCCGGTTGTGCTCTCGCGCATGAGGGCCCGAGGTCCGCCTTGACCATGATCCAGGATTTGGCAGATCAGGTAATTACAGTGGAGCGACTACCATCTGACCTCCGTGACCCTTATCGTGCGTAAACGAGGTTTCGAGTCAATAGACTAGAATAGAAGTCAATGACTCCTTTCTGAGTTATGTACATCAGTTGATATGCTAACCGATGCTCTTACGGCGAGGAAAAACATGGTGATGGAACTTGCACTTTCAGGCGACTAAATGTGTAACCATAATCCAATCTGGTCAGATTTCCCTAGCAGGGTATCGGAGGTGAGACGGTAGTCGCTTCACTGTAATGATCTGATCTGGCAAATCCTGAATCATGGTCTGGACGGACCCCGGACCCTCGCGCACAACCGGGACACTAACGCCAAGATTTTTAAGCTATTCCATAGCTTTTATCGTGGGCTTTGAGCGTGGCGACCGAATCAAGAAATTCCGTAACGAAAAAAACCTAACACCCCCCACTCCGACCGGCACAGCGGTGCGGCGTTGAAAGCCGTGCATCGTCTAACGTCGTTTCAGTTCGGCAGACTTCGGCACGGTGTTTGTGTGCGTGCGACTAGACGTATGCGTGTAGACTAGCTGCTAACTGCTCATAACTGATTCTGTCTCTTTTAGACACAATGCTAGATGAGACAGCGTGCTTTTTGGCTGCGTCCACGAGCGAGTTCGAGCCCGCGACTAGTTGAACCTTAACGTGTATGTATATGGTTAATATCTAAAATAAATAAATAATTATAATTGCATAAGTTGATAAAAAATGCTATGCAATAGCTTTACCGCGGCAGTCCCCGAGTGCCACACGTATTTTTTTATTTACATAATTTCCAACCTCTACAATAATGTACAAGACAGTTAGCTTTCACTATTTTGCAAGTCGTCTCCGTGACTGAGGTTATTCGGTTGCATATAATTGACGACCAAATTCAAGCAAAATGTAGCCAAGGCTTTGCAGTAAAGTAGGGCTGGAAGTAGACTTTAACAGTTCTGAAACAATTTAATGTCCTTCCCACCCATTTCAGTCCACTAACACATACCACAAAGATAACTTTTCACATTTTGGCAAGCTTTCTCTGCAATTAACCTCTTCAAATCGTCCAAGGCTCATAAGAAAAATAGGTTAAAGATTCATATGCAAACTTAGTTTTGCTATTCAAAAAAGTCAAAATGTACTACAAGTGTTCGTTCCGAGTGTTTCTCCGACTGCAAATACAAGTTTGTTTTCCCAACGATTTGGTTTTGGTCGGTTAAGAAGGAACAATTTAATTCCACATTTTACGCAAGTCGCTGTTGCACATGGAGTAATGTATTAAGTTTGTTCGTAACGTTGTTGTCTCGTGAATTGCTCCTTAAACGTTTATTCCGAATTTTTGGGAAAAATTCTACTTCGTACGTACTCACTATCCTGGTTGTGCTCTCATGCGGGCTCCCCCGCCTTGACCATGATTCAGGGTTTGGCAGATCAGACGACTCCTTTACCCTGTTATTTTTTTCATGTAATACGGCACACTAACAATCATGCCGGCAACCTGATGGTGCGTGGTCACCGCCGCCTATGGACATCAGCAATACTAGAGGCGCTACCAATGCGTTGACCGTCTCTAAGAAGACCTTCAATTTACCTCTTGAACATTAACAGGGGAACCTGACTAGGTTGGATCATGGTTGCACATTCAGTCGCCTGAATGTGCAGGTGTCCTTGCAATGTCTTCCCTCACCTTAAGACATTGTAAGGACACTGCATCGGGCATCGGTTAGTTCAATACATAACTCAGAAAATGTTACTGGTACATGTCGGCACTGGGTATCAAACCCAGTATCTCTCGCTTACGGGGTCGCTAGCCATTACGCCACCGATACTCTGTATGTTATATTTCGTTCAGTTCACAAATACTCTTCTCTTTTTTTTTTATTTTCCTGCGTCATGGCTATTCCTCTGACTGGTTCTTAACTAGCAATGTATTGTAAATGAGCTATTCCTAACCACTCTCTGTTGCAATATCTGGTTACTTCATGAGTTCACGAATACTAATGCAAACAGTTAGTCAAGGCTGTCGTTCCCAGAGTTTACTGTGAGCTACGCCCCTAACAGTTTCTGTACCCGCAGCACAATTTACAGCTTGGAATCCGCCCTTACTTAATCTAAAGCAAACATCGCCTTATCCTTTTAAGTTATGCTAAGCTAACAATATAATATTACTTACTTAAACAGCTTTGGTGTGAATTATAAATTTACTGTCAACTATATTATAGACCAGCTCAAGTCGACCCCTAATGAACGCGGTATCGAAGAGTAATGCTTTGAGAATTATGGAAGGAGAGGGGTCAAGTGTGGCTGGTTATGCTAAGTCTATTAAGGTCCGTGCCCCATGTTTTAGGTTTTGCTTCAAGAAAGGGTCTATTATTAGAACTGAGGGTATCCAAATTTAGATAAAGGGTTGTAAGCGTAAGCGTAAGAGGTGCTACGTCATCAACACTACGCCTTGATAATTTTAATACACCTTATTATCCCAAAAATAATGGGCTTTTATAAACTTACTAGGAAGATAAGAAAGCTCATTGCCTCCCACAAGGTAGGTCGACGAGTGACGCCCTGGTAAAGATCACTGGTACCAGCTGGAGGCGGAAGGCACAGGACCGGCCGCCGTGGAGTTCTCTGGGGGAAGCCTATGCCCAGCAGTGGGCGTCTTTCGGCTGATATGATGAAACTTACACGTGGATGCGGCGCGACTTTGTTCACGTGGCACTCCTACACTATCGTACCCCCATCCTACCACTACCCCTACCCTACCGTACACTAAATCTATCCGACAACTACAATACATCTATTCTACACCTACCCTACCCCTACTTTACCCCTACCTACCCTTTTTCTTGCTTATAAACCTTCCTCTTGAATCACTCTATCTATTGCTGTTAACCGCATTAAAATCCGTTGAGTAGATTAAAAGATCTAAACGTACATGATACAGAGAGACACACGGTGGGAAGCGACTTTGTTTTATACTATATATGATATAGAAGTATAGTATGGAGACATAGACATAGACAAATCTTTATTTGACCCAAAGATGCACCCAAAAGTCTGAAGGATAAATAATATAACCGACAAAAATCGGAAAACATCCGACAAAAACCATCTACACTCAAATATTTCCCGAAATACTAAACCGATTTCAATGTAAATAAAAACAATCTAGATTTAGCTGGTTTTCAAATAACGAATATCCATTGAATTCGGTCTACACAGGCAACGTTTGTATTTTTACTAAATAGCATCCAGAATATTTTAAAAGCTTACTGATGTTAGCCTCAGGGCATAACGAGCACAATATTTTACAAATTTATTGAATAAACCCTTATACAAAGCTTACATATATGAGAAAAATGTTGTTTTGTATAATAATCTCCCTAATGATATTAAGTTACTGGAACTGGACTGGACTTTAGAAATAAATTAACACAATGAATGAATGAAAAATTCTTTATTGCATATACATCAAATAAAAATAAAACAGAGGAAAAAAAGAAAAGCAACCGGCGGTCTTATCACTTAAAGCGATTTCTTCCAGGTAACCTTAGACAATGGTTTGTTACCACGGTTAGTAACCCGATAATATGTGTAGTGAATAACCACGAAAATCTTAAAACCTATAATTAACACAATGTCTTCTAGAATAAACTGTTTACCTATATGATTTAAAAAGATACTTTAATCATAAAAAAATTAAAAAAAAAAAAAAAACGGTGTAATATTAAAGACATAATACTATTTATAGGTTAATCTAATATCTAATTGACAAGAGAAATATTATTTTAATTGTTTTATAATACCTAATTTTAGCTATTTTGATATTTCTATGCCCAGAACTGGGCTAAACAAACATTATAAAACCTTTATGTATTGTATGCGTGTTACTTTTTTTATATGTCATACAGCAGACAAACAAGCAAGCGGGCCCCCTGATGGAAAGCGGTCACCACCGCCCATGGGCATCAGCAACACCAGGGGATCCACCAATGCGTTGCCCGCCTCCGCAGAGACCCCCAATATACCTCTTGAACGATCCCATGTCATAGTTTAAAGGAAGCACTGTGACTTAAGTTACAAAAACTTACTTTGACTTTTGATTTGGACTTTTCGTTTGGTTGCAGCGACCGATTCCATAGACAGATAGACACAAAGATATTTGTGCATAAAGCATTAAATAAATAAATAAATATTTACGTCAACCATATAGCACCGCTTCTTATACATCGGTGACATAAAAATCTTCATATTATAACCGCTATTGGAAAACCAACTTCATTCGACACTCAATACATCGAATACACAAAGTCTGGCTAAACTCTCAAGTGACATACCAAAATATAAAAACAAAAAGCAAAACACCCAAAGGAATACCGCGTAGCGTTACCGCGATCTAAAACTCTTCACACTTCGCACTTCGAAAAAGAGCACCGACATAAATATAAAGCGAAACCACTTTCATTGCATAATATGGCTGTCAATCACTCTTCCCTTGGGGGAAGGGGGTAGAACGGGGCAGAAAGGGGTGGGCAGGCCCAAATGCTTTACATTCACCCTTAATCACTACAATATAATTGAAATAGACAGGTCCGTTTATGAATTGATATAACAGGGACAGTCAGTTTGGACTTGCATTAATTATTAGGGACGGCATACCGGATTGGGCAATTCGCTAGTTGATTTCGTTCTGGCATTTAATGCAATTAATGGGGCTGGATTTGTAGGTATCGAGAGTATAGGCTATAGTTTATTTGCATTATCCGGGACAAAGGCATAAGCTTTATGTATGTATCCGTGCAACCGTATCGGGGAGGAACTTTGTCTAAGTAAATCGAAATTTAGGTAGATGCAGGCAAGGTTCCATCCCGTTCTGAACGCTAACGGCAACAGAAATTACTCGCGATTTTAAAAATTAAGAAAATTATTTTGGTACGAATTTTTCACATCAAAATATGAGTGTAGATAAAATAATGTATGCAACTGCATATAATTGGATATTAAAACACTCGTGTTAAACTATTATCAGTCGAGGCGTATGCGAGTTGCATAAACTACTATTACAATATACTATATACAAGACATAAGGTCGAGTACGACCGACTTTTACAATAGCAAGGTATTTGACCGCCATCTCACCTGGTGGTAAGTGACGATGCGGCCGAAGATGGAGCATGCCTGTCTAGGAACAGCCTATTTAATTTAGATTATAATGATCAGAGAACACACTCGCAGGCAATGTGTGTGTAATGTGATTAGATGGGCCGTCTGTTCTTGTACCTCTAGGAAATAAAAGAGAATGAATTGAATGCGGTTAAAACTTTGGAAAATCTTAACATGAACGATTTCAGTAACTTCCAGAATAACAGACTACTATATTTATGGTTTGTACAACCTCAATAATAATAATAAAAAAGAAATTACACAACCAGCGGATCTCTTTCCTGTTTTCATAATTAAAAAGTTTAATTTATTCTTTATAGAGCAATATCATGTTGCGGCTTCCCTGCAGCGAAGTTTTCTACAAGTTCGCACTTTTCTCAGAAAAGATGACAATCAAAGGTTGTTAGAGAAAGAAAAATGTCAAGTGTGAGACCGATTTGAAGGGTTTCGTACAACGCATCGTATTATAATCATTTTAAGAGTTGGATTGTTGTTCATGGAGCAATCACCATTCTTCTCTACTGTCGTATCGTATACCTAAAGAAAGCTTATTTCTTTCTCTCTCTTCTTTCGACAAACGAGCAGACAGTCCACCTGATGGTAAGCGGTAGCTGTCGCAGATTACATCCACGAGTCATGTATTTAGGTTGCAGGCAGCAAAAATGCAGGACAGTGGGGATGCCAACAATGGGGATGATGATTGAAGCAATTTTGTTTTATTTTGTCCCGCGCTGTCACGCCAGTGACAGTTCAAAGCACGCACACACATAAATGGGCGGCCATTTTTATGCTTCACTCATGATTTTAGAGAGACCACGAGCGTTTTTTTTAGGTCTGTGAATGTATTATCATTCAGTATTGGAGAGAGACATAACTGTTTATAATTTTTTCTTTCAAGAATAAAGGTTTAAGGTTCGCTAAGCATTTTATCCTTTCACCGAAGGATCGCCAAAGCAGGTTTGAGAAGTTGAGACAAAAAAATGGAAACAACCTCTTTAGCGGTACACGGAAATACTTTTTCAAAATCCTTGCTACTGTTAAGTAAACGCTTTCTTCAAACATTATAAATGTAAATATAATACTTTTAAACAATAACAATACTCGTAGGTGTGAGCGTTTAAGAATAAGTATGTTCTAGCTTTGTATGCTTTGCTTGTCCCGCTATACAGTTTTCTTCACATCATTTGTGGTTATCTGGTAGAAATCTCTCATAGAGACAAGTTCGCCATTGTACTCATTTTTGTTTGATGTATCTAATTAAGTATATATTCAATAAAGAATATAATAATAATAAGTAATATCCCTATTGTGCCCTCGCGCACGAGGGCCCAGGGTCCGCCTTGATCCTGGATTTCGCTTAACAGGTTAATAAAATTATATTACACTAGGCAGATATACATTAGAGCGACTACCATGTGACCTCCGTCACTCTGTTTACTCACCGTAAGAGCATCGGTTAGTGTTCAACTAATGTACATTATTGTACATACCTAACTTTAAATTAACATTAATTAATGTACATAACTCAGAACAGAGTCATTGGTACATCGCCGCAGCGGGATTCGAACCTGGTACCTCTCGCTTACGAGTCGGATGCATTAACCACTCGGCTACCGAAGCTCCAGTAACATAATACGACACACATTAAAAGGCAACTTACAATGTAGGAATAAAACATTATTTTTTAAATACATATGTATCTATATACCTATATGTTTTGTAAGTATATATTTTGAGAGACGACGCGACGCCTGATTTCTCAGTCTTGAACAGTACCCCTATGGACGCCCAAGTAAGACAGTAATCATTTATCAAAATCCCTGAAGAGCTTTCACAACGCGGCAGCAAATTAACTACAGTCAACAGCATATCGACCTACAGAAACCAGTATAAGATGGACTAGCGTCTCTATAGACGCGTATAGAAATGTTAGCTCCTTTTATACTGGTTTTCTGGTCGATGTTCAGTCTTCTGTACCACCTACACGCCTACTTAGATGTATTCGTGAAATCTATACGAAAAAAGGAAAAGTTTAAGACTCTCGTGGTTATTCACTACACTTTCAGCACACGTATTATTATCGGGTTTATTACCAAAGTTAGTATTATTTTTACCTCTATATTTCGACGCAGTTGCATTCATTGTAGTCTACTCGTGACCATGACGTCTTTCTCCCTCATTAATCAATTTGTCTATTGGTGAAAACCGCATGAAAATCCGTTTAGTAGTTGAGTGAGACTTTGTTTTATTATATGCAGTGATGCATCTGTCTTATACATTAAATATTTCCGAAAAACTAATTTAAACCACGGTGAAAACCGCATCAAAATCCGTACAGACAGACGCGGCAAGCCCTTTACATACTACGTAAGAATAAGAATTAGCCACTCGTTAAGTCTTCATTCAAATCAAATCAATATTTGTTATCAAGTAGAGCATTAAATATATCTTACAATCGTCGATAGTGATAGGAAAAGATCCGGATCGTGCCCGACAATACCAAGCAGAGCTCTGGGCAGCGCCTGACGATGCCAGGCAGAGCCGGACCGCGTCCGGCAATGTCAGGCAGATCCAGACCGCGCGCAACAAATCTAGGCAAAGCCGGACCGCGCCCGACAGAGCCAGGCAGATCCGGACCGTGCCCAACAATGAATGAACGATTGAATGAAAAAATTATTACTTGAACTGAAAAAAATATTATTCTCATTTGAAACGTCACAAAGCTAGAAAGCTAAGCCAGCAAGCAAATGGAAAATTAAACGACCTCATGCAGGAAAAGGGGGTCAATTTCCAACGTAAAGATATATGAATATGAAAGGCAAAAAGCGAAAGATTTTGGCACTCGATAGTCTATACCTACCCCTATGATGTGAGTTGCCAAGAACAGATCAATCTCTTGCCACCGCATCGAAAACTTTTAAGGCACGATCCGATCACTCAAATACAGTAATTCCTTACCCCAGAACAAATATCCTTCTTTCCTAAGCCTCGTGGCAAGCTCCGCCAAGCTCCCTCTGTCATATAGTGCCCAATATATCATGTTAAACACCCAAGTTGTTTGAACTTGCCACCTGTTACAAATTAAAGCGGCAGAACTTGGCTTGCCGGCAGCAGCACCTATATTTCAGGCACCCTTGCGGGTATGGTTAGAAGATTCAGTGTTACTACTTTCCAATTCCTGCCTACCTACTTTCTTATGTCCTTTTGACTGTAGGAAGAGATATTTGATTTCCTACTCTATAAATGTTCGTCTGACTGGATTTGGACTAATATTTTGTATGAAATTAAAATGTACATAAGAGATAAGTGAAACCATAATGATCTATCTACTCATTATAACGTTTTAGAGTCATTCAACAAATTTGTTGACCACTACCATATGATCATCCATATGACCATATGGACTAAGTGGGTCAGCTAATTAGTTGACTGTACGTTAACTAAAAAGTCTTTGTGTGTCTACTATCATCATCATCATCATGATCATCATCATCCGAGCGGTCAGTCCCGGCTTTTGCTTCTTTTAGCGTACACTATAGTCATTCTTAAACGAATAGGGAAGGCACAACTTTTTTAAGAACCTATGTTAGTACTCAATTAGTATAAAGTACACATTCTGTACAATTATTTTATGTATCTAGCAACACTGACGATGGAGTTGCCAGGGAGCACGACGTCATTAAGCGCGGTCGTCCTTGATTAAAATAGCTGAACTGCACTCACTATATTGTATTTTGTTTTTCGTACTGAACAAACTTTCTCTTCGTATATTGCGGCTCCAAATATGAATATTCCATTGGGATCTGAATTTTTAACTTCGCACGGAAGTAGGTTAGCATCATAATCAAGGTTTTTGGTTTCCCACGGAATTACTTGTGCTTATTGATGCTACTAGCAGACATTGACACTTGATCGTGAAGAGTGGAAGAACCGGGGGGAGTGGGATGATCCAGGCTAATATAATAATAATAATATTAATACTAACCATCCATTCATTTTCTTGTAAATCATCCTCATAAAAAACCTTTTTTTTTAAATATTAATGTGTGGCAACCGAGCAAACAGGTCACCAGGTCACACAGGTCATTTACCATCAGTAAATGATCATTGCAGTAGTAACAGTATTAGTTCATCATCAGCAACTCATCGCAGTCCTATGTTGAACAAAGGCCTCCCAACATCAACATTTTAGCGTTGTTGCTAGCCGTTTTGTGCATATCATCTGTTCATCACTCGTTATTTAAATGAAAGATAGTACATTTATTGACACAACAACAACAACACAGTCATGGAAAAATACACAAAAGAAAAACAACAGGACATAATAAGCATAAAATTACGACGTATGCGGAATATTAAAAAAGGTTTCAACTCAACGTAGAAAAACCTTGTTGAACATTTTATTTTTCTCCGCCACTTTGTCTTATACATAAAGAATCAATCATTAAATGAACCATTCACTCTTCCATTCACCGCCAACATTGCATGCTGACTTACCCTGCTGAAATACCTCTTTTGCTATCCCTAGTCGCAGTCAGCTGATTTATGCCCAGAGGGTGCTTGGGGAAACTACTGTCATTATTCAGCTCCTAGTTTTTATGCGAGCCTGGTACCTCGGCAGTGACGATGGGTCGACATATAGTCGGAGGAATGGATTAATGGACGGAAATTAGAGTTTAAATGCCTCATCATTCAAAGTCTCTTTACTCGACCATGCGATGAAGCTACGTACTCAGCTGTTTGTGTGTATATATGCAGTGTCTGGGTTTGGGGATTTAAGTAGTGATTAGCCTGTTTCTAGACAGACGTGTTCTAAATTCGGCAGCATAATCTCATTTGGTGAAATGGCGGTTTTGCCTAATGGGACTTGACCTGATTATTTTTAATATGCTTGTGCAGATAATTCTATTCTACTTCTACAATTGAAATTTTACTACTTCGGATGTGCTACTTCAAACTATGTTCTTTGTTAACTCAGAATATTACATACAAAGTACAAACCCATAACAGAAATATTACGTATATAATACCAAGTACGTATTATGAATAGAGCGTCGGTAGCCGGGCGGTTGAGTATCCAACTCGTAAGCGAGAGGTACCGGGTTCGAATCCCGCTGCGGCCATGTACCAATGACTCTTTTCTGAGTTATGTACATTAGTTGAATACTAACCGATGCTCTTACGGTGAGGGAAAACATCGTGATGAAACCTGCACATTCAGGCGACCGGATGTGTAACCATGATCCAATCTGGTTAGGTTCCCCTGGTAGCAGGGTCATGGAGGTCAGATGGCAGTCGCTCCACTGTAATTACCTGACCTGCCAAATCCTGGATCATGGTCAAGGCGGACCCTGGGCCCTCGTTCTCGAGAGCACAACCGGGACATTAACGCCAAGATGATGATCACGTATTATGAATAGAATTGGCAAGTGTTTCTCTTTTTTTTTTCATTGAAACCCATTATTTCGTGTAAGCAAACGAGTCGGGTAATTGGGTCGCTACATTTCTGAGAAACATATTCATCCTTTAAGAACATGGGCTGTAACATGTACACGAAATTTGATCTACGCATATTTTATAATAGATTCGAAACAAGAATTTCCATGAACAACGTGTAACATATTTTCATCTGTGGAAACATTTTATTCTGTGCACGAAACATGAAACGTAAAAGTAAACGAAAAACATCCAATATTCTCCCAAAAAACTGACTAAAGTAATATGAAGCAACCAATAACGAAAACCCAACTTGTTATTGTGTACAGAAAAAAACTGCCCCTCATTAATCTGCATTCTATACATTGCTGAACTACAAATAAGAAACAACTTTTCTATACGAAATGAAAGGAGCTTGTTTGAGGAATTTATTACCTTGTTTGATTTATGTATTCCCAATAGTGAAGCCCATATTTCAAAAGTTCCACTCCTCGGCTTTGTTGAAAAAATAAACAAGATGTACCTACGAAAGATTTCCAAAAAACTTTTGCCAAGTTTAAAGGCGCCCTGTTGGGGATCTGGTTAACTTTATTTTTATTTTGGATAGGTATTATAGTAACTATTTGTTGGATATGCTTCCTTTGTTATGGTTTTGTCAATATTAAAACTTTTACAGCATACAATGTGGGATAAGCCGTGTGGTGTCCGAAAGAGTAGCGTATTTACACTGAAATAATATGTAGGGAGTTTTTCATGCTATATACCTAAATAGGTTAAAAATAGGAAATAGGTGCTTTTAGCACCTTAAAAAGGTTCGTAAAATCCCACATTTTAAGGGTATGTTTCGGGTTTCCTACCGCGTACCTTTGGTGACGAGTAGCCCGAAATTACGGCACGCGGTAGGAAACCAAGCACATGCCCTTAAAATGTGTGATAATAACCGCGATAGTTTAAAACATTATGTTTTGTAAAATCTCTGTAAAACTGCAAATAAATAGATTATGACTATGAAGTCCTGCGTGGTAGAATAAAGCATCAACTCATTTCATTGACAGGTGTCATATAAGGCCTATATGATAGAGGCAGATAATTAGCAGCTTGTCCGAGTGGGGCTATACGAATGATGAAACTTGCATGTGCGGTGCTACACCATAAACCATGCCCCACCTTTTATGCTGTCATTTGTGCCCTGATACCTGTAAAATGAAAGACGTCTACTAAGCCACTGATAAATGCAGTGCGTATGGCTAAATATTGGGCGTCTATAAAATGTATTTTGCCATAATTTCGCTAAAAAGGAGCATATTTCTAAACCAGTGCGTTTGCAGGAGCGTTTTCTGTTGAGTGCTCTTCAAACACTGCGTTTTTCAACGTGTCTATGTCTATACAGACAGATACACAAAGCCTTAACACCCCTCTTTTTTCGTAGGGAGTTAATGAGAAACGGTTCTCTCTAAGCCCTGTATTTCTCCATTCTGTGATATATATAACCTTGGGAAAGTATCGGGAGTAATCTAGCCTTTCATGCCTTAGGAAAGTATCTGGGGTAATCTTACCTATCACGCCACAGATAGAGGCAAATACTAATATTTTCGATGAAGTTATTTTCTCTGACTACCTACTTCGTCTACCCTCTAAACGAACCATATACGAACTCACTGCGTCTTCCCGACTGCATTTAAAATACAAATCCTGTCACCACAAGTTAACCAGTAGCTCGGAAAAAGATAAATGTAAATTCACTTATTTTGCTAAACTAATGCATTCCGTGGAGTAATACATATTCATCATTCAGACCGTTGGGTCTTGGATTTAATTTCAATCTATTTAGTGCTAGTCTAGAACTCAACACAGTAGTGATAAGGCGTGTTGCGGTTTGGAGGATCCGCATCTTTTTCATGCGGATAAATGTTTTTATTTATCTGCGGATCTGTGTTTAATTCGTGTGATTTATTTATTATTTATTAAATGGTGATACACTTCAAAGTTTCTATTCCATCAGATAACTCTTTGGCTAGTAAGCAAAGAGCTGTTGATGAAGAGCTTGAAATGAAATAAAAAAAACCGCTTACCCGCTGCACTTGGTACCGCACAATTTAATACATGATGTAATATTATGATACATGCTTCTTAAGTTGCTTGACGAAAGGGATTTTGGACTATCCGTAGTCCTATCACATAACTATCATGAAAATGAAAACATTTAAAAGTTTGTAATAAAAAAGAATGAAAATATCTGTAAAGAATTTGAAAAGAGGATACAAGCTCTGGATGGTCAGAAAAAAGTAGTAAGGCCTCATTTTCATATGTGACACGGGTAGTTAATATTTACAGAAATTTAGAATGGCGGTGGCGGCGAAGTGGCGGTCCATAGTCTCTGCCTACCCCACCTGTGGGACACAGGCGTGAGCTTTATGTATGTATGTATGTATTTAGAATAGGTCCCGTCTGCTTTCAAGTTTATTAAACTAATATTTGCACTACATACACCCATTTACTTCCAACATTCGGGTTGATTTTAACTTTTCCGTTTTAACAGCAGTCAGGGTTGTTAGTTTTTGCGGATAAGAACGTGAACACATCCGCAAACCGCTGCCCGAACACCGCAACACTATTATGAATCACCAGGGGTGCATAGAAATAAGGAGTCCACGGATAAAGTGGACCTGATAAGATTGGCGCGACAGGGTTTTATTGAAAGAAAAATGTCTGTGAAGATTAAACGGGGTCTAGCGGGAAATCTTTAGCGTTGGATTAAATCACAACCTACTTTAAGGCCGTTTGTCCACCGCCACCGTCACCGGGACGTCACCGAGAACGAGATGACGGCGCCGAAGTAGCGATGTATACATTTCCTATGACTGCTTGTCCATGCACGCCCGTCACCCGACAGAAAAGAATGAATTTGATTGGCCGATATAATCCCGTTCTCGGTGACGTTCCGGTGACGGTGGTGGTGGACAAACGGCATAAGGCTCTCACAGATCGACTAGGACGGCGAAGGTCAACCAACGTCTTTGAGAACAAGAAAAAATCCACTTAGTAAGGATACCAAGTAGAGGCTTGGGCACAACGTTGGTTTGTTCAATGTGAAGTAACTTTTCATTTTGGTGATAAATGTGGCTGACAAGCGAAATGGACAAGAGGGTGTGAGGCAAACCGTTTTTTTTTACTTCTAGAACCCACACAAGAGGATAAGTAAGTGCTATCGCTACGAAAAGTCGGAAGATTGAGAAAATAAAAAATAAAATTTTTTTTTTAATTTCCCAATCCGTTTTATACCGACGTTTTATAAGTCTCCTAAACGTCTACTATCAATACAAAGAGATTTTTTTTTGTACTCGATGACGTGGGATACTCTATGGCGCCCTCAAATTCCACATCACAATGTATTATTATAACCTTTAGATATTTTCTTTATTCGAGACTTTAATATTAGACCAAAAAAAAATCTATCTTCTAAGAATAAAGCTTAATCTACTCCACTATACTTTATCCACCCTGCCCGCTTGCATGTCAGTTCTTATATCCCAACAAAGCATTACCAGGTGTACTAGGAGCCCATACATTATGCAGAGACTCACACTGACTCCTGTTAGACAGTTATGATGAGGGTACAGGCGCCTTCGTCACAAACGAGGGGCATTATTGATGCCCCCGATACTTTTTATTTAGGTTACCAGTTAATATTGGGAGGGTCCGTCCGTCCGTACGTACCTAAGGGATGTAGTGATGGTCGGACGAAAAGTAGGTTACGATATTTATTTGTAAAAAAAAACTTATTTTATGCTTCTCAGTGAGAGCACACCTTATGGTACGGTACCTAACTGTAAGAAAGGAACGTAATATTTTAATCGATGCGTAGGAGTGGCGGTGGTCGATTGGTTGAGGTACCCGACTCGTAAGCAAGAGGTACCGGGTTCGAATCCCACGGCGGTTATGTACCAATGACTCTTTTCTGAGTTATGTACATTAGTTGATTGCTGACCGATGCTCTTACGGTGAGGGAAAACGTCGTTCATATCCAATCTGGTTAGGTTCCCCTGGTAGAGGGTCACGGAGGTCAGATGGCAGTTGCTCCATTGTAATGATCTGATCCGCCAAATCCTGGATCATGGCCAATGCAATGCAATATATTAGGTATTGTACATACATGTACATAATACATTGCATTATGTACAGTAATGTCTTATACTGAAAATACTTCATAGTTTGCCACTGAGGCAAAACTTCAACACCAGTTAACAAAACAAAGGAAGCACGAAAACCCGGTTATTAAACCTTCAAGCGTGACAAAATTCGAGATGAAAGAAAAAAGCGGGTAGATTAGAAACATTATAAACTCATTGCGAGGAGTCGAGATTAAAACGATACAGCGGTTTTTATTAACAAAGAGACCACTTTGCTATTTGAGTGACTTGGCTCTAAAAGGATAGAAATACAGAACGGCCTATTTTTCAGGCGGACAATTTACGTGACCCTAGGGATAAATTAAAGGATGGAGTAGCCCAAAGCTGCAGCTGTAGGCTAAGGCCGTAGGTTAAGACATCTAACATTATTCAGATCTGTGGCGTGTTGTCACTTGTGAGAAAGTGCGACCAGTTAAACTTGCCTTTGCTTGCCTTGCCTTGCACCGTGCTTGAGAAACCAATAACCAAGGTTAAGCAACGTTCACCAAGTCCGGGAACTGGAGAGGTGACCGTTTCGTATTTTGAGGGTAGTCAAACTTTCAGCACCGTAACGGGCTCGCCACTCATTAGGTGTGTCTCTTAATACCGTTGGCGAAGCGAGGTCACCAAGGTCAAGGTCACCGCTGGGGACCCGCAGATTGGTTGGACAGTGGCGGGAGCCGATTGGGACCCCATGATGGTGTATAAATCCAATAATGACTGATAAGGGACTGTTGATGACGACGATTACTTATTCGTACATTTTTATTTGTTTCAGGTATGGACCGTCAATGAACCGATTAGTTATTGGGAAGTGGAGGGGGGGGGGGGGGGTATTCTCCGGGGACAATCCGGTGGTAAGTGACAATGCGGCTGAAGAAGATGAAGTATGAATGTCTAGGAACAGCCTTCACTCTAGCCTTGAAGATGTACAGATTATAATGTTGAGGAACACACTTACCGACAACGTGTTCATGTTTGTATAATCTTGATTGCTTAACAAATACAGGAGTAACAAAATTAAGTATACTTTACTATAGTAAAGGCGGGCTTATCCCACAGTGGGATATCTTCCAGCCAACCAAAGACCTTCTGAAAGGAGATGGAGACAATAATGAGCACTTATAAATTAAATTACTTACTTAATTGATGTCATGTGATACTTTGAATTTGTCCAGATTGACTTGTCTTATTCGGTAAACAAACAACTCGACTCGTATCCAATACGCTAAGTACAATATATTAAGATGTCTTGAATTATTTAAGAAACGCATACAATGTGAATTTTAACTAATACTGGTGCAAATTATTCTTTTAAATACATAGTTTTACTGTAAATATAAAATTTCACCATTACTTATTGACATTCGGAAATGTATTTCACCTACCCCATCCTTGTAAATTGTCTTTTTTCGCTAGGACGCCATATTTGTTTACCAAATAAGACAACTTTATTTGGACAGATTTTATGTATTTGATGTATGATCTGTCTAGACTGACTTTTCTCATTTGGTAACTTGCCGTATCAATCACGCTACGTACACTGTGATATACATACACAAATATCTTGAATTGAATAAGAAACATAGAATATGAGTTTCACCGAATACTGCTGCAATTTTTTTTTTTTTTTTTTAGGACAACCAACAAGACCACCAATTATCCATTTAAATACATAGTTCTACTGCAAAAATGAACACCATTATTTACTGACATTTTTTTTATCTTTATTTAGGGAGTTTGATTACATTAAAGCCGCCATGCCGCTCCATATTGTTACACTTTTAGAAAAATGTGTTTGAACGAAGTTAGCTATGCTTTAAACCCACCCTAACCAATTTATATATAGTTATATAGTTCTTGGGCCTCTCTCGACAAAGGAAACGCAAGAGCACTAATACATTCACCGACTGTCCAACAATTTTTACAATTAGATTGCATATTAATCTAAGTTGTTCGTTTTGAACTTACTGACATTCGGACATTGTATTTCGTCTAGAAATTCAAATTCAATTATTTACTACGATTTGTTTACGAAATAGGACAAGAAAATCTGGACAGATTTTACGTATTTGATGTAGGTTTGTGGTGTCCGGCAGAGTAGAATAGCACCAACCCCTTACACTCGTGGGTGTCGTACAAGGCGACTAATGTTTCCGAGGCAAAAGATCTAGTGACTCCGTAATCTGGAAAATGGGCAGCAGCGTTTTCCATCGTTATATTTATATTACTGCTATCTCCAACCCGCCTGCCAAGCGTGGAGATCATGGCATAAGCTCTTCTTTCGTGGGAGAGACACTTAGTCCTGCAGTGGACTGTTATCTGTGATGATGATGACGATGCCTGCTGCAAATTATCCACTAAAATACATAATTTCCATAACCTAATAAGACAACTCTGGACAGATTTTAGGTGCAAAAAATTGTATTTCCGAAAAAATCTCCCGACGTTGATGTTCCGATGCTCTCCCGCCCACAGCCGACCGAACTTATAGACGCAAGTCACTCTCTTTTGTGTAACGAATTACCTCCGACGCCTAGGCCGCGTTCTGAGGATACGTTTCGAGCGCAATCTGGGTGTAACTTATTGTTCTATGGACGTGCCGAACGGTTTTTTTTACTAATAACCAGTCATTTAAGTAATTTAGAGCAAGGTTTTTATTGGTAGGTAGTTTTTAATATGTAATTAGAAGACTTATTTAAGGCCTGGGACAGTGCCAACCGCGTCGCTCGGTTTTGGACTGGAAAAATAAAAGTTATAATAATAAAATAGAAAATTATATACTTAACCTATTTATCATTGACACGATAAGAAGAATAAGAATATGTAATTCTATGTTCTTTGTGTATAATGTTTAAGTTGTACATAAATTTTATATTCCTACTGGTCAGGCATTTCACTGACGATGGAGCATGCCCATCTTGGAACAGCCTATTCACTTTAGCCTAAAAGCCTTGTGCGACCATGGTCGTACGTTTAAGTTTGAGCTATTTGTAAATTAGTAGACTTAGGGCCCACTTGTCCAAATTCTATTTTGAAAGTCGATAATCAATGAGTTTTGTGGAAAATACGTCTTTGATGTTTTTACGTTATTATAAGTCACGCATCCTAGTTTTTTTTATTACACCACTTAGGTGGCAAACAAGCTTACGGCCTGCCTGATGGTAAGCAGTCACCGCAGCCTATATGGACCTTTGTGGCACTCTAATTTGAATTATAATATGAAACGCTAGTGGCCTTTTTAGACCCCCTGAGAGATATCGACATTAGGAACTCGGCCGCAGGTTGAAATGTCATTCGACTGACGTCCACTACGTTCGAATGCGACGGTAGCCATAAATGTCAGTTCACAGAAAAGGTTGTTGATCTGTACAAACAAGAGCATAAGTACATGACCGTCTTAAGAATCATATTCCTTTGCAGTTGATAAAAGGTTTTTATAGCATTCATGAATTAAAATTTTATTTATTACCAGTGGACCCGGCGCTTCGCTCGCGTACACCAACTTTACTCTTACCTACCCTTTCTTTCTTCCTCTTAAACCTTCCTCTTAAATTACTCTATCTACTGTTAAAAACTGCATTAAAATCCGTTGCATAGCACAAACGATCTAAGCGCGTATAGGGACAAACGGCGGGAAGCGACTTTGTTTTATACTATGTATAGATAAGAAAAACACTCTGGGAATCAATGACGAGTTCTTTGGGCCTAAGGGACAACCAATACCCCTTTTTTAGAAAACTCATTTTGGCAAAATATGCACCTAACATCCCGTATGTTGCTGTTAGAAATTTAGTTCTAGTAGTGGTCATGCACTTATGACCTCATATTTCCATAACCAACTTTTCTGTGAACTGACATTTGGCGCTACCGTTGCACTCACACATAGTAGACACGTCAGTCGAATGACATCTCTTATATTCTGTATTGTATACAAATATGACATAATTATACAGTACAGTAACAGAGATGTACAAAGGCGAGCTTAACTCATTAATTGAGTTTTCTACCAGCAAACCTTGGAGTCATAGGAACAGGTTTAACTTAAATGCAGCTAAAAGTGTACACTTAAACTTACTACGGTAGTTACTTACTTACATAAACACATACTAAAAATACATACATATTATTTATAAACACATATTATACATACATAATATTATATACATACATACCTATACATTATAGATATATATACCTACTATGGAAAACTAAAGGGAGAGATAATGCTTTTTACTCTTTTATTTTATTGTACCTTGAAGCGAGTTAGAAATCAATCTATAATCTGTGGTACCTACAACCTCACTCCGAGGTCGTGAACGCACCCCTGCTCCGTTCCGGACGCGACTAATTTGGGGAGAGGAGAGTGGGGAGAAGGGCTCTTTGCGAACGTAATTTCATTATTTAATTCGCGGACTAATTCCTTCCTCCTCTTTTTTCTTTGGAACACTCAGCTTAGACAGTACTAGTAATTCTCGTAGGAGATAATAGGCGCTGTTTTTCTTAATATAAATTATATGGGAGCATCTGGCCTAATGGTTAAGGAATCCGAATCATACTTCGGACCTAGGTCTCTTGTATTCTGTGGCTCAACACTACCTGCTGCAAAATTCCTGTCTCAATTTCTGTAAAGGTTGCCTAGAACAGATCGCTTGAGCGATAAGGCCGCCTTTGCTCATATGTGTTCCTTGTTACTGTAAGCGATTGGTACTGTTATATTTTATTAGCAATAAAGTGTTTATCTATCTATCTATCTAGGTCGAAAACGTGGTCGGGTGTTATCGGAATTTCTGTCGGTTGAGTTATGGTTTTTATCTCATACGCGTATGAGAGACGATTCTCTACGAAGTTGAGTTAGCTGTTGCTATTTTTTATATATCGAGGAGCGTCAGTGGCCGACGCGTGAGCGAGAGGTACCGGGTTCGTACCCCAGTGCTGCCATGTACCAATGACTCGTTTTGAACTCATTAGTTGAACACTAACGGATGCTCTTACGGTGAGGGAAAACATCGTGATGAAGCCTGCACATTCAGGCGACTGAATTCAGGTTCCCCTGGTAACAGGGTAACTGAAGTCAGATGGCAGTTACTCCACTGTAATTACCTGATCTGCCATATCTTGGATCTTGGTCAAGAGCCTTCGCGCGCGAGAGCACAACCTGGACATCAACGACAAGATGATCATTCTTCTTCATACATTCATTCTGTCTTTCTTTCTTTTTGAGGCTATGCAGTGGCTATTTTATTACATAAAATTTTTAGTTTGGTTTCTAAATTGTAGTTTCTAGTTTGTATTTATTGCAGTGTAACTATGTAGGTATATAAAATAAACGATTGATTTATTTTATATACCGATTTTATAGATTGATTGTAGGTATATAAAATAGACGAACTTCTGATACAAACATGGTTTTGCAAGAACATTCTGACATCATCAACCAGCCTATAAACTTTGGCTTATTACCGTTTGACCTGATTAAATTTTGAAATACCATATCAAGAACCGTGTTAAATATGCTGTCTGATACCGCAGGTCTGATATTTAGGAGAAAATTAGATGCTGTAATTAACTCACTGCTTTGGGAAATTTATAGGTATATTTTCATCTTCGCTTTGGTAAGGCAAGTTTCGTGAAAATCTGTTTCGAATTACCATTATAATTTTACAGATATTTCTATATATACATCGTGTAAGTCGCTTTCCGGCCGTCTGTATCTATGTACGCTTAGATCCGTTAAACTACGCAACGGATTTGAATGCGGTTTTAACAATAGATAGAGTGATTCAAAAGGAAGGTTTATAAGCAAAATAAGGGTAGGTAGGGGTAAATGAGGTGTGTGTCAGTAAGCTATTGTCCATTCTACTCTGCCGGACACCACACGGCCGTCAAGCTATATTCATAATAATTATAAACTAGTACAACGTGATGAAAGGCAGCCCCATTCTAAAGTTAGGCTACGCACACCGATATCGACAAGTGGATGGGTGACCGTTTCACGCTTCGAATTTCTGGCACGTTAGCACGCCTACATTAGTATCAAATTGATACTCTTTATTTCCTACCTGAAGCACAGAATATTGATACTATCAATATTCTGTGCTTCAGGTAGGAAATAAAAATGGAGGCGTCTCATATCCAAAAATGTACTGTGACATCACAATCAATGTTTTAAGACATCACAATCATTATCATCATCCGAGCATTCAATCCCGAATTCTGCCACTCCGTTTTCCAACTTTTTTTTCTCTACTTTGCCCGATCTTCGGCATGTTGATGACGTCACAATAGTGTTGTGAATCGAACAGAAATAAACAGAAACCGTAAACAATTAAAGCTGAATTGCGACTCACGAACGGCAATCAACAATTTTTGGGCGACTTGCCGCGTTTTAATTAAGGATTGAATTATATATAGCTTAATTTCGCGCTGGCGAATGTTGTGTGGAAATAGTGATGGGCTGAGTCGATTCTCGATATCGATAGATTTCGATACGCTTTTTAAATGTAGTTTTTTAGGCCATACGGTGGGCAAAGAGGCATTTATAGGCAAATTTGGAAGGAAATCTTAAATCCCGCCTAACTTTGAAAATATATATTTTAAAGAAAATCTGACAAACCACAAGCATAGATATTGGTTCCTAGATGACATCTACAAACTTTCATTGGCTTTGATAGCGTAATATTGAAAATATGATCAAACTACGGTTGTATGGAACGCGGTCGGGAAACACTCCTCTTAATTAATGTACTTAACTCAGAAAAAGTCGTAGGTACGTGGTGGCACTGGGTATCAAACTCGAAACCTCAAGCTTGCGAGACCCCTTAAACATTAGGCAACCAACGCTCTTAGTAGCAGTGATAAATATTAATCAGTAATTAGAATTAATCTTGAATATATTATTTATAAAATAATAGTTTTTTTCTTTTCTGCAAGCACCTATTAATGGCTTCGTCTATACCTATTTTTTATATAAATAATAATTATTTCAGCCATTTGTGTTCCAAACAAATATAATTTACATCAAAGCCATGTTTTCGATATAGGCACCATTCATTCACTTCGAAATACACTCTCAGTGATGACCTAATATCGATATCAGCGCATCACTACGAGCAATCTGTGTAGCTGCGTACCGTTAATTGTAAATGCGGTTTCGGTTCCCAAGCTGTTTGATTTGCGGTCAGCGGTTTATTAAAACCGGGTTACTAGCTATGTGGCTATTAGGGTCTGTGTAATTTAAATATTTTTAATGTACTTGTATGGTTAAATTTGTATATTTAATTCGTGTGGGGGGTGGGGGTGGAACTGGCACAACAATTTTTCTATCTGACTTTGTAATAATTGTTTTTTTTTTGGTAAAATGTAACCTAACCTAATCTAACCTAACCTAACCTAACTAGTTTTATATCTGACATAAATCATTAACATGTTCTCGTCCGTCCCAGTTTATATCGTAAGTATATACCTACATGTAAAGTAATGTATTCAGTATACTAATTAAAGTGAAGAGTACAGAAATGTAAAGAGTTTACAATTTTGTTTTCAATTGACGACCTGAGTGCAGTTCAGTTGGTTGTCATTGCCGGTGCCACGCAGAGGTCCCAGATTCGATTCCTGGCCGGCCAGAAATTGTATAAATAAAAGTAGTTTATCAGTTCTCTGGCATCCATAACACAAGCTTTACTTACTTTGGGGCTAGATGGCGCTGATCTACAACCCTATTCTCAAATTCAAATAAAACTAAAGTCATAAATGGTCTTGGGTGAGAGTAAGCCTTGGTCAAGAATCTCTCAAGAGAGAGAATACCCTCCTTCATTTATACAAAAAGACTGAAGCGACACTTTAAACAAAAGGTTCTTTCAATGCTATCACCTATTATACCCTCATTCTAACTAAATGACCGCAAAACCAGTTCTTAATTCTCAAATCTTTGCTAAATCGCCGACGACGAAGCTATTATTCCACTTTCCTTCTTTCACATTGTAAAAAAGACTATTAAGGACATTCCGTCAAAGTTTTTTGCTAGCAAAAACGGTGTCGGAATTAGCTAGCAAAGTTTGTGTGACGGAAATTCTCACTCCTATTCAGAAACGTACTGAGATGATCCAATCTAGTCAGGTTCTTTCAGTAGCAGGGTCACGGAGATCAGATGGCAGTCGCTCCACTGTAATTACCTGGTGTGCCAAATCCTGGATCATGGTCAAGCCGGCCCCCAGGCCTCCGTACGCGAGAGCACGACTGGGATATTAATGCCCAGATGATTATTATATTCAGAACCGTACTATGAGGTCTCACAGTACGCGAATGGACAGAGTTCCTACAGACAATACTTGAGTGGTGATCGGCGCTATGCGTCCGTCAAGCTTAATGAAATTGATTAATCAGAATGCAGAGCGTTCACTTAGCAGACGAGCACTATGAGAACGCATAACGCTACTAAGACAAGTGTTGACAGATGTAGTAATATAATAAGTAGTATGTAAGGTGGTACGATATATAATGTCTATGTAGTAAGTAAGCATTGTAAACTTAGTATAAAACGTCATGCATTCGCTCAAATAAACGAGTACTACTTTTGACAACATCGACTTTTGTGTTGTTTACTTGCTCCACAACAGCCCGCCTCACAGTATTTATGTTTTTCTTTATATTTCTATAATCAAATTGAAGGATATACTAACTCTTGACCTGGGGCTTCTAAAATTGACTAAGAGACTGACATTTTGGTCTACAATCAAGCTACAATCACACTAGGAAATAGTCCAATGGCAGTTCAATGGAATGTCAGTGGAAAACCATTGGTTAAATTAGTAGCAGAATAGCAGAAACGTGTCAAACTTCCAGTGAAGTAAATTACAGTAAAGCGACTGCCCTCTGACCTTCGTAACCCTGTTAACAGGCGAACCTGACCAGATTGGATCAAGGTTACATATTCAGTAGCCTGAATGTGAAGATTTCATCACGATGTATTCCCTCACCGTAAGAGCAACAGTAACATAGCGGCAGTGGAATGTGCACCCGGGACCTCTCGCTTACGAGTAGGCCACTTAACCACTGGGCCACCGATGCTCCGCCTAACTCATACATAAATACGACAATTCTATGATGAATAGCATTTTCTTTATTTAGAAACAAATACATTTTATTTCTAGATTTCATAATATTATTACATCATTAGTGTAATGGAATATTTCAACATGATGATACTAAATGAACATGTTATGTATCTCTAAATATAAAAAAGACAATAAAAATAAATTCGTTTTGTATTTCAATGTTATTACACGCAATTTAGAACTTTATTACCGAGTCGTAAGGTTGACAATTTGTGCTTTCGCAAGTACAGTCGAGAACAATAGCGTATTCATTCCGAATGTCGCCTACGTGGAATGAAATTGATGTCACGAATCTTAGTGACGTGATGGGATTTAAACATATTTATTATCAAGACCGAGTTCATGTAATGAAAATTTTTGGTTCAAATTCTATTTTTACATGGAGAATTTTGTTGCTATTGTGGAGAGACTTTCGTCACAATATTTTTATACTTTGTCATTCAGGAATGGCGTGGAATCTTATTGCCTATAGAATTTTCAACGTATAATTATCACAAATAGCCACCTCGTCCACATAATTTACTGTATACATCATATTGCGACATGCACTTTCCAAAAGATGACGGCAGGTTGTTGGCCGTCAAAGATCTGACCACATAACATAATCGAAAAATGTCGAAAAATCCCGAGAAAGTATCATGATACTCTTGTCGTGGAGACTTCTAAAATTTACCAAGAAACCCATGAAGCCGTTTTAGTCCACAATCAACAAAACAATCACACTATGAAATAGTCCGTTCATACTCGTGGAGCAGTCGCCATTACTGATGATGATACTTTCTTTCTTTCTCTTCTATTCGAGTAGAGAGTAGTCTCCTCCGAGAAGTACACATGTAGTAAAATGTCTGCTAAACTACTGAACCAATTTTAATGAAATGTAGCTAAAAACACTCTAAATGAAACTAGCTTTTAAATTAAAAAAGCAACAAAATCAGTACGATGCCATTAACAGACACCACAACAAACGTGCAACCCCTCATTTCCCTCTTATTTAATAAAAAAGTCACCGGTTTCTACCAACGCGCCCATCACTGGCCGTCGCATAAAATCCGCTGATAAAAAACGCATTGGCAGCACCATCGCACCTACGGCAGTAACCGTAGCCACGATAACAGTTTCGCGCGCAATTGTACACGAAAGAGCTTAATGCCTCGAATTACATACGCGAACGGTCTTTCCGACAGCAATGTTTTTGTTTTTAGAACCCTGGCTGGTCGTAAATAAAAAAAAAACGTTTTTACTTTTCATTCGGCCAGTGTTATCGCTGGCTGTTTGTATTGGATTGTCTTCGCGGGCGTTTTGTTTTTTGTTGAAGTCGTAATTCGGTTTTCGAATTTGATATCGTATTTACTGTTCGGTACAGGCGCACATAGTTATAACCAATATTGGTTAGAATCATCATCATCATCACAGCCCGTAACAGCCCACTGCAGGACTTAGGGCCTCTCCCACGAAAGGGGAGGTTATTGCCATAATCTTCACGCTTGGCAGGCGGGTTGGAGATCGCAGTGTTTAAATATAACAATGGAAAATGCTGCTCCCCATTTTCCAGACTACGGAGACTCTTGATCTTTTGCCTCGAAAACATGAGTCGCCTTGTACGACACCCACGAGTGTAAGGGGTTGGTGCTATTCTACTCTGCCGGACACTACACGGCTTAGTTGGAATAAAGGATTCAAATTTTAAAGTCTTGGTTAGAATAAAGGATTCAAATTTTAAAACACTGCCTCTCTTGTATAACCTAACCTAATAATACACTCTTACTTGTATAACCTAACCGGCAGTAAAAGTCGGATAACCACCGACCAAGTTTACTCAAACACAAAAATTTTCTAAACTACAGAACCTATTTTAATGAAACAAAGCTAAGAGCCATCTTGATTAAATTGATTTTTAGATAGAGAAAACCGCATCCAAGTCGGTCTATCCGTTTGGAAGCTATGATGCCAAAGACACACAAAGCGACAGATACACACTTTAAACTTTTATCGGATTATGCGCTTATTACATTTGGCAAAATTTAGTCGCCTAAATTCAGAAGCAAAAACCGTGACTGCAAACCAATGTGGAATGTATATTGCTCACAGAATAAGGTCCATTTTTGTATCACGTTTTTTGTAAAGCGGAGCGTAGCGTAACAATTTAAGTGTCCACTTTGATTTGCTCTAACGCTATTTGCATCTCAATTTAGGTGACAGAATTTAGTCAAATATAATAAGGGCATAATCCGATAAAATAATTCCCTTTGGAATGAAAGATTACTTTCTCTACACACAGAGAAACAGCCTTTAAACACCGTAAACAAACAATATACCGAACAAAACCGAACTTCCCAAATAACAACCGTCGTTTCATCAAAAAGTACCCTCAATTTTACCCGAAGCCTGAACAAAGAAAAAAACCCGCGACAGCCCTATATATATACAGGGTGACCCGTAAATGGTTTCAGGTGGGTTACGCATCAGCTCCTTTGATTTACGCCCTCAAACGGGCCACAAATCAGAGCACCCTTTATAGCCGAGTGAATTATGGCCACCCTGTAGAATTGGAAGTACAGGGTTGTTTAATTTAAGTCGTGAAAAGGAGCGTATTTGTGAAAAGGCTCGGAAAGTACATTCGGTCGAGACTTAATCGAATTCATTACTTTATTAATTTTACGTTGAAGTGTATAATTAAATGAGGCTACCGAAATAAATACTTAGCCCTTCCATTAGATTCCAAACTCAAGAGTCTACAGTGTAAATAAAAAATTTTGATTATTACCACTAGGTAAGGTGGCGGTCAAATGTCTAGCTAGACCAATTTAAAAAAAAAATATTTCGAAAAATATAAGAGGCGAATAGCCTTTGCACTGTATTGTCTTGCTGTAACTATTTTTCCTGTCCTCGTATGAACAATAAGGAGTTATAAATAAAGAAATAAATGTCCTGGAGGACGGTGACGGTATTATATATTTTAGTTGTTATGGTATGGTATATGTATATGGTACATAGTATTCAATTGCAGTTTAATTAAAACTTGCACAATACTCGATATTGCTACCACCGCTCGTTAAATAGCTCATTTCGGACTATCCAAGGTAAGGTTAGCTGGAAGAAATCCCATTTTGGGATAAGCCCGCCTTTGCAATGTTTATTTATTTTCTTTTGTTATTGTTCTTTATGTAGTTATACGCAATAAAGAGTTTACACACATACAAACATACGGTGGCCACTTTCCATTAGGTGTGTGTCTCTCTAGGCAATAAAAAATTTAAACCTTTGTTCGAAAAGCAGTTTCAGCTTTCCTTCTTCTTCACCTTCAGCGTCCGCCTCCAGCGCCACATCTGAAACTCATAAATTCGTTAACTCTCTGCAGCCTTAACTGTCCAGGTTTCAACACCATATCAGAAAATCGAGAAGACAAGGAAGCAGACAACGAACATTTCGTATCTCTCGTGATGTTTCTGTCTAATATTTTTAGCTGGATCATCGCCGTTTTAGCCATACCAATGCCATAAAGTATTTCTGGTTCGCAGCTTCCTTTATTGCTGGTCATGGAACCTGGGAACTTAAACTCTTCGTCGGCTTCATAGTCGTCCAAGTATTTGATTCGCTGGATGGCTGGATTGAGTATTTTGACCCCACCTACATTTACGCAGCCTTCCTACGAATCCATGCTCTAGATTGCACCCAGAAAGTTCCCAGGGGGAGATCCAAGGTCTCGTTGTCCCGATTGTTTGGAATTGCCCATGTGCCCGTTTATTTTTGCAACACTTTTTATTATTTTACCGCCGAAATTTCGGTTCCGCGTCCTCTACCAACGTATTTTCCATGACAATGTATTTTTAATATATTAATAACATTTATATTGTGTACGTTCGTTGTGTCGCTGACTATCTGATGCGGGCAGTGGCTTGATATTACAGTACATTTTGCGCAGGGTTGGCACTGAGTGGGATTTTAATGATTTTTTTAATGTAAGTATGTAGTCATAATTATAGCCCCTAACAGTCCACTGCTGGACTTAGAGCCCACGGTTGGCAGGTGGGTTAGAGATCGATGCTGCCCATTTTTCAGCCTACGGAGACTTTAGATCTATTGCCTCGACAACATTAGTCGCCTTGTACGACACCCACAAGTGTAAGGGGTTGGTGCTATTCTACTCTGCCGGACACCACACGGCCACAATTTAGTATGATAGTTCAACTCAGTTGTGCGCGCGGCGCTATGTGTGCGTGCGCTTGTAAATATACAGCTTTCATTTATGTGGCAGTGACGCGACCACTTGGCGTGCCAATGGCGTGGCGTCATTGTGACGTGTCTGGGTTACCCACACATAGGGCCGCGCGCACAACTGAGTTGAAATATCTTTAACACTATTAAGTAGCGCTATATTTTCGTCTGGCCCTTCATACTAGGTATGTAGTATGGTGTTAAAATGTTAAAGGTAAAGGTGATCCAGGATTTGACATATCACGTAATTGCAGTGTAGCGATTATCTTGTGACCTTCGTGACCCTGTTAACATGAGAATCTGACCTGGGGGCTTATTTTGCTAAACCGCCGTGTTCCCGTACCGATCGCGGATGGACAATTTTGGCTCTCGGAGCCCGATCGAGTGACGTACTCACATTTTTATCTTTATGACTCACACATACACACAAATGAGTGAACCAAATCCTTTACACATCCATGGCTTTGACATGGCAAACTCGTGATTGAAATTCCACGATCAGTGTAAATTTTGATATATCCCGGGAGATCTTATTATTTTCCGGGATTGAAGTACACTATGGCACCCGGGAATAAAGCGGTTTCCTATTAGTAAAAGAATTTTCAAAATCGGTTCAATGGTTTCGTAGATTACATGCAACATACAAACCAACTTACAACTTTTCATCTTACATCTTAGCGCAACACTAAAAGTACTAGTAAGTTCATCTTGGCGTTAATATCCCGGTTGTGCTCTCGAGAACGAGGGCCCGGGGTCCGCCTTGACCATGATCCAGGATTTGGCAGGTCAGGTAATTACAGTGGAGCGACTGCCATCTGACCTCCATGACCCTGCTCCCAGGGGAACGTGACCAGATTGGACCATGGTTACACATCCAGTCGCCTGTAACTTATCTAACAGTACTAGTAAGTTACTTATTGGTAATTTAATGTATGAATATTTAATATTTTAAATGGCTGAATTTCATTTTTTTCTTGATTTGTAAAAACTAATAAGTACCTATGTGGATTGTATCGTGTACCGTAAGGTCAAACATGGAGATCTATCAAATCAATATAACCAGCTTTGTAACTCATGTTGACGATTAAATATATAAATTGAAATTGAAGTATGAAGTAAGATACTTTAACTTGTTTTTATTTTATAGAAGTGCCAACCCTAAACCGGTTTGATCTGGGTCGTTACATTACGTAATATTGATCACGATTCGGCCATATTTCGGTACAGGGTGCATTGCGGCGCCACATCGCACGGATATCTGACCAGCCTGTATAGCTGGAACTAGCTTTGGTCTGCACTTTTGTGAAATACGAGCTTCGCCCGTGACTCCGTTCGCTTGGACTAGTTTTGTTTGAAACGCTCACGGTTGTCACCTTTTTTAGTTGCATTATATATGTTTTTCTTTTCTTCTGTGTGTGAATCTGTGTGACAAATAAAGTAAATGCTTCATACAACATACTATATATAATAAAACGTCATCCACACCTCTTTTCTGTAAATAGAGACCAATGTTCAATAACAACCACTGCGGCCATGTACCAATGACTCTTTTCTGAGTTATGTACATTAGTTGAATGCTAACCGATGATCTTACGGTGAGGGAAAACATCGTGATGAAACCTGCACATTTTAGCGATTAAATGTGTAACTATGATCCAATCTGGCCAGATTCCCCTGGTAGCAGGGCTAAGCAGGGTCACGGAGGTCAGATGGCAGTCGCTCTACCGTAATTATCTGATCTGCCAAATCCTGGATCATAGTCAAGGCGGATCTCGGGCCTTCGCGAGCGAGAGCACATCCTGGACATTTACGCCAAGAAATGATGATGATGATGATTTCATCCATATTCGTGCATCCATGTATTGTTAAGTCGGTATCTATCTGAGTATCTATCCACATTCAAATTCATTACCTTCCTTATCACATGACTTTCATTCATTCCTCGACATAACATCTAATAGAGCTTGTCTAAGCTGAAATGACGCGCCCCACTACTTAATTAGTTGATTTCGATGTGTGAGTACAAATATTAATAACGACACTTCATCTGTGTGGGAGCGTCGACTGCTCAATCGAACGACGCGTGCTCCTACGTTTGAGTCTCACCGGCAACTGAATGACCAATTACAACGGCATTTGTATATGTATTGCGTCCATATTTTAAATTTGCTTGTGTGCGTTAATGCGATAGTGGGGCGCGTCATTTCAGCTTAGACGAGCTCTACGCTAGCAGTTACTGTAGTTCTAACAAATACCAGTTACTGTAGTTCTAACATTATACTATTAAAATTATTGCAAAAACTGTTTAATTTAGGATATCTGTTAGAATATTTTTGTTTCTTTGTTTAGTTAGAATTAATTTTAAATTCAAGGTATCACTTATTTTATGTTTGCTCACGTATTTTATGTTTGCTTGCAAATAGTATTGTGCTTTTCGAAATAGATATCACTGATAAGGTCAGGGGCAGTCTGAAAATCAGTGCTGCAGGGCGTTAGCCCTCAGCGTAAACTGAGACTGTGCCCTTCCACGCAAAGCTTTTGATTATTATTATTATTTTATTTTGTATGTACCCTAGGTATAAGGTCCTAATATATAACATGTATTATGTTATTCTTGTGTGGAAAAATAAATATTCTTATTCTTATTCTTATTCTAGTATCATTCCATACTACGCTAGTGACTCCTCATATTTTTCGTCATTTTCCAACTTTCATGTTCAGACATTCAATATTTAAATATCTGAATAAAAGTATCAGACTCAGATACTTCCCTACAGAAAAGGTGAAGCGCAATAATTAATTTATGGATTGTTTAAGCTATCAATATCCGTGCTCAGTGGTTTAAATTTTAAACGAAAAGGCTCGTGGCTGACATTTTCTGACAAACTCAATGGGACATGCCATGTACAGCAAGCAATTCACTTCAATATCTCGTTCCATCGCGCTCTGACATGACCATGGATTTATAAGCTGGTGGCCATGACATCTGACGGTACTCAAACGAAATAAAATATCCGGTTCTGGTTACGACATCTAAAGACACGATAAGCTAACGTATTGCGGCATAAAATCCATCCTAGTAATCCTCTACTACCTAATATTATAAATGCGAAAGTTTGTTAGGATGTTTGTTACTTCTTTACGCAAAAACTACTGCACGGATTTCGTAATATTGATTATAGCCCAGAATAGTACATAGGCTATAAATAATCCTAAAATTCAATGTATTTCACGCGGGAACGGGTCTGGAACATTATAACCGAACTTTTGTAGTGAGTATGAGTGGTTAGCCTGCGGCAGGTGGTGCGATAGAGGAATTGTGCTGTGGATCCTAAAGTACCTCAGATCATTTCCCATTGTACTGCCGGTAGAACTTAAATATGTATGAACGTAGACCCTCTGTTGGTAACCACGCGAAGATTCGAAAGAACTTTTCTCGTTCGTACGACTCAGATGTGGAATGAGCTCCCAGCCACAGTGTTTCCTTTGGACTATGACATGGGATCGTCCAAGAGGTATATTAGAGGTCTCTTCAGAGGCGGGCTACGCATTGGTTACTCCCCTGGTATTGCTGATGTCCATTGGCGGTGGTGACCACTTTCCATCAGGTGGCCCGCTTGCCTGTTTGTCTGCCGTATAACATAATAAAATGTGGTATGGAGGTATATGGATGTACGCTACTGTATACATAAATCTATAACTTGTTAGCTAGCTCATATGTCCAAGCGACCTAGGCCATTACGGTTCATTAGTCGCGACTTTTTTAAAGGCTATTTCTTTTTATCGTCATTTGAGCGGAAAGTAAAGGTTACTGACCTAAATGTCATATGATTTTTTCCAAGGCCCAATTAAAATGTGCCTTGCTGAGTGGAAAATATAACCTAACTAGTGGACTCGGCGCGACTTCGTTCGCGTACAGTAACTTTACCCCTACCTACCCTTTTTTTCTTGCTTATAAACCTTCCACTTCCTATCTATAGTTGCAAATATACACTCACTCAGCCATACACACACACTTACACACACTGAGACAGAAGATCAGAATTGCTGTAACCTTTTTTTTGTAATGGTAACTTTTAATTTATGATTTACTTCTATATAGAGTAATAATCTGTTATTGGCTTTCTGTTATTTATCAATATCTGATATAAAAGTTTTAAGAGCTGTTGCCGTACAAATTCCGTTGCGTAGTTTGAAAGATCTAGAGTACATAGATACATAGGGACAGACGGCGGGAAGCGACTATGTTTTATATTATGTATAGATCTTGTGTTCAATTAAAATGAGGGCGAGAAATCTTGAATTTTAGTTCATCGCGGTTTCTAATCATGATCCAATCTGGTCATGTTCCCTTGATAGCAGGGGCACTTAGGTCTGATAGCAGTCGCTCCACTGCAATTATCTGATCCGCCAAATCCTGTATCATGATTAGGGCGGACCCCGGGCCCTCGTTTGCGTAAGCACAACTGGGACATTAACGCTTAGATGTATATTTTACTTGATCACAGCTATAATTAACTTAGAATTTAGTAAGTAGTTGCGCCACCGAGTGCTTGTAGTCGTGCGCGAGCTATTCATTTTTTTCTGTCAAGAAAGCAATGCGCTATTCAGCATATATATATAGTGTAATTAAGAAAATGCTCGGAAAATATAGAGCGTCGGTGGCCGAGCGGTTACAGTATCCGACTCGTAAGCCAGAAGTCCCGGGTTCGAATCCCGCTCCGGCCATGTACCAATGACTATTTTCTGAGTTATGTACATTAGTTGAATACTAACCGATGCTCTTACGGTGAGGGAAAAACATCGTGATGAAACCTGCACATTTAGGCGACTGGATGTGTAACCATGATCCAATCTGGTCAGGTTCCCCTGGTAGCAGGGTCATGGAGGTCAGATGGCAGTCGCTCCACTGTAATTACCTGACCTGTCAAATCCTGGATCATGGTCAAGGCGGACCCCGGGCCCTCGTTCTCGAGAGCACAACCGGGACATTAACGCCAAGATGATTATTTTTATATAATTAAGAAAATGCTCAAGTTAGAAAGTGGTCAACTTTAAAAATTGACAAACTATGAAGTGGTCAAAGTCGAGCGCTTTGTGTGCGGGCACTATTCTCGAAATAGTGGTTTAAGCTCTGGTATTACAATCGTCCATAGGCTACAGCAGTCACTTGCTTACCATCGGGCAGGCCGTAAGCTGGTCTGCCACTCTAACGATATAAAAAAGTATTTTGAAAATGTATGGATTTTATCCATTGAAAATTACCAATAGTGTGTCGAGCGCGCCTTAGCAACCTTTGAGGTTCTTTGAGCGTACGCCAAAAATGAAGAGAAAAGTTGTGAGGAAGCCAAAGAGACTCTTCGAATTTCTACCTGTCAAAGGTAAAATAATTTAGCCATCGGAATTTCTGAAGCTTGTCTAGCCTTCGCCAGTAAATTCAATGGAAAATAGTGAATAACCACATTACCAGCTGGACCGTGTGAAGTAATACCATTCTGTAGATCTACCGACTTCTCGTCTCCCCATCCAAAGAGAATTAGGTGTAATTCCTGGGATATAGAGTTCAGAATCGTGTGGACGGAATACCTTGATATTAGCAATGAAAATTTTAGTCAGTTCGAGTGTCGAAGTTTTGTGTTTCCATTTTTAGTTCCTTCAGCGGATGTTCTTGCGTTTATGAAAATTGGGTTCGAATTCTAAAATACCTTGAAGTTTTTAAGCATGTTTTGATGACTTTAGTGGTTCAGTGTCGATATGCTGATCTGCTACGTAGAGGTCCCCGGTTCGATTACTGAGGGGGCTAAAGTATAAGCGAAGAATTTTTTTCGAGTCTGGTTGTAACGATGTAACATAAAAGAAATAATCATCTTATCGTTAATTTCTAAGTTGTGCTCACGCGCTCCACGATTTGGCAGATCAGATAATAACAGTGGAGCGATTGCCATCTGACATCCGTGATCCTGCTACCAGGGGACCTGACCAGATTACATACATACATTTACAGATTGGATCATGGTTACAAATGCAGCACGCAGCATGCAGATTTCACCACGACGTTTCCCCTCACCGTAAGAGCATCGGTTAGCATTTAACTAATGTACATAACTCAGAAAAGAGTCATTGGTACATGGCCGCAGTGGGATACAAATCCGGTACCTCTCGGTTAATGTAGGTATTTATGTAGTACGTCAGTTCCCTAACACTCAGAGTACAAGCCTTACTTTAGTTTAGTGTCTGGCTAGATCGCGCTGTGAATTTGTCCAAAAAATAGCCTAAATGTACGATTCACCATAGTCTATTTTACGAAATCGTATCTGTAGATGTTGAAATATATGTTAGAGCGAAATTTATCCAGAAACCGGATATACTCACGAGCCAAACTGATTCCAACTTAATCCAAAGTGACAATGTTTTAGTAAAACAAACCTATCTAGCACATTTGCTATGCTAAAATGTACCTTCACTAAATACGATTACAGTCGAATTTCCCGGCAACGAATTTGCTTAAGAACTTCCAGTGAATGCTTTTACGGATCTGAATTTTATTCAATTGCAATAGAGTTTAATTTCGTACAGAATTAAGGCAGCACGCAAACCTACATTTTACCAATATAAGATGAGCTCGCATTTCTATGGAAGCACATAGCAATGTTATTTCATTTTATACTGGTTTTTGTAGGTTTCTCGTTGTGGCGTTGCATCGGTAAAATTGGTGGGTTTTAACCGAAAATGTACTCTAAAATATCTGTTTCGTTTTCAATTGATTTCGAATACGACTTGGATAGGATGTTGCTATTTCATTCCAATTTGTAACCATGATCCAACCTGGGCAGATTCCCCTGGTAGCAGGGTCACGGAAGTCGGATGTAAATTCTGGATCATGGTCAAGGCGGTTCCCGGGCCCTCGTCCGCGAGAGCACAACCGGGACATTAATGCCAACATGATAACAATAGTTTACATACAGTGGGATGAAAATTGTGTTTAAACAAAGCAATTGCACTACTACTCACAGATCAATACAGCATGCGTTAATCCAAATATGGTGTAACAAAAAAAGCATTATTAACCATAACTATAAGCAATATTGTATTTTACTTTTCAAATTGTGATTAAATTTAATTTTTGACATTTTTCAAGCATTTGTAATTTTCTTATACTTAATTATTTATTTATATTTAACATTTGACCTAATTCATATTTGATATTATAATACTAATTTAATTCTTGACGATTTCAAATCATGATAATTTAATACTATTTTCGATTTTTGATTATTTTTATTAATTTTATTTTGACATTAACTAATTCTATTCATGTAACTATTTTAATTGACGATGTATGATTATTACTATGAATAATGAATATGAATATGAATAACTAAATTAAATCAGGCGACAAATAGTTACCTACATAGTTTTAATTTTACTTAATAAATGCACGAAGGCTGTCGTTGTTAAGATCTTGCTTGTAAACATTACAGAGCCGCGATATTCGAGAGACTGGTGCATTTTGACGCAAATTTAATTGAGATTTTGATTGATATGGCGACAGTTACCGCTTATCACCAGGTGGGCTATCTCTATCTATCTATCTGTGAATAAAAAATAAGCTTATAAGGCTTACTCTTGCTGTAGTTTTAGGTGGTTTTTCTTAAGTATAGTATGGGTTTTTTATATATTATGTCGGGCGCGGACCGGCTCTGATTGGCATTGTCGGGCGCTGACCGGCCCTGTCCGGTATTGTCGGACATGGTCCGGCCGTTGTCGGCGGGAGGTGAGTGTGCTGCGGCCATGGGGCGGCCAACATGTCACTGTGTGTTTCCTTACTACTTTCCTACCTCCTCTATGACGATTGAAAGAGATATGTAATATCCTACTCTTTTGAAATTTTGACTTTTTGACTTTTTTTTGACATAACGTATACGTTTCAAGATTAATAAAATCGCAATCTGGGTAGCAATAGATAAGGACTCTAAATAATACTCCTGGGATCCTACCTGAGCAACTGTCGTTGTAACCACCCAGTACAATCAGACCTCTAACTCTTCTTACAAAAAGCTTTATCTTCACACTAGATATCGTAGCCATTAAGATTGCCGCAGGTCAATTATTTCTGGTCGCTGAGAGAAGACGTCCAAATAATCTTGGTCTCTGATCTTCGTAGTTTGGCGGAAGTGTAATAAGGTTATGGAGGGTTCAAGCTTTAGTGGTCTTTATTGTAATGGGATATAGGAAGCCATGGTAAAATTACAGGTTTCGCTTTTGCGGGGCTTGAGATTGATCCTTTCTCCTTTTTTTGCCACAACATTGTCAAAGGAAGAACGTCGGTAGCATCTGTTTTAGTTTTTTTTTACTATGTGGGCTACCAAGCATTTGGTTTATAAGTTTTTTTAATGTTGGGTATGTTCGCGACTTCGCTTGCACATAATTTGATGTTTTTTTTTTTATGTCTTATACCAAACGAATATAATAAAAATAGACAGTGAGGGCGCCGTTGCATCTCCTACGACCTCGAGTACAAGAATATATCTATTTTATAGAGATAGTAGACTTTTAGGACATTAGCCTGCCCGTGCACAGCCTAGTAAAAAAAAAATATTTTTTTTTGTGACCCAAACTGTGATTTTGTGTAGCAAATTCAAAAATTCAAAAACATTTATTATCAAATTAGGTTTTTACAAACACTTATGAACGTCAGACCTACATAGGTAACATAAAATAAAAATCTATTAACATTTTAAAATGCTAGGCGCCGCGGCATCATCGAGCGCATTTCCTTGACCATGCTGAGACCGACCGACTAGTCAAAACAGCCGGAAGGCACGGCGACAGAAAAAATATAAAAAATAAACCGCAACTCCAGCGCCGCCACCAGCCACCTGTCACTGTGACACTGTCAACGCACCGTGCACATCAACGATGCTGTTCGCAAATCGAGATAATACTTATATATCCACTTGTGTGGATTCTATAGGTACATAGTAAAAGAAACGGGGTGCCTCACATACTCTTGGCAGTTCCGCTTTTAGCTACATTAAAGTCACTTTTGTGTGACAGTCTATACTATTAGCGACATTGCAACCAGTCTCAGGGTCTCATCGGAAGACCATGGTCAATCTCGCCTCACCGTCGGTATTAGGTAGGTCACCTACGAGGCGAGCTCGTTGCGACGCTAAAGTTCGACCAGCCTCAAAGTACGAAACGGTCACCCATCCAGTTCCCGGACGCGAACATTGCTTAACCTTGGTTATCGATCTTGTAAGCACGCTGCCATTAGATCTGAAAACTAGATAATAAATAAAACAACATGGCGTTAATGTCCCGGTTATGCTCTCGAGCACGAGGGCCCTGGGTTCGCCTTGACCTTGATTCAGGATTTGATAGGTCAGATAATAACAGTGGAGCGACTTCTATCTCTGACCCTGCTACCGGGGGAGACTGACTACATTGGTCATGATGTCATCGCGATATTTCCCCTCACCGTAAGAGCGTCGGTTAGCATTCAACTAATGTACATAACTCAGAAAACAGTAATTGGTACACAGCCGCAGTGGGATTCGAACCCGGTACCTATCACTTGCGAGTCTGCTACCTTTACCACTAGGCCACCGACTCACGCTTCGCAAAACCAGTAAAACAAACAAAAATCACACCTACAAGCATACATATACGCGTCACAAAAGCACATCAATATCACATTACGTTTTTCTCTCGAGCCCTCACCAGCTTATATGGAAAAAAGAGACCAATCAATCACACATAATGTCTAACATGAATTATCAGCGGAGAAATCAATTCATCCCCATTGTTGCTAGAGTGAGTAAGCGGATCTTTTATTGGCTTAGCACAATGCGTGCGAGGGTGTGGGAGGATGTGGGTGACGAGCGAACTGAATTACGAAGTGTGTTGGTTGGCTTGGATTTTCGACGTAGACATAATTCCTATTTTAATGAAATTTTCGAAAAGAAGACCTTAATAATAATAATAAACATTTTGGTGTTAATGTTCCGGTTGTGCTCTCGCGCACGAGGGCCCGGGGTCCGCCTTGACTATGATACAGGATTTGGCAGATCAGGTAATTACAGTGGAGCGACTGCCATCTGACCTGCGTGACCCTGCTAGCAGGGCAACCTAAATTGGATCATGGTTACACATTTCTGAATGTGCAGGTTTCATCACGATGTTTTCCCTCACCGTAAGAGCATCGGTCAGTATTCAACTAATGTACATAACTCAGAAAAAAGTCATTGCTACATGGCCGCAGCTGGATTCGAACCCGGTACCTCGAAAAGCAGACCTTACCAAATTTCATTACTGTAGGTCATCGGTAACTGCTCCAGAAGTTATGATGAAGTTACTCTGTGAGTATCAAAGTTGTCATACAACTTGATACTCTCAAAGCAACTTTATGAAAACGTATAGGGTACTTATCCATATAAATATGAAATTTCGCAAGAGACAAGGTCTTATTGCACAAGTGAAGGAAAAAAGAACAAAATTTACACCGACCGAGCTATGTTGCATAAGTTAGTTTTAAAGATAATTAGTTATAACGTATTGCAAAGTTGCCAAAAAATAATTCTAGATCAGTCAGTCACTCAGACGGCGTGGGTGGCCTAGCTAGCAGGTCCGACAGGCGTGGGGGTCAGGTCGCTCTTTTGACCTCAAATAAGGTTGAATTGGACGATGGCTGGGCGCTGCGTTATACTCGTGAACGGGTGCTGCCTTTGTGGACTGGCTTACTCTTGCTGTAGTTTAAAGTAGTTTTTTAAATTATACTAAATAATATGTCGGATGCGGTCCGGCTCTGCTTGGCATTGTCTGGCGCTGCCCGGCTCTGTCTCGTATTGTCGGGCACGGTCCGGCCATGGGGCGGCCAGTGTGTCACTGTGTGTTTCGTTTCTACTTTTCCCTTCCGTCCTTTTTGACGATTAAAAGGGATATTTAATGCCTTAAGAAATTTTAAGTTTGAGTTTGAGTTTAACAGGTAAGCTAGAGATACCGAGTTCGGTCCCCAGTGCCACCATGTATCAATAACTTTTTATGTTACGTACATTATTTGAACACTAACCGACACTCTTATGATGAGAAAACATGGTGATGAAACCTTCACATTCAGGCGAATGAATGTGTAACCACGATCCAATCTGGTCAAGTTCCTAGGATCACGGAGGTCAGACAGTAGTCAGAGCGACACTGTCTGACCTCCAGTACAGTAACGACCGGGATATTGACGCCAAGACTTCGCCAAGATGATTATTAGTTATTTGGTTAGTTATGATGTGTAGCAAAGTTGTCCCCGAATAGTTCTAGACCAGGCAGTCATCCAGTCATACTTCCCAACGGCAAACGTCTCAACAATTACGCGATGGGAACACAAAGCGAGCGGTCGGTGAGCCGTGAATCCTTGGCTGACCGCGCGGCCGTTGAGACCGTTTACAGGTTACGACACGATGATTTAGTCGTATCGTATGTGCTATAAATAAATGAATATAAATATGAATATGAATTGACAGAAAACATCGGGTAAATCCCGGTCAGAGTATACATTCATGTGCAATATTTTCTAAAATACTGATCGATTTTAATGAAACAAAGTAAAGTTCTACGAAGTAAAGTTTGACGATTGAAAGAGATATTTGATGTCCTAACAAATAAAGAAATATTGAATTGAGTAAGAAACTGTCTTTCAAATAAAGAAAACCGTGTCGAAGTCGGAGCAGTCGTTCGGGAGCTATGATGCCACAGACAAACACACAGAGCCACAGTTACACACGCCAAGTTAGTCGGTTGTTAAAATAAAATACACTCACCGCACCCACAAACCAACCCACACACAATTAGTGAAAAAAAATTTTTCGTGATAAAGCAGCAAACTAACAAAAATACCTATCAAACTTGCAATATTATTAGTAAGAAGTGTGATAAAGAGTAGAGTGAAAAGGTTATTAAAAGCTAATCAATACGGGACTGATACCCCTGGCATTGCAAACGTCTGTAGACTTCAATCAGGCAGGCCTCATTCCGCCAGACCCTTTCCGTCATCGGGAGACGCGGTCCGCGCGAACTCTCCATCCATAATGTCGTGGATCTTCCAGCTATTCGCACGAGCCGTTTTGGTTTAACCTTTATAATTCGTACTGCTAAAGAATGGAACACGTTGCCTGCGAATGTGTTCCCTGATCATTATAATCTGGACAATTTCAAGGCCAAAGTGAATATGCTGTTCCTAGACTGGCAAGCTCCATATTCGGTCGCATCGTCACTTATCACCAGCTGGTGAGATGGCTGTCAAATGCCTGGTTAGTCTGAAATTAGAAAAATGTCCGTAACTTTGTTTGCAACCTTGCAGCGATCTGGCGATTTAAAAGATATAAAATGGAAATGTGCTGGATTTTTTTTTATTATTATCAGTGATATACGAGCAGACAGCCCACCTGATGGTAAATGGTAACTGTCGCCCATAACATCTACAATTCAGACATTTAGGTTACGGGTAACAAAAATGCAGAACAGCAGGTGCAGCAGGCTATGTTATCCTTCAAACCGGAATACAACATTGCAACATGCAAGCATTGCGTCAGAAATAGATAAAGCAGTGCTTGAAATGTACATACTTTAGTACCGACTTGACCTAACCTTCTTGACCCGAGAACTCACTCAAGTCACTTGTCACTGCACTCTCTGCACCCGACACCGACACGACATCGTGTCGTCGCGTCTAAAGCGCTCAAGGAGTGCTCGCCGAAGCGTGAATCCTGGCCGTGTCCCTCCCACGATCAAGGTCGAGCTTTGAGCTTGGAGCTTTTAACTTGATACGTTGAAGCTACTCATTAGGCTCTGCAGTGCTATTGACTTTATGGCAATGATAGAATAAATAAACAATAAAAATAATATGCTTGGACAAATCATACAGCACCATATCTAGCCCCATATGTAAGCAAAGCTTGTGTTATTGGTGCCAGATAAGTGATAAACAATTTTTATTATTCACTCCCTATTAAAATTTTAATATACAACTTATACATAATACACAAACAATATATAATCACTAAAACTACCTATAAATAAAAACCTTAAAATTACTTAAATAGATAAAATATTTGCCCCAAGTCCCCTGAATGCGGAAATGCGCCCAGAAGGCTGGCCGCGTTGCCCCGCTGGATGGCGAGGCTTATACGCTGTCCCAAATAGAAGCCAGCCTTCTGGTCATTACTAATATCGACCAGGCGCTTGGCTAGTTCTCTATATAGGGAATGTGCGCCTGGTCCCCACAGCCCAAGAGTTTCCACGCCAAATGGCGCGAATATGTAGTCGCCACTGAGACATGCGTATTTGCGCCGTTTGACGTTTTTAGCAGAGGCAGCACCGGCCCCTGCTTGACACGCGGTGGCTGGAAGATGGGACGGCGCGACTTATATACTTTTTATGTACATACTTAATATACATTTAACATCCAGACCCTCAACAGAAATTAAAATTCATCGTTTCAATAGCCCACCACGTCTTACCACCATAGCCACCATTATTTATATTGTAAAATGCATTAAGTGTTATTGCCACTTTGATGTAAATCCGAGAACTACATCAAATTATGAAATTCCTATAAAATTCAAATTATGTCATAATGCTCATGAGAGCTTACATCCATATTATGCCCCTTAGGCTTGACTTTTATAATGAGTACGGCTAAGGAGTGGAACGCGTTGCCTGCGAGTGTGTTCCCTGATCAATATAATCTGGATGCCTTCAAGGCTAGAGTGAATAGGCTGTTCCAAGACGGGCATGCTCCATCTTCGGCCTCATCGTCACTTACCAACAGGTGAGATGGCGGTCAAATGCCAGTCTTGTATAATATAAAAAAAAAATATTAGGTATCCTAGAAAATATGGTCCGATGAAACCGCATTACTATATTATTTTACAAGCTTTTATTTAACTATGTTTGTATGTATTAGGTGGCCCTGGTGGTGCCTGTTTGTCTGCGAGATCAAAAAAAAAAAAAAAAAAAAAATTATCGAATATTATCTTGTTGCGTTCATTAGCTCCTATGACCACCTTCCGACTCCATCATTAGACCAGCTCCATGGTACCATATTGATGGATTGTTATCCAATTTACATGTGTAAACCAAATTTCAGCTCAATTGCTGAAATTTGGTTTACACATGTAAATTGGCCGTGTGGTGTCCGGCAGAGTAGAATAGCACCAACCCCTTACATTCATGGGTGTCGTACAAGGCGACTAATGTTTTCGAGGCAAAATATCAAGAGTCTCCGTAGTCTGGAAAACGGGCAGCAGCATTTTCCATTATTACATTTAAACACTGCGATCTCCTACCCGCCTGCCAAGCGTGGAGATTATGGCAATAACCTCCCCTTCCGTGGGAGAGGCCCTAAGTCCTGCAGTGGACTGTTACGGGCTGTGATGATGTAAATTGGATAACAATCCATCAATATGGTACCATGGAGCTGGTCTGATGATGGAGTCGGAAGGTGGTCATAGGAGCTAATGAACGCAACAAGATAACCTTATCGTATTTGGGCTCTTTAGAACAAAACCCTTTTAAAGAATTTTAAAATTGTTTTTATGACATTAATATAGTATACCGCCAATTGGTATATGCAAGTAGATATGGTTTATTTACTTCTGTGTTTTGCCTTGCACTCCCAAGCCAAAGGCATCGGTAACCCATATCACCCCAACCGATCTCCCAACCTTACCTCCAAACACCACAGTTTCGCGACAAGTCAACACGACATAAGGCGTATGGGTATCATACTGCGACGCATCAGTGCGTACTTCCACCCTTCCCGCATACCGGAGCGACACGACGGTTGTACGGAAACACGGGTGACCGCGCATCGAAGGAGGGTGGCGCTGTTTTTTTGCCAAGTTTGTTTTGGTGGCGGTATGGCTTGAGTTTTGGGCTTATTTATTGTACTCAACTAGTAAATACTTGCACAGTGTTTCCTTTCGTCTATGACATGGGATCGTTCAAGAGGTATATTAGAGGTTTCCTTAGAGGCGGGCAACGCATTGGTAGCACCCCTGGTGATGCTGATGTCCATAGGCGGCGGTGACCACTTTCCATCAGGTGGCCCGCATGCCTGTTTGTCTGCCGGATAAAAAAAAAATGGAAATTGAAATCCGATAGATTGATGACGGATGTGATTATGCGATAGCCAACGGCTTACACACCTTAAATCACAACCAATAGTTAACATTGATGTGACACGGCGCGACCGATTAATAATATGTTACATCGGATACACGGATTTCATATTTCAATACAAATCTTAAACCCCGTTTAACTTTGAAGCGTATATTTTAACGAAAATCTGATAAACTATATTCTAAATCGCGTCTACAAAGTTTCATTGAATTTGATCCGTTAATATGGAAATTATGATCAAACTTCGTTTGTATGGAGCGATAGCCAACGGCTTACACACCTTAAATCACAACCAACAGTTAATGATGTTTCTTAGTACTATGTCGTTTTAAGTTTTTTGATATTTTCTATAAAAAAGTACCCTCCCAAACTAAAACCCTGGATCCGCCACCTGTCTACGTTAGCCCCTTCAAGTTTCCAGCGTGATAAATTTAAATTTCCCCATGCTAGCTAACTTGCTCTTAGCAAGGTTTTGGAGAACGTGTAGTTTGTTTATTAGGAAACGTGTTGGTTACATTTTGTGAAGAGATTGGAGTTTGGGTCTGGTTGCTTTAAGGCGGCCTGTTTAAGACATATGGTTTTAAACTATCGCGGTCACTATCACACATTGGAAAAGTACCTATAATCTGGGTTTTCTATCGCGCACCTTGGTAGTAGTAGCCCTGTAGACATGCCCTTTGAAGAACCCCATGTTTTAGTGCAAAGGAAAGACTTCGGGAGCACATTTCACATCATGCACGTGCGCTGTGAAAAGGCTCTTGATGCCCGTACGTTGGATGCTAGGCATCCTGGTGGTGTAAGTGAAATCTGTCCCATCTTCGGAAGGTGCAGTGGCAGAAAAGCGACGGTGGTACCAAGTTGAACAGTTGAAGAGACATAGTGGGTAGAGAATACACAGAGAACCAACTTACGCGATACGAAACCCGGAATATATTTTAGAGTGAAAAGGTAGGATTCAAAAAAGCTGGGTTCCGAAGTGGTAAGAATAAAAGGAGATGTATGAAAAGAGTTGTGGATATATGCGAGGCAAGGGAGTTGTGTCAGGACTGAGCAAAGTGGCGGTCCATAGTCTCCGCCTACCCCACCTGTGGGACACAGGCGTGAGCTTTATGTATGTATGTATGTATGTATGTAGGTAGGACTCGTGACTGGACAATGTTTAAACAATTTCAGAGACAAACAAGGGAGAGAAAAAGAGTACAACACGAGATAACCCGCGCGTTGGAGCTGCCCGACTACCGAACTGCCCGACTAATATCGCGGTGGTATATATGGATTACTATCTATCCATTGTGCCCTTTTTATTATCGAACAACGATTGACAAAAGATCGTCATCCATTTATGGTAGACGTCCCACCATCTCGTACTAAGCGTTTTGCATCCATTTATCATATGCGCACTGCAAAGGACTAGAACTCTCTGCCTGAGTCATTGTTCCCCGATAACTATAACCTTGGGGTCTTCAAATCAATAGTAAATAGGTATCTTAGATCTCATCGTCGCTTTCCTTCAGGTAAGTTGAGTACTCATATCAAGCTAACAGAGCTCTTTCACTGGAGAAAATAATACTTGCTACATACCACTGCCTCATGTATGATTAAGTTCGGCTGGGATTTAATCATCCAAATCTTATCATCATCATCATCATCTTAACAGTCAATCGGCCTATGCCTTCTCATCTGCTTCCTTTCGTTTGTATTGCGATACCACTCTTCCAACTCTTGCACAAAATGTATTGAGCCCAATAAATGTTTCCCTTTCCCAATCTAGCAACCGAAATCTTGCTGCTGACGGAAATCTTGCAAAAAGCACTCTTGAGGCCATAACCAGCTCATCCCATCAACAAATGGTCTGATATTTTGCAATTCTCGAGCTGTGAACAGCCAATTTCTATCCCGGAATCGGAATTCCGGGCAAAACAGAAGCCTCTAAATGAATATGGCGATACTGAGGTGGACTCGAAATAATAACCAAAATAAGCCATTGGCTGCCCGCAGACCGTAGAACCTTTTATCCAAATTGGAGCCGCTTCGTTGCTCACGACTTTTTTATCGGGTCGGTGTCTGGTTGTGTAAATGTAGATTGGATTTCAAGGTTTTAAAGATTTATTTGTAAGAGATGGATATTACAGAGGTTTTTAACAATCTTTGATAGCTTCTCTATACGTCGCCCGCATGCTGAGGCGCACAAATAATTCAATATAATTCTTTATTTTTTAATAAGGTATCTTGGGTACATTTAAAATGTTCCACCCATTAATAATGTCAATCAATCAATCAATCAATTTATTTATTTGTGGTACACAGGTTATGCAGTTGTTACAAAAATTAGTAGGTAGATAGGTCCTCTGTGACCTGCCGTCGGCATACAAATCTAGAGAAGTTAATTACAATTTTGAAATTAAATAATAAGTGAAATACATTAAAACATTTAAGATTATAAAATTTAGTCATAAATAATCATTATAAAATTTCACCATTACTCGTTAAATGTCATCATTAATTAAAATGTCAATAGATAATAATTTAAACAATGATTCGAATGTCTATAAAAATATAACGTTAAAGTAATTGAATAAATTTTAAAATGTCAGATTATTAACAAAATCAACAATTATCAACAGTGTTAAAACAATAAAATTCATTATCAATTCAACAATAATATAAAATGTCATAAAACATACACAAAATCACATTCCTACTGTTTGTATTCCTTGCACGCCAGAGAAACTCGTCAATTGTGTAAAACACCCTTTCAACAAGAAAACTGTACAGTTGTTTTTTAAATTTAGTGAGATTTTCTGCTTGGCGTATAGTTTTTGGGATCGCGTTGTACAATTTAGGGGCCATCGCAAAAACACTCTTATGAAATAGAGTGTTGAAAAAGAGTCAAAATAGAGAGTCAAAAAAGCAATAAATAAATTAATAAGCTTGGATCTGGAGCTTCCTCTATTAATTTCAGTATAAAATAAATTTTAAAATATTTAGATATTGTTTTAATTGTTGGTGGGATCGGTAACATCAGTTCTGCAGTTTAGAAATTATTTGAGTTTAAGTGACCTTGGTCGGGGGTTTTCCGAATTTTTCTGTCGGTTGGGTTATTAAGCTAACCCAATGGGTTAGACGTTGTTGACAATACCCAACAGAAAGAGCTGCTGCCATTTTATATACCTAGATTAGATTAGATTATTTATTTATCAATGAAATTTACATCATATTAAGCGCATGTCATAATACAGGCAAGTCACAAAGATATCGTCAAATAGAATTAAATAATGTCATACAATTTTTTTTTTAAATTACACAATCACAACAAAAGTAAATAGTAAAATGTCAAATGAATACAAATTAAATTATTAATGTCACAGTTTACACAGAATTGTAATACACTGTATAATTGTCAATAAATACTATGGGTATACGTAATAGTATACCTACCTAAGAAAAAAAAAAAAAAAAAAAAAAAAAAAAAAAACTAGTTAGGTGATCTATCTATCGCCATCTCACTATGCGGCCAAAGATGCAACATGCCTGTCTTTGGCCTTGAAGTTGTCCAGATTATATTTTAGAGAGAACACACTCGCAACCAACGTGTTTCATTTCTTAGCCATACGCATTATAAGGCTTGAACCAAAGTTGTTTATGCGGATATCTAGGAGATCCTCTTCTGATTAACTGGAAGATTCTGTACTACAAAGGGGCTGGGTGTCTTCTAATTCATTAGACGGGTCGCATTTTTCATGCATATACCTACAAATCCTTTTTGACCTTTTGAGCTGTATATGTATCGCATTAGGTGGGAACTAGTCGTATGTGCAGTTCATACTTTAACTCTTATGTTTCGTAGAAATCAAATAATGAGGATCAATCATACGGTAGAATTTTATAAGTTTGTTGGTAAAACCTGAATGCATTTTCATAGCAATGAAGCTCGGTGAATCAATTTATTTATTTATTTTATTTATTAAATATTTTATTGTACACAATAATGGTAACACACGAGTTACAAGGCAAATGTATATATGACACCACTTATTTCTACAAAGAAACTTCTTCCAGCAGGCCTAGACGTGATCAATAAGATCATTATTTAAACTTCACTAAAGAGATATAAGATAAAATTAATATAAAATAATTTTTTTGGAATTCGGTTTGAAATATCTATGTTATATAGGTTTGTAGGAAATATCAAGCGCAATGAAATATGTGCTTTATTAAGTGCTACGTAAGGTTTACCCTAGTGTCGACTGACGTCATCAGACAAGCAAAAAATCACAGTGTTCTAGAGTAATTAACTTCTCTAGTTTAAGAGATTTCATGAAAATTTCTTCACAGTCATTCATGTGTTATCATAAGCTAATGGAAAAGTTACCCAACAAAAATTGTGTCTGATCCTCATAGTTACCCAAAATATGACCGGTAAAAAGGTACCAAGGCTTTTTTTTTTTTTTTTTTTTATATTTTACAAGGCAAGCATTTGACCGCCATCTCACCTGTTGGTAAGTGACGATGCGGTCGAAGATGGAGCATGCCCGTCTTGGAACAGCCTATTCACTCCAGCCTTGAAGGCATCCAGATTATATTGATCAGGAAACACACTCGCAGGCAACGCGTTCCACTCCTTAGCCGTACGCATTATAAAGGTCGAGCCAAAGCGGCTCAAAGCGGCGGCAAAGGTAAATTTAATGGTGGTTTAAAAAAATTAAAAGGTGGTAAGATACCAAGGTAAATTTAATGGAAAGGTTTGGTGTTATGACCAGTTGAAGTGTAAAATGAAACGTTCCAATTCTAGGTAACCTTTTACAGCGTTCTAAACTATAATAAGTTGGGCAGTAAAAAATGAACCTAAAAGAGAAGTGAATTAGGTACACAATGCGTTGTATGCATGGAACAATATTCCGAACTACGTGCAATGCAGTGCTGGAGGCTAAACTTTGCTTTCAATGCCTGAAGGCTTGTAGAAATTTATTTACCTGTACACTCCACTTTAGGGTTGTCAAAAAACGTTTTTATTGTATTTTGATGCGTTTTAAACAAAGTTTCTCGTACCATAATAATTATAGCATTCACTGCTCTTCATGGACTTCAAATAGTGCATCAGTGTTCTAATGGTTAAGGTGTTGGACCCGTACCCCTAGGAACCGGGTTCGAACTCCAGTGCCTGGATGTCCTGATTACTCTTTTCTGAGTTACGTGCATTAGTTACCTATGTTGTTACGGTGAGGAAGAACATCGTAATAAAACGAATTATTCCAGAAATCCTTACCGACACATCCCCAAAAGTAGGGATTGTTAGTAGTTTTTCCAAATATCCAGTGGGGATGAATAAGTATATCCGAGTGTAAATTTTTAGAAAAAAAATATTTTTGTCTCCACTAGATGTGAGGAAACCTGCTCATTTCAGAATGTGTTTTAACCATGATCCAATCTGGTCAAGTTATCCGTTTCGCCGGGTCACGGTGGTCAAACGACAATCGCTCCACTGTATTTACCAGACATGCCGTGGATCGTGGGCAAGCCGGACCCCTCGCCCTCGTGCGCGAGAGCACAACCAGGACATTAACGCCAAGATGACCACCATTCTTCAAATTCTTTTAAACTTATCCAGTTTAATATTAGATTACCTACTCGTTTCCCCCGCTACTAGACACGAAAAGCTAATTACAATTAAATGAACACAATTTCTATCGAAAACAATTGCCTAATACAAAAACACAACCCTAACCGCGAAAGATTCCAAGAAACTCAATTTAAAATTCCGCGTATATTTTTGAAAGGCTGTCGAACAAAGTTTTGGGCTTGCCTCTGTCAATGGCCAGACAGTTGGGTTTGAGGAGGAAATGCTTGGGCCCCTGTCATTTTAAGTAATAACAATGAAATTATTTAATATAAAAGTACTTTCTATTTATTAAAAGCTAGCTTTTGCCCGTGATTTCGTTCGCAAGGTTCGTGTTCCAGTAGTATCCCATGAATTGTACATAGATATAAATCATAAATTAACTTAGAAACTAATAGTAGGTAATGTTTTTAATTAAGTACTAGTGGATCCGGCGCGAATTAATTCGCGTACACCTACTTTACCCCTACCTACCCTTTTTTCTTGCTTATAAGCCCTCCTCTTGAATCACTCCGTTAAAATCCGTTGCATAGTTTAAAAGATCTAAGCGTATAGATAAAGAGGGCCAGAGGGCGTTGAGCGCCTTTATTTTATACTATGTAGAGTGGGTTTAGAGGTGTATATACAGTTCAAAACAATGTATCCATGTGTGTTGCGTAATGTGATTGAACACAAGTATCACTTGGCCGAAATCAAAGAAGAAAAAACGGATTTTTTGGGTTTTATTTCCTGCCCTGTGGGCTCTTTTGAGTGCTTTTGGGTTAGCGAATGAAGTTTATAATTTTCGTATAGGTATGCGTACATTACAGCCACGTAGATATTCTTTTACCGCGATGTAAAAGTATATCAGTGACATCTAGTGTTCGTGTGACAAACAATAAAATAATCATCTTGGCGTTAATGTCCCGGTTGTGCTCGCGAGAACGAGGGCCCGGGGTCCGCCTTGACCATGATCCAGGATTTGGCGATCAGGTAATTACAGTGGAGCGACTACCATCTGGCCTCCGTGACCCTGCTGCTAGGGAAACCTGACCAGATTGGATCATGGTTACAAATTCAGTTGCCTGAATGTGCAGGTTTCATCACGATGTTTTCCCTCAGCGTAAGAGCATCGGTTAGTATTCAACTAATGTACATAACTCAGAAAAGAGTCATTGGTTCGTGTGACAAACATTACACATTATAGTTTCACAACAAGCATTCAACAGTGATATTAGAGGAGATAAGGTACCTATATTAGTAATAAAACTTGCGTATGTCCAGGGACGGCGGTGATACTTACTCGTTTGCCTCCCTGTATGACATACCCCTGTAAGTAAAAACATATCAGTTTTCACCAAAGTCTTTTTAGTATTTTTTCGTACGCTCGTCGGTTTAGCGTAGTATTAGCACGTACAATATCTGTAACTAAAACCGTACAAAAAAAACCGTCCCTCCAACCTGCAAAATATACCCGACACTCGAGTCCTCCATTCAACCTGCCGAGGGTCTCTCAGACCCACTCACTATTATTTTAAAAGAGGCTTTCGCAATTTCAAGACGGGCCGGTGGAATAGAAAAAAGCGGGGTTTTCCCCGAGAGCCCTGAATGGTTGTTAATTACGATCCACGTTAAATTTGTCTCGAGTGTAATTGTTTTTTAATTAGACCACGCGCTGATTGACTCGTTTCACTAATTTTATTGCTTAACTTTTCTATAATGGGAAGCGATAGGGGTATGTCAGGTCGTTAGTATGTAAAAAAATGACGTCTCGGCCTACTTTCGCGGGGAGGATGTATAATGTTATGTGTATGTAAGCTTGGACAAATTCACACAACGCCATCAAGCGCCTAAGTATGCGAAGCTTGTGTTATGGGTGTTAGATAACTGATAAACTAGTTATATACTTTTTTAAATACATACTCGTTATACGTATGTATAATAACAGTATGTAAGTATATAATTACAGCTTGTTATGTAAAATTAGTACGTATTTGGTTGATCAATATTAAATTATTACAAGTTTATTTTGTACAAGTTTTTGCGCTTGACAGACGAGTTGGAGTAGAAAATGTACAACTTAAAAAAATTCTGGTCTAAAAAATTAAATGCATTAAAGCTCACCGCTAACAAAGTAACACACAGACTAAGGGTTGCTCTTACCTAACTGCAAGATTCACTTAAGCAACTAATGTTGAGTCCATCTCCACACCTAACTTACATAATATTAGTAATCATCACCATTGAGTGCACAGTAGGTAAAAATCCATAAAACCCCCAAAATAACAATTACATTTATCTTTAACGCCAACATTCGTCCCTATTACACATAATAATTGCTGTTTAGAACTGTAAACGTTACTGAAACGACTCCACTGCTGTAAAACAAAAAGCGTCATCGTCCGAAAAAGGAAAATAAAACAAAAAGTAATCGCAGAACAGAACAACACTTCGCCCCGAACGCTCAATCCCACCAGACAATTACTCCAATTAGAGACGAGACTACAATTCGGGCCGATCATTAAAACTCCGGGACGTCAAAAATCCCGGCAATCAAAAATTACAAGCTTATTTTTGGAGGGGTAAATTAAAAAATATGGGCTCATTTTACCCGGTGGCATGGTGAGGGTTGAAAACTTAGTCATTCAGGTGGTCTGAAAGGCCACTTAAACCCCAAGCTCGGGCATAATGCCCATGGGTATTTACGACCCAAGTAGCAGTAGGGTTAAGAGAGGGAGGCCTAAGTATTCTGGAATTATTTGCATTATAATGCACCATAAATATAGATACATATTGTTGGATTTTTAAAGAGGCCGGGACAAGTGGATGAGCGAAATGAACGAGCTTGCCTTCAAGGGTTAAGTAAACAGATAATTTATTTACATTCTAACTACCCTTTTGAAAGGGGTTCGTAACTACCTAAAATTTTATTTGAAAGATGAATCTTCAGAAATCATAAAGAGGTTTTTACTAAATTATAATGTTGTTTGGATAAAGGGTTCCCTTTGGGTTTAAAGGAAATGTTGAGTTAATTCACTACTGTATCGTTTACTTAGTTAGAATATAATTGAGTGGTTTTTAATTCATTTATAGGATTTGCAAATAGTCATTAATGAAAGTCTCAGTGGTCAGATCTCTGTGGGCCAGACGAAAATATAGCACAATTTAAATAATAATCTACATGTAGGTAATAATTTAACTAATGTGGGTACCGACAGTATAAATATTGTGATATAATGATGTTAAAATCTACGCACTGTGACATTTTAACATTATTGTATCACAATATTTATACTGTGAGTACCCACAGTTATATTATTACTTGTCGGTACCTACATATTGATGGAAACAAAATATAAAATCATTGCCTGGAGATAAGTAATTCGAAAACAGCTGCATTTAAAAAAAATTATAATAAATTGGAATTAGTGACAAAAAGTGATTTATTTATGCCAAAAAGCTACTGTTGTGATGAATTTTGTGTGGAATAAATGAATATGAAATGTACAGCGCAACAATATCAGGTTTGAAAGATAAGGTTGCCAGCGTAAGAGCCATGAGAGTTGTCAGCTTCGTGAAAGTGACAGCCTGTGGTTTTGCGGTAGATGTCATCGTTTTCATTATTTGGGCTGTCTGTCTGAATAAGGTCGCATCTAGAAGCTAGCGGAAAATAACCTGTTATCATTTCTAGTAACGGGTCTTTTTCACCCACCCTTTCCGAGTCTCGACTGTCCCTTTAACGGTTACAGGATATTATTTACCAAGCAGCCGGAAACCCTCCGAGACCTATTTGTGTTTGATCCAGAGTTTTAAGCTATATTAATTTCTAGTTTAATATTTTGACGAAAATCGCAATTTGGAGGGTTATTTATTTTATTCTGTTTGACTTGGCCTCCTGTAGTTGAGTTGCGAAGTTGGCCCGTAGCTAGAGGGTTGGACATCTCTCCGACGACTTCGCTTACCGTTTTATCGGTTTATTGTACTAGTTTTTGCCAGCGATTTTGTGCATTTGGATCTAGTAAGAAATCGCGATGAGAATGTACGTTGAAAAAATTACGTCGATCTGCTTTACTTGTCACATCTCACTTCTGTAGGCCTGCTGGAAGATTTTTCTTTTCAGAAATAAATAGTGCCTGTTGTGTTGTTTATATATTTCTCTGTGTATTTTATTGTGTGCAATATAGAGTTAAATAAATTATAAAAATATAACATTTAGAGAGAAGAATTAAGTAAATTGGTCATTCATATATTTGCCGACATAATTATTGTCTTGTAGACCCACAGAGAGCTTTCATTACTTAATAGGTACTCACTATATTAGTAACAGATTTTATTCGACCTCATGTTGATTTATTAATTTATTTTATGACTGGGCAATTACAATAGCTAAAATTATAAACATGGGCTCAATTTTAATGAATAATTTCTCGAAATAACAAAACTATGGACAAAATTTCCTAACACAGACAAAAATCTTTGTCTACTGGGTGAGTTCAACCGATGTATACATTATTAATGTTGATTAATGAAAAAAAAACCTAGTTTTTATTCTCAACTCATTCCCAAACTACTGAACCTATTTTCATAAGAGAAATCTATCAATCGTCCCGTTTAAATTGTTTTTCATTCGGGAGCTGCTTTGCGGGTTGACACAGATTTACAGATAGACATATCGAACTTGACACACTTTTTCGCCGGAGACTGAAAATACAAGCCGGGTCAAACATACCCACAATTATATTTCGTGAGTTATTGAAACAGCCTAAGCATAATATGCAAAATCTTCGATCTAACCCAATAACTGAGGGTTGGGTCAAACGTACCCACATGAATAGGTTTCAGGCAGCTACCACTGTCGCCTGGGGCATAGCGACAAGTCTCACGACAGTAATAGGGGGTCCATTAAGCCCCTATTAAGTATTTCATGGGGGCCTATTCAGTGGACGTGGTCAGCGAAGGACTTTGATCATAGGAATGCGTAGATGTAACTTTGTCTGTAGATTGGTATATGTTTATTGTATCTTTTTTTTTAAATGGTATTAGTATTTATAGTATTCATTTAATTTAATTTAATCTTAAATGTATGTCTTTCACTTTTATCAATATTTTTCTGTTAAGTCGCACCTACTTAATCACTCTCTGCATGGTCTGCTGGTGGACTGTTAGACAAAGCATAAATGGCTTTAAGTCCGCCAATTGCTGTAATTTGTGCAATAAAGTTTTTAAATAAATAAAATAAATTAATTTTCCATAGGTTTGCAGTAAACGATATTTAGGCTACTCTCTATGTCTGTTCGTTCATTAACATTCGTACTCTCACTTTAACACGTGAAAAAGGTAAATAAAAAATACGTAATTGAATTTTATATGAAAGTCTAGGTGCTCTTGACATCGGACATAAAATCTTGTAAAAACTGCTATCTGAAACCCACCTGTTAATCATGAGGATTTTATTTTATAGTAGGTATCCTACTATAAGAAAAATAAAAACGATGATTGGTTTTGCAAAGGAAACATACACACATACTGGAGAACTTCTCAGAATCTACAGGGGCCTAGTTAAAACAAAGTAAACAAAAACATAAAAGTTAAACAAGATAATTGAAGCAAAATGTTTTACAGTACCTAAATGGATAATACGTAGAAAAATAAATTATTATATTATGCTTTCCAAGCAAAAACTTAACAGCAAATTAGCAAACTCATGGAGGATTTTTTTAAATATTTTTATAATGTCTGAACAAACCCGACCACGATTAAACAAACTTTTACTTAAAACATTTTCTGTATTAATATTACAAAGAGAAAATATTTGTATTTTTGTTTGTAATGAATAAACTGAAAAACCACTAAACTAGCGAAGCGATAAATCGTAAAGGACCGCTGGCTATCTGTAATTTTGTATGGTCAATGTTCTGCCTTGAGGCAAGGTTATTTACGCTGTGGACATTCACTGATATGGAGACATACATAATATCTGTATGTAGATATGAGATACCCTCTTGTCGACCTTTGGTATTTACTCGCGACTAATAGGCCTTTTCTTTATGTTGCAAATTTTCAGAATTGCCGAAGTCGAACCACAGACTAACTCAATAATGTCTATTTTTTTTTATGTCATACGGTAGGCAAACGGGCAAGCGGGCACCTGATGGAAAGTGGTCACCACTGCCTTTCGACATTAGCAACACCAAGAGCATCGCCAATGCGTTGCCCACCTCTAGACCACGTTGCTTTGGCAGCAAAAAGGCAAGTACCCCTCCAATGCCAAAGCCACGGTTCCCCAAATCCCCACCCCATGGAGCCCTGGAGACCTTACTCACCGGCAGAAACACAATACTATTTAAAAGAGTATTGTTTAGCTGCGGTATTCTGTAAGGTGGAAGTCGGAGACTGATTTAGGCCACCGACGTTCGAGAGATACATATACAGAATAATCAATCTTCTAAGACCTGGATCTGTTTTAGTGCTTTCCGATACCAATTATGAGAGCGGACGTGAGGTTTGTAGTCTAGACATTGATGAGGGTACAATAAATATTACTGCTAGCTAACAATAGGCAGTTTCTAGAGTGTGAAAGGGGGATGAAACACGGCCTGCACTCTCCTTTTTACCTTGAATACATTTGAGGCATGCCGACAGATATCGAAAAACCTTCGACTATGTCTAACTAATACTTCCTACTAGCTTTTGTCCGTGACTTTCTCCGCGTGGACAATCAGTTTTTTGACAGTTTACATTTTGGACGCAACTTATTTTATACCACTACTTTAGTGGGCCCGGCACGACTTCGTTCGCGCCCATTTTTTCTTACTTAAAAACCTTCGTCTTTAAGCACTATATCAATTGTTGAACACCGCATTAAAATCCGTTTCGTAGTTTAAAAGATCTAAGCGTACAAGGCGGGAAGTGACTTTGTATACTATGTATATAACAGGACCAAGCCACAACACTGCGGCTCAACGACGCATCGTAAAAATATAGAATACGACGTCGTACAACGCATCGCGGAATTATCCGATGCTCAGGCGCACACACATTTTCATTAAAAATTTATATGGCAATCTTAAATCCGGTGTAAGTTTGAAACGATACATTTAAACGAAAATCGGACAAACCACAAGTATAGATATGCTTTCTGGGATCACGTCTACAAAATTTCATTGGCTTTTATTTACAAACTACATGTAGTTTTTCAAGAAAGGGGTGAAAAGGTTTTGAAGGGGGCGGCAACGTGTGGGTGATGTCCCTGGTATTGCAAACGTCCATAGGCTGCGGTGACTGCTTACCATCAGGCGGGCCGTAAGCTTGTGTGCCACCTTAGTGGTATAAAAAAAATCTACGTTTGTTTGAAGCGCGCTTGGACAACACTTCTCCTAAGCGTTGCACAAGCTTTGTACAATCGTGTACTAAAACCTCTCTCAACCCGTGTACCTACCTGTAAACCAGGGGCGGTTAACTAGCATAATAAGAATAAAAAATACGACCTGCTCCTCAGAGCCTAACATCAGCAATGAAAAAAAAAACTAAAGCACAAGCTCACTATCTTACGCTCCACATAGCCATGCCAAAAGGCGGTACACTTGCGCACAAAAGTGCATGCCCAGAGTGCACACTCGCGTAGAAAAGTGCACAGCGCTAAGAGCGTTTGAGTCGAGATGAGCAATGCATTATGGACTTGTAAAAATAGTGGTGCGTTTTTTATGGGTTTGTCGAGTTTTTGTAATAAAACTCTATTCTTATTTTTATTTACGTAGTACTGTCACTCTGCTAAAGTGATATGTTTTTCATAGAAATTTTATGTAATCTTTTACAAACATGCTTGCAAGGGTTTCACGTTTTTAGGGTGTGTTTGTGCAATTAGAAATAAATTTCTACATGTTAATAATAAAAAATAAAGCAATAAAAAAGTAAAATAGTAGAATCACATAACAACGCGGTTTTAACAATATTAATACAAACGTTTCACGTTTTTAATGTGTGTTTGTGCAATTAGAAATGGATTTCTACATGTTAATAATAAAAAATAAAGCAATGAAAAAGTAAAATAATAGAATCACATAACAACAATACATTTAATAATATCAATAGTGTCTTTTTTGTTTTTTAACGAAAATGCAACGAATTGTATATTACTATTAGATTATTGTATATTATTAAGTTTATTTATTTATTTAATAGTTTATTGCACACAAAAATGGTAACAGAGACATGGCAAATATATACATGACACAAAAGGCACTACTTATTTCTAAAAAGAAATTTCTTCCAGCAGGCCTACAGCAAAGAGAATGTGATTACTGGAAGCAGTAAGTTATTTTATTTGGGAAATTAAATATCGATTTTTAAAGAGTATCTATCGATCTATCTATCTTTTTTTATAATATATATTTTATGATATTTTTTAAATCGTGTTTTTAAGATAACATTTTTTATACCACTAAGGTGGCAAACAAGCTTACATCCTGCCTGATAGTAAACAATCACCGCAGCCTATTAACATTTGCAATACCACGGGCATCACCCACGCCTTGCTGAACCCGAAAAAACCTTTTTACCCCTTTCTTGAATTGCTTTATTTGGTTAATTTGATTAATTTACTAAGAGTATAAGCCACAATACAATTACCAAACACTCAAACGAATGAAGAAATTTAGTATGGGTCACGAAAGGACTGTAGATTCTGCAAGGAGGAGGACGAAACGCCTCTCCACCTGATCTGCAAATGTGAGGCCCAGGTGCGCAAACGCAGCATCCATCTGGGTAAACACCAACTACTACCCGATGAGGTGCACGAAATCAGTACTAAGAAACAATTACAGTTCATAGAAGCTATAGGAATTAGTACTGAATTGTAGAAAGAGGCGATCACAATAGATCAGTAATGGTCGCAGTGATACTGGGTCTGAAAAGCCTTGGAGAGCCAATCTTTAAAAAAAAAATAATAATAATGGGTCACGAACCCCTTAATAGTATTGTCATCCCCCCGTGACCATGATACATGCAACTGTGTTCAAATATCGGGCTACTCGTCAACAAAGGTACGCGGTAGGAAACCCGGAACATACCCTTAAAATGTGTGATAATAACCGCGATAGTTTAAAACATTATGTGAAAACTGATTTCAGTGCAGAGGTGGTGGTTGTGGTTTTCCCCGGAGAGAACAACAAAGGGGGGGAAATGTTTTTACGAGGTCGGCAGCGCATGGGTATTGCAAACGTCTATAGACTGCGGCGACTGCTTACTATCAGCTGACCGCACGCTTGATTGCCACCTTAGTGATTTAAAAAAAATCATCATCCTTGCACCTTGGAGCCAAATTGGTCGCGACCTGTGAGATTTCAAAGGAACTTTGTCCCATGCATACTTAGTTGAAGAATGAACTACCTGAAAAAAAATCCATAGAGAAGTACAACATGGAGTTCTTAAAGAAAGGTGTGATAATGTGTTTAAGGGATCCGCAGCGCGTGTGGGACTCCCCTGGTAGAGCAAACGTCCATAGGCTGTGGTGACTGCTTACCATCAGCAGATCGTCAGTTTGTTTGCTAACTTAGTAGTATAAAAAAATATTTTTTATTTAAGAAACCTAGTCAAACTTGGTTTGATTCCAATATAATTATAATAAAGTCATACTAATGGAAAACTTTTTTTTTTATAATATAGCAGACAAACAGGCTATATGCGGGCCACCTGATGGTGCGTGGTCACCGCCGCCTATAGACAGCAACACCAGGAGCCCTACCAATGCGTTGCCCGCCACTAAGGAGACCTCTAATATACCTCTTTAACAATCCCATATTGGATCCCAAGGCGGACCCCGGGCCCTCGTTCTCGAGAGCACAACCAGGATATTAACGCAAAGATGATGATGGACAATTCCATATTACGCAAGCATCTAGTTTAGGAAGCTTCTCACGAAAAAATAAAATGCCACGTGGAAAACCTAACTATTCAAAATACCTAACAATCAAACATTGTTTGGTTTGATTGTTAGGTATTCCTTTGAATTCCCATTCAGACCTCCAAATCATTCGACAAGCACAATCTTTCCAAATAAATCCCAGGCATTCAGACCTCAAACCTCAAATAGAATATACCCAAGTCTCCAGTGCCGAAAAAAGAAAAAAAAAATCCCGTCCTATTTTTCCCGCCTATGAAAAGCCGCTAAAATGGTGGGTAAATATTTCACCCCCACTACCGGTGCTGGGTGACAGTCATAACTCCATGGCCACTTCGCTCGCCGAATTTTAATGCGGCAGAATTTGCATTTGTATTAAAAACACGCCGTGGCCGCGTCCTGTTCATTCGGCGAGCTAGTGCTGGCGAGTCGATAGTCGATTTGTGGTGATAATTATGAATTCTAATCATCTTGGCATCGATATCTTGATTGTGCATACGGATGCGAGGGCCCGGGATTCGCCTTGACCATGAATTTGGCAACGGCCGCGTGGTGTACGGCTTACAGTCGTACATGGCGATTAATCATTTCGAGGCAAAATATCTAAGAATCTCAGTAGGCTGGAAAATGGACAGCAACGTTTTCCATTGTTGTATTATAACACTGCGATCTCCAACCGACTTGCTAAGCGTGGAGATTATGACAATAACCTTCCCTCTCGTGGGAGAGGCTCTAAGTCCTGCAGTGGACTCTTATGGGCTGTGATGATGATGAATGAATTCAAATTGAATAAAAAAATTATCATTCACTCGCTTATTCAAGCAACTGAATTTGTAATCGATCGGCAATCGTGCAGGTTTCATCCCTATAATTTCCCTCACCGTAAGAGCATCGGTTAGTGTAGTAACAAATATAGATACATACAAGTAACTCAGAAAAGAGTCATTTGGCATAGGCACTGGGATTCGAACCCTTTCCCTAGGGGTACGACTTAAACCCCTTAACCATTAGACCACCGAAGCTCCTCCGAAAACAACTTCGATAAAACAGAATCAAACTCCCACACCACTAGCAAACCATTCGTTCAGTGATTCACTCTCTGAATTCAGTCAGTGTAACAATGGGAGTTTTACAACGCACCCCAAAATTTATATTTCATTTCATGCCTATGCTAAATACTGTTTTATTTTCATTGGCATTTCCTCATTTGACCTTTCGTCGTGTTGTGGGAATAGATGGGAAGGGGCATTATGGTAAATGGCGGGGGTACAGGCCTGTGTCCCGTCGGAGCATCGGTGGTGAGCTGGGGTTCGAAACCCAGTGCGGTTATGTACCAATGCCTCTTTTCTGAGTTATGTACATTAGTTGAACGCTAACCGCTGCTCTTACGGTGACGGGAAACGTCGTGATGAAAGGTGTAGGTGCATGATCCAATCTGGTCAGGTTGCGTGTTAACAAGGTCGCGGAGGTCAGGTGGCAGTCGCTTCCTACAATTTCCTGATTAGCCAAATCCTGGGTTTTGGTCAAGGCCCTTGCCCTTGTTCACGAGAGTACAACCGGAATATGATCGCCATGATGACAGAGGTGTTCCGTTGTTGTTCCAGGTGTGGTCTATTACTAGAGAATAATAAAGTTTTTCAAATCTATACTATTATTATAAAAGGGACAGTTTGTATGTTTCTAAGTTTGTGTATTGAGGGTAATCTCCGATACTACTGAACCGATTTTGAAAATACATAGTATGTCATGGGTAACTTTTCATTCCGGAAAAATAAAAGGGTCCCATGGGACAGTGGAATGTTTATGGAGATCCGAATTGCTTACAAGGTATAACAGGCGCGTGTGTGTAGTTATGTGTACATTTTTTTGCTATTTCCATACAATAAAATCATTTATTTGTTGTTACAGGTATGTTAATACGTTGTACTACACTTTGCAGAATCTGTGAGTATTCAAGTAAGAAGAACATTTTTTGTGAAAATACTATCTTAAATATGTACCTATACAAAATTTCAGCTCAATTAAACGCCGAGAAGAACATAGAAACGTAAAAGCTTGTACAATTAACTGTGCCCAAAGCTCGTAGCTACGAAGCTACGAGCTGTAGACATACGCTACGAGCCTACGAAGGAGTATAGGCATTTTGCGCTCGATAGTCTCTGCCTCCTCTTGAGTGCGACGGTTGACTAGCGTGATAGACTCGAAAGCGAGAGGTACCAGGTTCGATACCCCGGTACTGTCATGTACTAACAAAGTTTTCTAAGTTGAACACTAACCGATGTTCTCACGGTAGACATCGTGACAAAACCATGATCCAATCTGGTTAGGGCTAGATCTAGATCTAGATCTAGTCTTGTTGGCGTGATAGCTTAACCGGGATATTAATGCTTTGTTGATTACTTTATTAGTCTCTGACTACCGCTGTGGGATAAGGCCGTCAGTGCGTATTGTAGCATGTGTGTTCTGGCAGACCTCAGTATGGGCTGGGCTTTTGGATAGGTAGGCCGATATTTGTGCCTAGAGGAAAAAATGTATGTAACTTTTCAGTTGACCTCTTTCGACCGAATCGAATAATTTTTTACCCTGACGAAAAAATAAGGGTGTTATAAGTTTGACGTGTGTGTCTGTGTATCTGCGTATCTGTATGTCGTCTGTCTGTGGCATCAAAGTTCACGAACATGTGGACCGAGTTTGTTGCGGTTTTCTTGGTTTGAAAGTTAGTTAAATCAAGATGGCTCTTCGATTTGTCGATTCAGTAGATTATATAATAATTTAATAAATGTAAACTTGGTCGGCGGTTATCCGACTGTTTCTATCGCTTAAGTTATGAATAACATATAATAATAATAATAATAATAATAAAACTAAATCTCTTCATTTCAGGCAAAGTAACGAGTTACACCCATATCACAATATGAATTAATATAAAAATAATGATATTAATATAATATTAAAATAAAGAATAACACCTTCAAAAATGGGAACATACCTTTAAAATGTACTACACATTTTAAAAGTATGTTCCCCGTGTCCTAATAACCGCGACGGATAAAAACATTATGTTAAATTTGAGTACCTTAATTACCCATCATCAAAGAACTACAATAATTATATATTATTTCAAGAAAGGAAAGAACACAAGGACACAAAATCAAGAAAACCCTACCATTAAATAACACAGCAATCAATAAATACGAGGACAGATCGCGTGTCCCAAATTGCGCGGAAACCTCTCAATCGGTTACACAATACCGAAAGCATGTCATCAGTCACCATTATTAGCTTACAATAACAAGCTAGAACAATGGCTCTCAAACTGTACGCTGACTCGAGTACGCTGTGACAAGCTGAGAACAGTTGACAGAGCATGGCGGGTTGTAAGGCACGCAATAGAAAAAGACATCGACAATAAAAGTTGTGTCAACTTTTCCGATGTTTCGGAATTGCAGAAGTTTATTATATTCGTATGGCAAAATACAATATACGAGAAACACATTTAACTACAAATTTAAATCAAGCGAAGTCAGGTTAGGGTGGTGTGTGGTTAAGGGTGATCAGGTCCTCCGGTGGGCCAGGGTAACTTGTTTTGGGCAATCCGATAGTATGTGCCACATTGACTGAATTGGGGAACCGCACGGACACTGGGGGGATACACTCCATCCACAGCGGTGTTTGTAGGAGGCACAAAGGCCATGGCCCATGCGTAGCCTATTTAAGTTGCACCAATCTCGCCTAGATAGTTCATCCCTTTAGGTTGCTGCCAGGTATTATTGCAGAAGTTGTATAACCTGAACGAGAGAAAAAGTCTGATAACCAACCAATTTAACATTTATTCAAATATTTTTAAAACTATTGAACGGATTTTAATTAATAAAGCTAAGAACAATTTTGATTAAAGTGGCTTTCAATAAACTGCATCAAAATCGATCCGTCCGTTCGGGAGCGATGCCACAGACACACACAATGCCTTAGATACACAAATACACACGTCAAACATATGACACCCCTATTTTTCGTGGGGGGTTAAAACAATTTCATTGAGCGCCATAACGATAATACTGAATGTGGCGGTATATACAACGTGGAATTCTTCAAGAAATGTGTGAAAAAGTTTTCAAGGAAAGGAGGAAATTTAAATTCATCATCAATTCTGCCCGGCCCGGAATCGAACTCGGGACTTTTGCATCTCAGACCGGCAGACAGGCATGTTAACCAACTGAACCACTCAAGTCGCTAATATGTTAACTATATAGTGATCGAAACACAGGGTCGACTAACAATAGCTTTTCCATTATTATAAACTTCTTGGACTCAGCCTCTGGTCTTTACCAGATTGAGAATCCCTGTCTATGTCAAACTACCCTACAATAGGGATCGTAATAATTGTCACAATGTTGGACAGTATCTAGCGATGACATCGGTAGATAAGCTTGATCCCTGTAGTAACAATTTGTGTGAATGCCTATTGAGGTGTTCAATGCTTTGATACTGTTAGCTTCTCCAGATAGGATAGGCGTACGGAGGCATGGATGATTCCATTTACACTACAGCTAAAAAGTCTGTGTATTTTCGTTTTTAGTTATCAGAATTACCACGGTTAGTAGTATTTTTACCTTGATATTTCGACAACATATCGATAACATTTGCAATGAAATAAACTTACACGTGAATAACCACAAAAGTCTTAAAACCTAGACTATACACAGTCTAGGTTTTATTATTTTTTTCTACAATATTTTATTAAACTTGCAATGTTTCTAACTATGTTTTCATGTAAGTGACAAATCTTGCAAGCCTAATTTGACCAACTTCCTGGCGTTCAACTGAGTTGAAATTTGGTATAGCTACGTAACAACACATGATATGGTACCCTGGAGCTGGCTAATGTAGGCTGATGTAGTCGAAAGGTGGTCATAGGAACTAATGAAATCAACAAAATAACTACATCGTGTTATTTTATTGCTTCTGGGTGAGTACTATGCCCCAATAAATATGTCGGTTCAAAGTTGCTTGGGATTTAAAATTTGTATTGAAATTTTAAGTCCCATGCAAATTTGAAACGATATATTTTAACGAAAATGTGACAAACCACAAGTATAGATATTGGTTTCTAGATCACGTCTACAAAATTTCAAAGACTTTGATAGCGTAATATTGAAAATATGATCAAACTACGTTTGTAAGCGCGCTCGGGAGACACTCCTCTTAAACTTACTGTACAGATATTTTTTTATATATCTGATATTAAATGACCTGTCTCTATGACATTAGTCGCCGCGTATGACACCTGTCCACGGAAAAGGTTGGTCATAGAGTGAGGGCCACGAGACTTTGCGCCCGGCTGAAAGTGGAACTAAATGTGACTGACAATCTGGAGCCTTACAACCAATGATTTAAAAACAAAAATCGACAGGCGCGCCATCATCTGTCAGCGAAGTCTACCATGTAATATTTCTAACAATTATGTATATATACCCTACGCTACGTTAAAAGTTGATGGCACCCCAACTCAGTTCTACCCCCTTTACAAATAAAAATGTGATGGATTGATTGGCCTTATGAATGCCCAAGCATAATTTTGTTTATTTGTTTGCTGGCGGCTAATGTTTAAAATGGAAAAGTTTGTTTTTTAACAAACAACACAAAGTTGTTTTTCAATTATGCTTTCCTGAATTTGAGTAATTGGTACAGGGGTCCTACAGCCTAACTCGAATTATTATTATTTCCAACTTAGTGTTTATGGGTATTTTATAGTTGTTATAGTATAATTTATATGTATTTGGTATGCATTTCCGGTCTATGTATATCCCTCCTCTATTTTACTCATGTAGGTTTTTTCCTGCATTGCCTACCTTTCTCAGGCTTAGATGGTCTAGGTTGATAAGGCTATTTAAGCTTTAAGTCCGCCACTGTGTTTTGACCAGGATTCAGGATTTGGCAGATCACGTAATTACAGTGAAGTGACTGCCAATTGAGTTCCATGAACCCCTGATAGCATCAGGTGAAACTGACCATAATGTCTGAATGTGCAAGTTTCATAACGATGTTTTCCCTCGCCGTAAGAGCATCGGATAGAATTCAACTAATGTACATAACTCAGAAAAGAGTTATTGGTAGTCCGCGTTAGGGTTCAAACCCGGTACCTCTTACTTACGAGTCGGATACCCTAACCGCTCAACCACCGACGCTCCCGCTTCGAACGAAGTTACGAACACATAGACCAACGAATATCGACCGAACAGACGTTCCTTTCTACTATTTTATTCAAGATTTATGTTCTAAAAGCACGAAACACTACTTCATTCCGATTGTAAAAATGTTTTACTACAAGGAAAGTCAATTAAGTACGAATGAAGCAAGCTTTATAACTTTTTATTGTACCTTTCGATTCGTATCTTGGTATTTTTATTATACTTTAGTGGCATATCAGGGCTGTTGTTTAGTATGTTAGTTATTGTTAGAGACATGTTTATCGAACATAATTTATAGGACATTTTCACTTTATTAGGCATTAGCAAGTATTTACTTGGTAGTTACGCAGGCTACAGCCGAAGAATCGAAAAAAAAACAAAATAATTTTGATCTAAATATAATAAATTACGCTTTCGAATCAAGGATGAGGAGATCCGCAAGCAAACTAAGGTCACCGACATTGTCGGAAGGATGGCAGCTTAAATGGCAGTAGGCAAGGGAACATAGCACACAGGACAGATGGCCGATGGGGCAGGAAAGTTCTCGAGTGGCGACCACGTGCCGGAAGACGCAGCATAGGGCATACAATTTATTAGATTAGGAGACGCATTTCGTAGAGTTGAAAATATTCAATAGGAAACGCTGCTGCGTGTCTTCTGTTCTATAGAAGTCTCTCCGGATCTTCCCATTGATTTATGGGGTTGGTCTGGTCTACGGGTCGCAATACTGGTATAACTTTTCATAACCGAGATTTTCGATATTAACGTCAATACCGGGATTAAATAGTTAATAATTTCATACGAAAGGTTATTTTCTAAAAGTAAAATCTAATTTTAATTTCTCCTATTATAGATCCCCCATCGATAAGTATTTTCTTTTGCTATTCGTATTTGAGAAAACGATATTAAAGCAAACTATTATGCGTTTTATTAGTCTAGATGGTGATTAAAATATAAAATTGATTCTAATAATGCAAAAGTAATATATTTTTTTTGCTGAATACCGGAAATCCCGGTTTTTGTTAAATGAATACCAGTATTGTGAAGGCGTATTTTTCTTCCGGGATCCCGGTATGCGACCCCTAGTCTGGTCATTCTAGTCTACTGCACCACACGGCCTGCCTTCCAACTGATTTATATTGCATCCACTACACAAATCAAAAGCAAACAATGCTGCAACTTTGCTACGCAAACAATTGGACAATCCAGGGATAGACCTTTGCAAACAACTCCGGATGATCTGTGCACAAACAGGCAGCAGCGATTGAATCTCATTTTTTTTTGTCTATTTTTTTCTTTTTCTCTTTTTTTTGCGACGAAACGGCCCGTTCCGAACAGTTTATCCGGCCAGTGTCGTACGGAACGCGTTTTGAATTTGGAATCTGGTATGGGCGCGTTCCCATTGTCTTATTTACGATACGAATTTGGTGTGCCATCTTCTCATACAATGCGATTCGCTTATTCTTATAAAGGCACAGGTTAGGCGCTCCTCATAAAATACAACCTTGACTCTATTATGAATAGTTATATTTTAGTACCTACCTACTCAATGCAAAAAGTTTATAAAAAATAAAATTAATAATCTTGGCGTTAATGTCCCGGTTGTGCTCTCGCGTACGAGGGCCCCAGGTCCACCTTGACCATGATCCAGGATTTGGCAGGTCAAGTAATTGCAGTGGAGCGACTGCCATCTGACCTCCATGACCCTGCTACCAGGGAAACCTGACCAGATTTGATAATGGTTACACATCCAGTCGTCTGAATGTGCAGGTTTCATCACGGTGTTTTCCCTCACCGTAAGAGCATCGGTTAGTATTCAACTAATGTACATAACTCAGAAAACAGTCATTGGTACATGGCCTGAGCTGGATTCGAACCCGGCACCTCTGGCTTACGAGTCGGATACTGTAACCGCTCGCCCACCGAATGCAAAAAGTTTATATGACCTGTAATTTTTTTTATTAAATTATGAATTGTAGAAAAAGTACACCCATACAACAAATTTGCTGACCACTTAGTCCACTTTATCGTAAGAATTATCATAATGAGAACATGGTCAACTTCAGTTTAACTAAGACCGAGAACAATCAAATCGAAGATAATCTACAAAATTGTATGGGCAAGAGTTTTTTTTTCTTATTGCAAAGAGAGACCCACGGATGGGCGGTCCACCTGATGGAAAGCGGCCACCGTGGTCCAGGACATCTGTTACCTGACGGGGGCGGATACGAAACCTTTGAGGTACCTGTAGACATGCCCTATAAAGAACCCCGTGTTACAGTACAGACGAAAGACTTCGGGAGCTCATCGGGAGACTGGTGTGGATGGTGTTATGAGCGATTATGTTGAGGCTGGTCCAATTTGGTCCGACAACGCATCGCCCTGCTTCCTTATTTAAATTTTATGAAAGTGTTATTGGAACAAATAAAGGTACGTCTGTGTCTATGTCTACATCTATGCCATTGTCGACGAGTATGTATGAAAAGATTGATGAGTGTGGAAGAAGCGAGAGGGAGTTGTGAGGACCGTAGCAACTGGAACAATGAGGTTTCTGTCTACCGCTATGACAGAAAAGCGTGATGTATGTGTTTATGTAGGTGTGTATCAATTAATTCGTTGACTATGCATAAAATAGGTTTCCATTTTTAGATATTTCCGGGTACGGAAAGTTATTATAACGTGTATCGGATAGCCAAGTCTTAGAAAACCATAATTACGTGCCGTGCAGTCCGGTGCAGTGTGTGATTCAACCTGACTTTTTTAATTATTGACTAATTAAACTTTGAAAACAACAGGTTATATATGGTCAACTATAGCGTTCTTTCTCATTATCATCCTAGTATTTAATCCCGTCTTCTTTCCTACTCTCTCTTCACCACTTCGCTCGATCTTAGGTTTCCTCGCGTCTTAAGTCGTTGGCTCTCAGTCGGAGTCGGATAGAATCAGAGATGTGAATCCATCACTTTGGCCACCCGTGGTACCCTTTTTCTATAGCATTCTCTTTACACTTTTACATTTTTAACAAACTCAGACATTGGTTATTCAAAACCCATCTACTCTAAACCCGGCCAATGGACAAGCGCGACGAGTCGTTTATTTTTCCAACATCAATTTTTGAATTTAGAAGCCGTGTCTACACGCGTTGACAGCCGACAATGAATCGTTGAGTGCCAAATGAATTTTTCACGTCCCGTTCGGAGAATTCCGCGTATTATATTTGGAAGTTTGACGTTCGGATGAAAAGCCATTTTCGGACAACAGATCAATTATGGAATATTCTATGTGCGGTATGGAAGGCGTACCACTAGATGCCTGGCATAACAAAAAGAAATAAAATCATTTGCCAGTCTGTGAAGGTCTCTAACTTTCCAATCTTTTTGCCTGGCATCGACGTAACGTACGTATCGCGAGCCTTTTTACGCGAGCAAGTTGTGAAATGAGTGCTCCCGAAGTGTTTCCTATGCACTATGACATGGGGTCCTTCAAAAGGCATGTCTATGGCCGCTCCTTTTAGATTGCAGATGTACTGGACGACGGTTGCCGCGCACCATTAAGGTGGACCGACTGTAAGCGTGCCTCCAGAGGCGATAAAAAAAAAACTCGAAGCGAAAGTTAGAGTGCACACAGTGGTTATTTTGGCATTAATGTCCCGGTTGTGTTCACGTGAGCGAGGGCCCGGAGTCCGTCTTGACCATGATACAGCATTTGGCTGATCAGATAATTACAGTAGAGTGACTGCCATCTGACCTTGTTAACAAGGGCACTAGATCAAATTGGATCATAGTTAAAAATGTAGTTGCATGTATGTGCAGGTTTCATCACGATATTTTCCCTCACCGTAAGAGCATCGGAAGTGTTCAACTAACGTACATAACTCAGAAAAGAGTCATTGGTACATGGCCGCAGTGGAGTTCGAACCCGGTACTTCTCGCTTAACCTTTGGAGACTGACGACGTGTGATTTAATTAATTTATGAAACCGAATTAGAAATAATAAAATAACACCGCGGTTTTCGAAAATAGTAAATCTGGAAATGATGAATTCAGCTACAGTTTTACGGATAGGGCAGCCTTTTATTTTGTAGTTTCATCGAATAAAAACTTAATATTTTATTTTCCCAACCACTCTGTAACGAATAATTGAGGAGTGAAATAATAAAAACAAAAAAATATCGTTACCGACGTGTTACACGCTGTTCGAATTTGAATATTTGAATTCGGAACAACGAAACCAATTTGAATTTAAAAACCGTCATGTCGCCAGTACGTAGAGAGAGAGTGTAGCAGGTCGTTTATCTCACACAGCCATATCGTGTTTCTATTTATTTTATTTAAAGCAAGTAGAAACACTTATTACGAAGCACCCTTGTAATGTAATATGATGTAATGTAATGTGTATCGTGTACTGTGAACGTGTACGAACCTAGCCAGATCACAAAATGTATCGGGTTCGGAGAATGGCGGGTTGTCGATGTGATACATTCTATTTTACAAAGGAGAATATTAACATTGTGTTGGATGGTTGTTGGTTTTCCAAATAAAATAAAGCAACTAGTCGAATTACAAAACGTTTTACTTTTTTGTTAGTCTAGACCGCCATCTCACCTGCTGATATGTGACGATGAGGCCGATGATGGAGCATGCCTGTCTAGGAACAGCCTATTCACTCTAGCCTTGAAGGCGTAAAGACTAATGATCAGGGAACACACTCGCAGGCAACGTGTTCCACTCCTTAGCCGTAGGCAGTGTAAAGGTCGAACCAAAGAGGCTCGTGCGCATATGTAATGATCACGTAGCGTAATGAATAATCATGATGACGATGACGTCAATTACTGCACAAAATATGGCAAATCTTTTCTTATGTTATACGGCAAACAAACAGATATCCGCAACATCAGCAACACCAGGGGAGCAACATCAGCAACACCGCCTCTAAAGAGACCTCTTGAACGATCCCATGTCATAGACCAAACCAACACGGTGGCTGGGAGATCACTCCACATCCAAATCGTACGAGCGAGAAACGTTATTTCGAACCTTCTCGTGGTGACAGTCGGTTTTTGTTGCAATAGGCTGGTGTAACCTTGGTTACGAACCAACCATCGAACTGTCACTTACACATATCTATTCCTAGATTACTTGCACAGCACTTCCTGCACTGCTGCTGCAAAAGACCGTATATTATGTGAGAGGTGACAGGTGGCTGGTGGCGGCGCTGGAGTTGTGGTTTATTTTATTTTTATTTTTTTCTGTGGCCGTGCCTTCCGGCTGTTTTGACTAGTCGGTCGGTCTCAGCATGGCCAAGGAAATGCGCTCGATGATGCCGCGGCGCCTAGCATTTTAAAATGTTAATAGATTTTTATTTGATGTTACCTATGTAGGTATGTCGTTCATAAGTGTTTGTTAAACCCTAATTTGAATAAATCTTTTTAATTTGAATTTGAATTAACAGATTGTGAGCATAAAATTGCATTAAAGGTGCTTTAAGGCACCGCACTAGTTTAAGTACGGTATTTTAGAATGTGTATTTGGAACTTTTCTTGAAAATCTATAGGTTCATATTATAAAACACAGTCGCTTCCCGCCGTCGGTTCCTATGTATCTATGTACGCTTAGATCTTTTAAACTACGCAACGGATTTTAATGTGGTACAGATATTTCAACTCAGTTGTGCGCGCGGCCCTATGTGTGGGTAAACCTTGTACATATACAGACACGTCACAATGACGCCACGCCATTGGCACGCCAAGTGGTCGCGTCACTGCCACATAAATGAAAGCTGTATATTTACAAGCGCACGCACACATAGCGCCGCGCGCACAACTGAGTTGAACTATCTATACAGCAATAGATAGGTGATTCAAGAGGAAGGTTTTAAGCAAGATAAAAATGTAGGTAGGGGTAAAGTGAGTGTACGCGAACAAAGTCGCACCGGGTGCACTAGTAAAGTAGATATAGGAAATATTTTACTGCTCATACAATAAGCTGTAACTAAAATCTGATGTCTACGTATACATATATTCAATTCTGTTCCAAATTACTGAACCGAATTTATTAAAATATAGCAAAGAATCTCGAAAGTGATATTCAAATTAAGGAAAACGTATTGAAGTTCCATCCGTTCGGGAGCTACATTGCCACAGACAGACACACATATACAGATCCACAGATACACACGTCGAACTTGTAACACCCCTCTTTTGCGTCAAGGGACAAATACATATCAGGTTCCAATATGTAACGAAAATATTTTATTATTAAAATTCACGTCTTTCTAACTACATTCTAAAAATAAAGTCAAAATCAAAATTCACTCCAAGTTTAAATTGAAGTGAGAAACATAATTACAATTCAATCATATCCAAACTCAAGCCATATTTTTTTGAAGCCATCAAGTCCAAAAAAACTTTAACTATTTTAATCTGTTTGTAATTTTTCCATTTTCAGGCATTCTTTCAAAGATTGCCCTGTACATTTAACGGAGCATATTCTTTATTAAATTTTTCTTGATATTTTAATAAAATAATTGCTTTTAATGAATAAATACGTGTTTAGTCAATATGAAAAATATTATAGATTGTTTTTTTTAATTGTACTAGCCAGGCATTTCACCGCCATCTCACCTGGCGACCTTTTGGTAATTGACGATGCGACCGAAGATGGAGTATGCCTGTCTAGAAACAGCCTATACACTCTAGCCTTGAATCATAATTATTATTCCTGCCGGCGTTTGTATCCAGTGCTCCGTTGGGAACCTTGGCTCTTTGGCAGTGAGGCTTACATTTGCTAATTTGCAGCCAGAGCAACGTGTCCCGGTGTTTGCATTGGTAACCCCTTGTGTTGCTAATATATATTGGTAGCTGTAACCACTTTCCATCAGGCGGCCCGCTTGCTCGTTTACCGATTAACATAAAAGAAAAACGTTTTTCTCTAATGTAATATTACACGTTTTGGTTAATCACGCAGTGTCCTCAAGAATCTTTTAGACTTCGCTAATAGTGCAATAAACTTATCCGGTGACAGCGTCGCTGTTGACATTTCAAAATGGCGAAACTTAGTTCCAGTTCAGATACGTATGTGGCACTGTATAAAGAAATGACACGACCCGCACCCATTTCGTCAAGAAAGATAAAAACGCTCGACCTAATCGAGCGTAAACGATGATTGCGAACGAAAATGCGAACGAATAAATAAATAAAAGATGAAACGAATGTCACGATAGGTCGGTGAGACCATGACCCAGTTGTTACCTCCGATTCGAGGACTCCTAAACCCAAGGGACACAAATAAGAGATTAATTGGGACGCCCGTAACTAAATAAATAAATAAAAAATATTATCTAAATAAATTTATATGAATAAGCGGGAACTAAGAAAGACGCGAGACATGTTTTAAAGCCTAATTGAATTTTTATACAAATACCTACGTAAAAATAACCTTTTTACAAGCGTTTTTACAAAAAAACACCTGTTATGATTAGTGAGTTAGTCGCGCGCAAAGAGCGGCGGTGGTCTAGCAGTTAAAAATCCCCACTTCTAAGCGAGAGGTACGGGATTCAAACAGTAGCGTCGCCATGTACCAATGACTCTTTTCTGAATTAAGTACATTGGTTGAACACTACCCGATGTTCCAACGGTGAGGAAAAATATCGTGATGAAAGCTGCACATTCAGGCGACTGAATGTGTAGCCATAATCCAATCCGGTCAGGTGCCCTTGGTAACAGGGTCATGGAGGTCAGATTGCAGTCGCTTCACTGTAGTTACTTGGTTTGTCAAATCCTGGATCGTTGTCTAGGCGGACCTCGGGCTTTCGTGTGCGAGAGCACAACCAAGACATAAGTGCCAAAGATGATGATGGTGATTGAAGCATAGTGGTGTCGATATACCCATGCAACGTTCATTTCTTCTATACATAGTATAAAACAAAGTCGCTTCCTGCCGTCTGTTCCTATGTATCTATTTTTTTTTTGGAAGATCAACAGCTTACAATTTACATAAGAGTAATTTACATATGAAACAGTCAAAAGCCAAATATAAATCTTCACCAATATGTAAAAATAAGCCTACGTTACAAGTAACATAACTACTCTCCTGACAATAACAAGTATGTATGTATATATCTTAGATTTTTTAAATTACGCATCAGATTTTAATGCGCTTTTCAACAATAGATAGAGTTATTCAAAAGAAAGGTTTAAAAGCAAGATAAAAAAAAGAGGTTGGGGTAAAGTAGGTGTAGGGTAGGTGGAGGAAAGATATAGGTCATTCATAGGGTATGTGTTGAGTCTACTAATTTCTTTATATATTTCTTTTTTCTAGCTTTATTTTCTTCCATTTTATCTAGAATAAGCTAAACCTGCAAAAATCGCGGTCTCTGTAAATAGAGAGCTATTGCGAAGCCTTCCAGAGTGTTTTGTTATTCAGAAATCTTCGAAAGTTATCCCAGTGGAAACTTTTCAATGTAAGCTTTGGGAAGTTGCAGCTTTCAAAGCTTACCTTAGCGAGGAAAGCTTCCTACATCCTAGCAACAGAATGTATAGTTATGGAATACATTTTTAAAGGAGAAGTTGACGTTGGTTGTAAGAGGCCGATCAGACTAAAGGTAAATGAGGATCAGTCACGATTTTTGTTAAGTGACTTTTCCATTACCTTATGATACTACGTGAATGACACAGAAGAATCTGCGATATCTCTTATTCTAGAGAAGATATATGTGTTAGAACGCTGTGATTTTGGCTTGTCTGATGACGTCATTCGACACCTGGGATCAATATAATCTGGAAGTCATCAAGACTGGAGTGAATTGGATGTCCCAAAACATATTCCATCTGCGGCCGCATCGTCACTTACCAAAAAGTGAGATAGCGTCAATTAACGCCTGTCTAGTCTAATATAAAAAAATCTCATTGTATTATATTGTAATCAGACAGACAAACACATCTCCAACGGTCGATAGGTTACAGTATATGTTCACATGTCAAACTTTTTTTTTTATACCACTATGGTGGCAAACAAGCTTACGGCTTGCCTGATGGAATGCAGTCACCGCAGCCTATGGACGTTTGCAATACCAGGGACATCACCCACACGTTGCCGACTCCGTAAAAACCTTTTCACCCCTATAACAGGGGCGTCACACACGCGTTGTCCACCCCGTAAAAGCCTTTCCAAAACCTCTCCAGGAAGTTCATTTCACAACCATCTTCCATCTTCGGCCGCATCGTCACTTACCAACAGGTGAGATGGCGGTCAAATGCTTGTCTTGTCTGATATAAAAAAAAAAAAAAAAAAAAAACCTAAGTGTGCGTGGGAGGAAGTTTCTTTCGGATATATATATTTATTTATATAATATATTTTCAGATTGATAACTAACGCTTCAGCTCCTAACAAACTAACACCTCAACACACCAAAGTTTCAGCTAAACCTGCACCCATTCGATGTTACGACATTCGCGCCAACTAAGTGATAAAACCACCCCTACAGAAGGGATGTTAACAACCCCATAAACGCCATGAACCAGAAATGCTTCCAAATAAAAAAACACATTAAAAGTCATAAAACAAAAGCACGTAATATTTCATGCCTATTTGCGAGTTTGCGTCCGTCATAACCCTTTTATTTCCTAAGGCGTAGAGCTCAAATTGCTACGGCATTAGTATTCGAACGATAAATGAAGATAAGTGCTTTATGAGAAAAATTACGGTGGCCATCTTGGATTTTTATTTAGATACGGAATTCTTTTGTTTATTGTTCATGCGTACGCGTGCCGTGTTCCTTATCATCCAGATGGTGTTTTAATTAAGTTTTATCTATTTTCCAAGCGTTGCCGTCCACTCTAAGGACTCTATAGGAATCTCATCTATTGTCTTCAGCCTATACTAGTTCATTGCTGGATATAGGCTTGCCCAATGAGCACTAACACACCCTGTCTTCGGTCGAATCCAGCATCACCCTACAGCAACCTACAACAGCACTCCACCTGGCCGTAAGGCGTCCTTTACCAAGCTTGCCGAAGCGCGGTATCCACTCAAGAACTCGTTTACCCCAGCGGTTGTCGGTTCTTCGGCGGATATCGGCCAGCCCACTGCCTCTTCAGCTGAATAAAAATAGCCATCCTAGCCATTTTCGGCAACAGTAACAGTAGCGACGATATTAGCTACGCTTTTCCGACTGGTCTTGTCGATCGTGGGCCCACATGTGACCCGTGTAACCAATTTTGTCTTTATATGTGCGGGAACAAGTTGGGCAGGTCAGGACACTGCCTTGAAAGTGTTAGTATACAGCTGCAGGTTAGGTTACTAATTGTGTCGGGCAGTAAAAAGTTATTATTGATCAAAAAGCAGTTATCATCATCATCATCATCATCAGAAAAAGAAGCGAAAAAGGTTCTTGCTTCTTTTTCTTCGCACTTAACGGCGAATCAAATGTAAAGTTGCGACGAGAGTGATAAGTCAGATACACAAAAGCGATTTAATTAACCCACCATGAAAGGGGCCAATTTAAAACAATCTACCCTCATTTGAATATTACAGAGCCAATATTCGCAAAGGTTATGGTATTCATAAATTTATTCCCGGTTAACAGTTAACTGGGAGATAATTTTGGTATTACAACTAAAGTTTTGACGATCCAATTTACGTGGTTTAGTACCGCCCTTCTCGGAAGCCGTTTCATAGCTTTCGAGGTTATGGGCCCAGTTTGAGGTGTAGTTTCTGTATTGGCTGCGAGGTAATTGGATAGTTAGTTATTTTGAATTATAAAAACGTTTCAATTCAGGTATTTTCATGCCATGATCTACTATCACGTCACACCATCAACCCTTGTAACGATGGTATATCACCTTCTGATATACTATCTCACTCTTTATTCAAAATTCTAAATCATTCTTCAGAATACTAAATTCAAATTTTTAAAATTGGAATATTAACAATTTGTCTCGATTTTATTTTATTTCACTTTTCCTACAACAACCAAGTAATAACCTTTACAAATGGACAAAGCCTCTGCCCTTGGGCTCTACCGAAGCCCTATGCATTGACGTTTATATTTGATAAAAATTCTATAGAAACAGTGGCAACAAGTCAGGTCATCGACGAATTTTATTTGCGAAATTTGCAAAGCACCATCTAGCCCCAAAGTAAGCAAAGCTTATATACTTAATCTAAGTCTAATAAACTACTTATATACTTTTTTATTTCATATCCGTCCTCGGTTGGCAGACAGGAGAGAAGAGTGGCGATGGCTCCACCGACAAGAGTCATACTCTTAAATATATTCCCTTTCCGCCATCGGGAGACGCGATCCGGGCGAGCGCTTCATTCTTATGTCGTGGATCTTCCAGCTATCCGCACGAGCCGCTTTGGATCGACCTTTTTAATGAGTACGGCTAAGGAATGGAACGCGTTGCCTACGAGTGTGTTCCCTGATCAATATAATCTGGATGCCTTCAAGGTTAGAGTGAATAGGCTGTTCCAAGACGGGCATGCTCCATCTTCGACCGCATCGTCACTTACCAACAGGTGAGATGGCGGTCAAATGCCTGTCTTGTCTAAAATAAAAAAAAATATGATGATGATTCGTCCTCGGATTTATTTCAAGACATTTACTTCTAATATTTTCTGATTTTGTTTAAGGTAATTACGCTAAATTGTTACAAAATACACGTCGAATTTGCTATAGACCTTAAATAAGCCATTCACACGTAATTTATCTAAATAAATCCGTACAATTACACCAAACGAATCCGTACAATTACACCAAACGATTCCATTAATAGCGTCGTGTTCACGATTACGCGAGTGCGCACTTAATTAGCGCTCTCATTAATTTAATTTCGCTAATTATAATTTGAATCAGCTGGTGATTTTTAGTACAAATTTTTTGTGCGAGAATTTAATTTTAATTTCTCGGTTATTTTCGAAGCTACTCAAATTATTTTGGTCGGGGTTTCAGAGGGATTTGACTAGAAAAAAGAAATAGAACACATACTCAGATGTTTCAGAAACTGTTAAAATGTGGTTTCTACTAGGCAGACATCGGCGAAAAGGTGAGAAACTAAAAAATCATCTTCTGTTTTAATGTCACGGTTGTGCTCTCAGACACGAGGGCCCGAGGTTAGCCTTGACCTTGTTCCAGGATTTGGCAGATAATTACATTGGAGTGACTGCCATCTAACCTCCGCGATCCTGTTAGCAAGAGAAACTGAATAGATTGGATCATGGTTACACATTCAGTCGCCTGAATGTGCAGGTTTCATCACGATGTTATTCCTTACCGTAGAGCATCGGTTAGTGTTCAACTAATGTATATAACTCAGAAAAGACTCATCGATATATTGCCGCACTGGTGTCCGAATCCGGTACATCTCACACCATAACTTAGGCCACCGACGCTCCTACCAAACAGATGAGGACAAGTGCTTTAAATAAATTACGGTTCTACACCTTCGCATCTCGTGCTTCAAGATTAGCCCACTGTTTCCGCCCAACTCAAAACGGAACGAAACACAACTTCGTAATGAATGGTCGTCGACAATTCTAAATTGGAAAACTGTCAATGGAACTTTCTGGAAAGCTTTTTAAATAACACTAAACTACCAGTACAGTTCCGGGTTTTAATTTTAATCGACTACTTCCGTTCGTGGACTGAAGTTTCAGAAGTTGCCAGCGATAAACTAAATGGTCAGGTAGTAACTATTTTTGAGCTTGGAAACCTTGTAACTGTTGCTGTGGGTTTGCCGAAGGCTTGCAATGTAAAGGTAGATTTTAGAAATAATATATGGAGGCTTTTGTAGTGTACGTAGAGTAATGTTGAGGTAATTTTTGGGGTTGTCATTTATTTGGGAATCTGTAATATTATTTCACATAAACAAAACAATACAGAAAAACAAATCTTATCTTATTGAAACCAAACTAAAGATAGATACCCTAGTCGTCATTTTGAGAAGTCGTCCTTTCAAGAAGTCGTCATTATTCGCTGAAAGGATTTGTGCTTCAAAAAAACTACTACTTTCTGTCTGTCTCTCTAGATACGTTAGATTTTCTTTTTGTAGATTTATTATTTTGTTGCTTTATGACTGAATGTCATAAAGCAACAACTGAATGTCCACATTTTCCAGTAATTATCGACTTAATAGACGTCCGCAACAACGAATTACGGACTTAAGGAGTAAACCTGTTACGTTTCTTATTTGCTTATCATGTAGGAAGTTTGTACATACTATAATAAAAATAAGACAAAGCTTAAAAAATACCTTCACTGTTATTTCACGATGACCTGTAATCTTTTAACAACTGATCCGATACTTGCAACTGTTTTTCTCGTGTATTAAAATTGATGAAATATTGAATCTACTCGATTGTTAATAAATAAACAATAAACTGTCAAACTTGACGTTTGTGATTGGTGTTGCCATTTATAAAGCTCATTCCATTCTGTAGAAAATAAATGGATTTATCTATTCCGAGGTGCTCAAAATGGCAACACTAAGGATGCGCTCATAAAAGCACGTGCAACGTTGTATCTGGTTCCATATTATTCTGGTGATCATAGAGTAAACTACACCCGTTCTATATGTTATGTTTTTATTCAATACACAAAGTATAACAACATACTTTTGAGTTTAATTCATCTAACAATACCTTCCAAATCTCCTCTAAAATTTCCTAAACAAGAGAAATCAAATCGCAACACCAAAATCGGACTCCATTGCCTATGACGGGAAGATTATAAATTGCAGCTCTTAGCCAAATTAAATTCGCCGCCTAGGAGGAACAGGAATAGTGATACCTCGACGCCGTGCTACGGAAAAGGACGGCTGCTATATGCCAGTTTCTGCTTCTCAATTTCTGTTTCAATCATACCGCTGCGAGTCCTTTGAGATAACAATAATCTCATGCATCTTATTCTACTGTTCTTTGTATCTGTGTTTCTGTCTGTGGCATTGTAGCTCCCTAACGAATGGGCCGATCTCGATGAGGTTTTCTTAATTTGGAAGGTAGTTTAATTGAAATGGTTAATAGCTTTGTTTCTTTAAAATCGGTTCAGTGATTTAGAAAATATTGAAATATATGTAAATTTGGTCGACAGTTTTCCGATGTTTACTGTCGGTTGGGTTATACACCTCCAGTCTCCACACTTTGGAAAGTGTTATTACTCTACCCTTGGCGTGTAAATTGTAGATAACAGAGTTACCTTCTATCATGTTAAAGTCAACTTTGCCTCAACCATTGCGGTGTTAACAGCTTATCCCATAGCATGCTTTTCTTTCTGAGTACCTACACGGTGTCATGTACCTATTTATATTTAATTTGTATTCGACAGAAACTCAGAGTAGAATATAGCCCAATCCCTTCCATAGGCAAATGTCGTCGAAGGCGCCTACTGTCATAGATCGATAGACTTAACTACCCCTACTTTGTTTGGCACTCCGTAAGGTAGAAAATAGACAGTAGCGTTTTTACTGTTAACTTTTATCATCACTGCGATTTCGCACAAGCGTGAAGATTATGGCAATACCTGTGTACTGTAACACTCGGGATCGTCGGGGCTTTTAAATAAATACTAGTAGCTCGAGATAGAAGTTATATTTGTGAAAGTCAACTCAAGAATCATGAATGATATAAAATACATAAGACATCTTACGTCTAATTCGAATGGAACCTGTTTGAGTTCCTGCCTAGCCAGTGCGATGTGTGCTCATAGAGACAGGCCAAAGACCCAAGTTCTGCTTGCTCCGAACCATCCAAGCTAACCGACCTCCTTCCTACATGTTCTAACCTAACCTAACCTGCTTAACTAATTAAAGCCCCGGCCGCCCTATGGAAGCAGCAACCTTACCCGGAAGCCTACTTAACCTAAAGCCCCTCCAGGCATGAGCCCTCCGAACGCCTTCCTATGGGAGCAGCAACCGCACCTGGAAGCCTACTTAACCTAAAGCCCCTCCAGACATGAGGCCTCCAAACGCCTTCCTGTCTTGGGATCCGTCCTAACCTAGGGCCTGCCCGAGCACACATGCTACAGTACCATTACTATGCTATTGATGTGATGTCATCTGTGACCTGTTATTTGTATTATCGTAATATCATTATCACTCACCTAAATTCCTAACGCTCCTTCAAAATCATCTTTACTTCCCCGCACCGCTACCACAGCGTCGTGTGAGCACTGAGCGGCAGTAAATGCTTTGTTTATTACCAGCAGTTCTAGATGATGTCTTTTAATAACTCCGGGATGCTCGTAAAAGCGTCGCTGTATCGCGGCAACGTGTGGGTCTGCCGGCATGAGAGCTCCTTGATGGCTCTGTTTTCCTGGTACCTTGGTTTACTTGTGTCTTGGTTTCTTAGGATTTCGGCTTTAGGATGATAACCAAGTTCTTTAAGGTGGGTGGAAAATATTTGTGTTGTTATTTGGGGTGGTATTTTTGAAAATATAATTTTTATTCATTTTTTGGCAATGCCTTAGGCAGAATAACTGTTGCTTGTTGTTTTTTCTCTTCTCTGATGTATGTCATAATATCTACCCTCATATTGGACAAAGCATTTTGTGAATTCATTTGTGTTGATGGCTATTATAGTGTGTTACAAACTTGAAACCGATTTATCGATTTTGTTGTCGATTTTTAAGTAGGATTATACTGATGAGTGCCTACAGGGTAATGCTCGAGTTTTAAATGTTAATAAAATACAGCCGCAAAGTAGTATTAGTTCTTAACCCTTTCGCACTAAACATATAAAAATTTGACTTTGCTTGAAGCGCTGTGTAGCTCAATTTGACAAGGTTCCAACGCTTACGCCATTTACGGGGTTAATACAACTCTTTGATGGGTCAATTTCTTTCATTTTATAGGCTATTTTTATCGGAGACGTATTGTCGATCGACAGTTGGAACTCTGTGTACTTTAAGACCTCATTACTATGAGGCTTTCACTATGACATTTCACGACATTAGGAGCGTCGGTGGCCGAGCGGTTACAGATCCGACTCGTAAGCCAGAGGTCCCGGGTTCGAATCCCGCTCCGGCCATGTACCAATGACTGTTTTCTGTTTGATGTACATTAGTTAAATACTAACTGCTCTTACGGTGAGGGAAAACATCGTGATGAAACCTGCACATTCAGGCGACTGGATGTGTAACCATGATCCAATCTGGTCAGGTTCCCCTGGTAGCAGGGTCATGGAGGTCAGATGGCAGTCGCTCCACTGTAATTACCTGACCTGCCAAATCCTGGATCATGGTCAAGGCGGACCCCGGGCCCTCGTTCTCGAGAGCACAACCGGGATATTAACGACAAGATGATTATTATTTTTTATTTTTTTCACTATGACATTTCTCAATACGGTTGTAAATGTACATCATCTTTGAGATAATTGGCTGTTTATTTTACAGAAAAGCTACTACTACTAAGTATCTTTTCACGAAACACCTTTTTGAGTAACTTTCGTTACCAAATTCAATACTTGAGAAACCTGTCTAAGCAGCGCCATCTAGTGAGGCACGCCGAACTACACTTACTACGTTTTAAAGTAGCTGTCTGAAAATACCTCTTTGAAAATGTTACAGCAAAAACACTATTATTGGCAAAGAAATAAAGAATAAAACGCCCGACCATCGGAAACCTCTTGTCCAAGAATATCGTGACAGCGTCATATGTCAAAGAGAATCGTCCACTTCCCAAACAAAAAAACCCAGAAAGATGAAACCTCTCAGAAGTACAGGGTGTCCTTACGTTGTGGACAAAGATGAACACTACTAGTTGAGTAGGGTATAACAAAACTGCAAAGTGTCATGACAATCGGTCCAGTATTTACCGAAAAATCGTCGATTTGAAATCTATCAAATCATTCAATCATCTTTGAATAATTCTGATCATTATAATTTAGACGCCTTCAAGGCTAGAGTGAATAGGCTGTTCCTGGACGGGCATGCTCCATCATCGGCCGCATCATCAATTACCACCAGGTGAGCTGGCAGTCAAATCATTGGCTAGTACAATTAAAAAAAGTGTCACTTTGGTGCAGCCTTTATGTTGCTGCATGGTCTAGGAAATACCCAAAACATTGCAAACCTTTTGAAATGCATTAAAACTACGCTAGATGACAGATTATATTAAATTTAATAAATTCGTATCGAAATTTGAAGTGTGACTTATAGTCACTTGCATCTCATGTTTTACGTCAAAGATCAATGTTGTGATACAGAAACTTGTATTTGTTGCCGATTAAGTTCAATTTTTTGTTAGAGACAATAGTTTTTGATGTTTTTATCTAATTAAAGAAAGAGATTCTTGTCGTTTCTTGTGCCCTACAGTATTTACTGAGTGGGTACCATTTATGCTGGCCGCCGCGGCACCGACAGTGGCATGAGACGCATTGTTTTAGATGTTTTAATTATTAATATTTCCTTTGAAATTCCTTACTACTTAATTATTGCTACTTTAAATAATGTCCGAAATGGGCAAACTGTTGAGACTCACAAATATCATCTGTAATACCTAAGTGTATCTACACAGTTCAACAATAAAGTTATTCTATTCTATTTGTCTATAACTGTAACTGTTATTGTCTCGTACTGTGCTTTGTGTGATAAATGTCTTTGCTTTCTTTTTTTTCTATTTCACGATACTGCTGAGTATCAGTCTTATACAGTTTTTATTTATTTGTCCAGAGGCTATGGTCACCCTATACAGCGCGTCTCGGAAACAAATATAGCACTCAACTTTTGACAAAAAATCATTCGCACTGACAAATGTTTTTTGGCGAGCCATCGGAAATGTGGTCGTCTCCCTCTCACGTACCAGATGTGTTTATCTATCCCTGTCTAGTTGATGTATGGGCTCAGATTGCAAACCGCAAGTGTGGGTTGAGTGAGAGGAGCAATTTGTAACGTCGCCAATGGATTCCTTTTGTGGGGTTCGATTCTCGGATGTAGTTATAGTCTGCTTTTTTTTACTTTTTTATCTGTTTTTTTTTTACTTTTTTATGAATTAAATCACTTTTTGTACACTAGTTCCACTTTATTATACAATTTTTTTTAATTGTAACCGTTTTCAAATTAGTATTTCATCCTGAATGTGCAGGTTTCTTCACGATGTTTCGCCAACACCGTAAAAGTATCATACATAGTTCATTATTACATTGGTACATAGCGACTGGGACTGAACCCCGGTACCTCTCGCTTACAAATCCAACTCGCTAGACATTCGGCCACCGACGCTCCCCTGAAGCTCCTTACCATATTCGAAAGTATTTAAAATCATGGTCTTATTAATTTTCAGTACATTCTAAGTTAAAGCAAAAAAAACATCCAAGTAAACCTGAAACTACCCCATAACGTGGTGGTACCACGCACGGTACTACTTAAAATTCTAGTTTCTACATACCTTAGCGATAACATACGTTGGGAACAACGTTTTTGATGGGCTGTTTTAACTATGTGAAGTGATTTTGTATTACTTATTTTACAAAATCATGATAAAAATGGAGCATAGATATAAATGTAAATACCACCGACGAAATAGGAGGGGTGTTTTAGCCGGTGTTTATGTATGTACGAGCGAAATCAATCACCTTTCGTCACTACTGAAGAAAATGACAAGAGATCGCTTGTAGCCATAAGGCCGCCTTTACTCAATTGTCTCACTGATTTTGACTATATCTACTGTATTATGTTTTGTATGAGCAATTAAGGGTTTATCGATCTATCTATTTATAAAAAAAATCATCTTGGCGTTAATGTTCCGGTTGTGCTCTCGAGAACGAGGGCCCGGGGTCCGCCTTGACCATGATCCAGGATTTGGTGACCAGCTAAATATCGATCTATCTATTTATAACAGAGCAAAATTTCACCAAAATCCGTGCAGTTTTTGCGTGACAAATAACAAACAATCTATCTTTACAAACTTTCGCTTTTATAATTCGCTCTCATTGCCCAAACTCCTAGTTATACGTAAAACATACATAGCGTCCAGATACACGTATAGTCAAAGGTCCCAGTGGAATCGTCATAAAGTTTTCGCAGTGAGCACACCGCTGGAAACTGCCACATGTAGGTCGGGGTCTGGATATAAAGATCCTGGAAAGACCTGAAAGTTTTCACTTTGAAACGTTGCTTATCACACGAAATGTAAACTTTTCCATCTCATTAGCTAGCTACCAGCTAACATGCAAGAGTTTGTGGAATAAGTTTTAGAACAGGAAAGTTTTAAATAAACATAAACCGAAAAGACATTCTGTAGCTAGAATATACTTGCCTTCTATTTAATGATTTTTGTAACTGTCCACCAAAAGTCTTCTAGAAGGTATGTAAAACAGAATTAACGAGACATGAGCCAAATTTAAAAATTATCATGTCTCATGAGCCAACTAAGAGAAGTACAATGATAGACAAACAAAGTTTCAAGAGTTGTAAACTACGATAGGGCATTTGCACATTGGATTGGAATAATTGGAGCACGGTCACAGATTCAGTTGCCAGACTGTGCAGGTTTCAACACCATATTTTCCCTCACCGTACAAGCATCAGTTAGTATTCAAGTTATGTACATAACGGTTTAAAATACATAACATCGGTGAATGTACATTTAAGCTAAATAAATTTCCCATGTGTAAAATTTGAGTCGCATTTCAATATAAACAACGCCGCTATGAGCTTTCAAATTTTACCTGGTTCATGCGGGACAACTTAGCCTATTTGATCCAAATTAAACTAAAGTGTAAACATTCATAAAATTATTAAATCTTTGTTACTTGAATAAATGAATTTAAATTGAAATAACTCAGAAAAAGTTCACGTTACTACTCATTATGCCACCGACACTCTTGTCACCGATGTTATCACGTAGAAGGAATGAACATTGCGCCTCCCACATAACTATTTACCTCAAAAAAAAACGCGAGAACGCCGCATACATAACTTCTTACCTCAAAAACCTGGTGACACCGCCGCGCGGACAGCCTACATCCGCGGTTACAGTTGCGGCGGCATATTTCAGACAAGTTTACGATTTCCGGGCCACACAGTAAATAAAGATAACAACCGTCGCCGAAAATAATTCGGCCACGTCGGAAAAGTGTGGGAGTGTTTACAGGTTTGCAAGGAGACGTGATGTTTTTAGGAAGACGGCGCTTCGGGTCGGTTAGTGAAAGCTAAGTATTTTATATACCACTAACTAGTGGACGCGGTTCGATTTCGTTCGCCTGACGTCCTACCCCTACCCCTATCTATCCTACATATACCATATATCTACTAGATACGTACTTTTCCCCATATCTATCCTTTTTTTTCATTAACCTTTCCGTTATTCACTCTATATATTATTGAAGATAACATTAAAATCAGTTTCGTAATTTAAAATATATAGGGACAGACAGCGGGAAGCCACTTTGTTTTATATTATGTATGTATAGATATAGAAGTGAAAAACAAGCTTGCGGCCTGCCTGTTGGTGACCATTGACCGCAGCTTACGGACGTTTGCAATACCAGAGTTATCACCGCGTGTTGGCGACCTCGTTGCTGACGCTTTTCTATGATTTTTATGAATTTATTTTTGTTATTGTCTAATACAACATTAGGTTTTTTCTATAAGGTATTTCGCTATTTGCTAAACCAGAACCACAACACCCGTGAAACCCGTGGTTTTTTATTTCTATTTGTAAAACACGGCGCTCTGGCAGTGAATAGGCGAGACCCCTCTACTGCCAAAGTTTCCCCTCCCCTCAAGGAGCACTGGAACCTTAATTACCTATAGGAATATAACACTAAAAGAGTATTGTTTGGCAAGAAAAATGTAGCACAAAACTTATCCATTGACGGATGTCCTAGGCGGACCATTATCATTGTCCTCATCATCATCATCGTGGTCATAAAAGCATACCATCTACTTATATATTGGCTCTACATATTGAGCTCGCTTGATGCCCTTGTATAAGACATCGGTATAAGTCGAGTATTCTAGTCGTACAATAGATTTATGTTTCCAAATGTTGCTAGCAAGTATACTTTTAACAAAATCATCTCCATAACACATAAATAACTCCAAATTCGATGGCAACACAAATCCGATACCATAACTTATCCAAAATCTAATTCCAGTCCAAACAGATCCATAATACTTTCCGGAATGCGAATATTTACATGGCTACTTAAAAAGCTATGGCTAGGGGTGGATTCATCTCACCCTTATTTCCCAAGGGCCACGACTTGGAGTGAAAAAATTGCCTATAAGTATGTTAATCTGGCGCCATGTCAGGCATTCTTTTCGAAGAATGGTATTAAGATGTACGGCTTATATATAAGTAATGGTTTTGAAGGAGGCTTATAGAAATGTCCGAAATGCCCGGAAACGTAAAATTTTTAATTAACCCCTCATTATTAGTACGACATATATTGGTATGATTTACCATTTTAGCGGGGAAGGAATAAGGTAGCCGCCAATATTGGCAAGCGTCGACGGAGATGGTGGAAAAGGGTAATTACCCACCTGGCCGGGTGTTGTGACCAGGGCCAAGAAGTAATTAGTAATTACTTGATCTGTCAAATCCGGGATCTCGGGTCCACGTCGCGAGCGCATCCGTGATATTGACACCAAGATGATGATGATTCATATTGTATGGGCTACAAAGACATGGTATTATATTACACTACAGTTTGAGGAGTAACTACATATATATATTCTTATACCACTTAGGTGGCAAACAAGCAAAAGCAGTCACCTCAGCCTATGGATGTTTGCAATACCAGGTGTATCACCCACACGTTGCCGATCCCGTAAATACCTTTTCACCACTTTCTTGAAAAACTTCATGTTGTACTCTCCAAGCAAAATCTCTCCAGGTAGTTTATTACACAACCTAGTGTGCGTGGGAGAAATTCCTTTGGAACCGCACTGTTCGCGACCAATTTAGCTCCAAGGTGTGAGGATGAACATCCTTTCGGAATATTAATAATATTGTACGCATTATACCCGGGCTTCTAAGACGATTACTTTTCCTCCAAGCGTTTGTTAACACCCAATCGATCACTATATCTTCTGCCTCATCTTCTAAGCAAGACAGATCAACGTCTGAGACGCAGTTAATTCATTAAACAATTTCTTTTAATCCTTACAAATGATCCTTCACAGACGCTAATTTATTTTTAAACCATTCCCTTGGCATTTAAACATTGTTAACTTTGAACTTTCCTCTAACAAAGAGCAGAATTTGAATCCAAGAGCCGTTCAAGATTCTGTTCGCTTGAATTTCGATTTATATCCCTCCGAGCCTCATTCGATTATTTTGTTGAGAGCCTATTCTGTTCTATCGAATAGTAAAATCGATATGGCGTTGCTTTTGACCGGGTGCGCGGGCGTTTCAAATAAACAGATATAGCACTAATCTCTATCACGGGTATCCTACAAGCTGACTTATGTCTTAGATGAGACCAGGAGGTCTGAAAAGACCACATTAGCGTTTCATATTATGATTAATATTAGAGTGCAACAAATTTATCTGATCCGGTGGTCAATACTGGAACTAAGTGACGCCATTTTGAATTGTCATGATAATGTCAACAACAGCGACGCTGCAGATAAGTTTGTGACACATTAATATGAATGATATTAGTAAACGCAAATGTGGCCGTTTTAGACCCCCAGCAAGCACAGAAAATAGGCGTGTTTTCTGCGTTCCTAATATTGCGATCTAGAGACTGACTGTCACTTTTCTTCTACATAGCCCAATTGTCAGACTAAAAGGAGTTTTTTTCCACTTAGTCCGACTGTGAGACTAATAGGATTCTTTTTCCACGTGGTGCGAGTTTCAGACCATAAGGATATTTTCCCAATTGGCCGGACTGTCAGACCAAAACGATTATTTTTCCACTTGGCCTGACTGTTGGATCAACAAAATTTTTTCCACTTGGTAGCGTCAACCAACCATTTAGGTTGGTTCATGCTACCAAGTGGGCTAACCATAAGGGTTGGTTGATGATTACCAGATTCAGCCAAAGCCAAAGATAGTATGAATAGAGTTGTGTAACCATGATCTAATCTGGTCAGGTTCCCCTGGTAGCAGGGTCATGGAGGTCAGATGGCAGTCGCTCCACTGTAATTACCTGACCTGCCAAATCCTGGATCATGGTCAAGGCGGACCCCGGGCCCTCGTTCTCGAGAGCACAACCGGGACATTAACGCCAAGATGACTATTATTTATTTTATAAAACAAAGTCGCTTCCCGCCGTGTGTCCCTATGTACGCTTAGATCTTTTAAACCACGCAACGGATTTTAATGCGGTCTTCAACCATAGAGTGATTCAAGAGGAATGTTAATCAGTAACAAAATAAGGGTAGGGTGAAAAGTAGGTATACGCGTACGAAGTCGTGCCAGGTCCACCAGTTACTCGAACAGCAAGCCCTACTACGCTAAAAAGTTATACGCTAAGAAAAACCATTCTTACCGACACTCAGTGCAATCCAGCACGGTTTTCACAACGAAATTAAAGCGACTACATTTCCAAGATAGTGTCCAAGTTTCAAGAACTCGGTTGGTGTACCGTAAAAAAGTTTCCCTCATGAATGCATAACAATGGTTGCTATAGTGGCAATTGTACGCCGTAAAACTCAAGATTTCGCTGACTATGACGCCTCCCAGTAAAACTTTAAGTGTCCCTAAAACCAGATGGGAGTCAACTGAAACTTTGTTTTACAAAGTAGTGGGACACAAAGCGGAGATACAAAGTGGTGAGCAACAAAGTGGCGAGCTAGGATACGTTACGAGCCAACCTTAATGGCCTGTTTGATTGTTTCAAATAGGTCAGAATTTAAGGCCGATTTTTAATTTGACACTGAGAAGTAATGGTGCAATAAAATGAACTAAATCCTCTCTGCTTAGCTTACTGCTATGAAAAATAAGGGGGGGGGGGAAGGGGGTTTATTATATCGCTATTGTAGTAAGATATGAATGTAAGGATAAAGAAATACATGACACGAGCTTTGCTTACTTTGGGGCTAGATCGCGCTGCGAATTTGTCAAAAAAAGCTATTGACAATAATATTATGCGATACCACATATACTCGTTGGTGTACTCTCCTTTTGTAAAATGCTTTAAAGTTACATAAAAAAATTTAATAACTACCTTTTTATATCGAAATTAAACGTTCGTACAGTTATTTACAACATTCATAGTAATATTGTAGACGCAAAGCACTTATTTATATTTTGACCCCCCATGAAACCAATATTTTTTATGCTACCCAGTGCGAGACAGCCCACCTTATGGTAGCCGATAACTGTCGCCCATACCATCTACGATTCATCTATATAGGTTGCAAACAACAACAATGCAGTACCGCTGGTGCGTTGTCACTGTAAGGACTAAGTTGAAATGCCTCATGCCTGTAATTGCGCTGAGTACCTTATCCTTCAAACCGGAACACAACAGCGCAAGCATTGTTGTTTGTCGCCAAAAATAAATAAGGCGGTGGTGCTCACCCAGTTGGACCCAGCTTGATATAGTCCTACCTGATACACAATTAGCCTTAGCCAAAAATCTCAGAACCGAAACAACTTTAGTTGCGAACTTTCACACGATGAACAGTCGAGAGTAGGTAGCGAAGACAGACAGACAAACGGTGAATTCCATCCATTTCGTGTATAGTTCAAAACGACTTTCGGAAACTTAGCTCTGCGACATTACTTGTGCGAGAAACAAAGTTTTGGCGAATCTTCAACTTTCTTCTGAATAGTGATGGGAATGATTTAGTTTCTACTATTTGAATATTAATTCGGTCAGGTTCCCCTGTGAACAGGGTCACGGTAGATCAGGTAATTATAGGGTTGGCAGTCAATTCAATGTTATTACCTTTGCAAAAGACTGGGTCATGGTATAGGCGGACACCGGGCCTCCGTGTGAAAGCGCAACCGGGACATTAACGCCAAGATGATTATTAGTAATTAATAATTCGAATTTATTAATTTATTTAGAGGGTAGTCACAGATTTAAACGGTTAGCTTTTATTCATGTTTACGAATGTCTAATAAAAACTATATCTACATATGTCACCCCAAAATAGTGTATAGAATAGTTCGGCTTTATTCGATAAATGTAACGTCCGAAACGCCCACATTTACGGAAGCCTTTACTTTCGTGACACTGCAGATAAGCTTCAAGAGTGCCCGCCTTCAATTGCCCGCCTCCAAGACTTTCGTGGTTATTCACTACACTTTTGTCGGACACGTTATCAGGTTTATTACCACGGTAATATAGAGGTAAAACAATACTTACCGTGGTAAAAAACACGAGAACATGTGCGATGAAAGTGTATGGCCACGTCTTACGCAGACCGGCAAGTTACGCAGTAGAAAGTAGAGGCCCGCCCAAGAAGCGATGGTTAGCGATGGTAGAAAGAATGACACGTGCCAACAAAGGATGCCGAAGATCGAGAGACGATTCATAGTTCTTTTTTATACCACTAAGGTGGCAAAAAAGCTAACGGCCTGCCTGATAGTAAGCAGTCACCGCAGCTTATGTACGTTTGCAATACCAGAGGCATCACCCACGCGTTGCCGACCCCGTGAAAACCTTTTCACCCCTTTCTTAAAGCACTCCATGTTGTACTCTCCAGGGAAAACCTTATTTGTAAGAGATGGGTGTTACCGAGGTTTTCAATAATCTTCAATAGTTTCTCCATAATTTGCCCCCATGCTGAGACGTACAAATAATTAAATATAATTCTTTAATTTTTCGTTGGACCAATTTGGGCGAAGTGGACCAAGAGAAGATGAAAGGCGATCATTCGAATGAATAACTCCTTGCCCATCACTACTTTCTTCTGTTATTATGTGCTCTGGAGTTTCGTTTAGAGTTTTAACAGTTATTTATGTCCTAGTTTGTGCGAGTGCGACAGCTATACTTCGCTAGCAAGGAGCGAAAGGGACGCAGATAGTAATTATGTTAATTGTATGCGCTTGGGATTGAATTAAGGGATGTGTTTTGCTAACAGCGTTTGTACTGTACTGTGGTAGAAATTTAGTGGAGCTTTTAGTGAGGCTTATTGATTTGATAAGGATTAAGCTGAAACTAAGCTGTTATGGCCGTGTGGTGTCCGGCAGAGTAGAATAGCACCAACCCCTTACATTCATGGGTGTCGTACAAGGCGACTAATGTTTTCGAGGCAAAAGATCAAGAGTCTCCGTAGTCTGGAAAATGGGCAGCAGCATTTTCCATTATTATATTTAAACACTGCGATCTAAAACCCGCCTGCCAAGCGTGGAGATTAAGGCAATAACCTCCCCTTTCGTGGGAGAGGCCCTAAGTCCTGCAGTGGACTGTTACGGGTTGAGATGATGAAGCTGTTATGGCTGAGTGGGAGCTTTTACTTACATACATACATACATACAAGAAAATGGAAAATAATACTCACATACATACATAGGTAGCGTCGGTGGTGTAATGGTTAAGGGGTCCGCATTGTACGCCGAGGTGCCGGGTTCGAACCCCAGTGTCAATTATGTACATTAAAATAAAAAAAATGTTCTTGGACAAATTTACACAGCGCCATCTAGTTCCAAAATAAGCGAAGCTTGTGTTATGGGTGTTATATAATTGATATGAGGCGAGTGAATATGTAACCATGATCAAACTTGGTCACTTGAAAATAATGTTGGTATCAACCACCTTCATGCTTTTTAAACAGAGAGCTGTACTCTCTAAGCCTGTAATTCGAAACCACGAACTTGATGCGGCCCAGTCTAAAAGTAACGTGCTTCTGTGACACGATAACAAGAATTAAGCTACACGTCGATGCTGGACACTGGATGGCCGGGCGTGTCGTATTTCAGTCAATCGAATTTTAGCACCTTTTACCATCATCCGGCGGACACCGGGTTCTTGAGAGCATAACAGGGACATTAACGCTAAGATGATTTTTTATTCCCAGCATCCATTTTGTCTATATGTATCATCATCATCATATCAGCCAGAAGACGCCCACTGCTGGGCATAGGCCTCCCCCAGAGATCTCCACAAAGGCCGGTCCTGTGCTTTCCGCATCCAGCTGGTACCTGCGATCCTTACCAGGTCGTCAGTCCACCTTGTGGAAGGCCTACCCACGCTGCGTCTTCCGGCACGTGGTCGCCACTCGAGAACTTTACCATCCATTATCCATTACCCATCGGCCATCTGTTCTTCGAGCTATGTGCACAGAGTATATGTATTCAGTTACCTAACTTATGAAGCAATAAATATTGAAACAGTTTACTTTTCTTATCAAAGTAAGCGAACAAAGTCACGGCATATGCCAGCAAGCAATAAGAACTTCAAATAATCGCCGTACCAACGGTTAAACCACCAACAATCCACCACATTGTCGCAACCTGCGCTCTGGGTCGTAAAGCGGCCATAATCGAGTGTAACGACGCTAGTACAGTCTACCATAAAAGTTGGGCATTTTGTTATGACTCGTAATCGATGCTGCCTCATAGTTAAGTTGCTTATTTGAAAAGCAGTGTTTGATTCCGTTTATGAAAATACGTATTGTCTGGCACCAGGAGCGTCGGTGGCCCAGTGGTTAAGGTATCCGACTCGTAAACGAGACATTTCATCTTAGTCCTCACGGTGACAATGCACCTGAGTTTCTGCGTTTTTGTTACCTGCAACATAAATGCATGAATCGTAGATAGTATGGGAGACAAAAAAGAAGGTACCGGGTTTGAATCCCACTGCGGCCATTTAAAATTACCTTTTTCTGATTAATGTACATTAGTTGAAAATTAACCGATGCTCTAACGGTGACGGAAAACACCGTGATGAAACCTGCACATTCAGGTGACTGAATGTGTAACCATGATCCAATTTTGTCAGGTTCCTCTGGTAGCAGGGTCACGGAGGTCATATAGCAGTCGCTCCACTGTAATTATCTGATTTTCCAAATCCTGGATCGTGGTCAAGGCGGACCCCGGGCCCTCGTGTGCGAGAGTACAACCGGGACAAAAACGTCTATATGATTATCTTTATTATTTTACGTATTGCCTGACTCCGACCACTGGAGTTTCGAATATCATAGAGACAGGGTTGCTTTGGATAATTATCAACGATAATTATATCGTATGATAATTAGCACCATTAGTAATTAATGTGTAACTAGAGAACGGGGGTAAGACTACATGTTATCGTGTCACGACGACAGACTATATAGACATAGACAAAGGCATAGACAGCACTTTATTCGGTTCCACATTACATCCTTATCTAGCGTTTGCTGTTTGTTTCTTATCAAATTATCTAAAACTAGCCCTTCTCAGCGACTTCCACCCGCGCGCTGTTCGGCTCTCTGTAATCAATCAACTTTTCCGCGGGTATCTGTTATCTTGCCGGGATAAAAAGTAGCCTATGTTGCACAGTGATAGTGTAGCATCCTGTTAGTTAAAAAATTTAAAAAAATCGGTACAGTAGTTTTTAAGTTTATTCATTACAATAAAAAATATTAATCTTTTCTCTTCATAATATTAGTACATACATACATAAAGCTCACGCCTGTGTCCCACAGGTGGGGTAGGCAGAGACTATGGACTGCCACTTTGCTCTGTCCTGACACAACTCCCTAGCCTCGCATATATCCACAACTCTTTTCATACATCTCCTTTTATTCTTACCACTTCGGACCCCAGCTAGTACTAATATTAGTAGATATACAAAATACTTTCATTATATTTGACAATATCAGCAATTACAGCATGAGACATTTCATCGTAGTCCCTACATTGACAATGCACATGCGGTTTTGCATTTATGTTGTCTTTCAACCTAAGTATATGAATCGTAGATGTTATGGACGACAGTTACCGCTTACCATCAGATGGGATGTCTTGCTCGTTTATCGTTGAACAACAAAAATCAAAGAAAAATAGCATTTATCATACAAGAAAGGTTTCCTACAGTAATTCGAACCACATTTCCATACAGCAGTGTGCTTACGTCAAACTCGCATCCCAAGGGTTCCAAAGAAAGGTTGCCAAAGAAAGAAATGACACTATCAAAAATGTTATTTCGTTGCAAAGCGTCGCTCGGGGCGGTTTGCCTGTAAACTGGTGAGATAACGTGGACTCACGGCGGGGAAGGATGGCAAGTATTTTCCTACAAGTTCTGGTTCTTTTTTTATAATTGGACTAGCCGGGCATTTGGCCGCCATCTCCTGCCATCTACCTGGTGGTAAATGACGATGCGGCCGATTATGGAGCATGCCTGTCTAGGAACAGCCTATTCACTCTGGCCTTGAAGACATCTAGATTATAATGATCAGGGAACACACTCGCAGGTAATGCGTTCTATTCCTTGGTGTTATAAATCTTAACACTATTATTGAGCCAAGAGGATCGTTTCGATATAGCCTTAACATTAACTTTGAACGAATAAATAATTAACTTTGAACGAAATTTTATTGAACTGTCAAGCTCTAATACGGCATATTATAAATATCCGGTGCGACGTTGTTCGCATACACCTACTTAACCCCTACCTACCCTTTTTGCTTATAAACCGGCCACTTGTATCATTCAATTGCATAGTTTAAAAGATCTAACCTTGTATGTATAGATACATAGACACGTAGATACATAGGGTTAGACGGCGGGAAGCGACTTTGTTTTATACTATGTATGTGTATGTATTTAGATGCTGAAAATAAAAACTGTCCGAATCAACACGAACTGTTAATTGCAAAAATGAAGGGCTATCGACCGCTACAAATAAAAATACACAACATTCATTCGGCTCCCCATCCTTGCCACCATTATGCACCCGCCCCTAGATAAGGCACGTCCCACAATAGATCTAGGGGGTCTTTGTTTATTTCTTACTCGCGCAATTTGTCAAGAAGCCATTGTTCTAAAGATTATGACTCCTCGGACAAAGGCGTAACCTTGCTAACTCCTTAGTGGTCGGTGGTCGCTGTTGGTGGTCCTTGTTTTTAAGTTGTCACCCAGTTCCTCCGAAGTTTCTTGTCTTGCTTGTTTTATGGTCTAGCAAATGGAGAAATACTTATTTATACTTCATGCATAAATGACTGAGTGGTTCAGTTGGTTAACATATATACTACAGCCAGACCCGTCCCAGAAATAAAAATTCATCATTTAAATTTCTTTTCGGCTGGGAATCGAATCCGGGACCTCTGCGTGGCGACCGGCATATTAACAAACTGAACCACTCAGGTGTATGTATGGTACGTATGTATGTCTATTTCTTTGACACGGACTATAGCCCTTACACTGTACAGCACTGAAGTTCCTCCGCGTCGTAACCACAGGGTGCGTTGCTTAACTTTCGTTATCGTTCTAGCTGCGCCACTTCTCTTCTTCCTAAAACAATAACTTTGAAATAAGTATATATTTCCCACCATACAGCACTAGATTTCCGAACCGACTAACTACTAATTCAAGCTGGACCGTGTCCAAGTCCTCCATGGGAATGCAAATTGGCTTCAGCTCCTCGCTCTTGAAGATTTGAGATTAATAAACGCCGTGGAAGTGAGAACATTATGAAGTTCCCCTCGTTGTTATGAAGTTATCCTCATTAGGAGGTTATAAAGCTGCTAATAAGGGTCGACTACGCAATGGAAGAATGAAAAATATATATATTCCGCGCTCTAAGGACTGAAACATTATTATAACCTTGTGACTGTCATCATTAATTGCCTCAGAGCTTAATAAACCGCTTTAAACCGCTAGTTATTATTAAATATTTACTAAAGTGCCATTTTTACCATTCTGACCTAAAGATCTTTTATTTCTTTAAACTTAAAGGACGATGACGTACAAAGGCGGCCATAAAGTTACACAACATTATCTTCGAGACAACCAGAAATCGATTAATTAAATTTATAAAGTTGATCCCCAAGGAGCACTGTCATTCAAAAACCTTTAAAATAATAAATATAAAATAGAATTCATCGAAAAGAGGTAAATATCAATACCATGCAGCCAAGAAGTGGCTGGGGTCCGAAGTGGTAAGAATAAAAGGGGATGTATGAAAAGAGTTGTGGATATATGCGAGGCTAGGGAGTTGTGTCAGGACAGAGCTAAGTGGCGGTCCATAGTCTCTGCCTACCCCACCTGTGGGACACACGCGTGAGCTTTATGTATATATGCAGCCAAGAGATTGTGATAATATTGTCGTCAGTTGTCAGAGCGCACCATCTATGGGAATCTCTCGGTAGACAGTGCCTGTCGAATTGTCCTACCATTGATATTCTTTTTAACAGCCAATGATGTTTAAGTGCCACTTATTTCACCTTTGGATCACTTGTATAATGTACTTAATTTGTATTGCTTTGTTTCAGGTACGATAATATCATATTGTGACGAGGTACAGATAAACAGTAAGTTTATTTGTAAAATTATAGTATGCATATTTTAAAAACGCGTTTTTACGTTTACTTAATCTTTTTTCTTGTTTTTTGTACCTAACTGTATGTAACCTATTAAGGTAATTAAATTTATTCTTACGTAAAGACACTATTATTACTGAAAAATAAGTATGGACTACTAGCTTAGCTCCACCGCAATTTACCACCGCTGGAACTCCTGTGTCGCAAGGATCGACAGCAGTGATCTACAGAAAAGTACTGACTTTTGGCTTTCAGACACACCCGAGGACAAGTCAATACTGTTTTAATATATATATTACATGATAAAAACATAATGCGATCCACCTGATATAAAGTGGTCACCACTGCCAAAGGTCATTAGCAATACTCACCAACGCGTTTACCACCTCTAACACCCCAGGAGACGATAATTTAATTTAGTTATAAAATGTACAATCAAGTTATATTACAATCAAGTAACAAAACCGGTTCAAAATCCGGTCCATTCCCATTCAAACCATTGTCCGGTTCGTGTTTGCGAACCGGATACCGGATAAGGCAAACGTTGGACCGTTGTCAAATAATTTAATCCGCGAATTTGGTACAATCATTGTCCATAATGAATAGTAGGCTTTGAAATATCGAGACTGTTTATTTAATTTACCTACTTCGCTGTTGCTATTCTGGTACAGGTTTTGCGTCTAGATAAACTAGGTTTTGCCCGTGACTTCGTCTGCGTATGTCATGTTCCTGCTGGAACTACTGAATGCTGTGATTTTGGAATAAACTAGCTTACTAGCTACACATCCCGGCTTCGTTCAGGTGCGAATACATAATCCTGCCAGAAGAAAATATAAATAGCGAGATGGCGGTTCGTAAGCGATAGCAGTCGAGTTAAACGATCGGGATTATAATGTTAGGGGAACACATTCGCAGGCTCTCATGCAGTGTGATTGGTTGTGTAATAGGCTAGTATAGGTATAACATTTAATTGGAATTGCTCTTTGGTAACATATGTTATTCTTGTGTGTATGACATTATTATTATTAATATTATGTTATTTGTGACATTATTAATTATGTATTTATGGGACCTATGTACCTGAAATAAATGACATTTAATTTAATTTAATAACACTTATTTAACAGGTGGTAGGACTCTGTCAAACCTGAAGAGTCCACCTGTGTGAGTACCACCGCCTTATCTATTTCTGCCGCCAGTAACTATGCTTGTGTTGTTTTTTTCGGGTTTGAAGGATAAGCTAGCCAGCGCAATTACAAACATGAGGCATTTTAACTTAGTCTTTAAAGTGACAACGCACTTACTGTTCTGCATTTTAGTTGCCTGCGACCAATGCATGAATCGTAGATTTTATGGGCGACAGTTACCGCTTTCCATTCAGTGCGCTGTCTGCTCATTTCTGACTGCTTAGAATAAAAAATAAGTTAACAGTTCTACGACAAGAGTGACCAGCTTACTGTCACTTGGCTGAAGCATACACTTTAAAATTTTGTAAAATATATTCGCAGTTTATATTTATGCACTTTCCTGAAGCCACCCCATCCTTCTGAACAGGAGGGCGCCTCCTGAAAACAGCTTAACAATTAATTAAGTGAATTTTGTCCCCCTGCTCCGGTTGGAGGGCCCTCGAAGGCAGGATGGTGAAGCCTAGAGCTGCGCTCGGTCTTGGTTTCAAATAGAAAGGGGTTTTGATACTTAATAATTTTAGGTGTTGGTTTATTTTTATTATAATTGCCTAGTTACGCACAAGGTCCGTCGGTTCGTTTGATGGAACGCGGCCACCGTAGACCAGGACATTTGCAACCTAAGAGAATGGATGTGGTGCCGGCCTTTGAGGTGCCTGGCATGCCTTTTTAAGAACCCCATGTTATAGTGCAGAGGAAATACTTCGGGAGGGAGCTCATTCCACATCCTGCACGTGCTCGGTAAAAAGGCTCTAGCTTCATAATATTGTGTTGTTTATAATAATATACCTTTGTAATTAATCATTTAATTGTGTCAAGAATATAAAAAAAAAAAAAAAACAAATAGTAGAACTGTGTTCGTCAGAAGTGTGTCAAGACAGAAGAGATATATACTCTTGTCGATCCAATTACAACTCAATGGCAGTTTTACGCGTTTCTAGTATTTTGCTTCAATTGGAACTGTTGTTCACCTGCTATAGCGATCTAATTACAATTCAATTGCGGCTAGTAAGCTAGCAGGCTCGAGGCCCAGAATCAGAACCGCCCGCCCCTAACACTCGACGCGCTGTCAGCCGCAGGCTTACTCGAAAAAACGCCAAACCACACTGAATACAATCGACCTCATTTGGGTCTGACGGTGTGAATTGTACGGTATTTAGTGCGTGATGGGAATATGCCGTTTTCAGTTTTTCCTTCCTGCCCCGTTTTCTCTTTTGACTACGATTCTCAGATTTTATTACTGTGTCGAATAACACGTTTTTATCCCGCTGTCTGTCTAAAATTTAAGGTTATATGTATTGACTGTACGTATGTATGTCTGTTTTTTAAAAGCAGAAATGCTTTTATTAACCAAAGTTAAAATATTTACAACATACATAATACAAATAAAATTATGAACATGACATATATAAAAAAGATAATTGTAATTATAATTCTCATTGTAACACCCGTCAACACAAATCTGTCTCTGTGTGTCTGTTTTTTGTACCCTCGTGACTACTTAATGGCTGATCCGATTTTGACAATGAATATGTCTTGACGCGAGTGTCACTGCGTACGTAACGCACGTTACGAATGTCAATATGCATCAGTGACTACTGCATCAGGTGGTCTGCATATCTGTTTCCCTATCTTTTGACATATCAGGGTTACCCATTCCGTCGCCTGAATGTGCAGTTTTCATTTTGATGTCTTTCCTCACCGTAAGAGCATCATTTGGCATACAACTAATGTACATAACTCAGAAAGGAGTCATTAGGACATGGCCGCAGTGGGATTCGAACCCGGTGCCTCTCGCTTACGAGTCGGATACCTTAACCACTCGCTATATTTCTGCCTATATGTTTTTAATTTCCAATATTCTACAAGATCATGATTAGTTATAATCGTTTCCTAATTCTTATATTACATAATAAGTAATATTTGAACGGTACATAATGTGCATTCAAAGCCACCAATATGCCTGGTGCCTGGTGACATAAGTTGAATAGATTCTTCTTACACTATTAGTTACCTGCATTTAAGTTAAACCTGTTCCTATGACTCCAAGGTTTGTTGGAAGAAAACTCAATTGATGAGTTAAGCTCGCCTTTGTATATCTCTTTTACCGTACTGTATCAAAATGGCATGTTTGTGTACAATAAAGAATAAAGTCCCCTGTCCAAATAGTTAAACTTAACTGCAATATTTTCCTTTACTCATTTCCAAAGCTCATACATTCCCGAGTAAAGCTTGTAAAGAAGCTACGCAACCATGCATAAGCTCCTATAGAAAGCTTAGCTGCCTCTAACTTCCGCATCTGTGTATGGATAAGCTTAAAGCTCTTAACAGACGCAGCTTTCATGGGTATGTTTGAGAGAGTAGATTATTTAACAACAATGCGTGTATATTCTGTTCTGAAGTAAACAAGCTTTAGTTCGAGGGAGCTGTACGAGTTTTCTATAGTTCATCAAGTTAGTTATCGTGTGGTTGTAAATGGAAGGGTATTGAGAGCGTGTTTGAGAGATCGATAACCATGGTTAAGCATCGAAAGGTCCGGGAACTGGATGGGTGGCCGTTTCGTAATTTGAGGCTAGTCGATCTTCAGCAACGAACTCGCTACACGTTAGGTGTGCCTGGTGGCGAAGCGAGGTCGACTAAGGTCTACCGCTGGGGACGCGAAGACTGATTGAACTGTTCAGAGCCCTTATTATTATTAAAGACAATGAACTAATTTTGATAGGTGTTGTACTTCCTTATAGACGTAGTGGTTAGCGCCACTGGAACGCCAAGTTATAAATAAAAGGTTATGGGTCTCCATTTGGACATTACTTTTCTCAAAGACTTTGTAGACTTTGTGAATGCTGATATGCGGGCCAAAGGAGTGAGTACAAAAATGACTAGTAAAGACTATACATGGTCAAATGGTCGATTGAACACTATCCTATGCTCTTACGGTGAGGGAAACATCGTGACAAAGTCTGCACATTCAGGCGACTGAATGTATAACCATGATCCAATCTGGTCAGGTTCTTTTATTAACAGTGTCACGTAGGTCAGATGGTAGTACCTCCACTGTAACTACCTGATCTGCCAAATTCTGGATCATGGGCAAGACAGACCCCGAGTCCTCGTGCGCGAGAGCTCAACCGGAATATTAACGACAAGACGATTAGGTAATTAATTTTAAGTAATTTTGTATAAAACAAATTTATTCATTTATTCATTCTTTCATTATTTTCATACCTACCTATTTCCATATTACAGAATTGTGTAAATCAACTCATACATCCAAACTCTAAACCAATTCCAACGCATCCGCAGACCAGAACAAAACACTAACGAATATCAAAACCGGATTACTTAATTAAACACAAGTGCAAATAAGACTAACCCTAACCGGTTCGAGCCGGTTATTAAATTAGTTTTCGAGTGGTGTTGATGGCAAACCCAGTTAGTTCCGTTTGCTGCTAACTTTAAAATAATGTGAATAAACACACAATTTGTGAATGGTGGAAAGTTTTGCGTACTAAAATAAACAAGCTGGAACATTTTACATTCGTATTTTCAGTTGTTTCGAGCGAGCTAATATTATAAAGGTATTTCGTGTAAATAATAAAATGTTATACTTATTAATATATGTTTTTTTGGCCGTGTGGTGTCCGGCTAAGTAGAATAGCAAAAATCCCTTACACTCGTGGGTGTCATACAAGGCGACTAATGTTTTCGAGGCAAAAGATCTAGAGCCTCCGTAGGCTGGAAAAGGGGCAGCAGTGTTTTCCATTGTTATATTTATAACACTGCGATCTCCAACCCGCCCGCCAAGCGTGGAGATTATGGCAATAACCTCACCTTTCGTGGGAGAGGCCCTAAGTCCTGCAGTGGACTGTTATATGTTATTGTGATGATGATATGGTTTTTTAAGGCTAGAGCAAATAGGTTTTTCCTTGCCAGGCATGCTCCATTTTTACTTACCACGTGAGACGGTGGTCAAACGCTTGGTTAGTCAAATAAAAAAAAAGAACACGGTAAACATTTGCTACCACTATTGTTGAGATCTGATTTTCCTGACTTTATTTGCCATTTCTCCGCCAATTTGTCAGTTATCTAACACCCATAACACAAGCTTTGCTTACTTTGGGGCTAGATAGCGCTGTGTGAATTGTGCAAGCATATTTATTTATAACTCACCAGATGGTAACAGAAATAGCCTATTCACTCTGACCTAGAAGGAGTATAGGGTGTACTGATCGAGGTACATATTAACAGGCAAAGTGTTTAATTCCTTAGCCGTGCGCATCATCATTCATCGGAATTGACAATCAGTGACACGCACCTGCGGATCTGCATTTTTGTTGCCTGCGACCTAACTGCATGAAACGTAGATGTTATGGGCGACAGTTACCGCTTACCATCAGGTAGGCTGTCTGCTCGTTTGACACTGCGTAGAATGAAAAATAATCAATTTTTATTTTTCGCGTAAAAGACTAGCAAATTCTTGATTTATAGTACTAGCGTAGTATCTGTGTAATACTCTATCATATCTGTCATGCTCGGTCCTCACCCTAAGAGAATCCTCTCGAATAATATTTTGCCAACTAGGGGTAAAAGAAACAACTATTTGCATATGGGCAGTCGGGGTCAGCTGCGTATTATGGGGTCAAATGGGTCGGGGGTGTATTGATCACATGTAGGGTCATGGTTGTCTTGGCAAGAACACTTGTAATGTTCTGTGAGTTTTTGCGCTGCCAATGTTATTATACTCGTTTGATATATGATTTTTGTTTATTCATTCATATTGTATGAGGGTATACAATTATATACACTATAGCCTATAACAAAAGCAACAATAGTTATTATTCTACAGAGTATTCGTAGTCCCTTGACTTGATCCTAATGTTCCAAAAATGGCTGTCAGATCCGACTCGGTGACATCGGTAAAGTACGAAACGGTTACCCATCCAGTTTCCAAACTCTACGAACGTTGCTTAAGACCGCTAGACCATTGCCGCTCTTTCTAAAACTTTTTCTAATTTTGTACCTATGAACGAACGAACCCAAAGAATTACAAAGAAAATCGAATTCAGACTATACAATCACACAATCACTGATTTCGCGTTGGTTTCCAAAAATTCACTACAGGAGGACAGGACTTTTTGTTACTTTTTGTCACTAGAGGACAGTACATTGCCGCCCTTTCTAAAACCTTTTTCTAATTCTGTACCTATGAACGAACGAAACCAGAGAAACACAACGAAATCGGATTCAGACTATCCAATCACACAATCACTGATTTCGCGTTGGTTTCCGAAAATTCACCACTAGTGGACAGGACTTCTCCACCTGTCAATTATGTCTGCACTCGGATGTTGGTGAAGAATTTCCTTGGAATATACGTTGCATTGGTTTCCTTGTCCTGAGTGAGAAAATAAAATTGTTGTTTGCTATTTGGATATTTATTCTTAATGCTATTTACTAGAGGTGTTCGTTATATTAGATAACGGGTACCTATAATATAACGGTATAAAAATATACTTATAACACCTAATCATCATCATCACAGCAGTGACTGTTACGCCACTGTAGGACTTTGGGCCACGAAAGGGGAGGTTATTGCCATAATCTCCACGCTTGGCAGGCGGGTTGGAGATTATACATAATTTTAACACCTAATATTAATACATAATATTTTCTGCTGCCAATAAATTATTATCATTACACAACACCCTAATATTGTTGTGTTATTCTTCTGTTATATTCTGTTATGTATGTGATTAACGTCGTCAAAAGTCGCAAAACTAATATTTGTACGTGGTTATACAAATATATTGATTAATAATGCATTTTTATATACGATTTTGTTCCCCAAGGTACTAAATCAACTTTAAATAATTATACAAACTGAAAAACGGCGACCGTTATACGGTATATAAAATTATATTAGGGTGTTATATTATAACGTTAAAAATAACATAATATTTTTAATAGCATAACGTTACGTTATGTTATATGAATATAACGGATCCGCGCACCTCTACTATTTACTATGCAGTCTTATGGTGGCAATATTCACCAGTGCCATGATAAAATAGGCTTGACCCGGCCAAACTGACCCGTGTGTATGGGAATTTTGAAAGGACTCCCGATACTATACAGTTAAAATTTTAAGCAATGGAAATAGCCAGTTATATAACACATAGTTTAAATATTTGATCTCTCCACTCATCATCACAGCCCGTAACAGTCCACTGCAGGACTTAGAGCCTCTTCCACGAAAGGGGAGGTTATTGCCATAATATCCACGCTTGGCTGGTTGGTTAGAGATCGCAGTGTTTAAATATAACATTGGAAAATGCTGCTGCCCATTTTCCAGACTACGGCGACTCTTGATCTTTTGCTTCGAAAATATTAGTCGCCTTATACGACACCCATGAGTGTAAGTGGTTGGTGCTATTCTACTCTGCCGGACACCACACGGCCTCGAATACAGAATAATATCTAGTTTCAACCTATCTAGTTTAAAATTAATTTTCACGACCTGTTTCGCGCATATGTACGAATAACCAATTATTTTATATCGTTTCCGAGCAGTATCTGCTTTGGGTTCTTACGTTGTGTTAATTAAATTACAAACGAATTGAAATTATATGTTTCTAATTTGGTTTCGACCGTCCTATTCGCAGTAATTGGTGTTCATATTTTAATTTCATGTTTAGGGACCACTCACATGTTGTGAGGCGTAGCGGAAAGAAATTGATTAATATTTTGTTGCATACTATCAAAAGCATTGATTTAGTTGTAGTACTTGAAATAGCTGTCACAATATCAAAATATGACTAAAACAACAAAAAAATGACGTGTTTCAAAATTTACTCACTGTTAAGATAACCCAGAAAATGACTTGGAACAAACATGACGTTTTACTAAATTGACTTTTCAAGAAAACCTGCCTCGCTAAAACGCTACAGCCCATTCGGCGGTTAATTACGTTCTTGAGAAGATGACTTCTCAAAATGACAACGTCTCCAAATGATGATTTCTTATCATCCCAAACCTACATTAGCCTAACACTAACCGATGATATTACCGAGCAGTAACGTATCGCGAAGAACATGTACCTTCAGGCGACTGACTGTGTAACCATGATCCAATCTGGTCAGGTTCCCATATTAATAGGGTTACGGTGTAATTACCTAATCTTCCAAATCCTGGATCACGATCAAGTTGGATTACGGGCGCTTGCGTGCAAGAACACAACCGCAATATTGACGCGAAGATCCTTTTGACGAAGCAGGTCATTTTCTTGAAAAGTCAATTTAGAGAAACATAATGCTGGTTGCAACACTATTCTTATATTTTACTAGCTTTTTCACGACATCATCCGCGTGGAAATCGTTTTCAGGGCAGTTTATCTTTATCCCGAACGACCATTTTAAATGCCCTAATGTATGAAAGCTAGTACTACGGAGATTCCAAGCTGTGTCTCTGGTTCTACCCAACCGAATTAGATTAAATATGGCCTAGATTTTAAGTTAGACAACAAACAACCAAGCTATCAAAACCGAATCAAAATCCATTCTGTAGTTTTTTCATATTTCTTATAGTTTAGCTGGTCTATCATGGTTCTCCTTCAGGCGTTCCAGTTTCCACAATCAATTATACCCTATATGTTGCCCAGGCTTAATAGCTACACAACAAAACAAGTTTCATTCAAATCCGTCCGTAGATTGTCGTATATAAACAGACATACAACATTAAAAAAAAATCTTATCCTATTACGATTTCTACCTAGCCTAAATTTTTTTTTGTAAATAAATTCAATGTACAGGCACGCTTTCTTTAACTGTTTAACTATATGTATAGATAAGCTGTTGTACCTTCCAACTAAAACCCCGCCTTTATTATTACCGTTTAACATTTAAAACGCAAAAGTTCCCGGAAGCAATTTTAAAGAGAACTCTCCCACAAATCCAATTGAAAGCTTCGCCGATGAGCGGAAACGGTCGAGCTTAAAGCTCGTGCGATCTGATCAATCGAAAGCTCGCCGCAGCCGCGGTCAAAGCTCAACAGAAGTCTAATTTGTTTCAGCTTTTGTATAGCTTCGTATAGGTTATTTGTACTTATCAATGTTTTGTATCGATGCATGGTTCTATGTTTAAATGGCGATAGAAAATTAGCTTGATGGATTGTAGTTATATAGAACAGAGAGCGATACTCAGTGCGGCCATGTCCTAATGACTTTTCCTAAGTTGTGCATATTAGTTGAACACTAACCTTTGATGTTATGCCCGAATTAAATATGCTTTGTGAATTCACACAGCGCCATCTAGCATCAAAGTAAGCGAAGCTTGTGTTTTAGGTGTCAGAAATAAAACTGACCAACTACTTATGTGATTTTAAATACACACTTATTATACAGATCCATAACAGAAATGAAAATTTAAATTTTTACTCGGCCGGGAATCGGACCCGGGACCTCTGCGTGGCAGACCAGCATATTAACCAACTGAACCAGCCAGGTCGTTGCAGTCGCAGGACGATACAAATAGCCCGGCGTTGGATGAAATCAAGTGAAAGGACTTGGTATTGGGGTACACCAGTCCATAGGTATATTTATGTATCTTGTACAAGGGTAAATTCATTCCAACATTGTATATAGACAAAACCGTGACCAGAAACTCCATATAAAAGGTTAGCTACAAGTGACCCAATCCTCGGTGAGACAATATTATATGCGGCAACTTAACAACAACTTACGTGCAACTTAGTTAAATCGCCGGCATAAGCGCTAGTTGCCAACTCCAACTTAAAACACACTTGAAGGCTTAGAGAGCGCTCATACTGACGCGGTGGAGCGATGGGCTGGGTAAAATTTATTCGACATTTATAGGAAAGTAGTGGAGATTTAATTGTCATTGTTTTGTGAAACACATGTATGTACAGGCTAGCCGTGTGGTGTCCGGCAGAGTAGAATAGCACCAACCTCTTACACTCGTGGGTGTTGTACAAGGCGACTAATGTTTTCGACACACAAGATCTAGAGTCTCCGCTGGACAATGGGCAATGGGCAGCAGCGTTTTTCATTGTTTTATTTATAACACTGCGATCCCACCCGCCTGCATGTACGTTTTGATAGTGGAGTGGATTAGCATTTGCCTGTTTGCTGCCAGAGCAACACGTCCCGGTATTCTAAAGGGGACAAAGCATTGGTGATACCAATTTAGTTGCTAATGTACACAGTGATGTCAACTTCCCATCAAAAGACCGCTTGATATTTTTTGTGGCACCCTCCGTGATACCAATGGGATGGAAGCGAATAACACTCATGTGTACCAGTGCTGCTGGCTGGCTCGTTATGCAGCACTCGCTATGAAAAACCTAACCGCCTACCTGCAAACCCCGCCTGGGGATCCCTGTAGCCTTCCTGCCACTATTTGTCTACCAATCGCTATTTAAACATTTTATCTATAAACAGCGTCGCTCGAAATCGCGTCGGTGTGCTAGCACGACTTAAACCCCAAAATTTGCATATTATGAATATTATACTACGTTTACACACTTGCGTGAGTATGTATACGGGGTGATGTTAAAGTAATTTATTGTGTTTCGGGAGTCGTTACAATGCTACAGGATGATGTTTTAATTAAAGCCCGCGTGTTGTGTTAAAGTTATATTGCAATATAATAGGAGGGATCGTACAGTTCTGTGCGAATTTTGGGATGCTATTGTTTTTACTTTAAATGTGGGTTTTGTTATAGTGATAGTTTGCAATTTATCTAATTTATACTCTATGGTAGGTAGAATAGCACTATCTCTTTTAATTCGGTTTTCGTCCCGGTTGTGCTCTCGCGCACGAGGGCCCGGGATCCGCCAAGATCATGATCCAGGATTTCGCAGATCAGGTAATTACAGTGGAGCGACAGCCATCTGACCTCCATGACCCTGCTACTGCCCTGATTGGATCATGGTTACACATTCAGTCGCCTGAATGTGCAGGTTACGATGTTTTCCCTCACCGTAAGACAAACTAAGAAGAACTCCTTCGACGATGGGTGCTAGAAGATTATAGTCTAACCAGCTAGGACCTTCGTAGGGTGGAAAATAGACATAGACATAGACATAGACAGCACTTTATTCGGTTCCACATTACATCCTTAACCTAAGGTGAGTACAGTAAATTATTATTACGATTAAATTAAAATTACGTAAGACCAGCCAGTGATGTAACGGAGACCGAAATGGACCAGTCTCAGCATAATGCTGTGAGGGCTCATGCCTGTCACAGCGCTGGTTTTCAGAAAAGCCCATGCATCCCACGCGCGTTACGCGAACGGTTAAAAAAGATACAAACAATAATGCAATTTTTAATACAAATTATAATTACACTAATAAATATATATATGGCCAGCTGCGTTTCTGTTCGCATTCCCAAGGATGATTAAACCCTGATCTAATCTGGTCAGGTTCCCCTGTTAACAGGCCCACTAAATTTTTTTAAGGGAACACGACACGGTCAGGTGGATGTCGCTCTACTTTAATCACCTGATCTGACAAATCCTGGATCATGATCCAGGTACCCGAACCCTAGCGCGAAGGCACAACCTGGACATTAACGCCAAGATGATGATGATAGTCCAGGGAGTCGATGTAATATTCTACTTTCCTACCATGCGGTTGTTCTATATCGCCCATCGATAACCTAAATAGGTTTATTTGACCTAATGGGCCTATATATAGCCGCGTGTAAGAAAACTGGGCTCTATTACATGCTCAAATAGCGACCCGCCCACACGGCGACCCAAATATTGCTAAAACGTTAGCCGACCGGTAGGGTTGGCACGTTTTGCACCAGCTATTTTTATATTAGTCACTAATGGACCTGGCGCGACTTCGTTCGCGTATATCTATTTTACCCATATCTATCCTTTTTTTCTTGCTTATAGGCGCTGTTCTAATAGGCGACGGTCGTGCGACGGACGGGTTTGAGGTCTTCTATTGGTCTGGCACGTCCGTCGTACGACCATGGTCGCTGGTAAAGGAGTCGAACTTGAGCACCGCAACAAGCTCACCACTCATTAGGTGTGCCTCCTAATACCGTTGGCGAAGCGAGGTTTACCAAGGTCGTCCGCTGGTGACCCTAATGACCTTTTTTATGTCATACGGTAGGCAAACAGGCAAGCGGGCCACCTGATGGAAAGTGGTCACCACTGCCTATAGACATTAGCAACACCAAGAGTATCGCCAATGCGTTGGCCACCTCTATAACACGTTGCTCTGGCAGCAAAAGGCAAATGCCCCTCCGCTGCCAAAGCTACGGATTCCCGAATCCCCACCCTATGGAGCACTGGAGACCTTACTCACCGGCAGAAACACAATACTATTTAAAAGAGTATTGCTTAGTTTGTCGTAATTGGTAAAGGTCATACGACCGTGATCGTGCGACGGGCGGTTTCGAGATCTCCTTTTGGTCGGCGACGTCCGTCGTACGACCATGGCCGCACGACCGTCGCCAATTAGGACAGCGTCTGAGACTAACAATCTCAGGAACCTTTGGCTCATCGTAACGGTATATTTTTTGTTTTTATTTTTCGGAACGTTCTGGTGGCAACCCTACCCTACCAACAGTACAATAAATCACTCATATTATGCTAGGAAGTGAGTGACAGAGGAGAAACGACGAGATATACGTCCGCGATAAATAATACACACAATTTTTTCTATCACTCTCCTCCTTTTTGTGAGAGTGCTGTGATGTCTTAGGACAGTAAGCGGGGGGAAGGACAGTAAGCGGGAAGGGAGGCTACTTAATTACTGTCTTCCGGCAGGTTTGTGCGACTTGAGTTCTTGTAGAGGGTAGTCTCGAATACTTTGAGTTTAACTGTAAGTTGTGGTTATTTGTGATGTGACATAATGGTCTACTATCGCGGTTATTATCACACATTTTAACCGTGACTATGATGCATGGAATTGCGTCGAAATATCGGGTCACTCGTAAACAAAGGTACGCGGTAGGAAAGCCGGGACATACCTTTAAAATTTGTTAAGTAGTTATAGTAAAACTAGCGACTAGCCCCGGCTTAACCTTAACAGGATATACTCCTAATATAACTAATACACCTAAACCTTTCTCATAAATCATTCCTTATCTGTCTGTGAAAACCTCACGAATACCCGTTCAGTAGTTTTTGAGTTTACCACGAACAGACAGATAGGCAGACGCGGCTTGGGCTTTTGTTTTATGATAATAGTGAAGTCTAGTGTTAACTGCTAGCAAAATAACTGTGTTTACCTTTGTGGTTGCTAAATAGCCAGCCAACAAGAATAACTCTACCAGTTTTGGGAGTCCAGAAATAAGACAAAACTCAATAAAATAAAGTCAATTTATTCGATATAAAATGACGTGACAACTCCATTTAAATGTATATCATGACGTATATTGTGATGGCATTTCTTTAGGCAATGTATCATCCATTTAAACTTCCGTCCAGACATTCAGGAGACAGATTTTAAAACAAGATTTCATTTCTGAAACCAAGTTGGAAGAAAATACGCTACTTAAACTTTCAAGAGAGGCAGCCAGACGAAGTTGCTAACAAAATCTAGTTCACCGAAAGCTTCACATCAAATTTAAAATTCATTACGAAGTCTCTAAATAAGGTTTTTAAACGAACTCTGAACATACGGAAGACGCACTGGCCGAAAATTGCGCTCAACGCTCAAAGAAAAAAAAAACTAAAAAGAAAAAATCACCAAAAGAAGAAATTCCGCGCGAAACTCGTAGAAACGAGTTTCTCAAAGTTTTAATTCTCTGCTAATCTTCATCCATAAATCTTAGGTTAGCATCTTTAATAAATAGAATGAGATCGCGCCCAAGTGATTAATACGAGTTGTTACAGAGTTTGGGAGCCGCTGGCGGCGGCGGACGCTCCTTGGCGGATGCAGTTTGGGAATCTCTGACTTGGGATTTTGTTTTTGGAACAGTTTGAAATTTTGGTGTCGAGGAAAACTCGTTTCGGGTTTTTGAGGAATAACGAGTTGTGTAGGTATCTAGAAATTAAAGCAAAATTGAGCGTTAGAAGGAAATTGCGGTAGCTCCAATAGTTACAATATCATTAAAAACCAAGATAAAAAATATATATATATATATATATATATATAAATTTGCTTGTAGCCAAATCTAAAAAAAAGGTTAATGAGCAGTTTGACAAGGAAAGTTTTAAGTCAAGGCCCTCTATAAACCAAACAAAAAAGAACTAATGGAGTCACAAGCGAATAAAATCAGCTGTTCGTGTGAAGTCGGCCATGTTTATAATTAATAATCATGTAACATTAATGCCCCGGTTGTGCTCTCGTACACGAGGGCCCGGGGTCCGCCTAGATCATGAACCAAATTTTGTCAGATCAAGTAATTACAGTGGAGAGATTTTCATCTGACCTCCATGACCAATGTTACCAGGGGAATGTAACTAGATTGGATCATGGTTACCCATTCAGTCGCCTGAATATGCTGGTTTCATCACTGGAATGTTTTCCTTCATCGTAAGAGCATCGGTTAGTATGATCAGATACATGACTCAGAAAAGAATGATTTGTACTTGGCGGCAGTGGGATTCGAAGCCGGTACCTCTCACTTACGAGTCGGATACCTCGCCCACCAGGCTACCGACGCTCCTGGTAATGTTTGTTACTATTTAGCGTATCTCGTCAGGTCCAATTTCTTTGAAATATACTAAGCGAGAAATTCCAACCATATCACATCTATGAGCCAATCTTTCAAACTATTGACTGGCCGGAAAGGGGGTCAGAGAAGTAAAACGAATTCTACACTCGAACTCTTTGGTCAGACACGGCGCTATGGCCGCCGGTTTTTTAGTCAAATTTATTTTTTCCCGCCACTTTTCTTTGAGAAAAGCGCGCGAACACGGATCCTCACTTACCGAATACAATCGTCGCGGGTGCTGGCTGGAAAAAAAAGAAATAAAATAGAATAAAACTGTTGAGGAAAGTCTCCTTTGGTCCGTACATACCGGTTCTTTGGTCGAGTGATATTTAGGAGAAAAAAGTTACGGTAAAATCGAGGAAAGTTCAAATATGTTAGCAGCTAAGTTAAGTATATTTTTGGCGGTAACTCGCAACAGAAGGTTAGAGTCATTTTAGGTTCCTTTTAAGAATGTTCAATTTATAAGTTATTTTGCAGCAAAATTTAGCAAAATATCAACCAATGTAAATACTCAGAAAAGAGTCATTGGTACATGGTGACAGTGGTATTCGAACCCGGCACCTCTCGACTTGCGAGTCGGATACTGTTACGACTAGGCCCCCGACGCTCCTAAATTGAACCATTATAACCTTGACCTAATTAACAGGCTCAAAATTGTGAGATCCTCACAATGAAATTCACTAAAATGCTAGACGAAATCGTAACTTTTAGACTAGATGTTTTCTTGCTGAAAGTTTTCTGGGTGATGGTGAACTAAATGGTAGACGTTCATCGAACTCCACGTCAGAGTTCACTAAAAGACAAGTAAGTTGGTGTGATACTTACTTACAACTGATAGTTAATTGTAAATAAATATGATGGTAGATGATACAATGGAAATAACAAGCCATTGTTCAATTTAAAAAAAACAACATAATATGGTGTGGATAAATAAACTTTTTTCCCAAAAATCCTCACTCGAATACATTTATTTATTTATTTTTAATCTTTTATAATTTTCATAAATTTAAAACTTACCCAACTACAATTACATAAAAACAGAGGTTTGTGCCCTTATTATAGTGAGCAAGTCTTGTGTTAATAAGTTATTTGTCCAGTGGGGATTTTAGGAAACTAATTAACAATCCCCACTGGCCCCCCCAGGGGGATATGTCGATGGGGACTTTCAAGAATAAATGGATTTCTTTTAGTGTTTGTTTTAGCTGTTCTACCTGTATTTAGCTCAATAAAATGCAATATTTTCGTGACTGTAGATACACTTAGACCGGCTTGCACCAAATTCTTAACCACATTTAAGAATGACATTCAACATCATTTTGTATGAAATTTTGTGTTTATTGCAAGCCTAAACCCGAATAAGAATTTACTGCAAGCCGCCCTTACTGTCACTGTAAGTTCTTCATCTAAATGACAGTTCCACTCAACTGCGCACCCAGAATGCTTAATTAGGTGAATAAATGGATATTTACTTTAGTAGTTATTTTAGCTTTCTGTCACCTGTCTTTGACACAAAAAATACAATATTTTCGTGACAGCTACTGCAAACTGTACACTTAGACTGGCTTACACCAAATTGACCAATGACGTTTAACGTAATTATTCAGGAAATTTTTCTATTTATGTCAAGCCTAAATTTGGTGCAAGCCCTTACTGTCACTGTAACTTCTTCATCTAAATGACAGTTCCACTCAACTGCGCACCCAGAATGCCTAATTAGGTGACCCGCAAAGCCTGGCCACCCTCGTTTTTGTTTCTTTGTTAGCGGAGCGACGTGCCGCCCCCTAATTGGCGGACAAACAAACAAACATAGTTACACATTCATGGAGACTCGGAAATAATCCGAATAGTGATGGGAAGGGGTTTAGGGTTTTTGTCGATGGGAGGTCAATGTTGAGGTATGTCGATAACTTTAATGTAAAGTATAGTAAAAAAATTTATTCCATTCAGACACACGGCACAAAATTTTAAAATATTCATAGAGAAAAAAAACTCAAACAGAGACATAAATGAGAAACAAAAGAAACTCTAATTTCGTTACCAGTGCCATGTGGAGAGTGCAATGGGTCCACACTCAGCATAGGTATGCCACGACAGCTACGAGTATCATAACCATGCCAATAAAACATGCAGAGAGTGCCACCTAACTAAATGTTAAATAAACGACGGCCCTAGTGAAACTAATGGAATAACTCGTATTAAATGATCTCCATAGTTCTTATTTTGTCTACTGATCAAATAAGTTTTTAGGGTCCCCAGCTGAAGACCTTGGCCAAAATCAAAACAACGATTTTAGCTTTTGAAAGTTACGATAAAATTAATAATTCCGTGTTTTGTTAGAACTCGAAACAATATAAAAATATCGATTGTTGCAGAATGTAATAAGGCTCCAGACTGATCTTATCGACTGAATAATTTATTACCAAAACCTTAGGCTATTTATACAAATATCGTCGCTAAAGAATGTGCTTACGAACAATAGTCCGCAATAGTGGCACCTATCACGTAGTGCACATGCCATAGGCACAAACAATATCGATATCGATACTTTCAACATTTTGCCCTTCACTAATCGCCTGTATCCTCTTACGCGTGAACGTAAACTTAATGAAATGGGAACATATTACACAATTTGTGACAATCCCTTTTCTTTTAAAATGCCAACAAATTTTATTTATTTTTAGGATGCCCGTAACGAGCTCTTCGAGGATAGATTCTGAGTATTCCAGATTCTGGGGGTCGATAGGACAGTAAAGTTCTCGAGTGGCGACCACGTACCGGAAACCGCAGCGTGGGTAGGCCTCCCGCAAGGTGGACCGACGACCTGGTAAAGATCGCAGGTACCAGCACAGGACCGGCCACGGGCCGCGGCCCCATTTTTCTAAATGTATTTGTACCATGATTTGTATTTTCTATGACGTTCGAAGAAGAGTTTTGTAAACCCAAATTGAGTAAAATTATTTGACTTTGGCTTTGACTTTGACCTTTGTGGAGATCTCTGGGGTAGGCCTATGCCCAGCAGTGGACGTCTTCTGGCTGATATGATAATGACATTGTTACTATTAGTATTTAAAAAATCATTTTCTTCAATAAATTCAGTAGGATGAACTCTCTTCTGAGGTTTTAAAATTCCTTAGGAGAGTGAAAAGTTTTATGGGGTCGGCAACGTCTATTGGCAGCGGTAACTGCTTACCATCAGGCGGCTTGTTTACCACCTTAGTGGTATAAAAAATTAATCATAATTATCAACATCGTATCCAAATGAGCGTCGGTGGCTGAGTAGTTAAAGTATCCGACTCGTAAGCGAGAGGTTCGAATCCCACTGCGACCATGTACCAATGACTCTTATCTGAGCTATGTACATTAGTCGAATACTAAGTGATGCTCTTACGGTGAGGAAAAACATCGTGATGAAACCTGCACATTCAGGCGACTGTAGGTATGTGTAGCCACGATCCAATCTGTTCAGGTTCCTCTGGTAGCAGGGTCACAAAATGCGAGAACAAAACCGGATATTGAAGCCAAAATGATTATTTTGATTATACACAACAAAGAAACTCTCAAGTAAAGCCAAAAGTAGGAGAAATCCTACTATAACCCTACTACTCCTACGTGCAAAAACTACCAAGAGATTTTGATGAAATTTTGCAGTAACGTAGTTTAACACATATTAACACTGACGTCAACCCGTGACCATGATGCATGCAATTGCGTCGAAATATCGGGCTACTCGTCAACAAAGGTACGCGGTAGGAAACCCGGAACATACCCTTAATATGTGTGATAATAACCGCGATAGTTTAAAACCTAGCTTAAGCCTATAATAGCACAAGTGACATTATTTATCCCGAATATCAATATGGTTCCCGCAAAACGGATCCGGAACGTTAAATCCGAATTCTACGCGAAAGAATTCACGGGTAAAACCTAGTAAAATAAATATACATAGAAACAAAATAGCTCAAAGAGACCACATTCGAGCAAAATAACGAAACAGAAACCTGCAAAGAGAACGCATTCGATCCGAATTTGAAATCGGAATCAATTGGGATTCGAATTCGAATTTCAGACGTATAGAGGTACGATTTCAAAAATTGCCGCGTCACGCCTTCGCCATTGAATCACGGTAGGATTGCAGACGTTTCCCCGGGGTGACGACACCTGCTACGGACGTGTAGGACGAATGGAAACTCAGCGTTTGAGGAATAGTACGGATATTTTTGTGTAGCCGAGTGGCTTAGAATGCCTGATAACCGCGATAGTTGAAAAGTTACGATGTGTGATGGATTGTGGGAGAAGTTTATTTACAGAACATAGAATGTTTACAACTAACTAGCTTTTGCCCGCGACTTCGTTCGCGTTGAGATCGTTTTTAGGATAGTTTATCTATTTATAGTATGAAAGCTAGTACTACAGAGGTCAAGCTGTATCTCTGGTTCTACCCAACCGAGTTAAATGAAACATGGCTTAGATTTTAAGTTGGACACCAAACTACCAAACTATGAAAACCCTATCAAAATCCGTTTGGTGTTATTTTCATATTTCTTATCGTTTTGTTGGTCTATTATGGTTCTACATAAGATACTTCATTTTCCAAAATCAATTATACTCATTATTTTGCCCAGGCTTAATAGCTACACAACAAAAAAAGTTTCATTCAAATCCGTCCAGTAGTTCCGTAGATTAGCGTGTGCAAACAGACAAACAGATAAAAACCAAAAGAATCATTATTCTATTACTTTTTTTTCATCGCCCTACATTTTCTTTTTTGTAAATATATTCAATGGACAAACACACTTTTTTCCGTTTTATCACATGTATAGAAAAAGAAGACAAGAGAGAAAAACACAAAAAAAGAACACTACATAAACATTACAAAAACGAGGCATAATTATGACAGCAAGCTTTTATTATCGGTCAACAAACACGCAGTGCTCGCATATAATCTGTTTAAACATTTACCTTTGATGAGTGGCGCTGTTGTCTCTAGCCTTGCTATAGGTATACTTATATACTTATAATAGGTAATGTAGTTACGCTAAAAACCGCGTTGTTGTTTTTCCAATGTAAACATTAGTAGAGTGAACACTGATTACTACATTGTGTAATGTTTATCTATTTATTTAATTTGCCCACAGATTCTACAACTTTGGTTGTGATACAATCATACTGTATAAATTTGTATAAGAATAAGAATAAGAATGTTTATTTTTCCACACAAGAATAACATAATACATTTTATATATTAGGACCTTATAGACCTAGGGTACATACAAAATAAAATAATAATAATAATCAAAAGCTTTGCGTGGAAGGGCACAGTCTCAGTTTACGCTGAGGGCTAACGCCCTGCAGCATTGATTTTCAGACTGCCCCTGACCTTATCAGTGATATCTATTATGTAGTATGTACTTAATGTTTTCGTGGGCGGCATCATTGACACTTCTAATAGACAATTTTTTTTTTTTGTCGGTCTAGCATGGTAATGTGAGGCATGACCACAGACGAATAACACTCACGCATCGATGGGTTTGATCCACGGACCTCTAATAACATGTGATGGTCGGGGATGGTGCCGCGCGCGGCGCATTATTATGTGTATTTCTTTTGTGACGTTCAATAAGTGTATTTTGAGTGTACCTATGTTGAATAAAAATTATGAATTTTTGAATTTTGAACCACGGGACTTTAAAGATCAAACGCGGTCTAGTCGTTCAAGAGGTATATTAGAGGTCTCCGTAGAGGCGAGCAACGCATTGGGAACGCCTCTGGTGTTGCTGATGTCCATAGGCGGCGGTGACCACGCACCATCAGGTGGCCCGCCTGCCTGTTTATCTGCCGTATTACATTAAAAAAAGTCACCGCACAGCCACCGTGTCGCACCCGCCTAATCGTCGTGCAGCGCTCGCGTAGTCACCGCGTCGCGTTCACGCCAATAGGGTAGACGTTTTCTGTCCGGTTGCGACGCGGTGACTATACGGGCGCGATGCGTACGCGATTTCTACACGGTTTATAAGCGGCGACGTATAAACAGGGCAAGGGCTGGACAAATTCACACAGCGCCATCTAGCCCCAAAGTAAGCAAAGATAGTGTTGTGGGTAGGTATTAGATAACTGATAAACTACTTATATCCTTTTTTTTAAATACGTACTTATTAGGTATACATACGACCCAGACCCGTAACAGAAACTAACATTCATCATTTCAATATCTGCTGAAAAATTATTATAATAGGTAGTTACTTCGTTTTTTTACCGCTCCGGCCATGTACCAATGACTGTTTTCTGAGTTATGTACATTAGTTGAATACTAACCAATGCTCTTACGGTGAGGGAAAACATCGTGATGAAACCTGCACATTCAGGCGACTGGATATGTAACCATGATCCAATCTGGTCAGGTTCCCCTGGTAGCAGGGTCATGGAGGTCAGATGGCAGTCGCTCCACTGTAATTATCTGACCTGCCAAATCCTGGATCATGGTCAAGGCGGACCCCGGGCCCTCGGCCTCGAGAGCACAACCGGGACATTAACGTCAAGATGACTGACTACTTCGTTTTTTTACTAAGTACTGGATTTAATCAATGCTATAAACGTGGTACAATATTAGTGGAAGATAATATAACTGAAATCTAAGACTAAATTTATCTAAAACTAAAAAATAAGACTAAAAAACTAATCTAATAAACCGCTGCCATTAGGCAAGGTGCCCAAAATGCTGACGGCATTGCCACATTGAATGGCAATGCCTAAACGTTGTGCTAAATAAACGCCAGCATTTCTGCTCAGCTGGGAATCGAAGCTGGGACCTCTTCGTGGCGACCGGCATGTTAACCAACTGAACCACTCCGCTCGTCAACACATAAAAGACAAACGAACCTTGGCCCATAAGCTTGAAGGCTTTAAGTGACAGGCAAAGCAGCCTTCACAACATAAACACGCTAAGGCCAGTCAAGCTTAAAAAATCACCTCCATAACCATTGTAATGTGTGGAAACTTTTTAAATTATGACGGGACTGCCGAAAACCCCTTTTGTCGTCAAGTTTTTTTATTAGAAAACTTTATTCATTTGTCCGTGAGTACATAATGTCACGTGTGGAAGTTGGGACACCCTGTAGATCGAGTTTATAAGGAGTACTGATATACAGGGTAGCCTGTTTAGTGTTTGGAGACTGCATTTTGGCGTTAATGAATGAAGTGAATGCGTGAAAAGTCTTCAATTACCGGCTCTGCCAAATTCTGGATTATGGTCAAGGTGTATCCCGGTCCCTCTTGCGTGAGAGCACAATCGGGACATTAATTAAATTAAGCAAACATTTATTTCGAAAATAATCCTTATCAGTTAGGTACAAAGTAGCTTATAATTAGTATAAATCTAGGTACATTTATTTATTGATACCTCGACCCTGCCACGCCCGACGCATCTACACTACCCTAGGGCAGTATGCAGTTGCAACCAGCGCTAATTAATGCCAAGATAATTATTATAATATTAGTATGATAAAAACTTAACAATACATTACAATATTAAGGAACGCATTATGAGAAAAGACGGTCTTATCACTTCAAGAAATCTCTTACAGGCAAACTTGATGATGAATACGAAATACATTCCCCTCTCTTGGTCCTTAACCCGAAGTGGCGGTGAAACTAAAATTTCCGGACCAACCCAAAAAGCCCGCCCCGCAGTATTACACGCAACATTAACATCTTTACCGCTACATAAATTCCTGGCTAATTCTCAAACTTCCCGACTTTTGGCACTCGTCTCTCTTTACGGTGCAACTTTCTAAATGATTTACAGTTTTTGATGCTGTTCAAGATATTAAATAGGCTGTAAAGTTGGTTGTTTATGGCCCCAAGGAAAGGATGGAAAGAGTTTGGCTCCTCATCGGTTATTTGTTGCTTGGATGCCTCCCAAATGGCGGTGGGAAGTTTTTCCTGATCTTAATATTTATAGGGTTCTATCAATGTACGCAAGCTATCTTTAAGAAAAGCGGATTGCAATCGCGTTGATGCTTTCGAAATGTGGTGCTGGAGAAGGATGCTGCGAATTCCATGGACGGCACATCGGACCAACGCGTCTATTCTAAAACAGCTAAACGTATAGGATAGGCTTTCCACCATCTGCCTGAGAAGATGGAATATATCGATCATATTGCCAGAAAGGACGGGGAGAACCTCGAAAGACTAATGATTACTGGAAAGGTAGATGGTAAAATACCTGGAGGTCGTAGTCCAATGCGTTGGTCCGATCAGATCCCCACCACATTACATACTACATTCCACGAGGCTCTGCACTGTGCTGAGGACAGGGGAAGATGGCGTGCCTCTGTCCGTGACAGGATTATGAGGGAGAGAGGTCACGACCCTCAGACGTGAGGCATACGAACGGAGGAGGAAGGGGGAGGATCAATGTACGACCTGACGACGAAAGGACGACTTGAGTAGTTCAGTTGGTTATCATGCCGGTCTTCCACGCAGAGGTCCCGGGTTCGATTCCCGGCCGAGCAGAAATTGTAATTATGAATTTTAATTCCTTTGGTCTGGGTGTTATATGTATAATAAGTATATATTTAAAAAGTATATAATTAGTTGATCAGTCATCTAGCAACTGCAACACAAGCTTTGCTTACTTTGGGAGTAGATAGTGCTGTTTGAATTATCCAAGCATATTTATTTACTTATTTTAGAAAGATATGTCGTAAAATATATGGACGATTTATATATTCAACGTTTTTATACAAACTAACAGGTAGTTGACTGCCATATCACCTGGTGGTAAGTGACGATGGAGCGTGCCTATCTAGGAACAGTCTATTCACATCTAGCCTTCAGTGCGTCCAGATTATAATGATCAGGGAACACACTCGCAGGCATCGCGTTTCATTCCTTAGCCGTACACTCTATAAAGGCTGAACCAAAGCGACTCGTGCGCATAGCCGGAGGATCTACGACATAAGGATGATACGTACGCCCGGATCGCATTTCTCGATGGCGGAATGCGCCGCCAAAATGAGGTCGTGCAACTGCTTCGCTCTTTTGGAATTTTTGTCTTGTCCTTAGCCATGTTTCATATAATTCGAGTAGGTAGAACCAGAGGTACAGCTTGACCTCCCAGTAGGACTTGCATTCATTCAATACGGAGGTCATTTAAAATAGTAAGGGGGCAAAAGTTAAACTATCATAAAAACTATTTCCACGCGGATGAAGTCGCGGGCAATGTTTATGCGCTAGTAATGGATAAATACAGAAAATAGCATCTCAAATTCCCAACCCATCCTGTTTAGACATTAGTCAATCTCCGGTTTGTTCGCTTATCCATTCCATAGGTACGCTAGTTAATTTTATACTGGTAGTGGGTAGATTAATGTGCTGTGCTGCCCTTTGTACTTACGTATGTACTAAATAGATAAAAAGCACATACCTATAAAAAACACTAACTAGTCTTTACATGCGATTACATCATATTCTCGTAGACTCTACGTTGACCCACTAACAGAGTTTTAATCTTAACGGGCCATTTTGAAATGTCATTAAAAATAAGTAGTTTATTGATATTCCGAATAAAACTTTACAAATCCATAACATAATAAAGCAATAAATACGTTAAATAAATGTCAATATATGTCGATATTATTAAAAAATAACACAACCGTCAATAATGGTTCGTCCAAAATGTGGGTAGACAATGAGTGTAGAAAATAAATTAACGTCAAAGAAATGGGTAAAGAAAAACTAGCAACATAATCATAATAATCTGCATAAGCCACAAGACATCGTCAAATAATGATCATGACTATTCGAATAGCCCTCCCCTAGTAGCACCACGCTCAAAAGTGCCCATTATTGAAACCGTGACTATGTCATTTTCTTGTCAAAGACAGCGTCGCCGTCACTGGGTCAGTTAAGTTTGTGACACTGTACGGGGTTAGGTAGGTACACGAATTATTAACAACAATACATGTACGACACGCCGCGCCGGTGGCGAAAGCGCGTCGGTAGCCGGGCGATTGAGTATCCAACTCGTAAGCGAGAGGTACCGCGTTCGAATCCCGCTGCGGCCATGTACCAATGACTCTTTTCTGAGTTATGTACATTAGTTGAATTCTAACCGATGCTCTTTCGGTGAGGGAAAACATCGTGATGAAAACTGCAAATTCAGGCAACTGAATTTGTAACCATGATCCAATCTGGTCAGGTTCCCCTGGTAGCAGGGTCAGATGGTAGTCGCTCCACTGTAATTACCTGATCGCCAAATTCTGGATCATGGTCAAGGCGGATCCCGGGCCCTCGTTCTTGAGAGCACAACCGGGACATTAACGCTAATATGATTATTTTTAAGTACGACACGCCGCAATATTTTTAGAGTTTTAATTCTGCACAAGTTTGTTGCAAAGCTCTCTATAAATAAAGCTTAATAAAGCTCTTATGCGGCGTAAGCTTTCGTCCCACATTGTTAGCTAGCTGCTCTAGTTGGTAAAGAGACTCGAAGTTTTAGAAGATTAAATTACAATGTAATTTGTTTGTTTTCTATTCCACAAAGCTTAACAAGTATGAAGGCCAGGCTGATGGTAAACAGTTACCATATCCTATAAGGACCTGGCGGTCTAAAAATACCACATTAGCGTTTCATAATATGTTTCATATGAAATTGTCACAAAATTATCTAAAGCGTCGCTGATGACGACATATTTTTATACCACTAAAAATCATAAAAAATTGTGGTTTATTACATATGATTTTGTGTAGGTTATATTAGTAAAAGAAACCGGTTTACCTCACATCCTCTTTCGCTTTTTAGCCACATTATAGTCACCAAAAAGAAAAGTGACTTTAAAGTGTTTGTTTGTTTATAGAAGCTACGCAAACCAACGTTTTGCGGGTCTCATAAACGTCTACTATCGCTACAAAGTGAAATTTTCTTATACTTGATGACGTAGAATAACCTACGGTGCCCTCACAGTCTATTAGATTCGTTTAACCGATTTGGAAAATTATTTCACGACGCTTTTCCCAAGATTTGAAGGTTAGATAAATTTTCTTCTATAATGTTGTGGCCTCGGCATATATTAAATGCTAAACAACGACAAATTAAACAGCAAAGAAGATACATAGCCGAAGAAATCTCCGACCATTCCTCCAAGCCAGTCTGCCGCCACATTCCCCAAGACTGCGCTCATAACTCCTCTCCTTTTTAACCTTTTAAAAAACTATTGCAATAAAAAAGAAATATCACCATTCAGAAGTTGCCGGAAGTGGAGCAATAAAACGTTGTAACTCTGTAATTGGGAGAATATTTACGGTGGCCCGGAACGGTCGTGAGACATCCGCGGGACGCTTGCGGTGTATTTAGACTGGGTATTCGTAGCGAATGTTCGGTCTATTTATTTATTTATTTAACCGTTTATTGTGCACAATGAAAGTTACAATAATATGAACATAAAGCAAACAATCACAAAAGGTACAGCTTATTTCTAAAAAGAAATGTCTTACAGCAGACCTACCGAAGAGAGAGGGCTGTAATAGAGAGGCAGATATGACGTGCACCCAAATATTATCTTCTATTATCTTACTTGCCCTTGTCGGTTCCCCAGTTGACCCTTGTGAATTCGGATATGCCGTGTTCCCACGGAAACTATGTGGAGTTTGGAGATAATTTATCATCATCATCACAGCCCATAATGGCCCACTGCAGGATTTAGGGGCAAAAGGAGAGGTATTTGCCATAATCTTCACGCTTGGCAGGTGTCTAAAAGATCGCAGTGTAATTATTGCAGGATAATTTAAATCCTGTGTAATACCTATGACCTATAAAAAAATCATCATCAAAATCCGTTGCGTTTTTGCGTTTACGAGTAACCAACATCCATCCTCAAATACCTTCTCATTTATAATTTAGTAGGAAGGAGTAGGAATAGCATTTGCTTTGTATAAGTGGAGAAATATAGTTTTTCATTGCATTCTGTTTTTTCATCTTTCAAGGCATTCTTTTAATGTTTTTTAACTGTTGTAAGAATCTTCGATTAATGTTTTTATGTTATATGGCAGACAAACAGACAAGCCGGCTACCTGATGGAAAGTGGTCACCTCTGCCTCTAGACATTAGCAACACCAGGGCTATCGCCATGCGTTTTCCACCTCACAAACCCCGGAACACGTTGCTCTGGCAGCAAGTTGCTGTGTTCGTTTGATTTAAATGCTCCGTTTAGGAGTCAGGAAGTTCGGTGCTTCGCCGGATTTGAAGTTTGCATGCGACTTCTTGACTTTATATGGGTTGGAAAATTGAACTATGAGTTGGATGGAGTTTCAACGTGTTTATTTCTTGTTTATTACAGTTGTAGTTTTGTAATATATGCGAAGTATATATGAAACAAAGTCGCTTTCTGCCGTCTGTCCCTCTGTATATATTATATTGTACGCTTCAATCTTTCAAAAACGGATTTTAATGCAGTTTCCAACAAAAGGTAGAGTGATTCAAGAGGAAGGTTTTGTGGTTAAGGGGTCTAACTCGTAAGCTAGAGGTCCCAGGTTCAAACCCCAGCACCGCCATGTACCAATGACACTGCTGGAAGAGATTTCTTTAGAAATAAGTAGCGCCTGTTGTGCCATTTTTTACTTTGCCTGTTATTTGCTATGTATTTCTTGTGTACAATAAACTGTTAAATAAATAAATAAATAATAGACACTTTTCTGTGTTATTGATCACTAATCAACGCTCTTACGGTGAGGAAAACCGTCGCGATGAAACCTGCACATTCAGGGGAATTAATGTGTAACCATGATCCAATCTCCAGTTCCCCTGTTACAACCATGATCCAATCTGATCAGGTTCCCCTGTTAACAGGGTCACGTAGATCAAATAGCAGTCGCTCCACTGTAATACTTCATTTGCCAAATCCTGGATCGTGGTCAAGGAACACTCCAGGCTCTCACGCGCGACAGCACAACCGGGACATTAACACCGAGACGATTTTTATATTTTATAACACAGTCATAAAGAATCACAGCCTCCAAGCTCCAAAGCGGCAATGAGCTGAAACTTTGTCGATTTTTCAACACATTTAACTTCCCCCCCCACTAAGTAGAGGTCTGGGGTAGCAAAGGGGATGTTTAACCCCTCATTACCATCCACAAATTGTATGGGAGGGTCGCAGTGACCCGGTGTGTAAGGGTTAGATGGTAGTTTCCACGAGATGTGTTATTAGACGACTTTGTAAGAGTTAGGAGACTCCCCATATTAGGAGAAGGTTTGACGATTCTGTAACATTGGGCCTCCGTCACATTAGTGATAGGTTTTGCTATTGGCAGTTACCAATGCGCAATGGTTTAGTCGCCTTTACAGATCACCACCCAAAGCCTATCAGCTATAAAAGTGTAGTCACACATTGACCCTGATACCTGCACATTCAGGCGACTGAATGTGTATCCATGATCTAATCTGGTCTGGCTCCCCTGCTGGCATGGAGGCCAAATGGCAGTTACTGTAATTACCTGATCTGCCAAAACCTGACAGTCCGACTTTGTCAAAGCGGACCCCGAGCCCTCGTGCGCGAGAGCACAACCGGGACAATCGCCAAGATGATTTTTTAGTCAGATTTCTCATCTTGCAAAGTTGTATCTCAGTTCTCCTATAGGCTCAACCGAAACCGGACGGATTACGTGTAACAGCATTACCCTCATTGGTCCGTGAACGGATCAGCCGAGCTCGTTCCGGGATACTTCCTGTACTGGTTCACTTATTTATTTATATTAATACTTAATTTATTTAATATACTTGGACGGGATCGATGAGGAGCGTGCTAGAGCGTGTGGAATAACTTGAACCTTGATTTCGTTGCGGGTTCCAAGACAGTTTCGCTTGTCTTCGAGCGCACCTGAGTGTCAACACACAGGACTTGTGTGTGGTCGCTCTGTGGATCCTGCAAAGCAAAGCTCGTAAAACAACTTGAATCCGCGCAGTAGGAATTTTGCAGGAAGGGTGCAGGGTGTAATTCGTTAATTTTGAAGCTTTCAATCAATCAATCAATTAATCAAAACTAATATAATATGTGTGATGAAAGTGTTGTAAATAACTAAGAAAGTCTTAAAACATATATTGCTTAACCTATAATCTTAGGACAAGTTGTACAAACGTCTATTGTTTATAATATACGATTTAGTTGAAACGCACTTTACCAGTCAATCAGGAGTGTGATATTAAAAAAGGTTTACTCTAGGTCCCGAAAGGAGGACTAGTATCTTTGTACATGCTTATAACTAACTTGCTTGTTTGTATTAAGTTAACTATAAGCTTGTACAAAGACACTAGTCCTTCATTCGAGAACTAGGATTTCGGTGCAACATGTTTCGACGCAGCGTGCATTCGATGTAACACGATTCGCAGTGGTGAACTTTTGACGAAACGGATACAGGCTGTAGATATACCCATGCTATACCTGTTCAGTTATAACCAGTGATATCCATCTACCTGTTTACGTAAATAGATAAGCGAGCCCATTTACAATACGTGTTTTGTCAGTCACCACAATCCTGTTTAACGAATGCTCCTAAAACCATTTTATGGTTGTGCGTCGACGTTATTTATTGGGCCGGATAACCGGGGAATGTATGGCGGATTATATTATACGTTACACTATTCAATTTAATTAAATACATGGGCATTTTGACCGGGTTTTTAGGTGTTTTCAGTAAGGTCTACTGGTGGACTAGAGTGGCCATATTCACCCTAGGCAGATTGGAGATTGCAGTCTTGAAAATGCAGACTTGAAGACTAGAGTGAATAGGCTATTCCTAGACAAGTATGATCAATCTGCGGCCGCATCGTTACTTACCACCAAGTGATAGAATGAAATCATCATTATCACCACAGCCCATAACAGTCCACTGCAGGACTTAGGGCCTCTCCCAAGAAAGAGGAGGTTATTGCGATAATTTCCACACTTGGCAGGCGGGTTGGAGATCGCAGTGTTATAAATATGACAATGGAAAACGCTGCTACCCATTTTCCAGCCTACGGGGACTATATCTTTTGCCTCGATACCCACGAACGCAAGGTGTTGGTGTTATTCTACTCTGCCGGATACCACACGACGACTTCTGGACTAGAGTGGCTATAATCGTCACCCTAGATAGGGTGGAAATCACAGTGTTGAAAATACAGCCTTCAAGGTTATAGTAAATTGGCTATTCCTAGACAAGTATGCACCATCTGCGACAGCATCGTTACTTACCACCAAATGAAAAGACGGTCAAATGCCTGGCATAAAATTATCTTTGTTTTACTGAAATTAAAATATGATTCTTTGTTATATTTCAAATAGAGAAAACCGCATCAATATCGGTCCACCCCTTCAGGAGCTACGATGTCACAGACAGACACACAAAGCCACAGATACAAATATACAAACTTCAAACTTATAAAACCCCCTTTTTTCGTCGGGAGTTAAAAAGCATCCTAAATGAAGTATACACGGCAACCTGCTGCTAATATTAAACTTGAGTGTCTGAGTCGATATATTACCTCCGCTGTCCAGCCAAGGCGCCTACTTTCAGTAATGAAAGCTCCCGAAAAGCCCTCATATAAAAGCTCTGACACCGAGCTTGAGTACTTTGTGTCACAAAGGAGTATGGACAAAGCTTTTTCGAGCTTACAGATTACGTATGAGTTTATTAGAAAGCTTCACGGATACCTGTTTTATTTGGTACAAAAAAAAACTATTTTCAAAGTTTGTTGATATAATAAGCAAAGAAAAAATTTAAAGTTGTCGGTTGTCTGTTTTAGTTGTAACTAACTGTATCGATAGCAAAATTGATCCCAGTTGTGCTTTGGCGCGCGTAGGCCCGGGGCCCGCCTTGACCATGATCCAGGATTTGGCAGATCAGATAATTAGCAGCTGAACGACTGCCGTCTGGTCTATTAACAGGTGAACTTGACAAGATTAGACCAAGGTTACACATTCCCTCCCTTCCCTCCCTGCAAGAGCATCGACTTGTATCCAACTGATATACGTACCTCAGAAAATGATCATTGGTCAAGTCAGCTGCAGAGAGAACTGACTCCTCTACCATAAATTTTGTGTATGAAAAGGCCTTCAGCTGCCTGTATATGGCGGCATTGAGGGTCGATCTCGGTACCTCTTACTTACAAGTCGAAGCCAATAGTCCACCTAGTTTAAATCAACACAGGTTGCAGGTAAAATTCTAAAAGCATCCCAACTGAAATCATAAACAAGAATCAACGGAAAACCCTGCAATCTTTAAAATAGGGTACAATTAAGGCCCCAACAGGTTTCCGCTCGTATTTTTCAACGGAATACCGTGTTTTTCCAACGGAGTGTTTCGTAGTTCTATCAACAGGGAATACTGTTTTGAGCTGGGATTACCTGGTTTTTTAGGGCACTGCAATTCTAGTTCTCTTTACGGTGCTGGGTTTGAGCATACGGTGCTGGGTTTGGATTGGGTTAGCCGTATAGAGAGGGAGAATCCTAATAATGTTCAGTTTATCCTATCCTGTCCTATTAACGCCTAAATAAAAAAGAACATGGTTCAAGAATCTGGAAGTTATAAACAAAACAATCACACACAACTCTTTGGTAAAATTGGTAGGAGTGGTGTTTCTGGATCCGATTGACTAATATTATAAATGCTAAAGTGAGTAAGGATGTATGTTTGGATGTTTGTTAGTCCGCGTAAAAAGTACTCCACGGATTGTGATGATAATTGGCAGTAATATAGCCTAAAGTCCAGAATAACATAAAGACTATAATTTATTCTGAAATATAACGTGGTTCGGGCGAAAACGGGTCTAGAACATAATAACCGAAATCGCGGACGAAGTCGCGTGCAAAAGCTGGTTATAAAAAATATAAGTAACAAGTTATATGCGGTCACGGGGCCAGTCTCCGGGTCCCCATCAGAAGACCTTAATCAACTTCGCTTCGCCAAAGGTATTATGATGCTGACCTAACGAATGGCGAGCTCGTTGTGGTTCCAAATTTCGACTAGCCTCAAAGAACTACGAAACGGTCACCCATTCAGTTATGTGCGTTGCTTAACATTCGTTATCGGTCTCGCAAACATGCTGCCTCTAGACATGGGCTGCTTCTGGTGTCATCATCATCATCATATCAGCCAGAAGACGCCCACTGCTGGGCAAAGGCCTTCCCCAGAGATCTCCACAAAGGCCGGTCCTGAGCTTTCTGCTTCTGGTTTATGCTAATTTATTATACATAGTTATGATAATTACCGTCAAATTATGGAAATTCAATTCCGAATAACCTAATTAGGTAAATATCAAATGTAGTACTACTACTTACTTACTGAGCAACTTAATAATAATTATCTTGGCGTTAATGTCCCGGTTGTGTCCTTGACAACGAGGGCCCAGGGTCCGCCTTGACCATGATCCATGTTTTGGCAATCAGGTAATTACAGTGGAGCGACTACCATCTGACCTCCGTGACCCTGCTACCAGGAGAACCTGACCAGATTGGATCATGGTTACACATCCAGTCGCCTGAATGTGCAGGTTTCATCACGATGTTTTCCCTCGCCGTAAGATTGCCTTGCAAGTAATTAATCTTATTTCGTCACTGGAACTTATAGCAAAAAAAAATTATACCAATATCTGTTTTGAACAACCTCATTCACCTCTACAGCTACCTAACCTAGAATTGAACTCCACCCAAATTACTGGAGGGCTTTCCCCTAATCCCCACTCTTGGCAAGCTCTAGGTAATATCTTAGATTTTTTCTTTTACCTACCGCGTTTAATACAAGGCTTTCTCGCCTGAAATGTTGTTATCTAGCATCCCTAGGTATTACACTACTAATGGGGCCAGCTTCTGCAAAGTATTGCATATTTAAATTTGATAAAACACGCCTTTGGATTCCACAAAAATTACGCGGAAAAATCTTCATATCCTCATGGGAAATACATGCATTTTACAGCTGCAGTTTTTTGAGCTATCTAGAAGAGAATGTTTTTGTTTACCGTTATGCTAAGGGGATATGATTTTAGACTAATAATTTAAAATGGAATATGTTTATAAGTTTTAATTTAACTTGCACTATTTGTATGTATGTAAGTTAGCCGTCAAAATTCGCAAACCATATTTCGACAATTTGTTGGTCCGATTAAGCTGAAATTTGGTAAACCTGTGTAACTTGGATGACAGTGCATTAATATGGTACCATGGAGCTGGTCTGATATTGGAGTCGGAAGGTGGTCATAGAATGGTCATGGAACTAATGAACGCAATAAGATAACCCCATCATGTTTGGGCTCTTTGATGAGTAGGTCCTATAGCGCGCGATAAAACCTTGTTACGAAAGAATATTTTTCATTTGATCACCTATTAAAGGTAAATTACAAGGTGGACTGACGACTTGGTAAGGATCGCAGGTACCAGCTGGATGCGAAAAGCACAGGACCGGCCTTTGTGGAGATCTCTGGGGGAGGCCTATGCCCAGCAGTGGGCGTCTTCTGGCTGATATGATGATGATGATGACCTATTAAAGATGTTACTACTAAGACTGTACCTAAATGTACCTATATGGAAAAGTCTAACAAACTGACATATCTTCAACTTTATTAGCCACACGGCTAATCAATGCCAATTCGATGGATCACGTTTGAATTAAAATCAAAGTAGGTATAGTGACTTACATATTAGATTAATTGTGTTCCGTATTATTCTTTTTCATATTTTTTTGAATATTTTTAATGTTGTTCCCCACTCAATTGCTTTCATAATTCTGTTTAGAACAACGGGGCCTCCTGACACAAGTAAACCCTTACTTAAAAGGAGACCCCTACAACTTATAAAATTGTAATTGTAAATTTAGTTGATGGAATAAATTTTTATTTATTATTTATTTTTATGTTGTTAACTATGTGCTAAAATCTTTAATTATTTAATAGATCTTGATTTTATTGGACTTATTTAATATTAAAATATTATGTGGATAATGGTGTTGGTTACAGGGTTAAATCTTTTGTAATGTGTAACTTTAAGTACATAAAACATTACATTGTAACTACTAATTATCCCGAATAAAGATACATAAAAATGTAGCCATTTAATTTAGATTATATTATACGATGGTCAGTTAAAAAAGTGACTTCATACCACATACACACATATTCCCCACAAAGTTTTTATATTCTAGATACACTCTAGCGTAGCTACATGCACCCAGTTGCAAGCTTTTGAGTTTTAAACAGAACCGTACACTTAATTGTTCCCGGTATTTTCCGGGATTCTCCGGGATCCCGCGCCTATTTCCGAGGATTTCAGTCCCGCAGTTTTGGCTGCGAGTTATTGTGAATGAATGTAAAACCAATTTAGTCGGTTCAGTTTGTAAATACAATTTCGCTTTTACTGGTTTTAGGTGGTATTTTTTTAATTCTACTAGTAACTGTTGCCCGTAACATCTACGATTCATGCTTTTTGGTTGCAGGCAACAAAAATGCACAACCGCAGTTGCGTTGCCACTGTAAGGACTTAGATGTCATGCCTCATGCCTGTAATTGGGCTGGCTGGTTGCATGGCGGTAAAAATAGATGAGGCAGAAGTCCTCACCCAGGTGGACTCTTCAGGCTTGACAGAGTCACGCTACCAGGGGAACCTGACTAGATTAGATCATGGTCACAATCAGTCGCCGGAATATGCCGGTTTCATCACGATGTTTTCCCTCACCGTAAGAGCATCGGTTAGCATTCAACTAATGTACATTACTCAGAAAAGAGTCATTGGTACACGGCCGCAGTGGCATTCGAACCCGGTACCTCGCTTACGAGTCGGATACCTTAACCACTTGGCCAACGACGCTCCCTGGAGCGATATTATGCCTAAATAGGCAATGCATTAGGCCTAAATAAACGTCTCCAATTAGGTCAAATCAACGACGAACTCGACTAACATTTACCTTTCTTTCTCCAACAGACCACGCGTCCACCCTGGTTGGTGAGACAGCACGACTGAGATGCCGCGTGGATGGCTCCTCTTGCGGTGAAATGCATAATGTCAAGTGGTATAAGGACGATGCGAGAGTCTACGTGTACTCGCCTGCCCAGAAACCGCCGGTGGATAAGCCAGAAGGACCCATGGCTGACAGGTATGTTAATTCACTTTTTTTTATATTATACGTCAGATAAACAGGCAAGCGGGCCACCTGATGGAAAGTGGTCACACATTTATTTATTCATTAAAATTTTATGCACAAAATGGTACAATGGCGGGCTTAAAGCTGAAATAGCCTTATCTACCAGTCAACCAAGAGATATTGACTGCAGGGATGTTGGGTTCGATGTGGTTATATCGATTCGAATCGAAATTCAATCGATCACCAAACTTTCAATCGAACACTAAGGGGCAAACAAGCTTCCGGCCTGCCTAATGGTAAGCAACCACCGCAGCCTATGGAAGTTTACAATAATATCTTGAGAGTCAGCGCTGTAATTGCCTGCTGCTTTCTTAACTTTATGCTGGGGCTGGTTCAGTTTGGTCGTACTTTCTTCTTTAGAACGTTTGGATATGTTTTTAGGGCAAATATCTTTATTTCTTTATGTCTAGGTTTCCAATTCCTTTGATTTTACAGGGTATTTATTTATATAGAGAAAAAATATTCGGTAATTTTTGATCTATGTTTATTTCCCTTCGATTCCCTTACAGGCTGAACATGTTGTCCTGGTAAAGTTTGTTAACTTTCGCAGTCGTAATACTACTAACAAAGCAGGATTCAAGCTTGCAAATTTTTCAAAGTCGTTTAAGGCTTCAAGCGTACAAAAGTGGTACAAATATACGCTTCTAACCACACAGAGCCAGCCATTATGGCATAAAAACACACATTTGCTTAAGAAAAGAAACCGTAAGCGTAACATTCATAACATTCAGTGAATAACTCGCACCAAACGGGAACTCTGAGCCCTAAAACTCACATCATCATCACAGCCCGTAACAGTCCACTGCAGGACTTAGGGCCTCTCCCACGAAAGGGAAGGTTATTGCCATAATCTCCACGCTTGGCAGGCGGGTTGGAGATCGCAGTGTTTAAATATAACAATGGAAAATGCTGCTGCCCATTTACCAGACTGCGGAGACTCTTGATCTTTTGCCTCAAAAACATAAGTCGCCTTGTACGACACCCATGAGTGTAGGGGTTGGAGCTATTCTACTCTGCCGGACACCACACGGCCAAAACTCACATACAATTTGAATATCTACAGCGATATTATTAAATTTTAATACAGTAATATCTTTTAATACACTCATATGAATAATGTATGTCGCTCAAAGTGCTCTTAAGATTCCATTCAGGCACTTAACCTTCTATTTAGACAAATTTCACGTTCTTTTGTATCTACTACCGCATTTGAGAGCATATTCGGTTGAACATTTTCATTCCTTTTGTCCTATATGACGACTGGTTGCGCCGAACCTATTGTTTGCATTACATGCCCTCTTTTGTTGATTTAATTATGTACCATTGTATCCTTAGTCCTTACATGTATTACGTTCTTTGTTTTCTGCAGGATACACGTTCTGTGCTCGGTTCGTACCGAGTTTTGGATGAATAGCTTCATTATCTTCCGAAATAGTGGCAATAATCTGTGATATTTTAATACTGTTATTCGGGTTTCGTACTGCGTACTTTAGTCTACAGGTAGTCCGATATTTCGATGCAGTTACACGCATAATTAGAAAGTAGCTTCGGTGGCCGAGTGGTAAGGGTATCCAACTCGCCAGCGAGAGGTACCGGATTCAAATACCACTGCGGCCACAGTAGATCTTTTAGATGTATTAGGGGCAAAGCATCTAGGACAGCCAACTACCCTCCCAGAGATCTTCCGGAGACTGAAGGGTCTCTTGAGTTTTCTGGAGTAGCTGGCATTAGTGGTGTCTACCCCAAAAACAATTATCTTCACCCACACGTGAACGTGGCGCCAGACGTCGAACTACGGAACATGCCCGGCTTTACTTATACTACTATTATTTGTTTACACGCATAAAGGGAAAATAAAAAGATTTTTATGTTAAGGCGCTCCTCATCAGACCTCTTCCAAACTTATACAAGCGACCTTATAGAAGCCTGCCTGTGACTTCACGTAAATGTTCGTAACGCCGAGTTCGTGCGGCATCGCTCATCAAGCATAAATTGTCAATGATAATGTAAGAGCGTATTTATTCAGCGATATAGGCTAAAACAATGCAAAATTTTCATCATCAAACTCCGTTTAGTAGTTTTTTGGTGAAAGCGTATCAAAAATTAATCGAAACATCCACCCTTATTTTGTGTTTATAATATTAGTATGATTAGTTAGTAAGAAGTATAATTAAAGTCCTGTGAGTAGAATAGCACCAATCTCTTGCACTCGTGGGTGTCGTACAAGGCGACTAATGTTTTCGGGGCAAAAGATCGAGAGTCTCCGTAGGCTTGAAAATGACCAGCAGCGTTTTCCATTGTTATATTTTCGACACTGTGATCTCCAACCCGCCTGCCGAGCGTGGAGATTATGGCGATAACCTCTCCTTTCGTATGAGAGGCCCTAAGTCCTGCAGTGGACTGTTACGGGCTGTGACGATGATAAATAAAGTCAAAAGCTACACGATCGATATGAACAGCCAATGAAAATTCCCACCTTCAAAGAATTGCTGCTAAATGGTGAAGGTATTATGTAATAAAATATTTAAACTGTCAGTCCGTACATTGTAGGGTGTTACAGACATATATGATTTACGACGCCTACTCATATGAGCCACAAGCGGTTCTAACAAAGGCATTGATTTGAAGCCTCATTTGCTATTCTTTTTCAATGGCCGTTCGATCAATTTGAGAATGCTATTTCCATTTCTTGGGAATGCTTAAGTAGTGTTTTAGAGGTTTGAATTTAGAATTTTATGGTAACGAGGTAGTGATGATAGGAATCGATTTTACTTGTTCGAATTCGAAGTATCAAATATCAAAGTGGCCGTGTGGTGTCTGGCGGTGTAGAATAGCACCACCAACACGCGTGGGTGTCGTACAAGGCGACTAATAGATTCGAGGTAAAAAATCTAGAGTTTGTAGGCTGGAAAATGAGCAGCAGCGTTTTCAATTGTTATTTATTCTAACCTGCGATCTCCAACCCGCCTGCCAAGCGTGGAGATTATAGCAATAGCCTCCCCTTTCGTGGGAGAAGCCCTAAGTCCTGCAGTGGACTGTTATGGGTTGCGATGAAGATCAAATATCAAAAAACCAATGTCATTCGCACAAGACCAATCAAGCGATGCATAAATTGGCAAAACCAGCGGATGCGTGTGGTCTTTATAAACAGTAGACAAAATCAGAGCTTCTGAGTAATGAGTGCCGGCCTGGTGATGTCACGCACGATTTCGTACTCCTAATTCTTGCAATCGCAACTTTAAACATTTTTGTTACTTGAGATATTATAAAAAAATATACCATTTAAAAGAAAAAATTTGAAATCTTCCTCATTGTCAATCCACTAGCCTCACTACAACAGTTAAATTGGTGACGTTGTATATAAGAACGATACAAAAAGAACAGGATAGTCAGGTTTTATCAGGTGGTAGGACTCTGTCAAGCCTGAGAAGTCCGCCTAAGTGAGTACCACCGCCTAATATATTTATTGTGTTGTTGCATTTCTTATGTAACTTGCATTGTTGTGTCCGGTTTGAAGGCTCAATTACAGGCATACTGGTACGGCTTTAGCTACGCCTCTGGCTACTAATACAAAATTCACCCACGATTCCCCAAGTCTAGACGTGCTATTTAGAAATCCTGTTGCCGGCATTTGTTAAACGAACCACAGCTCAATGAAAAAGCATGTAGTAACGCCACCTGCAAATGTGTTAGTTGAAAAACAAATTTACTACTACCGTTAGACAAATTGAATTCGTTCACTGATTGCTGAATTGTTGCGTTTCGTCGACAGCAAAAACTAAGTTTGCTTCGTCCACAGTGCTGCAATACGGGAATATGTAATAGACTCGGTAACGAGGTGTCTATTACTAGTTTTTCAAATGTCAAATTAGTACTTACCGTGTAATCTAGACAGTGTAAAACAGTGTTATTTTTAAAGTGAACGCGTATTGTTGCATTGTTGTGTTCCGGTTTGAAGAATAAGTTAGTCAGCGCAATTATAGGCATGAGGCATTTCATCTTAGACCTAACAGCGACAACGCACCTGCGGTTCAGTATTTTTGTTGCCTGCAACCGAATTTTAGAATTGTAGATGTTATGGGTGACAGTTACCACTTGCCATCAGGTGGACTGTCTACTCGTTTGTCATTGAGTAGCATAAAAAATAATAATAATAACATTGCCGCCCGACTGGGGAAGGACTTCCGCCGTACAGAATAAACCTTCTGCAGTCAAACAATCTTTTTCCTAGTGCTTCTTCCATCATCATCCTAAAAGTACCAAACAATGTAAAAAGTGCCAGCCAAAAACTGAAAAGTAGAAATAAAAGTTGGAACTGGTTTCATGTAAATTCAAATTTAAAAACAGGAAATTCTAGATATAACAAAGGTATTTTAACAACTAGTTTTTAACCCCTGATGAAGAAAGAGTTTGACGTGTGTGGCTCTGTGGCTCTGTGTATCTATGGTGTATGTCTATCTGTCACATCGTGTCTCCGAAACGAATAGACCGATTTCGACGCGGTTTCCTATATTTGAAAAGCAGTTTAATCGAGATGGTTCTTAGCTTTCTTTTATTAAAATCGGTTTAGTATTTTAGATAATATAAGAGTATAAATAAAATAAATATAAAAATAAATATTCGTGGACAAATTCACACAGCGCCATCTAGCCCCAAACTAAGCAACGCTTGTACTATAGGTGCTAGATAACTGATATACTACTAACATACTTTTTTAAATACATACTAGAACACCCAGACCCGTAACAGAAATTAAAATTCATCATTTCAATTTCTGCCCGGCCGGGAATCGAACCCGGGACCTCTTGCGTGGCAGACCGGCATGTTGACCATTGAACTCAGGTCGTCAGTATAAGTCATATATATTTATAGTTATTGCTAAATAAAAGCTATGTCTATGTCTATGTCTAAGTATGTAAACTTGATCGTGAGTTAACTGCCATTTTCTGCCGCTTAGGTTATTTACTAGAAAAAACGTATTCTATCCGCACGAGCCGCTTTGGCTCGACCTTTATAATGCGTACGGCTAAGGAGTGGAACGCGTTGCCTGCGAGTGTTTCCTGATCAATATAATCTGGATGCCTTCAAGGCTGGAGTGAATAGGCTGTTCCAAGACGGGCATGCTCCATCTTCGGCCGCATCGTCACTTACCAACAGGTGAGATGGCGGTCAAATGCTTGCCTTGTAAAATATATAAAAAAATAAATAAAAAATTCTAACTAAAAACTGGTTTTTACTATACAGGGTGTAAAAAGACCGCTAGCATTAATTGAAACCTCATATTCTACCCATGAAACTGAACAACTTTCCCTAAGAAACACACCCGCGGAAACTCTTAGTTTCGGCAGAAATCGAGATTAAAAATAAAATAAAAAGTTGTTTTTTTGTACTAAAAAATATCAAGTATCGATAACTAAATCGTTCACAATTAATATAGACTCTCAAAGTTCAAATTTAAGTTGAAATAAATGCACTGTAAGTAAAAGAACGCAATGTAAAGCGCCGCTCGCGCCCGGAGGTAGGTACTAGCTACAGCGGCCGCGCCCGCGCCAACCGCCACCGGCCGCCCGTGGGCCCATGCCCATGGGACAGCAACACTGCCATGCTCCCACTCGGTAAACTTCAACACGACAGGGGTACGCATACCTTAATGCATTACCTAGACGTTTGCTTACGGTCATTCACATTATACGAAAATCGTACCCAGCACCTACCTATCGTCGATATCAGCAGTAAAGTTCACGATCGAAAGTTCTACCTACCTAGGTAAATTATTGTATGACGACCATTCACATTACCTACATGAGAATTTAACATAGTAGGTATTTACCGCGGCGCACTTGCATGATCAGGCACAGGATCAGCTGTCTACCTACCTAACTTACGTACACGTTTGCTTACGGACATTCACATCATACGAGAATCGAGCCCAGTACCTACTACCTACCTACTGTCGATATGTGCAGTAAAGATCACGATCGATAGTCCAATACCTACTAGGAACATGAGAATTGAACGTAGTTCCTGTGGTAGTAACTACCTACCGCCGCGCGAACCATTTGTCATCAGCTGACAGGATGAACGGATGAACCAAACCAACATGTTTGTATTACGAATATTCCCAATTCCTATCACACGACCGAACCGTGGAGTCTAAAGCAAAAAAAAGAAGATAGGTAGGTACTCAATAGTCAAGCTTAGGTATCCCTACTAGTTAGGTAGAATACGCCAGAGCGGCCGCCGCGCGGGGTCAATGGCCACTGGTCACGTGGGCGAGCGAGAGCCGTGCGCTGGACGATGTACATTGCGCGTCGCAATTAATTATTTTTTTGAGGTAGCGAAATTATGAAGTCATTTCCGCGGGTATGTTTCTTGGGGAAAGTTGTTCCGTTTCATGGGTAGAATATGGGGTTTCAATTAATGCTAGCGGTCTTTTTACACCCTGTATGTACGCTTAGATCTTTAAAACTACGCAACGGATTTTAATGCGGTTTCAACAATAGATGGAGTGATTCAAGAGGAAGGTTTATAAGCAAGAACAAAAGGGTAGGTAGGGGTAAAGTAGGTATACGCGAACGAAGTCGCGGCGGTCCACTAGTAATATATAAATTTGAACTTTGCGATTCCACCACGGCTTTTCCTTGAACCAATAAAATGTAATACCTCGTAAATGAAATTCCGGTAAATGGATATTAAAACATAATTACTTATTTGGTTCAATTCAATATTATTTCATCAGTAGGTAACTCTTGAATACTTCATTGGATATTTGGGAAGTGGTTGAAGCGTAATTACAACTACCGATTAACCAATAATTGATACTCTATATAATATCTACTTTATATTTATAATATGCAATAATTAATACATAATATACCTATACTATATTGGCCGTGTGGTATCCGGCAGAGTAGAATAGCACCAACCCCTTACACTCGCGGGTGTCGTACAAGGCGACTAATATTTTCGAGACAAAAGATCTAAGCGCCTCCGTAGATTGGAAAATGGGCAGCAGCGTTTTCCATCATTATATTATAACACTGCGATCTCCAACCCGCCTGCCGAGCGTGGAGATTATGGCAATAACCTCCCTTTTAGTGGGAGAGGCCCTAAGTCCTGCAGTGGACTGTTATGGGCTGTGATGATGATGATGATACCTATACTAAATTTTTGGGAGCGTCGGTGGCCTAGTAGGTGAGAGATACCGGGGTAAAATCCCACTGCCGCAATGTGCCAATGACTCTTTTCTGAGTTATGTACATTACTTGATCACTAGCCGATGCTCTTTAGCGTGAGAAAACATCATAATAAAACCTGCAAATTCAGGCGACTGATGTGTAACCATGATCCAATGTGGTCAGGTTCCTTTCTTAACAGGATCACGGACGTCACATGGCAGCTCCACTGTAAATACTTGATCTGTCAAATCCTGGATCATGGTCTAGGCGGACCCCGGGCCCACACACGCGAGATCACAAGCGATACGTTAACGCCAAGATGATATTTTTTTTACTTTGTGTAGATTTGACTAAAGTGACAATTTTTTTTGTATAATCCTTACGTATCGTTTAATAAACAAGGCCCTGGTCGAATAGTTCCATCACTCACTATCCATTATTACAGTCCCAAATTCAAAAGCACCTGTACAGACTATAGGTATATAAGACGACCAAATTCGAAGGCCGTATCCCAAGCCCAGGTATATGGAAGCTGGGGCATTAATCTACTCTGTAATAAGACGATATCTACGTTTTCACCTTGTTACATTACAGAGACGTGACGGCACAGTGTAGAAGACAAACCGTAGTTCAAATTGTTTTTATGATACTTACACCCGTTTTCACTAAACTCGAATTAAGCGTAACCTAACTAGGAAACTCTTAAGGAATGCATAAAGATAATTATAGCCATAGGTAATTGGTCTATTTCATCAATCTGCCTCTAAGCGAGATTTACTTATCATTGTAATGTTGGTGAACTGTAGTATGCCACAAACTTATGTGAACCGGTGACAGCGTCGCTGTTCTTGACAACAAAGTGACATTGCAAAATGGAGACTCTTAGTCCCGGTTTAGGCCACCGGGTCAAATAAGTTGGCTGTGGGAAACAGAAAGCAACTGTCATTTTACGCGATGACATTGATATTGATATTAGGCGGACCCCAGACCCCCGCGTGTTGTGTGCGTTCCCGCGCAACCGGAATATAACGCCAAGATGACTATGATGATGATGATAATATTGATATTGATATACATTTATTTACATGACTAGGGACATGGCACCGCCCAATCCACTTCCTAACTTTAAGCGTAACGGAGATAGTTATTTTAGCGGTTGGTGAAATATACTTTCGTCTTAAGTAATTCTTAAGTGTTTCGGCATCCTATGTTAAGTGAAAACGGGCATCAGTGTCAAAGGAACAGAATTGGGATAAGGATAACGACATGATAGTACTGTTTGTAAACCGCACTGTGGCACGATCGCAGTCACGTTTACTATTGTTCCGTCCGACCGCCCGTTCGAGCTCACTCGCCCTGAGATACTGGGATTTGGTAGTTACGTAGTTACCTACGTTATTAAGTAACTGGTTGCGAATCACGTGCGGATTAACCGACGCCAACGCAGCGGGGAAATCGAAAAGTATTAGCTGTAATGCTGGTAGTTATTATAGAGTTGGAATGTGGGTAGTGGTAATTTGTTCGTGCTGGTTTGTGTGACTACAGGTGTGATGGGGTCAAATGAAAATCTATTCTACCTAGTTTCGTGAAGATGGATGTTTGTTACTGTTTCACGCAAACACTACTGAACGGATTTTGATGGAATTTTGCAGTAGATTGATTCAGGTGGTATTAATATTCTGTATAACATTGCAGATTATGTCCCAGAATAGGGTGCCTATTTGATGTATGACCACAGAGAAAAAATACTACGTACCAGTATAACATTTTCATAAAAGTATATTTTTCTTTCCCATACATTTATTTTCCCGTAATCTTACATTTTGATGTATGTGTTAAGGATAATGTGATTGCATGAGAGCATCGGTGGCCGAGCGGTTACAGTATCCGAGTCGTAAGCCAGAGGTCCCGGGTTTGTATCCCGCTCTGTGAATGTACCAATGACTGTTTTCTGAGTTATGTACATTAGTTGAATACTGAATGCTCTTACGGTGAGGGAAAACATCGTGATGAAACCTGCACTGGATGTGTAACCATGATCCAATCTGGTCAGGTTCCCCTGGTAGCAGGGTCATGGAGGTCAGATGGTAGTCGCTCCACTGTAATTACCTGACCTGCTGAATCCTGGATCATGGTCAAGGCGGACCCCGGGCCCTCGTTCTCGAGAGCACAACCGGGACATTAACGCCAAGATGATTATTAGGGATAATGTGATTAATAGGACATTATTTAATTAATTACGCTAGGGCAGGTCGCTAGTTGCAAAAAGTCCTACCGAAAACAGTTACAAAGGTCACTTTTAATAGAACCTTTAAGAGGAGTGATTCCCGAGCGCCTTCCATACACACGTAGTTTGATCATATTTCCAATATAACGCTATCAAAGGCAATGAAATTTCGTAGTCGTGATCCAGAACCAATATCTATGCTTGCGGTTTGTCAGATTTTCGTTAAAATTAACCGTTTCAACGTAGAACCTTACTTTTTCGGTGTTGCAAATGTGATTTTAAAAATATTGAAGTTTTCTCGCCTTCTAATGCTTGTCTTTTCTATCTCTAGCAACTTATCATGAGTATGAAAGAGATAGCGCACGCAAGCTCTCGCGTGGATGGGAGCGGTTTCATAAAATAGGGACCCAGCACTTTAACCGGTACTTCAATGCAGGCATAGTTTCAGTCCCGTTACCCCATACAATAACTCTCCAGGCTACCCTTACCCCATATTTTACCCCTAAATTAACCCTACCGCCTATAACTATATCCGTTCCACGATCGTTCTCGCCCAAATGGCTAATTAGTAGCCAACTGCAGCATTAAAACGGTACTTTAAACCGGTATATTTGGCCTAATAACACCGGTACCGGTAGGCCAAGTTGTTTAGGTTCCCGAATTAAGACTTGGACCGTTTCGGTGGACGGTATTGCCGTTTGATGCTTCTTGTCGAGGGCTCTTGGATTGTTGTTTTAAAGTGGTATGCCTGTAGTGAACTAGATTGGGCTCTCGATTTCAAGAAATGGCTGTCCATATGTATTGTTGTATGTATTACCTTTGTTTTCGCGATATCTCAGCTCAACTTAGGCTAGAAACAACATTGTCCCAGTTTCTTTCAAAATGTCGAAAATATTGCACAGGCGAAAGTTTTGACGGATACTAAATTGTAACTCTTTGACGCAAAAACTACTTTTATACAATTTTCCATTTTAGTAACTTATAAAGCAAATGCTACTGACACAATTTTCAAAAATTAGGAAGGAATATGGATTATAGCCCAAAAAAGCTATAACTTATCCCGCAACTCAATATGGTTCCCGCGGGAACCGGTCTGTAACTTCATAATCCAAATTTACGCAAACAAAGTCGAAGGCGAAAGCTAGTAACACAACTTAGGAAATAATTAAATACTTAAGAAATAATATAATAACTTGCCAATCTTCTACAAAGTCTATAACAAGAAGACATGACAATAATGAGAGGCCACAAATCCGATTCCCGACAGCATTCTGCCTCCATCGCGTTCAATTAACCGCCTAGAATCGGTCTGGCCCATTTTACCGGTACTGGAGGCAACCGGTACTGCAGGCAACCGGTACTGTAGACAACCGGCAAGTAACACTGTTCGGAAATCGAGCGTTGAGTTTGGTCTAGTGAGGGACAATGTGAAAGATTCGTTCGATTGGCATTTACCGAAATAAAATCTTGGTGTTAATATCCCGGTTGTGTTCTCGCACGAGTGACTGCCGTCTGAGCTTCGACACCCTGTATACAGGGGAACCGTAAAACCAATGTACATAACTCAAAAATCATTGGTACATGGCGGCAATAGGGATCGAACTCGGAACCTCTCGCTTACGAGACCGACTCGCTAACCATTGGGCCACCGGCGATCATCCTCTTCATAATATCGATATAAAAATATTGATCGGAAATAAAATTCATCTTGGTTTGTGGTTAATGTCCCGATTGTGCTCTCGCGCACGAGGGCCTGGGGTCCGCCTTGACCATGATCCAGGATTTGGCAAGTCAGGTAATTACAGTGCGACTGCTATCTGACCTGACATCCTTCCAAAAACTGATAAGGGGTATTTTCATACCCCTTATTAGCTACTCTATTTACGAAATCGAGTATTAATTTTGATATGTAATTTACAATTAAAAATATCTGACCAACTAAGTAATTTTGAAAAGAAACGCCAAATTCATAGGTAAATACCGGAAACTATTCCCATCTCAACAACCCCACCATGTCAACAATTTTTGTGATGCCCCTTGTACTACAAACGTTTATAGGCTGCAATGGCTGCTTAGCAAGCCGTAAGCTTATTTGCCACCTTAGTGGTATAAAAAAGCCCATCACTAAGGTGCAAGTCAGAGTTTATTCCATCGACTCGATAAGAAGAATTCCATCACTAGTTTGGCCCCGGACGTAGTGATGTGGTCTAATCGTCTGTATTGGCTGGTCTAATTGTGCACAATTCCCGCTGGGCCCATACCGCCAGATATCGTCCAAGCTGACAATGCATGTAAATTACACCGCCTATTTCGAGGATACTCGCTCGTCCGATTGTCGCTAAGGGCGGTTATTCACTGCGTCTGATTCGAATGTGAGTGAATGCTGTGCTGTTAGAAAAGGATAATAAAATTGAGCGTCAACAATGATAATAAGGAGCATCGGTGGTGGTAATTAAGGGGTCCGACTCGTACCCCGAGGTGCCGGTTTCGAACCCCAGTACCGCCATGTATTCAATGACTCTTTTCTGAGTTGAACACTAACCGATGCTCTTACGGTTAGGCAATACATTGTGATGGAACCTACACATTCAGGCGACTGAATGTGTAACCATGATTCAGTCTCGTCAGGTTTCCCTGTTAACAAGGTCTCAGAAGTTAGGTGGTAGTCGCTTTACTGTAATTACTTTGACTGCCAAATCCTGGATCATGGTCAAGACGGACTTCACGCCCGCACCCGTGACAGCACAACCGAGACATTAACGCCAAGATGATCATGACCTACGATAATAATGACCGTCAGGGGTGTTACATATAAATAAAGCTAATGTTAGCCTCCGGCAGAAGACGCAGCAAACTTTTTTTTTTTTTTTAATGTTATCCGGCAGACAAACAGGCATGCGGGCCACCTGCTGGAAAGTGGTCACCGCCGCCTATGGACATCAGCATCACCAGGGGTGCTACCAATGCGTTGCCCGCCTCTAAGGAACCCTCTAATATACCTCTTTAACGATCCCATGTAATAGTCCAAAAGAAACACTGTAGCTGGGACCTATTTTGTAAACCACCATAAATTATCATCGACCCCAACCCCTTTCGTCAATAAATCCACTTCATCGACTAGAAAATATCGCTACAAACTCATGGTCTAGAAGTTCTATAAATATAGAGACAGTTGAACCCACTCCCGTATATTCGGGCCACTTGGCTCATACCCAATTAAGCTAAGCTGGCACAAATCACGGTCTCCAGGGCACAATCCACAGATCACTAGCCTTAACAGATAAGGCACTGCTTGTCCCATTGATAAGATATGTTGTAGTTGAAGAGGCTGGAGGATGTAGGAATAGGTTTATTTGTAGATAATTAACATTAAAGTGAGGTTTAGTGGATAATACTAGAGAAAATGGAAAATAAGATATTGTAAATTGTTTACAAAAGTTTAAGATAATTGACCATATCTAATAATCAGTCTCATATTTTTATAATGTGTAAATTTAAATTTATATTGTAAAGAATTTATAAGATAAAAAGTAAATAAAGAGCATTGTTTATGCTACTTAGGTTGCAGGTAACAAAAATGCAAAACCGCAGATGTCACTGTCAGGACTAAGATGAAATGCCTCATTCCCGTAATTTCGCTAGCTACCTCATACTTTAAACCAGAACACAAGAATGCAAACATTGTTGCAACCAAAAGATAAGTAAGTATCGATTGAATATGGAAATCGAGCTATAAATACAAACACACAATAAAACTACAATAAAATTAAAAGGAATCCAATTAAAAATACTTCGAATTACGCGTTAAACCAGAACATGAAAAATAAAATATTCTATAAAAATACTACATCACATTATTTATTAATTTATTAAACCATTTATTGCACACAATAAAGAAATACAGAGATATAACATAGATATGACTGACACAACAGGCACTACTTATTTCTAAAAGAAAGAATGTTATGAATTATGTTAATGAATCCGCTTCCATTTTCATTCCTCTGCGATTCTACATTTTTCTCCGTATGGGGCGATTAACTCTCCTGTTTTATTACCACGAACTTGGTAATATATTTATAAAACCATTTTCAACGTTACTTACGTACGTACGTAACTTTATGAAGAGGTTAGTTATCAAAATGAAATGATGGGCACCAGTAAGCTTAATATTGTCTGATTTTACCTAAATAGGTTCATCGGTTAAGCCATTTCCTAAAATTCAAAAAATTGCTTGTATGGGAATTACAGTTTCGCCATTTTCGCCATACAAAACGCCAATTTCATTGATAAGGACCAATACACAGACAATCAGTGATGCAGTCACACCGTAATGGCCGATGGACAGCTACAAACAACAATCATACAAACAAACGTCCCTATATATTTTTTCTATCTCTCTCTGTAGTCGGACCCTCATGACTGAGGATCGTGGTCTGATAAACACATCTTCGAGGGCACGAAATGCCTCCAACCGCTCCTATCCATCGCCAGCCTCAACGCGTCGCAGAATCTATTTGATGGCACAACCCTTAACAGATCGGTCCATCTAGTTCTCATCAAGTCATAATCATCATCATCATTACAGCCCATAACAGTCCACTGCAGGATTTAGGGCCTCTCCCACGAAAGGGGAGGTTATTGACGTAATCTACACGCTAGGCAGGCGGGTTGGAGATCGCAGTGTTATAAGTATAACAATGGAAAACGCTGCTGCCCATTTTCCAGCCTACGGAAACTAGATATTTTGTCTCGATAACATTAGTCGCCATGTACGACACCCACGAGTGTAAGGGGTTGGTGCTATTCTACTCTGACGGACACCACACGGCCGACACGGTTCTAAAAGTATTAATATTTTTTCATCCCAAAAACAGAGCACTGGCCTTTAAAAAATATCACCTCTCAATTAATCTAAACGCTTGAAAAACCCGTAGTACCGGTATTCCCAACGGTAGTACCGGTAAATAAATCAATCGCAAATCCAGCTGAGTCTGGACAACCGGTACTATCGCAGCTCCCGGTACAGGTATTGGACTTTGATTTGTATCGGCCATTGTTATTTTTTGGCGCGCTTTTTTGAGTTTTCCAATTCGACTGATGTCCCGTTGGTAAATAAAAGTCGATGGAACTGACCCGTTGCCGAGTTTATTGTATTTCTGTATTGTCTCTGTTTGGAAATATTGGTTTTGGACCAAATCCGTTGGCTGTATTGTCAATTCCTTTAGCTTTAGAAAACTGTTTCGTGTTTCGCTGCGCCTGTCATTTTTGATAGTGTCGTCTTGTTGGGAAATAAATTGTTATAATAGAATTGCTAGGCTTGTCACAGGATGCCCAGCAAATGTGAAATATTTAAATATTTAAATTAGTAATGTGAAAACGATTTTAAATCAAATTAATTCATGTGGTTTTTAAGTTCACTGATTTACTTAACGACATCTGGTTCAGTTGCCCGGTCTACCACGCAGAGGTCTCTTGTTCGATTCCCGGCCGGGCAGAAATAGAAACAATGAGTTTTATTTTTATTACGGGTCTTGGTATTTTTTAAGTATAATAAGTATGCTAAGCAATTTTATTTATAGTTACTATGTATTTATTTATAGAGGTTATAGCTAGTAAGCTTCTAAGACAATTTCTGAACGATTTGTCCCAAATTTTTATTTAATTTTGGTTTCTTTACTAACGAAAGAAAGCCTATTTTATTATTTGTAAAAAAACGGCACAGTTGTCGTGCCGCACCCGCGTTGTCACCGCGTGGCGATTTCTGTCCGTTTTATAAGCGGTGACGTATAAACGAGCCCTAACCCTAGTATTTGTATAATATTCTACTTAAATGACAAATGCGAAAATTTGTAAGGATGGATTTTTGGATGTCTGTTTTTTACTCCTTTATGCAACAGCTACAGTACGGATTTTGATGGAATTTGGTCGTACCATAAGTTGCCAAAAAACCGTAAGATACAAAAAAAAATTTTTTGATGGTAATGTAGCTTACGTATACTTACTTACTTACTTATGTAGCTCAGAATACCGTATTAGCTAGAATATATCCCGAAATTCAATCCACTGTAATTACCTGACCTGCCAAATCCTGGATCATGGTCCAGGCGGACCCCGGGCCCTCGTTCTCGAGAGCACAACCGGGAGATTAACGCCAAGATGAGATGAGATATCCCGAAATTCAATGTGGTCGGAACTGCAAGAACGCAATAATCGAATTTTACAGACGAAGTCGCGAGCAAAAGCAAGCCGCAATATAAATTTCTGTTTTACACATAAATTATTAACACTCGTATAGAAAAACTCATAAACCAAGCAACGAGCATAACCATTGTGTTTTAAGCATATTTAAGCCCGCTATTTCATGCCCGCACGACCATTTACAGTAAGTATGAAGCTGGGATATAATGCATAAAAACTGCATAACGACCGACTCTTTATTACCATGCGGTTTATTAGTCTATAAATATTCTGAAGAACCGGCAACCGGGTCGCAGAGATCGGTAGTACCGGTATTATATGCCAAGTGTGTACAGACCTTTATAATTGTGGTGTACCGGTTTTTTTATTGTAGTGTTTTTACTTCTACAAATATGACTTTTCGGTGAGTATGACTCTTTTCTGAGTTATGTACATTAATTGAATACCAAGCATGCTCTCACGGTGAGGGAAAACATCGTGATGAAACCTGCACATTCAGGCGACTGAATATGTAACCATGATCCAATCTGGTCAGGTTCACCTGGTAGCATTGAGGTCAGATGCCAGTCGCTCCACTGTAATTACCTGATCTGCCAAATCCTGGATCATGGTCAAGGCAGGCCGCAGGCCCAGGATGCCTGATTCTTGATTATTTTATTTTATAGAGAAAATATTTGAGCAAACAAATGAAATTGATTTAAACGTTTGTACTAAACCGATAGGTATCAAAAATTCTTTCACTAAAAGAATGCTTTGGTTACGTTATTTGCGAACGATTGGTGATGTGTAAAATACGTTACGTATCCTGCTCTGTTAAATAACGCAAACCAAATAAATAACGCAATTCAACGCAAGGTCTCCAGTGCTCCATGGGGTAGTGATTTGGCGAACCGTAGCTTTGACAGTAGAGGGGCATTTGCCTTTTTGCTGCCAAAGCTACCTTTTATAGAGGTGGGCAACGCATTTGCGATACTCTTGGTGTTGCTGATGTCTATAGGCAGTGGTAACCACTTTCCATCAGGTGGCCCGCTTGCCTGTTTGCCCACCGTATGATATAAAAAAAAAAAAAAAAATTGTATGTGATTTGCACACACGCAAGGGAAATCAAACCAGGTGTGATAACAGTAAAATGTCTGGCTAGTTCTCATAGTAAAGAAAAACTATTTAAAATGGTATTGTTTTGCGGCAATTTGACGACCAGAGTGGTTCAGTTGGTTAAGATAGGTCTGACGCAGAGGTCCCGGGTTCGATTCCCGGCCAATCAGAAATTGGGTACAAGTTACGGGTCTGGGTGTATGTATAATAAGTATTGATTTAAAAGTATGTAAGTAGTTTATCAGTTATCTAGCGCGCATAACACAAGCTTTGCTTACTTTGGGGCTAGATGGCGCTGTGTGAATTGTCCGTGCATATTTATTTACTATTATTGTATCATAAAGTAGAGCTACTTCCACCGCGCATCGTGCGGCTCCATTTCCACTTGAAAACAGCTTTGATTTATCACATCGCTAATATATTTCAATAAACCACTAAGTAGTGTAATATTAGTCACTCAATCAAGCTAATCTGAACGGGAAATACATTAATTTTCCTTTGAAAGAAAAACGGAATCTACATCAAGATTTCTCGGGCACACTATAACAGAGAGGTTGACAACTCGACCGCAAATTAAGTCAAACTCCATTTATTTTTATGAAAACAGCTGTTCGCGTGACCATAAGTCCAAAGGCTTACACCGTAAGTTATGATTTTATGATGCTCTTTACTTTTTAGAGTACTTACAAATATGAATTTATGGTGAAAATGTGGCTTTTTATCAAATATGGGTTTGTTAGTTTTGTATGATTGTTAGTCCGTGACTTCCAGACTTATGTCTCCTTTATTAAGGGGTCAATTACACCATTGCTTAATCGAGCAACCTAAGACACATCACACAACCTAATCACAGAATAACGCCTATTTTTGTATCACTTATGCACACTTAGCGTGACAAAAAATAACCTTATCCTGTGAGCAACACGATCCATTTTGATCTGCTCATTGATCTCTGTGGACAGTATTTTGTAGTATCATTTGCAGTTAAAATTACTAGCTAGTGCCAGCATAATAATAATCCACACTCATCACTATATTTATTAATAAATAACAAGTTTTAGAGAGCTGCACAAGTTGAGTAATACACAATTATCTAGAGTATAGTTCAATATACTATCCAAAACTCACCCCAATTCTCTACAAACTCCTTACAAAGTAGATATGAACTTAGTTCGCACCCTTTCTTTCGTACTTAACTCACTTTGGTCCCAAAAAGTGTAAGTATGTTATTAGAACTTCAGCTTTATCGTTTATTGAGATATTAGTGTGGGGTTGGTAATAGAAAAGGAGCTATACGCCTATATATATAGAGCTGAGTTTTCCTCAATTATGGAAAATTGAAAGATCGCAGTTTGAAGAATATACACCAGAAAACATAGCTAAGGTTTTTAGACATTCATCTCTTTCAGTTTGGAACCCATCTAAGGGTCGTCACCTCTGCTTATGTAGGTATCATCAACACAGCCCATAACAGTACACTGCAAGAGTTGGGGCCTCTCCCACGAAAGGGGAGGTAAAATGCCAATATGCAATATGGCAATATGCAATTGCCATAATCTACACGATTGGCAGGCGGGTTGGAGATCGCAGCATTACAAATATAACAATGGAAAAAACTGCTGCCTATTTTCCAGCCTACGGAGACTCTAGATCCTTTTCTCGATATCATTATTCGGCTTGTACGACCCCACGAGTGTAAGGGGTTGGTTCTATTTTACTCTGCCGGACACCACACGACCAATGTAGGTATATTTATCAAAATATTTAAACTCAGAATTTCGCCAGGAATGACTATAAACGACCGAAGAAACTCCGTGCTTAAATCAGACACCTAAAACCGGTAAAACCAGCCACCCAAATTCGGTCACAATAGTTTATAGTCTAGAACCGGAGATGCCTTGCCAAATCCCGGAACAGACCACTAATTCTAGGCACACCTCGCGCAGACACCGGTATTATATAGTATTATATAATAATACCGTTTCCACGAAACCGGTACTATTCTACCGGTAATAATGTTGAGCGTACCCCGACACCGTTCACTTGTAGAATCCACAACCTAAATGGAATATTCCGTTGCATAGAGGTATATTTTGGTATACGGTTGCGGTCACGGTACGTTTCTAATTTGACTGTGAAATTGGACTCTGCTTTCGACGGAGCGCAACCGAATTTGATAAGGTGCTTAGTGGTTACCGGTATTGGATTGTGTTGCCGGTATTTATTGGTTGTAATTTAGTCGCGCGTCGAATTTGAAAGCGAGGTCTGTATTGAAATCGGACTCTTTATTACTATACTGGTGGACCCGGTGTGACTTCGGCCGTGACATCCCTACATACACTTTACCCCTACCTACCCTTTTTTTCTAGCTTAAAAACCTTCCCCTAGAATGGCTCTATTTATTGTTGAAAACTTTATTGAAATCCATTGGTTGGTTTAGAAGATCTAAGCGCACGTAGACACATAAGGACAGACGGCGAGAAGCGACTTTGTTTTATACTGTGAATAGATTTTACTGGCGTGGCGACCCGTTCGGGCTTCGCATCGCATGTTCCCTAGTTTTCTCTATTATAATATTTATGTATTACCAACACATATAAACCGTCCGGAAAACATTTTCTAAATATAAAATGCGTTGTGTGGAGGAGTTAGCGAATATACAAACAGACAAGAGATTTTTTTTTAATACTATGTAAGGATGAGGATATGCTTACCCTTCCACTCACGCCATAATAAGTTAAGAAATATTTTAGGCCGAAAGTCCACTCGCGCGGTGCAGTGCACTGCGCGGCGCCACGTCACGTAGACAACCAAAGAAACGGTGGTGTTATTCTGGTTTTTCAAATTAGGCAATGTTTGCACGAGAGATTTGCGAGAGATTTTAAGTTAAGCAACGTTTGCATGAGACCTCTTTCGACGCTTTTACGCGCGTTATTTTAAACGACTTGCGTAATTATTGACCATGTCTTCTCGACTGTGTGTTCATCGCAGGCGTAAAAAGAGACTGGAGATTTTTTAAATCTGCCGTCTCAAATGCAACCAAGAGAAACGTACGAAAAGGATATCATTTATTTTGGATTAAAACGCTGAAAGTGACGGCCAGAACAATATTAAGCAATTTTCAGGTACAGCATACAGTTTCTATCATTTTTTACTATGGTGTCAAACCTGTACGCCCACCACCACCACTATGTACTTACCACTGGGCGTACAGTAGGTACTATGTATTGCTATTCTAAAACCCTATAACAATCGAACCGTGGGACGTGCAGATTTGACGTCAGTAAACAATGTTAAGAATATTGTAAACTAATAATTTTGTTCTGGCCGACACTTAGATTTTTAATCCAAAAAGGTTTGAAACGCGAATGTTGCTTTTTTATACTAAAAAGTATACAACATCATAAATAGGTAAAGAAATTGGACCACTTCGATTAGTCTTCCTCGAATACTATGATAACTTATACTTTTTACCCGACTACTAGGGAACCAAGGAAGGGTAATGAAGTTAACAGTCTATGTATACATGAAGAAGCCACAGAGATTTGTCAGGACCGTAGCAAGTGGAACAATGTGGTCTCTGCCTACCCCTACGGGAGAAAGGCGTAACGGAAATAATATATGTCATTCAGAGAATTTCTTTGAAAGAATGTTGATCTCGACAAGCACTATCATTTCTATCTAGGAACTAGAGTTTTAGGACCAATAGTTTCAGAGTTATTACAGTTTTAGATTTGACAGCTGTCAACTGAAATGTAGATCTCGATGAGCACTATCATTCTATTTAGGAACTAGTGTTGTAGGACTATTTTGTAAGGAATTATTTTATGACATATCGTAATAAATATTGTATTACTGTACCAACGTAGATATTTGACATTTATATTTGCAAATGTTATATTAGTGGCATTAATATCATTACATTATTTTATTTTACGGAATGACATATCGTAATAGTGAGCTTCAATTTACTGTTTTTGTATCGATAATACCTAATATAAAATTAATTAATGTAATGGATTTTTGTCCCTTGCGAAATGACTTTGACTTACCAATGTTAATAATAAATATTAACTTATCTTATCTGAACACGTTTAATTAATTTATTATTTCTCTTTACATGTTGTGCCTACCCAGTACAAGAAAGGCAGGGTTATGTTTCTGTAGGTATTATTTAATATGAAATAATTATAACCTATGTATATTAATATCACCAATATCTCATTTAGGGCCCAATCCGTATCCTTCAAATACCTCAGCCATAAAGAGGTAATCTCACGAAATTGCTGCCTTCGCAGCCCTGCGATATACCGGTATTTCTACCGGTACCACAGTATATGAAGTAACCAGTAGGTTAACATGAACTGGTGCTTTATATATTTATATATATATTCATTTTCATATTTCTTTAATAGTATATATTGTTCATACATGGTCCCCAATTTTTGCTAAGTTACTTTATTGTTGTACTGATAAGGCACACATTTTCTTCAAACCTTTAATAATTTCAAAATGGATTACAATTATTTTTCACTGGCTTTCAATGCTATAAAAATGCATTCACATTTTATTGACAAACCTATAGGATTCTACTAAAGGTGGAGTCGCCCACATTCGATGGGCCCACTCTGACAGCCCACTCTCTCTATTAAATTTTTTAAGCAATTTTTAATTTTTGTTATGGCGTTATTTCTTTTATATTATGCATGTGTCACATCTTTATCAAACACCTACAAATATAGACTTTCACACGTAAAATAATGTACGAAACTAAACCACTGAACCTACTTCCCTACACTGTGTCAGTAGCGGCTTAATTGCGCCCAAACCGGCTCTTGTTAGTACCGGTTCGAACCGGTTAGGCCCGGTACCCTGTGGAAATGTTTCGGAGCTCAATTATGGTCGGATCGCATTCCAGTAGCTCTTCCATCCCCGGAATTGGCAGCGAGAGAAAAAAGATATCGGATTGACTTACCGATTCTGTTGGATGTGTTGTTCGGGGGTTTTCACGGTAGTTTTTGAAGGGAGTTGAGGCGGGATGGTGTCCATTTTATGAAAAGGGAATTATTTTTAAATGTTCAGATTGGCGTTGCATGCTAAAATTCTAATCTAAAGAAAATATAGAGGATAGTTGAAGAACTAAATCAAAAGTGGGTATAATTTTGACTTTGGCATACATTTATGAAATAATGTTATTGTATTAAACGTCAGGAACTACTTTATAGAATTACATTTATTCGCTTAAATGTCACGGCTACAATTTTTTTTATTCATATACATAATGTAGCTCTATAACTTAACTAAAAGTATCGCCGAACAGATTTTTTATTTAGGGTAGGTATAGTTTTTATAGAACCAAAAATACAAAAGTACAAAATGGCGTTCTTCTTCTTGGTGTAAATGTTAATGTCCAGGTTTGCTCACGCGCGCGAGGTTCGGAGGCGCCTTGACCATGATGCAAGATTCGGCAGATCAGGTAATTACGGTGAAGCGACTGTCATCTGACCTCCGTGGCCTTGTTAACAAGGGAAACTGGGGCTCTATTTATGAATCGCTCGCCTCAATCCGTTTTCAATTTGGAGCACCTTTGACAGCACCAAAAAAAGAACGATTCAAAAATATATCAAATCAGCATCATTCATCCAAATATCTAATTTTTCATTGCAACAGTCAAAATTGAAAACCGTTCGATCGAGATGAGCGATTAATTAATAGGGCCCCTGGCTATATTGGGTCACGGAGGAGTGCTTATTACGATCAACTTAACCTTAAATATCACCTGTAACTATAATCAGACCAAGCCTCATACACCTCGTTTCCCCCCTCCCCGCCAAGCTTAAAAGCTCGCTCATAACGCCGAAAGCTTCGCGAAGTTCGCCATAAAACTAAGCATTAGCCTGATACTACGTGCGCTATCCACGTGACCTGGCGATTTTGCGGCAGTTAAAAGCGATTTTATGCGACGTTCCGCTGAATTACGGGGCGACGGTTAACGCTTCGGTGTATTTAACCACCGACGAAATGATGGAGTGTTGTGACTTCGACGACCTGGTAAAGATCACAGGTACCAGGTGGATGCGGAAGGCACAGGATCGGGCTTCTTGGAGATCTCTGGGGGAGGCCAATGCCCAGCAGTGGGCGTCTTTCGGCTGATATTAATAAGTTTTACGTGTGTGTCTGTCTCTGGCATCGTAGCTTCGAACGGATGGACCGCTTTCGGTGTAGTTTACTTTATTTGGAAGTCAGTTTTGACGAGACGGTTCTTAATTTTTTTTTGATTACATTCGGTCTAGCAGTTTACATAATAAATAATAAATATTCGTAGAAAAATTTACACAGCGCCATCTAGCCCCACGCTAAGCAAATCTTGTACAATGGGTGCTAGATAACTGATATATTACTTAAATACTTTTTAAATACATACTTATTATACATAGAACACCCAGACCTGTAACAGAAATTAAAATTCATCATTTCAATTTCTGCCCGGCCGGGAATCGAACCCGGGACCTCTTGCGTGGCAGACCGGATGTTGACCATTGAACCACTCAGGTCGTCAATAATATTTGAGTAGGTATGTGTATGCTTACTCGAGGGTTTTGGTGTAGGTAGGTTTTGTGATTAAATTCCAAAACTGTATCTACTTTTAAAGCCCCGACGATATAAGAGGGATGTTATAAGTTTCACTTGTGTATCTGTCGATCTGTGTGTCTATCTGTCGCATTATAGCTACCGAGCGGGTGGACCGATTTGGTTGCGGTTTTCTCTATAGCATAAGTGCTGCTATAGATACTAATACTAAGCTACATACTGCCAAATTAAGTAGACTACCTAAATCATCCTTACAAATTTTCATATTTGGTCATCATCGTCTTCGCGTTGGCGGTCTTGGCGTTATGTCCCGGTTTCGCCCCCGCGCGGCACGCCAGGGCCCGGGGTCTATATTGGTAACTATATTAAAAAGTACGATATGGAATGAATATAAATCGCTATCTTTAACAACTATTATTCCGTTCTCGAAGCTCGACCCTCATCGCGGTTGAAAGTTTTCCCATCGTATAAATTACAAGTTGAAATACGGTTTGTTTTTAAAATCATTATGGATTTACATTTTTCCGATACCAAGTTTTATTACAAGCGTAGGAGTTGTAGGGGGAGTGTGAGCTGGATTGGAAAGTGGTAATTTTATATCTTTTTTGACGCTTGACGAAAACAGAACAAAAATAAAAAGAGGTATTTTTGTTTTTAAAGTGTGTATCTGTGCCTCTGTGTGTGGGTCGGGGTAAGTGTCTGTATGTGGCATCATAGCTCCTGAACGGATGGACCAATTTCGATGCGGTTTCCTTGATTTGAAAGGCGTTTAATCGAAGTGGTTCTTAGCTTTATTTCATCAAAATCGATTTTGTGGTTTAGAAAAAATTTCAGATCAAGGATTATTATTCTGAATGTGTAACCGTGATCCAATCTGATCAGGTTCTACTGCTGACAGGGTCACGGAGATCAGATAACCGTATCTCTACTGTAATTACCCAATCTGACACATCCCTGGACCATAAGCAAGACAGAACCCGGCCCCACGCGTGAGAGCACAACCAGGCTATTGGCGCCAAGATAATCATACACTGAAAGCGCGTAAAAGCCAAGAAATCGCCCGCTTTACAAAAGCAATGTACGGTAATACTAAACATTTCAAATGGAGCCATCCTAAGATAATAAAAGTCCCAGCATTGGGCATGCGTCCCACGTTGCCCAAACAGTTTGGTCAGGCGCGAGTCCATGTTTATTGTCACCCCGGGCTGAGCCTAAATAAACTATGGTACGGTGGAAGTCAGAGGTCGATAAAGTACGCTGTTTGGAGCGACACCCATGATTGTTTATTTCTCATGAAGGGGTGAAACTTTTTTTTGTAACTGGTTACTATCGACAGCGTCGTATGACGTGAAGGTCTTTTTAATGTTTGCAGACACATCTGTAGGCCAGAAATTTGGCAGCGGTGTTTCTTTTGTGCATTTTAACCTCTCAACGAAAAAGAGGGGTGTTATAAGTTGGACGTGTGTGTGTGTGTATGTGTGGAGGAGTGTATGTTTGTGGCATCGTACCTCCCAAATGGATAGACCTCTTTACATGCGGGTTTTGCCAGACCTGAAAATTATAGCAAAATCCGACATTGAAGAAGACGAGGCTCGAATCTAGCAGTTGACTTTACTAGGCCAGTGACGTGTTGATATGATGACAACCTCTAACTTGGAGCCTCTGCGACCTGCCATCGGCATACAAATTTTAGAAATATTAATAAATTTACGAATTTAAATAATGTCATTACAAATATTTTAAATTATTAATTTTAAGCATTATAAAAACATCATTATAAAATTTGACTTTCACCTATTCAATGTTAATAATTTAAAATGTCAACAGCAGATAGTGTTAGCTTAGAAGCATCTCGTATAAACTCTCTCTCAAATATAGAAAACCGACTGGACATCGCTTTATCAGTTCAGGAGCTATACCATAAACACATACATCAACCCACAGAAACACACGCCAACCTGAAACATCCCTCAAGTTACAGATACAGCTACGTCCACTTCTAACTTGTACCAATCCCAATTGAACCTGAACAAATAGCTCCCGATTCTGCATACAAAATGTCGGTATTTATTCACAGGGCCTCTTCTACCGATTATTACAAATACTTTCGCTGCCATATTCTTGTGCTGACAACAAAATGGGCACCGGAGAATGTTATTAGCTTTTTATCTATACATCGTTTATAACAAAGTCGCTTCCCGCCGTCTGTCCCTATGTAAATGTGTTCTTAGATCTTTTGAACTATGCGACGGATTTTAATGCGGTCTGCAATAGATAAAGTGGTTCAAGTGGAAGGTTTATAAGCAAGAGAAAAGGGTGGTTAGTTAGTTAGTAGTTACCGCTGACCATCAGGTGGCCCGCGTGCCTGTTTGTCTGCCGTATTACATTAAAAAGGTTTGCTTTTCTATATAAAATTATCATTGTCATCATCCTAGTCAATCTCGATTCCTGACAGGATTAATTCCCTCTCTGCCTCCTGAACTTCACCTGGTCTTCGGCATCATGTCAACGGTCACCCATCCACACCCTGTGCGTGCTTTTCATCATCAAAGTGGTCAATCTAAACTTCTGGCATAAATAAATAAAACAATAAATATAAGCTTGGACACAGCGCCATCTAGCCCCAAAGTAAGCAAAGCTGGTGTTATAGGTGCTAGATAACTGATAAAGCACTTATATACTTTTCTAATACATAATTAATATACGTACTATACTCAGACCCGTAACAAAAATTAAAATTCATTGTTTCATTTTCTGCTCGGCTGGGAATCTAACTCGTGGCAGACGCAGATGATGTTAACCAACTGAACCAGTCAGGACGTCATGATTATTTTCTATTCTCCCTCCTCAACTTTACCTAGTCTTCAGCATCATATCAACGGTCATCCATCCACACCAGTTGCTTAACTTTCGTTATCGCCGTAAGCATGCGACTAGACCTTAGTACCATGCGCCCGTGTATTAATATAAACGGCAATAACACGAGAACAATAGGCAAAGATCGCGACCGTATTGACTTGAATGCAATATCACAGCAAACATTCGTTGCATTGCATTCCCGCGATATGAAACGTGCACAGTAAGAAATGCAGTTCAAACATTGCGCTGTGAAGGAATATATTGGCACTTTTGCTGTAAGAAAATACAAAGGGTTGAAATTGGAATAATATCATTTTACGGTCTTATTCATAAAAATAGATTATAGTAGGTTGTCGAAAATGATAGACGTCATGGCTGTTTGAATGCATCCCCTTTGCCTATCCTATTCAGGATAAAAGTAGAAAATGGAATCACAACCAATCACTAAGCTGAAAGCAAAAATCAGCTGTTCGTGTGACGGCGGCCATGTTTGTAGCTTATATAGGTTTTTTAGAAGTTTATAAAAGGGATCAGCCTTCTAAAAGTTACAAAGCCGTTATTGAGAGTTTTAGCGCTAATATGCGTTTATGAATACGGTTTTTCAAGAACCATATTTTAGCTAGCTTATAAACATCCAATAACTTAAGAACTTAAGTTAATTATGTTTAAGTATTTTAGTATGTATTCTATATCGCGCACGTCGATCTGCTTTACTTATCACATCTCTCTTCTGTAGGCCTGCTGGAAGAAATTTCTTTTAGAAATAAGTAGTGCCTGTTGTGTCGTCTATATGTATGACGTTTCTCTATGTATTTTACTGTGTGTAATAAACTGTTAAATAAATAATAAATAAATAAACTTTAGAATTTAACCGTTAGACTATAATAACCTGTTAACGGGATCACGCTTACGAGTCGGATATCTTTACCACTCGGCTACTGGCGCTCTGATTTGTGTAAGTCTATTAAAAAGAAAATTACATATTTAACTCTAGGTGGTTAAACAAACAAGTATAATTCTTTTTTTTTTTTTTTTTTTTTAGATTGTAATAGTATTTATAGTATTCATTTAATTTAATTTAATCTCAAATGTATTTCTTTCACTTTTATCAATATTTTTCTGTTAAGTAGCACCTACTTCATCACTCTCTGCATGGTCTGCTGGTTGACTGTTAGACAAAGCCTCAATGGCTTTAAGTCCGCCAATTGCTGTAATTTGTGCAATAAAGTTTTTAAATAAATATAATTGAGTTAACCGTGATAATCCAGCTAGGCACAAGTGTGTCTGACATTATAGTCTAAAAGGAAAAAAAAACATTTTGACGTTAACGTCCTGGTTGTGCTCTCGCACGGGGTCTGCCTTAACCATGATCCAGGATTAGGTAGATCTGCCATCTGACTTCCGGGATCCTGCTACCAGGGTAACATGAATGTAAGCAGATTGTATTTAGTGCCTTCACGATGTTTTCGCTCACCCTAAGAGCATCAGTTAGCATGCAACTAACGTCCATAACTCAAAAAAAATCATTGATACATGGCAGCAGTGAATTCGAACCTGGTACCTCTCGCTTACGAGTCGGATATCTTAACCACTTGGCCACCGACGCTCCTTTTGTCCAAGCATTTCTTTTATTATTATTATTATCGGTTACGCTTCCATCCGAGACGAAGCGTCGAAAATTCAAACACACGATAAATGTAATCGCTTCAAGGTCACAGTAAATAATTGTCGCTTTCCAACCCTCGAGGATTATATAAACTCTTCTGAAAACACATTAGATATACTAGCAAAACTTTTATTGGGGGCGAGTCCTACGCTAACATTATTATAGGTTTGGGCCACTTAAGGCGTCCAGTTGTGGACCGGTCACGTTGTCAATGTTTCTCATCAAAACATGGCAACTAGTTTGACTAAAAGCCTTTTAGATAATATAGACATAAAGACAACCAAATATAGAAGACAACCAAATATAGAAATAGAGACACCTTCGAAGGAAAATACAGTTCGAATTTGAGTAAATTTGACTATAAATAAAATAAATAATCGTGGACAGATTCACACAGCGTCATCTAGCCCCAAACTAAGCAAAGCTTGTGCTATGGGTGCTAGATAACTGATATACTACTTAAATCCATTTCTTTGTAATTTATACTTATTATACATAGAACACCCAGACCCGTAACAGAAATTAAAATTCATCATTTTAATTTCTGTCCGGCCGGGAATCGAACCCGGGACCTCTTGCGTGGCAGACCACATGTTGACCACTGAGCCACTCAGGTCGTCGAACTTACTATAATTTATGAGTAGCCTACTTGTCAAGTCTAAAGCATATTTACAAACAATAGGTACTTGTCTAAGTTAAGTAGCGTTACTATGCGTTCTCACAGTGTTCGTCTGCTAAGTGGACGCACTGCGTTCAATACGCCTCTGTGGTTTGTAAGGCTACCGCTCTCCATACAAACGTAGTTTCATCATATTTTTAATATTACGCTATCAAAGACAATGCAATTTATAATAATCAAATAAATAATTTATTTTATTTGTATAGGTGATCTAGAAACCAATATCTATGCTTGTGGTTTTTAAATATATATTGTTTCAAAGTTACACGGGATTTAAAATTTGTATGAAAATAATCTTGCTTGTTATAGTTGCTTTCCAGTTTTGTTTGTAATTTATTTATTTACTAATTAAATAGCAATATAAAAAGTAGTAAGTAGAGTGGATGCCGAAGACCGGGCGAAGTGGAAAATAATGAGTAAGAAAGCGGACCCTGGCAGAGGCCGGGATAAGCGCTAGGTAAAACGCCTTGATGATAAAAAGTAGGAAGTAGTAAGACAAGAAAGGGCCCTGCCATCGTTAAAAATCATAGTAGCATTACACGTGAAGGATAATATCCGATCACAAAACCGAAATAAATAATATTAGGCCCATATATATAATATTCTCCGAAGTGCCTGCCAGAAACACAACGATCTTATTCATTTATATCGACTATATTGTCGTAAATATCTATACCTCGAGGCAGACCCAGGACTAGTCACGTATCAGTTTTATGTAGTTCCCGACGACCAAATGTATAAGCATAAAAACGGTCAAGTGCGAGGCTGGTGCAAATGAAGGATTCCGTATCGTTCTGCATAATATCCCTGAAAAAATATCCTTGTACTGTTTTTTATTTATTTATTTTGGAAACAAAGAGTCACAGTTCATATTATTTATGAATAATAATGAAACAATAGACCTAGAATACGAGGGTGGTCTGAAAAGTTTCCGACCTCAGCGTGCAGATGGCTGCACTCGTAAATAAAAGCTAGTGCACTTCGTTGTTCATCTGCTGACAGTTGCTCAAAAAAGTTTCAGCCATTTTGGACGCGCAGTTGTTATGTAACAGTCGTTTGAGTGAGTTGAAGTGAGTATTTTAGCGAAAATGGACAAAATCGAGTATCGAGCTGTCATTAAATATTTGTTTTTGAAAGGCAATACGCCTACGCAAATCAAAGATGAGTTGGATTCTGTGTATGGGGACTCTGCACCATCATTTAGCACAGTGAAATATTGGGCAGCTGAATTTAAACGTGCCCGCAAGAGCTTGGGAGACGATGAACATCCAGGACGTCCAAATACGGCAACTACCGACGAAAACATCGCCAAAGTTCACCAAATGCTGCTAGACAACCGCCGAATTAAAGTGAGAGAGATACTAAAGGTTATGAACATGTCAAAAGAACATGTTTGTCACATATTAAAGAAACATTTAGACATGAGAAAGCTATCCGCGCGTTGGGTGCCGCGTTTGCTCACGTTAGACCAAAAACGTGTTCGAATGAACATTTCCCACGCTCTGTTGGCGCAGTTCAGGCACAATAAATCCGAGTTTTGGCGCCGATTAATTACTGTAGATGAAACTTGGATACATCATTATACGCCTGAAACAAAAATACTGTCCAAACAGTGGACTGCAAAGGGGGAACCAGCTCCAAAAAAAGCAAAAACTGTTTTTTCGACTGGGAAAGTGATGGCGACTGTTTTTTGGGATAGTCGTAGAGTTATTTTAATGGATTATCTTCAAAAAGGAAAAACCACTACAGGAGCATACTACGCATAATTACTTGACAAGCTAAAGGCAGAACTTGCGGAAAAAAGGCCACATTTGCAGAAAAAGAAAATCCTGTTTCAAGACAACGCACCGTCTCACACATCAGCGGTTGCCATGGCGAAAATCCACGAATTACGGTTTGAACTGCTTGACCATCCGCCTTACTCACCAGATCTAGCCCCTAGCGACTTCTTTTTGTTTTTTTCACCCTGCGCTTACGGAACCCTAAGAATAAAACCGTATTTGTATACACAATAACATATAAATGGGATACATTCCGGTCGTTCGTGGACACCTTTGGGCCTTTATTGGGGAAGGTGTTATCAGGATGGTGCTTGAGGATTACCAAGTGGTGTTGTATTGGTTTAGGGCGGAAAGGTGGATTCAGCGAATAGTATAAATAAATAAATGAATAAATATGCTTGGCCAATTCACACAGCGCCATCTAGCCCCAAAGTAAGCAAAGCTTGTGTTATGGGTGCCAGATAACCGATAAACTATTAATATATTTTATCTACACTCATAGTGTAATGTTCCAATTACATATTCGAAAACAGTTGTTTAAGGATACACTTTTTTCACGCCAGTCTATAAAATTAAAAAAAAATGCTTTTCGATACAGCATTTTCCATACTATTTTCATTACAGCTGTATCGAAAAATAACTTTTTAATCATTATGCAACACTTTTCTTTTTTAAATTTTTGTCTGGCGGCGGGACACGGCGAAATGTAGGCTGAATACCTAAATGTCTTCAACAAATTCAAAATTTCCTGTTTATATTTGTGATCAGTTCATAGTCTGTGGTTGTGATTGTGTTAATTTGGAATTATTTTCCCGCTAAACAGAATATTTTTTCTAACTGTTGTAATTTGTGATTGTGAATGTTTTTTCTTGTTTAAAGCAAATAAATATATAAATGTGAAAGTAGTGAAGTGAAATTCCCGCCGCTTGATATCCTTGACGCGTAGATACAACAGAACTGACTCGCAGCTTACTTCTAGCAAAGTTGAAAAAATTATAGGTACAAAATTTTTAACATGAAAATATGAGTGTAGATAAAGTAGTGTATGCAACTGCATATAATTAGGTATTAAAACACTCGTGTCAAACTATTATCATACTCGGCTACGCCTCGTATGATAAACAGACACTCATGTTTTAATACCCCCTTTTATATGACAGTTGCATAAAGTACTATTTAAATACATACTTATTGTTACATAGTATAAAACAAAGTCGATTCCCGCCGTCTGTCCCTATCTATCTACGTACGCTTAGATCCATTAAACTATTAAATGGATTTTAATGTGGTTTTCAATAATAGATAGAGTGATTCAAGAGGGAGGTTTCTAAGTATGAAAAAAAGTATAGGTAGGGGTAAAGTAGGTGTACGCGAACTAAGTCGAGTCGGGTCCACAAGTTTTTTTTATAAAATGAAATAAATATCCATCTAACAAATCTTCCAAAAATACACTACTGATCAGTAATATCGTTTTCACCTTAAAAGTTCCCTTTCGAAACGGTCACCCATCCACTTCCCTTGCTTAACTTCTGTTATCGGTCAAACACCACTAGACACGCCGCATTACGACACGCCTTGATTATCATGTTACGGTGTACAAGGAATGCGTTAGTGCTATCTCGAGTGGAATCGCATTCAGGCTCTAACGAAGCGGGAAACAATGGAAATGCTAATTTTGGTAGGTGGCTAGATAAGATCGGTTTAGGAGAACGACGGAAAAATACATTTCAATAAATTATTTTGCAAGTTTCTGGGCGTTGACCGCCATCTTAAGTTGCGGCCGAAGATGGAGTGTGCCTGTATACTATAAGAATACATTACCAGTTTGAGAAAAATTTCCTTTGCCACTTCAGCAACATTCACGACACTTGGTGCATCTTTAGCCAACATCTGTTTGCTAAAAGAACGGAGAATTCGCTGTCCGTTATGCCCAAAGAAATCGTCCTTTACCCACAGGGTGTTTTTAATACAATTAATAAAAATTTAATTCATGAATGCTATAAAAACCATTTCACAACTGCACAGTAGTGCAAAGGAATGATTCTTAAGGTGGTCATGTATTTATGCTCTTGCATTGTACAGAAACTTCGAAAGAAAAAAGTAATTGAGTACATTTACATGCGACTTCGTCTGCATAAAATTTGGTTCTTACGGTCGGACCCATTACCGAGGATACCACATTGTGTTTTCAAGTTCAATTAATCTTGAACTAATTACTTTTATACCACTAAGGTGGCAAACAAGCTTACGGCCTGTATGATGGTAAGCAGTCACCGCAGTCTATGGTTTGCGGTACCAAGGGCATCACCCACGCGTTGCCGACCCCGTAAAAACCTTTATCTTAATAAAAATTATTTTATTATTTACAAACGGGTTTCGCCATTTTTTCAATGTCTACGAAACGGCATTTCTATGGGTAAAGGCAAAAACCCAATGGAATAATTTTATACGGGCAAAGAAAATATAGTAATCATAGTAATTTTTTTATGTAAAATATTGTTTTCATTTTTGGTAAATTGTATCTATATATTTGTGTTTGGTTAAAATTAGGTTTAGTTAGTATGTAAATGTTAGAGTTTCTAATTATTAAATAAAAATTTCCCTAATCATATTAAAAACCAAAAATAAATATCCTCACTTAACTAAACGTGTACATAATATCAGCACTTAAACTAGAATATTTAGAAGAAACAACATTAACACATCTAGCTCCATTTAATCTAGAGTCACGGCTAAACTAGGTCTGAAACAGATCTCCATTTAGATACTAACTGTAGTTGTTAGTCGGCTTTAATGAATTAAACCGTTTGTGATACGGTTCACAGTGTAGGAGAGAGCGATTCTAAATCCCACTGCTGGGTATGGCCTTCACACGAGTTGGCTTCCCCAAAGGTCAATCACAACTACAAGCCCACTGAAATTTTTTATGTCAATTGGTTGACAAACAGACAAGCAGACCACCTGATGGAAAGTGGTATCTGCTGCCTATGGACCTCAGAAACACCAGGATTATCAATGCGTCGTCCACCTCTAAAAAACCGTGACTTATTACTTTGGCAAGACCTCATTCCGCCGGCCCCTTTCCACCATCGGGAAACGCGATCCAAGCGAACGCTTCATCTTATGACGTGGATCTTCCAGCTATCCGCACGAGCCGCTTTGGTTCATCCTTCATAATGCGTATGACTAAGGAATGGAACGCGTCGCCTGCGAGTGTGTTCCCTGATCATTTTATCAGGATATCTTAGACAGGCATTCTCCTTCTTCGGCCGCATTGTCACGTTCCACCAGGTGAGATGGCGGTTAAATGCCTTTGTAGTCCAATAAAAAATATATAAAATATTCTAGATTTCTAGATTCCCATGATTAAGATGTAAGTACTTCCACAGTCGAGTGGCACCAATCTGCTAAGCCCTACCTCTCATAACTAAATGTCAAATAAAATATTATTTAAACTATTTACCATTCTTTTGAGCGTCGGTGGCTAAGTTGTTACGGTATCCGACTCGTAAGCGAGAGGTACCGGTTTCGAATCCCACTGCGGCCATGTACCAATGACTCTTTTCTGAGTTATGTACATTAGTCGAATACTATCTGATGCTTTTACGGTGAGGGAAAACATTGTTATGAAACCTGCACATTTAAGCGACGGAATGTGTAACCATGATTCAATCTGGTCCGGTTCCCTTGGTAGCAGGGTCGGGCAGATGGTATACCAACATCTGCATATAAAATAGGCTTAGTTTCTCGTGTCTGTATTATTAAAAACCATATTTGCATATTAACCCATTCGATCAATATAAACAGAATTTTCTCTTACATATATAGCTTCATTGGATATGTTTAAAATAGTAATACTCCGCATAATATAAAAAGACAAGATCCAATGTTGGAGGAACCCAATGAAAAATGCAAAAGTTGGCGTATAAAGGCCACCTTGCACGGTACGACTTATAGCAAAGTCGTGGCCGTTAGTCGACGTACAAAATTCTTATCAAGTTGGGCGTAGGTTGTCCGACAGCCAAGACTCCCTGCCCGCGATGACGGTATTATAGGTTCTTACAATCATAGTGTAAAATATTTCAATTCAGGGGGAGCACGAATATTACTTACTGATTCAATTTACATTGTAAAAAAGTAGTCTAAATAATAAAGAGTGTCAATCTCATGCCCGAGAGGTCATTGACACTTGGGAGTAATCAGCTGATGAAGTTTGCACTCTAAGCCCCGCTTGCACCAAACTCTTAAACAAATCTAAGAATGACGTTTAAGGTTTTTTTTGTAGAAGTCTTTTGTTTAAGAATCAGCTTAAATGCGTTTAACAATTTGAAATGGATGTATTACGTTATTTTCTTTTAATAAAAATACCTTCTTGCGGATTTATTTCTAGCGGATTTAGCACTGTAGTCTTTATAATTGTAAGATCGTATGTAACCAATTTGAAAAAAAAATTTACGTCGTGTCGTTGTCGTGTCGTGCGTTGTGCTCTGAAGTCTATGCCATGTTTTTTATTCGGACATACGTCCACCAATTAGATCCCTAGCTCTTGTAGCGTCGGCAGAACAGTGAATTACCAAACGTTAAAGTATAGCAATATATAATTAAGGGTAGGCAGGGACTATCGAGTGTTACAAGACACCTTCTGTCTTGGAGGCGAACTAGCTAGGGTCTTCTCTAAACAAGAAAACGTCATAAAGCTATTGGACAGAGGCTTCTGGTGTTACTGTCCCGATTGTGCTCTCGCGCAAGGGTCCGGGATCCGTCTTAATCATGATTCATTACAGTGGAGCCACTGCTATCTGACCTCCGTGACAATGTTAACAGGAGAACCTGACCCGATTGAATCATGGTTACAGATTCAGTCGCCTGAATGTTTTCCCTTATCGTAAGAGTAACGGTCAGTGTGCAACTAATGTACATAACTCAGAAAAGAGTCATTGGTACATGGCGGCACTGGGTTTCGAACTCGGTACCTCGAGGTACGAGTCGGACCCCTTAACTAGGAAACCGACGCTGTGGCCATAGACTAGAGTTTAACCTAAAAAAAACTAATTTTACGCGCTTGAAGGCAAAGCACGCTTCTTTTGTCAACGCTCCCTTCCTGGAGAGGCTATCGAATACTATTAGTTTCCTCCGAAATGTAACGACAGAGACAGGATATCGATTTTCTCACTCTAATACGATACAGTAGCTGTGTAGCTCTAAATATTCGCTCCACCGGGCTATTTAAAAAAAAATTATACTACTCAGTGACAAACGAGCAGACAGGGCTGTGCAGCAGGTGGGCACCTGTTAGGAAACGGTAACTGTCGCCCATAACATCTACAATTTACGCATTTAGGTACAGATATTTCAACTCAGTTGTGCGCGCGGCCCTATGTGTGGGTAACCCAGACACGTCACAATGACGCCACGCCATTGGCACGCCAAGTGGTCGCGTCACTGCCATATAAATGAAAGCTGTATATTTACAAGCGCACGCACACATAGCGCCGGGCGCACAACTGAGTAGAACTATCTATAGAAGGGTTTTGTTAGGTACCCACAACTGAGTGACAAACTAATATCCGATGGCCTACCCGCAAGTAACACCCCAAGCCCACTGACCTCGGAACTAAATAGACTGAGGAAAAAAGAAATGTCCACCTTCAATACTGACAATTATTGAAGGTGGATTCGTAGCTAGGGGCAGGGGTCCGATTCTCTAAGACACATACACAACATATTAATTTTATTAAGCTATTGCATACTCCTAACACCCCCACTCCAACCGGGACAGCGGTGCGGCGTTGAAAGCCGTGCATCGTCTAACGTCGTTTCAGTTCGGCAGACTTCGGCACGGTGTTTGTGTGCGTGCGACTAGACGTATGCGTGTAGACTAGCTGCTAACTGCTCATAACTGATTCTATCTCTTTTAGACACAATGCTAGGTGAGACAGCGTGCTTTTTGGCCGCGTCCACGAGTGAGTTCGAGCCCGCGACTAGTTGAACCTTAGCGTGTATGTATATGGTTAATATCAAAGGAAAAAAAAATACTGCATAAATAAAATAAATAAATAATTATAATTGCATAAGTTGATAAAAAATGCTATGCAATAGCTTTACCGCAGCAGTCCCCGAGTGCCACACGTATTTTTTATTTTATTTTATTTGGATGTCTCACAGCTTTAATGGTAACGATGAAATGTAGGATGTTCTGTCGGATGAGAACAATATTTCAATAGAAATTTGCGCGTTGCTGGCAACCTGGCCACGATCTGTCACGTTTCATCGTTGCGCTCACGAATATTATCTTAGAGAATAACATTCATCATCATCATCATCATTCATCATTTTATTGAAAAGTCAATTTAGAGGAACGTCATTTTCGTGATTTTTAATAACAAATTAAGTTTTTATAAATGCTGGGCTGGGTGTTGCAAATATAAAAAGTATATTTAAAAAATATATTAGTAGTCTGTGGGAGAACGTGTATAGGAATTAAACAAAGAAATATGAATAATATAAAATAATAAATCTATGTATATTATTACCAATAACATAATAAATGGACAGCAACAGATGGAGAGGACATATTTTAGTAGTTTAAGCGATGTACTCAGATTTAGCAAAATACAGACAAGTTGACAATCATTAATTGTTATTTCTATAGAAATAACAAAATAGAACATAGAAATAATACGCGTTATACGGTTAAGCAAGATTACCTGAGGAAGACAGTTCAGAGCAATGGTGGTGCCGTGCCCGCAGTCGGACAACGTCTGACCTGTCGAGAGCGATGGCCGCCTTTTTATAGACTGCGGTGTACCCGCATGTGGTTTTTAATTTAAGAACCTTCATTTTATAAAAATGATGATAAATACAATAATAAGATTATCTCCCACAAGTTTATCAGATTTCTGGCACCCAAACACAAGTTTTGCTTACTTTGGGACTAGATGGCGCTGTGTGAAACGTCCAAGCATATTTATATTTACTAATTTACCTTTTAGACACAGCATAGGCACCTCTATCTTTTTGAAACAACCACGAAACTATTTAGGAGTTAGCAGTACAGTCAAAGTTTCGTTAAACCAGGGATTAAGTGTAATTCTTTTTTGGAACTCCGCCTGTTACTTCTGAAAGAACTTTTAATTAATTTTGTTTTATTAACTTCGAAGCTCTGTAGATTTGATGACTGGATGGTATTAAACGATTTATTTCGTAATTGCTTAAAGAATTGATTGTATCTCAATGCACGTATTTTAAAGCTTGCTTGGAACTTCTTCTCATTATTATTTAAATCGAGTTAGTTTAAGACATCAATTTTAAACTAACTCTGAATTTATTTTGCACTGTGTTTATTTTATTTTATTATCTTGAACTGTTTCTTGAAAGTCAACGTTCTGAATGATTTGATTTTATGAAAAAGATATTTTGTGAAGTTGTTTTAGCAAATTAATTTATCTAAAGTTAGCTGAGACATTGACAGTGCCCTGGGAAACAATGTGAGTGTGCGTTTGCTTGTGTAGGTGTCAGTTTCATTTTACTGCAGATGGTGTTAGTAACCTACGTAAGACAATGATTTTTCTTTTTTCTTTGTATTATTTTTAACTTTGTTTATGTGTCGTGTCTTGGTGTCTTGTGGCAATAAATGTTCTTAGTCTTACTCTTAAATGTGAAATTAATTTAGGTAAAGTGTATTTCTTTATTTTAGCCACTTCTGTCCCATTGCAGGGCAAAGGCCTTCCTATCCATCTGCCACGACTTACGGTCGGATGCTTTCCCCGGCCAATCCTTACAAAAGGTAAAGGCTAGATAAAAAAAAATGCGAATGTTTGAAGACGTTTTTAAGTCGTTCATGGTATTTGTTGTGATAGTGAATTTAGGAGCGCATACTAGGTAGTCTATCGGCATTTTCATGCGCTTCATCGGTCTTTTTCTTAACTAGTTTACGGACTACTAAACTTTATTCGCCCAGTATTCGGCGACGCATGCGCTTCACCGGTGCTGCCGATGCAAGGACACTACTCGTGTTCTAAACTATATTCAATGTGTCAAAGTATAGTTTAAAGGCTTAATGTTAGTGTTTAATGGACTGCGGGTACAAACTGTCAACATAGCAAGACTGTCCAAATGTATAATAATACTTGACACAGTGCCATTCGTCAGAATGTACTCATAACCAAATGAGCTATTGTTGGATTACACGCGCATCGTCAGACCAATTGCTAAAATTCTAGATATATCCCTACCATGCTTGTTGATAGCAAAAAAAACATACTTAGATCCGATAAGCTTATTATTTTTCTCTTACTGACATAAAGATTAAAATAAGTATATGCAATGTAAAATTTACTTTAAGTTAACATCAGTCAGGCCGTGATATTGTTTGTCACTTTAGTGGTATAAAAAAGTGTAAAATAAAAATAATACATAGGCTCTGAGGCGCTCAGATCGGGATACGCCTAAGCGCGCCTTTAGTTCCAACTTATAAGCTAGAACTTCCAATGGAATAGAAGGTTCCAATACACCCATCGAGTAAAGAAACCATCGTATTCGCCAGGTCACGACGTGACACGTCCGTCACGGCGTCACGTCGCCACGTCACGTACGAGTGACGGCTACGATTTAGAACTTGAAAGGGATTGTTTGTTGTTTAGGTTTGGGGCAGCCAGGCTTCGGGGGCTGTGTGAGGGCGTGACTAGACCATTTTCGAGTCGTGATACAAGATTTTTAGCTATATATTCATTATCATTATCATCCTAGCGGTCAATCCTGTTTCACCCAGCGCAGTAAATCACCTTCTTCTTGCCTGAAGATGAGTCGAAACCGGTTGCAATTTAATAAAAAATTGAATGATAAATTGTTTCCCCTTTATCATTTAATTAGTGTACAAAAGGTGATTTAATTCATAATTTAATGGAGTTCCATCACGAAGTTACAACACAAAGTGTTAAATATTTAACTTGGTATACCAATAATAATTAATGTCATTTTCGTTCTTTACAGGTACCAACTACTGTTTGAAATGATAAATTCATCGTATATGAGTAAGTCAATTCGGATGTTGAAAATACCAGTACGAGAAACAGTTCTCCACATTGTCAGGATTTGGCTGAAAATATAATTGGTGATGCTCAAAAAGGCCTATATTTATAAGGGTATGATTTCTGTGTAGCAGTTATTTTTTATTCGTTTCTCGTAGAAACAAGCTGTGTTTGTTTGCATATAAATTATAAAGGACAGGCTTTTTATAGAAACTAACAATACTTGTCTAAGTAAAACACCTTTATTATTTAAACAAGTATATCCACACTATCAAACTTAATACATGGATAGGCTGTGATCACTGCTTATCATCAGACAGAAAAGCTTATTTGCCACCTAAGTGGTATAAAACATTTATTACCCTGTTGTTAAATCAGTATTCAGAAATGGCAGAGTAGAATAGCACCAACCCCTTACACTCGTGGGTGTCGTACAAGGCGACTAATGTTTTCGAGGCATAAGATCTAGAGTCTCTATAAGCTGGAAAATGGGCAGCAGCGTTTTCCATTGTTATATTTATAACATTGCAATCTCCAACCCGCCTGCCAAGCGTGGATATTATGGCAGTAACCTCCCCTTTCTTTCGTGGGAGAGGCCTTAAGTCCTGCAGTGGACTCTTACGGGCTGTGAGGATGATGATGATTCAGAAATGTTACTTTGAGGCCTGTTTGTGAATGTTTCACAGTGTGCGCAAACGCACAGCGTTCCAACCGACAATACTTGAGTGGCGATCAGCACTATGCGTCCCTCAAAATGAACAAAGGGTTATGTCTAATTCAAATAATTTCCAAAACAAATTAAATAAGTAATTAAGCCTAGTAAAGGACAGACTTTACTTAGAGCCCTTCTAATTCTTTATTTTTACGCTTCGCCTCTCTAAATTACTCGAAATGATAAAATCTTATTAATTTAATCCTGGACTGAGTCTCTGAATAGACTAATTAAGACTTAGACAATATTATAGAATCACTGATTCCCTTTTTCGCAATTTAGCCTCGTGTTGGATTAGATAATTAGTTTGATCTAAATTAAGCCTAAAAGCTTTTTAAATAAGCCTCTTATTCTATAAAAAAAATGAAATCTTGAAGCGACCTGGAGCGGCTATTGAGGCATACGACTTTGAGGTAGGTCCGATCAAGGAGGCAGTTGAAACTAATAAATGTACAATGGATATATTTTTGAACATTGCGTTATCTCAATAAAAAATCATCATCTTGGCGTTAATGTCCCGGTTGTGCTATCGAGAAAGAGGGCCCGGGGTCCGCCTTGACCATGATCCAGGATTTGGCAGATCAGATAATTACAATAGATCTCCGTGACCCTGCTACCTGGAACCTGACCAGAGTGGATCATGGTTACACATTAATTCGTCTGAATGTGCAGGAATTCGGATTTCCTTCACGATGTTTTCCCTCACCGTAACGGTTAGCATTTAACTAATGCGCATAACGCAGAAAAGAGTCATCGGTACATGGCCGCAGACTGAATTCTATCCCGGTACATCTGGCTAACGAATCGGATACCTTATCCACTCGGCCAACGACGCTCCATCTCATAAAATAATAATAAATAGTAATAATACAGCGTCACGGGTTTCCAATCGGCTCCTGAGACTGTTCAGCCAGTCTCCAGGTCCCCAGCGGAAGACCCTAATATACCTCGCTTCGACGGCATAAGGACTAACCTAACGAGTGGTGAGCTCGTTGCGGTGCCTCCGATTTCTTCGCCCAATTCGTCTAGCCTTAAAGCACGAAGCGGTCACCCATCGAGCATTGCTTAAGCTTGGTTCTCGGTCTCGCCAGCACGCTGCCACAAGACCAGTACCGTTTAAAATAAACCCTAGACGAATTCAGTCCGCCAATTCCTCGCCAGCTCCCAGAACAATCACAGATCTCGCTCTTAAGCTAAGATATTTAAGGCTTTTATTCCAACTTGTCAATTAAAAGTTCAACAAACGGATCCTTAGTTAAATTGACCGCTTAATCCTCTGATATCGGCTCAAATAATTAGCTTGGAAAGTGTGGTTGGAGAAGGAATTTGAATGGCTCTCGGAACAATAGCGACAGGGAATCGGATTTACTACCTTTCATTCATAAGCCAGCAAGTTATTCTAAAGTGGATATTTTGCGAAGAACAGCTGGTGGCGTTTCACCTATGAACAAGGAATATGATCACCTGAGTGGTTCAGTTGGTGTGGCCAGTCTACCACGCAGAGGTTCCGCGTTCGATTCTCGGCTGGACAGAAATTGAAAACATGAATTTAATTTCTGGTAAGGGTCTGGGTGATTTGTAGATAATAAGTATGTATTTAAATGTATATAAGTAGTTTACCAGTTATCTAGCACTCATAACACAAGCTTTGCTTGTTTTGGGGCTAGGTGGCGCTGTTTGGATTTGTCGAAGCATATTTATTTGTAATAATTTATTATAATAATACTTGTCTAAGTAATAATAGAGTTATTATGCGAAAAAAGACGCCAGAGCGTTGGTGGCCGCGCGAAAGTAAATCCGGGATATTGATGTCAAGGTGATGATGATGATACCATTCATAGTCACTTTTATTTTATTTACAACGTCTTCGTACTGCTGCTAACCATTTAACAATTAATTATTATCACAGGTATCACCTTTGATATATATAAAAAAAAATTGTGTTCGTATAATATTTGCTTCTTATGTGTTCGAAAAGGAAGCACGCGGCGCGGCACCGTGCACTGTTAATTCGGGCGGTAAGTCACTGTCAAAGTGACAGTGACAGACAGACAGTCCAATCCAAGGACCAATAACGTCTGGAACGCACACCGGCTCAATGTTGCCATTGCCCGCAGCTCCATTTTTCTAAATGTATTTTGTAAAACATAATTTTGTATTTTATGACGTTCATAAGAGTTTTGTAAACCTAAACTGAATAAAAATTATTTGACATTGACTTTGAGTTTGGCTACACTTCCATAATAATCGTGGTAACCGTCTGAACACTCAAAACAATCTTGTATATGTCGCAGATTTGTAATGAAATCGAGGTTTTGATCAAAAATATAGGATTTTGACAAAGAACTCGAAGAAGTCGAAATTCTTACTTAATCTAGTTATTTTAATCAAAAGCCCAGACTAGATTTGTTTTGTGTTAAAAATCAATATCTAAATCCTGGACTGATTTAGATTTATGATAACAATAGTTAGTAGATTTACACACTGCTTACAAAATATGCTGGAACACGGTTCGAGAGAGAGAGAGTTTCATAGCCAAATGCTTCGAATCAGGGGTACAAAAAAGAGGGTTATTAAAAACAACTGGATTTTCTCAGTTTTACAATAAGATCAAGTACCTAATAACTTTGTCGTCATTCCTGATCAAATGCCTAAGTTTTTTATCAAAAACCATATACAAGATCCTCGTGATATCAAATATCAAGTTCCCAGTTCCGAGAACACTTCTAATTGCTGGCGTGTTCCTTGGTAGTGACGTCAATATATCGAAGCATAATGTCGACAGTCTTATTTTAATAATAATAATAACAATGAATATGCTTTTACAATATAGGTTGAAAGAAAAAATCCCGTTGTGGGATAAGCTCGCCTTTGCATTGTAAACTGTATTTTTATTTCCTGTAATGTTATAAATTGATGCAATAAAGAGATTACATACATACATACATACATAGGCTTTACGACTTTCGTGGTTATACAGAACAAACCCGATAATATGTGTAGTGAAAGTGTATGTATGTATGTATGTATAAAAGTGTATGCTTTTACAAATCCACACATCGCCATCTGGCCCCAAAGTAAGCCAAGCTTGTGTTATTGGTTCCAGAAACCTGATAAACTTCTTTTATAATACTTATTACACCCAGACCCATATCATAAAATAAAAATCCATCATTTTCATTTCTGCTCGGCTGGGAATCGAACCCTCTGCGTGGCGACCGGCATATTACCCATCTGAACCACTGAGGTTGTCGAATACAATACTATAGTACTGTTGTAGCCCGCCGGAAATATTTCGCATCAAATACTAGAAAGAGTTGAACTCTGTCAATAAATCATCATCTGATAATCAAATTACTTACTGAACACTACAGAGTCCACTTCAGCGGCTTGATCAAGACCTAATTACTAAGTAGGCACTAATATCTGTGAACCACCATCTCATATGCCCAAGCCAACCTCACCTGCCCGCGGTCGCCCTGCTGATAAACGAACGAGGCTCTGGCGAACCGGCCTTTCCCTAATAAATAATAAAAAAAAATAATCATCTTGGCTTTAATGTCCCGGTTGTGCTCTCAAGAACGAGGGCCCGGGGTCCGCCTTGACCATGATCCAGGATTTGGCAGGTCAAGTAATTACAGTGGAGCGACTGCCATCTGACCTCCATGGGGTGCTACCAGGGGCTTTTCCCTAACAAATAATAATAAATATAAATAATAGTCTTTATTACGGATGTCACAGATCCATACATAATATTTTTATTTATTTAATTTAAATTATTTTATTAGCATTATTTGCTTAATTTCTGTCATGTAAATATTTCTTTTAATAAATCACCAGATCCATACCACACCGCACCGGTAGTCACCGCACGTAATAAGCCAACATACCGCATTTTTATTTCAAAACGAAAAGGTCTACAAGAAATGAACACCATACTAGGGCGTCGCCTTTGACGCGCAGGCATATCGCCCTACATCTGCGATAAGTGGGTTAGGGCTACTCTGTCACGCGTGGGCAGCGTTAAAACATTTGTGCCTGGTAGCAAACTCCGCTGGTAGGGAAGATATCGTGATGAAACCTGCACATTCAAGCGACTGAATGTGTAACCATGATCCAATCTGGTCAGGTTTCCCGGGTAGCAGGGTCATGGAGGTCAGATGGCAGTCGCTTCACTGTAATTACCTGATCTGCCAAATCCTGGATCATGGTCAAGGTGAACCCTGAGTCCTCATGCGTGAGAGCACAACCAGGACATTAACACCAAGATGAAGAGGAAGCTTCACTGTGCCACCCTGAACATTGGTTCTCTGACTGGACCTACATCGCTCTGCGTCAAAAATGCGTGATACGACAATGGCCCTTATTCTAAAGCAACACATTCCAGTTTGGTCTGTTAGTGTAAATGGACAAAAGACAATCCGGTCACCTGCCCTTATTCTACTGCAATTAACTTCGTAGCTGATTCGTAGACAGGTCTACGCAAATTCGTAGACACTCTATGAAAGGCTACGCGGTAAGACATTGGGAGTTGTCATGCGCCTTTAGACCGCATACAGACATACACGATTTGATTTATCACAAATGTTTACACAATTTTGTATTCTATACCAATGACAGAAAGCTTATGTTGTTATTTCATTTGGAAGGTTTATAAATACATACCTCACGCCTATGTCCCACAGGTGGGGTAGGCAGAGACTATGGACCGCCACTTTGCTCTGTCCTGACACAACTCCCTAGCCTCGCATATATCCACAACTCTTTTCAAATATGCAGATTATATACATGCTACGATATGCCGTGTGGTGTCTGGCAGAGTACAAAAGCACCAATCCCTTACACTCGTGGGTGTCGTGCAAGGCGACTAATGTTTTCGAGGCAAAAGATCTAGAGACTCCGTAGGCTGGAAACTGGGCAGCAGCTTTTCCATTATTATATTTTATGACATTGCGATCTCTAACCCGCCTGCCAAGCGTGAAGATTATGGCAATAACCTCCCCTTTCTTTCGTGGGAGAGGCCTTAAGTCCTGCAGTGGACTCTTACGGGCTGTGAGGATGATGATGATTCAGAAATGTTACTTTGAGGCCTCACAGTGTGCGCAAACGCACAGCGTTCCAACCGACAATACTTGAGCGGCGATCAGCACTATGCGTCCCTCAAAATGAACAAAGGGTTGATGTCTAATTCAAATAAGTTCCAACACAAATTAAATAAGTAATTAAGCCTAGTAAAGGACAGACTTTACTCAGAGCCTCTCTAAATTACTCGAAATTATAAAATCTTATTAATTTAATCCTGGACTGAGTCTCTGAATAGACTAATTAAGACTTAGACAATATTATAGAATCACTGATTCCCTTTTTCGCAATTTAGCCTCGTGTTGGATTAGATAATTAGTTTGATCTAAATTAAGCCTAAAAGCTTTTTAAATAAGCCTCTTATTCTATAAAAAAAATGAAATCTTGAAGCGACCTGGAGCGGCTATTGAGGCATACGACTTTGAGGTAGGTCCGATCAAGGAGGCAGTTGAAACTAATAAATGTACAATGGATATACTTTTGAACATTGCGTTATCTCAATAAAAAATCATCATCTTGGCGTTAATGTCCCGGTTGTGCTATCGAGAAAGAAGGCCCGGGGTCCGCCTTGACCATGATCCAGGATTTAGCAGATTAGGTAATTACAGTAGACCTCCGTGACCCTGCTACCTGGAACCTGACCAGAGTAGATCATGGTTACACATTCATTCGTCTAAATGTGCAGGAATTCGGATTTCCTTCACGATGTTTTCCCTCACCGTAACAGCATCGGTTAGCATTTAACTAATGCGCATACCGCAGAAAAGAGTCATTGGTACATGGCCGCAGACGGAATTCCATCCCGGTACATCTGGCTAACGAATCGGATACATTATCCACTCGGCCGACGACGCTCCATCTCATAAAAGAATAATAAATAGTAATAATACAGCGTCACGGGTTTCCAATCTTCTCCTGAGACTGTTCAGCCAGTCTCCAGGTCCCCAGCGGAAGACCTTAATATACCTCGCTTCGACGGCATAAGGAGGCACACCTAAGGAGTGGTGAGCTCGTTGCGGTGCCTCCGATTTCTTCGCCCAATTCGTCTAGCCTCAAAGCACGAAGCGGTCACCCATCGAGCATTGCTTAAGCTTGGTTCTCGGTCTCGCCAGCACGCTGCCACAAGACCAGTACCGTTTAAAATAAACCCAAGACGAATTCAGTCCGCCAATTCCTCGCCAGCTCCCAGAACAATCACAGATCTCGCTCTTAAGCTAAGATATTTAAGGCTTTTATTCCAACTTGTCAATTAAAAGTTCAACAAACGGATCCTTAGTTAAATTGACCGCTTAATCCTCTGATATCGGCTCAAATAATTAGCTTGGAAAGTGTGGTTGGAGAAGGAATTTGAATGGCTCTCGGAACAATAGCGACAGGGAATCGGATTTACTACCTTTCATTCATAAGCCAGCAAGTTATTTTAAAGTGGATATTTTGCGAAGAACAGCTATGAACAAGGAATATGATCACCTGAGTGGTTCAGTTGGTGTGGCCAGTCTACCACGCAGAGGTTCCGCGTTCGATTCTCGGCTGGACAGAAATTGAAAACATGAATTTAATTTCTGGTAAGGGTCTGGGTGGTTTGTGGATAATAAGTATGTATTTAAATGTATATAAGTAGTTTACCAGTTATCTAGCACTCATAACACAAGCTTTGCTTGTTTTGGGGCTAGGTGGCGCTGTTTGGATTTGTCGAAGCATATTTATTTGTAATAATTTATTATAATAATACTTGTCTAAGTAATAATAGAGTTATTATGCGAAAAAAGACGCCAGAGCGTCGGTGGCCGCGCGAAAGTAAATCCGGGATATTGATGTCAAGGTGATGATGATGATTCCATTCATAGTCACTTTTATTTTATTTACAACGTCTTCGTACTGCTGCTAACCATTTAACAATTAATTATTATCACAGGTATCACCTTTGATATATATAAAAAAAAATTGTGTTCGTATAATATTTGCTTCTTATGTGTTCGAAAGGGAAGCACGCGGCGCGGCACCGTGCACTGTTAATTCGGGCGGTAAGTCACTGTCACTTTGACAGTGACAGACAGACAGTCCAATCCAAGGACCAATAACGTCTGGAACGCACACCGGCTCAAAGTTGCCATGGCCCGCAGCCCCATTTTTCTAAATGTATTTTGTAAAACATAATTTTGTATTTTATAACGTTCATAAGAGTTTTGTAAACCTAAACTGAATAAAAATTATTTGACTTTGACTTTGAGTTTGGCTACACTTCCATAATAATCGTGGTAACCGTCTAAACACTCAAAACAATCTTGTATATGTCGCAGATTTGTAATGAAATCGGGGTTCTGATCAAAAACATAGGATTTTGACAAAGAACTCGAAGAAGTCGAAATTCTTACTTAATCTAGTTATTTTAATCAAAAGCCCAGACTGGATTCGTTTTGTGTTAAAAATCAATATCCAAATCCTGGACTGATTTAGATTTATGATAATAATAGTTAGTAGATTTACACACTGCTTACAAAATATGCTGGAACACGGTTCGAGAGAGAGAGAGCTTCATAGCCAAATGCTTCGAATCAGGGGTACAAAAAAGAGGGTTATTAAAAACAACTGGATTTTCTCAGGTGTACAATAAGATCAAGTACCTAATATCTTTGTCATCATTCTTGATCAAATGCCTAAGTTTTTGATCAAAATCCCGATTCCATCATAAACCTGCGACATATACAAGATCCTCGTCATATCAAATATCAACTTCCCAGTTCCGAGAACACTTCTAATTGCTGGCGTGTACCTTGGTAGTGACGTCAATATATCGAAGCATAATGTCGACAGTCTTATTTTAATAATAATAATAACAATGAATATGCTTTTACAATATACATACATACATACATACATACACTTTCACTACACATATTATCGAGTTTGTTGTGTATAACCACGAAAATCGTAAAACCTATGTATGTATGTATGTATGTAATATCTTTATTGCATCAATTTATAACATTACTGGAAATAAAAATACAGTTTACAATGCAAACCTATATTGTATTAGCATAAAAAAAAAAATTATCATCTTGGCGTTAATGTCCCGGTTGTGCTCTTGAGAACGAGGGCCCGGGGTCCGCCTTGACCATGATCCAGGATTTGGCAGGTCAAGTAATTACAGTGGAGCGACTGCCATCTGACCTCCATGACCCTGCTACCAGGGGAACCTGACCAGATTGGATCATGTTACACATCCAGTCGCCTGAATGTGCAGGTTTCATCAAGATGTTTTCCCTCACCGTAAGAGCATCGGTTAGTATTCAACTAATGTACATAACTCAGAAAACAGTCATTGATACATGGCCGGAGTCGGATTCGAACCCGGGACCTCTGGCTTACGAGGCGGATCTGTAACCGCTCGGCCACCGACGCTCCTAATAAATAATAATAAATAAAAATAAATGTCTTTATTACGGATGTCACAGATACATACATAATATTATTATTTATTTAATTCAAATTATTTTATTAGCATTATTTGCTTCATTTCTGTCATGTAAATATTTCTTTTAATAAATCACCAGATCCATACGACACCGCACCGGTAGTCACCGCACGTAATAAGCCAACATACCGCATTTTTATTTCAAAATGAAAAGGTCTACAAGAAATGAACACCATACTAGGGCGTCGCCGTTGAACGACGCGCAGGCATATCGCCCTACATCTGCGATAAGTGGGTTAGGGCTACTCTGTCACGCGTGGGCAGGGTTAAAGAATTTGTGCCTAGTAGTAGCAAACTCCGCTGGTAGGAAAGATATCGTGATGAAACCTGCACATTCAAGCGACTGAATGTGTAACCATGATCCAATCTAGTCAGATTTCCCGGGTAGCAGGGTCATGGAGGTCAGATGGCAGTCGCTCCACTGTAATTTCCTGGTCTGCCAAATCCTGGATCATGGTCAAGGTGGACCCTGAGTCCTCATGCGTGAGAGCACAACCAGGACATTAACACCAAGATGAAGAGGAAGCTTCGCTTTGCCACCCTGAACATTGGTTCTCTGACTGGACCTACATCGCTCTGCGTCAAAAATGCGTGATACGACAATGGCCCTTATTCTAAAGCAACGCATTCCAGTTTGGTCTGTTAGTGTAAATAGACAAAAGACAAACCGGTCACCTGCCCTTATTCTACTGCAATTAACTTCGTAGCTGATTCGTAGACAGGTCTACGCAAGTTCGTAGACACTATGAAAGGCTACGCGGTAAGACATTGGGAGTTGTCATGCGAGTTAGACCGCATACAGACATACACGATTTGATTTACCCCAAATGTTTACACAATTTTGTATTCTATACCAATGACAGAAAGCTTATGTTGTTATTTCATTTGGAAGGTTTATAAATACATACTAAAGCTCACGCCTGTGTCCCACAGGTGGGGTAGGCAGAGACTATGGACCGCCACTTTGCTCTGTCCTAACACAACTCCCTAGCCTCGCATATATCCACAACTCTTTTCAAATATGCAGATTATATACATGCTACTATGGGCCGTGTGGTGTCTGGCAGAGTACAAAAGCACCAACCCCTTACACTCGTGGGTGTCGTGCAAGGCGACTAATGTTTTGGAGGCAAAAGATCTAGAGTCTCCGTAGGCTGGAAACTGGGCAGCAGCGTTTTCCATTATTATATTTTATGACATTGCGATCTCTAACCCGCCTGCCAAGCGTGAAGATTATGACAATAACCTTCACTTTCGTGGGAGAGGCCCTAAGTCCTGCAGTGGACTGTTATGGGCTGTGATGATGATGTTGAAGTCAACAAAATACAAGAAAACCCGTGCGAAACCGGAGCGGGTCACTAGTATAAAATGAATTCAAAATTGATAGTCGAAACAATCAAATATAGTATTAAAGACCATACCGGTACTATGACGTCACACTCCAGGAATAAACCCAATCAGCCAACAAAGCAAGTGAAACTTGCTCCAAAAACTCCTGTATCAAAGTGAACGTGTCATTAATCTACTGCCGTGTCGGCGAAATTACGCACCCTGTATACTGAGTTGTAATCATGAATACTCAATGGGGTACGTGACTTTCAAACACGCTGTATAAACGCTGGCGGTCCAAGCCATTTTCCGCCTTAAAGCTTCACCGTTAGAGTCCACTCAGAGTGAAGGAGATAACTTTGTTTTCAGTTAAGAAGTTCTTGTGTGCGAAATGCGCCAACCTAAATTGATCTTTATGCTGACGGGCTAAGGTAGACTTTGGAGGGTCAACTTTGTTCTGATTGTAGACAAATTTGACAACGACATTGAGGTGTTTAAATTTAAATCTTAGGGCTATCGAAATAGAATTCATTGCTGAAGTTGTTTCGGGACTATAAGTTTTGTGCAACTTTCACGGTAAATTGTCAAAACAACCTTATATTTTAATTTAGTGTAGAGACTCTCGAGTTTAATTACTATATTTACAGCGAAAGTGGTAATCAAATGTTTCACCAATTTCTTTTGTTTGTTCAAATAAAATAACACCTTAGTTCAACCTTAAGAATGCTTACGGCCAAGGAATGGAACGCGTTACCTGCGAGTGTGTTCCCTGATTATTATAATCTAAACGCCTTCAAGGCTAGAGTGAATAGGCTGTTCCTAGACAGGCATGCTCCATCATCGGCCGCATCGTCACTTACCAACAGGTGTGGTGGCGGTCAAATGCCTGGCTAGTCCAATTATAAATATAAAAAAGAATTATCGTAAAGTATCTGGTCGATTGCGAATTTAATTCTGGCCTTTTGCATATCTAGTTTTGTGCGTATCTAGCCTTTTAAGGGTCTGATATATTGCGTATTTAAAAAACGGTCATTTGCGTGTATGGGGCGTCAGTTATCATTGCTTCAGTACAATTTCCCTATTGGCGGCATATTAGTTTCTTTTTACGCCACATTCAGTATAATTGCGTCAAAAATGGGACGGCAGCGTTTTTTGAGTTCACACTACATCGGAATCGTACAAGCGAGAAACGTTCTTTCGAACATTTGCGTGCTGACCAACAGAGGGTCTACGTAGGGTGATCAGTCTTTTATTTGATTTATGACTCTCTCCTCTTAAAAGGTATGTTTTCTTTCCTCATTGATCATACACAACGTCCCATAATTAGTAAGCGAGGTACGTAAATTTAACCACAAACAAAAATCCATTGCATTGTTAAGTTAAAAAGACCAATGCCCCTCTCCTCTTAAAGACTTTTTCTTTCCTCATTGATCATTCATACATACATAACGTCCCCCAATGATTAAGATGAACGCAAAACCACAAATCATGCACAGAACCCATCTTCCCGCTTTCCCAGTATCCGGGATCCGGGATCCGGGATCCCAAGTGACGGGAACAACGCATTCCCGCGATTCCCGGGAACACCGGGGATAAATCACGCGATCGGGCCTCTGTCGCCTTAGAGGGTGGGTGGGAAAAAAATTATACCCCCATTTCGGCGCATAACGAGAAAACGGTAGCGGTTGTGTGGAAGGTATGGGCGGAGGCGGATCGTGGTTCTTACGCTATTTTATGTTAATTAACTCCTTAATTTTTACAATAGATGTAACCTAATAAGTAAGAAGTTTCTGTGAATATCCGCTCATGGCTGAAAACAAAAACCAAAATTCTAAATTGAGCAATTACTGTCTCCTGCAATAGAATGGAATAGAAAACATTTATTTATTCACAATAACACCACAAACACATTACATAATGGCTTAGAAAGGGTTCGAATCACTGACCTCCAACAATACAGGTCATCCTAGTATAGGAGTCAGGAAATCCGCCCTAACATGAACACAACTGCATTGTATTTTAATATATAACTTGAGATTTGTCTAAAGTTAAAGATTGTTATAATAGTACCACTATACTCTGTATGGTTGTAATTTTGGCAAATAAATTATTATTGTGACGCACAGTACCGCCGACGGTCACTAGATGGCGCTGACCCAATTCTACATCGCGCTATCGAATGGGCGCCCGCGTTTCCATATATAGTTCGCGGCTACGTTCGAGGTTTGAGATTCGATCGACCACCCTAGTGTTCTTGCTACTAAGAGCAGCTCCTATCTAGTATTTAGTACCCAGTGGTTTGTGTAAACTCTGTCGGGCGGACGGATTCCCGGACCCCGATTGTTTGTAAAATATACACCGTTCAACATCTGGCTGTTTCTTACTGCGTCGCCCTGCATTCCCCTCTTACATTATTTATTTATTATTAATAACTTTTTAATTGTGCTCGGAGTCTTATTGCGCGATCAAATCAGGAGTGAGGAGATCCGCAAGTGAATTAAGGTCACCTACATAGCCCGAAGGAGTGCCAAGCTTAAATGCACACAAACACACACACAAACACACACACACATACAGAGAAAGAATCTTATATTATATTTTAGAGAGAGAAGTTTATATTTTAATTTTGATAGTAGTTTTTTTTTCTATTAGTATTTTATATGGTGTTTACAGGCTATATTAATTACCAAAATTATAAATTGCAGTTTTGTAATTGGCATTACAACTTAATAATGTAATATTTTTTAATTATATTTTATATGCTGTAAAATTGTGAAATAAATAAATAAATAAATGGCAGTGGGCATCGAACATAGCTCGCAGGATAGATGGCCGATGGGGCAGGAAAGTTCTCGAGTGGCGACCTCGAATCGGAAGGACTGCCACAACCACTATGTGGACCAACGATCTGGCAAAGATCGCAGGTACCAGCTGGATGCGAAAGGTACAGGACCGGTCTTTGTGGAGATCTCTGGGGGAGTCCTACTCCCCAGGGAAAACACCCATTTAATTAATTAATTACATAACCTTAGTGTGCATGGGAGAAAGTTACTTTGGAACATTAACTTCAAAACTTTAAGTGTGTTATCATATTATGCGCTCACACCATGCAGTTACTATTCCCTGATATACCAATTTCTTTGGTCCAAATTTTCCTTCCAGAGATTTCCAAGAACCAAAACCGCTCTCCCGTACACCTTGGGCCCCTCCGCGGTATGTAAATCCGCCCTTAATATCGGCTAGCTATGAGTTATGGCCGGTTAGCGCCTTGCTGGATGGCTAATAAGGCCTAAGAGAGGCCTAAGAGAGTATATACCGCCAATCAGTCACTTGTAACTTTGGGTTTTTTTTTCTTCTTTGAGGTAGAATTAATACATATTTTTACAGTATTTTATGGTAGAGGGAGGCAGATAAGTAGGCCGACGTTTGAGAAACGGTTCTGGTTCGATTCCCGGCTGACTGAAATAGAAATGATTAATTTTTAATTCTAAAATTGTGTTTTTATAAAAAAGTGTATTTATAAAACAGCTATATGAGTAGTTTGCCAGTTTTCTGGCACCCAAAACACAAGCTTCGCTTACATTGGGGCTAGATGGCGCTGTGTGCATTGGTTAAGCATTTTTTTTTCATTGATTACTGACAACCTGCTCCAGCTTCGCATGTATACCAAACTTCAAAGGATAACCCACTGGGCTGATCTAAAGATTGCTTGAAAATTTCATCAAAATCGGTATAGCAAATGGCTTAGCAAAATATTTTTTTTTTTTTTTTTTTTATAGAAGCCAGGCATTTGACCGCCAAATTAAACTTGCAGGCCTTTGCGATAGTTACATTATAGATATGTCATTGCCTACCTTTCCAGTACTAAATCCGCTCACCTATCCGCTTCTCGCTTCCTCTTACCGCACACAGCACTCGAGAGACAGAGACACGGCATAAATCAGTGCTTCAGGCCGTCCTACGCGGTATGTAAATCCGGGCCGCCTTAATATCGGCGCTCTATGAGTTATGGCCGGTTAGCGGTTGGCTGGAAGAGGCATGAAAGAGGCCTAAGACGCGTTTTAAACAAAAATTGTAAAAAAGTACTTATTGTTGGGGTTTTACAGTTGTTTTCAGATATACTAAGTTTTATTAAGAATTGTAGCTTAGCCGATCTTGGACAAATTCTTAGAGCTTTTAAGCCGAAGGGCTTAGTCTTCGGCCGATGGGCTTAGTCTTCGGCCAAAGGGCTTTGTCTTCGGCCGAAGGTTGCTGCGATAGCTGAATAACTGGCTTCGTTCAAAAGTTTTTTTTTTTATTTTTTTTTTATTAGGGATAACAGTTGACCTTTGATCGGCCACTAGCATTCACAAACAATATCTTGTATATCTACTCGTAGTGTTACTATGCGTTCTCAAAGTGATCGCACTGCATTCAATACGGATCTGTTATTGGTTCATTTCGTTCATTTCGACGGGTGTATAGTGCTGATCGCAAATCAAGTTTTGTCAGTTGGGATCCAGGCATTCGCGGGCACTGTGAAACCTCATAGTATTTAGGCTCGGAATCACTCTGTTCTACTAATATGAAAGTTTGTAAGGATGATTGTTTGAATGTTTGTTATTCCTTCAAGCGATAACTGCTGAACGGATTTTGATGAAATTTGTCTGTATTTTACATAATTCACCTAGATGCATTAAATATTGGTACTAAAATCACCTAATTCATCTGTATTATTCACCTGATGCAGCACTTATAGTTCACTTTATTCACCGTTATTGACTTATTTCTAAATACGACCACCGCCATTTTCTAAAATAGATGTGTTAAAAGCAGCAATGTAGCTTATAGCCCAGAATAGCACATAAGCTACAATGTATCACGAAAGTCAATGTGGTTCCCGCGGGAACGGAACGTGTATGGAAAGCTTTTTTTTTTTTTTTTTATTACCGAATTTTTCGCGGACGAAGTCGCGGGAAAAAGCAAGTACTTACTAAATTGGTAATAAAGATCCACCAGAATCTGTCGGTACATTTTCGTCTGTCGGTACAGACGGTACTGTGATATATTAGAGATATTGCTAGATGGGTGGTAAATAACATCACGGTAGATCACTGACCGTTCTAGATCACGCTAGATCACCTGTCAGACTCTTGGTCACAACACCCGTTCAGGTGGGTAATTACCCTTTTCCACCTTATGCATCTTCGCTTGCCAACATTGGCGGCTACCTTATCCTTCCACCGCCAAATATTAATGACTACCAAGAAAATTGCCAAACTTTTTCCAATTCTTCGTCCAATACTTCCCTACCAGCCCTACAAATCCTCAAGTTTGAGAGTATGTCGATTTGTAGCTCAGCATTGATTTATACCACGGCTCCGGCAACGAAAGTCACCAGAGTCATTTTTCGCGCCAATTCCCGCGGCCATTTTGATAAATCCGTCGACGAGAAAAACGTAAGTGGTGATATTATTTACCGGCCAGTTTGAAGGTTTAGGAATAGCAAGTTGTTTATTGTTTTGGGAAATGAGATGAAGTGCTTTTTTAAAAGCTTTTATTTAAATTGCAATCATCATCACAGCCCATATCAGTCCACTGCAGGACTTAGGGCCTCTCCCACGAAAGGGGAGGGTATTGCCATTATCGCCACGCTTGGCAGGTGGGTTGGAGATTGCAATGTTATAAATATAACAATGGAAAACGCTGCTGCCCATTTTCCAGCTTATAGAGACTCTAGATCTTATGCCTCGAAAACATTAGTCGCCTTGTACGACACCCACGAGTGTAAGGGTTAGTGCTATTCTACTCTGCCGGACACCACACGGCTAAATTGCAATGTTTGTATGTAACTATGTACTTTCGGGGCAAATCTTGCAAGCCTAATTTGACCTTCCCGGTGTTCAATTGAGTTAAAATTGCGTTTACGTATGTAACTTGGATGACAATACATTAATATGGTTCCATGGAGATGGTCTGATTATGATGACGGGAGGTAGCCTTAGGAATCGGGTATGAACCCCACTGCGGCCAATGACTCTTTTCTGAGTTACGTACATTAGTTAAATGCTAACTGATGCTCTTACGGTGAGGGAAAACATCGTGATGAAACCTGCAGATTCAGGCGACTGTATGTGTAAGCATGATCCAATCTGGTCAGGTTCCTTTAGTAGCAGGCTCACGAAGGTCAGAAGGCAGTTGCTCCACTATAATTACCTGATCTGCCAAGTCCTAGGTCGTCGTCAAGGCGGACTACGGGCCCTCGTGCGCGAGAGCACAACCGGGACATTAACGCCGAGATGATTATTCTTATTTTATTAACAAATTTGCGATGATTTAGATTTTTAGATTTACTTATTTCATAAATTAAAAATTTACAGCATTTTCAGCATTCAAAATACAGTAGTGATATAAACTAATTGCAAGCTCGTACAGTGTCACGAGTGTCATACCATCAATCTTTGTACTGTAATGTGCATGAAGTTTTAAATAAATAAATAAATAAATAAATCTTTACATTCCATTAATCTACAAGTCTAATATCATTATTACATAAATTTCAGACGCAAATAATTACTATTTTAAAAATATATGTCAATCTGTATAATTATATCTAAATTGATCATCATTAAAGTATAATTTTCAAAAATTTAACAGTTCTTTCAAAATGTCATTAGGTATTTTAAAATATGAATCATTAAGAATTTACATGTCAAGTTTTTTATTCGATATTACATCGATATTTCAAATGTCATTTTATCAGCATTTCTATATTATTGATAACGAATTTGGGTCGACGATACCTTTATACCTTTATGGAAGTCGTCAATGTTATAGCAGGCGAGGATGTAATATTATATATGCTCCACACTAAGCAACTCGAAGAAATGAGTTCTCGGCGGTACTCTTGATCTTATTAACGCTTGCTTGTAATACTACCCGATAATATAAATTTTATAATGCTTCCTAACCTCCCCTTGAGTCCCACAAACTCGCTAAACTTATCATAATAACAGCTAATAGGATGACAAACGCAACGATATCTCAACACAGCCGTTTCGCCCTGACTTACCCTTTCTCTCGACAATAAAAGTCCCTATAATCGTGATTTAGCCGACTATCTATCTTAACCCCAACCTCCTCGTACGTTATAGAAGCGTGTTTTGATCAACGATATTTACTGGTTTATTTCCAAAGTTAAGCAACGTACGCAGTCCGGAGACTGGATGGGTGACGAAGTGACATTACAGGCATGAGACATTTCATCTTAGTCTGAGGACTCACAGTGACAACGCTCCTGCGGTTCTGCATTTTTGTTATCTGCAACCTAAATGTATGAATTAGAGCGTCGGTGGCCGAGCGGTTGCAGTATCCGACTTGTAAGCCAGAGGTCCCGGGTTCGAATCCCGCTCCGGCCATGTACCAATGACTGTTTTCTGAGTTATGTACATTAGTTGAATACTAACCGATGCTCTTACGGTGAGGGAAAACATCGTGATGAAACCTGCACATTCAGGCGACTGGATGTGTAACCATGATCCAATCTGGTCAGGTTTCCCTGATAGCAGGGTCATGGAGGTCAGATGGCAGTCGTTCCACTGTAATTACCTGACCTGCCAAATCCTGGATCATGGTCAAGGCGGACCCCGGGCTCTCGTTCTCGAGAGCGCAACCGGGACATTAACGCCAAGATGATTATTTTAACCTAAATGTATGAATTGTAGATGTTATGGGCGACAGTTACCACTTACCATCAGGTGGGCTGTCTGCTCGTATGTCACTAAGAAGCTTAAAAAGTTTCTTATAGAAAAACCGTTTTTGTTTTTGTTATAAAAGATTTTGTAACTATTAAATGATTCCATAAAATTTAAATTATGATAGATTACAAGTAAACAGCTGACTTAACGCAAAAACACAATTAATATTAAATAATACAAGCTCAACATTACATAATCTGGGTTATTCGGGAGCGTTAATCTCGTCCCGCAAACAGCCCGGCGCAAAAACGTTGTAACCCGGAATTTTTCATTTTCACTCTCCACGGGCGGTAATATGACAAAACCACCCCGATGTCGACACGGCGGCGCAATTTTTAAGGATTTTGCGTTCGCGACGGCCACTTATAGCTGGGAGCGGCGGCCGGTGGGGCCACTAGGTTTGCTGGAGAGGTTGAAAGTTCAAAGAATAATTCTTATTGCAAAGTGAACACCATGACATTACAATCACTCGCTTACGAGTCGGACCGGCTAGTCATAGTCACATACAACATACCCGCCCACCACAGACCAAATAAGAAATAAAGAATCCTGCGAACCGCAAAACGCACACACACATTGACAACCAAGACTGCGCTTTAGTCGATTGACAACCAAACTACGCCATGCACACAAATTTACGAAACCGGCCTCATGACCCTGTTCACAGCGCGCCATATTTATTTATAAACCTGGAGAGATATTCCCTGGAGAGTACAACATGAAGTTCTTCAAGAAAGTGGTTAAAAGGTTTTTACGGGGCATCAACACGCGGGTGATGTCTATATGCCTGGTATGCAAACGTCCATAGGCTGCGGTGACTGCTTACAGGCAGGCCGTAAGCTTGTTTGCCACCATAGTAGTATAAAAAAAAAATCTGATCCGCCAACCTCCTGGCCCCACATGATAAATAAGGGGCTTTATCCACGGATTATCTCCTTAAGAATTACGTACATCTGTATGTCTGTGTGTGTGGATGTTAGCCGCGAGGGCCTATGTGAGGGCGTGTTTTTAAGCAAACATCCCCAGAATGAGTTTTAGAAGGGAGGATCCCTTAGCGGGTAGGTAAAAATGGACTTTTTGTCGGGAAACGACTTTCTAGTACGCGACTCTAATGGCGCGGGATTATCCATTTTATTTGATAAGTGCGTTTTGCCGGTTGGACGTGTTTGTTTTGGTAAGTTTTTGTACTGAAAAATATATAATTGCAATGATTATGTAAGTGTGTTTGTAAAATATATTTCGATTTACAATATACAATACATATTTTGTCGACTATAAAGTATGTAGTCGGCATTGTTGATTATAAAACAAATACCTATCCAATACTTGCAAGTTTGTCGGTAGTAATTTTATTAAAACAACATCACAACAAAAACTAAGTAATACTCAAAATTTAACTAACTTATATTTTTTTATACAACTAAGGTAGCAAAGAAGCTTACGGCCTGCCTGGCCTAACTGAAACTAAATTAATCTAAACCAAAATAAAAAAACTAATAATTGCAATAATTGTTTTTGTTCCATTATCTTATTTCGTAAATACATGTAGCCCCAAAACAATCATACAAAATCCTCTCAACCAGCCAGTAATCGACCCGCCACCCCCAACAAAGAAGCCCGTAACGCGGACCACCACACCCTTACACCCACAAAACTTTACCACCATTCCCAAGATACACAAAAACAAGCCTATAAATCTGCATCATTTAGACCACAAACTGTCAACATCAAATGGAAATATCGTAACAGAGCACCCCCAGTTATGGCCCCAGAAAGTGACACTTAGAATCCTAAATACGTTCCAAAAAAGCACGCAGAACCGTCAGAGGTAAATTGTAATAATTTATGCAGAAGCTGCTGCCATTTAACGGGTGTACGGGCGTCCAGGGCCGCATTCAGGTGACGGGACGTAAGGTTTGTGGCCCCCTTAATATTGTCGCGCATATTTTATGCTATGGTGGCAGTTTCGTGTTTACGGGAGGAGGTTGATATAGGTTCTCTTTGTGTATTTATTTTTTGAAGGCAGGCGTGTTTTTGTGTGCAATAAAAACTAATCGTGGTCATCATCATCTGCGTGTTAATGTCCCGGTTGTGTTTTCGAGCGCAAGGGTCCGGGGTCCGCCTTAACAATGATTTATTTATTTATTTAACAATTTATTGCACACAATAAACAAATGCAGAGATACAACACAGATATAACTGACACAACATCTAGGATTTGGCGATCAGGTAATTACAGTGGGGCGACTACCATCTGACCTTCGTGACCCTGCTACCAGGGAAACCTGACCAGATTGGATCATCTGTTCATCACGATGTTTTCCCTCACCGTAAGAGCATCGGTTAGAATTCAACAAATGCACATAACTCATAAGAGGCATTGGTACATGGCCGCAGCGGGATTCGAACCCGGTACCTCTCGCTTACGAGTCGGATACACAACCGCCCGGCCACCGACTCTCCAAATGAGCAGGCAAGGAGTACTGTGAAATATTCTTCTATATTCCCTTTCTTTTAGATATAAGTTGGCCTGTTGATTCTTCTACACGTATATCTGCAACTGTAACACCCCTGTAACACGTATGTAGACGAATAAATAAAATGAATTGAATTTATTTTCATGTTGTCAATGACCCGTTATATAAACATTATGAGGTATCTTTGCAAGCGTCCATAGGCTGCGGTAACTGCTTACGACCAGGTCGCAAGCTTGTTTGCCACCTTATAATTTTTTTTGTGTTAGCCATTTCTGTCCCACTGCAGGAAAAAGGCCTCCCTATCTATATACGACTTACGGTCGGATACTTTCCTCAGCCAATCCATAGAAAACGCGTCCAACTCGTCCTGCCATCTCCGTCTGGGCCACCTTCATCATTGCAGCCCATAACAGTTCACTGCAGGACTTAGGGCCTCTCCCACGAAAAGGGGAGGTTATTGCCAAAATGTCCACGCTTAGCAGGCGGGTTGGAGATAGCAGTGTTGTTAATATAACAATGGAAAACGCTGCTGCCCATTTTCCAGCCTACGGAGACTCTAGATTTTATACTTCGAAAACATTAGTTGACTTGTACGACACCCACGAGTGTAAGGGGTTGGTGCTATTCTCCTATGCTGGACACCACATGCCCAACCTGGATGGGCCACCTTAGTGGAATAAAAAAAAAGATTTACGAGGCCCCCGCCTGAGTCCACCCCTGTCCCCATATGAGCTCGCGAAATGTGAAATATTACCACGTCGGCCCTCACTGAACGAGGCACGTACCAATTGGATATGGGATTTTTAAACACGTCTCCTACTAACATGGAGCTGTGATGAGGCTCCATTTAGATATACGCTGGCGTGGTATTTTAACCCCTGACGAAAACGAGGGGTGTTGTTATGTGCATCGGTGGCCGAGCGGTTTGGGTATGCGACTCGTAAGCGAGAGGTACTGGGTTCGAATCCCGCTCCGGCCATGTCTGACCAATGCCTCTTTTCTGAGTTAATGTACATTCGTTGAATACTAACCGATGACCTTACGGTGAGGAAAAACATCGTGATGAAGCCTGTACATTCAGGCGATTGAGTGTTTAACCATAATCCAATCGCGTCAGGTTACCCTAGTAACAGGGTCACAGAGGTCAGACGGCAGTCGCTCCACTGTATCCTGATCTGCCAAATTCTGGATCATGTTCAAGGCATAAATGATGATGATAAGTCTATATCTGTGTGTCTGTCTGTGAGTGCGTAGCTCGCAAACGGATTTGACATTATAATCAAAATGGCTCCTGGTTTTGTTTAATTAAAATTGGTTCAATCATTTAGATAGTATCGATCAGGGTTTTCCCAACGTTTGCCTGTTCGACGCGAGACAGCGTAACCGCATAACCGCATAACCTGCGGCGCCTTCGCAGTCTAATTTGGATCTGACTTTAAACATGCATAATGAGGGTATGAGCCCTCACAGCATCACTGGCTGGTCTTACGTAATTTTAATTTAATCGTAATGATAATTTACTGTACTAACCTTAGGTTAAGGATGTAATGTGGAACCGAATAAAGTGCTGTTTATGTCTATGCCTATGTCTAATGCCAAGCATAGACTAAGACCCGGCCAGAACACACATCTCATCTTAGCGTTAATGTCCCGGTTGTTGCCCGCCTTGACCATGATCCAGGATTTGGCAGGTCGGGTAATTACAGTGGAGCGACTGCCATCTGACCTCCAAGACCCTGCTACCAGGGGAACCTGACCAGATTTGGATCATTAGTTACACATCCAGTCGCCTGAATGTGCAGGTTTCATCACGATGTTTTCCCTCACCGTATAAGCACCTCACCGTAGTTAGTATTCAACTAATATATATAACTCAGAAAACAGTCATTGGTACATGGCCGGAGCGGGATTTGAACCCGGGATCTCTGGCTTACGAGTCGGATACTGTAACCGCTCGGCCACCGACGCTCTGGGCCAGAACACACATGCTTACCATAAATTTGTGCGATCTATAATCCCCCTCATTCTGTTATCGCTTTCACAGAAGATGCAAAATACACCCTTCCACTTAAAATAACGTCGTCCATGCTATTGCAACCCTTCACCAATAAAACTAAGAGTCCACTCCCTAACAGTCTAAACTACCATTATCTCAGCGCTCATTGGTCGGCCGCCATGATGGATGACGTCACGCCGCCTCCGCTTGTCATTTAGAGTGACGTCACGGGACATTTCCCATGATGTATGATGTTTTTATCGTGTTGCCACGGTTTTTATTGGGAACGATTATGTCGGGTAGCTATTTTTGGAGCTGTATTCTTAGACGTTGTATTTTTGGGGTTCTATGTGCTATTCTGTACGGCTAGCCTATGGTGCACTCGCGCGCGATAAGCAAGAAAAGGCGCGACATAGATATTCATATTTCATATTCACATTTCTTTATTAGTATTGTTCATACACTGTCCAAAATTCAGTATCGAGGTATACATTATGTCCTAACTAACAATGCATATATATTGAGTATTTCCATCAATAATTAATAGTATCACAGTCAATAGAATTAATAACAGAAATGAAATTTACCTTTAGATATTAATTGAGTATCAATAGTTATATGAACATGTCACATTGTAAAATTAATAAAATGTCAAATTAAAAATTATATTATTATCTATTAAAATTAGAATAAATCTAAAATATTTTAGTTCACTCGTCAAGGAACTCACTTACAGAATAATATGCTTTTTGGATAAGCATAGCTTACTGCTATCTCTCTCAGCTTAGTATTGAGAGAAGGAAACTAACGCTCTCTCGCGGCGCGAGCTGTCGCGGACACGCATGTGATAACCATAACAGACTAAAAGCTACGTTTCTGCCAAATTTCATCGAAATCCGTTTAGTATTTTTTACATAAAGGAGTAACAGACTTCCAAACATCCTTACAAACTTTCGCATTTATAATATTAGTAGGTTAAATAGGATCATCACTTACTATCCACCGGGTGAGATGGCGCTCAAATACCTTTCTAGTACTTATAAAAACCGTGTGGTGTCCGGCAGAGTAGAATAGCACCAACCCCTTACATTCATGGGTGTCGTACAAGGCGACTAATGTTTTCGAGGCAAAAGATCAAGAGTCTCCGTAGTCTGGAAAATGGGCAGCAGCATTTTCCCTTATTATATTTAAACACTGCGATCTCCAACCCGCCTGCCAAGCGTGGAGATTATGGCAATAATCTCCCCTTTCGTGGGAGAGGCCCTAAGTCCTGCAGTGGACTGTTACGGGCTGTGATGATGATGATGACTTATAAAAACAACCAAACTGACAAAAAAAGTCGGAAAACCAAAGACAAACTACTGAACCCATTTTAATGAAACAAAGCTAAGAACCATCTCGATCAAACTGGCTATTAAATATATTCAACCGCATCCAAATCAGTCCATCCGTTTGAGAGCTACGTTGCCACAGACAGTCTGATACACCAAGCCACAGACACACACACCAAACTTACAACACCCCTCTTGTTTCGTCGGAGGTTAAAAACTATTATCAGCATTGCGAACTCCAATCCGAATGGCAATCCTGGAGACAAAGCGCTTCAGTATTTTAAAAGTCACATATACAGGCTGTGAAAATCCCTGTCTGACCCGGAAGAGGCATTTGGGTGGTACTTTTCGTGAAAATAAACCGATTTTTACAACATTTTAATAGTAGTTTATGCATCTGTCATATAAAAGGGGGTATTAAAACATGAGTGTCTGTTTATCATACGAGGCGTAGCCGATTATGATAATAGTTTGACACGAGTGTTTTAATACCTAATTATATGCAGTTGCATACACTACTTTATCTACACTCATATTTTCATGTTAAAATTTCGTACCTAAAATTTTTTCAACTTTGGAAGTAACTGCGAGTCAGTTCTATTGTATCTACGTGTCGAGAATATCAAGCGGCGGGAAATCTACTTTACTACTTTCACATTTATCTATTTATTTGCTTCAAACAAGAAAAAACATTCACAAACACAAATTACAACAATAAGAAAAAATATTTTGTTTAGCGGGAAAACAATTCCAAATGTACACAATCACAACCACAGACTATGAACTGATCACAAATATAAACAGGAATTTTGAATTTGTTGAAGACATTTAGGTATTCAGCCTACATTTAGCCGTGTCCCGGCGCCCGACAAAAATTTAAAAAAGAAAAGTGTTGCATAATGATTAAAAAGTTATTTTTCGATACAGCTGTAATGAAAATAGTTTGGGAAATGCTGTATCGAAAAGTATTTTTTTTTAATTTTATAGACTGGCGTGAAAAAAGTGTATCCTTAAACAACTGTTTTCGAATATGTAATTGGAACATTACGGTATGAGTGTAGATAAAGGTATGTTCCGGGTTTCCTACCGCGTACCTTTGTTTACGAGTAGCCTGATATTTCATATCTTTAAAATGAGTGATAATAACCGCGATAGTTTAAAACATTATGCTATATTTACAAACTGTATTTTGTATGGCCTTTGTGGAGATCTCTGGGGGAGGCCTATGCCCAGCAGTGGGCGTCTTCTGGCTGATATGATGATGATGATGATGATTTTGTATGGAAATACTTGCAAATTCCAACCGTATTTCATACTATGACGATACCATCAAACGTCAGTTTATGACAAAAGTTTATACTATTCTTTTCAAAGAAAGGGGCCGTGCGTTACCTGGATTTAATTTTCTCAATTTAATAATTAAGAAATGTTTATCTTATTTTTGAAAAGGATTACAGTTTCAAATTTACTTTGGAAAATAGATCTGATACAAGTATACCGATACCATCCTCCACGGTTTTTGCTACGCACTGTACAGCGCACGAAGTTCAATAGCACCTATCTATAATGACTCGATATTCAACCTTATATCAGTGACCTTAAGAATCATTATCGGTTGAATCGCCTTGTCGGATTCTAGCCGCGAATATATCAGCCTCCAAGGCGTCTTATAAAGCTGTAAAGACGTTACAATATCACAAGACAAACTGCTTACCCTAACAGTTACTTGTGGTATGTATTACCCTTTATGGTGCATAAGTGTTAAGGGTAAGATGCTTTTTTTTATTTTTAGCTTTTTTTTGTAGAAGCGGACAGGGAATTTTTTTAGCGTGACAGTAACCTTTATGGTGCATAATTTTGGCGCTTGTTAAGGAGAAGCTTGAATTGAATATTTTTCTGTTTTTAGTGGGAATCTTTTGTAGGAAAATAATTTTTTTTACTAGTGTCACTAGTAGCTAGTATTTCAAGAAGCAACAACTGTTGATTATTATTGAAAAATATAGCATTAAATAATAAATATCAAGTGCGGCCGTGTGGTGTCCGGCAGAGTAGAATAGCACCAACCCCTTACACTCGTGGGTGTCGTACAAGGCGACTAATGTTTTCGAGGCAAAAAATCTAGTCTCCGTGGGCTGGAAAATGGGCAGCAGCGTTTTCCATTGTTATATTTACAACACTGCAATCTCCAACCCGCCTGCCAAGTGTGGAGATTATGGCAATAACCTCCCCTTTCATAGGAGAGGCCCTTAGTCCTGCAGTGGTCTGTTGTGGACTGAGATGATGAAGTACCGCTTCTCAACGTGCTTAATTTCTTTTTACTTAGCTTACTAGTAATACTTTTTTCTTGGAAATCTGCGGACAAACAAATCAACAACATAGTATAAAGATTTCCAGAGTATTTTTATGCCAATGACACATTCTTCTTTGGAAAAAAGACCTGCCAAGTTCCAAACTAGGATTTGTTTAACAAAATTACTTACAGGTGGAAAAGAAAAACATTTAGCTAAATTGGTTTGGTTCAAGTTTAATCAGTTTTCCGATTTCGAGCCGATAATTGAATGTAAACAAGATAAAACGTGGATTGCTTACTGACTCGCGAAGTTTTATCAAAGTTGTTGCTACTTTAAGCAGCTCGAGCTCTGACTAGGTTTTCCCGTGGTTTCGTCCGCACGTATATTTCTATAGGTATTATTTTATGTACCAACCCCTAAGGTGCCAAACAAGCTTGTGGACTGCCTGGTGGTAACTCAGCAGTTGAATGTTCGTGCTTTTCGGCCCGGTCGAGGTTTAGCAGGCGGGCCAAAATACCTGATTAAGTAATTAAAATTATAATTTTTCCTCACGCGTTTTGACGCACAGTTAAAAATTCTATTAAAGAAAGGTTTTGTGTCCTAAAACCGTTTCCAAGGACATTTTTAACTGCGGGCCCGATCGCCTGAGTAATAATATTAATTTTTATGCATCATACATCAAAACCAGACAGCGCCGAAACGCCATCGCAGGCTCTGAACGTTTGCAATGCAGCAGTAACACTTCCGTGTTGCCTACCCGGCAAAAACCTTATCACCTTTTAATAAAGAGTTCCATGTTGTATTCTATACCTTACTGCACTTTCAGTGGCAAACGAGCAGATAACCCCCCTGAAGGAAAATCGAGTGTCTTCCAAGCTGTCTTTCATACTTACTGTCTTCCAAACTGTGTTCAATAACGCCTACGATTCAGGCGCTTAGTATGTAACATGCAGAACCGCAGCGGCATTGTCATAGTGAAGACTAAGCTGGTATGCCTGGTAGCCCCATGTCTGTAATAAAATTAAATAACCGTAATACTATGACAGACAGATTCATCAGACTTATTAGTTGTAGTTCCGCGGAAACGGAACAAAATACGCGAATAATCAAATAATCTTTCACTGAATTTTCCTTTTCATCGAAATGGGTTTATTTCCAATTCGTTTGCTTTAACAGCGATCAGACTCTGGAATGATCTCCCTCCTGACGTAAAATTTATATGTATCAAATTTTGTTTTAAGAGAGCAGTACAATATTACAGTACATAATTATTTTCTGAATGCTACTTAGTTCCTACCTTATTCCTTGTGCGTCTTTTCCATCCCTTTTCTTCATAAAGTCTTAAGTACCTGAATAATTTTGTAGAACTCATGCAGTTAATTAATTTACTAGTTTAAATATCTATTGCTACTTTTAACTATTAGTGTATTTTGTAGATGTCTGTTATTTGATTCTAGTTAATTTAGCTCATGTGTAATCTTTGCTTGTTGTCTTTCTGTACTGCATTCCTTTTTCGATTCATTTTTCTCCTGGTAGACTGGTAGATAATGCTATTTTAGAATTAAGTCCGCCTTTGTACTGTTTGTCCATGAAGTATAAACAAATAAATAAACAAAACCAATTCAACTAAAAAAAAGAAAAAAAAACAGAAAATGTAAATTCGAAATTTATATCGAAACGGAATATTATAAATAATTAAAATCTGTTCTTTCAAAAAAGAAAATGCTAAAAAGGTTTTTACGGGGTCGGCAACGCGTGGGTGATGCCCCCGGTATTGCAAACGTCCATAGGTTGCGGTGACTGCTTACCATCAGGCAGGCCGTGCTTGTTTGCCACCTTAGTGGAAAAAAAAACACTTTAAAAATTAAACCTTACCGACAATACAGCTTACCCTTAACCCGAAAACCGGAGTTAACCGCTTATATCCAGTTTAGGGCGTCGCACAACCGCCAGAGTCACCTTATGTGCGAAGAGTTCACCGCATTTTATGATAAGTGCGTCGTTTTGTCGGCGTCGCGGCATTTTACGCGCGCTTGTTTTGTCGCTATGGGGTCCTTGGGTTAAGGTTATCTTTTTTATATTAAAACTATTAAATACTAGCTTTCGCCTGCAAGTTTGTCTGCGTTTTATTGGTTATTAGTTGACTTCGTTCGCTTGACGTCCGTTATATTGCGCGTCCAACGCGTTACTTATAGCGCGAGTGGATTGGAATAAAATGTAGCCTATGACCATCCTCAGGTGCAAAACTATCTCTATACCGAATTTCATCGAAATTGGTTTAGTTGTTTAGAAAATATAGGTATGAGTGTTACGAAAAACAGTTACGAACATGGATTAATTATGACAATCTGAGTGGTACAGTTGGTTAACATGCCGGTCCGGCACGCAGAGGTCCCGAGTTCGATTCCCGGCCGAGCAGAAATGGAAATGATGGGTGTTATGTGTATAATAAATATGTATTTAAAAGCATATGCTTACTTTGGGGCTAAATGGCGCTGTGTGAATTATTAAATATTTATTATTATTATTATATTGATTAAATATTCTTGTTTGATAAGGGTTACGAAATTATGAAAGAAAAATGCCGTTTCGAAACTGGTTACGAAAACAGTTGCGAACATAGGTAAAATGCCGAGTTTGTACATGAAGTCGGGAACCACATTTAATTTCGTCATAAATTGTGAAAAGTAAAATGTTACCTACTCCACTTAATTTTCATCAAAATCCTTTCAATAGTTTGTGTGAGAAAGTGCAACAAACAACCACCCAAATAGTTACCACATCGCATAAGTAGACTTGTCAACTGATTACCGCTAGGGTTGTGCAGAAGAAAATTTAATCGATAAAAGGATCCCACTGGAAACCATATCGTCGTAACGGAGGAAACTGAAAAAAAAAATCCATATAAAACAGTAATGAAAATCGAACCAATTTAACAGCTCCAAAATAATGACCGGTCGTATATTTTTTACGGGCCCATTGTAAACGTGTGGAGAGCTAGTGATGTACCGTGATACGGTTTTTTAAAACCGAAGCTGAGGTCTTGATGGAATGGATGATTCACTCAGACCTAAATTACGCAAAAAGACGCGAACTCACAAACATTATTAGTTTATTTATTGTCTAATCTATGATTTTCGATGACCTGTCGATTTGCAGAGCTGTTTGTACTTAGATATGTGATTTATTTTCCCATAATTTAAAAAATTATCGGTTTCCATGGGTAATCTGATGATATATTGATGATATTGGTAACGAAAGCTCGATTTGACCAGTGTTAACTCGATTTGACCAGTTTAATTGGTTGTTGACCCGAGGGGTCTAAAACAACTTCGCTTCTCTTTGGATGTTCTACCACTAGTACAGGAAAGAAAGAAAGAAAAATGTATTACAAAAGACGCCACGACATGATAATTTGCAATATAATTATTATAGGGTTCCCAGTGGCATTTCTCGTGGGCATCCAGCGTAAATGGACTTGTTTGGTCTGAAGAACTGTCACAGATGTGTTACTGATGAGTGATTGGTGTTGCTGATGTCCATAAGCGGCGGCACACACTTTGTATCAGGTGGCTTGCTTACCTGTTTCTCTGCTTAAAATTAAAATTATATAATAATCATCTTGGCGTTAAGGTCCGCCTTGACCATGATCCAGGATTTGGCAGGTCAGGTAATTACAGTGGAGCGACTGCCATCTGACCTCCGTGACTCTGCTACCAGGGGAACCTGACCAGATTGGATCGTGGTTACACATCCAGTTGCCAGAATGTGCAGGTTTCATCACGATGTTTTCCCTCACCGTAAGAGCATCGGTTAGTATTCAACTAATGTACATAACTCAGAAAACAGTCATTGGTACATGGCCGGAGCAGGATTCGAACCCGGGACCTCTGGCTTAAGAGTCGGATACTGTAACCGCTCGGCCACCGACGCTCTACATTAAAATTACATAACATTAAAGAATTATATAAAGAAACAAATAAAAGGCCATACAGACTCCGTACTAAAACGCGTAATTTTTCTATTATCCCCTGTGTATCCTATTTGTTCGACTGTACATGTACGTCAATTTTAAAATCCACAAAACACAAAATATAGATGTCAGCACATCCCTATCCCATGGGTGTGAAACCGGAAACGGTTCCAGCAATAAATTTATATCCACATCACCGTTAAAACTTTTTATATGTGTCCTCAGATTATTCTATTTATCGTTCTCTGTTTTATAGGAGCTGCGATTTCGTGTGGAATTACAAAAAGTCGGCCATCTTTTTTCTAGCAAAACTCTATTTTTGAATCGCTCGCCTTGATTCGCACGGTTTTCTTTTGATTTTTGACATGAAAAATTCTATATTTTTGTTAAATAACATTGACAACACCGAAAGAGTACGGTTTTTTTTTTTTTTTTTCTAACGTAAAAAAGGCGCAAGGTCGTCGAGTTACGGTAAACGCCCGGGTATATCTAAGAGTACGGTTTAAAAATAGATTAAATCAGCATCATGCCTCAAAATATTGTATTTTTTATGCTGAAAATAAAAATTTAGAAGCGTTCGAATCGAGGCGAGCGATTCAAAAATAGGGCCCCTGGTGACCTGATGGAAAGAAGTAACTTTGACTTCTAACATCTGAGAGGTCACATTTAAGCCAGTGAGTCCGAAACTCCGAATGTACGCAAGCCCGTGCCAATGAGTTTTTATTATTTCACCAAGCATACTTTAATTTTTTGACGATTTTTGACACCGATTCTCAACTACTGTATTGTTTATACACATGAAATTTCAGTATGTGTGGATTGGAAACCCTTATCTAAGTTTGGTATAACCAAAGACGCGATTAATTAATGTTTATTGATATATTTTAAAACTTCGATATGTATTTGAAATATTATTACCCTTTTTTTTCGCCTTAACCGTTTAATAAAGGTAGATCAAATAAATACTGTTAATAAGAACATAGACATAACATAGTAATAAGCTGAAATTCGTATAGAAGATTTTTATCTAAATTGATTTGATTACCTTAAATTACATAACTGACAGAAAAAGTCGGTAAACCCCCGACCAAGTTTATTTCAACTTAAATAATTTCTAAAATACTTAACCGATTTTAATAAAACAAAGTTGAGAACCATCTCGATTAAACTGGCTTTCTAATACAGAGAACTACATCTAAATCGGTATTTCCGTTCAGGAGCTACGATGCCACAAACAGATACACAACGCCACAGCTAAACACGTCAAACTTAAACACCCTTCTTTCTCGTCGTTGTTTAAAAAGCCCCAGCGACTCGTTCAGAAAAAAATAAGTTGGACAAAAATATATTATTCGGGCTGGCTCGATTTTTCCGAGTCACGAAGAGCGTAAGCGTGATAATCTCCACCATAGCTACGGCCTCCGATTGCGTCGTGAATCGAATTTGAAAACGCTAACGTATTTGGAGGATGTTACGAAAAATAGCCGCTTATTTTTGGTCGGGAGGTGGAGAGCGTCGATGACCTGATGCTTAAGGGGACCTCGTACCCCGAGGTACCGGGTTCGAAATCCAGCGCCTCCATGTACCAATGAATCTTATATGAGTTATGCGCTTATTACATGTGGCTAAATAGGCGGACCCTGGGCACTCACGTGCCGCGCAGAGGCGCAACCGAGACATAACGCAAAGATGATGATGATGACATGTGGCTAAATTGAATCGTCTAAATTTAGAAGGAAAAAGCGATAGAGAAAATCAAAATGGAGTGTGTGCTCATAGAATAAGGTCAATTTTTGTATCACGCCTTTTGAAAAGCGGAGCGACGCGTATAAAGGTGATACAAAAATTTACCTTATTTTATGAACAATTTAAATCAATAAGCGCTTTATGTGCATTAGTTGAACACTAACGTTGCCTACTTCGCGAGCACAACTACCTCTGGTACCGACCCCGCGAACATAGACGTTTTACGTTAAAACCAACTGCCGTGGTTCCCACACAGCCCCACCTGATGTTTTTTGTTTATCTCTGCATTTTATTTCTTGTGAAATATTTTCTGCTGACGGTAATAATTTCGATGCCATCCCTGGATATTAATATTATAAATAAATACACTGATGGACTAAAAAATCGACTCTACGTTTGTTGCCTTTTTTGGAAAATAACTCAATATAGATAGCAAATTTTATTATGTGAATATATCATTTGAAAGGCCTGAGTGTTTTCTTATCAGTAAATGACATCTTGTATTAATAAAAGCGATACTAGCTGAAAAGTTTTTTTTTCTAAAGTCAAGTTTTATCAGGTGGTAGGGCTCTGTCAAGCCTGAGGAGCCCGCCTGGGTGAGTACCACCGCCTTATTTATTTCTGCTACCAAGCTTGCATTGTTGTGTTCCAGTTTGAAGGATAACCAACCTGCAACCTGCAACCTAAATGTATAAATTGTATAGGTATGTTATGGGCGACAGTTACTACTTATCTACTTGTTTGTCACCAAGTAGCATAAAAAAATCAAACCCAGAGTCGATTTTTTAGTCCACCATTATAGAACATCGGATACTTTTTCGCAAGAAAAAAACATTAGACTCCTTGCTTAATCTCATTTCATCTAAAGCCTATTACCTAAGACACTGACGAATAAAGATCAATTATACTTTCCCTAAGCCCCATCATGCCACAAACGCCGAATATTATATTAATTTTCACCTGAAAATCAGAAGTTACTCAATTTCTTGTCCGGAGATAAAGTCGAACGTTCGCTCCAGTGAGTCGTGAGATCGCTTTGAGCCGTAAGCCTGCCTCCCGACCAATTGTTACCACCCTCATGTAACAAAAAACTTTGCTACCCTCATATTTCTTTCTTTTACGAGGTTTTGGGTTCGACAGGTCTTTTCATTGAGAAGTTTTCGATTCAACGAAAATGGTTGGAGAGCTAACTTCTTTTATGTTGGAAATATGTTTGGTGAATTCCCCATTATTATTGTCAATGTATTTAAGAACGTCTCTGTTGTTAGTTCTTAAGTTAGTTGATTACTTTGGATGACAAGACTTTAGTGAGTCAAATAAGAGGATCTTGATAATCATTGAATCATCAATTATGAGTCCCGTTTACACATGTAGAAAAAAAAATTTATGCTGCTTAGTGACAATCGAGCTGACAGTTCACCTGATGGTAAGTGGTAACTGTCGCCCATAACATCTACAATTCATACATTTAGGTTACAGGTAACAAATGCAGAACCGCAGGAGCGTTGCCACTGTGAGGACTAAAATGAAATGCCTCATGCCTGTAATTTCGCTGGCTACCTTATCCTACATATGCACACATTGAGATACCATTTGCAAACATTTGAAACATTCGGTTAGGGAGCAGTGAAAAGAAAGTTTCGAAATGTTTCAGATACAAAACCAGTCCAATATCCGGTTCCTTCGAATCCAGGTACATTTCTAAAGCCGAGGCCAAGACACTGCGTTCCGGCGTCGCATCGTAAAAACATGTCTAAACCATAATAGACCAGCTAAACTATAAGAAATATGGAAATAGCGCTGAGTGGATTTATATAAGGTTTTTACAATGTGGTAGTTTAGAGTCTAATCTAGGCCATGTTGATCTAATTCGGTTATGTAGAACCAAAGATACAGCTTGACCTCTCCGTAGTACTAGCCTTCATACATTTGGGAGGTCATTTCAAATGGTCGCGCTAAATATAGATAAACTGGCCAAAAAATGAGTACCACGCGGACGAAGTCGCGGACAAAAGCTAGTTTTTAATAAGACCTCAAGAGTCCCATGGTATAGTCCAAAGCAACCACTGCGGCTAGGAACTCGTTTACATCCTATTACAGAGAAAAACAAGAAATTACAAGCTTGTCCAAAATATTTGCCTCCAAGTACGTAAGAAAGTAAACGTCTTACATAAACCTCTCTTTGCATTCGCCTAAATCTCGCCCCAAATAATGGGGACGCAAAAAAAACGTGGAAAGAAAAAAAACACTCTCTCAGAAGCAATTCTTCACGTCGAAAACATTGATATTTTCCTCTGAAACGTATTTCTTAATCCGCGAGAGCTTTTTGCAAGTCAAATGCCCCTTATCTTGTGGGCCATTCGTTGCTGGCACCTTCAAGATATATACGTGGTCTCTTTCCAAATTAAAAGGAGAAATATTGAGAGCTAAAGCAAGGTTTGACGTGGATATAAACCAGTATTTTTTATTTTAATATACAAATAATAAGTTTTTAAAGTGAGTTCTAAGTAAGTCTTATATGAATCCTACCTTAGGGCATGATGATTATAAACGAAAAAGTTTGTAAAAATGAATGTTTGTTACTCAGTCACGCAAAAACTACTGAACGGATTTAAATGAAATTTGACAGTAATGTAGCTTGTAACCCAAAATAGCACTATAATTTATCACGATATCCAATTATGGTTCCCGCGGGAATATGTCCGAAACGTGACAACCGAATTTTACGCGGACGCAATCGCGGGCGAAAGCTAGTTTTTCATAAATACGTTTACAACGAAGAAATTTTCGGTTACTTTTCAATTATTAAAAGAAAAAAACACTGTAACAAACAGACAATCAATTATTAAACACCATCTTTGAACCACTTTAAGCGCTACCACATAATCACCTACATGTGTCTGGCTACGGGTACCAGGACAACATAACTCAGAGGGTCTTGTGGTGTGGAGACAAACGAGCGTACTCGAGATTGATGCCAGCCGTTGCTGCTTTACGGAATGTAGGTGCCCACGAAGTTGTCTTACCCGGTGGCGTAAGCTGGAACTAAGTGTTGCCATTTTGAAATGTTGTGTCGATTCTAACAACAGCGACGCCGTCACCGGCTCAGATACATTTGTTGCGCGTATGTATTTAGGTAGGTTTTTAGATAGGAGGATGTTGCATTACAGTTTGACTAAGATTTGATTCCTTTATTCAAAGTCAAAGTCAAATAACTTTTATTCAGTTTAGGTTTACAAAACTCTTATGAACGTCATAAAATACAAAATTATGTTTTAAAAATACATTTAGAAAAATGGGGCTGCGGGCCATGGCAACATTGAGCCGGTGTGCGTTCCAGACGTTATTGGTCCTTGGATTGGACTGACTGACTGTCTGTCACTGTCACTTTGACAGTCCGTCTAGAATCAACTGTCTCTTTCTGAGGGAAAGAGACAGTTGATTCTAATCCTTACGAGATAAACAATAAAGTCAAACAGGAGTTCTTTTTAGACTTAAGTCCGTGCTATGATGACTCGCGCTCGACTCAGCTCTGGACTCGTGAGTGGTTAGATCTCTTAATGTTATCGAATTTATAATTTCAGACTCCCGGACTCGGTTTTTACAACGCAGTGGGTAGATAATCGCAATGTTACTGGGAGATATTTTTAGTAACAATAGCAAGAGTCGATTCTCCGATTTGAAGCACTGCTTGGCTTTGTTAATAGAACCTCAAGTTTTCCTGAAGCTAATTGGGCTTTACCCTTCAAATGATTTATCTAAATTGGGCTTTGTTTTGTCTTACAATGTTAGGTATTGCTTTTTCTTTGCGACCACGTCCGAAATTATCTGGTAACGGTTTCTTTTATTTAAGGTTTTTCCACATTCTAAAACAAAACATAAAGAATTCCCAACTGACTTTGTCCCCCAAAAGCGTTACTACCCACAACCATAAAATTGCGACAATAAAAAACTACCCGCCAAAAATAAAAACAGCTGATACCCCATCCTGTTCGCTACCGAAAAGCTCATAAAAAGCTGTTATAAAATGGGGATGTGGTTAAAAGCTCTATTGTAAAAGCTGCTATGTCTAATAGCCCCAGTTTACGCTCCGAGCGCTGAAACTAAATAATAACTTGCCTTGTAAAAACTAGGTGGGGGTAGGACGTGTATCACACCGTGTTGTAACAAGCATAAGCCCACCTTTGCAAACAACCTCTTGTAATAATTGTTTTTATCGTGTTTCGTGTACAATAAAGCATATAAAGGGTCTTTCAAATAGAGCGGGTCGATGTTAATAGTCTGTGGCGGCCATTTGGTTATGGCGGCATCTGTCAAATCTATTTTTTCTTATTCAGTCACTGATGCCAAATAACCATGGCAAGTAACACGGTTGAGCAGCATGTGCAAATGATAAAACTTTATTATCAAAATGAGTGTTCGTTAGTGCAAACGTTGCGCGCATTGCGCTCATTTTACGGCAGACGCGGTGGCCCTTCAAAGTCTACTCTCCAACGTTTGGTGACAAAATTTGAGACGACCGGTTCGGTGAACAACCAACCAACACCTTTACGTCAAAGGAACGCCAGATCGGCCGAGAACATCGCCGCTGTTCGTGAGAGTGTTCAGGAGACTCCGAGGCAGTCGATTTCTCGCCGTGCACAAGAACTCAGCCTTTCGCAGACTTCAACTTGGAGAATTTTGCGTTGGGACTTGGGCCTGCATCCGTACAAGATCCAACTGACCCAAGAGCTCAAAGTTAATGACCATAGACAACGCCGTGTGTTCGCTGAATGGGCATCAGAACGCTTGGAAGAGGACCACGATTTTAGCCGAAAAATAATCTTTACCGACGAGGCACATTTCTGGATGAATGGTTTTGTTAATAAGCAAAATCGCCGTATATGGGATGACCACAACCCACATGAGGTTCACCAGGTAGCAATGCATCCACAAAAAGTTACTGTTTGGTGCGGATTTTGGTCTGGCGGCGTCATTGGTCCGTACTTCTTCGAAAACGACGTTGGCGAGGCCATCACCGTCAACGGCGAGCGCTACAGATAAATGATAAACAATTTCTTTTGGCTTGAATTGAACAATATGGACGTGAACGATATGTGGTTCCAGCAAGATGGCGCTACTTGCCACACAGCGAACGACACAATAGAGATTCTGCATGAACGGTTTGAGGGTAGGGTTATCTCTCGCAGAGGTGACGTGAATTGGCCCCCAAGATCGTGTGATTTGACTCCGCTGGACTTTTTCTTGTGGGGTTTTCTGAAGTCGCAGGTCTATGCCAATAAGCCACAATCGACCGTTGCCCTGAAAACCAACATAACGCAGGCCATCGCTCAGATTCAGCCGGATCTATGCAGCAGAGTCATTAAAAATTGGACCTCTCGGATTCGTGCCACCATACGAAGCCGCGGCGGACATTTGAACGATGTCATATTCCATCCGTAATGGCATAAATGGGCCTTTCAAATAAAAAATAAATTTCGTTAATATCTTGCACACATCTTGTTTTATTCAATTTTAACATCGACCCGTCCTTGTTGAAAGATCCATTAGTAAAAAAAATACATTTTGCGCGCATCGATAATCATGACGAAGAGGTTAATTTAAACGTCGAGTTGTCTTTTCTTCAATATATCTTTATTACTGGCGACATATTAGTTGCTTTTTGCCCAACTCAATGAAAGCGTTATATATATATAGTTTTTTTTTTCTTGTTTGCGCCCTTTTTAAATGTTACTTTATGTAGTCTTTATCCAACATATACTCATACTCGTATTATCTAACACCCACAACACAAGCTTTGCTTACTTTTAGGGTAAATGGCGCTGTGTGAGTTTGTCCAAGCATATATTTATTTATTTATTTTATTGTGACGCGTTTAATTTTCAAGATGATTGTGAAAAATTTGTTTCATTACCGCGATTTCGTACACATAAAATTCTTTTTGACCCTGTTTTCACCGCATCCACATTAAATATCGGGTTAAATCCATGCAGTAGCTTTGGCATGAAAGATTTACAACAACCATCCATACATCTGCAGCGACATCTATCGCTCCAATAGGGAAACTCAACGGTACTCACATTACGAGTACACGAACACAAAGTTGGCAAGCTTGCGCGCATAGATGGCGCTGACAGTCCTAAATCGCGCTAGCGAAATATGCCAACTTCCGCGGCATATATACAACTTCCGACGATCAACCGTCGGACCCTTGGTGCCCTGGTCACAACACCCGGCCAGGTGGGTAATTACCCTTTTCCACCTTCTCCATCTTCGCTTGCCAACATTGGCGGCTACCTTATAACCTTACCACCGCCAAACATCCTTACATTTCATCCTTACAACTCGGCATTTGTAACTTGTAAAGCAACGACCATTCGCACACGTGGCCAAAACATCACTGAGACGACGTTGGTGCTCCATTGCGGTTTTAGTACCAATGAAGTGGTGCCATATCCTTTATTAAATGAACCTGTCCATGCGCTAGTATATAGAAGTCTTTGACAGTTAAAGTGTGCCGTCAAGATGCAGTTCATCATCACAGCCCATAACAGTCCACTGCAGGACTTCGGGCCTCTCCCACAAAGCGGAGGTTGTTGCCATAATCTCCACGCTTGGTAGGCGGGTTGGATATCGCCATGTTATACAGCAATAAAAAACGCTGCTGCCCATTTTCCAGCCTACGGAGACTTTTAAATTTTGTGCATCGAAATCATAAATCGCCTTGAACGACACCCACGAGTGTAAGGGGTGGTGCTATTCTAATCTGCCGGACACCACATGCAGTTCACTGCGGTGTGATTGAGGACCGAGTATAAAATATGCTGAGTAACAAATGGATGTAAAATGAAGGTGCAAATTTTACAGTACTCCATATTTTTACATATATTCCCGTATGGTAATTTATCTTTCACTTTTGATTTGCGGTCGGCCTAAATATGAGTTTTATTTTACTGCATAACTGATCCTCTTAGAACAATTCACCTTTCTAAATATTGAAATTACGGAGTAGAATATGATTCTTTTTGTACGTGATCTCCGGGACAGCGGGGGGAGGAGGGGGCAAAGCGTCTCTGACTTTTGAAAAATGTGTATCGATTTTATTTTGCAACGTAATTGGCGGGAATTTAACCGTCATTTCACCTGATGGTAAGTGTGGCCGAACATGGAACATGCAGAAACTGCCTATTTACTCTGCCTTTAAGGAGTCCAGAGGAATGTTTGCTACAATGTGACGGATGTTGTGTAGGGAGCCAATGCCTGAGGCTCGTTTCCCATTATTATATTTATAAGATATGATACTCAAGTCGAATACCACTTGAGTACTAGGTCGCGCCTCGAGGTCCGCTCATTACGCAACTTAATATTTCGTCAATTTCGCTTTTTTTTGTGCAATATGCATAAGTATTCTATAAAGTGTCATTATATTTTGAACGCGCCAACTTTTGACGGTATTCGAACATTTTTCTGTACCGTCAGTTAAAGTTGGGTGATGAAGTAATTAAAAAAAAAAAGCAAAAAAAAAAGGGCCGATATTTGATAGGGCAAAAATCAAACGCTGTACTAGTGCTATACACTGAAGCAACTAACTCTTAATTTTAAACTGTTCTTTACAGATGGGTTATTCATGGTTACAGAAAAAAACTACGAAAAATTTATATTTGTAGTCATAGGGCTTGAAAGACCGTCACAGGCTGTTTGTTTTTCCAATTTCGTCTTTGATACTTATAATTTGAAAAGCCTTTTTATATAAACCAAGTATTTTTTTTATATTTTTCTGAGAACTTTCGCGTTTCAGGCTTGATGTTCATTTATGGGATATCTTGTATATAGTTGTAGTTATTTGGGGTCAATATTCCTCCACCGCTTTATTAAACCTAGTTCAATACTACATTGTAACAGAACAAGGATTATTCAAGTCCCCTCTTCCTAGAAAATGCTCCACACAACACAGGTATTGGCAATGCAACAAGCCTTTCACTGGGAACAACCCATTGTGGAATCCCATCTAGTAATGGCAACTAGCAACTGCGCATAAACATGGAACAAGTTGAGAATTAGTTCGTATAGACCTACTTATAGGGAGCGACGGTTGTACAGCGACATTGTCTATGAAGGATCCGATAAAAATGCTATTACTTTGATTTGCTTCAACCATATCAAATTCTATTTGATTTTCATTCAAATACTTTAGATATGTATTAGATCGGAGTTTGAGTTACGTACAGTCATTCAGTAAGTCGCCAACAAACATCCATATTCAGAAAAGTTACTATGAGGTCTCGTAGTGCGCGCGAACGCACAGGGTTCCTGATAATACTTGAGTGGCGGCCGCCACTATGCGTCCGTCAAAATGAACGAAATTGACCAATCATAGAACCGTATTGAACGCAGTGCGTTCATTCAGCAGACGAGCACCGTGAGAACGCATAGTAACGCTACTTAACTTAGACAAGTATTGCTTGTAAATATGCGTAACAAGCTCGTATATGGACATGAAGTTTAAACTTCAGTAGTTTCAGGAGTGACGTAACAAAATAACCAACTGGATTACCAAGTTACCAAGCACTTTATGAAAAGCAACTTTAAAGCTGCACTTTTAAAAGCTCCCGCCACTACATTCAGGGAAGCTTCATAGAGTATACCTTTGGAATACGTAATCGGAACTACTCTGCATGGAGTGACTTTTATAAGGGCTTCCAAGAATATTAAGTAGCTGTGACGACAGTTTTTGAAATATTGTTTTCCTATAATAATATTGTGCTAGTAAATACCATATTAAAAGCTTCCAGCCACAGTGTTTCCTTTGGACTATGACATGGGATCGTTCAAGAGGTATATAAGAGGTCTCCTTAGTGGCGGGCAACGTATTGGTAGCGCCTCTGGTGTTGTTTGATGTACATAGGCGGCGGTGACCACGCACCATCAGGTGGCCCGCATGCCTGTTTGCCTGCCGTGCAAACAAAAAAAAACATACAAAAAAAAAAGAATTTGCGGTAAGTGAAGCGTGCCTTGTCTAGTGGCAGCGTGCTAGCTAAACCAATAACCAATGTTAAGCAATACACGCAAACAGGTAATTACAGTGGAGCGACTGCCATTTGACCCTGTTAACATCTGTTAGCATCGGTTAGTGTTCAACCAATGTTCCTACATAACTCGGAAACGAGTCTTTGGTAGACTGGGATTCGAACCCGGTACCTCTCGCTCACGAGTCAGATATAACCAGTAGGCCACCGACTCTCCAACTAGTTATCTACCTTCAAGTATAAAAACAAAAGGAAAACATAGAGTCAGAAATAAATAGACCAGACACGGTAGAAAGTCGTCGGGATTCAATAATTAAAATGGGGGTAGGTGTGTGTTAGTGACTAGGTTGGATTTACTGCAATGGGGAAGCCTTTGTTCTTGGATTTTACTGTATTAGTGAATTTACAGCTGAAAGCAGCCGCTGGTTTGTGGAGAGATGGAGAGATAACTCAATTTGAAACAGTGTATATAATTTTATTCACGATTACTCGATTTGTGTTGTGACTGACTGTGTAACTGTGATCCAATCTAGTCAGGTTCCCTGTTAACAGGGGTTTCTAACAACTGCCACCTGACCTTCGTGAAGGATAATGGGGGTCAGATGGCATTCGCTCCACTGTAATTACGTACCAAATCCTGGATCATGGTCAAGGCGGACCCCGGGCACACACGCGCGACATCACAACCGAAATATTGTTGCAAAGATGATTAGGTAAATGTTAATAATTCTAAAATAAATGATTATTTAATTTATTTAATGCCCATATCATGATATCACAAAACAGAATCAACTGCAGCAAACTCAATTACTTTACGGCGAACGGAATCTTTTTACCCGACTACGCAAAACGAAAGAGGTAATTGTGTTATCTAGCTGCAATTAGGTAGTGACTAACATTCAGGCAACGTAACAAACGTTTGTTCTCTCAAGAATGGAACCCAAGAAACAAAAGATTAAGATTAAGAATAGCAGTCTTTTGTTTTACAAGCTCGAGATTTCGTATTAACTACCACTGTCTCTATTTTCTTTTTAAAAGTGTGTTTGGTCTGTATTTCGTCATTCGTTTGGTCTTGTTGAAGGAAATTAAGTCTTAAGAGTTTATTCTTTAGGTTTGTTTTGTAATACGCCTTTCGATACTAAAGTAGGTTCCGAGACAACTCAAAACTATAACGATTTATTGTATTTTAAATAGCCGCCATACTCCCGCTCAATAGATTTTATGTGATACAGCAAGCAACATCCACCTGAATATTTTCACAAACTGGGGAGTATGATCCAATCTGGTCAGGTTTCCCTGTTAACAGGGTCACGGATAGCAGACGGCAGTCGCTCCACTGTAACTACCTGATCTGCCAACTCCTGGATCATGCGCAAAGCGGACCCCGGCCCCTCGTGAGCAATAGCACAACCGGGACATTAACGCCAACATGTTTTTACGAGTACATCCAAATCGCCTTCCCCAAACCTAGACACTACAATTATTTCGATACAAACGACGACCACAGCTATTTCTGAAGATCCTATAGAAGGCCAAAGGTAATGGGCTTAGAATGAATAGCAAGAATAACCACTTAATTAACTCTCTCTGCTAGATTGTCCGGTCTGTCGGTCCGCCCGACATTGGTCTAATTGAGCTTTCGATAGAAAGCCTTTATTAGGTACATTTATAAAAGCTCCTGAGTAAGAGAAAAGTGCTAAATTAGAATTGGCAAGCTGTGTTACTCGTATATTGCGTGGTTTTGTGGTGTTAGGATGTCGATGACATTGTCTAACACCATGGGGCCTATTTCGCGCTGTGACATATTGAATTCGACATTTTTCTCTAGCTACAAATTTACATATCGTTTGGGTTCCAATAGACACAAAAATGACCATTGCAGCCAAAAACATTTTTCAAGTATCTTCGACAATTATATAATATCGAAGATCGATTTCAGTGATGTGTTAGTGCAGATTCGTGGCCAGAGAAAATGTCGAATTTTAGATGTCACAGCGCGAGAATAGGCCCATAGAGGTTGCAAGTAGAACCCAAAGAACCAACCTTACTTGATACCATAAACTCACTATATCTAGGTTTAATTACTAGCGCTTTCAGTGCAATCGAAATGAAGTGGTTATGGTTTGTTAGTATTCGTTCCTAATGTTAGTCACTTGGGCTATTCATAAAGATAAGAGTATCCTAGTTACTTACTTACTTACTGCGCTGGCTCAGCGACCTCAAGTGGATCTTGGCCTCCGACACCAGAGATCGCCACCTCTTCCTGTCCTGCGCCATCTCCTGCCAATCGAGGATTCCTGCGTGTAGATCTTCTAGTTAGGTAACGCTTAATTCGTGTCTATTGCAAACAGGGTAAATAATATCGGATCGCCATCGTAGTCGTGTCGTACACTGTAAACACCTGTTATCGGTTTGCGGTCGCCAGATTTGCGGTTTCTATTAACTGTGATCGCTCACCAAAATCGCGGGGAAGCGTTGAGCGAAAATTAATTATTACTCCCAATACCCGGTCACTATATATTTGCACCTGGAATCGATGGGGTTGTTAAGCAATAAACTCTCTTATTAACATCTTACGGTGGGGGAAAACATCGTGAAGAAACCAGGGTCTTATTTTCGAATCGCTCTTTTAACACGCTCTTACGGTAAGGGAAAATATTGTGAAGATACGCTAGTGCTCGCGTGTGCTACCTATCTCTTTTACACTCGTGGTAAAATGCTAGAGATAGAAGAGACAGGCATTAGAAGGCGACTGCTCGCGTGGATGCAAGCGATTCAAATTTAGGGCTCCAGCACAGGGCCACGGAGGTCACAGGAGGCGGCAGTTGCTCTATTGTACTTGTTACCTGATACGCCAAATCCTCGATCATGGTCATGGCGGATCCTGGAGAGAGAGTACAATGCCAAGATAATAATAATGATTTAATATCATTTCAATAAGGCTTAATTTCGCCCACCCACGAGAGAGGTCTTGCCATGAAGTGAGGTGCAAAGATAATGTGACTGTCAGTAATTCTGATTGGTAATTCGGCTGCAGATGAAATAATTATCTCCCGAACAGAACAATTATAATTAGGGTAAAACACTTTATCAGCATAACTTAGCTTTGATTTGGTAATTTGAAATTTGTTACCACAGAGAAGGTATTATTATTATTATTGTATAGTATACACTACCAGCTTTAAGCTGATGCGTGTACATCACGATATTTAGTTATTGTAATGTCTATCCAGTCTATTTTTAAAACAATTCACTGATGGAGCACTGATCACTGATTCCGGCAGTTCATTCCATGCACTGACAAACCTATTTGGCAAAAAATTGTGTCTGGGGTTACTGGTTCCCTGTGATCTTGAAAATTTCAGTGTATGGCCTCTGAGGTTTTTATTATTATTTAAGTTGTAGATGGCTGCTAGTCCCTTCACATCATAATATCCATATAGTTTCTTATATGTTTCTATCAGATCACCACGTTGTCTACGTCTTTCCAGTGTTGATAGTCCAAGTTCCTGTGAGCGTTCCTCGTAGCTTTTACTTCCAAACCCCACTACCATTCCAATATTGGTCTGACATATGTTTTATACATTTTCAAAAATAAGTCCTTGCTAATTATAGAGAAGGTTTTACGAATACAGTATAGTAAAGAATTTGCTGTTTTAGTTATACCAATAATGTGTTCCTCCCATTTTAAATTTTCAGTCACAGTTACACCCAGGTAGTGTGTGAAACTGTATAATTAGGAGAGATATACTGTCATCAATTATGCTGATGTGGGACTTCCTATTTGTGGTATAGATAGATACATAGATACAGTAATAATTATTCAAACTTACGAAGTATGTTATTTAAATTTTAATATATTTTGTTTTAATATGCAAAACTCTGTCAGTCTGTTACCTTATGATGAATAAACTAGTGAACTGATTTTGACGAAACTTGGGAGGGACATTTTCGGGGGGAAACCTGCAATGGATATAGTCGCCCATGTAATGAAATTGTAGTATACGAACAAAGTCGCGGGCGGGCAGCTACTTACTCTGTTCAACTATTCATAATTAAAGAGGCATCTATATTAGTACAATTACAAACCTGAAAAATCCGTTTAAATAAAAAGAAATTTCACCAGCAGTACCATCTAGCGTGAACGTTACGAACAACAAACAATCACGTTCCTAACCTCCCCCTTTCTCTTCCCCAGGTTGACGATATCGCACTCGCCGTCCATGTACTCCGAGCTGGTGATAGCGAGGGCTCAAGCCGCAGATGAGGGCGTGTACCGGTGCGAGATCACCTATCTCCAGGTCGGGGAGGACTGCAACACCGTGCAGCTGACAGACCTCAAGACTTACAGTGAGTACCTGCTTTCTATACTATGGGCGAGCTTACAAAGGGCCTCATAACATGGCTAAGGATCACGCAGATGGAGAGAGCTACGCTCGAAGCTTCGTCGTACGCCGTGGGTCTCGCATACGACTCGCGATGAAAATTGTTTCTTGGTCTTCCTGCTGTTTTCTAAATTATTATTATTTGCCACGTCCATTCCCTGGGCTTATTGGTATAGCACGTGAACCAGCAAACCCTTTTGACGTTTTGTGTCAGATTAGCAGAATATCAGACTAACAGAATGCCAGATTAGCAGTATGTCAAAATGCCAGGTTAGTAGAATGCCGGATTAGCAGAATGCCAGATTGATTTTGACGCGAAATTTCTATATTAGGCAAAACCTGAGGGCACCCTGCCAATGCCAAATTAGCAGAATGTCAATATGTCGAATTAACAGAATAGCGGATTAGCAGAATGTCAGATTAGCATACCAGATTGATTTTATTGCGAAATTTCTGTATCTGGTTTATAAGGACTGTTCCTGTATCTGTACATGGACTCACGCGGAATATTGCCCACATTTTAAATCCGGAGAAACTGCCAACTTTCTTAAACCTCTTGACTCCGTAGACCGCCGCCTCATACAAATTGTGGACGATTCCATACTAACTAGCAAGTTGACAGACAAACAGACAGACAGCGGACGAGGGAGAGGGAGGAGCGAGCACGTCTCTCACGTCAAGGCTGCTAAGGATATACTCGTTACGGATTCAGTCAAGTCGAGTAACGCACATCTACCGTAACATTTTCATGTTGCTGGCGCGGATGTCGTGGCCGTACTTCCTTAAAAGATAAATTTTAATGTCGGAAAATAGTAGCATTGTAGACTCGAATCTTTCACATCACAATTATGAAAGAGACTCTCAAATCCAGAATCTAAACATCCAACATCAGACACTCCTCTGCACACTTGATTTTGAGATTAGGAATGGAGTTGAACTGAAATTTTGACATTTGAATCTGAAATTGGACATTTGTAACTCAATGTTTTAGGACGAAAACTTGAATTTGAACTTAGATTAAAAGTTGTATCGATATTAATTGACCTCGATTTCGTGATGATTATTATAAAGGTGTGTCTAATTTACACTCTCCATAAATGCTTTATTTCAGTAATGACATATTCCAAATTCAAAATACCTCTAATATTATCATGAAAGAACCAGAACCTCTACTTTACCCCAAGCAGGCTACCCTCATAAAACTACGAGTACTCACTCGACCTTTTTCGCTCGCGACAAAAAAAAAACAATCTATTATTGTTACATTACAACCTCACATATTAACCTAACATATTTACAACCTTAATAACTTCTGAGTTTACAGTAGAAACGAAATCACAGTACTGCAACTCGCACCACGAATTTTCGCTAAACCTCTTCACGAATCAGGCATATACCATCTCATAATCAGCGTTTTGTATCCACTTTTCTTATGCGCACTGCAAATGACTGGCACTTTCTACCTGAGTCCCTATTTCCCGATAAGTATAACCTTGGGGTTTTCAGGTCAAGAGTGAATAGGTATCTTCTACTAAATCTTCGACCTCATCGTCGCTTTCTATCACATGAGTTGAGGTCAAATGCAAGCCTATGGACAATTAAAAAGTGGTACTAGTCTAGTGGCAGCGTGCTTACGATACCGATAACCAGGATTAAGTAAAGCAGAGTTCGGGAACTGGATGGATTACCGCTTCGTACTTTCAGGCGAGTCGAACTTCGATACCTTAACGAGCTCCTGTGCGACGAACGAACGATAACGTGTGCCTCCTCCTTTAGCGAAGCGAGGTAGACCAAGGTCTTCCGCTGGAGACCCTGATACTGCTGAAGAGTCTTGGGAGTCAAGTCCATTACGAGTACACATATTAAGAGCTAGCCAAATCCCTTCAAACGAAATCACGTTTTTTTTTTTTTTTTTTTAACCATTTATTGTACACAAGATTTTTACAAAACCATATGACAGAGTATATCAGACACAACAGGCCAACTTATTTCTATAAAAACAATTTCTTCCAGCAGGCCTACTGATTTATTGATTTTTCTATGATAATTTTTAAATTACCCAAACGACTTGCGCTAATTATTAAACTTTAGAGCATCACACATAAAGCCGAATATGGCAGCATAGTTAGAGGGCACTTCTACAATTATGTATTTGAAGGACAATGCCTATAAGTTATACTGTCTCTTCATTATACTATAACATGGCAACGGGAAGAGGTTCTTTGCACAGTGAATCATTTATGTTTCAGAGCATTTATTTCATAGAAAACTGTTTTTCGAGTAGAGTGGGACGGATTGATGTGCTCGACTCTGTGCTAGAGTGAGACGGCTACACAGATCGTGGAAAGGCCCGCCCGAGGCGCGACAAAAGCAATATCTCTGTGAGAACACTCGCTAGTGAGGGGGTGGTGTCGATATTTTTCTTAAATCCTAACTTAATATTATAAACTAGTTGGCGTGTTGCCCTACCCTATAAACCGTCCTCTTGAATCACTCTAACTAATTTTAAAAAACAGCATTAAAATCCGTTGTGTCGTTTAAAATATCTTAGCGTACATACATACTGAGGGACGGACGGCGGAAAAAGACTTTATTATGCTTTATTATGTATAGATGCGAAAGTAACCCTGCCTGTCTGTTACTGCCTGTTGTTTTCAAGGCTGACTTCTTAACCGATTTTGAATTAACTCGTCAAGGACATTCCCGGGAACCCTGAGATAGATATAGGGTATATGACGGCGTATAAATATTCGTATATATAATAGGTATTCAATACGGCGGCGACCACGATATAAAGTGTAGTCCACACGCACGAAGTCGCGGACAGACCGCTTGTATCTATCCAACAACTAGACCGATTTCGATGTGATTCCTGGCGATGGATCAAGCTCTTGCTCTTTGATCTTGAATCAAGATCCCTGTTTCGTAAAAATCGGCTTATCCGCTTGGGAAATATTTTAGTAAAATGTAAACTTTATCGAGCGTTTCCGGTAATGGTCGGTTAAGTAAATAACCTATTAATAGATCAAACATTATTCCTCTTGACACGGTCCTGTCAAATATCATTCGCTTCTTTCACATTCAGTAACCTTCGATATGGCATCTGCGTCCCTACGGGATAACGGCATGACGTAATATATGTATTAACAGATATAGTCAAAAAATTTCTCATCGAATGGTCTTTTATCGATACAACAGTCCCCATCACTATACCGAGCAGATTTCCTTTATTTTGATTCAGTATTTGCGGTGTTCATAATCCTTATTTGTATGAGTGCTAATTAATTAAGAATAGAGTAAAGCTTGTGTTTTGTAGTTATACATAAACGTTAAGTTTTTTTCCTATGTAGAACGTTTCTCGCTCGTACGATTCGGATGTGCAATGAGCTCCCAGCCACAGTGTTTCCTTTGGACTATGACATGGGATCCTTCAAGAGGTATATTAGAGGTCATCTTAGAGGCGGGCAACGCATTGGTAGCGCCCCTTGTATTGTTGATGTCCATAGGCGACGGTGACCACTTTCCATCAGGTGGCCCGCTTGCCTGTTTGTCTGCTGTATAATATAAAAAAGTAGTTATGAGATTTGCAATTTACGTTCTGTTCCGTGTGCAATGCCTCATGACATAACGGAGAGATCCAGGCTCTCTTCCATGTCTTCGGAGAATCCAGCAATGCTACGCTCAACTCGCAAACAACAACATCGAGAAGCATAATAAAATTATAACAAGGCCACTCAGGTCTTAGAGTCAGATTATTATGTATGCCAATGGGAACACAATAATTGTCTCAGTGTTAGGCCCATGTGCCGTTTAAAATGTTATTGTATAGCAAAATTATTGTATCGTGGCTTTAATGTGTAATAAATTTTTCTTTCTATCGTACTTTCAATACTGCGATCTCCAACTCACCTGCCAAATGTGGAGATTATGACAAAACCCCCTACTCATATGCCAAAACTTCCTAATCATCATCTTCATATCAGCCGAAACACACTCACTGTTGGGCCTAGGCCTCCCCCAGAGATTTCCATAAAGGCCGGTCCTGTGCCTTCCGCATCCAACTGGTGCCTGCAATCTTCCAAAACTTCCTATTTACTTTTTATACGCGCCAAAAACATTATTGTCAGTACAAAACGCCTAAATATAAAATGGACCCCTTAATCTAACCTAACCCCTTAATAGAATAAAAACATCCATCTTATCCTATACATATTAAATTAAACCCAAGATTTATAACTTCAACTAATTTGTATGTAAATTTTCGAATCTGTAACACTAACAGGTTCTGTTTTGATGGAAAATTTGAATTTAGATCAGATTTTGTGCAACGAATCTGTAATTGTATTTGGCAACTAAAATGTTATTTTGCCATTTACTTCGTTAGCATTTTAAGCGGCTATTTATTTTTAACTAGCAGTCGCTGTTTTAATCTATTTTTAGTTAGACTACCCGGGAATTTGACTGCCATCTCACCTGGCGGTAAGTGACGATGCGGCCGAAGATCTTGGAACAGCCTATTCAGGCGTCTTGGAACGCCTTGAAGGCGTCTATATTATAATGATCAGGGAACTCACTCGCATGCAACGTGTTCCAGTTCTTAGCCGAAAGCATTATAAAGGTTGAACTAAAGAGGCTCGTGTGAATAGCTGAAAGATCTATCAACAACATAAGGATGAAGCGTTCGCCCGGATCGCGTCTCCCGATCACGGAAAGGGGCCGGCGGAATGAGGTCGTGCAACTGACCTACAGACGCACAACCCCTTTTGGTGTCTACATAGTTAAGATCACTAAATAATATTTTGTTTTTGAGTGTTCACGGGCAGACAAACGCTTTGAGGGCCTATACCTCTTCTTTCGCTAAAAAGTGGACCTTTTCTTTTACTCGATGCCGTAGAATAACCTACGCCGCCCTTACAGTCTACAAGTAGGTACAGTAGCTATCCAAGAATTAGACCGGCTTGACAATTAAACCATTAAAATGATCATACAATCTGCAATCAACCTCCTGTCAAGCGCACAACAATCATCATCATTCTATCGTCCATCGCGGCTTATGCTAGGGTTCGCTTTCCTACGTTCCTTCCTCCTCTTCGCCCGGTTATACTTGATGACGTAGAATAACCTACTCACAGTCTACTAGGCTACATCGTACATAATTTTTTAGGTTTAGTGCCGAATAAACTGTCTAAACGATCATCATCGGTGGCCGAGCGGTAACAGTATCCGACTCGTAAGCCAGAGGTCCCGGGTTCGAATCCCGCTCCGGCCATGTACCAATGACTGTTTTCTGAGTTATGTACATTAGATGAATACTAACCGATGCTCTTACGGTGAGTGAAAACATCGTGATGAAACCTGCACATTCAGGCGACTGGATGTGTAACCAAGGTCCAATCTGGTCAGGTTCCCCTGGTAGCAGGGTCATGGAGGTCAGATGGCAGTCGCTCCACTGTAATTACCTGACCTGCCAAATCCTGGATCATGTTCAAGGCGGACCCCGGGCCCTCGTTCTCGAGAGCACAACCGGGACATTAACGCCAAGATGATTATTATAAATATTTAAACTGTCTAAACGATCCTACACTCCCGCCTTCATAAAACAACCGCTCCTCCCATCCTTCTTCCGCTGCGACGATGCCCAAAATGAGCAAATTGAAGACGCCAGGGGCAATTTTGACACCGACTCGAGTAAGGGGTGAATTTAACCCCAAGCAAAAAAGCTTCGCCCCATCAAACTTTCACCCCCAATAAAGTTTTAAATCTCTTAAGATTGGACGGCAAATAGGGAACCCTATGGGTGTTGTTTTGATTGAATCGAAGTGAAATCTCAAAGGGTATTGTCGTAGTTAGAATTATGAATAAGTTGTTGCGGGACGTGTTTTGAAATTAAATTTTGTTAAAGTACAAAAGTATGACAAAATAAACCTATATGGTGCGGATACAAACAAATGTAGTCGATCAGGTCTGATTTCTGGTGTACAAGGTCACGGAGGTCAGGTCAGGTCACTCTACTATAATTACATGGGGGTTAAACTACTAACAAGGCTACATTAGCGTTTTATAATATGATTCATATTAATTTGTCACTGACTTATCTGCAACGTCGCTGTTGTTTACATTGACATGACAATCAAAATGGTGTCACTTAGTTCGAGTATTGGCCACCGGATCAAATAAGTTTGTGGCAATCTCCTGGGGGCCTAAAAAGCCCACATCATCATTAATATGAATGATGATGTGGGCTTTAATATGAATGATGATGTGGGCTTTTTAGGCCCCCAGGTTCCGTTGTTAACAAGGTCGTGGAGCTCAGATGGCACTCGCTCTACTGTAGACTTAATCTGCCGAATCCTGGATCATCGTCAAGGCGGACCTCGGACCCTTGCGCACAACTGGGATTGGTTTCAGGGGATCATGCGACTATTTTTTTTTTTCAAATAATATTCGCTCATGGAGTTTTTAGAATATGCTAGAAATCAAATGATCACAAACTGGGTTATTTTCTATTGAAAGTCCCAGAGATATTTCACATCAAAGATTAAATTTTATCGGGCATGGCGTTCAGTGGCGGCAGCAGAGGCACTTTCAAAATATTAATAACATTTCCAACCAAACGAAAAATCATGACGTTGCATCTAAAGATTTCCGAGGCAAAGGTGCCGCTCTCAAAAAGTTGAAAAATCGGAGTTAGATTAAAAACCTCGTTCCCTCTAAAAATATGTCTTTAGAAGATTACTTACCGGAAAAGGGGAGGCTTGCTACGTTCATTTTTTAATTCCCCCCCGCGTCTAGCGAAGTTTTCAAGTGGTAAATTGGTAATTTGATTAAAGTTGGTCTCTATTTTTTTATTTTTCGGCTTTGATGTTGATCTTTTGAGTCTTGGTAAAGTATTCATGTTTTGATACGTTACTTTAGTCAAATGAGGAACATGATTCGCATAGCTTCTTCCTTAGAATTTTTGGTTGATTGATTTTAACCTTTTGCGGACAAATTCATAGACATCTATCAAAAGGCTAGATGTCGCGCATTTTCTGGTATTTGTCACTTATGACTCTACTCACCACTTTCTTAGGTACCATCTTTACAATCTGTAAAATATACATAAAAGTCTAGATAATCTAGGTATGTACAAATCAAATATATCCTCGAATCCTACTAATGTTATAACTGCGATAGTTGGTAAGGATGGATGTTTGAATGTTTTTTACTCCTTCACGCAAAAACTACGGATCGAATTTTGATGAAATTTTTTAGTTATATAAGCTATATAGCCCAGAATAGCACAGACATAATTTATACCGAAATTCAAAGTGTTTCCCGCGGGATTAGATTTTAAACTTTATAACTGAATTTTACGCGGCCGATGTCACGGGCAAAAACGTCTATGGCCGAGTGGTTAAGGTATCCGAATAGTAAGCGAGAGGTACCGGGTTTGAATCCCATTGCGGCCATGTACCAACTCGTTTCTGAAGTATGTACATTAGTTGAATACTAACATAATACTCTTACGGTGAGGGAAAACATCGTGATCAAACCTGTACATTCAGGTGAGTGAATGTGTAACCATGATCCAATCTGGTCAGTTTCACGTCACGGAGATCAAATGGCAGTCACTCCACTGTAATTACCTTATCTGCCAATCCTAGATCATGGTCAAAGCGGACCTCGGGCCCTCATGCGCGAGAGCACAACGCCAAGATAATGATGATGATGAAGTCGATGGCAAACCCTAGTTTCTTCATATAGGCAAAGCAGGGTTTTCACCGATCGTGTTTCCTCAGCTATATATGCCTGTATATTAAGCAATACAGCCCCCTATTAAGAGCTATTCCTTACCAGTTGATAAAGACCCTTGTTTCAAAGTAACCGTAACTGGTGCTCCCGTAATCCTTCCAACAATAAAAGCCGGGGTCGTTTAAGGCAATTCCGAGGGCTGTTGAATATTTATTGTTTAAGCCGTCTAATGGTTGAATCCACGAGATGCTGTTGGAAAATCTGTACGGACAGACTGACTTGTTTTCTATAGGTACGTAGTATAAAATGATGGCTGTGTGGTGTCCGGCAGAGTAGAATAGCACCAACCCCTTACATTGATGGGTGTCGTACAAGGCGACTAATGTTTTCGAGGCAAAAGATCAAGAGTCTCCGTAGTCTCGAAAATGGGCAGCAGCATTTTCCATTATTATATTTAAACACTGCGATCTCCAACCCGCCTGCCAAGCGTGGAGATTATGGCAATAACCTCCCCTCTCGTGGGAGAGGCCCTAAGTCCTGCAGTGGACTGTTACGGGCTGTGATGATGATAAAATGAAGTCGCTTCCCGCCTCTGTCCGTAGTTATTTATTTATTTAACTGTTTATTGTACACAATAATTATATACAGATAAATATAACAGTATAGAAGACACAACAGGCGATGCTTATTTCTAAAAAGAAATTTCTTCCAGCAGGCCTACAAAAGAGTGATGTTACACTAAAGTAACGCAGATACGACGTGCACAATAATCACAATTATCTATGTATGTATCTACGTATGTATCTGTACAAGCTTAGATATTTTAAACTACGCAATGGATTATTTCCGGAAAGTTTATAAGCAAGAAAAAACGGTAGGTAGGGGTAAATAGGTTTTTTTTTTAATTATACAAGGCAGGCATTTGACCGCCATCTCACCTGTTGATAAGTGACGATGCGGCCGAAGATGGAGCATGCCCGTCTCGTCCTCGTGGAGGTGTACGCAAACGAAGTCGCACCGGATCCACTTGTACACAGCATAAAACAAACTTGCTTCCCGCCGTCTGTATCTATGTATATTATGTATCTATGTACGCTTAGATCTTTTAAACAACACAACGGATTTTAGTGCGATTTTCAATAGATAGAGTGATTCAAGAGGAAGGTTTATAAGCAAGAAAGAAGGTTTATAAGAAAAGAAAGGATCATCATCACAGCTCATTACAGTCCACTGCTGGACTAAGGGCCTCTCCCAAGAAAGGGGAGGTTATTGCCATAATCTCCACGCTTGGCAGGCGGGTTGGAGATCGCAGTGTTATAAATATAACAATGGAAAACGCTGCTGCCCATTTCCCAGCCTACGGAGACTCTTAGATATTTTGCCTCGAAAAGATTAGTCGCCTTGTACGACACCCACGAGTGTAAGGGGTTGGTGCTATTCTATTCTGCCGGACACCACACGGCCAAAGGATAAGTAGAGGTAAAGTTGGCGAACACGAATGAAGTATCTCCGGGTCCCTGGTGGCGATCAAAGACAATTTATGGGGTTGGACATAATAGATTTCAGAATGTCAATATGTCATTGGGTTTTCTTAAATCTGGCAACGTGGTGTTGCTGATGGCGAGGCAGCGGTGACCACTTTCCATCAGGTGGTTCACTGGCCTATTTGACTGCCGTATATTTAAAAAAAGAAACATTAAAACAGGATTAGACTACATAGTTATTCCGCGCCTTTTTTACATGAGTTTGAGGGTATCGTCAGAGATTTTGTTAGTTCTTTTGTATGGCGTGCTATTATGGTGAGATTAGTATCTTCAGATTTTTTGTCAACATTGGCCTAAACACTGTTAATGATAGGGGAGATAAAAAATAATACGTTATTTTTTTCCCGCTATTTTTTTTGTCACAACGTTGTATGTTTTTTTTCTGCTTTGAAACTGAATGTGTAACTATGATCCAATCAGGTCAGGTTCCCCTGGTAGAAAGGTCACGGAGGTCAGATGGCAGTCTGTACTTATATATTGTCGACCTGAGTGGTTCAGTGGTCAACATGCCGGTCTGCCACGAAAGAGGTCCCGGGTTCGATTCCCGGCCGGGCAGAAATTGGCATAATCTTTATTTTATTTTATTTATTTATTTTCGGAAGACTTACAGCTATAACATTACAATTGATATCTTATACAGTTAACAGGAAGCCAATTACAAGTCTCCACCTGTAGGTAACAAATATGTGTAATGCATAAGGCAACAACAATAATGAATTTTAATTTCTGTTACGGGTCTGGGTGTTATATGTACAATAAGTATGTATTTAAAAAAAAACAGTTATCTAGCACCCATAGCACAAGCTTTGCTTAGTTTGGGGCTAGATGGCGCTGTGTGAATTTGTCCATGAATATTTATTTATTTATTTATTATACCATTGTAATTATAGATAAAAGAACACCTTATCACCAAGGTAGCACGATCGCAGCCTCCGTAGAGCCTCGTAAGAAAACCATAAATTTTTGCCCAAGAAAATTAGTGGTGAGGCGATAAAATTTGCTAATGGTATTTATAGGGCAGTAGATTGTTGGTGTAATTTATAATTTTTCTCTTATTAAAATGTTGGACGTGGCCTTAATCGGTAATAAGAGTTCAGAAGGAATATTAAAGTAGGCTTTTTTAAGGTAAAAAATTTTGATTGTTAATAATAGGTCCGAAATGTTCGTCTTATTCATGATCCAGGATTTGGCAGATCAGATAATGACAGTGGAGTGACTCTGTTGCATGGGAAACCTGACCAGATTGGATCATAGTTACTGGTTACATATTCAGTTTCAAAGCAGAAACAATACATACAAATAAAGTTGAGAAAAAAAAAATATGGGGAATAAAACGTATTATTTTTAATCTCCCCAATCATTGAGTGGTTCTGTTGGTTACTGTCCAGTCTGCCACGCAGAGGTCCCGGGTTCAATTTCCGACGAAGCAAAAAATTAATTTTTGAATTTTAATTTCTGTTACGGGTTTGGGTGTTGCATGTATTTAAAAAAGTATATCAGGTACCTAACACCCATAACACAAGCTTAGCTTACTTTGGGGCTAGATAGCGCTGTGTGAATTTGTCCAAGTGTACCAATATTAGGCGCTTAACAGTGTTTAAGTTAATATTGTCAAAAAATACTAAAGACACCAATTCCACGACGAAACCGCGACTATTTTTCACGACACAATTTACATTACGCCGCCAGCACGCACGTCGGAAACGCTCACACACAGAGAGTGAACAATGCACTTGATACATCGCTTTTCGCACCATAAACGATAACTGATATATGCGATGGAAATGCACGACGCAATATCTTGATGTTCGCACACGGCGTGTTCGGAATGCATTTTGCAGTGCTGAGTGCGTGGAAATTTTTATTTCAGCGTAAATGTTGCTTCAACTTTAGAGTGTAAACTATGATCATAGTATAGGTAGGAGTTGGCTGAATCGATTTTAACGGAAAGACAATAATAAGAAACTTTATAAAAATCTTATCGAAATCCGTAAAAAAACAGAGAGAGAGAGAGAGACAGACCTTTGACGGTGAAGGGTATACGTAGCCTACAATGTTGGCAAGCCAAGAAGGTGGAAGGTGGAAAAGGGTAATTACCCACCTGGCCGGGTATTGTAACCAGGGGCCAAGGATCCGACAGTTGATCGTCGGAAGTAGTATTTATTTTGCAGAAGGTTCACTTCTCTAGCGCGATATACGAACGGTCAGCGCCATCTATGTGCGGATGCTAGCCAACCTTGTGTTCGTGCACTCGTAATGTTAGTATTATTGAGTTTCCCTATTGGACTGATAGATGTCGCTACAGACACATACATACCCATATTCACAAACAATACTTGTCTAAGTAAACTATCGTTACTATGCCCAGTGCTAGTCTGTTAAGTGAACTGCGTTCAAGACGGCTCTATGACTGACACATTGCATTCATTTTGACAGACGCAGTACAGATCTCCACGCAAGTATTGTCAGTTGGAACCCTGTGCGTTCGCTCGCACTGTGAGACCTCATAGTAACGTTTCTGAATACGGGTGTTAAAGCTTACACGCTATTCTTTCTGCGTGAAGGGTTAAAACGTGCCTTTTCACGCGAAAAATAGCTTATAAATCAAATGCACTTCTGCATTTAACTGCGTAGAGGAGAGCTTCCTTCCATTTCCCATTATTTTTATTATTTTAATAGTTCCAACTTCCAAAAGACAACGGGTGGTGGCTGCCAAAATATAAGAATGCATAATATAAAATTCTTTTATTTTTTCACTTATTTTTGTGTAGCTTTATTTATTTTCTCGCGGAAATGTCTTGATAGAGTAGGTTGCATATTTTTGGCATTATTTTCTTGAAGAAGAAAATTTAAGATTTGCTTATTCATTTCGTTACATAGAGATCGCAGTATCTAATATGTCCAACACACAATTTTCCCATTTTATGGCTTCCAGCACGGCTATCAAAGCTGTGCTCTCGCGTGCGACAAGCGAGAAATGGCGCGACATAGATATTGCTATCTCATTTATCTTAGTAATAAGAGAAGGAAACAAAGGCTCTCTCGCGGCGCGAGCTATATTGCGGGCATACTTGTGCTAGCCGTGCTGATCATCAGACAATAGTGACAGTCGAAGCGCCACTAAGCCACAGAAGCTTCATCCAAAACACTTATTACTAGTTTTGTAAAGTTATTTTGTTGGTATTAGGAACATCGGTGGCCGACTGGTTAAGGTATCTGACTCGTAAGCGAAAGGTACCGGGTTCGAATCCCACTGCGGCATTCGGAAAGCGAGGGGAAACATCGTGATGAAACCTGCACATTCAGCGACAGCGATTCCCCTTCCCTCCCGAACTCTTTCCTTTGCACAATAACATGGGGTTCTCCAAAAAGCATGTCTACAGGTAACACAAAAACCGACACCGCATCCGCTTCCCTTCGATTGTAGATATCCACTTTCCATCGACGGTGGCCACTTTCCATCTTATGGACCGTCCATCCGTGTGCCTCTCTTACCAACAAAAAAACTATATAGTCGAACCAAGTCACCTAAGGAAAATTCTCGATATCCTATTACCCTAAATACAAACGGAAAACTTAGTTCCCCAAGTTGTACAAACAGTAATTAATTCCTAATTCCTAATGACGATATCAAAGTCTGCCATGGCGTCGCTTTGATGTCTCTCATAAACTCTATACTGCATAATTAGCTATCAAGTTATACGTTCAAGTTACTATGTGATTTCCATGATTATTATCAAACATGTAACTGTTTATTTACAATACATACCATAAAGATAAATATGGCAGTACATTTAATTTAAGAGTAACTAGTGGACCCGACGCGACTTCGTTCGCTTTACCCCTACACTTTTTTCTTGCTTTTAAGCCTGAAAATTGTTGGAAACCTCATTAAAATCCGTTGTGTAGTTTAAAAGATCTAAGCGTACATAGATACATAGGGACAGACGGCGGGAAGCGACTTTGTTTTATACTATGTACCAGTGGTACCGGCGCGACTTCGTTCGCGTACACCTGCTTTACCCCTACACTTTTTTCTTGCTTATAAGCCTTCCTGTTGAATCACTCTATCCATCTATGAAAACTGCATTAAAATCCGTTGCGTAGTTTAAAAGATCTTAGACAGACGGCGGGAAGCGACTTTGTTTGATACTATGTACCAGTGGACCCGGCTTGACTTCATTTGCGTACAACTATATCACATCTACCTTCTTTTTTTTGCCAATAAACCTTCCTCTTGAATCACTCTATCTTTTGTAGAAAACCGCATTAAAATCCGTTGTGTAGTTTAAAAGATCTAAGCGTACATAGGTACATAGGAACAGACCGCGGGAAGCGACTTTGTTTGATACTATGTGCCAGTGGACCCGGCGCGACTTCGTTCGCGTATACCTACTTAACCCCTACCTACCCTTTTTTCTTGCTTATAAACCCTCCTCTTGAATCACTCTATCTATCGTTAAAAATCCGCATTCAAATCCGTTGCAAAGTATAGAAGATCTAAGGGTATAGATACATACATAGGGACAGACGGCGGGAAGTGACTTTGTTTTAAACTATGTATTCTAAATATAACTACGGTTGCGTTCACATTGAATGAAATGTGTTTAAGCGGCGCGCTGTCAGTGTCGTCAGGCCGGTTTTGTAAACATGGCGTAGTTTCGTTGTCAATAGGCCCAGCACGGCAAGCAAAAGTGTGTTCTCGCGCGCGATATGTGAGAAAAGGCGCGACATAAATACTGCCATCTCTTTTATCTTAGTATTGAGAGAAAGAAACAAACGCTCTCTCGCGATGCGAGCTGTGTCGCGGACATACTTGTGCTAGCCGTGCAGGCCTAGTATGGTTGTCAATGTGTGTGTACACGATGTACGTACACATAGCATGACGTAGTTTTGCGTCAGTATATATTTTGCAGGATTGTTTTTTTCTTATTTGACCTGAGTGTTTATACATTCATAAGCGGGTCACCTTCAGAAACGTCTTTTTAATCCTAAGCTCAAAGATAAGCGACGCAAAATATCTTATTTATGGACGATTCACATTATTTATTCAATATTCAGACGGCTGGTGTCACAGTAATTGGAGTTCGGACGCCATTTTGAATTTTTTTTTTCTCCTTTTTATTGCCATTTATTATTTTTCTGAGCGCAGATAAATAATGGATGGCCAGTATTGCGAAGGGCACGGCAATGTTTCCGGAGACTTCTGGCTTCTATTTTTAAATGGCTAAAAGTACAGTCTAAAAATCGTCAATGTTATTCTGTGCTAAAAGTAACCGACACAAAAAGTTGGATAACCTCAATATTTTCTAAACTTCTAAACCGATTTTAAAGAAACAGAGCTAAGAACCATCTCGATTAAACTAACTTCAAAATAGAGAAAACCGCATCCAGGCTGGTCCATCCGTTTGGGAACTACGATGCCACAGATACACAAAGCCTGGGGTAAAAAGTATTGTAAGACGATGGCAAAATAATTGTGAACCAAAATATTATAAAAATTATTTGTTCCTGTTTTTATGACATACGGTAGATAAACAATAGATTAATAATGTTCACCGTAGCTTATAGAACTTAAGAAAGGTTAATACTTTTCTATTTTGAAACCTGCATATGCCGCCTGCATGTATAACCATGATCCAATCTGTCTGGTTCTCCTGTAACAAGGTCACAGAGGTCGGATGGCAGACGCTCCACAGCAATTACCTGATCTGCCAAATCCTGGACCATGGGCAAGGCGGACACCGGACCCTCACGTGAGCGTATAATCGGGATGTTTACGCCAAGATTATTATTTCTTATTTACACACAAGCCATAACACAAGTTTTGCTTCCTTTGGGGCTCGATGGCGCTGAGTAAATTGACCAAAGAATATTTATATTCACCCTGGTTTACGAGTAGCCTAAAAAATTACCAATAATGACCCAAAAAATCATCCAAAACTTTCCCTCAACCATCCGAAGCGACATGACATGAACATCGCGGTTCATAATATTAAAATTTTTATTCTCCACCCGCATACCGCTCCAGTAGACCAAGTAAACAGGAGGCAAGCAAATATTTTATTAGACAAATGTCTCTGTTTGTAAAAGACACAATTGTTTGAGCAGTTTTACACACGACCAGACGTTCGAAGTGTGTTATTTTATTGAATAATTCATGGAACTCAAATGGCGAGGTGGCATTTGTGATATTTTGCTGCAAATTATAGTGTTTGCAAGAAATAAAGGCTTAAAGGAATCTTTTGTCTGACTGTGGAAGCGTCGGTGGCCGAGCGGTTGAGTTTCCGACGAGTGAGCGAGAGGTACCGGGTTCGAATCATGTACCGCCCATGTACTAGACTCTTTTCTGAGTTATGTGCATTAGTTGAATTGTAACTGATGCTCTTGCGGTGAGGGAAATCATCGTGATGAAACCAGAAAATTCAGGCAACTGAATCTGGTCAGCTTCCCCTGGTAGCAAGGTCACGGAGGTCAGATAGTACTCACTCCACTGTACCTTATTACCTGTTCGCCAAATCCTGGATCATGGGCAAAGCGGACCCTGGGTCCTCGTGCTCAAGAGCACAACCGGGACATTAACGCCAAGATTATTATTTATTTTATTTTATTTCTTACTGTAAAAATATAGTGATCCGTGAAAGGTGTGGCATGAAAGATGATATAGTGGCAAACATATAAAGAGGGATGTTGAGATTGTTCGGGCATGTAGAGCGAGTGGGTGAAAGAAGATTGACGAAAGAGTGGTTATAGCGCGAAATTGGAAAACCGGTCCTTAAGAGGACGACCCAGAAAAACGTTTACTGATCAAATCAGTAATGTTGACCTTCGATGAAAAATTAAATATGTTGTTACATGACGCTGATTTTCCCTATATTTGAACCGTTATCTTTCGGCGTGCCTACGTCATTTAAAAAACATTGAATTTCTCATGCAGAAAACTAATTGAATACTGTACTAGAAGCGAGGGGCTCCAAAATATAACCCCAGATTGGATCATGGTTACACATTCAATTTTGGCTGAATATATTTTTTAAATAAGTACGCCACATTGCATTAAAATAAATTAATCTCATATATTATTGTTTGTTTCAGGTACGTATTCAACACAGTAATCAAATCTCGATACCAAGATTGGTAAGCTTAAGACGGAATACACCAGAGAGCAACACCCGTATTCTGGTATGATTTGAAAGGTTTTAAAGGTCAAGGACCATGGGTCTTCGCGCGCGACCATTAACGCCAAGATGATGATGGTTTGAAAGGCCTTTGTGTCCTCCTTTCGGTCGACTTTCTTTTAATGTTGAGAAACACACGGACAGACGGTCCGCTTGATGGAAAGTGGCTACCTTCTCCCAGGATATCTTCAACCTAAGGATGCGCGGGTACATCTTGAAACTAATAACAATTGTTTTGTTTAAATCAGACAGCAAACCTATAGTCGGTTTTTTAGTCCATCGCTTTACTCAATTCATTCAATTCAAAAACATTTATTCAAATTAGGTTTTTACAAACACTTATGAACGTCATACCTACAAAGGTAACATAAAATAAAAATCTATTAACATTTTAAAATGCTAGGCGCCGCGGCATCATCGACCGCATTTCCTTGGCCATGCTGAGACCGACCGACTAGTCAAAACAGCCGGAAGGCACGGCCACAGAAAAAATATAAAAAATAAACTGCAACTCCAGCGCCGCCACCAGCCACCTGTCACTGTGACACTGTCAACGCACCGTGCACATCAACGATGCCGTTCGCAAATCGCAAACGATTAAACTAATCTATAATACAATCTGAGCTAATGTAACACAGCATAAAATCTAAGTTCACACTAACAAAACATTACCCCAAGGATCGGGCAATAGACGATAAAATGATCATGTAAGTACTTACTATCTCATATCACTATTACACAAAATATCAATTGGGGATTCCATTTAAAATGTCATTGAATACTATATCATTGAAAGTATATGATTAAGTTAAAAAAGTATACATATGTATGTCAAAAAACAAAGTAAAACAATAATATTGATATAAAAACATGTCAGTAAATTCAGTGCTGATCAGTAATAACTAAAATAATTCTCGTCTTTCTAAAAATCGGTTACACACTAAAACACACGAAGTACACGTAAATTCGTGGAAGCAGGAGTCGCAAGTTTGAAGCATAAGCATCTGAAAGTATAAACGTTTAAAATTTCCATTAAGAAATTCTCTGGGTTTAAATTGAAGGCGGTTACGCGAGCAATTAAAACTGTTTGCTGTAATGAGATGTTTGGATGGTCCGTGGTTGGGGAGGAAGCGGTTTTGAATCTTAAAAAGTGTAAAGCGTTTTTTTTACATAACTTTTATAAAAGAAAAATACTTAGTCTAAATGGAAAGATTATATTTAAGTAATAGCGACCCGCCTTGACTTCACACGAGTGTTGTCGAGTTTTCTCTATGATAATATGCATGTCATCATATCAGCCGAAAGACGCCCACTGCTGAGCCTCCCCTAGAGACCTCCACAAAAACCGGTCCCATACCTTCCACATCCAGGTGGTATCTGCAATATCTACCAGGTTGTCGGTCTACTTTGAGGCCTACCCACGCGACGTTTTCCAATACGTGGTCGCTACTCGAGAACTTTACTGCCCCATCGGCCATCTGTTCTGCGAGCTATATGCCCTGCCCAATACCACTTAAGCTTGGCAGTCCTTCGTGCTATTTCGGTGCAATTTGATGTTGAATTGCATTACTATATTAAGCATGTAATTCAACCTTCCGAAATAAATTATCTAACTGATCGTAAAAACCGTATTACAAGCCGTTTAGTGGTTGAGAAGGAGTTAGCGAAAATATAGACAGACAGACGTGGATGGCGCAGATAAGGATACCCTTTTGTATTTACAATCGAGGGGGTAGTCAGAGATGTACACAGATGCGTGCATCTACATTTTGCTCTCACGATGTACATCTATATTCTAATAATAGGTATGTACTGTGACCAAATACATAAAAGCCATTACACTTCAACGGTCCATTACACAGCGAAAGGAACTCGAATAAAACTTAATATTGTCATATCACTCTCGAAATGGGACTGTTTCAATATAAAAGATTTGAAAAGGCGAAGAACTCGTCAGATAGAAACATTTGGGCGAGGTAACTGACCGTGGTAGGGAAGGGGAGGGGTAGGGGTGAAGGGAAAAAGGGGAAGGGATGTAAAATTCCAAGTATTTGGGGACCATCGGCAATGCTAGCCACTGCCGTAGTCGCCAACATGTGAGGGACTAAGTTAGCGAATCGAAGCGGGCTTTTAAAAAAATAGTTTTTGTTAGTATTCTTTCGTAATAAAATAAGGCAAAAGAGCAAGCGTGTCACCTGATGGTAAGTTCCATGGACATCCGGGCAACAAAAATAAAATAATTATCATGTTGTTCTCCGTTTTGACAAATGATCCAGGCTTTGGCAGATCAGGTAATAACCGTGGAGCGACTGCCGTCCGACCTCCGTGACCCTGTTAACAGGGGAATCCGACCAAAGTAGAGGTCCTGGTTACACATTAAGTTGCGAGAATGTGCAGGTTCCATCGCAATGTTTTCCCTCACCGTAAGAGCATCGGTTAGCATTCAACTAATGTACATAACTCAAAAAAAGTTATTGGTACATGGCGGCGCTAGCGATTGAACTCGGCTCCTCACGCTTACAAGTCGGACCCACCAGCCAAAAGGCCACCTCACCAACTGATTGCCCGCCTTTAAAACTCCTGGGCACGATAACTATTCCCGCTTATGGAATCGCCACCTCTTATAAACCACACCATCGGCCCGAAGCCTGGGTCAGCTCGCGTAATGTCACGTGAAATGAGCGGAGAGTATTTCCATTCAGTAGTGATGTGACGCCTGTTGTAATATGGAACCTTAGAACATGTAAGCGTATTTTTAGTATGGGTGCATGAGAGTGACGAAACAAAAGGTAAACATTTTTTAATAAAAGTTTGTACATCTACATCATTTCATACAAATTCAGTGGAAAAAGGCGTGACGGTATGTATAAGTACAAACGGTATAAATATTTATAACATATAACCTTAGAATTTGCCTTCTTGGCATCTTTAGGATACCATAGTACCTATTTTTTATATTTAATCCTTTGAAATTAATTAATCATTTCAATCATGTCAATTTTACAATAACACACAAAAAAGGTAAAAATAATTTAAAAAATTTGCCTGAGCGAGGATACCCTGTGTGTTTACTTACCTACTTCTCATCACACGTCTCTTTTATCGACAATCGACACTCGGCTGCGCCCATCTCTATTCCAGCCCAGGTAATACCTGGCATTCCCCGCGTGATGACGGCTCGCGATGGAGTGGTCACCCCGCATTGGAAGGGTTAACGGATACCGCTAGGAAGTCCGAAATAGTTGGGCAATTTAGCCTGACGCCTGCTGATCTCTGCGCTGGGTAGTTGTTTAGCTTAATTTGATACGTGTACGGGATTGAGTTTCCACTTTGAAGTGATAGTAGACGTTAGGAGACCAACAATACGCAAGAGGTCCTGGGTTCGATTCCCGGCCGGGCAGAAATTGAAATGATGAATTTTAATTTCTGTTACGGGTCTGGGTGTTCTATGTATAATAAGTATGCATTTAAAAGTATTTAAGTAGTTTATCAGTTTTCTAGCACCCATAGCACAAGCTTTGCTTAGTTTGGGGCTAGATGGCGCTGTGTGAATTTGTCCACGAATATTTTGTTTTTGTTTTTTTTTATCTGCCCTTGAACAATTTGGCACCAAGTACAATCGCAATGGAAAGACGGAAAGTCGAAGATTGGGTAAATAATTTTATTTTTCTCTCTTTATTATCGTCTTGTACTTGTATTATTGTTTCGTTTTGTACTTTTTGTGCCCTGGAAGTAAGTGCAATAAATGAGTATATTTTACTTTTTTATTTACTTACTTCCATCGTACATCTCATGTATCTCTTTTATCGACAATCGCCACTCGACTGCGCGCACCCCTACCCTAGCCCAGGTAATGCCTGGCATTCCCCGCGTAATGACGGCTCGCGATGGAGTGGTCACCCCGCATTGGAAGGGTTAACGGAGACCGCTAGGAAGTCCGGAATAGTTGGGCAATTTAACCTGACGCCTGCTGATCTCTGCGCTGGGTAGTTGTTTCGCTTAATTTGATACGTGTACGGGATTGAGTTGAGAGATAAACTGTGAGCTAATAGACTGTGAGGGTGACGCAGGTTTCACTTAAGTTAAGAAAAATTAAACTTTGTAGCGATAGTTCACTTTTAGGAGACTCACAAAATGTTGGTCCGTTCGTGCACAACCTGGCATAAAAAAAATGATTTTTTTAGCTGCTCAAAGTTCGACTTTTCGAAGCGATAGTACTTACATACAAAGTCAGTTTTCTTTTTGGAAACTGAGTTTTTCAGGTTTCTTTTTTTGCGCCCATTGCAAATGGGCACCCTCAGGGATAGTGGGGGAGGGAGGCGGAGCATATTCATGCGTACCAGCGTGGCCGGCCGACTGATGCAGGATTCGCAATAAAAACCTAAGCGCCTACCTGCGAAACTCCACCTGTTTTTTTTCCGCTATAGATGGATGCAAATGAGAAACCAGTGTGCCCGCGACGCAGCTCGCGCCGCGAGAAAGCGTTTGTTTTCTTCTCTCAATACTAAGATAAAAGAGATAGAAGTGTCTACGCGATAGTAGGCGCGAGCCTTTGAGAGTACACTTGTGCTAGCCGAATTGATGGTAAGTGATCTCTCATGATCACAAAGATGGACATCAGCAATACCAGGAAGGTCGGGAATACGTTTCAGAATTAATATGTAGGCTCTTTCGTTGAAGGCTCCAATGTCGTTCCGGGAAATCTGCTACAGGCAGATATTTCCATATTTTCCATATTCCATATTCCAATAGTCGTACGGCAAGAAGTTTCGTGGAAAGCGTCTGCCCAATTACACTCAACGCACACCCCAGAATTAGAATCCTTACTTAGGCAGACTGTGCAGCAAGGCTGCTAAAATTGTATTTTCAACAGAATGCTGCGATTTTAGCAGAATTATATCTCCAATTTTGGCCTAACAGATGTCGCAGATCTTAAAAAAAATTAAAAATATTCTACTATTCATAAATAATGTGCGACAGGTCACCTTCTGGCAACCTTTGAGTACAATTAAGGATCACTGCCAATAAATGTATAGGTATTTTATCATAACAGCCCTCTCCTATCCTACGAAACGGGAGGTTATTGCCATAATCTCCATGTCTGGAAGGCGGGTTGGAAAACGCTGCAGCCCATTTTCCAGTCTACGGAGACTCTACATCTTGTGCCTCTAAAACATACGCAGCATGTGACAAAACAGTATTGGATTGATAGAGTCCTATATCCACTCTTGTTTGTTGACAGCCTACAAGCGAGACTCGCAGTCAAGGTTCAAAGTCCGTGATCTGGATGGGTGGCAGTTTCGAACTTTGGACTATCCGAAATATAGTACCCCAATGAGCTCGCCACTCGTTACGTACGCCTCCTAAACCGCTGGCGAGTCAAGGTTGACCATCGTCTTCCGGTGACCTGGGGAGACCGGTTGCACAGTCTCAGGAACCCCCTTAAAACACCCACACAACGACGTTCGACGATTTATCGTGCCCATTACTTCATTATTCACAACCCCTTAAGACGTCCCCGAAAGAAGCTTGGCTGCCAGCCAACGTCAAAACAGTGCGGCGGTAAATGCACAGTTTCCCGCGAAATAAGTTAATGGTGGGCTGCATTCGACGGCTTAAGGATTCGAGGTCTTTTTCGTTTAATATTTTTAGGGTTTTGTAGTTTAAAAGAAAAAACGCCCTTATAGGGTAATTGTGTTGTCTGTCTGACAAATTATATTGAAACTAGTGGACCCGCCGCGACTTCGTTCACGTACTTTACCCTGACCCGTACACCTACTTTACCGTAACCTACCCTTTATTTCTTACTTAAAAACCTTCCTCTTGAATCCCTCTATCTATTGTTGAAATCGCACTAAAATCCGTCACGTAGTTTAAAAGATATATGCGTACATAGATACATAGGGACGGACGGCGGGAAGCGACTCTGTTCTATACCATGTATAGAAGTACATCAAAATCCACTCAAAACACAGACAGACGTGGAAAGCGACTACATTTTATAACATAAGGATTAAGTATACGGATAAGGAAAACTAAACCTAAACTTAAACCTAAAGGAAGGACTATATATTGTCATCGACACACGTAACTCCTCAATTTCCCTAATGCAACTGTCGCACCCGAATAGGATGCCACCCCTGGCGGCATTCCGCAAATCTTGGCACCAAACATCAACTCTCTAAGTGTCGGACGTTTGAGTTTCGACGGTTCGCTAGAGTGGATGCAGGGAAATTAAATTGGGGTTGCACTTGGTTTCTGCTTGCTTCGAAGCTGACACTTAAGCTTGAACAGCCATGGCCCCACATGACTTATACGTCTTGGAAGATACCTATTATTTTTGTTGACGCAAAAGGAGTATGTGTGTCTATTGTGGTATCGTAACTCTCAAATGGAAGGACCGATTTCGATACCTGTTAGCTTGGTTTTCTTATGTTGATTAGCTTTATTTCATTATATTCGGTTTAGTAGTTAGCTGGCAGGGCACATAGCTCGAAGAATAGATGGCCGATGGGGCAGTAAAGTTCTCGAGTGGCGACCACGTACCGGAAGACGCAGCGTGGGTAGGCTTCCCATATGGTGAACCGACGACCTGATAAAGATCGCAGGTATCAGCTGGATGCGGAAGGCACAGTACCGACTTTTGTGGAGATCTCTGGGGGATGCCTATTCCCAGCAGTGGGCGTCTTTCAGCTGATATGATGATGATGAGTAGCTAGCTGTTGTTCAGATTTTTTAAATAAAGATTTTGATAATAATTAATACCGTTTGACGTCGCCGCATCCGAGGCGAGAGCCAACGGCTTACGATGCTGAGGATTGGAGAAAGTAGAGAAAGTGGAATCTGGCAGGAGTGAGGATTGACTGAATAAATAATAAATAAATAAAGGTCTTTATTACGGATGGACATCAAATTCGAAATTTACAAAAAGATAAAATTAAAATTGTATATAATAATAAAATAAAATAAAAACAATAAAAATGTAAAAATTTAAATTGAGCTTACAGTCGAGGGCTATAAACCACGTCCATGTAATTTAGTTTGGAGAGGAGAAGCGCGTCACAAAGTTTTATGCGTATCTTTGTTTTAATATAAGGTCTGATTTGATATAACCTTTAGGCTATAGTAGCATTGACTTATCACATTCGACACATGTTTTTCGAAACGGAGTTGCTCATCTAAGACAAGCCCTAGGTTCCGTGCCTCACTGACACGCTGTATTGGTTCGTTGAAAATGTGAAATGTTATGTTCTGCGCTGTAATTTTTTGACTGCAAGCATGATGAAGATGATAGAAAATAATTAAAACGTATTTTCTCTTCATTTCCCACAAATAAAACGGTTTGTCGGATCGTTAATCGAATCGCAGATCTGATCGTTCAAGAGGTATATAAGAGGTCTCCTTAGTGGCGGGCAACGCGCCCCTGGTGTAGCTGATGTCCATAGGCGGCGGTGACCACGCACCATCAGGTCGCCCGCAGGACTGTTTGTCTGCCGTATTACATAAAAAAATATAAACATTGTGTGGCTACTCCAATGTGAAATCTTTCAACAGACACAAATGTTTCATAACCACTTCCCATTCGAGTTTTAACCACACAAATCACTTTTAAAAAACGCATTATTTTCTCTATTCATACATCAAACCCAGCGGAACTGCTTTAAAAGCTTTCTATGGGACCAAACCATCGAAGCATTCAAGATTTACCTCCAAGAATTGGACAAAATGGGGCATTTCTCAGATAAGGCCTTGGTTTTCCGTTTTACGTTGCCCGTATTAAGATAAAGAAACGGATTGAAGCCAGTTCAATTGCCAGGGCTTGGAGCTATTCTTTACGGATGTTCAGAGTTATCGGCCTTCCTAAGTACGGTTTCTGGATCTGAAGGCGAATTTACGGAATTTTTAGGCTGGCGGAGAAAGAATTGTGTGCGGAAATCAGTCGAAATAGTCGTAATGGGTCTAAAGTATACTTACTTTTATATTTATACATAGTATAAAACAAAGCCCTGTCCCTACATTATATATGTACGCTTAGATCTTTTAAACTACGCAACGGATTTTAATGCGGTTTTCAACAATATATAGAATGTTTTAAGAGGAAGGTTTATAAGCAAGAAAAAAACGGTATGTAGGGGTTAAGTAGGTGTACGCGAACAAAGTCGCGTCGTGTCCACTAGTGTCGCATATAAAGTATACCTAATGGATTTTAGGAAAATATTTTGATTGGATGTGACCAAATCTTTCTGATTGAAGACTTTTGGTTTTACTGAATACATTTTCATTTTTTTTTGTTCTAAAACAATTATGTTGTAAAATAAAGATTTAGCAAAGCTATTTTGTATTTGAAGACAAACAGACTACATTGCCGCATCATCACTTACCACCAGGTGTGATGGCGGTCAAATTTCTCGCTACTATAAAAAAGACAAGTAGGCTACCTAATGGAATGACTCACCCCTGCCTACAGACGTTAGCAATACCTGGGGAGTCACAAATACGTTGCCCACCCATGAAATCCTTTATAACTACCAACGCACAGATTCCTTTTGTATATGTACCTTTGCATTCTCAAGCACTACTATTTTGAATGATAAATGTTCTTGAAGACATAAAGTGATATCAGCTCAATTTCTCAATGTTGCAATGCCATTCATCATCCACCGTTGTTGGAGGCGAAGCGATTTTTCAATTCTCCTTGAAATTGTAGAATATTTAGATCTCATCAATCTTTTATAAAGAACTGGCATGGAAAATAAAGTTTTCTATTTGTTTTATTCGCTTTCTTCTGCTAGACTGGTTTTCTTTATAAACCGTATTGACAACCGACTAGACTGTATACCTGATAGAGTGTGGTAATCGTCCATAATACGTACAACTCATGGTCTTTGGTTTCATGTATAGAAAATAAAAAAAACCGGATCTGCTTTGTCATTATGGGGACTAATTAGACTAGGACTATGACATGGGATAGTTCAAGAGGTATATTAGAGGCCTCCTTAGAGGCGGGCAACACATTGGTAACGCCCCTGGTGTTGCTGATGTCCATAGGCGGCGGTGACCACTTTCCATCAGGTGGCCCGCTTGCCTGTTTGTCTGCCGTATTATATTGAAAAAAAAGCTAAGGTGATATTATGCCTCAAGTACAGTATGAAGACCGCCTCTTTATTGTGCCTCAAGTCTGTAATTGTGCTGACTGTCTTATTCTTCACACTACAGATTTCTAATACTATCCTACTCTCCTCCTCTAGCTTAATGTACTTAATCGACAAACTTATTTAACTTACTTTATTTTTACACCACTAAAGTGGCAAACAAGCTTACAGCCTGCCTAATACCTATCGACGTTTGTAATACCAGAGGCATAACCCACGCGTTGCCAACCCCGTAAAAAAGTTGTTACCTTTCTAAAGTACGCAGTAAACAGGCTAATTGCTGGGCTATATTTTATCTTTAAGAAAATTATAGACACTACAAAAATTACACTAATGTCTTCCTAACAAATATTTACCATTACTCCTCTAAATCGCACCCACACGAAGCCAGTGCGCATCGCTTGTTTGTCAATAGAGTTGTAAATAAAAAGGCACTAGTGGTTCCAATTCCGGAAAAAGAAACAGTGCAACTCGTCGCAATAAAAAGCGAGGAGATCCGTTGGCTCCAACTAGTATGCGATATGTCCATACCGTTGGCCGTAGTCCAAAGGAGGCGTCCAACCATTTTCTTCACTATTTGCTCTCTTTCCGGCCAGACAGCAAAGGAGCAGAATTTAATATTGAATATTGTCCAGTGACTGCCTGTGGAGTACGACAAACTTGTCAATATTACAGGGTTTTTAACCCCCGACAAAAAAAAGAGGAGTGTTATAAGTTAGACTTGTGTCTCTAGTTTCTGTGATTTTGTCTATCTGTAGCATGGTAGCTCCCGAACGGATCGACCGATTTTGATGTTGTTTAATCTATTTAAAAGTCAGTTTAATCGAGGTGGTTATTAGCTTTGTTTTATTAAAATCGGTTTTGTAGTTTAGAAAATAATTTAGTTTAAGTACACTTTTTCGTTCGGTTAGGTTATTAAATTGGGAAGCGAAAACGAAAAATATAAGGAGTAACAAATAGTAATGAGAAGATTTATTTATTCTATGCAGTGACAGACGAGCAGACAGCAGAGCAACATTAACTTGAACTTTTAATTCAAAAATAAAGATAATTTGAAAAATTAACATTAACTCCTGAAGGTAAAATAAAAAAGCAACGTTGGCTCTAGAAATGTTTTTCCTGTGAGGAATAAATTTAATATTACACGAGGAAACAACGTAAAAGATAGTTGCAGAGAGAAAAAGTAATTATATCGAAGCAAGAGTCGTACAAAGCAAGTACGGGCATCTCATTATGGTGGACGTTTTTTGACATTTACAGGGACGATACGACAACCCACAACACGATATTTAGCCATTAAATCGTTGATATTTTTCTTTTTAGTTTCAAAATTGATCGATACTTAAAAAAAAAGATTAAATAAAAAAAGTAAATAGACTTGGACAATTCACACAGCGCCATCTAGCCCCAAAGTAAGCAAGCTTTTGTTATGGGTGCCAGAAAACTGATAAACTATTTATATATTTTTAAATTCATACTTACTATAAATATTGTGGCAATTACAGAAATTAAAATTCAATACCTTTTTAAATTTTTTTATACCACACAGGTGGCAATTACGGCCTGGCCGGGAATCGGACCCGTGACCTCTGGCAGACTTACCCGGTGCAGGGTAACCACTGAATTACCCAGGTCGTATACTTCAGACGCGACGATTGAGACCCTCCTCGTTTTTCAACTCCCAACGAGAAAAGAAGGATGTTGTAGGTTTGATGTGTGTATCTGTGTATCTGTTTGTGGCATCGTAGCTCTCGAACGGATGGACCGATAATCTGTGTTTGAAAGCAAATTTAATGGTTGTGTGGATTCTGTGACTCAGCGCGCTCCCCCGCTGGGCCACAGAATCAACAAATTAAAAAAAAGTTGCAAGAAATCATTGCATCCATCGCGTCTAAGGCTGAGAATTATAAAAACGCATTTAACTTAGACATGGACGTCCACGATAAGTTAATTGAAAAAATCAAATTAATACATATTATGTTGTTACACGTTTCCAGTACATCAACTAGTGTTACAGATATATAGAAAGGTTATTATTTGCTCCACACTAGGGCAGGCCTGTATCGTGGGGCCAGATTGTATCCAAGGATTAAGCCAAGCTTAGGTAAAATTATACTGTGGGTGGATGGGATTTTTCACGGAAGTCCACGTCCACGATAACATGACGTGCAGAATTACCACCGATAGGGAGTACATCCTCATACCATGGAGCCAAATTGGTCGCGAACTGTGCGGTTCCAAAGGAACTTTCTCCCACGCACACTAAGGTTGTGCAATGAACTACCTGGACAGGTTTTCCCTTCAGAGTACAACATGGAGTTCTTCAAGAAAGGGGTTAAAATGTTTTTACGGGGTCGGCAACGCGTGGTTGACGCCCTGCGTATTGCAAACGTCCATAGGCTGCGGTGACTGCTTACCATCAGGCACTCCGTAAGATTGTTGGCCAACTTAGTGGTATAAAAACATATTACAAAAGCACCCTTTAGCCTCCGACGACAGCCGTCAATGTCGTGTCGTGCGTTAAAAAGAAACCCAGTATTAAATCAAAGGCACGGTAACGAGGCATTCGAGAGGTTCCCATAACGAGACTCCGAACAGTTATTATTGGCGACAGACAGAAAAACGGTATCATTTTTACTAACGACAAGGCCTCAATACCTGGTATTGGTTTGTTTATCTTCTTTATCAGTTTTAATATGAATATGCTCGATGTCAAACCTATAGTCTATACATAGAATAAAACAGTCGCTTCCCGCTGTCCGTCCCTAAAAATATCTATATATGTACCTATGGACGCTTAGATATTTTAAACTACGCAACAATAATTCAAAATGAAGTTTTAGCAAGAACAATAGGGTAGGTAAAATAGGGGTACGTGGACGAAATCCACGGACAGATCCACTAGTAAATGACATAAGAATGTCATAATTGTACTTAGTTATGTTAATTGTTTTGCTCAAATTCGGATTTGCCACCGATGATGCTCTCATCTTCGATCACTTACACATCATATCACATTTACAGCACAAACAGTCCGCTGCTGGATTTAAACCTCCTCCACGTTAGTAGCGGGCATAGCCATAATTATTATTATAAAAAATAACAGTCCTTTTTCCCAAAAAACAGCCACGATAATTGCCACAATTTCTCACCTGATTACCATAAAAAAGTTGCACCAGAAAAGAAAACGTCGCAAGCGAAGAGAAAGGAAAGATTTCGTCCGAAAATTGCTTTGGAGCGAAAAGTTTTTTATTAAAATCGCAGAGAATTGTTCAGCCGAATTATGGAAAGTATTGGTTCCGGTACTAAATACGGAAGCGTATTCCAACTTTGGGTGTGCCTTATTGAGTTTCCTGGAGTAGTTCCGGAGTGAAAATAGGTTTTTTCATATATTCATAAATACATTCATTGGTCGTGTGGTGCCTGGCAGAGTAGAATAGCACCAACCTCTTTAACACGTGGGTGTCGGAGCCCAAGGCGACTAATATTTTCGAGGCAAAAGATCTAGAGTCTCCATAGGCTGGAAAATGGGCAGTACCGTTTTCCATTGTTATATTTACAACACTGCGATCGGTGCGATTACGGTAATAACCTCCCTTTTTGTGGGAGAGGCCCTTAGTCCTGCAGTAAACTGTTACGGACTGTGATGATACATACATCATACTAGAAGCGTCGGTAGCTAAGTGGGTAACGTATTTGTCTCGTAAGTGAGAGTTGACACTATCCTGAGTTATGTACATTAGTTGAATGCTTACCGACGCTCTTACGGTGAGGGAAAACATCGTGATGAAACCTGTAAATTCAACCATGATCCGATCTGGTCTAGTTCCTCCGGTATCAGGGTCATGGCCGTAGCTCCACTGTAATGATCTAATCTGCCAAAATCCTGGATCACGGTCAAGGCCGACCCCGGGATATCGCGAGAGCACAACCGAGCACAACGCCAAGACGATTATTTATTATAATGGCTTACAGAATATGAAATTGCCGTTTTGTGTGACGGAAACGGTGGAAATTATAAAAGAATACATACACCATCACGTCTTTTTGAGACCACAATGCTATAAGGTCAATGTCATTGATAGTCATTGACTAATATTTAAATAAATAAATTTCATACAAGCTTTTTAAATTTTTAGGAAGTGGCAAATCCAAAAAAATTATATGAGCAAATAATGCGCTAAAACGTTTTAAAATATTATATTACTATTAATAGAAAAATAGGCAAATTAAAAAAATAAGCCAAAAGTCACCACATATTTTCTATCAAGCAAAGAAATCCAGCGTAGAAACCAGCTATACCTTGCCAATGACAGCTTTGTGTATTTGCCAAGTAGTAGTGCTGGTCAAAGTTATCGACATAATTTTGTCGATAATGCAATTATCGATCACTAGCGATTGATTACGATTTTATACCATATTTATTTGAAAATATACACCTACCGAACAGGTCACATACATGCACCCCAAATGTATAGTTTATAGATGTAGGAAAATTTGCATGTTTGGATGAGAAGTATACTTTGAAACTACCAAACCTATTTGGAAAATTCTTGTTACATGATTCACGAGTGTCATTGGGTACTCGTGTGGTGGCGGAAAAGTAATATAGTAATCGCACTGGATAGTTGAAAGTTCACAGAGGTCCGAACTGCATACGAGTGGTAACGGCTAGAACTCAAATTCCAATTCTATCGTTAACATTGAAATTCGAGCGACAACCGTGGGAGCATATAAAACGCAGCCCCGAAATGTCAAAATCACAACCACATATTAAACATTACACATTCCGTCACACGTTACATTAGGTGCGGTTCATTAACAGCTTTTTAATTTATATCGATTCACATTTCTGGGTGAAATAAACACATTTCTGCGTGAAATTAACACCTTTTTATTTCTCTCTAATGGCAACCCCGGTTTTGAATGCATCAAAACTACAGGAAAATGTAGCCAGTTCTTTAACCCATGTTTGAAAATTCTTCGCATACGCATTTCCGCCAAGATGGTTTTATTTTATCCTTGAAACTGAGCATACTTTCCCGATAACGCGATCGTGATAAAACAGCTGACGCAACCGATACACTAACGGTCCGCCTCCAAATTCTCAGTCCAATAAATTTTGTTTAAAAGCCGGTGAATTTATTTTATTGCACGGTTTTATTGCTGTTAAATAGAATGAAAACTACAATGCTGATAATACATTTCCGTTTGGTCGGAACGGAGCGAAACACGTTATGAGAAATCAATTACTTGTGTTCTCATTCGTTTAAAAATTAACGAATGAGCGGATGGGTATGTTTTATTGCAAATTGCAATTGGTCGTAAGTTGATCGTAGTTGACCACTGAAGAATGACATAGTAGTTCATACCTATAGTACACCACTACATAATGTTTTAAACTATCGCGGTTATTATCTTAAAGGTTATTATTTTAATGGTATGATCCGGGTTTCCATGGTGCATGCAACTGCGTCGAAATATCGGGACACTCGTCAACAAAGGCACGCAGTAGGAAACCCAGAACATACCTTACAAATATCAATACATCTTACAAAAACTTACATAATATTATAAATTCCCACGCCGCGTCTGTATGTTTGTCTGTTCGCGATAAACTCATGCGGTTTTCACCAATAGACAGAGTGAATGATGAGTAAGGTTTAGGTGTATAATTTGTTACGGTTACTACTCGTGCGAAGTCAGGGCGAGTCCTAGTAAATTATAAGGTCAGGTGTGTAAGTTTTAATTTAAGGGGATTTTAAAAAAGACGTTCTTCTTTTGTTCGACGTAGTTTAGATAAAGTTATTTTTTTTTTAATAGAAATAGCCAGGTATTTGTCTACCATCCATCTGGTATTGAGGCTACACACACTATCGACAAACCTCTAGCCCATCACTACCGTTGAATCCGATAACGTTTCCCGCACAACACTGGCCCGCAGGGCGTGTCGCATTAGTCCAGTGGAGATGTGCCAACTCGATAGCACTGCAGTTTATCGATATGTTACTTGCACAACACTATTTGTTGTTTATGCCGCACTAGGGATAATAAAGAACTAGAGGTTCCCGATATATATATGGCTTGGATTTGGGTTGGTTACTTTTCTCTTGTTTGTTCTTTGGAGATTATCTAAGTGTGGGAATGGGATGGAAACGGTTTAGTGCCTTTTTGGGCAGTTGTGACATAAGAAATTAAACCTTATGGTCACAAATGAATCACTGCTGGAATGAGATGACTTTGGCCGTTGTAGATTTTAAATTTATATACTACCTACGGTGAGTAGGTAAAAGAGCATATTTTATCTTCTCTTGATTAGCTTTATAGAATATTTATAATATTTATTTATATAGTATATTATATATTATTAAAGGTATTTTTGTATAATAGGTAAGTACATATATATATCGTAGTTTATTTAGAAATGTAGTGCAAATTTTCTGCTGCTTCCCCGTTTATTGCTTTTCTCCACACCCGGTAGGGTTGGCTGGAAGAGATCTCTTACAGAGATAAGCCCACCTTTGTAAACAACCTCTTGTAATATATGTTTTAACTTGTTTCATGTGCAATAAAGTATATAATAATAATAATAGATGAAACAAGTACAACAACATATTGGGCTGCATGAAAACTTAATTGGAAAATACAGTCATTAGCAAACGACATGATCAGAAATCGACAGAAAAAGTTGGATAACCCCCGACCTCAAAACCTTTTACCTAAACTCAAATATTTTTTAAACTACAAAACCCAATTTAATTAATCAAAGCTAAGAGCCGTCTCAAATAAACTGGCTTTCAAACACAGAAAATCTTATCCAAATTGGTCCAGGGGTCCAATCCGTTCGAGAGCTACAATGCACAGACAGACACTTAAAGCCACCAAGCCGCAGATACACAGATACACACGTCAAACTTATAAAACCCCTCTTTTTTATAGTAATGACATAAAATGTTAAAAATATGTTATGAAACTAAAAAAAAAAAAAAAAAAAATAATAATGAAATATTAAAAGAAAATGCAAAAAAAAAAAAAGACAATAAAAACAAAGTCATGGGATCCTGAACTGTTCAATCAGTCTCAGAGTCCGTAGCAGAAGATGCTTCGCCAATGATAGGCATACCTAACAAGTGGCGAACTCGTTGCGGTACTAAAGTTCGACTAGCTTCAAAGTTATAAACGGTCACCCATCCAGATCCCGGACATTGCATTGCTTAACCTTGGTTATCGCTCTCGCAAGCACGCTGCCACTAGACTAGTGACATAAACATTTTGCAATACAAGAGAAACAATGATATAGATTTAGATTTAGATTTTATTTATTTCTCTTAAAGATCCTACATAATAACAATATTAATCCTACAAAATTACAATAGGTTAATGAAAGAGATCGTCCAGTTATAAGCATAGAATTATTGCATTCAAATAATTAATAAAATTAAAATAATATAATAATCAATGTTAAAATAGGATATAAATTCACTAAGGTAAAATGATTCATACCAAACATGTCAAATTAACAAAATAATAGTACCAGTAAGGTAGGTAACTTATCGAAATAGTCAACTATAACAATGTGTTGTGAATGGACATGGAAAGACGTTTCCTGCCTCCAGATAGACATAAACTTAGAACGGTACATCCTATCACACAGCAACGACAAGATCCAAAAAGGAAATCGGTTCAGATACTGTCGTAACTTGGTTGGCGGATGAACATACTAAAACGTCACCCATACAAAACAAAGTTTGAAAGAATTTGTTTCAAGTTGCCAAACATTATAGACAAGCGTCTTTAAACCAGTTTTAAAGTTATATTCTTTGGTATAAGCAAAGTTCCTAAACTTCTCAATGTACCAATTGTGTGGTTGCTGAGTGGTATTTTATCATTTGTAGCATTTTGTGCCTTACTTATGCATGCTTTTATAGGGTTTTTATAATCTTGGGGGTTTTCAAAATGTATAGAGAGATTTACATTTTTAAATTTAAGGAAGAAAGAACGAAGAAAAATTATTACCACACATTTTATGGTCCCTTGCCATGATGCATGGTCTTCGTCAACAAAGGTACGCGGTAGGAAACCCGGAACGTACCCTTAAAATGTGAGAAGAAAGAACATTCATTGGCAACAACAACCACAGCAATGAAAAAGACACAAGAAAACAAAAAGACATAAAAAGAATATAATTATTACAACATTAAATACACAGGAAGACTACACAGTGCCGATAAATATACCTATTTGGGTATACAAATACAAAAAGTATACAAAAAGGACCTCACTCAGCATTATGCCCCGGCGTGAACCGTTACACTGGTTTTCAGCGAGACCTGCAAATAAATAGAATTACAATAATAAATCTGTTTCCCATTTTCCGTCACCCCGGTTACCAATTAGTGTACCGATTATAATAAAAACAGTGGAGTCCCCCAGTTTGACACTGTAAGTAATTGCAACAAATAAACAATGAAAGTTTTACTCTCTCTCAGGTCAATTATGTGGTCTTCGAATGTCCATCTTTCCCATGCTACGAAGGTTAAACACCGGCTACTACTGAGAAAGGCTGATTCCGCGCACAGCGACGACACACGCAGTAGTACAAAAGGCAGCACCTCAACCGACCCTGTTCAGACTTTGAACCCTCGTTTTTACGCGCATCCTTAGCGAAGCTAGCTCTTTAACCCCCGGCGAAAAAAGGGTGTTTTAAATTTGACGTATGTATCTGTAGCTCTGAGGATATGTATGTTTGTTTGCGGCGTGGCTCCCAAACGAATAGACCGATTTCGATGCGGTTTCCTTTATTTCTAAGCTAGTCAGTTTAATCAGGATGTAGTTAGCTCTTTTTTTTCGGTTTAGTATTATAGGAAATATTTGAGTATATAAATAAATAAATAATCGTTTATTTATCATCTTACAAAAAAAAAATGTATATAAAATAAATGTAACAGAATTAAAAAGAAAACGAATTGAAAATTTACACGATGATAAATGGGCTTATGGCTCAGGGTAGCGTGACACAAGTCCCACACCCTGCTATTCTGCCACTCCCTTCAAAATATATATTTAATACACACACACGAAGTTGAAGAAAAAAAAACAACAATATGTATACTTGGTCGGGGGTATTTGACTTTTTTCGGTCGGGAAGGTTATTTTATACTGATGGTTGTGTGACGCGGTCGATCAAATATTCAAAAGTCTAAATTTATTTATTGAGTAGGACATTAAATAAATCTTTCAATTGTCAAAAGCAGTGACACTGACATATTGAGCGCCCTAGGGCCAGAGCACATCCAAAAACCCTACTAAGACGTACGAAAGGCGCAGGATCGATTAATGTTTAAAAAATTTCTAAAAGATTTTATTTTGAGTAAGAGGTCGTAGGTTGAGTGATGAGTTTGGCGTAGTCATTATCACAGTTTGTATCTAGTGAAAGTATATATAATTGGTATATGTTTATTGTACCTTTTTTTTAAATAGTATTAGTATATAGTATTCATTTAATTTAATTTAATTTAATCTCAAATGTATTTCTTTCACTTTTATCAATATTTTTCTGTTAAGTAGCACCTACTTAATCACTCTCTGCATGGTCTGCTGGTGGACTGTTAGACAAAGCCTCAATGGCTTTAAGTCCGCCAATTGCTGTAATTTGTGCAATAAAGTTTTTAAATAAATAAATAAAACCGGGCAAAGCCGGACCGACCCGGACCGACCGACCGCCCGACATATTACATATGTATATTATACGTAAGAAAGCTTTCTAAAACCAGCAAGAGTAAGCCAGTCCACCAAGGCAACACCCGGTCACGAGTATAGCGCTGGGCCCAGCCATCGACCATTCAACCATATTTGAAGGCAAAATTCGACCCAGCCCCCACGCCATGATTACCAACTCGATAGACTAATCTGTTAAAGCAAGGTACAAAGTCCATCATGGTCCAATGTACATTCAACATCTCTAACCGGCAGAAATGAAAGCAAATCGCTAAGAAAACAACCCTCTAGAAATTCTGCAATCCAATGAACATCTCTTCGTGTACCTCGTCTACGCAACCACGACCACTCACAAGAGTGTCCAACTAAGAAGAGAGGTTGAAGTGCTGCCTTATGTACCATTGTTATTCACTGCGCGAGTCGACCCGCTAAGCGCGTTATAAGCGAGTTGGCGCTTGACTCATATTCTTGGTGTGGGGCCAGGCGGTTAGCGGTTGCTTTAGTTATTATTATATAGCGGGTCGGACTCGGTAAGCTTTTTTTTTATGTTATACGGCAGACAAACAGGCAAGCGGGCCACCTGATGGAAAGTGGTCACCGCCGCCCATATATCAGCAACATCAGGTGCGCCACCAATGCGCTTCCCGAATTTGAAGAGACATCTAACATACCTCTTGAACGATCCCATGTCATAGTCCAAAGGAAACACTTGACCAAGTGTTTCCGCTGGGGACCTTGAGACTGGTTGAACAGTCTCGAGAGTCGATTATCACCACGTGACCGTATTAGATAGCTCTCTTTTACTATACGCTGCGATCTTCTCCACTCGTACTGCCGTCGTCAGCAAATCAGCAAATCCAAGGGAGTCGCCAATGCGTAGCCCGCCTCTGAAGACACCTCTTGAACGATCTCATGTCATAGTACACAGAAAACACTGCTTGAGGTACCGAGTTAGATCTAATATATATATGTATATGTTAGGAATAACTGGTAATGCACATGTATTCTTAGGTGCATTAAAACATTTACCACCTATTCCTATGCAGTTGTTAAAAGGATTTTGTTTTTATCGTTTCATGCAAATAAAACACGGATAAGTTCATATAACTTCTTGACGCCTAGGGGCAGCTAATGGCCCCTTCTTTATGTACTTCAATTTGGCTAACGATACACCAAATTTTACCCCTAAAGTCCTTATATTGTTAATGCTTAATACTACTCATTGCTTTGGAGCTATAATACACAAACTTATCACTGGTTATTTGTTCATAGACACCCCTTGTACACCCATACTTATAACACCCCTATTTTTTAAAATAAAAGTGGTCGAATCATGGGCCGGAAAAAAAATACGAATGTATACTCTCTAAAATTATGATTGAAGCACCACTATGTTGGCAAACAAGCTTACGGCCTGCCGGATGGTAAGCAGTCACCGCAGCCTATGGACGTTTGCAATACCACGTTTTGCCTACCATGTAAAAACCTTTTTACTCCTTTCTTGAAGAACTCCATGTTATACTCTCCAGGGAAAACCTCTCCAGGTAGTTCATTCCACAACCTTAGTGTGCGTGGGAAAAAGTTCCTTTGGAACCGCACAGTTCGCGACCAATTTGACAACAACCAAGGTGTGAGGATGAACTCTCTGTCAGTGCCGAGCGGTGCGATGATAGAATGTAGCTGTAGGCATCATGTCAAACAGTTCTTCAGAACAAACACCGTTGTACAAGCGGTAGAGCACACAAAGGGAGGCGAAATCCCTCCGCTGACTCAGCGGCTCAATACCACTTGTGAGCATTGTATCATCGACAATTCTCACAGCGCTTTTAGATCGAGTCAAAAGGACCAAGCAGATATGCCGGTGCTCCCGCCCATAGTTGGGAGCAATACTCCAAATGTGTGCATGCTTTGATACTGTCACTGACGTGGCAGCGAGGTACAAAATCAAATAAAATGGCGACAGATTATCAGACCTGTCCCAATTTTGCTCGCCATCTAATGCTTGTCTTTTCTAACTCTTGCAACTTACCACGAGTGAGAAAGAGATAGGTAGCTCACGCGAGCGCTCGCGTGAATGTGAGCGGTTTCAAAAATAGTGTAGCTATGTGTGTAATTGGTCAAAAAATGGTCGTCCCTTGGATGCGTCACTTCTGTTTAGCGTCGAATGGCGTCCGTTTCTTTTCAGATCCATCTGTCTAATCAAGAAATTATCTTACCTTAGATGCTTCTCTTCTCTTTAGTGTAGTAAACTGTCCGTTTTTGTCAGGTCCGTAGCTCCAACCCACAGTTTTCATGGCCCAACCACCTCCGCAGGCGAAAGTTCTCAACAATATTCGTAACACCCAGATTTGCGAACTCCCTTTTGTAATCCTGGCGTAATTCGCGTTAACGCCAGACTTGGTGGAAAGTACAGGAAAGTGGAGGAAAGTACAAGAAAGTGCGCTAAACCCGCGTCGCTTACGGACTTTTTCGCACGTGACTATTACTTCTTTTGGGTTAGACTATAATGGGGAACTCTATCCAAAGACATATCTTTATATAGAGGTAATTGGAAATGAGAGATTCGCAGTCAGAACACATTTAATCAGAAGCGAAAATGCGTATGTTCCGAATTTCCTACCGCATACCTTTGTTTACGAGTAACCCGATATTTGACGCAGTTGCATGCGTCGTGGTCAATGGTAAACAGAGGTACGCGGTAGGTAGTAAAATATGTAACAATGACCGCGATAGTTTAAAACATATTTACGTTTCTCGCTCGTACGATTCGGATGTGGAATGAGCTCCCAGCCACAGTGTTTCCTTTGGACTATGACATGGGATCGTACAAGAGGTATATTGGGGGTTTCCTTGGAGGCGGGCAACGCATTGGTTGTGCCCCTGGTGTTGCTGATGTCCATAGGCGGCGGTGACCACTTTCCATCAGGTGGCCCGCATGCCTGTTTGTTTGACTGTTAACATAAAAAAAACAGTATGTAACCATTTGTGGACCTAGTGCGACTTCGTTCGCGTACACCCACTTTACCCCTACCTATAATTTTCCTTACTCTTGAATTACTCTATTGTTGAAGTGTATTAGATTTTAGCAAAGCTAGTTTATTTGATACGGTTCTTAGCTTTTTTTCATTAAATTTGATTCAGTAATTTGGACAATACATATTCGGGTACCTACAGTAGACTGATTAGAATGTAGTTTTCTATCGTAACTATCACGATAATTATATTCAAGGCAAACTCAATTTACACCAGTACGGTCGCGCTCATAAGTACATTACCACCTTAAAATTCATATTCCTGTGTAGCTGTTAAAAGGTTTTATAGCGTGAGGCATACTGTTCGAAAGGGAATAAAGCAGAAATCGCTTGTAGATATTTGTTTATTACAATTCTATGTGACTTTTTCAGCTTTCCTTTTAAAAGTCACAATGCCTCAAATGCAAGTCCTTTCTTTTTATAAAAAAGGCAAAATTACGTGCAAATATTTTAAATTTTATTTTAACTAATAAAAAAATAGTTTTGAGGCTGTGATAAAGACAAAGTATGGATACATTAAATTAATTTTTATTTATTAAATAAATAAACTTGCAGTTTAAGAATTACTTACTGGGCGTAATTGACAACTAATAATCCCTTATTTTAGCCAATTCCATTTGTTTAACAATGCACCTAATATCCTATAAGTGTCAGTAGCTACAAAATATTTTTTTCCAAAACCGTCAATGCACTTACGAGCCCGACTGTACATTGTATTATAAAGGAACGATATCTGAATAGGCCGAGCCCTCGTGTACATACATCAGACTACCCTCCAATTATAGCGGACCGAAATAAGGCCTACCCTCGCAATTAAGGGAGGTAATTATTAACTCCCGGCCTATTGATTGAGATACGTTACGGCTGGAGTAGATAGATCGGATATTGGCTACCTAGATATAAATTCAGGTTTTAGATTCGAACAGGAGAGAATGATTAATGATTTTTTATTGTATAGTGTCCGTCAGAGTTAAATATAGTCACACGACTTCACATAGCCCTAACGATTACCAGGCTAAAGTGGCAGTGGGCAGGGCACATAGCTCGAAGAATAGATGGCGGATGGGGCAGAATAGTTCTCCCACAAGGTGGACCGACGACCTGGTAAAGATCGCAGGTACGAGTTAGGTGCGGAAGGCACAAGACTGGCTTTTGCGGAGATCTTTGGTGGAGGCCTATGCCCTGCAGTGGGCATCTTTCACTCTCAAAATTCTTCCACTTCCTAACTGAACCATTTTCCATACCACTGACAGGGGTACACCTACTCGTATCGTTTTTTTTTAATGTTATACGGCAGACAAACAGGCAAGCGGGCCACCTGATGGGAAGTGGTCACCGCCTCCTATTGACATCAGCATTCTCAGGGGCGCCCCCTGTATATTTTGAGTGATTACTTCTGAGTGACCTTTCATCCTTTATCATTTGCATGTAGATGTGGCACTAAAAATGGCTAGGATAACAAACTCTTTATTATCATCATCACAGCCCATAACAGTCCACTTCTAACAGGACTTAGGGCCTCTCCTACGAAAGAGGAGGTTATTGCCATAATCTCCACGCTCGGTAGGCGGGTTGGAGATCGCAGTCTTATAAATATGACAACGCTGCTGCCCATTTTCCAGCCTACGGAGACTCAAGATCTTTTGCCTCAAAAACATCAGTTGCCTTGTACGACACCCACGAGTGTAATGTGGTTCGTGCTATTCTACTTTGCCGGACACCACACGGCCAACAACCAAAACAACTAAAAGTGAAATAATGTACACTTTACAAACATAAATGAAAACTATGGGAAACAAAAGGATCGTTCAACGAGTTCGTCCAGGGGTGACGGTATATACTCGTACACTGGCCAAAACAGCGCCCACGAAATGCACCACTATTTTTGTTCACAAAAGCAGTTTTTAATAGTAGCGAAATTTCACAGCGCGTTGTTTTATAATCGCGAATATTTTCTATAGCGTTTTTCAGAAACGTAAAACAATAATAAAATAATCATTTTTGAGTTAATGTTCCGGTTAAGCTCTTGCGAGGGTCCGGGGTCCGCTTTCACTGTGATCCAGGATTTTTCAGATTCGATAATTACAGTGGAGCGACTGCCATCTGACCTCCGTGACCGTGCTACCAGGGTAATCAGACCAGATTGGATCATGGTTACACATTCAGACGAATGTGCAGCACAGCTAATACAATTTACTCACCCGTGATAAGCGAGGAAAGGCGCGACATAGATACTGTTATCTCTTTCATCGCAGAGTTGAGAGAAAGAAACAAACGTTCTCCCGCGCTGAACTGTGTCGCGGTTATACTCGTGCTAGCCTTGCAGGTTTCATAACGATGTTTTCCTCACTGTAAGAGAGGCACAACTTTATTTCACAAGTTCCCGCCAAAAAGTCCACACAGTAAGAAAAAAAAGAATGCTCAGCCGTGTTTGTGTTTTACCACAAAGTCACCTCTTCTTCCAAGATCCAAGACCTACTCTCTCCTTTCCTATTGTTCTAGGACAACAAAATTTATTCAAATACAAATTTGTATCGCAATTGTATCGTCGCTGCAGCTTCGTAATTCGGGGACCGAAGTCCAGTAATGAAAACTAAAGTTGCGTTGGGGCCACTAAGTTGGCGGTAGAGCTAGATATTTTGGAGGGTTTTCGTGATTTCAAAATCCACAAGATTAATCCACGAGATGGCGTTACTGCGAGGTGAGGGCTTATGTCGAAATAAAGCCGTGTCATTGGCTGGAATAGATACATAATTTAGCTGGAACAAATACAGCAGCTGGTCTTGTCCGATAGTAAGACAGTATTTTATTTTAGTAAAGAACTTTACATCTCCCTAGCGCCATCTGAAATCGCGAAAGCCCACAATTTTTAAAGTACTTACTGTGCTATTGGCTGATTTAAAAAGCCTGACAGATAATATTATGAGACCTTTCAAGAGTGTCGTGCTATTGAAGTGAGTACTACTGTTGCTGTCACATACTGTTGCCAGTGTAAGAAATTAGTTCTAAATAAATCCGCAATATGGCGACGCGCCTCATCTTTCATCAGGCGTCAAACTTTACGCGCCATTATTATTATTTTTTATGTAACAGTTTATTTTGCACGATATACAATATGGTCGCTATAAATGAATTACAAATATTGCAGATAAAAAAACTTGCAATTTTTCAATATCCACGCTCTCCAGTCGCCAATTTAGTGGCCACCCATCCAGATTCATTTGGCCTGCGTTGCACTCTACTATTGCGATTCGGGCACCAAGTTTCGTGTTTTGCCCCAGACTCTAATATTGCAGTATTTAATTAAGCCATAGCGGCGTCTCGCTCTAGCTCGTATAAGGAGTGTTTGTTACTCTTTCTAGTGCAGCTTTCAGGTAGGAAAGCGGTATCGTTATATTGTTCTAAGATGTGGTAATGAGCGCTTTATTGTTTTTGAAGGTACGATCCTTTTGTTGCTTATTTGAACAACGTTTTTTTTCTTCATACGGTTGACAAACAGGGTCACTTGTTGGAAAGTGGTCATGACTGCCTATAGACATTCTTAGTATTGAGAGGTTGGTTTTGAACACTTGCGAATTTCAATCAATCAATTTATTTTATACAACATACAGGGTGTCCCGTAAGTCGACGTCAAGCCGGAATCGGGTTATAGTCCAAATCATAATAGTTACTAGAAAAATAAAAAATAAAATCTAAGTATTGAATTTTTTAAATTATAGGCATTTCTTTTTTTTTCGAGAAAATGTACAGCCTGTGATGGTTTTTTAACTCCTGTTGCTACAAATCTTAACTTTTTTTCAATTTTATTTTTCTTATGTAATCCCGAATAGTGCTAATCTAACCTATTACTTAGAATTCCAAGTCAACTGCTCCAGCTTGGAAGAAAGTGTCACATTATGCCGTACAATGAATAGACAATTAATATTTCGTCCAACTTTAACGGACCGTACTGAAAAAAAAAGAACTACGCCAGGTTGGCAAGTAGCACTAAAAGTTGACGCATTTAATTGGGATTCTAAAATGGTATAATACTTGCTACATTATTTCTTTGATTACGGGGAAAAAAAAAATCCTTCAAGAAACCCAGTTTCGAAAGGAAAGTGGTCATGACTGCCTATAGACATTCATCTTAGTATTGAGAGGTTGGTTTTGAAAACTTGCGAATTTCAATCAATCAATTCATTTTATACAACATATGTATCAAAAATACACTTGTACGTTAATACAATACTTAACAGTAATTACATAAACAATAAATAAATATTAATAGAAAATATCCAATTGATATACGTCTTACATACAATATATGAAAAATAATTTATATAAATAAATTCAATGTCAAGAATCACTATTACAATGTCAAAACATTTGCCACATCACAATTATTTAATTTTAATTTACCAGAATGTCATTGAAAGCATTGTTATCTGTAACATAGTCATTTACGTTGTAATATGCTTTTTTACATAAAGTTGTCTTTACAACAGACTTAAATTTATTTATAGGTAGCTCGACTATATCGCTAGGTATGTTATTAGAATACTGAATACTGGCCCCTACAGATAAATTTAGAGTTTTGCTTAGCTTAGTTTTTAAGTATTTTATCTTTATTATTTATCATTTAAGGGATTTGATGCTTCGGCGGAATATTTGTATTATTTAGAAAAAATAAACTAATGACACGATAATTGTTTGTTTCAGGTACGTATTTACAACAGTTATCAAATCTCCAAAAGTAACTACCAAGTTTGGTAAGCTTAAGAAGAAACACAATTCTAAAATCCACAAACAGACGAGCATGTTTGAAAAGTATAGATGAATATGGAACATGGAAGATGAATGTGGAAGGTGGAGATGAATGGGGAAGTAGAGATGTCAGATGATGAGAAACTGTCAGGACCTTACCACGTGGAACTTGATTTCACTTTGAACACTTTTATTTTCCACTTTTAGCTTGGATTTACTTCGAGGCGTACCGGGATAAACTTAGGTAACCCTTAGCGCTGCCACCAATGTTATCCGGGATTGTCCGGGAGTCTTTTTAAAAAAATAACATATTTAAACACTGGGAAATTTATTTAAAAAGTAATTTACATTAAATTATTTTATTCAATTATATATTGAATTAATTAAAAGGGGCAAGTGCTCTTTGTGAAGATCTGCGATAGACTGACGCGTTCGCGGAGTCGTCGAAGCTCCATGCATAATCCGCTGACGATGCATAGGAATGCAGGGTCAGCACTACTCTTAACATTTCTAGGATATAACAGTTCGTAGGCTGCGGTGACTGCTTACCATCAGGCAGCTCGCAAGCTTGTTTGCCACCATAGTAGTAAAACAGAAAAAGATCTGGACTCTGTCTACATCTACGGGAGAAACGCTTGACCACAATTGTCTAAGATTACAAAACCATTATATAAGTTTAGATAGAATATTCGGAAAACTATAACAAATGTGCTCTCGCGTACGAGAGCCGGGGTCTGCCTTGACCATGATCCAGGATTTGACAGATCAGGTAATTACAATGGAGCAACAGCCATCTGACCTCCGTGACCCTGCCACCAGGGGAACCTGACCAGATCCCAGATTTCCAGATCATGGTTACACATTCAGTCGCCTGAATGTGCAGGTTTCATTTCAATGTTTTCCCTCGCCGTAAGTGCATCGGTTAGTGTTCAACTAATGCACCTAACTCAAAAAACAGTCATTTGTACATGGCCGGAGCGAGATTCGAACCCGGGACCTCTGGCTTAAGAGTCGGATACTGTAACCGCTCGGCCACCGACGATCCCCCGAAAAGATATATTGGTACATGGCGGCAGTGGGATTCGAATCCGGTACCATTCGCTGACGAGGCGGATACCTTAACCACTAGGCCACCGACGCTCCACCATTAGGCTAGGACGTAATCAGAATATCTCACAAAAATAATCAAACTTCAATATGGTAAACGCAAATTCATCGCCAGTCCATACAATAGGACCTTAAGGGCCTCCATGCTTTACATATCAATAAATTTCCTTGAGGCTTTACTGGAAAAAACCCAATTTCTCCGAACAATAAACCAATTAGCCTCAATATCTTTTGAGGACGAGGCAAATGAGAATTCTGACAAAAAATAATAATTTATATCAGTCTACAGTGCGACCATAGAGATAAGAGTAGGCAGATATGGAAGACGATAAAAATCTAAAACTATATTTTATTAACTCGACCCACTTATGTCTGTATTAATGTTAATATTATCGTATTGTAGTGGTAGTCCATTTTATATTGCTTTATTAAGTATTTATTTTCAATAATTTATGTAATAATTATTACATGTACGTAAGGAATGTAACGCGTTACCTTTGAGTGTGTTCCCTGATCATTATAATTACTTCTTATTACTTCTTAATTCAGTTTATTGCGGGTTCCAGCTTGTTCTCGGGCGCGCCTGAGTGTCAAAACTCAGGACCTGTGTGTGGTATCCGCTGTGGATCTTGGCTACACAGGAGTTACAGCGGTGGAAACGAGTGGTGGGGCAATGCCCGTAAATTTTTATCATTATAATCTAGACGCCTTCAAAGTTAGAGTGAATAGCTGTTCCACGTCGCCTGCGAGTGTGATCCCTGATGACTTTAATCTGGACGCCTGCAAGGCTAGAGTGAATAGGCTGTTCCTAGACAGGCATGCTTCATCATCGGCCGCTTCGTCACTTAACACCAGGTGAGATGGCGGTCAAATGCCTGGCTGGTCAAATTATAAAAAAAGCAGACAGACATACAATATACATACACACTCACGCCCGTATCCCATACCTAGGGGTGGACAAAGACTATCGAGTTCCATAAGCCACGATCCTGACACCTCTCTCACCTTCTCCACATTCATACATCTTCTCGTTCATTTACGCCGGTTGACCTGCCCTTTTTAAGGAGATCTGATCAGTTTATAATTATTAATATTAATTAAAATTGTATGACGGTGTAAAATGTTTAATAAAGAAATGAATGTGAAAAATTTTGCTTTATAGAGGAAGATAACGCAATTTCAGATACTAATGTATTAGGTTTAGGCAATGACGCAAGAAACTCCTCACTCCGTTATGGTCCGAGGACAGGTCATATGGTCCAGTTATTATGGCGATGATAGGCTATGAGCCTTCCGATTGATGTACTATGATGCTTGGGTAACGCTAGCTACTCTCGGATGCTATTCCCTGATCATTATAATCTGGACGCCTTCAAGGCTAGAGTGAATAGGCTGTTTCATTTTCGGCCGCATCGTCGCTTACCACCAGGTGAGATGGCGGTCAAATGCTTGGCTGGCCAAATAAAAAAAATAAAATAAGGAATATCTAGTTCATAAGCCTGTTATTTTCGAGCACATTCGTCAGCCATTTATATATGATCAAAACGCATCACTCACAACGTCATTAGGTAATTAGTTTCTCGGAAACTGAACCATCTTCAGGTGAGTTGCCCCCATTTCAAGTATCATGCGTCTTTATTCCCACACGAATTATAATGCGACCACGTAAGAAAGCCCCCGCTTCCTCGATCTATGGCGGCGTCGTAGAAGCGTTCGCAAAATTAGTTGACCGAATTTATGGACCGTCGTAATTTTTAATTCTGCCGTGATCATTTGCACGATAAATATCGTTTCGTGGCGATTTTATCATGGGCCGAGGAATGAATAACGTCGCTAATTTGAACTAAAGTGAGTTCCTGACGTTAAGTGGTCTTAATGACGTTAGGATTGTGTCTATGTGTCGGTGCTTAGTAACAATGTGAGCAGCAAGACGTCCAGTGGTGGCCTCTCCTCATGCCTTACACACCTCACAAGATTACCTTTGTAAATCTTGCATCCACCGGCTTCCTACAACTTTTACAGGGTCGTCGTCTCATCTTTTCGTTAATATCCCGGTTGTGCTCATGCGCGCGAGGGCCTGGGGACCGCCTTGATCGTGATCCAGGATTTGGCAGGTCAGGTGATTACAGTGGAGCGACTGCTATTTGACCTCCGTGACCCTGTTAGAAAGGAACCTGACCAGATTGGATCATGATTACACATTCAGTCGCCTGAATGTGCAGGTTACATCACGATGTTTTCCCTCACCGTAAGAGCATCGGTTAGTGTTTACCTAATGTACATAACTCAGAAAAGAGTCATAGGGGTTCGAACCCTGTACCTCGATCAAGGTCAGTACAAGGTCGTCCTCATGAGGTACCTAATGCAGATAATTAAAATTTTCCAAACACAGCTTCACCGTAACCAATTTCCTGCCAACACTCCCGATTGTACCCGGGAACCCGGGTGTACCCGGATCCGTTAACGTCTCATAAATCGGACGCCGGTTGCCCGGAACGCCCGGAACACCCGTACTGTCAACACCCGGGCAATCTGGATAAACACTTTATGGAAGGATTAAAGATGATCTTGGAATTTGAGAGAATATTACGGCGGTTACTGTCTGGAGTATTTATGTTCGGATTTGTAAGCTCACTTTGTGATAATGTCTTAGTGTACATACTTCTTAGTATACACTGAAAGCTGCGCTTCTGGTCACTTATAAATGTTTGAATTTCGAATGTAAAATTTTTTAAAACATTAGAAGCTTAATATTTTTCATCTGAATGTGAAGGTTTCATCACGATGTTATCCCTCACTATAAGAACATCGGTTAGTGTTCAACTAATGTACATAACTCAGAAAAGAGTTTGGTACAGGGCGTCAGCGGGATTCGAACCCGGTACCTCTCACGGGCGCGTCGGATACTTTTATCAATAGGCCACCGACGCTCATGTCATGCTGGTGATATTCCCTATTGTTGCAAGCGTCCATAGACAGTGCTTGCCATCAGGCAAGCCGCAAGCTTATTTGTCACCTTAGGACCGATTTTTCAATCTACAGATAAACATCAGTCTGATAAGTTATTATGTGACTAAAATTAAATCGTGTTTGAACCTACTTCAAATAAAGTGAAGAATTTCAAATAAAGTTAAGAAATTGTTTTGACCCCGGACGGAAAAAAGGGGTGTAACAAGTTTCACGAGTGTATCTGTGGCGTTGTGGCTTTGTTTATCTGTGTGTCTGTCTGTGGCATCGTAGCTCCCGATGTTGGATGCCGTTTTCTGTATTTAAAGGCCAGTTTAATCAAGATTATTCTTAGCTTTGTTTCATTAAAATCTGTTTAGTATTTTAGAAAATATAGAAGTAAATGTAAACTTGGTCGAGCATTATTCGACTTTTCTGTGGGTTAAGTTATAATTTGGTAGTATAATACTTTATAGAGCAGATTTTTTTTCTAAGTATTGGTAAATCCGCTGTTAGTGGTATAAAAATATTGTCATCCTAACATATATGTTCTGGTTGTGCTCTCACGCACATGGACCAGGGTTTGCCTTGACCATGATCCAGATTTTCATCTGAGCAGAGCACATAATTGTAGTGGAGCGACTGCCATCTGACCTCCGTCACCCTGCTAACAGGGGAATCTGACCGGATTGGATGTAGGTTACACATTTAGTCGCCTGAATAAGTCGGTAGGTTTCATCACGATGTTTTCCCTCACCGTAAGGTATAAAAATAATGTATCCGTATATTGGTCTGGCTGGTAGTTGTTAAGCGCTATTGTCTTAATTATTTTTGGCAAAACAGTGCTAGACATAGCGTACCTAAATAATGTTCTTATTTCTCCAAGGTTTCTTCTAAGAAATGGAACGTGTTGCCTGAGATTATATTCCCTGATCATTATACGCCTTCAAGGCTAGAGTGAATAGGCTGTTCCTAGACAGGCATGCTTTAACAAAGGTCGCATTGTCACTTACCACCAGGTGAGATGGCGGTCAAATGCCTGGATAGTGAAACTAAAAAAAAATTGCTGGTACCTGTCTTTTCTATTTCGTTTTGTCATCGTCTCCATACCTGGCACGAGTGTAGGATATCGCAGCGTACAGTAAAAGGTAGCTATTCAGTGCACAGTAAAAGGGAGCTATTCAGCGTACAGTAAAAGGGTCCCGTGGTGCCAATCGACTCCCGAGACTGTTCAACCAGTCTCAGGGTCCCCAGCGGAAAATCTTGGTCAAGTGTTTCCTTTAGACTATGACATGGGATCGTTGAAGAGGTATATTAGATGTCTCTTCAGAGAAGGGCAACGCATTGGTAGCGCCCCTGGTGTTGCTGATGTCCATAGGCGGCGGTGACCACGCACCATCAGCTCGCTTGCTCGCTGACGTGTATAAAAAACCTCATTTAACCAACAGCACACCTAACAAGTGACGAGCTCGTTGCGGTGCTTTAGTTCGATTATCTTCTAAGTACGAAGCGGTCACCCATCCAGTCCCAGAACTGGCTGTGTCGCTTAACTTTGGTTATCGATTTCACAAGTACGCTGCCAATAGTACAGGGCGCTGTCGTTGTCAAATAATGCCTGAGAATACAAAACAACAATCACAGAATACGCTCGATACAGGGTGAGTTAAACAGCCAAATTCGCATTCCCAGTATACAGCGTGGTCCAAAATTGTGTGTGTTTATTGGCTCTATATACAAGGTGTCCGGTGCCAGCGAGAGATACTATCGCATTTGGATACGTGAGGTTGGAAGTTCTGGATGTGGCTTCGTTGATTTTCAAATCATATGTCGCGACGGTAGCCTAATGGACTGCGAGTCCAACTCGTAAGCGAGAGATACCAGTTCGATACCTACTACGCCATGTACGAATGACTTATTCTGAGTTATGTACGTTAGTTGAACACTAACCGATACTTTACGGCGAGGGAAAATATTGTGAGGAAACATGCTCAGGTTTCTCTTTTACCAGGGTCACAGAGGGCAGACTTATCTGATCTGAAAATTACACATTTATTTATTTATTTATTTATTCGTTTATTGTATACAAAAATGGAAACAAATACAAAGCAAATGTAAACATTACACAAAAGGCACTACTTATTTATATGAAGAAATTTCTTCCAGCAGGCCTACAGCAAAGAAAACGTGATGATTAAAAGCAGCTAGGACGTGCACAATAAGAAAATAATATATTTTTAATGGATCGATTGTTGTAGACAAACTCAATAAAATACTGGCACGAATCACCGCCCTATCACGTTGGACGACTCCAACGAGTTACACTGAATAGAAAAACGCAGGTTGCGCGTTTCGTTCATTCAAGCTAGTGCTTCTCTCCCAACGCCCCACTCGCCTCCGACTCAAATTCAAACAGTGGCTATATACTCTATTCAATGACAACAGATTCATGTATCTAAGACTAATCGTTTTGCAGTTATTAAGGTAAGACGATATAGATATTTTCGTTACGGTCCAGTTTTCTGACTCTTTTAAAGGCGTTTAACGTCAAAAAGCCAGGTCACAAAGTACAAGTTTCCAGTCTCATCCAGCCAGCATAGGGTCAATATCGGTGTCACTCGAAACGCAACTAGCAGGGTAAATACGCCCGTTGGTGTCCGCTCGCTGATTATGTTGCGATTATGCAGCTTTAATTAGCCCAGAGCGCCGTTGGACGCCATTTTTAGTACCCAATTCGAGTTAACTGTTATGCCTAGTGGCTTGTTTACGGTTTAGGCGTAGGTGGTAGGTGTTTTCATACTTGGACAATAGATGTCGCTGCTCCACTGTTACATCGCGGTAATGAGCTGGCGGTGTCGCAGGTTTGTGATGGAGTCGGGTATTTTGATCAATAACGTTGGCTTTTTTTTATCAAGAAAGGGTCAATAATATCTTAGCGTTAATATCCCATGATCCACGGTTTGGCAGGTCAGGTAATTACAGTGGAGCAACTGCCATCTGACCTCCACGACCCTGCTACCAGAGGAACCGGACCAGATTGGATCATGGTTACACATCCAGTCGCCTGAATGTGCAGGTTTCATCACGAAGTTTTCCCTCACCGTAAGCTAACCTCATCGGTTAGTATTCAACTAATGTTCATAACTCAGAAATCAGTCACGGGTACATGGCCGGAGCGGGATTCGAACCCGGGACATCTGATCAAGAAAGAGTACGGTTAAAAAATAGGCTATCCACAAGAGCAGGAAGAAGAACTACTTATTGTTATACTTATTGTTATCAAGGACCTGAGAAAATTCAGTTCTTTTTAACTAAAAACTCTACTTGTTGAGATTTTTGACAAAACTTAAGCTCGCACACATCGAATGGAAGTTTTTGGTTAATGGGTATCGCCTGACTAATTTTTGAAATTGGATACTTCTATCCTTAAACTCTAAACACTTGATTAAATAAATATGCTTCGACAATTGCTGTAATTTATGCAATAAAGTTTTTAAATAAATAAATAAATAAATAAATTCACAAAGCGCCATCTAGCTCCAAAGTAAGCAAAGCTTGTGTTATGGGTGCCACTAATAAACTACTTATATATTTTTATACATACCAACACATAACACCCAGACCTATAACAAAAAAAAAATCATCATTTCACTGTCTGCCCAACCGGGAATCGAACCCGGCACCTCTGAGTCCACTTAGGTCATCAAAATTCTGCCAATTTTGCAAACACCACACTCCCTTTAACTTGCATTACTTAGCTACATCCAACACAGTCTACCAAATACGTAGCCGCGATCCTGTCTGGTCACAGCGGTTGCCAACCCACATACACAGCTGGCTGAAATATGAGAGCTTCGAAACGGTTACACGTTCTCAACTAAATAAATAATCATTCACATAGCAAATAAATCACATAGTCAATAAATTATATTTTATCCTACTATAAAGTTTTATTATCTTAAGATGTACCTAATATTAATTTTACAGTGTATTAGTTCTTAAACTGTAAAACTGTAAAGTTTGTTGAATAAATAAATAAATAAATAAATAAATAAATAGCGCCATCTAGCTATAAATTACTCAAAGTTTGCTCTATGGGTGGTAGACTAATGTTATAGTATTGGATTTTTAATGTGCATTTTAGTGTGGTGAGCCAATTTCAATTTCAATTATTTATTTGCGTTAGATATGGTACATACATTACAGGTCTTATAGTATAAATAACATTGAATCACATATTTAGTCATATAAGAAGCGACATGCAAAATATCATCAACACAGCCCGTAACAGTCCACTGCAGGACTTAGGACCTCTCCCACGAAAGGGGAGGTTATTGCCATAATCTCCACGCTTGGCAGGCGGGTTGGAGATCGCAGTGTTTAAATATAATAAGGGAAAATGCTGCTGCCCATTTTCCAGACTACGGAGACTCTTGATCTTTTGCCTCGAAAACATTAGTCGCCTTAAACGACACCCATGAATGTAAGGGGTTGGTGCTATTCTACTCTGCCGGACACCACACGGCCTGCGGACAACACATGCAAAATATATTGTATGTTAGTCACATAAAATAACTTAGGTATACTTATAAAATAAACTCTAAACTGGCCTCTTATGCTCAAAAAATTCTCTAACTGTATAAAAAATACATTCTTCATCAACCAGTTATTCAAAGCTCTTTTGAATTAATGTATCGGCACTTCTCTTATATCGCTAGATATTTTATAATAAATTTTAAAACACATACTAGGACCATTTTTTAAGTATAGTGTTGAGTGCGGTAACGTACTCATTACAAGCCTTTGCGCATGCCTGGTACTTCTAGGATATATTTCTTTTGCAATGTCGGTTTATTAATATTTCTTTTAAAGTAAACTCATATTTTTTACTCATATGATTACATTTCGTTTTCTCGTGACCACGGCGGGTGTGTATACCAAAATATCGAGAGAAACAAATCACGAAATAGTTGGTACATCGCTTGTTAGTCCCGATAAATGTATGATGTAAGGTGAACCATTCATAGACGGGAGAAAGCATATAATTCATAGAACCAATGAATAATGAAAATAACGCAAAATATCGCTTGATAACATAAACAATTCAAATACAAGAATTGTTTACATTAGGTAAAATAAATAAGTATCAATATGCTTGAACAAATTCACAGAGCGCCATCTAGCCCCAAGTAAGCAAAGTTTGTGTTAAGGGTGTTAAATAACTTAATTCACAGATTTCTTCTAAGAATCAGAATCAGAATTGTCTTTATTATTAAACTGTGTAAGTATACAGGTATACAGATGTTATTACATTAGTAGTTCCAACAGCTTGTCTATTACGGACGTACAATACTTTAAAAATTAAATAAAAAATTTACCACTTTAAAACCATAAGAATTTTTGAGACCGCGCTAGCTAGAAATATTATCTTTTTATTTGATCTACAATCACCTCTCATAACACCACAAAACATAGTTAAAAGTTTCACTTAATAGTCCACCCTCCAAACCGGTTCGAAGCAGTTTCCCTAAAAAGGATTAAAACGGACACGACGTACAAAACTCGAAAACACGGAAAGCCGAAAACTGGGCCCTTGAAACTTCCCACCGTATCTCAGTCCCGTGGACCACGAGAGCGGCGAGCCACGGAAATGATAATGCTGTATTAATTAGGCCAGTGAGTTATGGCGCACAACGAGGGACTGTGGTACAGTCGCCGCTCTATGATTAGGATATAATTTTTCAATACATTTTTCAGATTTTTTTTTTCGTATACCATTAAGCTGGCAAACAAGCTTACGGCCTGCCTGATGGAAAGCAGTCACCGCAGCCCTTGGACGTTTTCAATACTAGGGGCATCACCACGCGTTGCCGACCCCGTAAAAACCTTTATTTCAGTTTATTGTACACAAGAAAGTTTGAGGAAAAATACATAGTTATAGATGACACAACAGGCGCTACTTATTTCTTAAAGAAATCTCTTCCAGCAGGCCTATCAAAGAGATATGTGATAAGTAGTCGCAGATCAGACATGCACAATATCTAACTAAATATACATACACACATAATAAACTAAAATAATAAACTACACACCTTTTCACCTTTTTCTTGAATAACTCCATGTTGTACTCCCCAGGGGAAATCTTTATTAAGCCTGATAGGATTAATAGAGTATTAATCGTGAAGAGTCGGACTGGATGAGCACCACAGCCTTATTAATTTCTATCGCCTGGAAATTTGCATGACTGTGTTCCGGAGTGAAAGATCATCATCATTATCATCACACCCCATAACAGGTATAATCTCCATGCTTGGCAGGCGGGTTAGAGATCGCAGTGTAATAAATATAACATTTGATAACGCTGCTGCCCATTTTCAGTCTATGGAGACTGTAGATCTTTTGTCTTGAAAACATTAGTCGCCTCGTACGACACCCACGAGTGTAAGGGGTTGGTGCTATTCTACTCTGTCGGACACCACACGGTTAAGATTGATTGAAGGATGCGCCAGTGCAATTACAGGCATGAGGCATTTTATCTTAGGCCCCATATTGATAAAGCAATAGCGATTCTGGATTTTTAACAACTGCAACCTAAATGAATGAATTGTAGATATTATGGGCGACAGTATACAAACGCGCTCGTTTTTTACTGAGTGGAATAAAAAACTTGCTGTATTAATTAGGTCAACAGGTTATGGCGCCCACCTAGGGACTACGGTACAGTTAGCGCTCTGTAATTATAGTAGATATTAACTTATGAAATTGACGTTTTGTGCACTAGCATACATTTGCTCAAATATTTTATCACTTGTATGTTATCACACAGAGTATGTTTGGACGGCAGTTACGTTTATAAAATGAAAAAATATAATATCAATAGTTTTTTTATGACTTGACAAATGTTAGCATTGAACTAATGTACATAACTCAAAAAATATTAATTGGTACATGACCGCAGTGGGATTCGGATCCATTACCTCTCTCTTACGAGTAAAATACTTTAACCACTCGGCCACCGACGCTCCTACAGAGGACTAGTATAAAATCAGCTCACATTGCTAAGCGCGCCTATAGAGACGCTAGCTCATTTTATACTGGATAAGGTGAGTTTGTAATGTCGTTGACTGTACAATATACATTCGGCGCCCGAACAGGGACCACACGAGCCCAGTTGTTTTCTAATTAGCACGGAAGAGATTAGTGGACCTCTCATCGCCCCTCTGGCAAGGGAAATAATAAGGGAAGGGTTAGAAATAATTATTTTTGAACGCCATGGCGAGCAAAGTCCATCCGAAGAGGGGATAACAATTATACGAGCGATACATTACTAGTCTTCATCATCATAAACAGCTAGTAATAGTATTCTGATTAACTTGAAGTCCCAAAGCATTGTGGCCCTCAAGAGATTCAGTAAAAGAATGGGTGAGAGCCTTTACCTTGCAGTGGGACGCTGACGGCTTATGACAATAATATAAAACTAGATTTCCACAAGCTGCGATCCTGACGTTCTTATATCCACTGACTTGAGAAAAAGCCGACGACATTCTACACTAGAGAGGACTGAAGTATGCATAGTAGGGCAATTTCTTGACAATTTTTGTTATTGTACAAGAGCTACACATTCACATTCAATCTGGCGATCCGCTGCCATTTTCTTTGATATGGTACTGCGCTGTCACGGCAGTCCCAGTGTCAGAGAACGAACACACATAAGTGGGCGGTCATTTTTATGCCTTACTTATGTTTTTAGAGAGTATCCGTCCGTATTTTTTCAGGTTCGTGCTTATATCCTCTCAGAATATTTAGGTATATACCGTCATGGGGTATCAGTGCTGTGCTGTATGAGGCTGAAGTTCAACTAGCCTCAAAAACGAAACGGTCATCCATCCAGTTTTTGGATGCGACGTTGCTTAACTTTTGTTATCGATCTCGCAAGCACGCTGCCACCAGAGGGCTCGCTCGCTCCAAGTAGAATATTAAACAATATCTTCACTTTCCGGTTTCACGTAAATCATATCCCTAAGTCCACAGCTTCGCAATTTCCGAGCCGAAAACTCTTTGTCTGACACCCGTACGTGATTTATCTCATTACCATGTCCCTTCATATTAATGAGGGTAGGTGGTAATTAGTGAGGTAATTATCCAGAGATCTGGTGACTGGGGACGCTGTGTGGACATTGTGTACTTACCCTACCTTTCGCGTGGAAATATATGACAGTATTTAAAATTAATAGGTACTAAATACAGTCATAAGTCATATATTTCTATGTTAGGTTTTAGAGCGTCGGTGGTCTAGTGGTAAGGGTGTTCGACTCGTAAGTGAGACGTACTGGGTCCGAATCCCAGTGCTAGTGAATAGTGTTTCGAACTCTTATCTGAGTTTTGTACATTTATTGACTACTCTTACTGCGAGGAAAACATCGTGAAACCTGCACATTCAGGTGACTAAATGTGTAACCATTATTCAATCTGGTCAGGTTCCCCTGTTTAAAGGGTTACGAAGGTCAGACGGCAGTCCTTCCATTGTAATTACCTGATCTGCCAATCCTGACTCATGGTCAAGGCGGACCCCGGGCTCTCACGCGCTAGAGCATAACTGGGACATTAACGCCAAGATGACCATTTAAAATTATTACCAGAGAGCTAATATTTTTATGACTTGTGCTTTTAAATGACTCTCAGTGCTCAGTCAGTAGTCTCATTCGCTACTCTTTCGCACTCGCAGTATAAATTTACTTTGGTCTCTTGTATAACAAGTAACTATTACACCATGTAACATAAAAATCAAACCAAAGAGAGGCACAAGTATATCGGAAATGTCACGCGAATGTCACAATCGTATTCTCCCAACGGCAAATGTAGACGGAAGTCAGAATTTTATCGTCGTTTCCCGAACTTGCTTGTCCGCCGCCCGAATAAGATATACTGACAAAGTTTGCCGGTATTCGATGCGAACTTATTGTCGGGAAACCCATATTTCATGTAGTACACTGCGATCTATTTAAAATTTTGATACGAATACAGTGGAAAATTTGACAAGACGCCAATACAGTGTAACTGAATACGTCCCTCTGGATGCCTTCGGAAACAAGTTCTGCAACTAGTTTAGTATTACGTCATATGGTATATAAACAGAAAAGCGGGCCATCTGATAGGATGTGGGCACTGCTGTCTATACACATTAGCAACACTAGAAATATTGGGGACGACCAGCGGCGCTAGCGTCGCGGAGTTTCTTTTCTTTTTTTATGGCCTGTGGTGGTGGTGCCGCGGCGCCTGAGCATTTTATTTTTTAATTATGTAAAATTATTTTAATGTTGAAGATTCAGACATTCATGAGCGTTTGTAAAAAAACTGAACTGAACAAACGTATTTTGATTTGATTTTATTGCCAACGAGTTTGCTTACGTCTAAAACACCAGAACACGTTGTTCAAACAGCAAAATAAATACCACTCCACTGCCAAAGCCTACGGTTCTCCAAATCCCAACCTCACAATAATAATAATAATTGGTCTACTCTGTCGAGGGGTGTCCTCTCTTAAACGGGAAGAAAAATAATTTAATTTCTCAAAATAATAAGAGAAATAATGAGTAAGGTAAGGTGAGCCGGCAGGACCACAATATACTTTTAGAAATATTTAATTTTGTTTGACAGTATTCATTTATTTAATATTTGGCTTCGGTATACTGTAAGATGGAGGCACCTCCCCAGTCAGGCGGCTCCAATTCGAACAGGGTCTCGAGTCCGCAAATTTACTAATAACGCAATCGAATTGTAATTGAATCGCAAACGTAGCTCAATTGCAATTTGACACGTTTTTGGTATTTTGCTACTAATAAAAGACCAATAAAATTCGGTTGGTTCATGAGTTGCCGGGATTGGTTGGTGAGCCGGACATTCACAACTGACGAAATCTTCTCATTTATTAATTACTACTCGTCTCGAGCCTCAGACCTCGAGCAGTGATTACATTAATGTACAAGGAAATGAAATTGAATTTAGACATCGACATAGAGAGCACTTTATTCGGTTCCACATTACATCCTTAAACTGTGGTGAGTACAGTAAAAAAAAAATTTGAAAATTACGTAAGTCCACCCAGCAGTGATGTAACGGAAACCGATATGGACCAGTCTCAGCATATGCTGTGAGGGCTCATGCCTGTAACAGCGCTGGTTTTCAGAAAAGCCCATGCATCCTACGCACGTTACGCGAACAGTTAAAGATGTTATCAAATTTAACATTAAAACAAATATGCAGTTATTTTTGACTTTAAACTTCAATAAACTTCAAAACATACAAACTAAATACCTATGCAAGTACAATTATGAAGATTAACTGAATTGATCAACGATCAGCGCAAATCGTCTAGCAGTGACTGGATGCGGACGAAACTATAATATAAGACATGTCAGCAAAATTCTTAAACTTATTTTTTAAATTATTGTGTTTGTATGTATTAATTAGAACTTCGAGCTTAGGGAATACCGGCGCTGTGGCTCCCTTTGTTGTCAGGAGGTGCCACTATTCAGCATTTCCAAAATGATTTAAAGAAAGAAAGTATCTTTATTTTAAGACCAGATGTAATATACGACGAGACGATTTAATTTTGGTATTTTTTAAATTATATTTGGTATTTTATTGTGTACTAGTGGACCCGTCGTGACTTCGTTCGTGTACCTTACCCCCTACCTATCCTTTTTTTCTTGCTTATAACCTACCTTCGGAATTACTCTATCTATTGTTGAAAACCGCATTAAATTCCGAATAACAATTGCTTAAAAGATCTAAGCGTACATGGATACATACGGACCGAACGGCGGGAAACAACTTTGTTTTATACTATGTATATATTGTTTACTATCTAGATTCTGTATTAGTATGTATTTTATGGCAATAATAAACGTCATTCATTTCATTTCATAATACAATTTAAACAACGTTTCCTTTTTCATAGTTGTCTTACCACAAAAACTACGACAAACGCAACCTCCACGCTCGCGAACTCCTCGCCCCTCATAAACGCGCCATATCTGACAGCTGTCAGCGGGCTGTCAGTTTTGGCGGCAATTTGGTGACTGTCGCGACCTGTCGCGACGCTATTTCGGCTTACGTTTGCCGGTGTGCTTTGTAATTTTAGCGGCTAATTTGACATTGCGTTGATGTGAATGTGGCACGGTAATCTGTTATGTCATCTCGACGTCTAGTGGTTTTGGTTAAGGCATGGCGTCTGTTTCACGGAAACTAATGATTTTTAAACGTCCAGCACGGCTAGCAGAAGTGTGTCCGTGACATGCCTCGCGCCGCGAGAGAGCGTTTATTTCCTTCTCTCAATATTAAGATGAAGGAGATAGCAGTATAATGGTCGCGCCTTTTCTCGCTTATCGCGAAAGCACACCTGTGCTAGCTGTGCAGGGGCACTATTTATGAAATTACTCGCGTGCTTTACCTATCTACTTCATAGTCGTAGTAAGTTGCTAGAGATAGAAAGACAGGCATTAGAAGACGAGCGCTCGCGCGGATGCGAGCGGTTTCAAAAATAGGGCCCAGATTGGCGTGGCAGGCCATAATTCCAATCTAAAAGATTACACGTTTTACATTATAGACAGAGAATAGCTGAAGAACTAAACTAAAAGTGTCACCGCATAGATTTTTAGAATATTGTTTTCGTATTTCAAAAAAATAAAGAAATACCATATAGAATTTAGTTTTAATATATCTCAGGATTTACAGTTACGACTACAATTTCTTTTATACAGGAGTATATATGTAGATCAATAACTAAACCAAAAATATATCGTTTCTTTAAGGGATAGTTTTTTAATAATAAGCAAAATACTGTAAAGTTAGTACTTTCCGGACTTTTAGCATCGCTTCACGTTCCGAAACGCATTCGAGTTTGGTCTGTCGATGCAATGAAACAAATGCTTTGAACGGTTATGGTGTTTATTATCTATATAACTATACCTAAGCCCAAGCTACTGCTAGACTTTAGCCTATTCAGCAATTTATAATACTCTTTAAAGCCTCCCAAGCAATCTATAATAGCAATTTAAGAAAGAAAGAAAGAAAGAAAACATTTATTGCAGTAGACACCACGACACGATAATTAGATACAACAACATAAAAACAACGAACTAAGCATACAAATAATGATATTTGAAAATAAAATTAAAAAATAAAAAGGAATAAAGGTATAACAGTAATAACTGTACCTACCTACCTACAGTTTACGAGTATCTATTCTTTAATAATTGACTCAACTCAACACTCTTTCGTAAATTATAGTAAGAAGTAGGTGACATTGTTATCCCGCAATTCAATGTAGGGTCCGTGTTTAATCAATTCAACCAGTCTCCGGGTCCTTGGTCAACCTCGCCGAGCCAACGGTATTAAGAAGCATACCCAACGGACAGCCAGCTGCAGAACTCAAGTTCGAGCCTCGAAGTACGAAACGAATTCGAAATCCATTTACCGGCATCATGGTGTTGCTTAACTTTCATTATCAATCATACAAGCAGATCTCCTAAGGCCGTTAAACTCAGTATTTAAATTCGATTGTATCTCATCCAGACATCTGAAAAAGACGTTACGATCTGTCAAACGTCCGGGCCAAAAATGGGCGACAGACGCCCCAGCTGTCACTCCAGAGCGTAATACCTGTCAAAGTGCGACGTCTTTATTTTATTAAATCGGTGACATGGGCTCGTTCTGTGAATAAATAAAAAATATATTCGCGTCCTGGAGGGTCCCAGATGGTTTAGAATGGAATCAATGAAATAATATTCATTTTGGTGTTAAGATTCCGGTTATTAACTCGCGTCTGAGGGCCCGTAGTCCGCCTTGACCTTGATCCAGAATTTGGCAGATCAGGTAATTACAGTAAAACTAATGTCGTCTGATCTCTGTTACCCTGACAGGGTACCTGACCAGATTGAATCTTGGTTAAATCACTTTCAGTCGCCTGAATGTGCAGGTCTCATCACGATGTTTTATCTCACCGTAAAGCATTAGTTAGTGTTCAACTAATGCACATAACTCAGAATTGAGTCATTGAATGTACATGGTGGCACTTTGGGGTTCGAACGCGATACCTCTCGCTTACGAGTCAGACGTTCTTACCATTAGTCCACCAACGCTCTCAATCATAGTTCTTCGTAGTTAAAACATATATAATCATCTTGGCGTTAATGTCCCGGTTATGCTTAAGCGCGCGAGGGCCTGTGGTCCGCCTTGACCATGATCCAGGATTTGGCAAATCAGATAATTACAGTAGAGCGACTGCCATCTGACCTTCGTGGCCCAGAGAACCTTACCAGATTAGATCAGGGTTGGTCGCCTGTTGTATCAGCAGGTTTCATCACGACTTTTTCCCTCACCGTAAGAGCATTGGTCAGTGTCAAACTAATATAAATAACTCAGAAAAGAGTCATTGTTACATGGTAGAACTCTGGGGTTCGAACCTGATACCTCAAGCTTACGAAGCGGACGCGCCATTCACCACCATTAAAATCAAATCAAATAAAATCAAAATTTCCTTATTGAATAGCACACTAAATATATCTTTCAATCGTCAAAAAAGTGCAAATTGTATTCTTGTAAATGTGCAATAAAGCGTTATTCATTCATTCATTCATTCATTTCGAAATTTAGTCCACCAAAGCTCTCAACTGTAGTTCCTCGTTGTTAAATCATTTTCCCATATGTAATTCACATTCAGTAAAAACAGTGTACGAACCCACACTAGTTTACAGAAAGCTTTCACACAATCCCGTACGGTTGTCGCACCCGTACAAAAGTAAATAAAAAGCTCCACAAAAAAGTTTCAGATTAAATATTGAAAGCTTTCCATCCGCAGTGTTTGTTCGATTACAGTTACAGCGGTGACTGGGGATAGTGATGTGCAAAATGTTGTTGAACGGCGCAGGTGTGTAGAATTTTTGTTTATTTAATAAATCGAATTGCGTCAGAATTGTTTATTTCTAAAATAACAGCAGAAATATATAGCAGTGTTTTCAAATATGGATTTAAAATAATACGCATTTTATTTGGGGCCCAAGTTAGATCAGTTTTTAGTGAGGCAAGGACTATTTAGCTTGTTATTTCATATCTATGACGCTGTACAATATAAATAATATGATAGTAATAAATAATATTTATTTAATCATCGATAATGATGAAAGAAACATATTCCACCGTTAGCGTTCTAGTGGAAAAAATGAAATTAGTGATTCACACTCCTAATTTACATATTATAGTCCACACCTATTATCAATACTTACATAATTATTTTTATTGTAATTTTTTTTCGTTTTTTTAAAGTTGATTTCAAATACTCTGGTAACAGCTATGAGATTTTGTAGCAACTTAAAATCACTTAGTAATTTAAGTATCAAGACATTTATATTTTGCTCATGAACAATTTTTACGACGATAAAATTGCCCTAAACCCTTGCAACCTAATTTTTTATAAATTTGAACATTAATGTCGATAAAATCCATCGACACTCGCCCACCACTACCGCGTTAAGTATCTGTTGCACAAAGTTAATTAAAACCCGGCCATCCATTCGAAATTAATTAGAAAAAGCCAGAACGGAGACTGCAGTGCATTATCCGGGTATCTTTTATCTTTTTTCTTTTAAAGAAAAATAATGGCACTTTGATAATTAAAAAGATAAAAATAGTACCTTTCATATTTTATTAATAATTACTTAACAAATTAAAACACTTTTATATACAAAGTAGTTCCACTGAATATATTATATAATGACTTTATTAAGGTTAGATCGCACCTCAAAAAATTCATACCTACAAATATTATAAATGCGAATGTTTGTAACGATGTTTGTTATTCCTTCATGTAAACTACTAGACGGATTTTGATGTTATTTGGCAGTAAATTGGCTGATAACCTAGAATAACTCATAGGCTATAATTTATCCCGAAATTCTTCGTAGTTCCCGCGGGAACGGGTCTGGAAGGTTACGAATGCGAATTTTACGCGGACAAAGACGAAAGCTAGTAATTTAGTAATTTGAAAAGTATGACTTAATTCTATTAGATGGGTGGTCTGGTCCTTTGCAACACTTATGTTTTGGAATAACTTGAATTTAGGATCCACCAGGTGGCTGGTCTCGTTTGACACTGAGAAGTATAGAAATAAATCTTGAAAAATATGAAATAACATTTATTATTGGTAGGAAACTATATCACAGTATCACAACATTATCACTTTGAACAAGACAGTAGATATATAAAAGTCTCAATGTTCTATAATAATTTTAGTTTTATGTACCATAAAAATATTTTAAAAAATATACGAATTTATGTGTTGTAACACTTTCCGTTACCGATCATTGAGTCCCAAACAGTAAAAAAAAACATTTACATTTTTTTTTATTAATATTCAAAAAGCAAAAAAAAAACGTACCAGAATCCGCCCACTGCAGTATATCGTATATGCAAATCGAATGACCCACTTCTCTATTCTTGAACATAATTACTAAGTTAAATCTATTTAGCATATCGTGGCGTAGCGGTGCTACGCCTCTACGAGTTGTAGCACGTAGAGCTACGAGATTGCCACCACGCGTAGCATAAAGGTGCATTCACACGTCAGCGAATGCTCACGTCTGGTGTCCGGCAGAGGAGAATAGCACCAACCTTACACTCGTGGGTGTCGTACAAGGCGACTAATGATTTCGAGGCACAACATCTAAGAGTCTCCGTAGGCTGGAAAATGGGCAGCAGCGTTTTCCATTGTTATATTAAAACACTGCGATCTCCAATTCGCCTGCTAAACGTAAAGATTATGGCAGCAACCTTCCCTTTCTTGGGCGAGGCCCTGACTGCAGTGGACTGTTATAGGCTGTGATGATGATGATGATAAATGCTCATTGGTTGTATAAATATAGGTGGAAATATACCAATATACGTCACGATGTATCATTACTTTTACATTAGTCTACATTAGTCTACATTAGTCTACATTAGTCTACATTAGTCTACATTAGTCTACATTAGTCTACATTAGTCTACATTAGTCTACATTAGTCTACATTAGTCTACATTAGTCTCCGCGTCCCCAGCGGAAGACCTTGGTCAACCTTGCTTCGCCAACGGCATAAGAAGGCACGCCTTACAAGTGGCGAGCTCGTTGCAGGGCTGAAGTTCCATTAGTCTCAGCGTACGAAACGGTCACCCATCCAATTACCGGCATCAGCGTTGCTTAACTTTTGTTATCGGTCTAACAAGCACCTTGCCAATAGACTGAGGCTGCTTCTAACGAGTATGATGTGATATGTTCGCTATCCTGAACTGATGCAGTAACCGTATTGTGTAACCTCCGTCTTATCAGGGCTATTAGGTGATCATTTTTATGTTATACGACAGACAAATAGGCAAGCGGAAACCTGATGGAAAGTGGTCACTGCCGCCAAATACCATCAGCAACACCAGGGGCATTACCCTTGCGGTGTCCACCTCTAAAGATATATCAAATATACATCTTGAATGATCCCATGTCATAGTTCTTTCGAACCTTCGCGTCGTGACCAACAAAGGGTCTCCGTAGTTAGGATGAGTATTCAGCACGCGACGAATTGTGCTGTGGTGAACTAAACATTACTAGAACATTCTCATCGTTAACTTACACCAAAAGTTTACTTGACGACCTAAGCGGTTCAGTTGGTTGACATGCTGATCTGCGACGCAGAGGTCCCGGGTTCGATTCCTGGCCGAGCAGAAATTGAAATGATGAATTTTATTTTCTGTTACGGGTCTGGGTGTTGTATGTATAACAAGTACGTATTTTAAATATATAAAAGTAGTTTATCAGTTTTCTGGCACCCATAACACAAGCTTTGTTTACTTTGGGACTAGATGGGCCTGGATATATTAAAAAAAGAACACGAGAGAATTCCCTTGCTCTGTGCTCTTGTTCTACATTCGTTTGGTCTAAAGGCACCGTCAGTGGATTCCTTTTTGTAGACATAACGGAAAGATGAGATTTATTAACTCCTGTTTGTTTTCAGAAAGGATCTTTTTGTTTATATTTCAACTAACAAACTCGAGAAGATTGAGTTACTTTTTAAGTTAAAGAATGAGCTGGTTCTATTTTAAATACGGACTTTTATTTTTTTATATATTACAATTATTTATCAGTCTAGAATAGTCTACATAATCCTTCTAAATATTACACTGAAATGTGGAGGTTGAACAGGTAAATGAAAACCCTATATTATGGTAACAGTTTTAACGTTTTTCTCTTTGGGAAGCACACGTTTTATTAATGTCGAGCGAACTAAGTTAAATTCAAATTAAATTCGAGCCTTTATTTCTCATAAGTCCCAGAGATATTTACCTGTCAAATTTGTTTTTAAATGGACCGAAAGGTCAGGTGAAGAGTACTAGGGTAGCATGAAATGAGTATGAGGTATGAAAAGGAAAAAATATGTGGAAGAAGCGAAAGAGTTATTTTGTCAGAACCGTAGCATTTGGAACAATATGATATCTGCCCACCCCTACCAGAACAGACGTCACGTTACTTTGTACATATTTACAATTACATGGCAAGCAATTTAAAATACACAAAAGGCCCCGCTTTATCTACAAACAGTCAGGAGCACAAATAAAAAATTCAGGTCGCGTAATGTAAAAAAAAAATTGGCCTCGCAAATATTTTATTCATTATCCAAAATGTCAATAACATATCAACGGCATCTCTCATTACTCTGCAAACGAATAAATGAATAAATGAACAGAGGAATGACACGCGAATCAGATTAACAACAGAAGCAGTATGCTTTCTGACGTTATCCGATTTTATCAAAGTGATACTGGCAGCAGGAAAATTACGGAAAAATTGAAAAAAGATGTGACGTTTGAAACGTGAGCCTTGTGATGTGAAAAGAAAATGACGCTTTGATCCTTTTAACCCACGACGAAAAAAGAGGTTGTTTTAAGTTTATTTATTTATTTATTTATTTATTTATTTATTTATTTATTTATTTATTTATTTGACGTGTGTATCTGTGGCTTTGTATATGTATGTATGTAATCTCTTTACTGCATCAATTTATAACATTACAGGAAAAAAATACAGTTTATAATGCAAAGGCGAGCTTATCCCACAACGGGATTTCTTCCAGCTAACCTTTGATAAGCCGAGAAGACCTTTGATGACCTTTATCTTTCCGTGGCATAATACCTTCCCCGAACGGATGAGCCGACTTGAATGCGGTTCATCTATTTGAAAGGCGGTTAAATCGAGATGGTTCTCAGCTAAGTTTTATCAAAATTGGTCCAGTAGTTTAGAAAATCTTTGATTATGTGTAAACTTTTTCGGAGGTTATCCGACTTTTTCAGTCGATTAGTTGCAAAAAAGGGGTTTCATGGGCAATTTTCATACAGTCAAGACTATTTGGAGACCTTGGATCTCCCCCTGGGAACTTTCTGGGTGCAATCTGTAGTATAGTAATTAAATAATAATAATCATCTTAGCGTTCACCTTGACCATGATGCAAAATTTGGGATATTAGGTAATTACAGTCGAGCGACTGCCATCTGACCTCCGTGACCCATGTTAACACGGGAACCTGTCCAGAATTGATAATAGTTACACATTCAGTCGCCTGAACGTGCATGTTTCCTCACGATGTCCCTCTTCGTAGGAGCATGAGTTAGTCTGCAAATAACGTACCTACATAATTCAGGAATAGAACTGAAATACAGTCCCTCTTAATTAATATACAACAATAAAATATTGTAGAATGAAGATCTTTAAGCCTTCGGGAAGGTCACCCACTAAGTTCGCGGACTCAGCATACATTGCTTAACTCTTGTGCTCGGTCTAGCAAGAATGCCGCCACTAGACCCGCATTTTAGTTAATTATTATTGATTGCAATCATCCTAATATCAGTTTTATTACAATATTACCGAGATAAAGAACAAAGAAACGGCCCCAACTTACCCAAAGCGACCACGACGACGTCTACCCAGACAGAGTCCAAACAAAGGCAATAAAGAACTGCACTCTTGCAACCGCCTGTACCCGTCCCAATCACATCGTAATGACGTTACCTGATTGTGCAAACTGATTCTCTACGCGACTGTACAGCGCCTGATTTTTGTTTGTTTGCGAATCATTTTACGTTATTGTTCTGTTTTTGAACGTACGGTTCTCTTTAACGATACGAAGTTTGAAGGATGTCTCAATTGCTATTGAAGGATTGGTTTTGTTTTCATTGGACGTATCGTTCGGTTGTGAATGTCGTCGATTGGTTTATTTCTGTACATATTGAAATTGCGAATGCAGTGGTTTTTTTCTGCGACGTCAGCTTGAATGAATGAATTTTTGAAGAACACTTTTTTGCATAAATACAGGATGCAGTCTGTATATATCTTTAACGGTAACAGAGAAAACAACAGGCGGCGTTATTGCTTAAAGCTATTTCTTCGATGTAAAATTTGGGTTGCGGACTATCAATAGGACATGTTATATAGAGACTGAGAGCAAGCCCATTCAGCAATATATATTATTAGGTCGTTACCTTTGAAATTTCAGTTTCTCATAAGCATATGATTGCAGAAATATCAAAATTCTAAAAAAGAGTTTGTGTGGATGCCAGCAAGTCATTAAAAATTCATGAAAAGTATTTTCTTAGAAAATTAGAGTTCTGTCAAAATTGTCATATGAAACGCAAATTCATAGGTAAAAACTAACGATCTTATTCATAAAAATTTGAAACGTTCATTAACTAAAACGTTCACGTTCTAAAACTTAAACGTTCAAAAACTATAAAACGTATTTTAAAATTTCTAATTCACAAACGTCTATAAACCTCTCATAACTAAAGGTCTGATAAAATACAGATTGGCATCATAATGTTGTCGCTCTGTTGAATTTATAGTCCTACACTTAAAATCGATTGCTGCCAAGTCTTAAAAAAAGTTAAATGTGCTGAAATTTTCTTTCAAAACGAAATTCCAAGGAAAATTATAAAAGTCATAGCTGTATGGATGCAGCCCCTTTGCTTATCCTCTTCAGGATAAAAGTCAAGAATGGAGTCACGAGCCAATCAATCAAGCCAGGTCCGCTGCGCATGTAATATTTTTGTACGTTGTTACGCGCAGCGGACCCGGCATCACAAAGCGAATAGAATCAGCTGTTCCGTGTGACGGCGGCCATGTTTATCACGAATATAATTTTATCAAAGGTGTACAGAAGGGTTATCAGCCTTCTATAAGTTATGAAGCCGTTAATGAACGTTTTAGCGCTATTATGCGTTTATGAATAATGTTTTACAAAAACCATATTTTAGAAATCTTAATTCATTTTTATAATACTAAGTTAGTCAACAAGCTTACGGCCTGCCTGATAATAAGCAGTCACCGCAGCCAATCTGTATAAGACCGTAAAGATATATTACTAGCAGACGGCATGTTGGCGGTTGCCGTCGGCTTAGGCCGTTTATCCACGGCCGTCGTCACCTGGACGTCAACGCGACGTGATGACGGCGCCGAGGCAGCGACACATACATTTACTGTGGCCGCCTGTCCACTGCACGCCCGTCCCCGAGTTACCATGCGTGCTGTCGACTGCCGACAGCACTCGGCAGCCGTTGTCATAGTAGCGCTTGCAGTTTATCAGTACCTTGACCAAAGATGTTGGACATAGAGTATAAATAGAGCCTTGACCTGTAGAGAACGTACACTGTCAATCTGTCACAACTCTATACAAATTACTCAATGTCATACAAAAAGCTAGTACATTGAGGTGACCACGGCCATTAAATTTGACAATAGCAGTGGTTATGTTTTTGACACGTTATATGCACTATTAATTTTTATTTTGAATTAGACAAGACAGGCATTTGACCGCCATCTCACCTGGTGGTAAGGGACGATGCGGCCGAAGATGAAGCTTGCCTGTCTTGGAACAGCCTATTCACTCTAGCTGTAAAAAAATAAACAAAATATAGATTGTTACTTCAGCTGTGAGTAGGCTCCTTTAAAGAAGACTGTATAATGCTAATATTAATGAAAGTTATAGAATAGTAAAATAGAAAATATAAAGTTTCATCGTAATCGGATTTTAAGTTCCAAGAAATTTAAAAATTTGCTCGTATATAAATTACAGTTTACGTCATTTTCGCCATACAATACGTAAATTTCTACTTCCAATAGTACAAAATAAAACGCTCTCTAACATACACTCCTCTCTTTCCGTCACAGAGAAACCCGACTCCGTGGAAGTGACAGCAGACACCGGGTCAGGTCCGACGTCGATCGACGACGGCGCCACCATCGGCCCCATAGCCATGAAGCAGAAGATTGCAGCGAAATGCGTGGTGCGAGGCGGGAAACCGCAGCCGAAAGTGAGGTGGTTGCTCAACGGGGAAGAGAAGACTCAAGGTTTGTGCTTTTTATGTAATCTTCTTCGTATCAAGTCAATGCAGTAAACTCTTTCTTACACTTTCATCGCACATGTTTATTACCAGGCTTAGTATTACTTTTACCTCGATATTTTGACGTAGTCGCATGCGTCATGGTCACGAGTAGACCGGTGCCGTATTGTGAAATCGCTCCTATGGACATACATATCAGTCCATTCTCATTTGGATTCGATGATTGCCTTCGAACTCTCGAACCACTAGCATTGTTTCTTGCTTGATTAGGACGACACAAGAATCTCACTGTGGGCGACTGAATGTGTAACCATGATCCAATCTGGTCATGTTCCCCTGGTAGCAGGGTCATGGAGGTCAGATGGCAGTCGCTCCACTGTAATTACTTGACCTGCCAAATCCTAAATCATGATCGAGGCGGACCCGGGCTCTCGTTCTCGAGAGCACAACCGGGACATTAACGCCAAGATTATTATTTATATTAAATAAATAAAAAAAAGAAATAAAAAACATCGTGACTACACCAACACATTCAGCCGACTGATCAAAGCTGGTCAGGTTCCCCTGGTAGCAGGGTCACGGATGTTATTGGGAGCCACTCCACTGTAAGCCCCGGGCCCCTCGTACACGAGAACACAGTCGAGACATTAACACCAAGATGATCATCTTTTTAATTTATATTCACAAAAATAATCCAAAACATTAAATATAAGATTAACGTCGTCGGAACAGAAACTGATCTAACCAATACATACATACATAAAACGGAACTATTGTCTGTCTGTCCCTTATAACATATTCTACCCACGTTCACTAGATATCTGAAATTACACTATGAATTTCCCGAGCTTCCCGCTCGAAGCTTTCACTGAAAGCTGCGGGTGTTTTCGAGCTTTTATCCTATCTGTTGATATGTTAATACTAATGTGATGAGTTTTCAGTTTTCTTTTGTATGCTCACTACTAGTTTTGCCCGCGACTTCATTCGAGACTTTATTGATTTTTAGGACAAATTGATGTGCTAGATTAGATTAGATTCGTTTTTTATTGATAACATTAGTTACAAGTCGGACATTTATTTATTTTATTTATTACGCACATACAACAAATTACAGCCATAAAACAATATTGTGCATAATTTCTTAAGTGTAAGTACCAGACTTTAATTCTTTTACATTATGTGCACAGCATGGCATAAAGTGTAATGTCATTTACATTTTATTACATTACAATTCCATTGTATAATAATTAATTCCAATTACACAGTATAATCAAGATAATAATCAATATAATCAACCAGGACATAACACCAAGTTGACGATGACACAGTATAATCAATCTTATAAAATATTGATTTTTCGTTGTTATGGGTACCTACATACAATACAACATAATACTAAATTCTTAGAGACTCTTACTCATAGTAGTCTTACATAGTGTACGTATAGGTATTAATAAATTTACATGTCAAATAATCATTACATTGTCACAAAATATCATAATAATTTATGGTGGGTTGGTGGGTGGAAAAAGAACTACACTCTTGTCTTACAACAACGAATTTCTGTCAAACTGTCAAACTTTCTTGCGAGACTGTAAGTAAATACATACCAGACAATTTATATTTCTCTTAGTAAACAAATTTTTTTTTACACCACTGTGGTGGGAAACAAGCTTACGGCCCGCCTGATGGTAAGCAGTCACCGCAGCAGTACATTGTTGTGTACCTGTTTGAAAGATGAGTTGGCTAATGCAAACACACTAGTTTGTAGTCCTCATAGTACACGACAGAGTAGATAATTTCTACCACAGGTTTTGCCCGCGACTTAATTCGCGTGAAATTTGGTTACTACGTTCTGGAGCCGTTTCTGCGGTAATCAGAATAATTTTTCGGACAAATTATAGCCTTATTGCTATTCTTAGCTACAAGCTATATTACTGCCACATCGTAATCCGTTTAGGACTTTTTAGCGCCTTTTTACCGCGCACATGCAGGTCGAAAGTCATTCGACCTGCATGCGACTTTGCACTATAATATAGGCTTGGCCACGTGGTGTCCTGCAGAGTAGAATAGCACCAACCCCTTACACTCGTGGGTGTCGTACAAGGCGACTAATGTTTTCAAAGCAAAAGATCTAGTCTCCATAGCTGGAAAATTGGCAGCAGCGTTTTCCATTGTTATATTTATAACACTGCGATTTCCAATCCGCTTGCCAAGCGTGGAGATTATGGCAACAACCTCCCCTTTCATATGAGAGGCCCTAAATCCTGCAGTGGACTGTTATGGGCTGTTATGGATGGATAGGCTTCTTGAAAGGGCATACGGGTACCTCAAAGGCCAGCAAGGCATCTGCTTCCCTTAGGTTGCAGATGCCTTGATGACGGTGGCCGTTTTCCATAAGGTGGACCATCCATCCGTTAGGTGACGAAGTTTGTAAGGTTATCTATTAACAGGGCACGAAATTCAGAAGGCAGTCGCTCGTAATTACCTGATTTTCCAAAGCTTTTCCAAATCCTGCACCGTATAACCGTGTAATAATATTCCAATCCTAACCAGATTTGGTACACGCAGTCGCCTGAATGTTCAAGTTGAGCGATGTTTTTCCTCACCGTAAGAGCATCGGTCATCATTTCAGGCGGAAATTTACCTTTTTCTTTACCCGTCATCTCCTGGTTGACTGGTAGATAAGGCTATTTTAGCTTTAAGTCCGCCACTGTACTATTTTGTGCATGAAGATTTAATAAATAAATAAATAAATAAATTTAACTAATGTACATAACTCAGCAAACAGTCATTGCTACATGGCCGCAGTGGTGTCCGAACCCGGTCCCTATAGCTCACGAGTCGGATACCCTAACCGGCCACCGGCGCTCTGATATTTCGTAATACATAATTGTAGATAATACATAATACCTATGTATTATACATCGTGCATATATGCGCTCGACCGCCGGCGAACATTCCCGATTACACATTCGACTCGCGTTCCGCAGATATCCGAAATTGCACCTATGAATATCGGAGGCGGACACGGATGTAAACGCTGTAGAGGCCACATTCCTTTACACACACACACACATACACATTATTTATTTGTAAAAGATAGGTATTACATATGTTATCATTATCTTCAATAGTTTCTCTATCCTTACAGATACAAGATTAAATTTTATTTGAACTACTGTTTAAGACCATTAGAATGTATAAGCGTTTTTAGTTTATGTTTCGGTCGCTAGATGGCGCTAACGGAATTCTACATCGCGCTAGCGACCTCGCCTAACAATATTTTTAGTACTCTTAATTTATTAGTACTAAACCTCGCCGTTCTTAAGGTGTTATGTTTTTATATCGATACCGTGGTATTGGGCCCTTGTTATTTGAACAACAACTCAGTTCCAAACAAATAGACAGCCCACCTGACGGTAAGCGGTAACACCTATGATTTATGCGCTTAGTTTTCCTGTAACGAAAATGCATAACAGCTGGGGGGCGATTCTTGCTCATTCGACATTTTCTTAAGCCAAAACAATGGTCACTGAAATTTATCTTCGACAATATACGACTGCCGAAGATAGTTGAGAAAATATGTTTTGGCTTCAATAGACATTTCAATGTCATTATTAATGGAGAAATGTGTCAAGGAAAAATGACGAACACGAGATGTCACAGCGCGAGATTTAGACCCCAGGTGCTGTGTTACTGTGAGGACCAAGAATGCCTCATGCCTGCAATTATGCTTACAACCTTATACTTCAAACCGGAGAAAGATGTTTCAGAACGATGTTTTCCTTCACCGTAAGAGCATCGGTTAGCATTCAACTAATGTATAACACTCAGAAAAGAGTCATTGGCACATGGCCGCTGTGGGATTTGAACCTGATATGCAATATAAGTGGAAGAGTAGAATAGCACCAACCCCTTACACTCGTGGGTGTCGTAGAAGGCGACTAATGTTTCCGAGGGAAAAGATCTAGTGTCTTCGTAGGATGGAAAATGGGCAGCAACGTTTTCCATTGTTATATTGTGACTGCGATCTCCACCCCGCCTCCCAAGTGTGGAGATTATGGCAATAAATTCCCCTTTCGTTGAAGTCCTAAGTCCTGCAGTGGACTTTTATGGGCTATGATGATGCAATAAAATACTAAATAAATCATCATTATCATCATCTTTGCGTTAATGTCCCGGCTGTGCTCGCGAGCCCGCACGAGAGCCCGTGGTCCGCCTTGACCATGATCCAAGATTTGGCAGCTCAGGTAATTACAGTCGGTATTGAAAAAAATTTACATTGCTGTCGAATATAACTTTGTTACCGTCGCATTCATCGCTAGAGCTTCCCTTCCCACACACGGTGTTGAAAGTAGGGGTAGGGGTAAAATACTAAATAAATAATAATAGATAAACCAACTAACATTCTAAACAAGCAGTCTCAACCCTGCCCGCTCCGTGGCACTGCGGAAGTGTCCTTTCAACAAATTGGATCCGATTTAATACGGAATTTAGGTTTATCGGAACTTCATCGAATCTGATGCAGTAGGCTTTACTTTGAGTTTAAATAGAACTCGCTGTAAGGGCAAGATTTTGGTACGGATTTGCTTTGACGAGCTCCTGCTAAAGGAGTAAAAGCGGAGTAATATTTGTTATTACACTATATTTAAGTGCAAGTGTAATGCGAGAGCCAACGGCTTATGACGAGTGGATGCCGAAGACCGGGCGAAGTGGAGAAGAATGAGTAAGAAAGCGGACCCTGGCAGAGGCCGGGATAAGCGCTAGGACGATGATGATGATATATCCAAGTAACATAGATCTCAAGTTACATTAGTTCCGAGTTGGTAAATTAGAGCCAGATATCGAATTAAATTATATTATCTATACATATAATAAAATCGTAAAGACAAAAAGTCTGTACATTGAATATAATCGAAAGAAAACCAACCAGATTTAAAACAACCAACTGAACGCGTTACGACAATTTTAAAATTTGTTTGTCTGTCTGTCTGTATGTCTGTTTGTTTGTCTGTCTGTTTGAACGCGCATCACGTAAAAACCGCTAAACAGAGTTCCATGAAATTTTGTATAGCAATAGTGTATATCCCCGGCCAACATTTAGGCTATAAAACAAATCAAAACTTGCTTGAGAAATAATAAACCAGTACACTATATTAAAGTAAGACACATTACAGTAACTTTTATTTTTGGTCTGTTTAATGTGGCAGAAAAGGGTAGCTGGCAAGAGGATGTGTGGCCGATCAGTTTTAATTTACTTCTAGAACACACACAAAAGTATAAGTAAGTACTAAAATAATCATCTTAGCGTTAACGTCCCGGTTGTGCTCTCGAGGACGAGGGCCCGGCGTCCGCCTTGACCATGATCCAGATTTAGCGATCAGGTAATTACAGTGGAGCGACTACCATCTGACCTCCGTGACCAGTTTTGATCATGGTTACAAATTCAGTTGCCTAAATTTGCAGGTTTCATCACGATGTTTTACCCTCACCGTAAGAGCATCGGTTAGTATTTAACTAATGTACATAACTCAGAAAAGAGTAATTGGTACATAGCCTAAGCGGGATTCGAACCCGGTACCTCTCGCTTACGAGTTGAATACTCAACCGCCCGGCTACCGACGCTCTCTAAGTATAAGTAAGTACTATTGCTGAACAAAGGTAAAGTTAGTTCGCTAAAAAGCACAGACAAACGTATTGTGGGTCTCTTAAACCTCTGCTATCGCTACAAAGTAGATTTTTTTTTTTTTTTTTGTACACAAGAAATACATAGCAAATAACAGGCAAAGTAATAGATGGAACAACAGGCGCTACTTATTTCTAAAGAAATCTCTTCCAGCAGATCTTTGTTGTACTCGACGCTAACGGCGCCCTCACAGTCTATAAGTAAAATTACCTACGGGTTACCACTAAAAATAGATTCATACATACACACTCACACCCGTATTCCAAAGGGGTAGGAAGAGACTATGGAGCGACTCCAGCTACGACCCTGACACGATCTTTCGCCTCTTCGACATTCATTCATCTTTTCATGCGTATAAGGTTGCCAGTAATAATACTTATCAAAGATTTTCTTTATTAAGGAGAACATTAAACATATCTATCATCTATCATTGTTGCTCCTATATTTTTGGCGTAATAACGATAACGTGTCATAAACTTACCTTTTTGAGGACATGTTTAACAATTTCCAATTCACTCTTTTTCACACTAAAAGTAATCAACTGACTGCGTTACTCGTCACTACAATTATCAGGTTATCGACTAAAGTTTCTAAAAAATATGTGCAACTTGCATAAAATAAATGAAATAATGAGGGTAGAATTTTTTATTACTCATAATCCATGTATGGGTCGATAGGTTCATTTGGGTTAAAACGTCAAACGGCACGCGCCACGGCAACGTGGATCCGTTCAGTAAAGTCAATTGTCATAGTGACAGTGACAGACGGTCCGTGAAGCGACGCTAGCTTTTGATAAAGGCTTTGGTAACTAAGCCATCACCCACATGCTTTTACTTCCGGACCGCACTGACCACAACACTAACGGGCCAAACATACCGTTGCCGGCTCGACGATGCCGTGACGTAAAGCATTTTTATGTTGACAGTCATAGGAACGTAAGAAAAATGCACTCAATAACCTAATATTGGTACCCAGAACCGGAGCACACCCATCCCACGCCAACAACGGTGACGGATGGCACAGCCGAACCGTATCCGCAAATCCACTCGAAAATCATAACCCTTTGTTTGTTTGTAATATCTTTATTGCATAAAACATTACACTAAATACACACAAATAAAAAGTTTATAATGCAAAGGCGAGCTTATGCCACAACGGGATTTCTTCCAGCTAACCTTTGATAAGCCGAGAGGAGCTTTGGTGAGCGGTGAAGGCAATAATGAATTTAAACAACATAATAATAACTTAAAATACTATTAAAATTAGATGCAAATAGTTAAGGTAGCCTATCATCATCACAGCCCGTAACAGTCCACTGCAGGACTTAGGGCCTCTCCCACGAAAGGGGAGGTTATTGCCATAATCTCCACGCTTAGCAGGCGGGTTGGAAATCGCAGTGTTTAAATATGACAATGGAAAAATGCTGCTGCCCATTTTCCAGACTACGGAGACTCTTGATCTTTTGCCTCGAAAATATTAGTCGCCTTGTACGACACCTATGAGTGTAAGGGGTTGGTGCTATTCTACTCTGCCGGACAGCACACGGCCAATAATATCAGTAGTTACATAAATTATAACTTATATACATAAACCGATATAATATAACTATAGATATATAAATAAATAAAACTCATTCATCATGTTTTAAGGAACTTTAAAGGTCTTCTGACACGATCGGGTAAAAAATACCCCATTCCCCATTTCTTATTTATTGATTTAATAGTTTATTGCACACAAAAATGGTAACAAAGACTCTGAACTCTCTGGAATGCTCTTCTGACACAGTCGGGTAAAAAAGACCCCGTTCCTCATAAGGACATGTAGAGCAACCCACTTTCACTGTTAACACCCCAAAACACCGCATATGCGAATGCCTACAGCTTGTAAAACACACACTTCCAACCACTGAACAATTAGACAACCTCCCACCGCATGTGTAAGCAATTCGAACCTTCATGCCTTCTGTTTGTTCGCTACGAACTTCATAATGGACTGGGAGGTGGATGCGAAATCTTACGACGTTTTATACCATGTTTTTAGTCATGCTCAAACTTCGGCTGCATCGAATCTGTTAAATGTGAGATGAGATGGCGGTCAAATGCGTGCTTGATATTATCGTCATGAGCTTTTAATATCTATTGTGGATTATTTAAACAGCGTCACTGTAAGGGTTGGTGTACGGCAGTTTCTCTGATGGCTGTAGAGGCCAATATGGGAAAGACAGATTCGGTTATACAGCAGATATGAGAATTCGTCCTGGATGGTAAGGGGTTGTTAGCACGTTCGAACCATTTCACCAGAATAATAAACAATTACATAAATGAGACTACGTTAGTTGCGATCTGACGTGTTACTGTACCTCAGATAAGCTATTATTTTTTAAAGAGTTGGTATTTGTTTATCGGGTCAGCAGAGAGCGTGAAAGTGTCGTGCCTTGTACGATTAGGCATAGTCTCTACCCCTGTGGGTTTCGAGCGCGAAAGTGTAGTTAAATGGTAACTCGGGCAAAAGCTAAACTGTCAAAAAATCTATTTCCACTCGGAGCCACGAGCATAAGCTATAAGGTTTTCGCGATTCATGAGACGTGAGATCTGGTGTCAAAATGAAGCCCTGTAATTGGTTATAATAGATCCGTAATTTTACAGCATCAGTTTCTATCCAATAGCACAGCAGTATTTTGACAACGGACTTCACTTCACTAGCGCCATCTGCCGAATTTTGCAATCGCTAGAACCGAAGCTCGATACGTCCCCTATCTCCCGGTCTATTACGAAGTCGGTAACCGCCGCGCATGCAAATAGGGTCTTCGGTGCAGAAAGCCGCCAAGTGTTTTTAAAAACACGTTTCGAGCGTTCAACAACCACTGGGCCAAACAAACAAAGTTTAAACGTTGGCCTCTAGATACTTGTAGAGGCCCAGAGAATACTAAACAGGATCGATTTCCTATGTGTGTTCATAGAGTGGGTATCCGTTGCGTTGTTCGAAATAAGAGAGATTATTTTTTGTTAAAGGCGAATGAATGTATAACCGTGATCGAATTTGGTTCGGTTTTTTTCAATGATCTAATCTGGTCAGGGTCACGAAGGTCAGATGGCAGTCGCTCCACTGTAATTACCTGATCTGCCAAATCCTGGATCATGGTCAAGGCGGACCCCGGGCCCTCGTGCGCGAGAGCACACACCGGGACATTAACGGCAAGATGCTTATGATGGGACTAGCCAAGCATTTAACCGCCATCTCATCTAGGAACAGCCTATTCACTCTAGTCTTGAAGGCATCTAGATTATAATAATCAAGGACCATACTCACGGGCAACGCGTTCCATTCCTTAGCCGTACGTATTATAAAGGTTAATAGGGTGACGGAGGTCAGGCGGCCGTCGCTCTTCTGTAATTACCTGATTTACCAAATCCTAAATCATGGTCCCTCGCGCGCGACAGCACCACCGGGATATTAACAACAAGATTATGATGATGATTATTATTTTGTTAAAGGAGAGGTTTTTTTATGTTACCTAGAAAGGAAAAGTTTTTTTTTTTTTTTTTTTTTTTTTTAGTTCTTCTAAACTAGATGTTACACAACATAGAAGACTTAATTAACAAAGCTCGTATGGTAAAAAACAGTGTACATCCTTCTTGAAGTAGACACAGCATGCATATATGTATATCACTACTTATGAGGTACCTAACTCATAAATTTCACTACATTATACATATAATAACAAAAAACAAAATAAATTTAGAATTTTGAGATTGAACACTTTCATATACAAGTACACGATCACGAGTTCAATGTTTTCTTTATAAAGTCTATTGATGTGCCAAATATATCAAACAATGGTATCAACCTGTTATAATTTGCACACATTCTGGACAAACAGATAAACGAACTATGAAAAGCGGTCAACATAATGCAGAACATCTGCGACGTAAGGGGAGCGAATACGATGCCGACCTTTGACGTATCAGTATGTAGTTTGTCAAACTTTATAATTGGCTGTAAAAGTATGTACCCCCAGTGGATGCTGGACCTGCCGTGGACCTGAACGGTTCAGTGGTTAACATGCCTGTCTGCCACGCAGAGGTCCCGAGTTCGATTCCCGGCCGGGCATGATGAAATGATGATTTTTAAATTCTGTTACGGGTCTGGGTCGTTGTCCTCGTCCTAGCGCTTATTCCGACCTCTGCCAGGGTCCGCTTTCCTACTTAATATTCTTCACTTACGGGTTTGGGTGTTATATGTAAAACGAGTATGTATTTAAAAAATAAACAAGTAGTTTATCAGTTTTCTGGCACCCATAACACAAGCTTTGCTTACTTTGGGGCTAGATGGCGCTGAGCGAATTGTCCAAGCATAGTTATTTATATTTATTTATTTAGGTGGGATATGATGTCGACACCACGCAAGTGATACCTCTATCATTTATTAATCCTTACACCGTTTAAGCGCTGTTCTAGACTCGAACCCGAGAAAAAGTGCTCCAAGGTTACCCACAGTACTATTTCTATAGGTATAGTTAGGCACTAGATATCCCAAGAACCAATACAAAGCCTGGGTTATCGTTTGAGAAGTAAGAATATGTCACTAGCTAAACTTCAGCTCATTCATAACCATCGCTGCTGCATCCACCTAATGCTGGAAAATATGGCGAGACGCGAGAAAATATTGACTTAGCTTCAACTTTATAAAGTGTTGAGAATTTTAAAACGCTGTTCGTAAAATATTGCGCACATTCTGGGCTTATTGGTTTATCTTACAAGATGTAAAGGCTTAGTATATTTTGGTGCAGCGTTTAGGTAGTTAACGTTTATGGCTGTTGCAAGTTTATTAGAAAACTCTTGCATTTCCTTATCCCCTGATATTTTCTGGTTGCATCCGTTACGTTTCAAGGAGTTCCTCCAAAATGCACCACCGTTCAACATTTCGTTTTTAAAGGATTTTGTTTAAATACGCGTTCTTTAAGTAGAATTTTGGGTTTCGTAGATTAACATTGTTATATCATCATATCAGCCAGAAGACGCCCACTGCTGGGCATAGGCCTCCCCCAGAGATCTCCACAAAGGCTGGTCCTGTGCTTTTCGCATCCAGCTGGTACCTGGATATTGTTATATACTTCACGGGTATTTGATTCAGTTTTTAAACATTTAGAGCCTAAATGGTGGGTACCATTTATGGTGGCCGCCGTGGTATCGACAGTGGCATGGGAGGCTACGCATTTAGATGTGTCAATTATTATTGTTTCCTTTGTATGTAACTGTTATTCTATCGTGGTGTGCTAGTGTAATAAATGTATTTTGTTTTCTTTCTTTCTTAAATCAACAGTACTGGTATAGTGGCGGCTTGCGAGACCAATAAACAAAGTAACGCACGCAAGGTTCGGGAACTGGATGGGTGACCATTTGGTACTGCTCCAGGTTGTTGAAGGAAAGTAGTACCTTCATATAAATAGCTCGAAGTTGACACAGTATTACAGAGCTTAGAAACGATCAGAATGGTCAGGTATTTTATGAAAATAATGTATTACAGATATTCAAACAATACCCTGACAAATTCTAAATTTAGATTTTAACAATGGTCCCATGCTTCGTTACCAGTTCGTTTAGGTGGAATTTTAAATATTTATACCCCGGCTTTTCTATAACCTGTCCAAAGCACCGAAAAATTTGTCTGCCAAATCCTAGAACCACACCCAAGCTTTATTGACAGTCCTTGCTGCACAAATGCCAGCAAAGCCTGGCTGGATATATATCCGAGTGGGTCTCCCCCAGAGTCTCCGATGCATCAACGGCTATGCAAAAATAATCTAAAAGATTTCCTTATATTATAGATTAGTTTTTTCGGCCAATATTTCGAAGGAAACCACTAAATTATAATAGTGAAAGCTATTTCAGTCCCTTTTATCTTAATATTAGCGCAAACGTAGTTCAGAAAAATGAGTATAACCCTTAATGATGATATGGACATGGAAAGGGAGCGTAGGCAGTGTCTGTTAGGTGTAACATTTGGCAAGAAGGTTTGCACGTTGCTTACAAGAAGTGAAAATCACACTGTTCAAATCATACTGCCAAACATTGTACACGTCCAACCTGTGATGTAATTACACTAAAAACCCTATACTGACCTGCGGGTCCCATACAATAATGCTTTCAGGGGAATGTTAGGGCTGCCTTGACATTGTAGTGCCTTGGCGATGTTTGCAGCAGCCACAACAGGTGGCTTCGCAGCTGTCCTGCAAATGCGAGTAGTGTCATTGCCAGGATGTGGAGCAGCCCAACACCCTCCTCAAAGTGATAGAGGGAAGGCTGGACGGCCCAATATTCAAGCACTGGATGTCGATAATTATCCACAGAAATAAGCTGTTCGAATTTAGGCGAAATACAATTTACCTAACATAGGTATTCAGTAGTTAATAGACTAATTAATGTATAATTTTACTAAGTCAGAAATAAACCATTTCATTTCAATATATCAAACCTAAAGCTAGTACAACTAATAACGCAAATAAGGACCTCATCATCTTGTCGTCAATATCCCGGTTGTGCTCAGGAGCGCGAGAGCCCGGGGTCCGCCTTGACCATAATCTAGGGTTTTTCAGATCAGGTAATTAAAGTGAGGCGATTGCCACCTGACCTGATATGTTACTTATAAATTCATTTTATAGTAGGTATTTATTTGATGTAGGTTCATTCATTTTTTTCTTTTTTTGTTAACATTTTTGTTTTGTGACGTCCTGGGATGTCTCTACACCACAGTATATTTTGTATGTTATCCAAATTATGTATGTTTCTTGGCTTCAGGCAATGCCACAGATGGGTAATGCAATGTTTTTTTTTTTTTTGCTCTCTTAAATTGGTCAAACTTTTTCAGTGTGTTTTTATTGCACTTTGACACTGGCAATAATGGTTGTCAAGCTGTTGAACGACCCGTTACCATTTCATAAAAAAAAATGAAAAAAACTGATGTAGGTATTGCTTGACGGTGCAGTGACGGTGGGATATTACGGGGCCCACTGGAAACCAGCGTTGTGGTTCGCGGCAAGCGGCCACAACATTATGCTGAGGAGGGTCCATTTACGCTGGATACCCACAAAAAATGACACTATAATTGTCTACAAGTTTTATATACCATTTTTTTTTTGTGTTAAATATAAATTATCATGTCGTGGCGTCCTTTGTAATAAATGTTTTCTTTCTTTCTTACTTTCCTCGTGACCATTAACTGGGGAACCTGACCTTATTGGATCATGATCACACATTCAGTCGCCTGAATATGCAGCTTTCATTACGATGTTTTACCTCACCGTAAGATCATCGTTTATCGTCCAACTAATGCACATTTAACTTAAAAGAAGACAATACTTACTAACAATTTTATTTTATCGCAAACTTCTCTGAGTACAGCAGTTTTTATTTATTTATTTTAAAGTAAGCACGACAGCAACCGAGATGCCTTAACTCTGGGGCATAGCTAGGGTTGCCAACCCTACTAAATAATATAGTATTCTACTGTTTTTGTTGTCCGCCTACTATTATTTTTAAATTTTAATATACTAGTAGAAACTACTATATTTTAATCAGCAAAGTTGATTGTCAGTATCACTTACCGTAAAATGGAATGCGTCTTGAATTTTAATGTTAAGAATTCAGAAATAACTCAAATAACACCATCAGGGACCAGCTAACTACTTATTGAAGATCAATTTTATACAAAAAATACATACATATATACATAAGGCTCACCCTGTGTCCTACAGGTGGGATAGGCAGAGACTATGGACCGCCAGAAAAAATATTTTTTAATGAACTATCTGTCTACTATATTATTATGGCTACTGAATCCGTAAATACTATATTTGGTCTTACAAAAATTGTCAACCCTAGGCATAGCTCTGAAACTTCTAAGGCGTCCGTAGCTCGCGGCTAAATCCCTGGATATAGGACCCCGCGGAAGTTTCCTGGAAAATTCCAAAGTCAATACGTCACTGGAATGTCTGATTGTTACGCGGGAAATTATGGGTTCCAGGAGTCGATTTGGAAATTCTTGGGAGTCTGTTGTTTCTCACAATAATGGTTATTCATGTCAACTAGCTCAACTTTTCTACACAATAGACTATTACATATGATGTGAGACGGTTATGGCCAACGAACTATGGTCAAAGTAATGTGTACTTTACCATGTTATTGTCATACAATAGGCAAACAGGTAAGCTGTTGAAGTGGTCACCGATGCCTGAATACCCACCGCTAAGGGATACACAGCTTTTTTTTAAATAATTGTTCTAGCCAGGCACTTGACCGCCACAACACCTGGTGGTAAGTGATGATGTGGCCGATAATGGAGCATGCCTGTTTAGGAACAGCCTATTCACTCTAGCCTTGCCTTGTCTGGCAATCCACTGCCATTTTATTTTATGTCGCATCGCGCTGTCACGTCAGTGACAGTGTCAAAGCACGCACACATAAATGGGCGGCCATTTTTATGATTCACTCATGATTTTAAAGCGTTTCCGTCCGTAATTTTTAGGTCCTTGCATATGGGTTGTCTGCTCGTTTGTTACTGCATAGCAAAAATATTGGAAAGTTACCTAAGCTACCTTCATTAGATTGGCAATTTTTTGTTTATGCTCTGGACTGCGTAGCATAAAAACCTTTGTTATCTAGTTACTTACTTACTGCGCTGGCTGAGCGACCCAAAGTGGATCTTAGCCTCCGACATCAGAGATCTCCACCTCTTCCTATTCTGCGCCATCTCCTGCCAAACGAGGATTCCTAGTGCGTGCAGGTCTTTCAGGACTTCATCCTGTTCTCTACTTACTTATTTGAAAAATACTGTTACTACAATGATCGCTTCACGTGAACTACTTTGCCAAGTAATTGGACAGCCAAATAGTTTCGACTTTACTTTCACTGTGTTCCAATTTCAGGAGAACCACCTCGGTTTAATGTGAAGTTTCTGCCAAAGACGTTTGGGAAATTATAAAGTTTATCGGTGTCTTGTTTCTAGACCTGGAAAGTGTCTCCGCGGTGTTGAGGCATGGGTATTTACTTGCTTTTGAAGATAATGTTATAAAGAGAAAATATTTAGAATCTAATATGATAAAGGATAGCGTCGCTGGCCTAAAAGGTAAGGGGTCCGAATTTTGTACCGAGGTACTGGGTTCAAACCCCAATACCACCATGTACCATTGGATCCCTTATGATTTATAAACAATAGTTGAACTCTAGCGTGCACTAGCGAACACAACGCTTTACTCCATTCTAGAGAAAAAAAATATATACGGGGAATAGAGAGCCCACTCCAGCCGACTTTCAGCAAACCGCTGTCACACTTTTTTTTTTTTTTTTACTTAAGGAAAACCAACAGCAGTTATTACAATAAAAACAATAAAAGCATTACATAGCCAATTATAGGCTTCCACTGATAAAACACATAATAGATAAAAAGCCTAAAAATTATCTTAGCTCGACTCAATTTATCAAAATACTTGCATTACAGTGTGTCAAAGTAATACTTAAGTACAAGATTTCTCGCCGATTCACAACCTATATTAAACGGGTCAGGTTTCTTTTGCATTCCTGAGAAAGATAAAATTTCAGCTTGTATATAACTGCTGTATTCTATTCGCTTCATTTTTCTTTCAAGATGTGTTTTTTCTTTTCAAAAAGAGACACTTCAAAACTCATAGCTTGCAAGACAAACATTCGAAAATTGAATGAAAACCACAAAAAACGTTTCGTCGAAAAAATCGAAGCGGCCAGTATCAAAATCGAGTAGTTTCCATTCGGTTTACTTTATCGGTATGGGAATGGAAAAAAAGCAACGAATGGAAAAAAATTGAAGCAATGGAATGGTGTTTGAAAAGAAATATGGAAAGCAAACACAATGTTTTCGTTATATCTGTCAGCAGTTGGCCGTGTATGTATTTTTGATCCAATGTATCTGTGATCTGGTTCAGTTTTTATGCAGGCATTTCAGCTTTGACTTTGTTTGTGCAGAGTTTTATACAAAGTTACTTTTTTAGTCATAAACTATTCGATCCAACCTATTACAAATGGGACAGTGACTCAGTCTGATACAATTTCCACGCTTAAATAGATTACAAAAAAATATGGCAAGGAGATAAACGGCAATCTGGGGAAAGACAGACAACTTTTTATGTGACAAAAAAGTTCTATTTCATTTCGTTGACGTGAAGTTCACGAACGTGCTTCGTCAGCGCCGGCTAGACCTCGCAACCATAAAGCATCACGGGCCTAATAATCATCATCATTCGAGCGGTCATCCCAGGTTTCTGCCAAAGTCCTGGACCCTACTCTTCCTCTTCTCCAGCTCGCCATCCTCATGTCGTAAGCCGTTGGCTCTCACATCCAACACGGCAAAGTCAATCCATCGCATCTTGGGCCTGGCGACCTATTTTCTGATACCATGGCATGTTTAGGTCTATTGACCACGTATCTCCGGAACTTACGCAACAGGTGACCAGCGAAGGCAAGCCTCTTGATCTTATTGTAATCACAGGTCTTATTATGCCCTCGTGTATTTATTTTTATTTTTACAGTATACACTGATAGATACCCGTATTTCGAGGTCTCAATGTACGCGCGAACGCACAGTGTTTTAACAGCCAGTACTTGAGTGGTGATCACCACTATGCATCCGTCAAAATGAAAGATATTGACCAATACTAGAGCCGTGTGGTGTCCGACAGAGTAGAATAGCACCAACCCCTTACATTCATGGGTATCGTACAAGGCGACTAATGTTTTCGAGGCAAAAGATCAAGAGTCTCCGTAGTCTGGAAAATGGGCAGCAGTGTTTTCCATTATTATATTTAAACACTGCGATCTCCAACCCGCCTGCCAAGCGTGGAGATTATGGCAATTACCTCCCCTTTCGTGGGAGAGGCCCTAAGTCCTGCAGTGGACTGTTAAGGGCTGTGATGATGAATCGAGCCGTAATGAATGCAGCGCAATAGTGTCTCACTTCTTACGGCGATACAAGATTGCCTTAGTGCAGGGCCCACAGTTAATTTAAGAAGTTTTATATATTTCAAAAATTATTTACCATTCTTGTTTTTTGGACCTACTTATATGTAACCTATTAAGGTAAATAAATTTATTCTTATTCTCATTGTTATAGTAACGCTAAGACAAGTGTTACTTGTAAATAAGGTTACTACCTTAAAATGGCAGCCTTTTCACTGAGTTCTCTTAACGTGTTCAATACACAGAGTGTTCATTAAACAGGACCTCCAACTTGGAAGTTGTCCGAAACTCAATATTAGCGATAGTAAACTTCGCGCACAATATGCTGTATTGAGAAATCATTAATTACATCAACCTGTGTAGTCTGGATAGTTTGAATTTAACCCCGGTTGTATCGTAGCAGTGAAATTGGTCGATTAATATAATATATTGTAAATAGGTAGCCTAGAATAACTTTTACTACCGCCTTATAGAGCAAACGTTGCCTGGCAGAAATCGCTTGCAGCGATAAGGCCGCCTTTGCCCACAACTAGTTATGGTTTTTGTCGGAACTCTTTAATGTAGTGTTTCTTATGTGAGCAATAAATCTATCTATCAAATACTAGTTTCTCCCGTCTTATATGTGGGTACTGTATTTACTTGATAAGAAAGAGCAAAGCTTCCTAACACAAGCAATATATTATGCTTAAAAGAATGCTTTATATACAGTGAAAATGTACCAATCTGTTAAAGAAAAAAGAACATTTCAGATGAGAAACAATATGATAATTATCTTATCGTTAATATACCGGTTGTGCTCTCAAGTCCGACTTGACCATGGTCCAGAACCATTGGGTCCATAGCATGTGGATTTGTGTAATACTAACCGATGCTCTTGGTGAGGGAAAACATCGTGATGAAACCTGCACTTTCAGGCGACTAAATGTGTAACCATGATCTAATTTGGTCAGGTTCCGCTGTTAACAGGGTCGCTTCACTGTAATTACTTCAAGGCGGATACTGGGCCCTCGCCCGCGTGATCACAATAGTGGTATAGACTAATAGATGATTAATTAATTTACCTACCTACTTCAATATCTGCTCTAGGAACTTGATTTTTATATCACTAAGGTGACAAACAAGCTTGCGGCCTGTCTGATGGAAAGCAGACACCGCAGCCTGTGGACGTCTGCAATACCAGGGGCATCACCCACGCGTTGCCGACCTCGTAAAAGCTTTTAACCCCTTTCTTGAAGAACTTAGACCGCCATTTGACCACTTATATCACATTGTGCACCGCCAACAGACAGAATCCCCGAAATAGTTATAATTGTATTCAAGCAATCGGGGAGTTCCCCAATACAGTCGCGTGGGAGCCACATACGTGGTGAAACTAGGCGACTGACTCCCGAAGTTGACCGAAGTTCCCCGACCCACACCGACTCCACTCGCTGACACAAACACATCCTCGGTGACTTTTAATTAATTTTAATTACAAACCTTAATTAAATCACACGAGAGAGATACTTTTGTAACTATGTGACTTTTCGAACTGTTTTTGTCTCAGTCCAACCAAAGGTTTGTTGGATGTTTTTAGCCTTGTCTCTCAGGCTTTTGTTTCAAAACGTGTTGGCTTGTAGGTGGCTTGCAAATGTACTTTCCTTGATTGTTTCCCGAGTTTTTGTGTTAGCTTCAAACTTTGATGGGTTTAAATGGATTTTCCTGTAATTCAAGCAACGTAAAAGTAGGTTTGGGTTTAGTAATGGAATCATAACCATTGATGTGTATCGGAAATGGCGACTAAAGGTGAACACACATCGATCCGAGCCGAACGAATAGAACAAATCGAACGAAACGAATTTTAGAATTCTTTATAATATGAAATTCTATTAAACCTCGCATACCTGTCCTCGCCGTATCGTCTGGTTCTGAAAGCAACCCAGGAATATTAGACGAATTCAGGTGACGTCATCATATTCGGCGCGGGCGACGCGATTGAATACTACCAGCGTGAGAGCAAATCAAATTGAAATGTATAACTCATAAAATAAGGTCCATTTTTGTATCAAACCTTTTGAAAAGCAGAGCGACACGCAACATAATAAAAGTTATAAAAAAATTTAACTTACTCTGGGAGCAATACATTCCACATTGATTTGTTACCCCGTTTTTTGCTTCTGAATTTGGACGACTGAGTTTAGCCAAATGTAATAAGCGCACAGATGGCCGATGGGGCAGTAAAGTTCTCAAGTGGCGACGCAGCGTGGGTAGGCACCCCACAAGGTGGACCGACGACCTGGTAAAGATCGCTGGTATCAACTGGATGCGGAAGGCACAGGACCGGCCTTTGTGGAGATCTCTGGGAGAGGCCTATGCCCAGCAGTGGGCGCGGCGTGTTTAATAACAAGCGTGTTGAATAAACGCGCTGCTAACTATACTAGCGATAAACAGAGACCGCTTTGTTCCGGAATGAGCATAAACTTATGCAAGTCTGCAAGTCACATATGCAAACTTGGCCCGCAATTTGATTTAAGATTTCACGGCGAGATGACAGTGTTATGGTCTAAGTTTAACTGTGTGCTGTGGATTACAGTTTAACCGTGTGTCGGACCGTCTTGCCTTTGGTCTACCAAAGTTTCTTGTAGTTGTTCTTGGCCGCCACAAAGTGAATTTTTGACTCCATCAGAGCACCTTATGGGATGACCTCTGCACTTCAATCTGGCAACCTACATGCCTACCTACATATTTTGTATTAATTATTAAACTATTTTTTTACCACCATCTCACCTGGTGGCAAGTGACGATGCGGCCGATGATGGAGCATGCCTGTCTTAGAACAGCCTATTCACTCTGGCCTTGAAGGCGTATTTATATATATTTAGGTAGTTTAATGCCCTTGACGAACCTAAAAAGTGCCCCTACAGAATACAGCGCTGTGAGTCGCTTCTTGCGCCTCACAGCACATGCTGAGTGGGTACCATTTACGCTGGCCGCCGCGGCACCGACAATGGCATGGCAGGCTGCGCATTGTTTTAGATATTTTAATTATTAATATTTACGTTGTCTGTAACTGCAACTGTTATGGTGTCGTTGTGTGCTATGTGTTATAAATGACTTTTCTTTCTTTCTTTCTCTCTTTCAATTCTATTCCCTATATCCGTAACACCGGTCCGTCTACGTATATCGGTGTTCCTGATTTACGGTTCCTTAGGGACATCCGTAGCTTAGCCCTCTCCATTGCTCTCTTCACAACCTTCAGCCTTCGCATCATGCCATCTGTGAGTGTCCACGTCTCACAGCCATACGTCAGCTTCGGTAAAATGCATTGATCGTACGCACGTGTTTTAATCCCTCAGGCGCATGAGGTCTACTTATTAAACAGCCCATTTCTCATCTTGACTACTTATCTAAGTGACTACTCCGCTATCGGCCCACTACGCAAACCGCCTATTTCTCATTCTGTCAAATTCTCAATATGTTTACTTCGCAAACCGTCTACGTTTTTCTTGAACGTCATATTCAGACAAAGCATCAAAACGGATTTCCTTCCCAATTTGCGGCATGTTAGATTTAAAAATTGCCGACATTTGATCGAAACTGGCCCATCAAAATACTATTCTGCGCTTTATGTCGTCAGTATTGTCGCCGTCCATATTTTTCATTACACACACACATCGATAACCAAACTAGGCCTTGGCCTATTGGCAACCAGGCGTAGTTTGGTTGGTGGTGGCGGTGGCACACATGTTTATTAAACCGGCCTCATTTGATCTGAGCCTATAACCAGTATAAAAGGAGCTTATACTGGTGTATCGATATGGGTACGTCTTAAAACAATATTTATTTATTTAACAGTTTATTGCACACAGTAAAATACATAGAGAAACATCATACATATAGACGACACAACAGGCACTACTTATTTCTAAAAGAAATTTCTTCCAGCAGGCCTACAGAAGAGAGATGTGATAAGTAAAGCAGATCGACGTGCGCGATATAGAATTTATACTAAAGAACTTAAACATAATTAACTTCTCAAATAAAATATAATAAATATAATATAAACATATAATAAATATAATATAAACATATAATAATAATATAATATAAATTATAATACAATACTATGCATACATATCTATGTACAACTAGACCGAGATTGACAATTGTACCGTCATGCTCATGTAAAATAGCTGTTGCGAACACATTCTGTTACCTACAGTCAGCTGCAATGAGAACTGATCCCATACCATATATTTTTTGTATGCTACCATTCACCCTGCAGTTGACTGTCATCATCATCATCTTGGCGTTAATGTCCCGGTTATGCTCTTAAACACGAGGGCCCATGGTCCACTTTGACCATGGTCCAGGATATCGTAGATCAGGTTATTACCGTGGAGCGACCGACATATGACTTCCGTGACCCTGAACAGGGGAACCTGACCAGATTGGATCATGATCGTCCGTCAAGAATTGGATCGTCCCGTAACCATGACGGATACAATTGCGACGGGGGCCCAGGCTTTCGTGCATTATCGCCAAGATGATTATTATCACATTAGTAAATTCTGCTCAACCTGAGACCACACCTCAAAGCAAAATATCAGACACCTATTAAAATTCGATAACTCATTAATGAGTTGCCAAAATTCGCGACTCAAAACCAATAACAAAAGCGATAAAAGAAGGAAAGATCGAAACACTCGATTGATTAAATCCAATAAGAACGGGAAGAGTTTTAACCTATTTAAACCCTTAAATCATTTATCAGATTAAAAAGGGGGAAGGAAAAATCTCCTAAAATCGGTTGACAGTAAGATTTGTCGCAAAGAACTTGCTACTTAAACTATAAAGGAAGGATTTTCAAATTCTTCTGGCGACTTTTCGTTTAGGATCGTCCGAATGGTGTTATGCAAGATGGTGTGTATCTCTATATACCAGCGATTGTCTTGGCACTAACATATGGAGATGATAATGTAACGAACTAGAAAGTTAATGTGGATATTTAAAGCGCTGAGACATATCGCTCCTAGGAATCTTCTAAATCAAATTTACGTATCACTGGCTCAGTCAGTGCTAAGCTACTGCATTTCTGCATGGGGTGGGGCTATAAAGACCAAACTTTTGGAGGTAGAAAGAGCGCAAAGATCATTACTGAAGGTTATGTATTTTAAACCATATAGATTTCCTACAGTAGAGTTATATGGCCTTTGTAGACTTTTGACAGTAAGAAAGCTTTACCTGACACTACGGGCAGAAGAAGACCCATAGAGGCTGCTCCTGTTGTCGCTGTAAAAACATCTTTCGCGGAAAGACAATACGCAAGGCAGTCGGCTACCATTTACAATAACATCAATCGACAACTAAATATGTACCCCTTGCTCTATCACAATTGTAGAGTTGCCCTGACTGAATGGCTGATGCCTAAGACGTACGATGAAATTGAAAACATTTTAAAAAGTGATATTCAGTGAAGTAAGTGGTTATTAACACACACACACACACATACGCGCGCGCGCACACGCACACACACGCACGCACCCGCACACACGCAAACGCACACAAGTATGTTAAGCATTAAATATTATAAATTTTAAATCATGGTGGACGCGAGGGAGGGCGCTGGGTCTTTTACAAAGACTCATCACATTTCCTATCTTTGAATTAAAATCAAAGTAGGTATAGTGACTTACATATTAGATTAATTGTGTTTCCGTATTATTCTTTTTCATATATATATATATATATATATATATTTTTTTTATATTTTTAATGTTGTTCCCCACTAAATTGCTTTCGTTAACTCTGTTTAGAACAACGGGGCCTCCTGACACAAGTAAACCCTTACTTAAAAGGAGACCCCTACAACTTATAAAATTGTGATTGTAAATTTAGTTGATGGAATAAATTATTATTTAAAATTATGTTCCTGAAGATTTGAAATTGTTCACTGGTAACTCAAATCTAAATTGACTGCTTGGTAGCTACACCATTCTTTATATAGTGTTAAGGAGTATCTAGAATTTAAAGTTTAAACGACGAATAATTTAGATTTACAATGTTTGCACACTTACATGAACTGTATTATCAACTACTGTATTCTTGCAAATAGTATATATCCATATTCACAAAAGTGACAACTTGCTGGACATTAATATTATTCTAATACTAATATTTAGTGCGTTTTTAGTTTTATATTTAGATAAAATTTATTTCTTGCGAGTGTGTTCCTTGATCATACGCCTTCAAGGCTAGAGTGAATATAGGAATCCATAAAAAATATGGATGTTCGGATGTATGTTATTACTCTTTCACGTAAAACTACAATCTTGTTTCCCACCTTAGTTTTGTAAAAAACTACTGATCGCATTTTGATAAAATTGTGGCTTGCGTACAACACCACAAAATTTCGACAACATTATGTTTATTTATAGTCTGTTTCTGGGCTTGGGGGTGAAAAAGGAACACACAGGCGGACATAGTTACTTTCGCATTAATAATATTAGTTTAGACAAAATAACAAAAAAAAACTGCAATTAACCCACTTGACATAACGCCATCCAAGGGGTGCCCAACTGTAACTTCCCGCGGGCTGCTAAGCGACCCCCGGCCCGCGTCCTTGCGTCACCCCTGGCCTCGCCCGTTAAATTCTTTCATTTCAACCCGATAAGAAGTTTAAGTGGAATCTTAAATTGAATAAATTTTTAATGAAACCCCCTGCCTTGTCCTGATTTTAAGAGCCCCAGTTAATGGATAAGGGTTTTACGTCTTTATTTTTATGTTAATGGACAGATGTAATGAGCGATAGTTCACAAATTTCAAAAAATAAATGGATAGATAAACTCATAATTTTTCATTGAATTAAAACATAAAATTTAAAATATTGTTATTTGACAGAATTAAAACCCTTTTTTACACAAGTTCCACTATTATTAAAATAAACTTAATATATTGCGACCGGTTTCGATTCATTCGATATATTATTATATTAAGCTTATTTTTATTATAGTGAAACTTTATCTATTTCCATAACAACAAAAAACAAGGAAAGCGCCTTTTAAATATATTTATTTAGATACCCCACATATTTAGTGCCAAAATATAGACATACATACACACACATACACACGAAAAACATAATCCTCCTCCTGCCAGTCGGGTAACAAGAAATCTAGGTCAAAACCAGTCAAAGCCAGTGGTTACCAAATTGCGGGTCGCAACTAACGCTGGTGGAATTTGCAATCCGGCCGGAGAGTAATAGCCGGCCACGGTTTCATTAGACCGTCCCGGAACACGCGTTATGGGCCAATACGGACACAACTCACAATTAAGTCCCGCTAGTGATGTGCCATGATCGAGACCAGAGACCCATTTTTTAAACCACGACGATAAAAGAGGTCTCTTGTAAGTTTGACATGTGTATTGTGTTTGTGTCACTCTGTGTATCTGTGGAGGTGTGGGATTGTCTGTGGTATCGTAGCTCCGGAACAAATGTACCTACCGATTGTGTATTTTGTCTATTTGAAAGCTAGTATAATCGAGACGGTTCTTAGCTTTATTTCATTAAAATCGGTTCAGTAGTTTAGAAAATATCTGAGTATATGTGAACTTGGTCGGGGGTTATCCGACTTTTTCTGTCGGTTAGGTTAATTAAAGATATTGTCAGTTTAAAATATTAGAATGCTCACCGTTATAATACTGACAAATACATAAATACTTTTATGAAACGTGGCCCAGCCTAAAATTTACCAAGACAGTACTAAAGTCATACTAAACAATGTAACTAATGTAGGTTTTTGGACTTTTGTGGTTATTTACTGCTCATAAATCACACCTATAATTGTTTATAAGTACTTACTCTATTCGTGACCATGGAGCGTGCAACCGCTTCGAAATATCGAGGTAAAAACAGTTATAACCATGTAGTGATTTGTGTCTGTGGGCGCCGGTGATCAATTACCATCAGGTTACCTGCTTACTTCTTGGTTTACAGTCAATGTTATTTAATTTATTCAATAACAATATATAGCACATTACATTATAAGTAAACAAAGAACAAGTTACTTACAAACAGGCCAGTTCCACATTTACGATATGTTACTTTATATTTTATACAAACAAAGAAAGAAAGTACTTAAATGAGATAAGTTTACATATCTAGTTTAATCATCTTGGCGTTAATGTCCCGGTTATGCTCTCGCGCACTAGGGCCCGGGGTCCGCCTTGACCATGATCCAGAATTTGGCAGGTCAGGTAATTACAGTGGAGCGACTGCCATCTGACCTCCATGGGGAACCTACCAGGGGAATCTGACCAGATTGGATCATGGTTATACATCCAGTCGCCTGAATGTGCAGGTTTCATGACGATGTTTTCCCTCACCGTAAGAGCATCGGTTAGTATTCAACTAATGTACATAACTCAGAAAACAGTCACATATTTATTTACATATCTAGTTTAGTTATCATAATAGATTAGTTAAGATTTCATTGTATTATAAATAAAAATCGGTGAGAAACGGTCTCCCCGCTCTCTCTACTGGTTAAATCTATGGCTCGGCATCAGAAATAAGTAACCGGTTTTGGTTTGAACTAAAAAAATACTGGTCTCGATCTAACGCCTCCCCATCACTAGCACAGGTCTATGTAGACGATTAATTTGTTTGAAACCAATAAATCCAGGGGCAAGTCTGGTAATAGAGACCAATAAGTTACTGTTTAGAACGTTAGACGAGGCTGATCAGAAGTGGTGAACAATATAGTGTTGTCCTGCTCGTGTTTTATGGGGAGGAAAGAGACGGTGTGGTGTGGGAAAGTTTGGATGATTTTAAAGAGGGCTACTTATTACAAGTTTTACTTGTCTATCTGTGTGTCTGTCTGTGGCATCGTAGCTCCCGAACGGATACACCGATTTGAATGCCGCGTTCTGTATTTAAAAGCCAGTTTTAGGCGATTATTAGCTTTGTTTTAATAAAATTGGTTAAGTAGTTTAGAAAATATTTGAGTTATGTAAACTTGTTCTGGGGTTATCTGACTTTTCCGTCGGCACATGGGGATACAATCGTGACAATTTGAAGACCTTGAATATCCCCTGGGAAGTTTCTGATCGCAATCTGATTACGCACATCTACAGAATGGATGGAGGAGCTAGCTTTTCCACTTGTCACCTAGATATTCCACTAATTATGAAGACCCCAAGTATTCCAAAGTTCTAAGTTTCAAACTCTTACTCGCACCAAACTTTATTGTACAATTAACTTGCGCGACTCTTTGAGACTTCCATTATTACTTCAAATTAAGTAAATATCTTTTACTTCCAACTTTGTAGAGTATCTTTGCCTCGACTAATACGCAAGCTGGTATCTCTTCCGGTAGAATTACAATTATTTGTTATTAGCTTTTGTACGCGACTTCGTTCGCGTGAAATTCGTCTAGGGCATGTTAAGAGAACCTCATTTAATTTTGGGATAAAATCATACATGCACTAACTTTCGCATTTAATATATTATGTTTTAGGAACGAATCTTAAGAAAATACAGACGCCATTCCACTAAAGATAAGTTAAGCATGTAAGGTATGACATTTTCTTAACAATGTATTTTATTCTTCATTACCTACACCTCCTTTTGTCATGGTGCCGCAGTTCCAAGGAACATCCCTCTCCATCTCAAAAAGTATCGGGATCCTTGGTGTCGACATATCAGACGACGTACGGTTCCGAAGTCACCTGGAGTGTAAGGCTAAACTAGCCTCGAAAAAACTTGGTGTGCTTAACCGGTCTAAGCGATACTTCACCCCAGAACAGCGTCTGTTGCTGTATAAGGCACAGGTGCGGCCACATATGGAGTATTGTTCCCATCTTTGGGCTGGGGAAACCGCCGACCTGCTTAATCACTTAGATTCTATACAGAGGCGCGCCGTACGAATTGTCGACGATACCGTACTGACAGGCAAGTTGGAACCACTGGCTGATCGAAGGGACTTTGGCTCCCTGTGTGTGTTCTACCGGCTGTACAATGGGGAGTGTTCTGAGGAATTATTTGATCTGGTGCCCACAGCACAATTCCGCAATCGCACCACCCGCCGTGGGCTGGGTACTCATCCCCATTACGTGGACCCTCTAGTGGTGTCCACGCGAAGATTCGAAAGAACGTTTCTCGCTCGTACGATTCGGATGTGGAATGAGCTCCCAGCAACGGTGTTTCCTTTGGTCTATGACATGGGATCGTTCAAGAGGTATATTAGAGGTCTCCTTAGAGGCGGGCAACGTATTGGTAGCACCCCTGGTGATGCTGATGTCCATAGGCGGCGGTGACCACTTTCCATCAGGTGGCCCGCATGCCTGTTTGTCTGCCGGATAACATAAAAAAAAAAAAAAAAAAAAAACACACTCACAGAGGTCTGAAAATCCGCCGCCATTTTGTTTAATTTTGTACCGCTCTGTCACGCCAGTGACAGTGTCATTGCACGCACACACATAAATGGGCGGCCATTTTTGTGCTTCACTCATGATTTTAGAAAGCATCCGTCCGTATTTTTTGCAGATCCGTGTTGTCATGTAGGTAGGTAGAAAACTTAGTGCAGTATAAAGTTACCTTCTATTTATCCAATGGACGGAATAAATAAAGTGGACGGCAAAAACTATGCTCCTGAAAGAAACTTAGGAAACTCACCGCATTTTCCTGAGAAACAGAGAAGCGAGGAATCCAAGCAACTGAATCTAAAAGTTTTAACTTTCGACAACTCTAGAGAGTGAGGTATATAAAACTGCAAGGGAAAAGTTTGTTATAGAGATGGGACCCGAATTAGAATTTATTCGTATCATTCGAATAATGGCGTTCGGCGGAGTATCAGTCGCCTAGTGGTTAAGGTATCCGATTCGTAAGAGAGGTGCCGGGTTCGAATCTCACTGACGCCGTGTACCAATGACTCTTTTCTGAGTTATCCAATTCAATCGAGCCATTAGTAACAGTAGCAGAATGCCAAAAACGTGACACACTGCTAACGAGCTGCTATTGCAATCCAATTACAATTCAATCAAACCAAATATATCAGCGGACTCGACGCCTTGGTGTCACTTCCCATCAGGTGGCCCGCTTGTCTGTTTGCCTATCATTTGATATTAAAAAAAACAAAATAACTGTCTCCATTCGTTTCGAACTATGTCTGACTTATTCGAATACTATTTTCGGTCCAAGCCCCATCACTATTGGGCCACCTGAAACCGGCCTGCACTATCTAGTAGACGAAACAATCGCATTGCTCAAATACTATGTACGGGTTCATACATATTTCATCAGTAAGGGTCTCGCAAGCGCCAGATGGTAGCAAATTTTCACTTCATTGACTTAGATTTCCGACTGCCGGTTAAGCGGAACGGTATTTTTAGTATTCGAACCGGTATTTTCTCTACTGGCTTCGGAAGGAATTTTTTGGAGAGAATTCTCTCGGGTGGGTGTTTAATTCAATTCTTTATTGTGATTGTGTTAAGGTTCGTTTTTGAGTAGCGTTATAGTAACAGTTGGCTTATAAAGTAAATATCAGTTAAATTTTTTTTATGTTTACTTTTGAAATATTTTTGAAACCTCAAGTCTCAGGTCCAGCCATAAATTTGCCAGTATAATTATTAAAACTCTTTAAGCAGTGGCTTTTTAGTCTTCAACAAGAACACATTGTGTATTTATATTTGATGTATGTCAATACTTTTGTTTGATACTGTAATATTTATATATTTTCTGATAAAATGATTTTATTTTTTTGGGTTTTTGGTAGATACCAATACTTATTAGCTTTCGCGCGCAACATATCAGTATTTTAGTAGTTGACATAAATTAGTTTATACTTTTTCCAAATGGGTACTCTTCACCTAATCTTTCTTTAAATTTTATTGATTTAGTTGTAAAGCGACTTCTCGGTCTTCCCCGATACTCTTACGGTGAGTTAAAACATCGTGATGAAACCTTTCAGGTGACTGAATATGTAATCGTGATCTATTCTGGTCAGGTTCCCCTGCTAACATGGTCACGGAAGTCTGAAGGCAGTCGCTCCACTGTTAATTACCTGATTTCCAAATCCGTCGGCCCTTTTCCGCCATCGGGAAACGCAATCCGGGCGAGCGATTCATCCATATGTTTTGGATCTTCCAGCTACCCGCACGAGCTGTTTTAGTTCAATCTTTATAATGCGTATGGCTAAGGAATGTAACGCGTTACCTGCGAGCTTCCCTGATCATTATAATCTAGACGCCCTCAAAGCTAGAATGAATAGGCTGTTCTTGGACAGGCATACTTCATTATCGGCCGCATCGTCATTTACCAGCAGGTGAGATGGCGGTCAAATGCCTGGCTAGTGTAGTTCATCATCATCATCGTCTTAGCGCTTATCCCGGCCTCTGCCAGGGTCCGCTTTCCTATAAATTCTTCTCACTTTGCCCGGTCTTCGGCATCCTCTCGTCGTAAGCCGTCAACTCTCGCATTCGACTCGGCGATGTCAATCCATCGCTTCTTGGGTCGCCCCCGGGGCCTCTTTCCTGACACCGGCAGGTTCAGGCACCTATTTCCTACGTATCCCTGAGGCTTACGCAACACGTGACCAAACTAGCTGGCTAGTCTAATTATAAAAAAATATCTATAACTGAGTGCCCAGAGAGTCAGCGCTCTTAGGACAATATTGGAGCGAAGACGGTGTTGGAGCAACTGCAATTTGTGGCTATGGGTGTAGACCTCGCAAGGCTCAAGGCAGTGTCTCAGCCAGAGTCAGCTGCGTGGTTACACGCTTTACCATCGCCACATGTAGGCGCTCTCTTAGATAGCGAGTCATTCGAATTATTTACACTTTTGTTGGCGATATCCTTGTGAGTTGCTTATGTTGTGAAATGAGTAATGATATTATGTAATTTTCGTAGATAAAATCTAATCATTGGTCAAGGCGGACCCCGAACCCTCGCGCGTACAAGCTCAAGCTTAAGAGAATATTCTCGGCGTAGCCACGAGTAACTGTAGGTACCTATTAGGGGTATTTTTCTTTCGAATGTAGCAGATGGAAAAGTCAATTTCCGTCAATCTTAATTCGCTCGACTCTGTCAATTCTAATGCGAAAATTACGATGTTTTCTCTTATTAATAATCGGATCGTCCTCTCGAATTCTCTGTGGCGTTCCTTTAAGAATTTCAGCTAATATTTTTGAAAACGATATTTGTTTTTAGGACAAAAGCTTTTTGGTTTACCTATGTACCTTTACGAAAAATTCTGGAAAAATTGTCGTCGTCGTCGAGTACAAGAAAAACTCCACTTAGTAGCGACAGTAGAGGTTTAGGAGACCCACAAAACGTTTGGTCTGCTTGTGCATAATCCGGCACGTTTGGTATAAATAATAAATAAACTAAAGGTTTATTTTCTCCCAATAATTTACAGTTCGCAATTCATATCTTGTTTAAAAACTTATGGGAGACTGATGCCTAAGCTAGGCAAGAAGCCTGTATTTCAGGTCACCAGGCCTCACCTCGCACTACTGTACGTAAATAATATCTTATTTGCAATGTTATGTTTGGTATAGTAACAATAAATCTGTCGGTTTGCTGACAGATATAAAATATAAATAGCGATTCAGCGTGGCAACGAGATTTCGATGATGGGCACTTTCGAGCGTGGTGCTCCTTGGGGAGGGCTATTCGAGTCGTCATTGTCGTTCTTTCGCGATGTTTGGTGACTTATGCAGATTATTTTGGTTGTGTTGCTGGGTTATAATATAAATTTTCTGTCCTTAGTATAGAAACCAAAATTGCATGAACATTGGTAATATAAACATTTGTGTCAAACCATGCATTTATCGACTCTAAAAGTGAATTACTTTTCTCCAACATCATCATTAGTCAAAAACGAGCAACCGCTTAAAACATTATCAGAAACCGGTAAAATCCCGAATAATTAATAGCCTTTCGACAACCCTAAAACGAATTACGTAAAGTACCGGAATTCGTTAAACTACTTACCGACTATTCGGTCACAATATTTCTGCACCTCGCTGGAATGTGTTGGCTTGCGAAAATGAACCTTATTGTCTTTGAGGGGCACTCTGAAAACCAGGGCTATGTGGCGAGTGACCCCGTTGTACGACTTCTCTAATCTGGACTCTACCCCGTTGTACTGGTAACGATACAACACTATATTATATCGTTGTTACCGCATTGTAGTATATGATTATTTCCTTTTCTTTATATCAATGTGCCATGTGATTTTGTGTAATACATGCTTTTTTTTATAAATCGTTAGTATCTTGAAGGTTGGCTATAAGGCCAACAAATCATCGAGTCGAGGTGCAGAGATAATTTGATCCGGTTGTACCGATAATACCAGTAAATCTGCCCTGATACCCGGTAAATGTATGCCAATCTAATCACGGTTCAAAGGCGGGTAGTTTTAAGCTGACATTTTCTATTATTGTAGTGTCACCATCTGTAGTTAGTTATGTTAGTTTTACTGTCTATTTTATTCAATAGATTAGCAAATTTTTGCAGCGGGGTAGGGTATGGTAGGGGTTGGACGCCACGCGAACGAAGTCGCGCCTATCCGTATGTTACTGTAGCGGTTAAGGCGTTAGATTTGAAGCTGGCGACCCGAGTTTGATCCTCACAATATAAACTTCTTTGGTCCACTAGTATCGACCCAATACGGGTCCACTAGTCAAATACACATTCAATCCTAAAGCAAAACGTTGAGAGATAAAACGCTCACCTTTCACGGATTTAAATAATTCCGAATAATGCGCAAGACCGGACCTTTCGTTCCGTTGATTCCGTTTCCGTTTGATTAGCGGAACGCGTCAGTTTGAAGGTGGACTTTTCCGATTTCCGGATGATGTGGGATTTGGGCCCGGGAAGGTTTAGGTGTATTAGTTGTATTTAGTTGCAGTTGTTTTCGGATCGAGGGGATTGTGTCGGGATGTGTGATGTTCTTTTGTTTGTTCTCTTTTCTTGCGAGGCTATTTATAGGCTTTCTATGTACTTGAAGATTAATAGAAATATAAAAGTATTTATTTATTTATTCGTATTTCATTAATAGCCGAGTCACAAATTATAACCTATGTGTTATTAATGAACACATAAATAAATATGCTTGTACAAATTCACACAGCGCCATCTAGCCCAAAAGTAAGCACAGCTTGTGTTAAGGATGTTAGATAACTGATCAACTATTTATATATCTACTTTTAAATGCACATTTATTAAAATTCATAATTTCAATTTCTGCTCGCTGGGAATCGAACCAGGGAGCTCTGCGTGGCAGATCGACATGTTAACGAACTGAACAACTCAGGTCGTCAAAAGTTTCAGGTGTTTAAATGCCAACTCTTTTTTGAGAATTTACAGGAAATGCCGGAAAATACCCGTCCAAGATACATACACTCAAATATTTCCTAAACTACTTAACCGACTTTAACAAATCTAATGACAATCTTGATGAAACTGACTTTCGAACAATGAAAACCGCATCAAAATCGATCCATCCGTTTTGGACCTACGTCTACATACAACTACACACACGTCAAACTTAAAACTATTTGTTTCAAACTCGTCAACTTCCAGATTGCTCATATTCCAGACTTGTCACACCCCAGACTTGTCATTGTAAAGTTATATTAAATCTAAATACTTTAGGCATCCCTTTTTCTTTGTCCGGGCTACAAAGCGGACAAAACCTTGAACAAATATTACAAATTTCTCCCAACTAAAACGCAAAATCCCCCAACAAATTACCGGAATTGCTTTTTAATAGTTTCTGTATAACATATTCCACAATCGAATTGAAATTACTACCGACATAATTCAAGGCAAACTCTCGCCAAGCCAATATGCTAAAATACGTAAACGGTTTTTTAATTAATGGAAACTAACATAAATAACATAAAAACGGTTTAGTGCAGGCGTATCGCTGAGATAATTGTAGTTTGATTTTTGTAATGTAACCAACTAGCCATTGTGAATTTTCTGCCTCCCAGAGGAATATAGGAAGTTAGGTGGAGAGCGAACTCAATCCATACATCATCACAGCCCGTAACAGTCCACTGCAGGCCTTTGGGCCTCTCCACGAAAGGGGAGGTTATTGCCATAATCGCCACGCTTGGCAGGCGGGTTGGAGATCGCAGTGTTTAAATATAAAAATGGAAAATGCCCAATTTCCAGACTACGGAGACTCTTGATCTTTTGCCTCGATAACATTAGTCGCCTTGTACGACACCCACGAGTGTAAGGGGTTGGTGCTATTCTATTCTGCCGGACACCACACGGCTAACAATCCATACACTCTTACTATATTACTATAAATCAAAGTCCCACCCCGCGTCTGTCTGTTCGCTATCCACTCAAAAACTACTGAACGGATTTTTATGCGGTTTTCATAAATAAACAGAGTGATTCATGAGAAAGGTTGACGTGTACCCGTGCGGGTATACCCGGGGTGGGTCGCTAGTAGGTAGGCTCCCGAGACTGTTCAACCAGTCCCAGGCTCCCCAACGGAAGGCCTTGACCAACCTCACAACGCCAACAGTATTAGTAGGTAGGCACACCTCACGATGTGCGAGCTCGTAACTGTACTGAAAAATTTACTAACTCCAGAACGGTCATCGATCCTGTTTTTGGACACGTGCATTGCTTAACTCTGGTTATCGGTCTCGAAGCACGCAGCCACTACATTTTCTTTCGGTTTGAAATGGTTTGACCTCATCCGAATAAGTAATTCAAGTGCTAAACATAACCCACCTACAACACTTGTCTTTATCCTAAAAAAGGACCCAAATCCTCACAAATCCTTATTAATGGAAAACCGAAAAGGGATGCTCGAATACCAATAGTGTTTTCAACAAATTTAATTAAAACAATACAAAGTAGTTAAGGCTTGACCCAGCCGAAGTGTTTGGATGTGGCACTAATTATTTACTTTAATTTAATTATTTACTTTAGGATCAATAATAGCAGATATCTACCTGACGACCTGAGTGGTTCTGTGGTCAACATGCCCCGACAGCTTCTGCCACGCAAGAGGTCTCGGGTTCGATTCCAGGCCGGGCAGAAATTGAAATGAATAATTTTAATAAGTGTGTATTTAAAAGTATATAAGTAGTTTATCAGTTTACTTACATAGCTTACTTTGGGGCTAGATGGCGCTGTATGCACTGTCCAAGCATATTTATTATTTACTAGTGGACCCGACGCGAACTCGTTCGCATACAACTACTTTACCCCTACCTACCCTTTTTTTCTTGCTTATAAACTTTCCTCTTGAATCTCTCTATCTATTATCAATTATATCTAATATCAATTATATTAAAAGCCGTTGCGAACTTTAGAAGATCTAAGCGTACATAGATACATAGAGATAGACGGCGGGAAGTACATACATACATACATAAAGCTCACGCCTGTGTCCCACAGGTGGGGTAGGCAGAGACTATGGACCGCCACTTTGCTCTGTCCTGACACAACTCCCTAGCCTCGCATATGTCCACAACTCTTTTCATACATGAAAGGTGAAGTGAAGAAGTGATTTTGTTTAATACTATATTTATTTTAATTTATTTTAAACAACATCTCAATTAGATACGTTCCAATATTCGATCTAACCTAACCTAACCCAACTTAACCCTATCTACCCTATCCCCTAAGAACAGGGCAATTCAGCTCACGTTAACACCGCCCCTTGCCCCGGGTCCCGGATAACCGGCTCCTACAAGCCTCTCTTACTACACAACTACACGAGTAGTTTCCGGTCAAACTAATAATTAATCGTGAGCCGATCACGGTTTCTCTGAAAGGGTTAAATTATATAGATATAATTAATCTGGTACTAGTTTCTGAGTTATGTACATTAGTGGAATGCTAACCGATGCTCTTACGGTGAGGGAAAATAAAGTGATGAAACCAATGTCCCGGCTGTGCTCTCGCGCACGAGGGCCCGGGTCCGCCTTGACCATGACCCAGGATTTGGCAGATCAGGTAATTACAGAGCGACTACCGTCTGACCTCCGTGACCTTGTTAACAGAGGAACCTAACTGAACCTCACGATGTTTTCCCTCACCGTAAGAGCATCGGTTAGTGTTCAACTAATGTACATAACTCAAAAAGAGTCATTGGTATATGGCCGCAGTCGGATTCGAACCCGTTACCTCTCACATACGAGTCGAGATATCTTAACCACTCCGGCTACCGACGCTCCCTCCGAAGGTTAATATGTACAATACATGCATATACAGTAGAGAGCATCCGAGCAAATCCGTGCAGAGCCAGGGCGCTTGTATTATATAAACAAAAATATATCTAGTGTTTGTCTGTTACTGGTCAAGACAGAAGTAACGAATTGTAAATAAACTGCAGGCGAACTCGAGAGCAGTTCAAACAATGTCTCGTATAGGTAGGTACAGTATTGGCACTCTTTATAACCCCTGACGAGAAAAGAGGGGTGTTACGAGTATATGTTGGATGTGTGTATCTGTTGCTCTGTCCATCTGTGTGTCTGTCTGTGGCATCGTAGCCCCCGAACGGATGGACCGATGTGGATGCGGTTTTCACTGAAAACTGAAATAAAAAGCCAGTTAGCTTGTTTCCTACCTTACCTTTAAACCTAAGAAGTTCATATACGAACAAACTGTATAATTATTTCTCGACATTTCTCATTAACTACTCTAACCATTGCTTAGAATAAATAATTTTGCTTAGAATAGAATAAAATAATGTATTGGATAAATCTAACAAAATGTAAGCAAAGCTTGCGTATTTCTGCACGGCCGGGAACCGAACCCGGGATCTCTGCTTGGCAGACCGGGGCGTGTTAACCAACTGAACCACTCAGTTCGTTATAATCCACTAGCCTTTGCGCGTGACTTAATTCGGAACAACACATCGATTATAATTTATTTCGAATGTGGCTCCTGTGGACACGGCATAACCGAATTCTACTCTGACGGAGTCGCGACAAAAGCTAGCTAGATATACATAGATTGTTGCACTCAAAAATGGGTCACCGATTTTCAGTGGCTCTACCCGTTGCATATACTGGTGAAACGTGGAAGGATGGGGCTTACCTTGTAGTTTTATCTGAAACTTTATCAAGAACTCAGCATTTCGTCCGTGGGTAAATGGGGGAAATCATAGCTGTAGTTTAAATATTTTACTGGAAGAGATTTCTTAAGTTTAAAGTATTCAGTCACAAACGAGCAGTCACAGAAAGCACACCGGGCTATCATTGAATTGTAATTGGATCGCGTTCACAGGTCAATAGCAGTTTGACACATTGTGGTTCCCTGCTACTGTTACCAATGGCTCGATTGAATTGTAATTGGATCGCGTTCGCAGGTCAATAGCAGTTTGACACATTGTGGTTTCCTGCTACTGTTACCAATGGATCGATTGAATTGTAATTGGATCGCGTTCGCAGGTCAATAGCAGTTTGACACATTGTGGTTCCCTGCTACTGTTACCAATGGATCGATTGAATTGTAATTGGATCGCGTTCGCAGGTCAATAGCAGTTTGACACATTGTGGTTGCCTGCTACTGTTACGAATGGATCGATTGAATTGTAATTGGATCGCGTTCGCAGGTCAATAGGAGTTTTACGCATTTTTGGTATTCTGCTACAATTAAAACTGCCGTTTAGCTGCTATTGCGATGAAATTACAATTCAATCGTGCCAAGTAAAGTCTAGGCCCTGATGGTAAACGGTAACTGTCGCCCACAATATCTACACTTTCATGCACTTAGATTTAATGTAACAAAAATGCAGCACCGCAGATGCGTTGTCACTGTTAAGACTAATATGACATATTTATTTATTTATTTATTTACCAGTTTATTGCACACGAAACATCATCATATAGACGACACAACAGACACTACTTATTTCTAAAAGAAAATTTTTTCCAGCAGGCCTACAGAAGAGAGATGTGATAAGTAAAGCAGAGCGACGTGCGCGATATAGAATACATACATTAGCTAATAATACTTAAACATAATTAACTTCTCAAATAAAATATAATATAAACATATAATAATAATATCATATATCTTATAATACAATACTATGCATACATATTTATGTACAACTAGACAGACATACCCCATGCCTGTAATTGAATTAGCTGGCCTTCAAACATTTAATTTTTTTTTAAATAACCATTGGACCCGGCGAAACTTCGTTCACGTACACTTACTTCACTTCTATCCTTTTTTTCTTGCTAATAAACCTTCCTCTCCGTTCACTCTATCTATTGTTGAAAACCGCATTAAAATCCGTTGCGTAGTTTAGAAGATCTAAGCGTACATAGAAACAGGCGGTGAGAAGGGGCTTTGTTTTATACTATGTTTATATACCTTTTTTTTCGGTTTTAATCTACTTTAATGCGATTAGTAAGACTCTTTAATATCTATAAATAATTTCCTTTTTACACATTTTTTTATATTTGTGTACTGTGATTGGGGTCTTCTCTCAAGCTTCTTAGCTTGTGTTAAAAAACCCTCTCCCTTTCCTAAAATTTCCTAAAATGAAGGTAGTTCGTTGTTTAAATTTTGAATCGCCAACTTTTTATTTGAGCACCAACAAATACAAAATTACACACAAAACATTGGCATTATACATAATGTAAAAAAGACAACCGACCTAAAAAGATAAAACATCCGACTTTCAAAACAAGAACAAGCCCACATTAGAACATCGCGAACAACAAAACTAATTAACAAATTACTTGCACGAAAAAATAACTTGTCAACTCGCGAACTTTTAGAACAGCGGCAGGGAGGAACAACTTCAATTTGGCGCTAGGGGCGTGCGTAGTCGATCGATTTAAACGAAGATCTGAATAGAATCATTCGGTTTGATTTAGGTAGCGATTCAGATGCAATGATATGGCATAATGTCTACCAAGAATTGAAGAGAGGTCGAGCTGCGGTTTTTAGATAATATAATAGCAATTGTTACACCTACTTAATTATATTATGGGCCTTAATGTACCAATGACTCTTTTCTGAGTTAAATACATTAGTTGAATAGTAACCGACGCTCTTACGGTATGCGCTTCGTGATGAAAACTACACATTCAGACGACTGACTTAACATGATCCAATCTGGTCAAGTTCCCCTGGTAGGATCACGGAGGTCAGATGGCTGGCTTTTATATAAATAATTGTAAATCGCATCGAATGCATGCCTTAACGCTTTACAAACCATATGCTTTAAAAATCAGTAAAAAATCGGTCCATCTGTTAAATACGATACCACCATGTGCCATGGATACCACAGACGTCACATAGTACATATCACATGTCAAACTTATAATACCCCCCCACCCCCCTTCGGGACGGGGGTATTACTTTATTTTATTTACTAATAATAATAGGATTTCGCACTGATACCTCGAAAATCGATTCAATCGGACATCGCTCATCATACCGGATCCCGTTCGATTTAACGCCAATGGCGCATCCCTATTTCGTGGGGGCCGCTTGAGGACAGGTGCGGGCCGTAGATTGATTACGCCTGCCCCGCAGAGCGATGGCGTATTTCAAAATTGGTGGCCGGGAACGATGTATGGTGTAGTCCAGTGGATTGGACGGGGCTGCTTTTTTTATTTTTTCGTTTGATGGACTTTGGCGAAATTTTTGGATAGCGTCTAGCTTTGCCGCTTCAGTATGGCAAACATGCTAGCAACGATCTATGTGGTCACCTTAGCGTTGATGTTCCGATTGTGTTGTCGCGTGGGCCCGGGGGCCGCCTTGACCATGATCCAGGATTTGGATATCAGGTAATTATAGTGGAGCGCCTGCCATCTGACCTCCGTGATCCTAACTGTGGAACCTGACCAGGATCATGGTTACACGTTCAGTTGGCAGAATGTGGAGGTTTCATCACGATGTTTTCCCTCACCGTAAGAGCATATACACTTCGACTCAAACACCTTTCTTTTTGCGCTGCGGGTTAAAATAGAAAGATATTTTATACATTCTTAATGTTGTTTGAAATAACATCTTCCAGCTATCCGCTGGAACCGCTGTAGTTCTGCCTTTTTAATGAGTACGGCTAGGGAATAAAACACTTCGCCTGCAACCTTCAAGGCTAGAGCGTGCACTACAAGACATTAGTATAAACCTTGGTTATTTTTATATATCATTCGCAATGTATCATGTAATTTTAATTTTTTTAGTAAGGAAACTAGCCTATTAAGGGTACACTTTTGTTAGTTGTCCAAAATAAAAAAATAATTAAACATCATTTTCCTCACATTTTTTTCTTTTTTCCAGCCCGAACGACGACTCCTGACAACGAAACTGTAGAGCACGTGTTGGAAATGAACGTGCTCCGGGGGGAGATCGGTGGCCACCTCGTCTGCGAGGTCACTTCCGCTGCACTGAACAACTCCGCGATACAGAGGACTGTGAAGCTGAATGTGCAAGGTTGGTTTCCTTTGCTATTTTATCTTTTTTTTTTATATTATATGGTAGGCAAACAGGAGCGGGATACCTGATGGGAAGTAGTCACCACTGCCTATAGACATTAGCAACACCAAGAGTATCGCCAATGCGTTACCCACCTCTATAACACGTTGCTCTGGCAGCAAAAAGGCAATGCCCCTCCACTGCCAAAGCCAACCCAAATCCCCACCCCATGGAGCACTGGAGACCTTACTCACCGGCAGAAACATTATTAAACTAGTTATCTCTTTAGCCGGTCCTAAACGGATCGGCTAAACTTCAAATTAAAGACAGGCTTTCGTCAACTGCGCAGCTACGAATACTCAAGTTCTTTGGTCACATCTAAATGAGAACTCGATGGGGAGATTGGTAATTCAGGGCCAGGTCGAAGGAGGACAAGCGGCCGATCACCAACTCGATGGACTGATCTGTAAAGCAAGCACAGAATCCACCACAGTCCAATGTATTCGAAACGTCTCAACCTGGACATTCACGCCATTATTACTTTTGCTAACGCATTTGTAATACATTAATATATTCCGGAGAAGGTATTTGACCACTTTTTCGACACCAGCACACACAAACACCCTTTAGAATTTGGTAATAAAAAGAATCCGGGGCTTATTACTTTTACAAGCCTACAGAATACTGTACCGATATCAGAATCTGGTCAAAGCATAAAATAATCAAACTTTTCATCAATTTAATGTTATCCCCATCGCTAAAACGTTATGTTTGTAATCGTAACGTTATACGAAAGTAAACGTTTACCTGTCACCAAAAAAAAAGTATACATAATTAAAACCAGGCCCGAGACAAAAGAATCATGGTGGCACGTTTTAATTCTGAATAATGACCGCCCTAAATCAAGCCCAATTTGTGGCTAACACCCGACTGGGTTCCAAGATTAAACTATTATAAATTTTACTCAAGGCCCGCGGTTTGGCGCCCAATTTTGGTCACCTAGTATTTCAACGCACAGCATGAATATCGTCATCATTGACAGTACATTAAAGGCCTAGAGACTTTTTCAAAACAATTCACAGTGCCACCTAGCCCCAAAGTAAGCAAAGCTTGTGTTATGGGTGCGAGACAACTGATAAACTACTTATATATCGTTAAATACATACTTATTATAAATACAACACCCAGACGCATAACAGAAATTAAAATTCATAATATCAATTTCTTCCGCCCGGGAATCGAACCCGGGACCTCTGCGTCGTAGACATGTTAACCAACTGGACCACTCAGGTCGTCATAACTGTTATGGTAGGAGATCCGGCCTTAAGCATGGCATAGTTTTGCGTGCTTTAGTATGTCGTAGTTTTATCAGATTCTGCTTATTTGGTCCGAGGACTGGGGCAACATAATAATCATCGCACCCATAACACTTAACTGTGTTAATGTCCCGAACTCTTTATCTGCCAATACAAGTTCAAAAGTAAAAGAAAGCAAGCGGGAGCGCTCTCGAAAACACTTTTTCCTTCCCCGGTTATCTCTGAGGGGGTTGTCTTAGTAATTACCCCATTAATTACCCCAGAATCGGGGTAACAACCTAAATGGGAATTTATACTGCGAGGGTATTAGAAAAACTCAGCCCAACTAAGAGCATAATGGAGGCGGAGCTCAGAGATTTCCGGCTCGCAAGTTTTTCTTGACTATGAATTAGTTATGACGCAGAAATAGCATGGAACATCGTTTGTCATTTTGTATCAAATCGGCGTACTGACTGTCTCAAAAAAAATTACCAGCAGTGTCAACAAAAAGAAATTAAGTTCTCAAATTAAAAAATATTTGTATAGCAAAGTTTTATCGTGAGGTATAGTACTCATCAAGACAATTCTAAAAAGCAATTGGGTCAAATTAGGCTTGCAAGATTGCAAGACATAAAGTGAGTCCATTATCAGACCAGCTCCATGATACCATAATATTATTACATTGTCATCTAAGTTACATAGCTATACCAAATTTCAACTCAAACGTACACCGGGAAGTGTGTCAAATTAGGATTGCAAGATTCGTGGAGTTAAATATAATCTTGCAAAATTAAATAATTTTTTTTGGTGATTTGTAGAAAATTTATTTGCTTACAAAACTGAGGCAATATTAGTGAGCCATTTTGTGATTTCACATCTGTTCTTTTGTTTTGACGGGTGCATTTATTTGTTCGGTTAGTAGTCTGTTTACGTCGATGGAAAATTGTTTGAGACAATGTTTATTTTAGTTGAGTTCTGGCGTGTTTTTGGTATGCCATTATGACAGTCTGGCAGCTGAGCGTAAGGAGAGCAGGTCGAATCATTTTTCGTACAATTTATATGCGAACAAAGCGTTGCAGCGTCGGTGGCCGAGCGGTTAGGGTATCCAACTCGTAAGCAATAGGTACCGGTTTTGAATCCCGCTGCGGCCATGTACAAATTACTCTTTTCTGAGTAATGTTCAGTAGTTGAATACTAACCGATGCTTTTAGGGTGAGGGAAAACAACAAACATTCAGGCGACTGCATGTGTAATCATGATCCAATCTGGTCAGGTTCCTCTGGTAGCTGGTTCATGGAGGACAGATGGCAGTCGCTCCACTGTAATTACCTGATCTGCCAAATCCTGGATGGTCAAGGCGGACCCCGAGCCCTTGTGCGAAAGAGCACAACCGGGACATTAACGCCAAGATGATAATTTTTTATTATATGCGAACAAAATGGGTTAGTTTGACCAACGTTTTGATAACTTGTGCTGTCCAGATTCTTTCTCCGATTACGAAACAGGGTCAAACCGCGGAAATGGTCAACATATCTCATTCTTCTTCTTATCGTGCCAAAGATAAATAGGTTAAGCATATAAATGTTTTCTATTTTTATTATTACTTATATTTTACAGGCCTAAATTTAATTATTAGGGGTTCATTCACCCAATGCCGGGCTATTCGTATAGTCGATGATCCCCTTCTCACAGATGGCTTAGACCCCTTAAGCCTCCGGAGAGACGTTGGCTCTCTCTGTGTTCTCTCTTCCTGTGCCTTGGTCATCTTGACGATAATGTCCAGGTTGTGCTCTTGCGCGCGAGTTCCCTAGGGTCCGCTTTGACCATGATCCAGGATTTGGTTGATCAGGTAATTACAGTGGCGCGCTTGCCATCTGACCTCCGCGACCCTGTTAACAGAGGAACCTGAGCAGAGATCATGGTAACGCATTCAGTCGCCTATGTGCAAGTTTGCATGTGTTATTTGACTATGGTAACTGCTAACCATCAGGCGTGCCGTGCGCTTGTTTGCGACCTTTATAAAAAAAGATTAAAAAGCGCCATCTGTTGCCCACAAAAGTCTCCACCTCAATGCAGAAATTCGTAAACTCAAAGATTTGCCTTCGCAATAGCACCACGGATCGTAGGACAACTGTATAATAAATAATGGACGATCACACACGCAACAAAGGGGTCGCCAAACAATTGAATTAGTTCCCCACCATTTGGCCTCAATACCTCACATACACAATGCTGTTTTTACAACAAGCCAGAATTTTTAAAGGCAGAAAATAATTACTTTAACACAAACCGCCACCTAGTTGTTTTTCCGTTGCGCGGATTGTTTTACAAGATTTAAAGTGCAGATAAATGGTTTGCGTAAAACTGGTTTTTTCGCTTGGTTATTTTAAAAATTGTAAATGCACGCCGTCAGTAAATTGTAGGTACTAATAATATCTACATTTTTTTTTATACCACTGAGGTGGCAAACAAGCTTGCGGCCTGTCTGATGGTAAGCAGTCAACGCAGCCTATGGACGTTTGCAATACCAGGGGTATCACCCACGCGTTGCCGACCCCGTAAAAACATTGTATTATTTATGTGATGTGTGCGTGTGGTATAGTATTATCCTTCTAAAACTAAGGTTGTAGAATGAGGGTTTTTCTTGAGGGCTACAACATGGAGTTCTTGAAAAAAGGGGTGAAAAGGTATTTGCGGGATCGGCATCGCGTGGGTGATGCCCCTGGCATTGCAAACGTCCATCGACTGGCTTCTTACCATCAGGCAGGCCGTAAGCTTGTTTGCCACCTTAGTGGTATAAAAATAACTTCTTCTCGCCTAAACGGATGACCTAATGATTAAATTTGGTAGGTAGCTTTGAATCCCGCCCTGACCCCACTTGCTCTTTATAATGTATAGTCAACATTTGTGGTATAAAACAAGTCTAGGCAGAAATCTAGTTTTATAAATTCGAATATTTGGATGGAATTTTGTTACCCTTTCACGCAAAAACTACTGGAGGGATTTTAATTAAATTTTGCAGTGTTGTAGTTTATATCCCAGAATAATAATGAAGTTTTAGGTAGTTTCCGCGCGAACGCAAGACAGGTACACGAATTTTATGCAGACGAAGCATTTGTAAAATTTTTTTTATATTTAAAAAATTGTTTAAAAATAATAAAAAATGCCCTCTCAACATTTTTCGACCAGACGGACTGATAGTGTTTCACAAAGTGTGCTATTAGTTCCATTAAAAGAAAAAAAACTATAAATAAACTAAGATAGGTATAATTATTTTTTCATACCACTGAGGTGGCAAACAAGCTTACGGCCTGCCTGATGGAAAGCAGTCACCGCAGCCCGTGGACGTTTGCAATACCAGCGGCATCACCCACACATTGCCGACCCCAATCTTTATTTTGTCACGAGTACCTACCTTAACAATTTATTTTATATTTTTATCGATAACTTTACACAACTTTGTCGCTTCACTACGGCGATGACAGAAACCGATGGCACGATGGAGATTGTCGACACATCTTACAGTGTAGCCTCTCTAAACGGTTCGCAGCGGACCTATATCGACCCTTAGCGAAATTGCAACGTTGTAAGACTGAGCACCCTATTTCGGTGTAGTGATGGGAATAGTGCCTACGTTGAAACACTAAGGATAAAATAAAAATAATCCGAAAAAATAATAACAATAATAATAAATAATAAAAAAAAATAGTCCGCGTGATCCAGGATTTAGTGATCAGGTAATTACAGTGTAGCGACTACCATCTGACCTCCGTGACCCTGCTGCCAGGGGAACCGGACCAGATTGGATCATGGTTACAAATTCAGTTGCCTGAATTTTCAGGTTTCATCACGATGTTTTCGCTCACCGTAAGAGCATCGATTAGTATTCAACTAATGTTCATAACTCCGAAAAGAGTCATTGGGACATGGCCGCAGCGGGATTCGAACCCGGTACCTCTTGCTTACGAGTTGGATACTCAACCGCCCGGCTTACGACGCTCTATATTGTTCTCTCTATACGTTGAAACACTAAGGATAAAGATTTTATTCTCATTAAAGACATAGATACCACTTACATGAGCAGAAAATACAAATAAAGTTATTTGACGTTCGCACTTTTTAGCCAAAACACAAAACCTTAAGTTATTGCCTATATCCTGTCCAAGTTAAAAATTGCCAATTAGTACAGGGAATTGAGGCCCTTTTTGAAATATTAATCACTACATTAGAAAACAAAGTCTCACGCCGCGTCTGTCTGTTTGTTCGCGATAAACTGAAAAAGTACTGAACGGTTCTTCTTCTTTGCGGGTCGACTAGTGGCGGGTCAAATTTGCGAGGACCATTACTCCGCCACTGATACAGCGTTGTTCGTGGCCGCGTACAAATCCTCGCGCGTGCAGGTGGTAGGGCGGGTGACCGGATTTCACCAATATATAGAGTTATTCATGACGAAGGCTTAGGTGTATAATTTGTTAAAGCCGGAGTGGTCCCTAGTATAATAATTAAATCGAATAAAATCGACGTATTTACTCTACAAATAATTTAGTAAAGTAACTACAATAGACAAAGTAATTACAATGCGATTTGTAACTACTATATCTATTTACTTCTTCTTTATTTGAAAATCAGTTTCATGGAAATTGTTCTTAGCTTTGTATTACTCAAATCTATTCAATACTTTAGTAAAGACATGAGTTTTCCGATTTTTCTCGGTTAGGCTAGGTTATTATAATAAATGTATTTTAATTAAATTCATCGACCTTGTCCCCTCCCTAGCGCGTCTCGACACTTATTAGCCGGGTTACGGCAATTTATCGAGTGGTCGATAGAAATTGCTCGCTGTCTCGCAATAGCTTAATACAACCCTTGTATGGAGATACGTGTGGGGTCTGGGTTTTGTCACTGGTTTTACGAGGCTCAGGGTGAAATTGTAGGCCGTAAAATGGTAGCGAGACTTGCAAGATCGATAACGAAAGTTAAGCAAGGCCAGAGTCCGGGAACTGGATGGGTGACCGCAGCGAGTTCGAATCGACTGTAATTATACACACTGTACACAAGGCAAGCGTGGAGATTATGGGAATCGCCTCCCCTTTCGTGGGCCCTTAGTCCTGCAGTGGACTGTTAGGAGCTGTGATGATGATAATGATGGTACACAATATGTCATATATTTTTACGATCTGAATGGTCTTGCAGTCTGACCGGCGATTCCCGATTGCGCAAACTTTAGAATGCTTGATTTTAATTTTTAGATCAGGTCTAAGTGTTACAAATATAAAAAGAAAACGGTACATACATACATAAAGCTCACGCCTGTGCCCACAGGTAGGGTAGGCAGCGACTATGGACCGCCACTTTGCTCTGTCCTGACACAACTCCCTAGCCTCGCATATATCCACAACTCCGGTACACTTAATTATATTTACAAAAACAGGGTGACTTAAAATAATTCTTGACACCAAGGAGTACATATGTATTTGCTCGTGATGCCAAACAACTTTTACCATGGCACCAACACTGAAATAGCGAAAAAAAATCTGCTGTTTCATACACTTTGGCAGAATTTATTTTCTATTTTATATCATCATCATCATCATCATCTCAGCCCGTAACAGTCCACTGCAGGACTTAGGGCCTCTCCCACGAAAGGGGAGGTTATTGCCATAATCTCCACGCTTGGCAGGCGGGTTGGAGATCGCAGTGTTTAAATATAATAATGGAAAATGCTGCTGCCCATTTTCCAGACTACGGAGACTCTTGATCATTTGCCTCGAAAACATTAGTCGCCTTGTACGACACCCATGAGTGTAAGGGGTTGGTGCTATTCTACTCTGCCGGACACCACACGGCCAATCCATTTTATATGAGACAGCTGATTTCATTTTCGCGATAACAGAGTTGGTTGTTATAAGTTGTTATTTATCACCAGCACTTGCATACCCCTTGGTATCGAGAACTAATTTAAAGTCACCCTAAAATATATACAAACATCGGGTACCTAGTGGTACTCGACAGTCTCTGTCAACCCTTGGGGTGAACAGTACACGAGCATAAATGATTCCCACTTCAAGAAAAGCCTTTGCCGCTTTAGTAACACACACGGTATTTCGTGCAACTTTAGCCAAGAGTTTACTAAAAGAAGGGGGCATTAGCTGTCACGTATGCCCAAAGGGCTCGCTTTTACCTCCTGAGTATTTTTTATAAAATGCATACATATATAAAGCTCACGCCTCTGTCCCACGGGTAGGGTAGGCAGAGACCATGGACCGGTTTTTTGCACTTTACTTTTTTATAAAATAAATAAAAAAATACTTCATGAATGCTTTAAAACCGTTTAGCAACTAGACAGCAGTGCACAGGAATATGATTCTTAGGTGGTCAAGCACTTATGCTAGTACTGTACTTGTAATGTCCATAAGTCAAGTTAGCTAGCTCTTCTACTAGTAACTGACGGTTCGATTTAGCTGGAGCCGACCAACCGTCATTTGCAGTCAATACTAATCCTTATGTCGACCTTGGTCGGACGTCCAACCACGTCCCCCGCACCTAAAAGCGACTTTATATTATACTGCATAAGACTTAGTATCGACTGCAACTGACGGTAGGTCGGCTCCAGCCAAAGTCTGTTACTGGTAGTAGAGCTAGTTAACTTGACTGATGGCTATACGTACAGTACAGAGCATAAGTGCATGACCACCTTAATAATCATATTCCTGTGCACTGCTGTACAGTTTAACGATTTTTGAAGTATTCATGTAATTTTTTTTTATAAAAAAGCAAACTGCAGAGAAGCGGTTCATAGTCTAGCTACCCCACCTGTGGGACAGAGGCGTGAGCTATATTAATGTACTTCTAGCTAGTAGCCAGGTACGGCTAGCCAAGCAAGCCAAATCAGGGGTCAGTAGGGGCTAGTAATAGAGCCGCCTACTCCATTTATTCGACGCTACAGGGGTCCGATACGGCCAGAGGGGTCTAATTGTGTAGATTAAGAGACAGGTGCAAGGTTTGGGCGGTGGCGTGAGATGGCCGCATGGTGTCCGGTGGAGTAGAATAGGTAACCTCTACCACTTACCGACTATGCGATTAAAAGCGTACAGACCAGCTGGGACCTCTGTTTCTGTTTTTTTTTTATTCATACGGTAGGCAAACAGGCAAGCGGGCCCACCTGATGGAAAGTAGTCATCACTGCCTATAGACATTAGCAACACCAAGAGTATCGCCAATGTTGTCGCCGTTGCCCACCTCTATAACACGTTCTGTTGTATCTTCATCACCTTTTCGGGACTCTATTTTTGAAACCGCTCGCATCCACGTGCTCGCATGCGCTACCTATCTCTTTCACACTCGTGGTAAGATGCTAGAGATAGAAAAGACAAGCATTAGAAAGCAAGTGCACGCGTTTCAAAAAGGTTTCAAAAGTTTCACAATTTTTAAAAAGTTAGTTTAGTCTGCATTTTTTATTTATTTATTTAACAATTTATTACACACAATATATAGTAAACAGAAATTACAAAAATGAAAGACGACAACAGGCACTACCTATTTCTAAGAAGAAATCTCTTCCAGCAGACCTATAGAAGAGAGACATGTTAGAGTATAGGGGATGAGACGTGCGCAATTGTAATAAAAATACAGTAGAAGTAGTAGTTTTTTTTACATGAAACCTAATGAATCGCAGATAGTGTGGGTGACAGTTACCGTTTTCTGGCCTTTAATTGAGGATACTATGCACACACCGTCGGTGGATAGGTATTGCAATATCCTATTCATCTTACTAATCCTACTAATCTATACATAGTAAAAAACAAAGTCACTTCCCGCCGTCTGTCCACATGTTTGCATGTATGCTTAGATCTTTTAAACTATGCAACGGATTTTAATGCGGTTTTTAACAATAGATAGAGTGATTCAAGAGAATGGTTTATAAAAGAGAAGAAAGGGTAGGTAGGGGTAAAGTAGGTTTTGGGTAGGTGTAAGTAGGTGTAGGGTAGGGAAGTTGCGCCGGGTCCACTGGTAATATTATACATGTCAAGACTTATAAGAATGAATGTTTGGATGTTTGTTACTCCTTCACCCAAAAAGTATTAACCGGATTTTAATTAAATATTAGCAGTAATGTAGCTAACATCCAGAACACAACATAGGCTGAAATTCGTCTCGAAATTTAACACGGTTCTCGCGGGACTGGGGCCGGAACGTAAAAACCGAATTTTACGCGATCAAAGTCACGGCCAAAACCTAGTCTATCAACAAGGTAATAGTCTCATAACTTGTACCACACGCGGTCGCCATCGAATGCGCCATGATTGGCCAATTACTTACTCGATGGGTGCCCAGCCGCCTACAAGGTACGCTCCAGACCCTATGTGGTGAAAATTGCTTATTTAAAGGTTATGTGAAGGACTAGGTGTTACATCCTCTTGCTTCTGAGATAGACTACATTACATCATTTATGTGTAATAAGTACTTTTTGGCCATGTAGTGTCCGGCAAAGTAGAATAGCACCGACCCCTACACTCGTGGGTATCGTAAAAGGCGACTCAAATTTTCGAGGCAAAAGACCTAGTCTCCGTAGGCTGGAAAGTGGGCAGCAGCGTTTTCCATTGTAATATTTATAACACTGCGACCCTCCTTCCAAGCGTGGAGATTATGGCAATAGCCTCCCATTTCGTGGGAGAGACCCTAAGTCTTGCAGTGGACTGTTATGGGCTGTGATGATGAAGTACTTTTCGTTTCGATACATATCTGCGGTTGTTGAGTGTCGGTGGCCTAATGGTTACACCGAGATACCGGGATCAAACCCCAGTGCCGTCATGTACCAATGAATATTTTCTGAGTTAGTTGTTGAACGATGCTCTTACGATAAGTGAAAACATCTTTATGAAACCTGCATATACAAGTGAATGAATGTGTTACTATGATCCAATGCGCTCCCCTGTTCACATTGTCATGAAGGTTAGATGGTAGTCGCTCCACTGTAATTACCTGATCTGCCAAATCCTGGATCATGGTCAAGGCGGACTCCGGGCCCTCGTCCTCGCGAGCACAACCGGGACATTAACGCTAAGATGATTACTATTTTATTACTATGAACTTGATGAATGAGCTTTATTTATTATATATGTATTATATAGGTTTATTTATTATGATCTCCAACCCGCCTGCCAAGCGTGGAGATTATGGCAATTACCTCCCTTTCGTGGGAGAGGCCCTAAGTCCTGCAGTGGACTGTTACGGGCTGTGATGATGTGTGATGTGACTACTATCTGACCTCCGTGACCCTGCTACCAGGGGAACCTGACCAGATTGGATCATAGTTACAAATTCAGTTGCCTGAATTCGCAGGTTTCGTCACGATGTTTTCCCTCACCGTAAGAGCATCGGTTAGAATTCAACTAATGTACACAACTCAGAAAAGAGTCATTGGTACATGGCCGCAGCGGGATTCGAACTCGGTACCTCTCGCTTACGAGTCGAATACTCAACCGCCCGGCCACCGACGCTCTTACAAATATTTATATAGTATCATGAACTTGTCATAGTATCCAGACTCCACTTATAATACAGAGTATTCTTTGCTAGTATTTTTTCTCCACTCCATGGCCTACCAAATAACCGATAAAATATCGATCTCTCGAAATTTACGACACATCACTATTCCCGGGCACAATAGTGTATTTTCGCTGCGCGTTTGGTCCGTGTGATATCCAATCAACTTTATTCCCTAGTGAGGAAAAACGGCACGATCAGTAACTGTTTTACAGCCGACCTCCTAGGCTCAGTGACACCGACGTATGATAGTTTGGCCAAAATTTTGAGAGGGGACAGAGTCGAGAGGTGATGTCGATAAAGTCTATAAAATATTAACACATCGTTAACAACAGGTATTCTTGGATACGGTCATATAATATTATAAAATCATTTGAGAATCCATCCATCAAATTTAGCCAATCGTTCCATCACTCCATCTGACTGGAGGGCGTCTTACACTACGGTAGCCTACTAATTCTGTGTGATGCGTTGGTAACATTGATTCTCGGCCGTATTTCTTCGTTGCGAATTTTATTCTTCAAAAAGACTCTGAGCATGACTCAAAATCCTGTGTCCCCTAGGTGGGGCACAGGGCATCCACAGTGCATCGCCATCCCGAACGGTCCTGACTTCTTCTTCACTTCCCTCCAAATCTTCCCAATGTTTACCGCTTTTGCAATGTCTGAAATTAAAATCTCCACTCATGATAACGCTGCAACGGTTCTCCGATCGACCAACAGATCAACCGCCGAAAATCGAGTCAGATTGGCCACATGCTCCGTATGGACTCACAACATATACCAAGGCAAGCCTTGAACTGGAATCCCCAAGGCTAGCGAAAACGTGGCCGTCCTAAGCGGACCTATAGGCTGACCAGATAGGATAATGTGTAGATCAATCATCGCCTAAATGCAGGAATGCATCGCAGGAAGTGCAGGTTTCATCACGACATTTTTTCGCTCCGTTAGAGCATCGGTTAGCAAATAACTCATTAAGTCAAAGCGCACTGAAAGGTATAATTTACATCCAAACAAAAACAAGTTCCTTTTTAAAAGTTATCGATAATCGATAGAAAGTTATCGACACATCCTCCCCTCTAACCGCTATAGGTGTATAAATAGAGGTATATTGCTGCTGGTGTCTCACAGATCGAATCGCACCCCAGAGACAGGCAGCCTGATAGTTTGGGAACTGAACCTTGGAGTTTTTTCTCAGGAGTTGGCAGTCTCCGACTTGATGTTTCAGCGAGAAATGAAACTATAGTCGTACTTACAGGTAGACACATGTATTTAACCTCATAGAGCGTCGGGTGCCTAGTAGTTAAGGTATCCGACTTGCAAGCGAGAGGTACCGGTTTCGAATCCCAGTGCCACCAGTCTTATGTACATTAGTTAAACACTAACCGATGATCTTACGGCGAGGGAAAATATCGTGAGGAAAGCTGCACATTCAGGTGACTGAATGTGTAGCCATGATCCAATATGGTCAGGTTCCCCTGGTAGCAGGGTCACGGTCGCTCTACTGTAATTACGTGACCTGCCAAATCCTAGATATCCTAATCCTAGGGCAAGGCCCATGCGTGCGAATACAACCAGAATATTAACGCCAGGATTCATGTTTTATAAAATTACATTAAAAATCTTTATTATACCACAAAAGTGGCAAACAAGCTAAGTCCAGTCTGATAGCAAGCACAAATCGCGTGTTCTTTTTTATTGCCTTGAGAGGCACACGGACGGACGGTCACCTGATGGAAAGTGGCCATCCTCGTCCAGGACGTCTGCAACCTAAGGGGAGCGGATGTCAACCCTGTGAAAACCTTTTCATCACTTTTTCAATAACTCCGTGTTATACTCTCCAGCACGGCTATCACAATTGTGTCCGCGACCAAGCTCGCGCCACGAGAGAGCGTTTGTTTCCTTCTCTCAATACTAAAACGAAAGAGATAGCAGTATCTATGTCGTGCATTTTCTCGCTTCTCGCGCGCAAGAGCAACTTGTGCTAGCCGTACAGGGTAAACATTTTTTTTTTTTATCCGGCAGACAAACAGGCATGCGGGCCACCTGATGGAAAGTGGTCACCGCCGCCTATGGACATCAGCATCACCAGGGGTGCTACCAATGCGTTGCCCGCCTCTAAGGAAACCTCTAATATACCTCTTGAACGATCCCATGTCATAGTCCAAAGGAAACACCGTGGCTGGGAGCTCATTCCACATCCGAATCGTACGAGCGAGAAACGTTCTTTCGAATTTCCAGGAACCTTATTCTAAAATCTTAGTGTGCATGAAATAAAGTGAACTAACCAGTCAATTTGATCTCTCCACAGTGCCGATCGACCTAGTCCACATAACGGGGCTGGGCGAGCACGTGGTCCAAGACACGCTGGTGACCCTGGTCTGCTCGGCAACCGACGCGCGACCCGCCGCCTCCATCAAATGGTACAACGGCAGTCAGCTGATCACGTCTGAAACACATACTATACACGTAAGTAACTATACTATTATGTACTTATGACTTACTAAGATGATGATTATCACAATGTTGTGCCAATTTCGTATATTTATGTACTTGTATGTTTACTGTGACACGGTCATGACAGCTGTCGTCATTTCCTTGCGTCCAGTTCATCTTTGAAGTCACGCTGTTGCGGCTTATGTAAAATGATTTTTATGCCGTGGATATAAGGAAATTACGACAGATGTCAAATGTGACCTATTAATTTGGCCCTATTTTAGCCGGTGTACGGTATATAAACAGGGTGTAAAAAGACCGCTAGCATTAATTGAAACCCCATATTCTACCCATGAAAAGGAACAACTTTCCCCAAGAAACATACCCGCGGAAATGACTTCATAATTTCGCTACCTCAAAAAAATAATTAATTGCGACGCGCAATGTACATCGTCCAGCGCACGGCTCTCGCTCGCCCACGTGACCAGTGGCCATTGACCCTGCGCGGCGGCCGCTCTGGCGTATTCTACCTAACTAGTAGGGATACCTAAGCTTGACTATTGAGTACCTACCTATCTTCTTTTTTTTGCTTTAGTCTCCACGGTTCGGTCGTGTGGGTCGGATTGGGAATATTCGTAATACAAACATGTTGGTTTGGTTCATCCGTTCATCCTGTCAGCTGATGACAAATGGTTCGCGCGGCGGTAGGTATGGCTCGCGCGGCGGTAGGTATGGTTCGCGCGGCGGTAGGTAGTTACTACCACAGGAATTACGTTCAATTCTCATGTTCCTAGTAGGTATTGGACTATCGATCGTGATCTTTACTACACATATCGACAGTAGGTAGGTAGTAGGTACTGGGCTTGATTCTCGTATGATGTGAATGTCCGTAAGCAAACGTGTACGTAAGTTAGGTAGGTAGACAGCTGATCCTGTGCCTGATCATGCAAGTGCGCGCCGCGGTAAGTACCTACTATGTTAAATTCTCATGTAATGTGAATGGTCATCATACAATCATTTACCTAGGTAGGTAGAACTTTCGATCGTAAACTTTACTGCTGATATCGACGATAGGTAGGTGCTGGGTACGATTTTCGTATAATGTGAATGACCGTAAGCACACGTCTAGGTAATTCATTAAGGTATGCGTACCCCTGTCGTGTTGAACTTTACCGAGTGGGAGCATGGCAGTGTTGCTGTCCCATGGGCATGGGCCCACGGGCGGCCGGTGGCGGTTGGCGCGAGCGCGGCCGGTGGCGGTTGGCGCGAGCGCGGCCGCTGTAGGTAGTACCTACCTCCGGGCACGCGGCAGCGAGTAGGTAGGTAGTGAGCGCACGTGTGCGGCCGAGCGGCGCTTTACATTGCGTTCTTTTACTTACAGTGCATTTATTTCAACTTAAATTTGAACTTTGAGAGTCTATATTAATTTTGAACGATTTAGTTATCGATACTTGATATTTTTTAGTACAAAAATACAACTTTTTATTTTATTTTTAATCTCGATTTCTGCCAAAACTAAGAGTTTCCGCTGGTGTGTTTCTTGGGGAAAGTTGTTCAGTTTCATGGGTAGAATATGAGGTTTCAATTAACGCTAGCGGTCTTTTTACACCCTGTATATGTCTCACTACATGGATTATAAATAAACGGTGTTTGGTATTTACAATCTTACTGAAAATTTTCACCTAAAGGTATTTAGTGACTTGGACATTTTGCTAGCACTGGACATTTTGCAACTAAAGAATTATCAATCTACTCTAGCAGCTGAACTGATATTACCTGGATTAACATAAACCGTTATTACCCTAAGTCACAAAACCTTATAGGTGTCATAAAGTTAAGAGTGACTTTAACGGGTTTAGATTTTGAGTTCTCTTGTTAGGAATATTTCAAATCACTTAGGGCCCATATTTCAATCCGCAGATAGAACATATCAGTCTGACAAGTTATTGTGCGACTAAAATAAAATTGTATCATTACTTCATATACAATTAAAGGATTACAGTTTGTTTTAATTTTCCAGTATATTACTTTATCGGACAGATGAAATTTAAGTAAGAATTGAAAAATCGGCCCTTAGGCGTCAACAAGCGTCTTCTAAGGTTAGTTCAATCGGACATATTATGTCTCCTAACCACAAGGTTCCAGAAAATAGCACATTACTTTAACAAAGTGCACGCGATTTCTTCGACGGAAGTCGCGATAGGGCGACACCTCTCTCGGCAAGGAAACGAATGGAATTTGTTATTCGAGACATTACGTGATCCAGTTGAAACCGGTTTTGTGATGACATCTTTTCGCCTGCCTTTGGGAGTCTCGCTTGTGTTTTGTGTGCTACCCTCAAAGAGCAAACAAAAATTGCGAGTCTTAACCATGAAGTTAGCCAACTTTCCAATCTTGTTGGCTACCCTGAACTATATTTTTATTTATTTATTTATTTAACTATTTATTGCACACAATAAAGAAATACAGAGATATAACTGACACAACAGGCACTACTTATTTCTAAAAGAAATTTATTCCAGCAGGCCTATAATATATTGGTCTATGCCTGAACAGATGTCGGTGGAACGGCGACGGCCTAGTGGTTAAGGTATCACATCGTAAGCAAGATTTACCGGGTTCGAATCCTACTACCGCCATGTACCAATGACTCTTTTCTGTGTTATGTACATTAATTGAATTGTAACCTATGCTCTTACGGTGAGGGAAAACATCGGGAGGAAACCTGAACTTTCAGGCGACTGAATGTGTAACCGTTATGCAACTTGGTCAGGTTCCCCTGTTAACAGGGCCACGGAGGTCAGATGGCAGTCGCTCCTCTGTAATTACCTGATATGGTAATCAGATGGTGGGACTCTGTAAAGCCTGAGTAGGCCGCCTGGGTGGGTACCACCTTCTTTCCTATTTCTGCCGCCAAGCAAAAATGATTGGATTATTGTGTTCCGGTTTGAAGCATAAGGTATCCAGCGAAATTACAGGCATGAGGCGTTTCATCTTAGTCCTCACAGTGACAATGCACCTGCGGTTACAACCTAAATGTATGAATCCCTAATCGTCGTGAATCTGCTCGTTAGTCACAGCGTAGCATAAAAAAATGCCACATCCTGGATCGTGGTCAAGGCGAACCCTGTGCCCTCGCGCGAGAACACAACCGCGACATTACCGCCAAGTTGATTTTACTTTATTAAGTACCGCTTACCATTTGTACGCCTAAAGTACACGAACCCTTTCGGTAAATAAAGTAAATTGCTTTACTTTCCCACCGAAAAACGTTAAATACTATTACGGTTCCCTCAAATATTTGTACGAAAGGTCGAATTGAGTTTATCGAATCAATTAAATACGGGTTCGATTTTATCAGTCAAATATTGGCGATGGTGCGGTTTTAAATCAACTTCGATGCGAGAATTTGAAAGACTCGTGCGGGAAAGCATTTAAAATACTAGTTTCCCGGCGCGACTTCGTTCGCGTGGTTGCTATGTAATAAACTCTACCCTTACCCTAGGTAGGGAGCCTATCCCTTTTTATCTTTTATACAAACCTTGCCCTGACAGTTTCAAACACAACAAAAAGCATTAATACAACTTACAAAAAAGTTTCGGTCTCTCAGGCGTCATACAAAATTGTTCTAATCCTTTTGTCTATTTACCTTACACGTTTTTGGGCCACAGAAACTTATATGTGTAAAGTTATACCAGTCAGTACCATGACCACCTCTTCGTATTAGCAGTCCAGCTTTTGCTAACCTTTTTTCGACTTAGTCGGTAGTAGTTTCGAAGAAAATAAGCTGTGACAGACGGACACCCGAGACCCTACAGGGGTTCCGGTACCCCAAAAATGGTATGTGAAGTGAGACAGTAATTCTATTTCATCATCCATCATCTTGGCGTAATTGTCCCGGTTGTGCTCTCGAGAACGAGGGCCCGAGGTCCGCCTTGACCGTGATCCAGGATTTGGCGATCAGGTAATTATTGTGGAGCGACTACCATCTGACCCCCGTGACCCTGCTACCAGGGGAACCTGTCCAGATTGGATTATGGGTACAAATTCAGTTGCCTGAATTTGCAGGTTTCTCCCTCATAGCACAAGCATCGGTTAGAATTCAACTAATGTACATAGCTCAGAAAAGAGTCATTGGTACATGGCCGCAGCGGGATTTGAACCCGGTACCTCTCGCTTACGAGTTGGATACTCAACCGCCCGGCCACTGACGCTCTAGTGACTAGACAGTCATTCTATTAACCATCATTATCTTTAGGGACGTCGTACTCAAAGCTAGTTACGTTCTACGCCAAAGTCATTTTGATTCGGACTTGTCGATGCAAATTTGCAGCGTAGCCTCCAGCCATTGGACGTCGGGTACAAGGGTGGAGTGGAGTCGCTATGTTGTGTATTTTATTGAAATTTTTGTGTATATTAACCTTTTTTTACCAATGACACCACTGCGTGAAACTATCAGGAATACCCAATCAGTTGTACTACAGGAAAATTTATAATCACAATGACACCGCCAAGCAATGCCAGTAGTACCCTGGGGAACTGCTATGCCCTTCGGAACTACCAGTTGTGCTATAGGGATATTTAAATATCAATGACACGACCACGCGAAGGTAGTAGTGCCTTCGGCAGCCACTATGCCCAAGCTATTCAAGTTTGATAACAACCATTTTGATGATCTTAGTAACTATGAAAGATGCCCTGACATTGCATGCGACCACGCTTCAGTTCTATCTACCTCGCTGTAGCTTTGACAAGGTGTCTTACTGCATTCTCAGGTATAATTATTTTTTAAACGCAGTTGCGCTTCAAACTTACTCGAAATTGGGGCACTCGTAGAAGTAAATAAACAGTCGAGAGTCCTAAACTATTTTAGCTTTTATAAATTCTATCAGAGTAGTGTCAGGTCAGCCACCAAAGGATCTATCCATATTTCGGTCATTTAATGAGACGGAGTAATGACAGTTTGGAAAAACTTGTCATAGTGGGCAATGTCAATGGCAAGAGGTTAAGAGGACGGTCATCAACTAGATGAACCGATCAGTTGAAGGTTGTGCCTCACAACAGATTTTGCGATTGGAGTGGTTGGAGGCATTTCTGATTAAGATGTGCTCATCAGACCACAATCCTCAGTCATGACGGACCGACTACAGAGAGAGAGTGTCGGTTGCAGTCTGTAGTTATTGGCTGTAACTATCAGTTACAACTGTATCTATAACGAAATGTCTACACCAAACGAGACTCCACAGCTCCCCTGTCCATTTCCAAGCCAAGGTGGCCCCCCAATAAGTCAAATTCAATAATGTCCACAAATGAAACGCCACTGCGAACAGGAGCCGTCCGAGGGAATTTTATATTTCCACCTTCGTTGGAGAGTTTTGTACAAATCGAGAAATGGGAGGTGGATAGGAGGCGACTGCTGTTGCAGTTTCGAAGTCGATGGTTTTATTTTATAGCGTCTTTGGCATGACAAGTGGCATGAAAAATATAGTTTCACGCCAGCTGGCCATGTGTGGGGAGAAATTTTGAAAGTGTCATGCCAAATGGGCATCATGAATAGAATTAGAATGGGGATCAAGCCTAAAATGGGCCGGGGTTAAAGCTGTATGGGCGGGGTCAAGTCTATTTTCATCATGCCAACTGAAAAACGGCTTGAAGGTGAGTGACCGCCATTAGAATCCGTGCAGAAAGTCAATTAGCGCCCTTACAATGACATATAATCAAAGTTTTCCTCTGAAAATTTATCCTAAGCGAAACACTTCAGTCAACCTCACTTCGCCAACGGTATTAAGAAGCACACGTAGCGAGTAGCGTGCTCGTTGCGTTGCTGAATGTTTAATTACAAAACAAACGCCCATCTAGTTACCAATATCGGCGTGCATTAATAATTCTACTTTGAAACGATATATTTTTACGAAAATCTGACAAACTACAAGCATAGATATTAGCTTCTGGATCACGTCTACAAATTTTCATTGGCATTAATAGCGTAATATTGAAAATATGCTCAAACTACGTTTGTATGAAGCATGCTGGATCGCGTTAGATGGACACTAGCCTTAAATGTTTTACCTATACCCTAGGGCATTATCCTTTACCTCCCTTACTTTTGTTGATGATCTTGCCAGCACGCCGCCGGGAGACTGGGTCCGATCATTCCCGTTTCGCTAGGAACTCACCACTTCAAGTTATAGTTCCCTGTAACATACCATGTAACAACCCACAAACTTTCATGCACTTACGTTCGATGTAACAAAAACGCAGACCCAACCATTCGTTGTCAGTGTAAAGACATCGATATATTCCTCTGGAAACGCAATAAATATTAAATTAACCATTTGGCAACTTCACAATTGATCTCGTGGACCGGGAAAAATTCCGATTCAGAATATTCCTTGGCGTACCAAAAGTTTCGTAATGGATTCTTCCTGTTCCGAGTGATAAGTTCGTAGGAAGGAAATGCTTGGATTGATGTTTCGGTACATTTATTTATTAGTTCATTTACAGTTTTACATTTAAATACATTTAAAATATAAGTACATAATGGTTGATATGCCAATGACAAAACTGCATTTTAAAATTTTCATATACCCTAGTCCAAAATAAGTTCTCAAATTAAAATAAAATTCATAACAAGCTTTTATTGCGCGATATAGTATAGTACTCATCAAGACCATTCCAAAGAGCCCAAACACGATGGGGTTATATTATTGCGTTAGTTAGTTCCTAAGACCTCCTTCCGCTTCATCACCAGACCAGCTAGTATAACTTACATAGGTATACCAAATTTCAGCGCAATCGGATATTAACAAATGGTCGAAAAATGATTTACAAATTTTGACGACATAATATCATTTCAATTTCTGCGGCCGGGAATCGAACCCGGGACCTCTGCGTGGCAGACCGACCGAGGTTAACCAACTAAACCACTATGGGTCGATCAGTAAGTAGGTATGTCATAAAGTCCAGCCAGACAGGTAAAAAAATAACTACTTTGATGTTTCGAGTACCTACACCAAACGAAATGAATGAACACAAAGCTTTTGCCTTTTACCTTCGGTGCCTAGATGCTGAAATAATATTGTCACTTGGAGAAGATAACACTCATTTAACTAGGGGCGACGGCGGCCCTTTAGATAACGTTTCTTTGAAAATAATTGCAAAAGTTTATTCTGTAAACTATGGCTGCCGTTAGAGAGGGGAATGTGTCGATTGTTTGTTTTATCGATAATGGTTTGATAGGTGACAATCAACTTTTATGTCTGCCTTCCTTGGCATATTGCCTTGATATATAATTGCCTGATGATTCATTCGAATCCGTTCGGAATTTGTATAGTTTATTTTAATTATAGTAAAATAGAATTGCACACTGAAAACAGTTAGCCGTGGCTTATGTTGAGTGTGTTCAGCACGTCTCCTTATGGCACAGGTAACGAAGTAACGATGACATTGTCCCTTTCTCATTGCTTCTTGCCCCTTGTGTAGAAAAGTGTTTTAATTTTATCAGTATTTTCATTGGTACAAAAATAAATTTGAATCGTAATTTAAACAATGGATACAGATAAGCATACATTCACACACACTTACGGCTGTGTCCCACAGATGCAGAGAGAGAATATCGTGTTTCGTAAACTACTATCCTAACACACAAATAAAATAAGATACATTATACAAAGGAGAAAGGGACAATGTCATCGTTACTTCGTCACCTGTGCCATATGGAGACGTGCTGTACACACTCAACATAAGCCGCGGCTGACTGTTTTCAGTGTGCAATTATATATATATTCTTTATTGTACACAATAGACATTACAGTAATGTTACGGTAGAAATAATAGTACAAAGGTGGACTTATCTCTAAAAGAGATCTCTTCTAGTCAACCCTGCCATGTGTTACGAGAGTAAAAAAAACATACGGTATATCGATAAATTCGCCGACAAAAGAACATCACCAATCTTAATACAATAATGCTGCATTTTACTGCAACAAAAGGCGCTACTTCTTCACTTTTACGCTTATTTCGCTCAAAGTTTTTCTTTCAATAGCATTTTGTACTTAAGACTCGCAGCATTTTCCCTTTCGGCAAGTTTTAAATTAAGTTGAGCTTTGTACGTCGTAACTTTTACTGATTCTCATCGAATTGAGCCCGGAAATTATAAAATTCCGTAACATTTTGTATAGTTAATTTTGCAATGCTTGTAGCTTACTTATGTTCTGACTATAATTTATTACAAAATTCAGTTTAATTACCAGGGGAACATGGCGTTACCGAATGTTCGTGCCACGGGCAAAACTTTGTTACAAAATATACCGTAATTGGGTGCTAATTGGCTCCCAAGACTGTTGAACTAGTCTCATGGAGGGTCATCATTTATTATGATCCAGGATTTGGCAGATCAGGTAATAACAGTGGTGCGACTGCCATCTGACCTCCGCGACCCTGTTAATAGGGGAACCTGACCAGATTGGATCATGGTTACACATTCAGTCGCCTGAATGAAAAAGCTATAAGCATAACTCCGAAAAGGGTGATTGGTGCACAGCGGTACTGGGATTCGAACCCGGGACCTCTCGCTTACGAGTCGGACCCCATAACTATAGGTCACCGACGCTCTCTCTCAACGTTAACAACAAATACTTTAAACATTTTTGCATGCCTTTTAATACTGGCTGAACGTGATGAACTGTAATGGAATATTGTATATCTACACTCATAGCATAATGTTCCAATTACATATTCGAAAACAGTCATTTAAACCCTTTTTCACGCCAGTATTTTTAAATTTTTTAAATTACTTGATGTTTCAGCATTTCCCATTCATTTCATTACAGCAGTAACGTAAAATAACTTTTTAATCATTATGCAACACTTATATTTTTTTAATTTTGTGCCCGCTTGTGACTAAGTAGGCTGAATTCCTAAATATGTCCTTATCAAATTCAAAATTCAGACTTTTCTGGTTAAGTTTGTGATTGTGTAGTACGGAATTATTTTTCCGCTAAAAATAATATTTGTTTTAATTGTTGTAATTTGTGTTTGTGATTGTTTGTTCCTGTTTGAAGCAAATAAATACATAAATGTGAAAGTAGTGAAGTGAATTTCCCACCGCTTGATATCCTCGACGCGTAGGTATAATAAAACTGACTCAGAATAGTTTGAACTTCAGTCGAGAAAATGATAGGTACGAAATTTTAACATAAAAATATGAGTGTAGAGAAAATAGTGTATTCAACTTCATATAATTAGGTATTAATACACTCGTACCAAATTATTATCATACTCGCCTACGCCTCTTACGACAGACACTCATGTTTTAATACCCCCTTTTATATGACAGTTGCATAAACTACTATTCTAAGACCAAAATGTACCTACTTTGGTCCATGATTTATTGCATTTGTGTGTTTGTACCTACTTTGTTTTTGTTTAGTATTGAAGGTCTAAAATTTTCTCAATATGTAATCGCTTATGGATTTTTGCGATGTCAAAATAAATCATGTCTATGTGTATGTCTACTTAGCAAATAAAGACTTATACCTAAAAAATTCAACCCAACGTTGTGCCTCGAAGCAGAATATTCAAAAAACAATTACATCACCCTTCTCTAGAGTCTTCAATCCAACAGGATTGACGACAAAATAATTCCTCTAGGAGGTACTCACTTTTTTTCATTTCCAACTTTTTTTCTTTTTATGTTAAACCGACTTGACATTGAAGAATGGATGGATTAATTTCTTTCTCTTTTTTTTTGCTCTGTGTGAGTCCCTTTTTCTGTGAAAGTTAATGGGTCATCGTTGATTAGGTTTTCTTCTATATTTTTAAATAGGATTATTCTGCTTTCGGTTGTCGAGCAGTTACAGTATCCGTCTCGTAAGCCAGAGGTCCCGGGTTCGAATCCCGCTCCGGCCATGTACCAATGACTGTTTTCTGAGTTATGTACATTAGTTAAATACTAACCGATGCTCTTACGGTGAGGGAAATCATCGTGATGAAACCTGCACATTTAGGCGACTGGATGTGTAACCATTATCCAATCTGGTCAGGTTCCCCTGGTAGCAGGGTCACGGAGGTCAGATGGCAGTCGCTCCACTGTAATTACCTAACCTGCCAAATCCTGGATCATAGTCAAGGCGGACCCCGGGCCCTCGTGCGCGAGAGCATAACCGGGACATTAACGCCAAGATGATATTTTTTTTTACTCTGCTTTTGATAAAGTGGTTACTTAGAAAGTTTCTCTACATTAAGTGTATCGGGGCGTTTATTTTATCTAATTACTCAAAACTAGTAGATCTCAGCGTTGTTCGAACCTCCGTAAACAATCAACTTCCCCGTATTCTATTAGTGAAAGAATTTTTGAAATCGGTCAAGTTGTTTTTGAGTTTATTCATTGTAAACAATAACCCAAAAATACAGATCATTTCTGTTTATAACAGACTAGTAAAGATAAAATATTGAAAGACGTAAACATGTATTAATGTATGGTGGTTAAAAATAATCATCTTGGCATCAATATCCCGGTTGTGATCTCGCCCACGAGGGCTTGGGGCCCGCCTTTACCATGATCCAGGATCACGATATTTTCCCTCGGAGTTAGAAGATAAGCGTTCAAACGAATGTATGTACTAATTTATGTATGTATATCTCAGAAAATGTCATTGGCACATGGCGACACTTCGTATCGAATTCAGTGCTTCCCGCTTAAGTGTCGGACAGCCACCGACACTCTCCTAGTATGAAACAGATAACCCGCACAATATTTCACTCCTAAGTGCTCTAAAACCGGGCAGGATTTAGTACCACCATCATTACATAACACTTCATTAATCCCCCTTCTACACAATCTACATGTCTCGTTTGAGACGCCATGAGTAATACCACATTAGGCTCTGCATCTGTCTTATCCCCACCGCCGTAAGGGCGAGAATCGAAGTGGCTGAGTGTACCCCATCAATCGAGTTCACACATCTCGCCTCAGCTTAAGCTCTTTAATTAAATTCAGGGGCCTCCAAGGAAAATTCAATTTTCTTCGCAAGAATACGGCGGGCGGGAATTTAAAGTGGCTGGAAATGGTCAGGTTTAGTGGTACTACCGTTGCTTATCGAGTCAGTAAAAGGGCACATGAAACTGTTAGTTTCGATAACTAAATTCCGAATAAAAATGTACAAATCCAAAAGATAATTCAGCATTAAACATGTCACGATAAATTAATGTCAATGAATGTCGAAATCATTAAATAATAATTTAACCGTCAACACAATGTACTTCACAATAACGCTTCGTCCCAAAATGTGGGTAGTCAATGAGGTCAATAACCCCATTGAACAGAAGTAAACTCTTACTTGGCTTACAGAAAAAGACTGGGTTAAGACCCTGAAGAGTGTTTTTTAATAGTTTTTGTTGCGGGTTCACAATCATGACATTTGAATTTTGAATACTTTTTACTTGTTTACTGTGTAGACTTAGAATACACCCGTTTTCATAAACAACACTTGTCTAAGCCCCACTTGGGCCATGCTGTATATGATAACCCATGTTTAACTCAAAGGTTTACCTAGCTAGTATTTTTTTTTTTTTATGTTATCCGGCAGACAAACAGGGATGCGGGCCACCTGATGGAAAGTGGTCACCGCCGCCTATGGACATCAGCATCACCAGGGGTGCTAGTAATGTAGCTCTGCTAGTTCATTTAATGCTAGTGCTATGCCAGGCTCCATATTCACTATTAATGTCATATATCATTGTTTGTTTCAGGTACGTATTCACTACAATCTAATCTCCGGTACCAAGATTGGTAAGCTTAAGGCGAAACAACAATACTCGTCCAAAAATACGCCAAAACTTACATCTGTATTCCCGTACCCTTACGCCACAGCGAGAAAGTTTACGTTGGAATTTCGATTCAGTGAATGAATACGGATCTCCATCCATCCATACTCTAGATGTGCATAATCAGATTGCACCTAGAAAGTTCCCAGGGAGAGATCCAAGGTCTCCAAATCGATTTTATGAAAATTGCCCATGTGCCCGTTTTTTTTACAACAGGGCTTATTTTTTATATTTTATTAGCTCACTTATTTAGTAACATAACATGGCCTTAATTTTATATTTATATAATATGGGAACTGATAGATTTATTGTAGAGTTCAATTTTCTTTCGTCTCTACATCCTTGTTCCGTTAATGGGCCCACGAATTAGGTCGCTCGGTGCAATCTTTCATGCTGTCACTGTGCTGAAAGAGATCTACTCTACGTGTCCTATGGGGCTAAATGTAGAGACACTACAATTAGCTAATTATACAACGCCTACAATTTTTTTAGATGCAAAAGTCACGGGATGTTTTTTGCGATACATTTTTTGTCCTCGCGGTTTTTTACCGTGTTCTGTCATAAATAACTATCGCTACTTATTACAAAACATAGTCCTACGCAGCGTCTGTCTATTTGTCAAGAATCACTGAACGGATATTCATGCGGTTTTCACCAATAGACAGAGTGATTAATGAGGAAAGGTTTATAATTTGTTAAGATTTACCCGTGCGCAGCCGGCAAGAATCGCTAGTTCTACTATAAAAACATTCAACTATCCTGCGAGATTCTGTTGCTACCTGGACCGAAAGTATGTCATACGAGTTCAATGTCGATTCCTATAATTTTCGAAATTGGTTAGTAGTTTCGTTAGTTATCTATAAAATAATAAAAATCATCTTGGCGTTATCCCGGTTCGACGAGGGCCCGGGCTCCGGCTTGACCATGATCCAAGATTTGGCAGATCAGACTGCCATCTGACCTCCTGAACCTAACCAGATTGGATCATGGTTACCCGTTCAGTCGTTTGAATGTGCAGGTTTTATCACGATGTTTCCCCTTACCGTAAGAGCATCGGCTAGTGTTCAACTAATGTACATGACACAAAAAAGAGTCATTGGTACATGGCAGCGCTAGAGTTCGAATTACCTCTCGCTTATCGGATACCTTAACCACTAGGCCACCGACGCTTTTCTGCTTCCTTAATTATAAATACTTAAACTTATTATTAATATTTATCTTGCAACTTTAATGAATTCTAAAAGAAAATTGTAAAGTTCGAAACAGTATAAATAAAATAGTACCCAATAGAAATTGTTTACAGTCATAATAGTAATGTCTCGTGGCATTTATTGTACGTAATAGAAAAGCTCTAAAAGAGGAGACATTACTTAAGCTCCGTTTCCACTCGGTTTGCTTTTGTAAGCTTTTTTATTTTCTAGGGCATGGGTATAAACATTTTCTTATAGGAGCTTGTACTAGTTTTTTCCGATTCCAGAACTATTAGTTACCGTAAACAAAACTAAATTTGGTTTCTCGCTTTTTTAACTAGCTAACCAGCGATGCCAAAAAAGGGGTGTTATAAAATTGACGTTTGTATTTGTGTGTCTGTCTGAAGCATCACTCAAGGTAATTCTTTTACCCAATTTTTTATTTAAAGTGTGGTTTCTAACATTACCTACAACTTTCTTGGTTGCAGTCAAAACCTTTTTTTGTCTCGAATCTTGTTAAAAATCATCTGAAGTTAAGGTCCCGGCCTAGGGTCCACCTTACCGACTGCAATATAGTGGAGCGACTGCAATCTGACCTCCGTGACCGTGTTGACAGGGGAACCTGACTAGATTGAATCATGGTTACACATTCTTTTCAGGTTACTTCACGAGGTTTCCCTCGCCGTAAGGAGCATCGGCTATTGTTCAACTAATGGTCGTAAATGCTCTTTTTCCGTGAGGTCAGTGTTCTGTTTTTACAATGGCGAGCTGTTACTTTTTTTTCCGCCACGTTCCTTAGGATTCATGTCTTAATGTAGGCTATATATTTATTCTGTCACAGAATACTAAAATCTGTCCTGACCAAAGAAATTGGTATACCTGCGGTGGTACCGCCTATCTCCAATTGTACGTCGCCATTTTGATGCAATTGAGTGCGGACCAATCGCTAATATAGTATAGTAACTTTATGGTCCTAACTTACTTGTCTTATTATGACAATTAATATGGCAGTGGTAACTGATGTTACTGATGTATACATGGAATTGGGGTTTGCCTAACAAAATTATTGGGCATGTCCTAGCTATGTTCCTGCTCAAGCAATACAATAAATCGACGAAAATCTACGTTCTGTGTTTCAAATACTTAAAGTGTTTCTTTACCCCGTACAGGAGATATTTGCTACCGTTTAAGGAATTATTCCGAGGAATTGCGTTGCTTCTTCTAAGTCTTGTTTCTAATAGAAAAATAAATTTTCTTCCGTTAACGTCTTGGCGTTTGTAACTACGTTTTCCTTTGTAGATGTATTTTCTTCGCTTTTCTTTAGTTTATTGTTCAGGTTCTCTTCGATGTTTATTTCTTTCTTCAAATCGGGTTAATTATCATCGCGAATGTCTATAATATTCTTATTTCGGATTAAATTTTCATATTAAGATCAGATAAATATACTTTTTCCATTGTGATCAGGTTTGATACTGTCTATACTTAATGACATGTCAATTTGGCCCCATGATAGACTAAAGTGGCAGAAGGCTAGCCAAATTTCCTATTATATCTTACCAGATTACATTCCTCGTCCTTGCGTTCTAAAGTATTTGTTGTCTTTAGTACGCACTCCATTCATTGGTGTTTTGTCTGCTTTTATTAAATTGAACAAAATTTGACTGTAATTTGAAGATTATTTTATCATTAGGCACTAGAATAATGTAAAATGCGTTGTTGTAATTTAGTTTTTTTTTGAGTTTGTCGTAGTAGATAGAGAGTCCGTAACTCGACAAGCATAATGTAGGAAGTCCTCTGACCCAAATCCGATGTGGCAAACATACAGGGCAGGACGTGGTACATTGGCCTCAAATGTAGTCCAGCAGTATAGTCCAGCTGTGGGCTCAAATGTAGACCATTCAGCAAAATAATTAGGGTAACTGCAACTTTTGTGAGTGAAACTATGGATTTAATAGTATTGCCTGTGTTATTTTTATTTTACACAATTTTTTATGCACGATTACTTTTATCAGTTATCTGTTTTAATTCCATGTCGACGTGCCCTGTGAAAATTAATTTGTTTGTACTGCTAAAGGTGGCATTCCCATAAATACGACCCTTGGTAAACGGGAAACTTCTCGGAATAGCAGTTGTTGGTACTGTTGCATTCTTTAAGTGGTAGATACCCTGGAAAATAAGAAAACATTAATAGTCCATTTCGCGTAATTTTTTTGTCAAAAATTTTACTTATCCCATTCAGCGCATAAATATTCATATATCCTTTTAGCTCACTTTCATATCTACAATAGTTGACACGATTTTCGCTTAAGTTTCGCTGAATCGCTTAAGTTACAAATATTTCATTGAATTAGTAAATTTTTAAAAATAATATACGTAACGGTGTTTCAACAACAACGGAATGCTGGTATAAATTAGTATGAAAATTATAAGATACTTCACCATCACAGCCCATAACTTAAGGATTCTCCCACGAACGGCTTGGCCGGCCGGTTGGAGATTGCACAGTGTTTTAAGTATAACAATGAAAAACGCTGCTGTCCATTTTCCAGCCTACGGAGACTCTAGATCTTTTGTCTCGATTACATTAGTCGCCTTGTACGACACCCACGAGTGTAAGGGGTTCGTGATATTCTACTCTGTCGGACACCACACGGCCAATAAGATCAGATAAGATACTTAGTTGAATAAAATCTCGTTTTACACGTTATACGTGACGATGCGGTCGTAGATACAAAAACACCATAGATGTACAGCATTAATATTAATTTACCATTGAAAACGGGCATTTAATGTGACCGAAGCTGGCTCTTATAGCGGGTCCGAAAAAGAAGTCTTTCTCGTAGAGATCGCAAATACGGAAATGCATCTCCACAAATGTAGGCTTATACTGATTGGTTAGGAACTCGTAGAAATATATGTCAATCTGAAATGAAACTCATTAGTTTATTTGAATATTTACTATTGATGCTGATAAATTTGTTGCGATTTGCTTTTTTGTGAATCTGATTTCCCTAACTTCGCAAATATATCAATTTACGTACATCATTATTATCATCATGATCACCATCGTTATAATTGTTGTCAACATGATCGTCATCATTACCATTATTATCATGTCAATCACAATCAACACTCCCTAGTAGATGACCTTATATCCATTACATATATTCATCATTATCATTATCTTTTAACTCACCGTAGCATTGTTCCCTATTCCTGTCAACGATTCAAAGCTCATACTGAAATAGTGCATCCTTGATTTGCGTAAGTATTTCCTAGAGGACACATTGGCAAATGGAAGGTACTTCTCATTTACATACGTATACGTTGGTCGTTGCAAGCTTAAGTAGGTGATCTGTAAGTAGATAATTCTTTCATTACAGTGATAAAAAATATATCCTAATTATTGATTTAAATGTCATGCATAGTCAGGTAAAGTGGCGTATTTCAAGCTTCATAGCTTCATATTTCTTCAATATGACATTACATTGAGAAAATATTACAGTAAATAATTTCTTTTATTAATATTTTTAAACCACTAAGGTGGCAGACACGGTCTGCCGTATGGTAAGCAGTCACCGCCGCCGATGTATCATCATCCTTTAGTTTATCAGCCTTTTGGTTGTCCGACTTCAGACGTAGGCCTCCTCCAATGTCTTCTACGCCTTTCTTTCAAATTCGACCTTCATCCAGTTGAGATCAGCGTACTCTTTGATATTCCTCCATGTTTTTTCTAGGTTTCTGCCTCCTCTAATCACTGACCGTAATGCGAATTCAAATATTCTTTATTTATTAATTTAAATAACTTTACCCTTTCACAGAGACATACTCGTACGTGTGAATATAACACTATTATAAATAGTAACATATTCGTCACTATCGCGGTACTGAATACTGCCAGAAATGCCTACGTTTTTTATTAATATTTTATTAAATAGTTTTAGCGTTATACGTAAGATAATTATATAATTTATGTGTGTTGTACCTACTATACAAAGCTGAAAAGTTCGTTACTCTGTATGTTTTATTGTTTCTTATCTGTTGATAAGGCAATGGCTACTTAGTATTTCCAAAAATTAATTCCAAGTCTTGTTTAACCATCCGACGAGCCATCTAGTTGCATAAATTAATTGGACCTTCAAAATTAAAAATTAATTATTGAGGAGAGGGTAGGAAAGTAGGAAGGAAACAGACAGTGACCTGTTGGCCACCCCAGGACCGGAGCACATCCACCCCACGCCGACAACGGGCGGACCGTGTCCGACAATACCAGACAGAGCCGGTCAGTGCCCAACAATGTCAAGAAGAGCCGGGCCTTGTGAACGGAGTCGCATGCAAAGGCTAGTAACGATATGCATGTGCAGGATACAGAAATTTTAAATTTACATAATTACAAACAGTTCATTGTTGGATTTGATATCACACTAATAGTTGTTTGATCTCCGTTTTGGTGATCGAATATACACGATGAATATCGCAAATAAAATGTATCATTAAACAGGAATTATCCTTGTTGTGTCCGACAGAATAGAAAATTGCACCAAAACCTCTCAGCTGCATTCGTAGATTGAGCATATTTAGTTTTTATTCTTGTATTGTCTGTATACCAATACTCTTTTGTCGCCTGAAGCAAGTATTCGTTAGTACTAGTAACGGTGCTGTTCACAGAAATACTATCCTTAAAGTACGGAAATCTTTTGGAAAAATCCGCCATTCGTGAGATGCGGCCTCCCTCTCTGGTTGCCGGTATGCCTTGTTTAATGTTTCAGCACATCCCAATTGTGGGTGGTTTCTTATAGCTGATTTTTTTTTTTTTTTTTTATGTCTTGGAGCGAACAATTTGTAAAGTATGAGGATATTGAAGCGCTTTATGGAGACGTCGTAAGAAAGATCTCCATTTTTTAACACACTTTTATTGGTTACGTTTTAAAATATATGGTATCAAAATCCATAACAGTTAAAGACATAACAATCATAATACATAACGTTCAAAATACATAAAATAAAATGCACGAGTTTACAAAGGATAAGTTTAAAATGCATAAGTTCAAAAACTAGAATTTAAAAGATAAGCTAGGTAGGTTATAATTTGCCCAAATGGCGATAGATTGCGGTTAAGTTAGGTTGGTTGCGACGAAGCAATGAGGAGCTCCGTCGACATCGCCTTTTCTAAGCGACCTTTTTAAGATACTCCCCATACCAGTCATGTTCCTCCGTACATGGTCACTATTGGAACCTAATTAAACCTACTTCACCGTCATCTTCTTTTTTACCATACGTCTTATCCTTTCATTTACTTGAATATAAGCCCAAAATCAGTTTACGTAAATAAACTACATCAATATCCATGAAATCAGCATCTTAACCATTATGCATTCCAACTTATATCAAATGATTCACATGATGCACATCCACCGCAGCATTTTCATTTTGTTTGAGTGTAGTTTGCTTTGTCAGCGCCGATAGGGTCTGAAAGGCTTAATTGTGCTCTTGGAGTTACGATCTTCAAGGGCTGCTGGCGGAGCTGGATGCGTCAAACACACAGGCAGGACATGATATATTAGCCTCATAGGGGACGCCTCTGTCCAACGTGGACTCATATGTTGACCATTTAGCTAAATAATTAGGGTAATGACTTTTGTAAGTGAAACTTTATTATTTAATAGTATTTTCCGTGTGATTTTTATTTTACACTGTTCTTGGTGACCGATTACTTTTAACAGTTATTTGTTTTAATTCCATGTCGACGTGCCCTGTATAAATCATTTCGTTCTTACTGCTTAAGGAGGCATTCGCATAAATACGACCCTTGGTAAATGGGAAAGTTCTGGGAATAGCAGTTATTGGTATTGTTCCATTCACTAAGTGGTAGACACCCTGGAACAGAAAAAAAACATCTAAGGTCTGACTCGTGTAATTTTTTTGTTTAAAAATATTTACAAATCAATGTGTCCATTCAGTGTATGTCTGTTTAAATCACGCACGTTACAAAGATTTCAAAAATTAGTAAAATTTAAAAAAGAATACGCTAAACTAGCTCCTAAATTAGAATGAAAGTAATAAGATGTTTACATACATACATAAAGCTCACGCCTGTGTCCCACAGGCAGAGACTACGGACCGCCACTTTGCTCTGTCCTGACACAACTCCCTAGCCTCGCATATATCCACAACACTTTTCATACATCTCCTTTTATTCTTATCACTTCCGACCCCAGCTTTTTTTTGAGAACATTCTGATCCGTGAAGGTTTTTCTGGGAATAATATATAAATAAAAATAATCATCTTGGCGTTAATGTCCCGGTTGTGCTCTCGAGAACGAGGGCCCAGGGTACGCCTTGACCATGATTCAGGATTTGGCAGGTCAGGTTAGGTTTGTGGTTGTTAATTACAGTGGAGTGACTGCCATCTGGCCTCCATGACCCTGCTACCAGGGGAACCTGACCAGATTGGATCATGGCTACACATCCAGTCGTCTGAATGTGCAGGTTTTATACGATGTTTTCCCTCACCGTAAGAGCATCGGTTAGAATACGACTAATGTACATAATTCAAAAAAGAATTATTGTTACAAGGCCGGAGCGGGATTTGAACCCGGGACATCTGGCTTACGAGTCGGATACTGTAACCGCTCGGCCAATGACGCTCTTCTGGGAATAAGATGTTTAGTTGAAAATCCCGTTTCTAGACGTGGTATGTGACGATACGTCTGAAGATATATACACACACACACAATGTAGACGTAGTATTAATATCAATCGTATATCAATAATGTCACTGTCCATTTTATAAATTTAAATTCAGCAATTTGATCCATTTGGCCGCATCATCTGCAAGGGTGCAAAGGTCCTGGAGAATTCCAGCGAACTTGCGATTCGGTCATTCCACAGACTAGGGCTATACGCATTCATACAAAAACTCAGCTACGTACCAGGGACCAAATTGAGTTCAAGTGCGGAAAAAGGAGCCCATTAACCTATAACAAAAACTCAGCACATTTTCCGTGACCAGTTCTTAGCCTGTTCAGTCGCCGTTTGGTAGGGAGAATGTCGTGATTTCAATCGGTGTATCGGAGGATAGCAAAACTCATGTTGGTCGCCATGGTGTGGGAGTTGATCAAAGCGTGCCCAATATGAATCGCAAGGCACTGTTTAGCTAGACGTCAACTTTGTGGGTATAAGCACTATTTAGCCACACCGGAGCGCAGTATTCTGCCGATGAAAAAACTAGACTGTGCGCAGTAATTCTCAAGACATCAGCACTGGCTTACCAATTTGTTCCTGTCAGTTTATGCGGCATGTTATTACACGTAACCAGGGTTTTACACAGCCTAGAAACATGGCCGGAGTCGGTTAGAGACCGGTCGGGAGTTACGCCTAAATATTTCGACTGGGGATTGAATAGTAAGACGCAGCCATCGAGCAGGACAACTACAATTAATTGTAGATACTCTTGAGAAACTCTCCCTGGCGTAGGTAGCAATACCACATTGTGGGTGGTTCTGCGATTGCATGAGTTCATATCCCGGTATTTTGCCTCGCAGGTTCTTTTCATCCTTTCAAAATTCAGGCGACTGAATGTGTAATCATGATCTAATCTGGTCAGGTTTCCCTTGAAGCAGAGTCATGGAGGTCAGATGGCAGCCGCTCTACTGTAATTACCTGATCTGCCAAGTCCTGGATCATAGTCAAAGCGGACTCCGGGTCCTCGTGCGCAGGAGCACAACCGGGATATTAGCGTCAAGAAGAGTTTCTTTTCATTCTTTGTATGTGTTTCTTGTAACAGTAGTATGTCCACCCTGTGCTTCGTCAGTACTCTATGCAAGTATTTGTACTTGGATTGGCAAATTTTTTTTTATACTTCTTAGGTGGCAAACAAGCTTACGGCGTGCCTGATGGTAAGCAGTCACCGCAGCCTATGCACGTTTGCAATACCAGGGCTATCACCCACGCGTTGCTGACCCCGTAAATATCTTTCTACCCCTTTTTTGAAGAACTCCATGTTGTACTGCCCAGGGAAATCCTCTCCAGGTAGTACAGTCTACAACCTTAGTATGCCTGGTAGAAAGTTCCTTGGAAACAACAGTTCACGACTAATTTGGCTAAAAGGTGTGAGGATGAACTCCCTGTCGATGGCGAGCGGTGCGATAATAGAATATAGCTGTAGGCATCATGTCAAACAGTTCTCCAGAACCAACACCGTTGCACAAGCAGTAGACACACAATAGGAGGCGAAATGCCTCCGCTGACTCAGCGGCTCAATATCACTTGTGAGCATTGTATCATCGACATTTCTCACAGCGCGCTTTTAGATTGAGTCACAAGGACCAATTTGATATGCCGGTGCTGCCACCTATAGATGGGAGCAATACTCCAAATGGGGTCTGACTTGAGCACTCCTGCGTGAAGAAATGCTTCGATCTGTTAAGCACATCCAGTTTTTTAGATGCGGGCTTGACCTTTTCTTTCAAATGACTGCGAAACTGGACATCACTGGAGATGTCGACACCTAGGATATGTATGCTCTTAGAGATGGTAAGCGGTGTATCCTGGAACTGAGGAGCTACAAAGAATGGAGTTTTCTTGGCGGTGAACGCGTTGCTGGGGTTAAATTGGACTAAATTAAGTCGTCCCCTACCACATAGTGGACAAGCAGAAGTGGTGCAGGGATGAGAAGTTATTCTCCAGCGGACGTCAACGGTCATACCCCTCATTGTTTTCTATCATTTAAATAATTATTTAATAAATTCTACCTTTGGTAATGGGCAGTTGGTACCGATGCTTGCTCTTAAAGCGGGTCCAAAGAAAAAGTCTTTCTGTATGAGATCGCAAACACGGAAATGCATCTCCACAAACGTAGGCTTGTATTGATTGGTTAGGAGCTCGTAGAAATATACGTCAATCTGAAATGAAACTATTGAGTTAATTTAAATGCTGATGAATTTGCTTTTTTGTAAATGTGATATCAATTTAAACATCTAAACATTTTAACTCTAGTTTTTGTTGGTGAATAACCTATAACGGTCAGGTCATGACCATTATTATCATCGTGATCGCAATCATTATAATTATTGTCCTCATTAATAGGTATCATGTCATCACCATTAGCAACCTCTAGTAGGTGACGCCTTCATTATTATCATTGTCTATTAACTCACCGTGATCCAATATGGTCAGGTTCCCCTGGTAGCAGGGTCATGGAGGTCAGATGGCAGTCGCTCCACTGTAATTACTTGACCTGCCAAATCCTCAATCATGGTCAAGGCGGACCCCGGGCCCTCGTTCTCGAGAGCACAACCGGGACATTAACGCCAAGATGTTTTTTTTTTTATTAACTCACCGTAACATTGTTCCCAATTCCTGTTAACGTTTCTAAGGTCATACTAAAATAGTGCATCATTGATTTGCGCGAGTATTTCCTTGCAGACACGTTGGCAAATGAAAGGTACTTCTCATTGATATATGTAAACTGTGGTCTTTCCAAGCTTATGTAGGTGATCTGTAAGAAGATGCTTCCTTTAATTCAATTATTAAAATACATATTTTATTGATTGATTGAAACTTCATGCATAGTCAGGTACAGTGGCGTATTTCAAGCTTCATAGCTTTATATTTAAGAAATGACAATGACACATTGCGAGAAGATGTTGTGTGAAAAAATCTTGATGTAAATCATTTTTAAATCACTAAGGTGGCAAACAAGCTCACGGCCTGCCTGATGGTAAGCAGTCACCGCAGCCTAAAGACCGTCATCGTTTGCTTCATCAGCTTTTTGGTTATCCGCATTCAGACGTAGGCCCCTCCTCCTATGTCTTTCACGCCTCTCTGTCGCATGCCACCTACATCCATTTGAGATCAGCGTGCTCTTTGATATTCCTCTATATTCTTTCTGGACCTCAGTGTATTCCGCCAATCTCTGCCTCCCTTACTCACAGACCGTAATATGAATTCAAATAACTTTACCCTTTCACATACAAATTTGTCTATAAATAAAATTATTGTAAACAATAATATATACGTCATTTTTATACTATCGCGGTGCCAAAACTACCTGAAATTCATTTATTTTATTATACACTTATAGCATTTACGTAAGATAATTATATTTTATACATAAAATAATGATGATGCATGATGTACTCTAGATATTATTAAATGAAGCTGAAAAGTTCGTTTATCTGTCTGTTTCATTGTTGTATATTCGCTTTCAAAGTCAAAGTCAAAGTCAAATGCATTTATTTGTGTCACAGGTAGGCATACAGATTCATCAAGATTTTATAATGTTTGTGAGTATCTCTGTGTTAACCCCAATTGTGGGCATACAAATATTATAATTATACAAATAAAATCATAGTGGCAAATTCCCATTAAATTTTGTTTAAAAAAATTCAGTCATTTTAACATAACTAAGTGTTAAACGGTACCATATCTCTAAAATTCATGTATTCATTCATATCATAAAAGCAATACTTCAAAAGCCATTCTGTTAACTTATTATTAAACTCTCTTTCCGGTAAATTTATAATTTCATTGGGTAAGTTATTAAATATAGTTATACACATATTATACACATTCTTTTTATATATGAAGGTTTTACACGGAGGTTTATGCAACATGTTTATATATTGCGCTCTTTGTGTCCTGCGGCTAACATTTGATACACTTTTAAAATATTCCGAATGAGATTTCGTAAATACACAGATATTTTTAATATACATACATGTCAATGGTAGGATTCGTAATTTATAGAATAATGGTCTACAGCTATCTGTGTCCCATGACTTTGTAATTGCACGAACACATTTCTTTTGAAGCCTAAATGTTCTTCCTACCTCTACAGAATTTCCCCACAACATAATTCCATAGTTAAGAACTGAGGAAACATGCCCATGGTAAGCAGTTAGGGCTGCATCCATACATACCGTAGTTCTCAGTCTGCTCAGTGCGAAGACAAATCGATCCAACCGTTTGCAAATATAGTCGATATGATCCTTCCAATTCAAGTGTTTGTCAATAATTAAACCTAAAAATTTTGTGCTGCTTGTTTCTTGTAATGAACAGTCGTTATGCTTTATATTTAATTTATGTGAACTTGTATTGTATGATTGAAATTGTATAAAATTAGTTTTCGTCAAATTAATATTTAAATTATTATTTTTCATCCATGTTATAATATCATTCAATGCATTATTTAAATTATTTTCATAATTAGATAAGTCTTCACCCTTTACTATCACCTGCGTGTCATCGGCGAATAAAATACATTTATGTGAGGTAGCTGTAGGTAAATCATTCACATATAAAAGGAACAATAACGGCCCTAAGATACTACCTTGCGGTACGCCTGACCCTTTATTTAAGAATGTCGATCGGAAGGACTGTTTAGTTACCCTATTATTTCCCTTGACTAATCTGGTTAACTCTGTGCACTGCTTTTGATTGTCTAAATAACTCTTAATCCACTGTAATGCATTACCTCTTATTCCAAATACTTCCAATTTAGAGAGCAGTTCAATCAAATGCCTTGCTCATGTCAAGAAATATTGATGTAATAGGGGTTTTGTTATTTAATGATTCGGTAATATACTTAACAAAATTAAAACATGTCAATTCCGTCGAAGAACCTTTTCGGAAGCCATATTGATCAGGTTGTACTAAGTTATATTTGGATATGAACTCACTTAGCCTTACATGCATTGCCTTTTCTATTATTTTAGACAGTATAGGGACAATAGTGACTGGCCTATAGTTATTCGGATCTGTACGGTCCCCTTTCTTGTGCAATGGTTTTACAACTGATAGCTTCAGTTGTTCAGGGAATGTTCCTTGACTAAAAGTTAAATTGATTATGTATGATAAGGGTTTACATAACCACTTAGCATTAGCCTTTATCATATTTGTTGTAATGTCATCTATACCACTCTAGTATTTTTCAATCCAGTTCTAGTATTTTTCAATTGCATTATTATTTATAAAATTTCATTTTCGTCAATTGGTTTAAAAAAAATTTAATGTATGTTATTTTGTGAAGAAGATGTCAAATTTGTGGTATTATTATTTATATTATTACTATTAGGAATGTCAGTGAATATTCTATTAAATACATTGCAAATGTCAATTGGATTGTGATAAAAGTCATGATTATGTTTAATTGATTTAATGTCATTCTTGTAAATGTCCTCATTAAATGTGTCCGATATTACATTCCAAGTTGCCTTGCATTTATTCTTATTAGAATAAATGTATCTGTGATTATAGATTTTTTGGGCTAAGTTGATGCACCTTTTTAGAATTCTATTGTACATTTTTATTTTATTTCTGTTATTCAATATATGTCCGTGATTTTCATTTCTATTGTGCATGTGTAACTTACGTTTAACTTTACAAGATTTTTTTATCCCATTTGTTAGCCAGTTAGACTTTTTACTTTTATTATTTAACTTTGATCCTAATAATGGGAAAGCACATATTATACAACAAACATAGTAAATCATAGAATTCATTGAAAGCAGTATTTACGTCTGTACAGTTATATACTTCAGAGAAGGAAAGTGCTGATAGACAATTCTGAAATTTAGAAACATTTTCAGAGTTATAGTCTCTTTTATATTCATACCAAGTTATAATTGGTTTCCGCTTATGTATATTTACTTGTAATGATTGGGCTGTCTCGTGATCAGACAGGCCGAGTGTGTGAATTTCCGACTTAGCATTTCTCATATTGCTAGCTATCTGATCTAAACATGCATTCAACCTTGTACGCGATTGAATATGTATATTAAAATTGTAATTAGTTAGTGCGCTTGTTAGATCTTTCGAAAATGCATTGTTTTTTAATATATCAATGTTCCAATCTCCACTTAACACAATTTTCTTATTTTTGTGTTTTTTAGACAGATACTGAAGTAATTTATTTAATTTATAAATAAAGAAGCCAACATGGCCCTTACTCTGATCTGGTATTCTGTATATAACTATTATAATCAAATTCATGCCTTCTATTTCAATACCACATGCCTCAAAATACCTGTCATTTGCTAATTCAGTTATGAAAAATTTCTATACATATATGTATACATATATACAATCTAGGAAATAATAAATGATACTTTAGTATCTCCAAAAAGTAATCCCAAGTCGTCGGAACATACGCTTTAGCCATCTGCCAACGCCATGTAATTGCATACTTTTATTGGACCTTGAGAACGGAGTCACATGCAAAAACTAGTCACAAAATATTTATGCAGGAATTAGAAATTTAGACTATAATAGTGTAAATTAATATCATTACCAACAGCCCATTATGGACCATTGTTGGATCTGATTTCACATTCAACGCTGTTGTAGCATAATCTCGGTTTGGTGATCGCTATATCGAACATACATATATGACAAATAACGTTAATAAAATGTATAATTAAATTGGAATTAGCTGTATTGTGTTTGGCGGAACAGGATATTGCACCATAGCACTCCGCTACATTCGTAGATTGAGCATAATTTTATAATAATAATAATTTAAATTTAATTTGAAATGTGATTTGATTTGATATGTTATTTCAGCTTGATTTATTATGACACTGTACTTTGATTTGACGTGACATTTAAATTTAATTTAATATGACATTTATTATATTTTGATAATTTTGGATTATAATGCGAATTTTTAAAAATCTATTTTATAATTTATTTAATAAAACATTTAATTGCTCTAATCACACAATGACACTATACCGTTATTTTAAATTTTACATTAAGAAGTCACATATACTTGGAAGCCATAGCGTACCTACATGAAATTTGTGATGTGTATTTTATTTCAATTAGGTATTATTATGGATAATTCATGATATTGTCTATATTTGTGACATTCAATAAATGTAGGTATTCTGATGAATAAAATAATTTGAATCTGAACTAGAACCAAAAGTCGCAACAATCAATATCCGCTCACCAAGTACTCCAAGACACCATAAAATTAGCCTCATAAAGTCATAAAATAAGTTAATTAAAGGTACGAACAAAGATAATAATATAGTCTTCCATAACTCACTTACCGGCCAGATTTGAGGCTTTGCTAGTGAACAGGTTGCAGTCATTGGGGACAAATGCGATTGCCGAAAAAAAGGTTTTTTTATGTCATACTGTAGGCAAACAGGCAAGCGGGCCACCTGATGGAAAGTGGTCACCACTGCCTATAGACATTAGCAACACAAAGAGTATCACCAATCGCGTTGCCCTCCTCTATAACACTGAAATAAATAAATAAATAATTGTGTAATGTACCTAAAGTGAAAAATGAATCTAAAGACATGATTCACCTACCTAAACTCATTGTCATTAAGTACCTCTATAAAAATGAGACTTGATCACCTGGACGCTAGGGATGTATACCAGCGTCAAGGCGACTGTCGAAGCATATGCTGAGTGTGGCCCCATTGCACTCTCCACATGGCACAAGTAACGAGATTAGAGTATATTTTTTCCGTTTATGTCACTGTTTTACTTTTTTTTCCTTATGATTATTTTTTAATGTTATGCCGCGTGTCTGAGTGTAATTAACGTGTTTTACTTTTCACTTTTAAACGATGGCTTGACGTCGTCAAAAATGCCAATAAGCTTACCACCGAGGATTCCGAAGACCGAGCGAGGTGGGCCAGCAGTAGCAGGAGTAGCAACCGACACATGACGTCAAGATGATGATGGCGATGACATGCATATAAAACTAAATATGTCAACATAACGATTCTCCTTATACACATATTCGGTATATGAAGCTTGATACAAGCTTGTATAAATACTAGTTGTTATTGTATTTAAAGAATGAAGCTCGAAATTAGAGTAATGTTAGACATGAGTGCATAATTTGTCCCCAGGACTGATGAAAACTGATAAAATTGCACAAATTACAAGTCATTAAAGCAAATAGGTCGTAATAGAACTCGTAACTCATACACCGTTACCAATTTTTCATCAAATTTTGTTTTAACCCAGTACAAAAAGACAGGTGACGAAACTTTGAAGTCTTTATTGGGCAAAATACAAATACAAATCTTTATTTTGGAAAAATTGTACTGGGTTACGCTAACACGTTGGCCACCGTGCTAGTCAAAGATTGTGTTACGTGTGTCTGTGTATCTGGCTGTGGAATTGTATAAAATAAGAAATAGAAAATAATAACTAATACTAAAATATTACATATAAAAAAATTCATCCACACCGTTGTCCCCCGGAATTATGCCCAGAAAGCTAGCTGCGTTACCTTGTTGGATAGCAATGCTTATCCTCTGTCCGAGGAACGAGCTAGCTCTCCGGTCACCTGTGGTATCGATTAGCTTTTTGCTTAAATTTTCTTTCTTTTTGCAATAAAGAGTGTAAATCTATCTATCTCTAAAGGGCCCCACGGTCTCAACGTCTCGACCCCAAACGGCTGAAATACATTAACGTTCTATTTTATGGTGAATATTGTAGTGTCATGCCAAATTAGAACTCAGCTTAGCATATGCCGTAGATAAATTTATGTAGACGGTACGTATGTAAGTTATCTCACTACCACAACCTAGCACAGAAGACATGACAGATACAAGGAAGATTAACCGATCAATGAATGGAGGCTTCGTGTAGCCCACCTATGAGGAGGAACGACAACGTAAAATAATTTGTTTATACTATAGCGGGAAATTTAACTTTTTTCTAGCAGGTATCATATTATTCCATGGTATAATCATTGGTGCTGCATTACTACGTAGAATAAAGCAATAACTCACATTAAATAAGTCATACCTAAGTGACTACAATAAATATTTTATAGATTTTCACATTCTATTCTATTTACTCTCAATCTACTTTTTGGAACAAAAAACCTAACTTAAAATATTTCTTAGATAATATGCTTATATGAATCCTTGTTATGACGATTACACGTTCTTCAATAATGTGATATTCTTATTATAAATTTTAAGAGAGAAATCTGTTATTGGCTTTGCTATAAGTACCTATACTAGACATAAACAAATTGTAATGCTGTTATAAATAAGTAAAATAAATAAAATATTAACCAATAGAGAAACCACAGCGCCAATTTTCAGCCGAGCCCTACAGTGCGTGCGTCACTCGCCAAATGGTTGAACGAGGACGAAGTGCCGTACATTTGCCATAAACATAAATATGTGTACAAATAATGCTATAGCAAAACAATACAATTTCGTAACTAGTCCATACGTAAATGCAATAAGTTATTATTATTACAAATAAGTATATACAACAGTTCTCGACGGGTACTAGGTATACCTAGGTATTTATTAAGCGGGTTGACCTTGGGTTCTTCAATTTAGATACGTTGAATTATTATTTTTGTACTCTGCGAAATAAGGTGACTGTTGTCTGGGCATTTTTTTTCTATGGATCAACAGATGTCCATCATGTTTCACAGACTATCTTGTGTACCACAAGTGACGCTTTTGTCATGTTTTCTCTCATCGTGTTTTCTTTCGCTTTTGTCATGCTCTCTAATATTCAGAAATCACTATAAGCGATAAGACCGTCATTACTTTTTATATTATTTGTTTAGGCAATATTTTCTTTGTATTAATGCAATAAAGGGTTTTCATTCATTCATTTAAATAAAGTGAAGGAGCAAATACGGTGGAGGAGGTTAATGTTCAGAGTGGACCGTTTTTGACTGCTATTAAATATAATTAAACACCACTAAACCGTAACAACGACTACTCATTTTGCTTAAATGACTCTAAATGAATGCGGAATTAAACTGTACAATTGAAAAGGGTTATCAGTTATAATCATATCCAAATTACATACTTAAAAATATCGTCACGGGACCTTGGTCATAGGTATCTGCAAGATACAATCAATTAAATGTAACTAAAACCAGTGAGAGATACGTGTGTGGAACATGTTTTTATTAAGTTTAATTTTGTTTTTAGTTCTATGTGGATGTGAAAGGGTAATGTGGTTTAATTACTGTCCTTATTTTACACCATCCTTTCGACAGCAAGAGGGAGGCGAAAGCCTTCGATCAGATTTGGCACAAAGCGCTTCTTTCGAGGCTTCCTTCCTATGCGTTGCCTGAGAAATTGTGCAAATGAGTCTTCTACTTTCTCACAGTGAGGTCGTGGTCGACGGTTCATGCACTGACTCCAAATCCGTGAACGATAGAGTCCCGCAGGGCTGTGTATTATCTCCAACGCTGTTTCTATTGTTTAATAATTACAATTTATTGTTACAATTACAATCCAGCGACATACATTGTCATGCAGATGACATCATGGTGGATGCATCGTGCCTTGGCCATTCAAACATTTCTCTGGCACACGTCAGCGAGTGTTGGAACAAACTTGTGTCTGAATTCAAAACAATTTTAGACCGTGTTTCAAATTGGGGTTACAGTAACTTATTTATTTAACAATTTATTGTCCACTATCGGTCATTGAGTTAACTTAGTTTACTGCTAAAAATATCCCTTTCTCGTGTCTTCTCTCTACTATTTCTGCTAATTAGAATGTAGAAATTCTTGCCGTTGACATTTCGAGTGATGTCCAATTTCACAGACAAATGGAGAATACAGCCACGTTGTCTCCAAATAGTTGGGTATTCTTGGTAGAACACGGCGGTATTCCATACAGACACATCACCTCTAGCTTTTTATAGCCCAAGTCAGGCCTCATTCCCATCTCTGGGCCGGGGCGTCAATATCAGCTCCTTCCTTTTTTTTTTGTAATACGGCAGACGAACAGGCATGCGGGCGACCTGATGGAAAAACCTATGGACATCAACAACACCAGGCGTGCTACCAAAGTGTTCCTTTTGACCGCTTTTAACGTCGAGCGATCCGAATTGTCGACACCGATGTTCTTACCGCAACGACCATCTGTATACCTATATAGCATTAAATGTTCAGTAATACAAACTATGTGCTACTGCTGAGGAGAGAGATGTATAGTCTTAGTGCATCTTTTACCGCCTATAGATTAGATTAGATTAGATTAAATTCATTTATTGCCCCAAGTGAAGACAAGAACCTTTATATACCTAGCAGTAAATACAGACAAAAAATGTGCATTCGTTTAGGGTTTGTCAATAATTATAAGCGATACAATGTAAGTAATTGAAAAATAATAAAATATTATTATTCTGTACAAAAGTAACTATTGGATCAAAATTTCAAGAAATAAATCAATGAATAAAAAATACATTTAGGAATGTCAAAATAAAACAATAGAAATGTCAAAATTTAAATGTCACAATAAATAATAGTAAAATAATAAAAATGTCAAAATAATTCAAGGAAGGGGTTAAAAGTTTTTTCCGCGGCGGGGGGCGGCAACGCGTGGGTGATGCCCATGGTATTGGTACGTCCATAGGCTGCGGTGACTGCTTACCATCAGGCAGGCCGCAAGCTTGTTTGCCACCTTAGTGGTATAAAAAAAAAAAAAATTACATGTTATGTAATGTAATTACTTAAAAATAATTACATGTTAAATCATGGGAGTGCTCTGAGGAGTTTTTTTTTTGGCTTAAACAATATAGAAACAGACAGGGGTAAAAGGTGTTTACGAGGGTATGGCTTATCTGATGATTAGTAGTTACCGGAGCCTATGTACTTAAACAATATCCCATAAAACATGAAACAAATAAATGAGGCCCTTCCATTGCTAAAGCCACGATTCCCTTCCCCTCGCCCCCATTAAGTACTGCCATGCCCATGGAGGAAGCCTGTTATTACAAGCTTTTATTTAGTTTTTATCCCTATTAGTTCATAATAAAATTATACATGTTTTTCGCGGTTTCCGATTGAGCTAAGGGTTTGCACACTCATGTAAGTTCGAAAACAATGCAATGTTATGGTACTTGTTATACTGGCTAGCTTTCCTCGAAACTGAAATAAAACAATTCCAAAATTCCTTGGCGGCAAAAATAGATATTCCTCTGATGTGGATTCCTCAGGCTTACAAAGTTGTACCATCTCTTGCTGAAGAGACAATAGTCAAGAAGATTTCGTTTAACAGGTGACCTACATAAGCGTCGAACATCCAAAGATTTTGTATTACAATGAAAAATACATTACCTACGCTAACGTTAGCTCTAGAAAATATACTCGCAATTCGGTGATGCATTACTTCAGTTTGAGCTTCGAAGCTAAATTTGGCTTTGGGAATAATGTCACGGTAAGATTTTTCCTTTCTAAGGTTATTTTTGATATTTTTCAAATTATTTCTCTTAATTTTTTTTAATGCTTCAATGATTGCAGGTCGACATTTATTTCTACGAGTTTTTAACTAACCAGTATAAGCCTTCGTTTGTGGAGATGCATTTCCGTGGATGCGACATGGAGAAAGACCCTTTCTTTGGTCCTGGGATCAAATCTGGCACCTTCGGTGGCATGAAATGCCCATATCCGAAAGTAAATAGTATTCATTATTATTGTTCGTCGTCTTAAGGACCCTAAATTATTTTTAAAAGGTCACCTATCATAATTGTTTCCGTTTTGGAAAATATTAACAGAACATTTTAACTAGAATAGTATTTTACGGGGTCGGTAGGACGTGATTGAGACCCATGATATCGTCCATAGGCTGCCGCAACTGCTTGCCATCAAACAGGTCGTAAGCTTATCTGCAACCTTAATAGTATAAAAAACTTGCAGAGTTTTATCCCATGCGTGGACTCTAATCTAAGAAGTCTCTCTGTCAATTCCACATTATTGGTACCGCCGCCTTAGATATTTCTGCCGCCAAGCAACAATGCTTGTCTTATTGTGTTCCAGTTTGAAAGTTATGGTAGTTGCCGTAAATACAAACTTGAAACGAACAAGCATAGTCCTCACAACGAACCTGTGGTTCTAGATTTTTGTTACCTGCAACGTAAATGCATGAATCGTAGATATTATCGGATGCTACCGCTTACTATCAGGTGCACTGTCCGGTCGTTTGTCACTGCGTAGAATAATCCCTGGTGTTGCTAATGACTTTATTCCGAGGTGATTATTTTCCATCAGGTGGCGGTCCGCCTGCCTGTTTTCCTACCGAATGGCATAAAAAATCTTTTCTTTTTCCAGGGCGCATATCACATTCAAAATGCATCAATACCCTATGGAGTTATTCCTAAAAGTTTTCCTTTCTCCAAAGGTCGTATTTATTCGAATGTCACATTGACATATACAAAGGAATTACTTGGGTCTGGCTACATCGACATGGAGTTGAAGCAGTTAGTAAATGTAAAAAGCAAGCGACAAAGAAAATAATTTACAAAATATTTAGCTTCACTGCTTAATATGAAATTAAATAATTTTTTCTTAACCACAGAAAGACGAGTGTTTTTAATTTTACATATGTATCTGTGTATCCGTCTGCGGCAACGTAGCTCGCGAAGCGCTGGACAGATTTCGATGGGATATTCTTTATTTGTAAACCAGATTATTCCGAGGTCTTGGCTTTCTTTCTTGAAAATAAGTTCAGTGCCTGCTTTAGAATTTTTTTTCCTTCACGTGACAATTGTAGTAATTAACATTATCAATACAAATGTCATCATCATCATGAACAGCCCAATCGTCACTATCGGTCCGATTGTCACTAAACCTATGTGGAGTTAATAATAACAATTATCTTATCGTAACTGTGAGTTTCTTGCCATTTCTTTCTCCCACAGACGGTCCCTTCTCATAAGTCAAAATGTTAAAATTTATATACTGAGTAGGATATATCATATTATCTCTTTCAATCGTCAAAGAGGAGGGGGTAGGAATGTAATAAGTAAACGCATAGTAACATGTTGGCCAACCTAGGACCGGAGAACATCCACCCCACGCCTACAACGGCTGGACTGTGCCCGACATTACCAGACAGCACCGGTCAGTGCCCGACTATGCCAAGAACAGCCGGACCGCACCCGACATAATATATAGGAACCTAAATTATACTTAAGAAAAAGCCACCTAGTAAGCCAGCACTCGTTCACGAATGTGCAGCCATGATCATTCTGACTGAAAGTGTTACCATGATCCAATCTGGTTCAGTTCCCCTGTTAACAGGGTCATGGAAGTCAGATGGCAGTCGCTCCATAGTACTTACGTAATCTGCCAAATCCTGGATCATAGTTCATGGCGGATCCCGGCCTTTCATACGCGAGAACACATACGGGAAGTTCAATATAATAATGTGTTTAGGGTACTGTCAAAATATATCAACCTTTGTTAGCAATCCTATATTTAATAGCAAGTACTAAGAACAACAAATACAATGTCACTAAGTATATCTGACCATGTCCTTGTCAACAACAGCGACATCGTCATCGGAGGACTTATCATTGATTGTACATAACCTTGATTGATATGATCCAAGTCCTGGCGATGCAAGTTAGTTTGTGATATTTTAATAAGTGTATAGGTGCATCTCTTTCAGTTCTTTATATAATTATAAGCCCTCATACGACAAAGAGAAATCTCTGTCATATGGGTGCCATAAACAATACCACGGACTAATTCATCAAACTGTCAAACTGAAGCCGATATCGATGCATCGCCTTCATAGCCGATTAAGCCACAGGTCAGATAAGTACTGTAGGTAGAACATTATATCATCGTCTTTTAACTTTTCGAGCGTTTCATTTGCTTCAACTCTATGTCGACGTGGGCTGTCAAAATGTGATCCCCAGCGTAAGTTGCGTTGACGAAGATACGTCCTTTGCTGAACGGGAATCCCTTTGGTATTGATGTTACCGGTATTGTACCGTTCTGTATGTGGTAGACGCCCTGAAAGACAACGATTCTTTAGATAGAATAATAGAATCTACATTTCGTAATACGTACATAAAAATTAATCATCTTGATCATCAATAATACCTTTCCATAGTAAAAACAAATCATCTTGATGTTACAGTCCCGATTGTGATCTCGCACGCAAGGACCTTGGGGTCCGCCTTGAATAATATCTACGATTTGGCTGATCAAGTAATTACAGTGGAGCGACTGCCATCTAACGTCCGTATAGTTACCCTGTTAACAAGGGAACCTGACCAGATTGCATCTTGGCTACACATTCAGTCGCCTGAATGAGCAGGTTTCAACACAATGTTTTCCTTGAATAGAAGAATAGTCATTGGTTGACAACTAAATATTACACATCATATGCGAATATTGTAAGGTACTTTCGTGTGGTTTAAATTTTTTTTGCCAGGATTCACCCATAAACGTAAGAAACCTACCGGCCCGTAGGGACACTTTTTATTACCGAAGGTGCCCGATCTCATCCCGGTGCCAAAGAAATTGTCCTTCTCGATTAAGTCGCAGAGCCGGAAATGCATCTCCACAAATGATGGCTTGTATCTGTTCGTTAGGAATTCCAAGAAATAAAAATTTACCTGCAAAAAGTTAACACAACATTGAAGCGGTGGTTTTGTCATATTTTTGTACAATACAAGAGCATACAAGAGCACTCCTGTGCAGTTAAAAAAGGTTTTTTTAGTCTTCACGAATTAAGTTTTTATTTATTAAACACAAATACCCTGGAGTCAAAGACGACTTCCTTGGGCCAGGGATAGCGAATGCCCCCTTCTTTTAACAAACTCTTTTAAGCTAAAGATGCACGAAATACCTGTGCGTTTCAGTAATCAAGCAAAGGGTCATTTTCTTGAAGTTGTTCTAAACTTTGACTAGCCTCAAAGTAAAAAACGGCCAACAAATTTCCGTAATCTGCGTGCATTGCTTGATTTTGGTTATTGGTCTCGCAGGCGTGCACCACTAAATCGGCAGCCATCGACCAGTTATAAAATATCTCTCAGGCCCAGAGTCCGCCTTGACTGTGATTCACGATTTAGCAGATCGGGTAATTACAGTAGAGCGATTGTTATTAGATCTTAGTGACCTAACCAACAGAGTGAACAAGGGGTCCTAACCATATTCGAATTCTAAGCGAGAAGGTTAAATCCCTCCACTAATGGAGCTCTAGTCCCGCTATGAACTGCTGTGGCTTTTATTTATGCGATGCAGTGACAAAGGAGCGGCCAGCCCTCCTGATGATAAGCAGTAACTGTCGCCAATAACATCTACCATTCATGCGCTCACTGTGAGCGCTAAAGTGAAATGCCTCGTGCCTATAATTGCTCTGGCCACCTTCTCCTTCACATCGGAACACTGCCACCATTTATTCAGTTCTAGTTTTGGCCACTGGGTCCAAGGATATGGACCAAGGATAATATAAGGACCAAAAATACCAGGTCAGATAAGTTTGTGGCATTGTACGCCTTATTTGATATGGTAGAAGGACTTTTCTTCGTCATTGGTAAAAACATACTTACAGTGACATTGTTTCCGAAGTAGACAACAGACTCTAGACTAAAATTGAAATAATACAGCATGTCCCTGCGACCGACTCTGCGTGAAGTCATATTGGCCCATAATACTACTTTGGTATCCAAATACTCTATTTGAGGGCGCTCTACACTGAAGTATGACACCTGAATGAAAAGATATAATATTATATAGATAGATAAAATGCAGCAATTAACTTTAGTGCAACAATAATTACAAAAAGTTGGCACGAACAATTTGAGTTCTTCGGGTTTCACTAAGTTTTGCACATGCTTTTTGATGTCTCCACTGGATTGATCCTTATCCACCGGATTGATTAGCAACACTATTTGCGCAAATAGGTCGAAGAGCTGAGTTACTGTTTGTTCTGACCATATCGGCGAATGACGGTTTTAACGGAGATTTCGGAGCAAGGCTAAATTATTAGGTCTAAAATAAGTTCATTTGTGTCTTTTAGGTCACTTAAATTGTTTATAGTCGCGAGTCCTTAGATATATTCCTGTTTCAAGAATTGATATTGACTGCTAACTGAGATACTCCACACATAACGTTCCTGCCAATGTTGCTAATTTTTATTTGTGTTCGGAGTTCAGTTCCTTACCTACGGTGGATATCATACGAATCTCATTTAGGCAGTGTTCAATAGATGACAGCCAGCTTGATATTCCAGCAGTCGCAAAAGTTTCAATGGCCGGAGTCTAATGCGCGGCGGTGGTAGAGGGCTCCGAAGTAATGTCGTTCAGGAAGAAGGATTCGTAAAATCCTCATACTTTTAATGGACTATTCATTTTCAATAAACAAATATGCTTCACTTAGTCACTATAATAATCATCTTGGCGTTAATGTCCAGGGCCCGGGGTCCGCCTTGACCATGATCCCGGATTTGGCAGATCAGATAATTACAGTGGAGCGACTGCCATCTGACCTCCATGACCCTGCTACCAGGGGAACCTGACCAGATTGGATCATGGTTACACATCCAGTCGCCTGAATGTGCAGGTTTCATCACGATGTTTTTCCTCACCGTAAGTCTTCACTTAGTCATTATTAGACAATTATCCTGACACAAGTTGACATCGATTATTCTTTTACTGTTAATTAAATATAAATTTTATGCGGGTGATTCAGACGGCACATTTGTCAGCGTCCACAGTCTTGGCAATCAATCTCTACTAGCGTCACACGCTTTGGGACCTCCCAGAACTCTTTCTCAATGTCTGTCACATCTCTTTCTCAATGTTGCCTTCGTCTACACACAAGCGCTATTCTCTCAAAGATAAAACAAAAATCTTATAAAATAGACTTTTGGGTAGTAACGGTTCTATAACATAATGATATCGTGAAGAACATCAACATACTGAATATACTGATCAAAGACATCATAGAGTCTAATAACAGTAAGCAGGTGTCGCTGTAACTCTGAATAGGTATCTGAGCCTAATTTTATTATACCAAACAAATACACCATTTAAAACAACTCAATAGTTCGTTGCTACATTAAAATATATAATATTTACCTTCTCAGCTTCAACCAATATCAAAAACACCAAAAGAAAATGTCCCAAATACATAATTTAAATTCGTAAATATCCATACGTTTTTTGGACTACAAGGTTGGATTCTGTTTAATTCAATTCAACTCTATTATGCCACATTACATTATAATTTCAATTGTCATTTATCGTAATTTTTGAAAAGATGTAATGGCCAAGAACGAATCAGATTAACAGTATGTGTCATTCCGCATATATGAAGGGTACAGTAATACAAGGAGCATATCGACAATTAATTTTGTATACTTATATAACGCATATATTCCATAAACAGGTACTGGTCATTTCATCTTTGAAGTCCCGTAGTTATTAGCAGAACCATATCAGGTACTCCGTTAACAGAGTCATGGAGGTCAGATGGCAGTCGTTCTTCTGTAATTACCTGATTCGCTAAATCCTGGATCATGGTCAAGGCGGACCTTGCGTTCTCACGAGCGTTATTACAGTATATGGACGCCAAGATGATTATTATAATTAAAATCCTGCGCGCGATATCAGTGAATTTAGTTCTCTGAAGAATAACCTTATTGCGAATTCTACATTATGTCCAAGATATGAAATATTTAGCCAATGTTTACAGGGTATATATGGCAGTACTACACCACCTTGTGGTGTATTGTAGAACGTCAAGCGAAACGCTTGAGCATGGTCGATAGGGCTAACAACATCTTGGGCTTGTTTAGTCATTTTATTTGATCTGGATTTGACCTGTGAGGACAACGCCTGACAGAAGGGGTGGGCTGTGGATAGGCGGAACTTATTTAAAGATTATTTAATAAACTAACTAATAATTTTATACAATCACAGATTTCCACACAGTTGTCAAAATATCGCGCGCAAGTTTTAAACGGCTTTATTTCAAAATCGATTTTGGGTAACTTACCTGTACTCTTTCGTATGACGGCAGTGCTACTAGAATCATAACGGAAGCCTTTTCTCGAGCTCTTGTTTGTTTTGTCTTGTGTGAACCCTAATGTACAAAAGGTACGCGGTAGGAAACCCGGAACATACCATTAAAATGTGCAATTTAAATTAATTATGTTACCAAAAATAACATTTATAATTTTGATAATTGCTTAGGGTACAATCGCTCTAATCTTAATATCAGATCGCAAAACAAACAAGAGCTCGAGAAAAGGCTTCCGTTATGATTCTAGTAGCACTGCCGTCATACGAAAGAGTACAGGTAAGTTACCCAAAATCGATTTTGAAATAAAGCCGTTTAAAACTTGCGCGCGATATTTTGACAACTGTGTGGAAATCTGTGATTGTATAAAATTATTAGTTAGTTTATTAAATAATCTTTAAATAAGTTCCGCCTATCCACAGCCCACCCCTTCTGTCAGGCGTTGTCCTCACAGGTCAAATCCAGATCAAATAAAATGACTAAACAAGCCCAAGATGTTGTTAGCCCTATCGACCATGCTCAAGCGTTTCGCTTGACGTTCTACAATACACCACAAGGTGGTGTAGTACTGCCATATATCTATGACTCTTTTCTGAGTTATGTATATTTGTTAAACTTTAACCGATGCTTTTGTGGCGAGCGAAAATATCGTGATGAAACCTGCACATTTTGGCGACTTAAAGTGTAACCGTGATCTAATACAGTAAGTCAATTCTTTTATTAATACGGTCACGGAAGTCAGATGGCAGTCGCTCCACTGTAATTACGTAATCTGCCAAATTCTAGATCATAGTTATGGCGGACCCCGGCCTTTCGTGCGCGAAGGACGTTCATTATAATAATGTTGTTGAGGCTGGAGTGGTGAAGCAGTGCGTCTGAGGTGTTTGCGAAGCCACCACCAACGGCCTCCTAAATTTGTTCAAAGACCGGTGGGATTCCCCACTTCTACGTCACTGGGTGAAGCTCAACACCGAACACTAGTTTTGAAGACAAAGTCTTATATAATAACTACTATCTATGTCTCAAATCATATTTTACAATTTCAATTTCAATTAACGCTCATGACTATCAGGTGGGTTGCCTGCTCGATTGTCACTGAACAACATAAAAACTGAGCTGGTGGCTTGCAGGGGCATCGTTTAGAAAAAAATATAAATTAATCTTTGTTAGTAATCTTATATTTAATAGCAACTAAGAACAACAATTACAGTGACACTAAGTATATTTGACACGGCGGTCAAAATGTCATGCCATGTCCTTGTCAACAACAGGGACACCGTCACCGGAGGACTTATAATTGATTGGACATCACCTTTATTGATATGATCCAAGTCCTGTCGATGCGAGTTAGTCAGTGATATTTTTGTCTCTTGTATAGGTGCATCTCTTTCAGTTCTTTATATCATTATAAGCCCTCATACGACAGAGAGAAATCTCTCTCGTATGGGGGCCATAAAAAATACTACGGACTAATTCATCAAACTGTCAAACTGAAGTGAGGAAGCAGAGGATGCCATTGGGGTCTTCTGTGACCTCTCAAAGGCTTTTGACTGTGTGGATCATGCCACGTTACTACTAAAGTTGAGACATTACGGCTCTAACGATAAAGCCTTAAATTTATTATCCTCATATTTGTCAAATAGGTTGCAAAAGGTTCACTTCTGTGGGTCGAATTCAACGGGTTCATTCATTAAAATGGGGGTGCCCCAAGGATCTATCTTGTGCCCCCTTTTTTCTTGATATATTTAAATCATCATCATCATCATCATCACAGCCCGTAACAGTCCACTGCAGGACTTAGGGCCTCTCCCACGAAAGGGGAGGTTATTGCCATAATCTCCACGCTTGGCAGGCGGGTTGGAGATCGCAGTGTTTAAATATAATAATGGAAAATGCTGCTGCCCAATTTCCAGACTACGGAGGCTCTTGATTTTTGGCCTCGAAAACATTAGTCGCCTTGTACGACACCCATGAGTGTAAAGGGTTGGTGCTATTCTACTCTGCCGGACACCACACGGCTCATATATTTAAATGATCTACCATAATCCAAAATACCACAAGTGTCGTGTTGTATGCGGATGATACGTCTCTATGTTTAAAGTCAAAAGGCGTAAATAAGATATTCACAAAATAAATGGTGCCTTAGAGCTAATCCAGGATTGGTTCACTATAAATAATCTTGTGATAAATGCAAAGAAAACTAAATGTATACATTTTAAATTACCAAACGTTAATAATGTGGTTAGTTACGTAAAAATTAATGAAATTGATCTTGAACTTGTAGAGAAAACGGTATTCTTAGGTCTCACTCTGGATTCTAAACTACAATGGGGCCTTGGAATGTTTGGGAAATTAGTTGAACTCTGCTGCATATGCCGTCAAAAAAATTAGACAACTAACTGATGTTGCTACGGCTAGGTTGGTTTATTTCAGATACTTTCACAGCCTAGTATCATATGGTATTTTGCTGTGGGGTCATGCTGCTGATATCCAATCAATCTTTGTATTACAAAAAAGGGCTATCGGGGCCATATATGGGCTACGTGTTAGGGACTCGTTAAGGGAGTTATTTAAAGAGATCAATATTATGACTGTGCCAAGTTTGTATATCTATGAAAATCTAGTCTATATACGGAAAAATATTGTCAATTTTTAAAAAAATTCTGACTTTCATACCTTTAATACTCGAAATAAGAATAAATTGCTGGTGCATAAATCTAGATTAAGTAAAGTTAAAAAATCTTTTGTAGGCTTAAGCATTGACTTTTTCAATAAATTACCCGCCGAAGTAAATAAATAAAGAAATAATCGTTTATTTACCATCCTACCAAAAAAAATATGCATATAAAATAAATGTAACAGAAATAAAAAGAAAAAAAAACAAATATATAAATACATAACAAAAAAGAAAACGAATTGAAAAATTATATGATGACGATGATTTATACGATGATTAATGGGCTTATGGCTCAGGGTAGCGTGACACAAGTCCCACCCTCTGCTATTCTGCCACTCCCTTCAAAATATATATTTATTACACACACGAAGTTGAAGAAGGAAAAAAAACAAGAAACACAAAAAAAAGCACACAGCCACCAAAGCACTTAGCCAGCCACCTCACTGCGCAGCGTCACACCCCACACACCAGAGCCTGCTTCGAGAGCAGCCAAGAAGTAATACTATTATATAAATATACGATAAACAAATTTAAAACAACAATTAAAAATACCTTATGTGGCAAGGCCTATTACAGATTAAAGGATTACATGATGGACGAAATAGCGTGGTCAGATATTAGGAAGTGCCGAACACAAGACAAATTGTAGTTGTAATCAATATTTTTAACTACTTATTAAGTTTGACTATAGGTACATGTTTTATGGTTATTAGGTCCTAATTTCCAAATATAAAATTATATTATATAAATAATTTGTAATGTATCGACGTTCAATAAGTGTATTGTTTATACCTATATTGAATTATATATTTTGATTTGATTTTGATTTGATTTGAAGCCGATATCGATGCATCGCCTTCATAGCCGATTAAGCCACGGGTCAGATAAGTACTGTAGGTAGAACATTTTATCATCGTCTTTTAACTTTTCGAGCGTTTCATATACTTCAACTCTATGTCGACGTGGGCTGTCAAAATGTGATCCCCAGAGTAAGTTACGTTGACGAAGATCCGTCCTTTGCTGAACGGGAATCCCTTTGGTATTGATGTTACCGGAATTGTAGCATTCTGTATGTGGTAGACGCCCTGAAAGACAACGATTCTTTAGATAGAGTAATAGAATACGTAGCTACATTTAGTAATACGTACAAGAAATTAATCAACATGATCATCAATAATGCCCTTTCATTGACGTTGCAGCCCCGATGGTGATATCGTGCGCGAGGGCCTGGCGTCCGCCTTGAACAATATCTAGGATGTGGCAGAACAGTAATTACAGTGGACGCGACTGCCATCTAATATCCGTATAGTAACCCTGTTAACAAGGGAACCTCACTAGGTTGCATCGTGGCTACACATTCAGTCGACTGAATGTGCAGGTTTCAACACGATGTTTTCCTTCACCATAAAGGATCGGTTCGTATTCAACTAATGTAAATAACTTGGAGAACAGTCATTGGTTGACCACCAGATTTTACACGTCCTATGCGACTATTGTAAGGGTCTTTTGTTTTGTTTAAAATTTTTTTTGCCAGTATTAACCCATAAACGTAAGACACATACCGGCCCGTACGGGCACTTTAATGTACCGAAGGTGCCCGATCTCATCCCGGGGCCAAAGAACTTGTCCTTCTCGATTAAGTCGCAGAGCCGGAAATGCATCTCCACAAATGATGGCTTGTATCTGTTCGTTAGGAATTCCAAGAAATAAAAATTCACCTGCAAAATGTTAACATTTATGTATAGAGGTTTATGTATTGAAGTACCTACATTAAAACGGTAGTCTTGTCAGCTTCTTGTACAAGACAAGAGCATACAAGAGCACTCCTGTTCAGTAAAACAAGGTTTTTTTTAGAATTTATGAATTAAATTTTTATTTATTAAACACAAATACCCTGGAGTCAAAGACGACTACTTTGGGCCAGTGATAGCTAATTGCTCCTCCTTTTAACAAACTCATTTTAGCTAAAGATTTTAAAAATACCTATGCGTTTCAGTAGGAGGCAAAGGGTAATTTTCTGGAAGTGGTACTAAACTTAGACTATCCTCAAAGTAAAAAACGGCCAAAAAATTTCCGTACTCTGCATGCATGGCTTGATTTTGGTTATCGGTCTCGCAGGCGTGCACCACTTAATCGGCAGCCATCGACCAGTTACATTAAAATATCACTCAGTTAGGCCCAGAGTCCGCCTAGACTGTGATTCACGATTTAGCAAATCGGGTAATTAAAGTAGTGCGATTGTCATTAGACCTCAGTGACCAAACCACCAGAGTGGACAAGGGATTCTAACCATATTCGAATTCTAAGCGAGAAGGTTAAATCCTTCCACTGGTGGAGCTCTAGTCCCGCCGTAAACTGCTGTGGCTTTTATTTATGCGATGCAGTGACAAACGAGCAGACAGCCCACCTGATGATAAACGGTAACTGTCGCCGGTAACATCTACCATTCATGCGTTTAGGTTGCAGACAACAAAAATGCAGAACCGCAGGTGCGTTGTCACTGTGAGCACTAAAGTGAAATGCCTCGTGTCTATAACTGCGCTGGCTACCTTTACCTTCAAATCGAAACACTGGACGGGCGGCTTTTGGGGCGGCGCTGGTGTTGGCATTAATATTTCAGTTTAAATACATTTCATAATGAAGTGCCGCCGTTTTTCTAGTTTTAGTTTTGGCCACCGGGTCCAAGGATATGGACCAAGGAAAATATAAGGACCAATATAACCATGTCAGATAAGTTTGTGGCATTGTACGCATTATTTGAAATATTAAAAGGACTTTTCTTCGTCATTGGTAAAAACATACTTACAGTGATATTGTTTCCGAAGTAGACAACAGGCTCTAGGCTAAAATTGAAATAATATAGCATGTCCCTCCGACCGACTCTGCGTGAAGTCATATTGGCCCATAATATTACTTTGGTATCCAAATACTCTATTTGAGGGCGCTCTACACTGAAGTATGACATCTGAATGAAAAGATATAATATTATATACATAGATAAAATGCAGCAATTAACTTTAGTGCAATAACAATTACAAAAAGTTGGGCACGAACGGCATAGCTATGAATATTTATTAAGAACTGGGCACAGATTTCTAATTGCGAAACTTGGTTGTATTTTTAGGCATCAACTTTAGTAGGTCAATATACATCTGGGTTTGTTCTTATACGTATTACTAAACCATAGAAATGTTGATTACAACTAATGCGAAAAGAATATACGAATTATATAATTTAAAATAAATATGGTTACATTAACAAGTGCAATGAGGCTATCGAAACTGGGTCACATATTAATAACTCATGTCTAATGTGGCGCCAAAATCCATTGGCTAAGTACGTCTTATATAATGGTACTCGTAGGAACACGTAGTTAGGTAAATTAGTGCTACATAGTATCTCACATAGTATCTACATAGTGCTCATTTCAGCACTCTTTTTCGCAGGATACGATGCGTCTCCAGTTTTATTGCTAGCTGGTTTTTTGTGGCGTTAGCGCACTTAGCAGGTTCAGCAGCCGTGGGACGCTCTTTTATTACATGCAACCACAGGTGGGGCTAGTGTCTCGGTATAATTTTGTCGAGTGACCATACTGCTGGCAGTTGTAGTCCCGTGTGTAGTCCCGGACGAGGCAAGATGACTAATTAATAAAGACTCTCTTGTCCCATATTCATTTTTTTTATTTCTGGTGTGAGCTTTAAAATGAAGTTACATGCGGGCGCGTCTTTTTTACCAGATTTGTGGCTTAGTTTTATTGAGCTATAGAATGTCTTTTTGTCAATGCTCGGATGTTTATCCATAATGTTTTGCTCAAATAAACACTGGAAAACCTCCTTTTATGTAAAATTTGTGGGAACACCAAGTATAATTATTATAGGGCGCCGTTTAGACGTTTCTTCCGTTTTCAGGCCTGATGTTGTCAAATTTTGTGATTTTTTTATCTTAATGAGGTCTTCTTTTGAATCTCAGTATTTCTCAGACCACAGATATGTTATTTGAGTTCTTCGGGTTTCACAAAGTTTTGCACAAGCTTTTGGATGTCTTCACTGGATTTATCCTTATCGACCGGATAGATTAGCTACACTATTAGCGCAAATAGGTCGAAGAGCTGAGTTACTGTTTGTTCTGACCATATCGGCGAATGACGGTTTTAACGGAGATTTCGGAGCTAAGGCTAAATTATGTTTGAGTTCTAAAATAAGTTCATTTATGTCTTTTAGCTTACTTAAATTGTTTATAGTCGCGAGTCCTTAGATATATTCCTGTTTCAAGGATTAATATTGAGGTGCTAACTGAGATACTCCACATATGACGTTCCTGCTAATGTTGCTTATTTTTTATTTGTGTTCGGAGTTCAGTTTACCTACGGTGGATATCATACGAATCTCATTTAGCCAGTGTTTAATAGATGACAGCCAGCTTGATATTCCAGCAGTCGCAACAGCTTCAATGGCCGGAGTGGAATGCGCGGCGGAGGTATAGGGCTCCGAAGAAATAGCGTTATTTTTCAATAAACAAAAAAATTATTGCATAGTTTATGCAATACGCTTTACTTACTTTACTATTAGACAATAGTCCTGACACAGGTTGACAGATTACACTTTTATTGTTAATAAATATTAATTTTTTGCGGATGATTCAGACGGCACGTCTGTCAGCGTCCACAGTCTTGGCAATCAATGTCTACTAGTGCCACTCGCTTTGGGACCTCCCAGAACTCTTTCTGAATGTCACCTTCGTCCACACATAATTCCTATGGTTTCAAAGATTTTATAGGATTTGTTATAAAATTCTAAGAAAATAGAGCATTCCTGTAAGGGATATATATCAGAATGATGTCGTGAAGAACATCATACTGAATATACTGCTCAAAGACGTCATAGAATCAGACGTCATAGAAACAGTAAGCAGTTGTCGCTGTAACTCTGAATAGGTATCTGTACCTACTTTTATTATACCAAACAAATATACCCTATTCCACAGCTAAGCTTAAACTTTCGATGCTATATTAAAACATGCAATATTTACCTTCTCAGCTTCAACCGATATCAAAAACAACAAAAGAAAATGTCCTAAATACATAATATAAATTCGTAAGTATCCAGACGTTTTTTGGACTACAAGGTTGGATTCTGTTTAACTCAATTCAACTCTAATGTGCCCACGTTGCATTATAATTTAAATTGTATTTTATCTCAATTTTTAAATAGAAGTAATGGCCAAGAACAAATCAGATTAACAGTATGTGGGATTCCGTATCCAATATGAAATGTACGGTAGGTACAATTAGGGGCTTATCGACAATTTTTTTTTTTTTTTTTTTTATGTTATCCGGCAGACAAACAGGCATGCTGGCCACCTGATGGAAAGTGGTCACCGCCGCCTATGGACATCAGCATCACCAGGGGTGCTACCAATGCGTTGCCCGCCACTAAGGAGACCTCTAATATACCTCTTGAACGATCCCATGTCATAGACCAAAGGAAACACCGTTGCTGGGAGCTCATTCCACATCCGAATCGTACGAGCGAGAAACGTTCTTCGAATCTTCGCGTGGACACCACTAGAGGGTCCACGTAATGGGGATGAGTACCCAGACCACGGCGGGTGGTGCGATTGCGGAATTGTGCTGTGGGCACCAGATCAAATAATTCCTCAGAACACTCCCTATTGTACAGCCGGTAGAACACACACAGGGAGCCAAAGTCCCTTCGATCAGCCAGTGGTTCCAACTTGCCTGTCAGTACGGTATCGTCGACAATTCGTACGGCGCGCCTCTGTATAGATTCCAAGTGATTAAGCAGGTCGGCGGTTTCCCCGGCCCAAAGATGGGAACAATACTCCATATGTGGCCGCACCTGTGCCTTATACAGCAACAGGCGCTGTTCTGGGGTGAACTATCGCTTAGACCGGTTAAGCACACCAAGTTTTTTCGAGGCTAGTTTAGCCTTACACTCCAGGTGACTTCGGAACCGTACGTCGTCTGATATGTCGACACCAAGGATCCCGATACTTTTTGAGATGGAGAGGGATGTTCCTTGGAACTGCGGCACCATGACAAAAGGATCCTTTTTGGCGGAAAATGCGCAGACCTGCGTCTTAGAGGGGTTGAATTCCACCAGGTTCAATCTGCCCCAGTGAGCAACTTGCTCCAAGGAGTGTTCAATCTCTGACACAAGTCTTATTCGGCTTTCCGACACCACGGAACGAGGGATATTCGCACGGCCACGGCGGAATTGTACATTTAAATAAACGACTATATTCCATAAATTGGTACTGGTAATTTTATCTTTGAAGTCCTGTAGTTATAAGCAGAACCATATCAGGTATCCCGTTAACAGGGTCACGCAAGTCGCACGTTTAATTCTGGATCATGGTCAAGGTAGACCCTGCTTTTCACGAGCGTTATTACAATATATTGAGTATAAGATAATTATTATTATTATAATCCTGCGCGCGATATCAGTGACCTTAGTTCTCCGACGAATATTCTCACATTTTACGAATTCAATTTATTTATTTATTTAACAGTTAATTGCACACGGTAAAATACATAGAGAAACTTTACATTAGAATTCTACATTATGATTAGATTAGAGTCATTTATTACCCAAAGTGAATACAAGTACATTTATATACCTAGTAGTAAATACAGACAAAAAGTGTGCATTTATTTAGGGTTCGTCAATAATTATAAGCGATACAATATAATGAATTGAAACATAATAAAAATATTATTATTCTGGACAAAAGTACCTATCGGGTCAAAATGTCAACAAAATAAATCAATGGATTAAAAAATACATTTAAGAATGTCATAACAAAATATTAGAAATTTCATTGTCAGGGATATTGCTATTCATATTTGGGGTTTTAGGTAGATATGTTTCGTTTGGGATATTTTTCCTATTTCATCGCCTACAATTTTCCATATCTCCTTCGCAGGATTTGTGCTTTCCGATAATCTACTTTTAATATGATTTCGACGGGCAGACCATGTTGCTGATTTAATTAGTTTCGAGTAGTGATCTACACATTCATATATTATGACACTCTCAGTTGGATATTGCTTCCTTATTTCGTGTATGTCTGAGATACGAAATAATTAGCCATTGTGTTGAACCCTAAAGTACAGTTATTGAACCATAAAAGCAATCAAAATAATTTTTTATGTTGATTGAAATTATATTTAGAATTTCGATAATTGCTTATGGTACAATTATCGAAATTATCTCTAATCTTAATATCAGATCGAAAAGTGACGCAACTATTTTGATATGATAGACCATGATGGTTTCCATTTTATCGTAATTTTTGAATAAATGCAATGGCCAACTACTCCTACTTTGAAAAATATGATGACTGTTGTCTGGGCAATTTTTTTCTATTTATCTACAGATGTCCATCAGGTTTCACAGAGTACCTATTAGTATCTTGTGTACCACGGGTGACTCTCATGGAGGATTAATCATGGACATTCACTGATACAATCCTAATTAGAACATTGATATCCCGGTAGTGTTTTCGAGAGCGCGCGAGGGCCCCGGGTCCGCCTTTCCCGTAATTCAGGATCTGGCAGATTGGCAGATTGGATTGGATTTCGGAGGGTGTCCGAAGCAGTTGCACGACCACATTCCGCAGGCCCCTTTGCGCAATCCGTAAACGCGATCCGGGCGAGAGCTTCATCCTTTTGTTGTGAATCTTCCAGCCCAAGCCGATTTAGTTCAACCTTTATAATACGTACGACTAAGGAATAGAATGCGTTACCTGCGAGTGTGTTCCCTGATCATTATAATCTAGACGCCTTCAAGGCGTCATAAATACACTGTTCCCAGACAGGCATACTCCATCATCGGCCGCATCGTCACTTACCACCAGACGGGTTAGTGGTCAAATGCCTGGCCCAATACCATAAGAGCAACTGCCATTAGACTTGCATACAGGAAATCTGACTAGATTGGATTATGGTTAACCTGCACATTCAGTCGCCTGAATGTGCAGGTTTTGTCACGATGTTTTCCCTAACCGTAGGAACAACACCAACCAATGCTCTCTAATATTCCGAAATCACTATAAGCGATAAGGCCGACAATACAAACATTGTGGAAGAGGTTAAAGTCTATAGTGGACTGTTTTTGACTTTTATTAATTAATTGTCATTGGCATTTCAACTATTATGTACTAATCCTTTAAACATATTTAACTGCTGTACAACTGGGTAATGGACTAATAAATAAATAAGTAAATAAATAAAATAGACATTAAACAGCACTAAATCGTAATGACTATTAATTTAGCTTAAATGACTCTAAATAACTCTAAATGAATGCGTAATCAAACTTTACTATTCAAAATAGGGTTATCAGTTACAATCGTAGCCAAATTATATACCTAAAAAATATCGTCACGCAGCCCTAAACTATTTAACAGTTTCCGGATCTCCAGCGAAAGACCTTGGTCATACGTATCTGCAAGATACAGTAAATTAAATGTAACAACAATTGGTGAGAGCTACATGTGTGGAACATATTATTACTAAGTTTAGTTTTGTTTTTAGTTCTATGTGGGTGTGAAAGGGTAATCTGGGTTAATTACTGTCAAATTTAAATTCAAAATTACTTTGTTGAGTAGGATATTACATATATCTTTCAATCGTCAAAGAGGAGGGGGTAGGAAATTAGGAAGGAAACACACAGTGACATGTTGGACGCCCTATGGCCGCAGCACACCCACCCCCGCTGACAACGGCCGGACCATGTCCGACAATACCAGTGATAGGTAGCTGCTCCCACCCTACCCTTACCCTGCCCGTAGCCTACCCCTATCCTACCCTACCCACTCCTACCCCGGCCTACCCCTTAACCTAACCTAACCCTACTCCTACTTTTCCTCTATCCTATCCTACGCCATCCCTACCGCAGTCCGCGCAGAGCAGACGCCCCCCAGCCCCGGTACGACCAAAAGACACCGTGTGTGGGAAGGAAAGGAATGTTAACGCCGCTTGTGGAAGGAATGTTAAACTGCTCTCACGCAGCTGCATAAATGGTTCCGAAATAATAATTTATTTCTGAACCCAAGTAAAACAAAATATATACTATTTCAGATGCCCAATGTAAGGACTAGTACAAAAGACCTTATACTCTTTAATGAGCTATCTTTCACACTGGGAAAAAAAATTGATATCGTGATCTTCGCATGTACCACCCTCTGGAATGATGTCTCAGAATATCCGAAATGCATGTTGTGACATCATTCTAGAAGGGTGGGATCATGCGATTGAAAATCGGCGGTAACGGTCGCGGTCGGGTCACACTAGCCAATGACCATAAAACATACCTGGCACTTTCCAGACTCTGCCAGGAGTATTTTATGGTTCCTGTCAAGTTACTTGCTCGGGTCGACGATATGACATTCATAAGTGTTGTAAAACCCAAACTGAACTTTGATTTGATTTGAATTGATAAGAAAAAAAAATTGTTATTTAAACTTAATCTGTTGGCTAGCTTTCCTCTAAACCGGAATAAAATAATTCGCGGGAAAAATGGATATTCTAGTGATGTCAATTCCTCAGGCTTACGGAGTCGTGCCATTTCTTGCTGAAGAGACAATAGTGAAGAAGATTTCCTACATGAGCGTCGAACATCAAAAGGTTTTGTATAATAATCAAAAATAGATTTCCTACTGTAGCGCTAAGCTAGAAAATTTAGTCGCAATTCGATGATGCATTCATTACCTCAGTCTGAGTTTGGAAGCTAAAGATGGCTCTGGGAATAATGTCACTGTAAGTCTCTTCTTTGGGGTAATTTTCATATATTTCAAATTCATTTCCTTAATTTTTTTTAAAATGCTACGGTGATTACAGGTCGATTTTTATTTCTACGAGTTCTTAACCAATCAGTATAAGCCTACGTTTGTGCATGAGATGCATTTCCGTTTGTGCGACCTCATCGAGAAAGACAATTTCTTTGGTCCTGGGATCAAATCTGGCACATTTGGTAGCATGAAATGCCCATATCCAAAAGTAAATATTAATTCATTATTATCATTCATCGTCATAAGAATCCTTATATATGTTTTCATTTTGTAAAATATTAACAGAAAATGCAACTTAAAAAGGATTTTACGGGATCGGTAGAGCGTGAGTGATACCCCTGGTATTGCAAACGTCCATAGACTGCCTACCATCAGACAGGCCGTAAGCTTGTCTGCAACCTTAGTGATATATAATAACTTTCCATTCGATGCCAGGACTCTATTCGAAGAAGTCTCTCTGTAAATTCTAAGAAGTCCGTGGATTGGTACCACCGCCTTATCTATATCTGCCGCCAAGATACAATGCTTGTCCTGTTGTGTTCCGGCTTGAAAGTTATGGTAGTCACAGTAAATACAAACATGAGACGAACAAGCATAATCCTCACAATGACAACGCACCTGCGGCTCTGCATTTTTGTTGCTTGCAACCTAAATGCATGAATTGTAGATATTATGCACAACAGTTTCCGCTTACCATCTGATGTACTCATTAGCAAGACCAGGGGTACTGCTAATGCGATTCCCACTGCCTTGCTTCTAAACCCCGAAACGCGTAGGTCTGCCAGTAAAAAGGTAAACACCCCTCCGCTGGCAAAATCATAATCCTCAAAACCATGGAACTAAAATCCTACTAGTACGGAGGAATCTGTTCCCCAAAATATCTTGAAAGATCCTTTGAGAGTTGTGAAGGAAATTAATTGCAACTAACCTATTTTAAAGATTTTGATGTTCCTGCCGGTGAGTAAAGTGGCCAGTGCTCCATGGGTTGGGGCTTTAGGGTACCGTTACTTTGGCAGTGAATAGGCATTTGCCTGTTTACTGGCAGAGAAACGTGTTATAGAGGTGGGCAACACATTGGCGATACCTCTGGTGTTGCTAAGGTCTATAGGCCGACATGGTTATTATCCATCAGGTTCCGCTTGCCTGTTTTCCTACCAACCCAGGCAGCTATGCCTAAAAGTTTTCCTTTCACCAAAGGTCGTATTTATGCGAATATCTCACTGACATAAACAAAGGAATTACTTTTGTCTGGCTACGTCGATATGGAGTTGAAGCAATTAGTAAATGTAAAAAGCAAGGGAAAAAATATAACTTACAAAATGTGTAGCCTCGCTCGCCGTCACTCGCTTTGGGAGCTCCCAGAACTCTTTCTCAATGTCTGTAACATCTCTTTCTCAATGTTGCTTTCGTCTACACACAAGCGCTATTCTCTCAATAATAAAAAAATCTTAGAAAATAGACCTTTGGGTAGTAACGGTTCTATATCAGAATAATATACTGATCAAAGACATCATAGAATCTAATAACAGTAAGCAAGTGTCGCTGTAACTTATATAACATAATATCTGAGAGCCGATATGGTTTTAGGAAGGGTCTGTCAACAGAGGGTGCTGTCACTGCGCTTACTTCACTCATAGTGGAAAATGTAGATTTGAAAAAAGCATTTGATACTGTCGCCGTTCCCATCCTTTTACAAAAGCTGGAGAGTGTGGGTGTAAGAAATATGGCTCTGAAAGCAGTGTGTAAAAATTAGAGATCATGTTAGTTTTGAAGCAGCAGTCAATTTTGGAGTTCCTCAGGGCTCAGTGCTTGGCCCGACCTTGTTTTTGATCTATATCAATAGTCTCTGCAATATGGGAATCTGAAAGGGCCATATCTTCCCATATACAGATGATACTGCAATTGTTTTCACGGACAATAACTGGAATGACCTAAAATTTACAACTGAGCAGGGTATTACTAGGATCGCTAACTGGTTAAGAACGAATTTGTTGACTCTGAATACATCAAAAACAAAATTTATATGCTTTAGTAATTATACATCAGCCCAGCCTCAAACTAACTATTCCACCCGGATTCATATGTGTAATGGTTCTGATAGTCCCGGCGTCAACAGCTGTCACTGTGACTCTATTGTCAAAGTAAATAGTACTAGGTACCTGGGAGTGATTGTCGACCAGCGATTGTCTTGGCACGAACATATGGAGATGATAATGAAACGAACTAGAAAGTTAATGTGGATATTTAAAGCGCTGAGACATATCGCTCCTAGGAATCTTCTAAATCAAATTTACGTATCACTGGCTCAGTCAGTGCTAAGCTACTGCATTTCTGCATGGGGTGGGGCTATAAAGACCAAACTTTTGGAGGTAGAAAGAGCGCAAAGGTGGTATTCAGTGAAGTAGGTGGTTATTAACACACACACACACACACACACACACACACACACACAAACACACACGAACACAAACGCGCGCGCGCGCGCACACAATTATGTTAAGCATTAAATATTATAAATTTTAAATCATGGTGGACGCGAGGGAGGGCGCTGGGTCTTTTACAAAGACTCATCACATTTCCTATCTTTGAATTAAAATTAAAGTAGGTATAGTGACTTACATATTAGATTAATTGTGTTCCGTATTATTCTTTTTCATATATTTTTTAAATATTGTTAATGTTGTTCCCCACTCAATTGCTTTCGTTAACTCTGTTTAGAACAACGGGGCATCCTGACACAAGTAAACCCTTACTTAAAAGGAGACCCCTATAACTTATAAAATTGTGATTGTAAATTTAGTTGATGGAATAAATTTATATTATTTTTCTTATTATTATAACTTTGAAGGTATCTGAGCCTAATTTTATTATACCAAACAAATATTTATAACAAATGTAGTTCGTTGCTACATTAAAATATATAATATTTACCTTCTCAGCTTCAACCACTATCAAAAACGATAAAAGAAAATGTCCCAAATACATAATTTAAATTCGTGAGTATCCAGACGTTTTTTGGACTACAAGGTTGGATTCCGTTTAATTCAATTCAGCTCTATTATGCCACATAACATTATAATTTCAATTGTCGTATTTTTCAAATTTATCGTAATTTTTGAAAATATGTAATGGCCAAGAACGAATCAGATTAACAGTATGTGTCATTCCGCATATAATATGAAGGGTACAGTAATACAAGGGGCATATCGACAATTAATTGTATACATATATAAACGCATATATTCCATAAACAGGTACTGGTCATTTCATCTTTGAAGTCCCGTAGTTATTAGCAGAACCATATCAGATACTTCGTTAACAGAGTCATGGAGGTCAGATGGCAGTCGTTCTTCTGTAGTTACCTGAGTCGCTAAATCCTGGATCATGGTCAAGGCGGATCTTGCGTTCTCACGAACGTTATTACATTATATGGACGCCAAGATGATTATTATTATTATAATCCTGCGCGCGACATCAGTGAATTTAGTCCTCTAAAGAATAACCTTATTGCGAATTGTACATTATGTCCAAGATATGAAATATTTAGCCAATGTCTTGAACCCTAAAGTACAAAAGGTACGCGGTAGGAAACCCGGAACATACCATTAAAATGTGAAATTTAAATTAATTATGTTAACAAAAATAACATTTATAATTTTGATAATTGCTTAGGGTACAATGGCTCTAATCTTAAGATTAGATCGCAAAACAAACAAGAGCTCAAGGCAAAAAAAAAAAAAGCAAAAAGGCTTCCGTTATGATTCTAGTAGCACTGCCGTCATACGAAAGAGTAAGTTACCCAAAATCGATTTTGATCTAAAGCCGTTTAAAAATTGCGCGCGATATTTTGACAACAGTGTGGAAATCTGTGATTGTATTAAATTATTAGTTAATTTATTAAATAATCTTTAACACCACAAGGTGGTGTAGTACCGCCATATATCTATGACTCTTTTCTGAGTTATGTATATTTGTTCAACTTTAACCGATGCTCTTGCGGCGAGGGAAAATATCGTGAAGAAAACTTCACATTTTGGCGACTTAAAGTGTAACCGTGATCTAATACAGTAAGTCAATTCTTTTATCAGTACAGTCACGGAAGTCAGATGGCAGTCGCTCCACTGTAATTACGTAATCTGCCAAATCCTAGATCATAGTTATGGCGGACCCCGGTCTTTCGTGCGCGAAGGACGTTCATTGTAATAATGCTGTTGAGGCTGGAGTAGCGAAGCAGTGCGTCTGAGATGTTTGCGAAGCCACCACCAACGGTCTCCTAAATTTGTTCAAGGACCGGTGGGATTCCCTACTTCTACGTCTCTGGGTGAAGCTCAACACCGAACACTAGTTTTGAAGACAAAGTCTTATATAAAAACTACTATCTATGTCTGAAATCATATTTCACAATTACAATTTCATTTAACGCTCATGACTATCAGGTAGGTTGCGTGCTCTTTTGTCACTGAACAATATAATAAACTAGCTGGTGGCTTGCAGGGGCATCGTTGAGAAAAAAAATATAAATCAACCTTTGTTAGCAATCTTATATTTAATAGCAAGTACTAAGAACAACAAATACAGTGTCACTAAGTATATCTGACCCGGCGGCCAAAATGTCCACGTCCAAGCGATACCGTCACCGGAAGACTTATCATTGATTGGACATCACTTTGATTGATATGATCCAAGTCCTGTCGATGCAAGTTAGTCTGTGATATTTTTTTCTCTTGTATAGGTGCATCTCTTTCAGTTCTTTATATCATTATAAACAATACCACGGACTAATTCATCAAACTGTCAAACTGAAGCCGATATCGATGTATCGCCTTCATAGCCGATTAAGCAACGGGTCAGATAAGTATTGTAGGTAGAACATTTTATCATCGTCTTTTAACTTTTCGAGCGTTTCATATGCTTCAACTCTATGTCGACGTGGGCTGTCAAAAAGTGATCCCCAGCGTAAGTTGCGTTGACGAAGATGCGTCCTTTGCTGAACGGGAATCCCTTTGGTATTGATGTTACCGGTATTGTAGCGTTCTGTATGTGGTAGACGCCCTGAAGGACAACGATTCTTTAGATAGAGTAATAGAATACGTAGCTACATTTCGTAATACGTACATAAAATTAATCAACATGATCATCAATAATACCTTTCCATAGTAAAAACAAATCATCTTGACGTTACAGTCCCAATGGTGATCTCGCGCGCGAGGGCCTGGGGGACCCCAGGGCCTTGAACAATATCTAGGATGTGGCTGATCAAGGAATTACAATGGAGCGAATGCCATCTAACATCCGTATAGTAACCCTGTTAACAAGGGAACCTGATCAGATTGCAACGTAGCTACACATTCAGTCGACTGAATGTGCAGGTTTCAACACGATGTTTTCCTTCACCGTAAAAGCATCGGTTCGTATTCAACTAATGTTCACAACTCGGAGAACAGTCATTGGTTGACCACCAGATTTTACACATCCTATGCGACTATTGTAAGGGACTTCCGGGTTGTTTAAAAAAAGTTTTTCAGTATCGACCTATAAACGTAAGAAACATACCGGCCCGTAGGGGCACTTTAATCTACCGAAAGTGCCCGATCTCATCCCGGGGCCAAAGAACTTGTCCTTCTCGATTAAGTCGCAGAGCCGGAAATGCATCTCCACAAATGATGGCTTGTATCTATTCGTTAGGAATTCCAAGAAATAAAAATTCACCTGCAAAAAGTTAACATTTAAGTACCGAGGTTTATGTATTGAAGTACCTACATTGAAGCGGTGGTCTTGTCATCTTCTTGTACAATACAAGAGTATGCAAGAGCACTCCTGTGCAGTTAAAAAAGTTTTTTTAGACTTCATGAATTAAGTTTTATTTATTAAACACAAATACCCTGGAGTCAAAGACGACTTCTTTGGGCCAGGGATAGCTAATGCCCCCCTCTTTTAACAAACTCTTTTTAGCTAAAGATGCGTCAAATACCTGTGCGTTTCAGTAGGAGGCAAAGAAAAATTTTCTTGAAGTGGTGCTAAACTTTGACTAGCCTCAAAGTAAAAAACATCCAACGAATTTCCGTACTCTGCGTGCATTGCTAACCACCAGAGTGAACAAGGGATCCTAACCATATTCGAATTCTAAGCAAGAAGGTTAAATCCCTCCACTGATGGAGTTCTAGTCTCGCTATCAACTGCTGTGGCTTTTATTTATGCGATGCAGTGACAAACGAGTAGACAGCCCACCTGATGATAAACGGTTGTCGCTGGTAACATCTACCATTCATGCGTTTAGGTTGCAGCACTAAAGTGAAATGCCTCGTGTCTATGATTGCGCTGGCTACCTTCACCTTCAAATCGGAACACTGGACCGGCGGCTATCGGGGCGGCGCTAGTGTTAGCATTAACATGTCAGTTTAAATACATTTCAAAATGAAGTGCCGCCATTTCTCCAATTCTAGTTTTGGCCACCGGGTCCAAGGATATGGACCAAGGAAAATATAAGGACCAAAAATACCAGGTCACATAAGTTTGTGGCATTGTACGCATTATTTGATATATTAGAAGGACTTTCCTTCGTTATTGGTCAAAACATACTTACAGTGATATTGTTTCCGAAGTAGATAACAGGCTCTAGACTAAAATTGAAATAATACAGCATGTCCCTGCGACCAACTCTGCGTGAAGTCATATTAGCCCATAATACTACTTTGGTATCCAAATACTCTATTTGAGGGCGCTCTACACTGAAGTATGAGACCTGAATAAAAAGATATAATATTATTTAGATAGATAAATTGCAGCAATTAACTTCAGTGCAATATTAATTACAAGAAGTTGGGCACGAATGAGTATTTATTAAGAACTGGGCACAGATATCTAGTTGCGAAACTTGGTTGTAATCTTAGGCATCAAGGTTAGTAGGTCAATATACATCTAGATTTGTGCTTATATTATACATATTTCTAAACCATAAAAATATTAGTTACAACTTGTATGAAAAGAATATACGAATTTTATAATTTAAAATAAATATGGTTACATTAACAAGTACAATGAGGTTCTTGAAACTGGGTCACATATTATTAACTCAAATCTAATGTGCCATCAAAATCCATTGGCTAAGTATGTCTTTTATAATGGTACTCGTAGGAACACGTAGTTAAGTAAATTAGTGCCACATAGTATCTGTGAGCTACGGCTTTCTAGGCTCTTTCCCAGTTATCAACAAAACTGTTAAACCTCATTTCAGCACCCTTTTTCGCAGGACACGATGCGTTCCAGTTTTCTGTAGCGTAAGTACGTAGCGCACTTAGCAGGTTCGGCAGCTTTGGGACGCTCTTTTATTACATGTCCTGAACATATGCAATGACCACAGGTGGGGCTAGTGTCTCCGTAGTATTTTGCGAGTGACCATACTGCTGGCAGTTGTAGCATCTTGCCAAAAATGTGTAGTCCCGGACGAGGCAAGATGAATAAAGACTCTGTCCTGTCCCATATTCATTTTTTTCGGTACTGATGTAAGCTCTAAAATGATGTTACATGTAGGCGCATCTTTTTTACCAGATTTGTGGCTTTGTTTTATTGAGCTATACAATGTCTTTTTGTCAAAGCTCGGATGTTTATCCATAATGTTTTGCTCAAATAAACACTGGAAGATCTCCTTTTCAGTAAAATTTGTCGGAACACCAAGTAAAATTATTATAGGGGTACCGTTTGAACGTTTCTTCCATTTTCAGGCCTGATGTTATACAATTTTGTGATTTTTCAGCTTTACGAGGTCTTCTTTTGAATCTCAGTCTTTCTCAGACCACGGATATTTTATTGGTATTCTTTAGGTTTCACTAAGTTTTGCACAAGCTTTTTGATGTCATCACTGGATTTATCCTTATCTTAAGGATAGCATATGGATAAGCAACACTATTAGCGCAGATAGGTCGAACAGCTGAGTTACTGCTTGTTCTGATCATATCGGCGTTTAGAGATTTCGGAGTTAGTGATAAATTTTGTTTGAAGTCTGAAATAAGTTAATTGATGTCTTTTTGCTGACTTCAATTTTTTATATTCGCGAGCCCAGAGATATATTTCTGTTTAAGGGATTGATATTGAACTGCTGACTGAGATACTCCACACATAACGTTCCTGCTTATGTTTGTAATTTTTTATTTCTGTTAGGAGTTTAGTTTACCTACGGTGAATATCATACGAATCTCATTTAGGAAGTGTTGCTTTTTTTTTGTTTTATTATTTATTTGCTTAAAACATGGTTACAATGATAGGTCTTAAGATAATCATCACATAGTGGCTCTCACATGTTCAGCCAGTATTAACAGGCATGCAAATTTGTTCAGCGTTAATGAACATGCATCTTATGCTACCTTAAACTCTAAAAAATCCTTAACAGAATAAAAGGAGTGCTTCAATTGCCATTTATACAAGTCCTTTTTGAATTTGTTTATGTGCTGTTCTGTAATTGCCAGAGGAATTTTATTAAATATTGATATACCCATCGAATAACATTGCTTCAAATACAAAGTAGAATTCGGTGTAACTTCATGTACAAGGCGATATGGGTTTCGGGAATTTCTAATAAATATATTCTTTGCAACTTTAAATGAGCTGCGGTTTACTCTTACAAACTTTGCGACCTCAAATATATATAAGCATGGAACAGATAGTATGTTTAGAGATCTAAATAGAGGACGACATGGTTCATACGGAGGCACTCTACAGATAGCTCGTATACACTTTTTTTGGACAACATATGCCTTATTTATATTGCTCAAATCAATAACCCATACCTGAACACAGATTACACATACCCATAATAAGCTGTAATTGCTGCATTTTTTGATGCTGCTAACTTGTGTAGAGCATAAGAAAAACTATTTAATCTATTACAGACACTGTTTACATGATGCTTTCAATTTAATAATTCGTCAATTGCTATTTCCAAAAACGTCACAACTTGAGTTTTTCTTAAAATTTTACCATCGATGTCAATATTATTCAATTCATTGCATTTATTAAAATTCATGAAATTTGATTTGTCAATATTAATGTCTAAATTATTATCATTAGTCCATACTAAAATAGACTGAAGAACATTACGAATGTCATTTTTATGGTGATTTATTCCTAGTTTTTTATTTGTCGTCACTACAATTGAAAGGTCGTCAGCGAACAATAAACTTTTATAATTAGTTAATTCAATTAGGTCATTTATGTACAGGATAAATAATAAAGGTCCCAGTACGCTTCCCTGGGGAACACCTGAGTTATTACCTCTATAGTCTGAGCTATGATTTTATAGCTGTTTATAGCTGTTTATCATTTAGTTTTGATATCTCAACGCATTGCTGCCTATCTTCTAAGTAGGGTTTTATCCAACTTAGAGCTGGCCCTTTAACTCCATTGCTTTCTAATTTCGACAACAGCAATTTATGAGAAACCAAGTCGAAAGCTTTGGTCATATCGAAAAATAATGCACTGACAAAGTACTGTTCATTGAATGCTCTTAGAATTTCTGTTATGAGATCAAACGCAGCATGCGTGGTAGACCTATTCTTCTGGAAACCATATTGACATTTGTGGATTACATTATACTTCTCAAAAAAACTTGTCAACCTGCTATGCATTATCTTCTCGAAAATTTTTGAAAAAATTTGTGTTAATGTGATAGGTCGATAATTACCCATTAAAGTTCTATCTTTCTTTTTGTACAAGGGCTTTACAATAGACTTTTTTAGCCTTTCTGGGAAGACTCCTGTTTCCATAGACAGATTTACTAGGTATGCAAGCACCTTACTAATCTCAACCTTGCATTCTTTTATAATTTGAGTAGAGATACCGTAGTAACCTTCAGCGTTGGTATTGTTCAATGACAATATAACTTTTGTAATATCATTTGCGGTAACAGGATTGAGATAAATTGTGTCATTTATGTTGCTTTTATTTTTTGATAATTATAAATCTGGATTTTGTTTATTACTTAATGTTATAAAATAATTATTAAACGCTTCAGCTATGTCAATTCCTTCTAGTAATTGTTTCCCATTATTGTCAATTTTTTTATGTACCTATTCCTAAGTGTGCCATTTAGCTCATTATTAATCTCTGCCATGTAGATTTACTTTTATTCTTACTACTAGCTAAGTATTTTTGATTATGATTTCTTTTTGAATGCGATATACATTTCTTGAACACTTTATTGTATTCGAGATATGTTTGTTTTGTCACTTTATTTTTGTCCTTATAATACTTGTATCGCGAAACCCTTTTTTTTAAGGCTGCTTACTTTAAGGCCTTTGGTTATCCATTTTAACTTAGTAGTTGTATTTTTGCTTATTTTAACTGTTGGGAAACATTGGTTGTACAGTAAGCAGAAAACATCATGAAATTCATCAAAAGCTGTATTAAGGTCTGTTCACTGTATACTTCATGGAATGATAATTGACTTAGGTAGCCCTTAAACAACTTTATATTATCTTGCGAGTAACATTTGTTGAATGTATATATTGGTTTAGGTAGTACACATTTCTTTCTAACAGGTATACCTATTACTTATGCCGTATCATGGTCCGATAGATTCATCGTAAGTGTTGTGCCCTTGACGCTCTTCACGTTACTAAAAATGTGATCTATACACTTTTTACCACGAGTAGGTCCTGTTATGTGCTGATTGAAGTTGTAACCTTGTGTGATATCAAGCAGTACTGTTACTGTTTAGTACTGTTACCATTATTTAGGATATTTATATTTAGGTCGCCTGTTATTACAATCTTCTTTTTTGGAATTTTTTTATGTAGTTTATACAGTAGAAGTTCTGGTTTATTAAAAAAACATTCTAAATCTGATTTGCGTTTTAAGGTATTTCTGTAGATACAGATAACTAATACGCCGTACCCAGTTAAATTTACTCCACAACATTCAAAGTTATTGTTGGAAGCTATATCATTCAGCACCACCTCATTATAAGGCAGTCCTTGTTTCACTAATATACATGAGCCACCCCTTTTTTTGGGTCTTGCATAACTAGCACCTAATTGATATTTCTGCAGTATGATATTCTTTTCTTCATTTTCTTTTACGAAGGTTTCGGTAAAACAGAGAATATCAGGGTCAAGTTCTGAAGTAAGTCCGTCTAGAGTAATTTCGAGAAATTCATTTTTTGAAAGCAACAGGGTTTGCTTTGATATTTTGATGAAGAATTATGAGGCTATTAGTGGCGAAAAAGCTGTTTTCTTTTATGTTCTTTAGTCGAGAAATAATATGGTATAGTTCCTTTTTTGGTTTTGTTTTGTTCGCTAGACTCAGATTTATTATCTACAAGTATATTATCAGAGGTTTTATCTATGTATGTGTCACTGTGTAACAGTGTTTGCTTAATATTTCGTATTTTGTTGAAGTAATAGGGAATCGTACCCTTTATGAGGTTAATTTTAGTAGATTATTTTGTACTTTTAAATAGTTTATATACTTGTCTGCGTTGTTTTAAAATGTTTTTCCAATTTAGGTAATATTCTTCGTAAAATTTTTGATTAAGGCATACATTAATTTTTTTTACAAATAATATCATTAACATGTCTGAAATGTACATTATCATAGTTAATGTCCAAAAAATTACAATTATTAAAATTATTTGATATGGTTTTAATTTTTAACCCCCCTCTAAGACGCAGGTCGGCGCATTTTCCGTCAAAAAGGATCTTTTTGTCATGGTGCCGCAGTTCCAAGGAACATCCCTCTCCATCTCAGAAAGTATCGGGATCCTTGGTGTCGACATATCAGACGACGTACGGTTCCGAAGTCACTTGGAGTGTAAGGCTAAACCAGCCTCGAAAAAACTTGGTGTGCTTAACCGGTCTAAGCGATACTTCACCCCAGAACAGCGCCTGTTGCTGTATAAGGCACAGGTGCGGCCACATATGGAGTATTGTATAGAGTATTGCACCCCTGGTGATGCTGATGTCCATAGGCGGCGGTGACCACTTTCCATCAGGTGGCCCGCATGCTTGTTTGTCTGCCGGATAACATAAAAAAAAAAAAAAAAACATTTATATAAATATTGCGGTCAATTTTTATAATATGTACATTACATGTCAACGATTTTAGGAGAGCACTGAGCTCAGTCATTATTTTTATAGGGTGTAATATGTTGCCCTACAGATAATACAACTGTGTCATTCGATTCAATGTCATTCAACTTACATGTGTCCAATATTTGGTTAGTGCACGCATTAGGTTTAATGAACGAGTATATTTTGTACTTACCATATTTACTTTTTAACCTACTGTTAATTAGGGTTTGTGCTAGCCCTAAACATTGAGACCCTCCAAATATGAATATACGTCGTTCTACTTCTGATACATCTTCTTGCTTCTGTGAAGCCTCGCATTTAATGTGATTTTGTATTGATGTTTTACTTGAAGCTGAAGTCTCGAACATAGAATTCATTGGAGCTGCTAATTGTTCGCTGTCTTCATTGTTTTTCTTATTGTCGTGGTCATTCTTCACTATACTGCCAGACGATTTTCGTAACCGAATGTCTTGACGTACTGATTTAGGAGTCTCATCCACAACCCGGCGTAAAAGTTTTCTCTTTGGTGTGCTGAGTGTTTTCATATACAAATCTTTATACTGTTCTGTTTTTTTTTCCATTTCTTTAATTAGTCTTTTTAAGCTATAAACTTCATTTACAAGGCCCTCAATTTCTAAGTCAGCTCCCGAATGTTGAGTTATTAATAAAATTCTGCTATTTCTAATTTTAATTCCTCTACTTTTAAATGCTCTGCCTGTATTGACAGGTCAGGTACACTGCTAAGGGAGTAGTCTTCAGTGCCTTTAGATAAATTGGTTTCCTCAGACTCTTCCATGTCTAAAGATAAACGTCGAGATTTTGTCAGATTTCGAATGGTTACATGTGTTGGTGTAGGCGTAGGAACAGCAGCCACTTGGATCACCCGGGATGCCACTTCCGTTTTGTCTATTACAGGCGTAGATGGTTTGTCCACTACAGGAGCACTTGCAGTATTACGAGAGCCTTACGGAGATTGTGTATTTTTACTAAGACGTTTTGACGTATTTTCTTTACATTTAGAGCATTTCCAGTTTTGTTTGGTATCTTTACCCATCGCATGAAAATTTTTTTCCGATATAAGTGCACAGTTATAATCGAATATTTTTGCACAAGTCATACATTTCATTAAATTTTTTACTGGGAAATTTTTATTGCATTTTATACAAATATTTTTTGACGCCATAATATGCTATGTATTCAAAAAATTTTTAAACAGAAAGTAATAATCTTTCTTGTACAGAGACTATGGCTGGATGGGCCGTAATTCCTTTGCTCGAATTGCCTTCGAACGTCTGTGATTGTGACGTTTCTGTTGCCTATTAATTCTAATAGATATCAGCAGGACACAGGCAAAAACTGTGCCGTGAGTAGGAATTTTTCGTGATATTATTTTGGCAGCAGTGTCTTTACGTCAACATTTGAGATGTCAATACTACTCTATACAACCAATCAGCTGATAAATATTGCGTTGTGTGTTGTGATTAGTGAGTTCTCCAATTCTTAAATTTAAATATTAAATCTAGCAGTGTTCAATAGATGACAGCCAGCTTGATATTTCAGCAGTCGCTGAACAATGAACAACAGCTTCAATGGCCGGAGTGGAATGCGCGGCGGCGGTAGAGGGCTCCGAAGAAATGTCGTTCATTTTCAATAAACTAAAAAATTATTACATAGTTTATGCAATACGCTTTACTTAGTCACTATAAGACAATTGTTCTGACACAGGTTGACACAGATTACACTTTTATTGTTAATTAATATTAATTTTATACGGATGATTCAGACGGCACGTCTGTCAGCGTCCACAGTCTTGGCAATCAATGTCTACTAGCGCCACTCGCTTTGGAGCCTCCCAGAACTTTTTCTCAATGTCACCTTCGTCCACGCATAATTGCTATGGTTTTATAGATTTTATAGGATTTGTTATAAAATTCTAAGAAAATAGAACATTTCTGTACGGGATATATATCAGAATGATGTCGTGAAGAACATCATACTGAATATACTGATCAAAGACGTAATAGAATCTAATGACAGTAAGCAGGTGCCGCTGTAACTCTGAATAGGTATCTGAACCTACTTTTATTATACCAAACAAATATACCCCATTCCACAGCTAAGCTTAAACTATCGATGCTATATTAAAACATGCAATATTTACCTTCTCAGCTTCAACCGATATCAAAAACAACAAAAGAAAATGTCCCAAATACATAATTTAAATTCGTAAGTATCCAGACGTTTTTTGGACAACAAGGTTGGATTCTGTTTAACTCAGTTCAACTCTAATGTGCCTACATTGCATTATAATTTCAATTGTATTTTATTTTAATTTTTTAATAGAAGTAATGGCTAAGAACGAATCAGATTAACAGTATGTGGCATTCCGTATCCAATATGAAATGTACAGTAGGTACAATAAGGGCTTATCGACAATTAATTGTATACTTAAATAAACGACTATATTCCATAAATTGGTACTGGTAATTTTATCTTTGAAATCCCGTAGTTATTAGCAGAACTATATCAGGTACCCCGTTAACAAGGTCACGCAAGTCGCATGTTTAATGCTGGATCATGGTCAAGGCAGACCCTGCTTTTCACGAGCGTTATTACAATATATTGAGGCTAAGATGATTATTATTATTATAATCCTCCGCGCGATATTTAGTTCTCCTTTAGTTCTCCGACGAATATTCTCACATTTTACGAATTCAATTTATTTATTTATTTAACAGTTTATTGCACACAGTAAAATACACAGAGAAACATTACATTAGAATTCTACAATATGATTAGATTAGAGTAATTTATTTCCCAAAGTGAATACAAGTACATTTATATGCCTAGCAGTAAATACAGACAGAAAATGTGCATTCATTTAGGGTTCGTCAATAATAATAAGCGATACAATATAATAAATTTAAACATAATAAAAATATTATTATTCTGGACAAAAGTACCTATCGGGTCAAAATGTCAACTAAATAAATCAATGGATTAAAAAATACATTTAAGAATGTCATAATTCAAATGTCACAATAAATAATAGTAAGATAATAAAAAATGTCAAAATAATAACCACATGTTATGTAATAATATAATGTCAACTCGAATGAAAATGCCAATAGCTTAATAGTTTTATTAATTATTCATTTTGACATAATCTCATAATGCTCTTTTACGGAGCACAATGGATTATCAAATAAAAGGTTTCTGAGCCGACGCCTAAATGCTTCTTCAGATTTTCTCTCTGCAAGTCTGCAGGTAGCTTGTTGTAGAATGTGGGACGGATATAACGTTGGTTTTTCTCCGCAAGTGCCATGCGATGGGGTTGAACATTTAGAGTACCTGCGTTACGAGTCTGTCTTCCTCTCATACTGTCAATATCTCTGTACATAGTTATATTACGTCTCACGTACATAAGCATCTAAAACATATACAATGACTAGTGGGTCATAATGCGATGTTTTGCAAATAGAGACATGAGTCGGTAGGCTTCAAACCAAAAATGGCACGTACCTACAGCTCGTTTTTCATTAGCATGCCCTTTTGGCATCAGTCGAGTTACCCCAAATGATTGCGCCATATGACATTATTGAGTTAAAATGTGCGAAATATACCTGTCATAGTGCTTCCGTAGATATTAGTGGTTTTAGTTTCCTTAAAGCAAACACCGCACCAATCGGCCTGTCGCATAGTTTGTCAACATGGCACTTCCAGTTAAGGTTCAAGTCCAGCGTGAAGCCGAGAAACCCACACTCACCACAAAGCTGTACTGGATTACCGGTGTGGTACTATTTCTTGCTGTAAAAATCATTTGCTGACATTTAGTACAAGCCCATTAGCAGAAAATCATTCTTGCAACTGAAGGCAAACCTGGTGTAATTTTTGCACTAAGATCTTCGTTAGTGCGGCAACTGACCACAATAGTAGTGTCATCAGCGAAGAGCACTGGTAAACCATTAGTTATAAACGATGGTAAGTCGTTTATAAAAATGAGAAATAAGGTATTCCCAAGGGCCGATCACTAACTTTTTGATAATCCTAAAAAATGAGAGTTGAAAGTATTTGGGATTTCATTGTCAGGGATATTGCTATTCATATTTGGGGTTTTAGGTAGATATGTTTCGTTTGGGATCTTTTTCCTATTTCATCGCCTACAATTTTCCATATCTCCTGCGCAGGATTTGTGCTTTCCGATAATCTACTTTCAATATGATTTCGACGGGCAGACCGTGTTGCTGATTTAATTAGTTTCGAGTATTGATCTACACATTCATATATGATGACACTCTCAGTTGGATATTGCTTCCTTATTTCGTGTATGTCTGAGAAACGATATACTTAGCCATTGTGTTGAACCCTAAAGTACAGTTATTGAACCATAAAAAGCAATTAAAATAAATTATTATGTTGATTGAAATTAGATTTCTAATTTCGATAATTGCTTATAGTACAATTATCGAAATTATCTCTAATCTTAATATCAGATCGAAAAGTAACGCGTATGCGTAATCAAACTTTACTATTAAAAATAGGGTTATCAGTTACAATCATAGCCAAATTATATACTTAAAAAATATCGTCACGCAGTCCTAAACTATTTAACAGTTTCCGGATCTCCAGCGGAAGACCTTGGTCATACGTATCTGCAAGATACAGTATATTTAATGTAACTAAAATTGGTGAGAGCCACATGTGTGGAACATGTTATTACTAAACTTAGTTTTGTTTTTAGTTCTATGTGGATGTGAAAGGGTAAAGTGGTTTTAATAACTTTCCTTATTTTACACCATCGTTTAGACAGCAAGAGGGAGGCGAAAGTCTTCGACCAGTTTTTTTTACAATGCGCATCATTAGAAGCTTCCTTACTATGCGTTCGTCTCTAGGACAAGATCACAGAACCTATTCAACTGCAGCGAGGTGTTAGACAAGATGATGTCATGTCGCTGAAATTGTTTACCGCTGACAGACTTGGCATCAATATTAACAGCGAGTACCTCATTCACCTCAAATTTGCTGACGAAATCGTAGTCATGGCTGAAACCCTGGAAGACTTGGGCAAAATGCTCAATGACCTCTGTGGTGCCTCTCAACAAGTAGGTCTTAAAATGAACAAGGACAAGACGAAAATTATGTCAAATGTCTATGTTGGGCCTACTCCAGCGACAGTTAGAGGCACTCCACTTGAAGTTGTTGGCGACTCATAAGCTAAATGACAGTTAATCTCTAAGTTCTTTAATTTTAACGTTGTTCCACAATCTGTTTAGCGCCTAAGAAAATATCGTACCATCAGTTTGACCAGTAACATATTAGATCTTAAAATGGCGATCAGCGTTTTCTAATAGATTATTATTAGTAAATGCAATTTGCATGCCAAGCGTGCAAACACTTTACACCATGACAAAAGTCGTAGTTTCAACAGATTTAATCCAAAGTAGACTAATCTAAAAATAATCGTCTTAGAATATTGACTATCCCGGTTGCGCTCTCGCGTGCAAGAGCACGGGGTCTGCCGTGACCATGACCCGGAATTTGGCAAATCAGACAATTACAATTAAACGACTGCCACCTGAACCGAGTATTCAGTTAAGAAGGAATCTGACAAGATTGGACCATTGTTACACATATGATTATAGTTAAGGCGGACCCCGGCCTTTCGCGCGCAAGAACACATCCGGGACATTAACGACCATGTCTATCAGGTGGGTTATCTGCTCGTTTGTCACTAAACAGCATAAAAATGAGCTGCTGTCAAAAAAAACGTTGTTAGCAATCTTATATTAAGTAGCAAGTACTAAGAACAAACAATACAGTGTCACTAAACTTATTATTATTAGTGCTACATTACATATTTATGTATGAGTGTTAGTGATCCTCAATTAAAAGAAAAAAAAAGAAAATCTGACCCGGCGGCATAAACTAAAACTAAGTGGCGGAATTTTGAAATACCATTTACATTTCAACAATAGCGACACCGTCACCGGAGGCCCTATCACTGATTGTACATCGCCTTCATTGATACGACCCAAGTTCTGTCAATTGGAGTTAGTCCTTGATATTTTTGTCTCTTGTAAATGTACATCTCTTTCGGTTCTATATATCATTATATAATAGGACCACGCTAAGTCCGAATCGACTGACAGTAGTAAAATTATAAAATATGGATATGGCAATAATCTGGGGATAATCTGTCGTTGTCAGTCCTTGTCAGTCCTTCTTGTAAATATTCAGATATTTGGGTTGAACTTGTACTTTTAGTTTGACTAAATTAATAATCATGCTGAAAGTTATCACAATCACTTCTTTTTTAATTGTTTTGCCCTTTATTTAATAATATTTTTCATAACTCACGAAAATAAATAAGACTACAGAAATCAAATTGTTTGTTATGACTTTTATGAATGACGTTCTATTACTTTTAAAAAACGTGTCAGAAGTTTCCATACAGTGATTTTAATGCTTTTTTTTTATAAGTGATTCGGACTTAGCGTGGTCTTATTATAGGACCCCATACGATAGAGAGAGCTCTCTGTCGTATGGGGCCATAGTCAATACTTCTGACTAATTCATCAAATTGTCAAATTAAAGCCGATGTCGATACATCACCTTCATAGTCGATTAGGTCACGGGTCAGATAAGTACTGCAAGTTGAACACTTTTTCGTCATCTTCTAACTCTTCGATAGTCTTATCTGTTTCAACTCGATGTCGACGTGGAATACAATAAAGAGATGTAATGCTTCACCGTAAGTTGCGTTCACAAAGATACGTCCTTTGCTGAACGGGAATCCCCTTGGTATTGCTGTAACCGGTATTGTAGCGTTCTGTATGTGGTAAACGCCCTGAAATAGAACTATTCTATAGGCTTATAAAATTAATCATCTTGACCATCAATAACTCCTTCCCGTAGTAAAAAAAAACATCTTGACATTACTTGACCGTTAGTGATCTCGCGCGTGAGGGCCTAGGCTCCGCCTTGAACATGATCCAGGATTTGGCTGATCAGGTAATTACAGTGGATGCGACTGCCATCTAACTTCCGTAAAGTAACCTTGTTGACAGGGGAACCTGACCAGATTGCATCGTGGCTACACATTCAGTCGCCTGAATGTGCAGGTTTCATCACGAAGTTTTTTTCACCATAAGAGCATCGGTTAGTATTCAACTTATGTACATAACTCGGAAAAGAGTCATTGGTTTAACACCAGATGTTACACATCATATGCGACTTCGTAAGGAAGGTTCGTGTTGTTCAAAAAAATTTTTCCCAGAATTAACCCATAAACGTAAGAAACATACCGGCCCGTAGGGGCACTTTTTTTTACCGAAGGTGCCCGATCTCATCCCGGGGCCAAAGAACTTGTCCTTCTCGATTAAGTCGCAGAGCCGGAAATGCATCTCCACAAATGATGGCTTGTATCTATTCGTTATGAATTCCAAGAAATAAAAATCCACCTGCAAAAAGTTAACATTCAAGTACCGAGATTGATAGTGTACAGTGTACAAGTACAGTGTAGGTAGTTCAGTACCTACACTGAAGCATTGGTCTTGTAATATTTTTGTACAAACAAGAGCATACAAAAGCACTCCTGTGCAGCTATTAAAAGGTTTTTTAGACTTCATGAATAAAGTTTTTATTTATTAAACACAAATACCATGGAGTCAAAGACCACCTCTTTGACCAGGGATAGCTAATGCACCCTTCTTTTAAAAATGTCTTTTAGGCTGAAGATGTGCCAAATACCTGTGCGTTGCTGTAGGAGGAAAATAAAAATGCAGAACCTCAGGTGCATTGTCACTGTGAGCACTAAGGTCAGATGCCTCATGCCTATAATTGCACTAGCTACCTTCTCCTTCAAATCGGAATACAACAATGCAAGCTTTGTTGCTAGGTGGCACAAATAGATAATACGGCGGCACTCATGCAGGCAGACTCAGGCTTAAGGTAGATAAGGTAGGCTGTTGCCTACTTACTACCTGGTGAATGATGCCTGCTGATATGACGTGATGTAAAATCTGAAATCTGAATCTATGGTTCAATTTAAAAACAAAAAATACCAGGTTAGATAAGTTAGTAGCACTGTACACATTATATTATATAATGCGACTTTCCTTCGTCATTGGTTAAAATATACTTACAGATACATTGTTTCCGAAGTAGACACGAATAATACAGCATGTCCCTGCGACCGACTCTGCGTGAAGTCATATTGGCCTATAATACTACTTTGGTATCCAAATACTCTATTTGAGGGCGCTCTACACTGAAGTATGACACCTAAATGAAAAGATATAATATTATATAGATAGATAAAATGCACCTATTAATTAATGCAAAATCACCTTCAGTGCAACAATAATTACGAAAAGTTGGTCACATACGGCAAAGTTATGAATAGATTTCAAGTTGCGAAACTTGGTATCGATGATGGCTAGGATTTTGGAAACTAAAGTGATGTGTTGAAGCACCAAATATTATAAGTTTTATTATAGGTATATATTTCGTGTTCTAATATATCATATTGTAATGTATAATTGTTGTGATTTTATGTAAGATTAATATGTTCTTTACATTAAGTACTATTGGCGTCAAGCGCTTTTGGAGCTCCCAGAACTCTTTCTCAATATCTATCACAACTCTTTTTCAAAGTCGCCTTCGTCCACACATAATTGCTACGGTTTCAAAGATTTTAAAACAATTTATAAGAATTTTCTAAGAAAATAGAGCATTTTTATAACGGATCCATATCAGAATGATATCTTTTATCTTAGAATCTAATGACAATTATCAGGTGTCGCTGCAACTCTGAATAATTGAGACTACTTTTATTTTATTACTTAAGGAAAACCAACAGCAATGATTGCAATATAAAATAACACTAGCAGCACAGAGCCAATTACAGGTTTCCACCGATAGAAATTGGAAAACTAATACATACTTAACTAAAAGTTAAGCATGCCGAACAGTTTATAAGACTACAATTTCAAACTTAAACTTAAACTAAAATACACCTGCAATAGGTACCCGAAAGTAATACAACAATAGTTAATTAACAATATGGTTTGGAAAAATGCTACAATGTATCCAAGTAATACATGAGTATGCGGTTTCACGCTGACTCACAACTTGTGTTAAATATATCAAGATAAATTCTCCTAGATAAAACATTAAAATTATGAGTTGTTGGCAATATAAAAGTGTTCTTTCTATAATTGGTAGAAGCTTCTGGAACATGCAACGGGTCATTGCATCTGAAGCATCTCACAGGTGTCTTAAAATATAAACAAGAAAGAAGTTCAGGGCAGTCGACAACCCCAGACGCAATTTTAAGAAGCATTGTCAGATCAGCTATTTCCCTACGCATGAAGAGAGGAGGAAAGTGGTGTTTCTTGCACAGAGAAAGGTAATGTTCCGAACTATAGCGTTGGCCCACCCGGTAACACACCTAACGCAGAAACTTTTTTGAATAACCTCAATTCGTGAAATGTAGACAGCGTAACACAGACTCCAAACCTGAGGCTTCTCAGGTTTGGAGATACTCTTGACAAAGGTACGATAAAGAATTTTAATAGTCTTTACAGAATTAAAATCCTTATAGCATATTTTTATAAACCCAAGTGCCTTATACGCTTTAGCTTTTATTGTATTTATGTGGTCATCAAAATTAAGCTTGGAAGCTTATTATACCAAAAAATATCCCATCTTCAGCAAAGCTAGGATTTGTCGATGCTTCATTAAAATATACAATGCTCACCTTCTCAGCTACAACCAATATCAAAAACACCAAAAGAAAACGTCCCAAATACATTATTTAAATTCGTACGTATCGACGTTTTTAGCTCTACAAGGTTGGATTATGTTTGATTCAGTTCAATTTCCTTTTATGCCACATTACATTATATGTAATTTCAACTGCGTTTTATCGTAATTTTTGAATAAATGCAATGGCCAAGTACGAATCAGATGAACAGTATGTGGTATCCAATATGAAGAGTATCGTAAAAGAAGGGTCTTATTGACAGTGTACATAAAGACTATATTTCATAAACTGGTACAGATTATTTCGTCTTTGAAGTCCCGTTGTTATCAGCAGAACCATGTCAGGTACCCAGATAACAAGGTCACGGAGGTCAGATGGCAGTAGTTTTTCTGTAATTACCTGATCCGCTTAATCCTGGATAATGGTCAATATGGACCCTGTGTTATCACGAATTATAATGTACATATTGCTTATAATATAGATGCCAAGATGATTATTATTATTATTATTATCCTGCGCACGACATCGGTGACTTTAGTTCCCTAATAGTGGAGATCTCAGGTCCACCACCTTGCATTTTTGAGACAAAGCAAACCGCTTGGAACAGGTGATCCTGGGGATAATCTTAGCTGAGTTGCCACGTGGGTCCCCCCAGCAGGTGCGCAGGGGAGGAGGAAAAAAAAAGGAAATAAAAATAAAAATTATCTAGGAGTTGTTTGACAAAAAACGCGGGTGTAAATAATGTGTTTATTGTTTTCAATTGCCACTACATGCACATACGTCTGTGCATTTTAATTCTCTTTTCATGTAGTTGCACCAGCTTGTGCATTTTGTTTTGCAACGGCAACGAAAACGCTCTAAAGAACCCGCCGGCGTGCCGGACGTAATTCTTCCCCCTCCCCTGTGCACCTGCTGGGAGGAACCACGTGGCGACCGGGCTTAATCAGCTCAGAAAACCCCCAGGAAAACCTGTTCTAAGCGGTTTACTTTGTCTCAAAAATGCAAGGTCCCCTTAAAAATCGGGACCTTAGATTGCGAATATCTATATATCGACTCATCCGTAGAACAAAGTCCTATCTGCAAAACTACAGTTTTTCGGGAGAGCTGTTTGAAGTTGCAAAGGTGTATATTTCCTAAACTCAGGGACTTGAGATTTTGAATTTGTGGGATGTTGTTTTATGAATTGGTAGAGCTATATTTCCTTAAATACATTTTCCTTCAGTCTATTATTTTGAGAAATAGTTCAAGTTTTTGGTAACAACATTATCATTAAATTGTATTTTATATCGCGAGTTTTGACTTTTCCAGTTTCACTATTTATTATCTGCCATGTGGATTTTACTGCATCTTTGCTATTTTTTAGTTTGTGTTTAAAGAAATTCGATTTTGCTGTAGCACAAACGCGTTTAAGTTACTTCGAGTAATGCTTAACATAGTCAGCAAATTCTACGCTATTATTATACGCCCGTTCCGCATAGAGCTCATATAATTTGTTTCTACTTTTATGTATTCCTGCTGTAGCCCAATCGCTAAACATAAGTTTGCTGTTTATTGCCTTTACCTTTGGTTTGAATATACGATTGCTTTCAGTTTTTGTCATTTGTAAAACTGAATTATAATATTCATTTGTATCATCACAATACTTTAAATTTGATGATTTCTCTGTAATGTTATTTCTAAAACTATTCAGACGGTTGTTGTTAATTGGTACAAATTTAATAGTATTCTTTGTCTCTTTCCTCATATTAACATTAAAGACAGCTAATTGACCACAATGATCGGATTGTAGTTTGTTTATTACACCATTTTATATTACGATCTTTGACTATTATTATTAATTTTGTGAATGAATGTATTAATGAACTTATTTTATGGGCTACCGTGAGCATAAAATAATAGATTTTTAATTCAATTTATGACTATTAATATGAATTAAAGTTGACATTTATATATTTATTTTAATTATTAAAAAATTTCAAAAGTAGGAAACAAACACAGTATCTACTTAGTATTTATCACATCACAATCATCAATCAATACTTTACAAGCTTATTAATAGGTACCTATGAATAAATAATAGGTAACTAACAAAAAAATCTTGGTGTTCATGTGCTTGATGTGTGAACTGAGTGATTCATTGGTTATAATGCCGGTCTGCCACGCAGAGTACTGGTAACTGGTAATTTTATCTTTGAAGTCCCGTAGTTATTAGCAGAACCATATCAGGTACCCCCTTAACAGGGTCACGCAAGTCGCACGTTTAATTCTGGATCATGGTCAAGGCAGACCCTACTTTTCACGAGCGTTATTACAATATATTGAGGCTAAGATTATTATTATTATTATTATAATCCTGCGCGCGATATTTAGTTCTCCTTTAGTTCTCCGACGAATATTCTCACATTTTACGAATTCAATTTATTTATTTAACAGTTTATTGCACACAGTAAAATACATAGAGAAACATTACATTAGAATTCTACATTATGATTAGGTTAGAGTAATTTATTGCCCAAAGTGAATACAAGTACATTTATATGCCTAGCAGTAAATACAGACAAAAAATGTGCATTCATTTAGGGTTCGACAATAATAATAAGCGATACAATATAATGAATTCAAACATAATAAAAATATTATTATTCTAGACAAAAGTACCTATAGGGTCAAAATGTCAACTAAATAAATCAATGGATTAAAAAATACATTTAAGAATGTCATAATAAATAATAGAAATGTCAAAATTCAAATATCACAATAAATAATAGTAAAATAATAAAAAATGTCAAAATAATAACCACATGTTGTGTAATAATATAATGTCAACTCGAATGAAAATGCTAATAGCTTAATAGTTTTGTTAATTATTCATTTTGACATAATCTCATAATGCTCTTTTACGGAGCACAATGGACTATCAAATATATGGTTTCTGAGCCGACGCCTAAATGCTTCGTCAGATTTTCTCTCTGCAAGTTTGCAGGTAGCTTGTTGTAGAATGTGGGACGGATAATAGGTTGGTTTTTCTCCGCAAGCGCCATGCGACGGAACATTAAGAACATTAAGAGTACCAGGGTTACGAGTCTGTCTTCCTCTCATACTGTCAATATCTCTGTACATAGTTATATTACGTCTCACGTACATAAGCATCTCAAACATGCATACAATGAATAGTGGGTCATAATGCGATGTTTTGCAAATAGAGACATGAGTCGGTAGGCTTAAAACCGAAAATGCCACGTACCTACAGCTCGTTTTTCATTAGCATGACCCTTTTGGCATAAATCGAGTTACCCCAAATGATGGCGCCATATGGCATTATTGAGTTAAAATGTGCGAATTATACCTGTCACAGTGCTTCCGTGGATATTTGTGGTTTTAGTTTTCTTGAAGCAAACACCGCACTACTCAGCCTGTCGCATAGTTTGTCAACATGGAACTTCCATTTAAGGTTCGAGTCCAGCATGAAGCCGAGAAATCAACACTCACCACAAAGTTGTACAGGATTACCGGTGTGGTACTATTTCTTGCGGTAAAAAGCATGGCGATTGTTTCGCTGACATTTAGTACAAACCCATTAGCAGAAAATCATTCTTGCAACTGAGGGCAAACCTGGTGTATTTTTTGCACTAGGATTTTCATTAGTGCGACTGCTGACCACAACAGTAGTGTTATCAGCGAAGAGTACTGCTAAACCATTAGTTATAAACGATGGTAAGTCGTTTATAAAAATGAGAAATAAGGTATTCCCAAGGGCCGATCACAAACTTTGAGGAAAAAATTAGAGTTGAAAGTATTTGGGATTTCATTGTCAGGGATATTGCTATTCATATTTGGGGTTTTAGGTAGATATGTTTCATTTGGGACCTTTTTCCTATTTCATCGCCTACAATTTTCCATATCTCCTTTGCAGGATTTGTGCTTTCCGATAATCTACTTTCAATATGACGACGGGCAGACCATGTTGCTGATTTAATTAGTTTCGAGTAGTGATCTACACATTCATATTTGATGACACTCTCAGTTGGATATTGCTTACTTATTTCGTGTATGTCTGAGAAACGAAATACTTAGCCATTGTGTTGAACCCTAAAATACAGTTATTGAACCATAACAAGCAATTAAAATAAATTATTACGTTGATTGAAATTACATTTATAATTTCGATAATTGCTTATGGTACAATTGTCGAAATTATCTCTAATCTTAATATCAGATCGAAAAGTGACGCGTATGCGTAATCAAACTTTACTATTCAAAATAGGGTTATCAGTTACAATCGTAAGCAAATAATATACTTAAAAATATCGTCACGCAATCCTAAACTATTTAACAGTTTCCGGATCTCCAGTGGAAGAACTTGGTCATACGTATCTGCAAGATACAGTAAATTAAATGTAACAAAAATTGGTGAGAGCTACATGTGCGGAACATGTTATTACTAAGTTTAGTTTTGTTTTTAGTTCTATGTGTATGTGAAAGGGTAAAGTGGTTTTAAAAACTATCCTTATTTTACACCATCTTTTAGACAGCAAGAGGGAGGCGAAAGTCTTCGACCAGTTTTTTCACAAAGCGCATCATTAGAAGCTTGCTTACTATGCGTTCGTCTCCAGAACAAGATCACAGAACCTATTTAGCTGCAGCAAGGTGTTAGACAAGGTGATATCATATCACTGAAATTGTTCACCGCCGACAGACTTGGCATCAATATTAACAGCGAGTACCTCACTCACCTCAGATTTGCTGACGATATCGTAGTCATGGCTGAAACCCTGGAAGACTTGGGCAAAATGCTCAATGACCTCTGTAGTGCCTCTCAACAAGTAGGTCTTAAAATGAATAAGGACAAGACGAAAATTATGTCAAATGTCCATGTTGGGCCTACTCCAGTGACAGTTAGAGGCACTCCACTTGAAGTTGTTGGCGACTATACATGCCTAGGACAAATAGTCCAGCTAGGTAGGTCAAATTTCGAGAAAGAGATCAATCGACGAATCCAACTCGGTTGGGCGGCGTTCGGGAAGCTACGCCATATCAAGACGAAGGTCTCTGACAAATGTGTGTTGCCAGTGATGACCTACGAAACAGAAACGTGGCCATTCACTATGGGCCTTATAAGATAGCTCACTGTTACTCGGAGTCTCGTTGCGCAAACGAATCAGAAGTGAGGAGATCGCAAGCGAACCAAGGCCACTGACGTTGCCCTAAGGATTGCTAGGCTGAAGTGGCACTGGGCAGGGCACATAGCTCGATGAACCGATGGCCGATGGGGCAGTAAAGTTCTCGAGTGGCGAACACAGATGCAGCAAGGGTAAGCCGCTTGCCTGTTTTCCTACCAAATGACATACAATTAATTTTTTTTTCAGGGCGCATATCACATTCAAAGGCGCATTCACATAATGCATCAATACCAACCGCAGCTATTCCTAAAAGTTTTCCTTTTACTAAAGGTCGTATTTATGCGAATATCTCACTGACATATACAAAGGAATTACTTTTGTCTGGCTACGTCGATATGGAGTTGAAACAGCTAGTAAATGTAAAAAGCAAGGGAAAATAAACTTACAAAATGTGTAGCCTAACTGCTTAATATGAAATTAAAGACCGCTTCTGGCGACTTATTTAAACCACAGAAGCAAAAAGTCGTGTGTTCTTAATTTTACATATGTATCTGTGTGTCTGTCTATGGCATCGTAGTCCTGGAGCGCTGGACAGATTTCGATGGGATATTCTTTATTTTTAACCAGATTAATACAGAGATCTTGGGCGTTGGTGGCTGTACGGTTGAGTATCCGACTCGTTAGCGAGAGGTACCGGATTCTAATCCTGCGGCCACGTACTAATGACTTTTCTGAGTTATGTACATTAGTTGAATTCTAACCGATGCTCTTACGGTTAGAGAAAACATCGTGATAAAACCTGCACATTCAGACAACTGAATTTGTAACCATGATCCAATCTGGTCAGGTTCCCCTGGTAGCAGAGTCACGGAGGTCAGATGGTAGTCACTCCACTGTAATGACCTGATTCGCTTAATCCTTGATCATGGTCAAGGCGGACTCTGCGTTTAGTACAAAGGATATATATTGCTATATTTGCTATCCATACACTACCGGATTGCTCCTTCTTTTAGCTTTATAGCAACAACCATCAGACAATACGCTATTAGACTGCAATTCGAATCAGCAACTCTTTTTGAGCTGTCAAAACACAGAATTTGTACGAAATTTGTATGCAATACAAACTGGTGGATTCATTGTCACCAGTGTGCCTTTTTAACGTTTTGTGTGGCTTGAAAGAAATACCGAAGTATCGGATTTTCTTAAGCTAAATGCCAGTTTATCTGTAAGTTCTTTAGTTTTTACGTTGTTCCACAATCTATTTTGCACCTAGTAAGATATTAGATCTTAAAATGGCGATTAGCGTTTTCTAATAATTAGTAAATGCAATTTGCATGCCAAGTGTGCACACACTTTACACCATGACAAAAGTCGTAGTTTCAACAGATTTAATTCAAAATTCAAAATTCAATTGTGCTCTCGCCTGCAAGAGCACGGGGTCTGCCGTGACCATGACCCAGAATTTGGCCGATCAGACAATTACAATGGAACGACTGCCATCTGAAGTATTGAGTTAAGAGGGGACAAGATTGGACAATTGTTACACATATGATTATAGTTAAGGCGGACCCCGGCCTTTCGCGCGCAAGACACATCCGGGACATTAACGACCATCTCTATCAGGTGGGTTGTCTGCTCGTTTGTCACTAAATAGCATGAAAAATGAGCTGCTGACAAAAAAAAACGTTGTTAGCAATCTTATATTAAGTAGCAAGTATTAAGAACAAATAATACAGTGTCACTTAACTTATTATTATTAGTGCTACATTACATATTTATGTATGAGTGTTAGTGATCCTCAATTAAAAGAAAAAAAAAGAAAATCTGACCCGGCGGCAGAAACTGGAACTAAGTGGCGGAATTTTGAAATACCATTTCCATGTCAACAACAGCGACACCGTCGCCGGAGGCCCTATCATTGATTGTACATCGCCTTCATTGATACGACCCAAGTTCTGTCAATTGGAGTTAGTACTTGATATTTTTGTCTCTTGTATATGTGCATCTCTTTCGGTTCTTGAAATCATTATATAATAGGACCACGCTAAGTCCGAATCAACTGACAGTAGTAAAATTATAAAATGTGGATATGGCAATAATCTGGGGATAATCTGTCGTTGTCAGTCCTTGTCAGTCCTTTTTGTAAATATTCAGATATTTGGCTTGAACTTGTACTTTTAGTTTGACTAAATTATTAATCATGCTGAAACTTATCACTCTCACTTCCTTTTTAATTGTTTTGCCCATTATTTAATAATATTTTTCATAACTCACGAAAATAAACAAGACTACAGAAATTAAATTGTTTGTTATGACTTTTATGAATGACGTTCTATTACTTTTAAAAAACGTGTCAGAAGTTGCCATATAGTGATTTTAATGCTTTTTTTTTAATAAGTGATTCGGACTTAGCGTGGTCTTATTATAGGACCCCATACGATAAAGAGAGCTCTCTGTCGTATGGGGCCATAGTCAATACTTCTGACTAATTCATCAAATTGTCAAATTAAAGCCGATGTCGATACATCACCTTCATGGTCGATTAGGTCACGGGTCAGATAAGTACTGCAAGTTGAACACTTTTTCGTCATCTTCTAACTCTTCGATAGTCTTATCTGTTTCAACTCGATGTCGACGTGGAATACAATAAAGAGATGTAATGCTTCACCGTAAGTTGCGTTCACAAAGATACGTCCTTTGCTGAACGGGAATCCCCTTGGTATTGCTGTAACCGGTATTGTAGCGTTCTGTATGTGGTAGACGCCCTGAAATAGAACTATTCTATAGGCTTATAAAATTAATCATCTTGACCATCAATAACTCCTTCCCGTAGTAAAAAAAATACATCTTGACATTACTTGACCGTTAGTGATCTCGAGCGTGAGGGCCTAGGCTCCGCCTTGAACATGATCCAGGATTTGGCTGATCCGGTAATTACAGTGAATGCGACTGCCATCTAACTTCCGTAAAGTAACCTTGTTGACAGGGGAACCTGACTAGATTGCATCGTGGCTACACATTCAGTCGCCTGAATGTGCAGGTATCATCACGATGTTTTTCTTCACCGTAAGAGCATCGGTTAGTATTCAACTTATGTTCATAACTCGGAAAGAGTCATTGGTTGACCACCAGATGTTACACATAATTTGCGACTTCGTAAGGATCGTTAGGGTTGTTCAAAAAAATTGTTCCAAGAATTAATCCATAAACGTAAGAAACATACCGGCCCGTAGGGGCACTTCTTTTTACCGAAGGTGCCCGATCTCATCCCGGGGCCAAAGAACTTGTCCTTCTCGATTAAGTCGCAGAGCCGGAAATGCATCTCCACAAATGATGGCTTGTATCTATTCGTTAGAAATTCCAAGAAATAAAAATTCACCTGCAAAAAGTTAACATTCAACTACCGAGATTTATGTATTAAAGTACCTACACTGAAGCATTGGTCTTGTCATCTTCTTGTACAAACAAGAGCATACAAAAGCACTCCTGTGCAGCTATTAAAAGGTTTTTAGACTTCATGAATTAAGTTTTTATTTATTAAACCAAATACCATGGAGTCAAAGACCACGTCTTTGACCAGGGATAGCTAAGGCACCCTTCTTTTAAAAATGTCTTTTAGGCTGAAGATGTACCTAATACCTGTGCGTTGCTGTAGGAGGAAAAGGAAATTTTTCTTCAAGTGATTTCTAAGCGGTCTCGCAGGCATGCTGCCACTATACCAGCAGCCATCGTTAAGTTTAATTAAAACATCCTTAATTTGAGCCCAAGGACTGCCTTAACCATGATCCAGGATTTAGCAGATACAAAGAACAGTAGAGCGATTGTCATTAGACCTCCGTGACTGAATTCTAAGCGAGAAGGTTATGGTAAATTCCTCCACTGACGGAGCTCTAGTCCCGCTGTGAACTGCTGTGGCCTTTATTTATGCTATGCAGTAACAAACGAGCAGACAGCCCACCTGATAATAAGCGATAACTGACGGTGATAACATCTACCATTCATGCGTTTAGGTCGCAAGCAACAAAAATGCAGAACCGCAAGTGCATTGTCACTGTGAGCACTAAGGTCAAATGCCTCTTGCCTGTAATTGCACTGGCTATCTTCTCCTTTAAATCGAAATACAACAATGCATTTTTGTTGCTAGGTGGCACAAATAGATAATACGGCGGCACTCACCCAGGCAGACTCAGGCTTAAGGAAGGTAAGGTAGGCTATTGCCTACTTACTACCTGGTGAATTATGCCTGCTGATATGACGTAATGTAAAATCTGAAATCTGAATCTATGGTTCAATTTCTATAGCGATGACAGGCCATATGTATGCTAATTCGTTGTGGAATTCTAGCTGTTATACTAGTTCTTTTTCGGCACGTTCCTCGTCAATTGTATATATCAAAAGGTATACATTTATTGTATAGTGCCACAAACCTTTGTGACCCGATGACGCGCGGCTTTGCAGTCGGTGCTAATGTTTGCATTGATATGTCAGTTCAAAAACATTTGAAATTGAATTGCCGCCATTTTACCATTTTCAGTTTTGGCCACCAAGGATGTGGACCAAGGAAAATGTAAGAACAAAAAATACCAGGTCGGATAACTTTGTAGCACTGTACGCATTATATGATATATTAGAAGGACTTTCCTTCGTCATTGGTTAAAACATACTTACAGATACATTGTTTCCGAAGTGGACAAAAGACTCTATACTAAAATTGAAATAATACAGCATGTCCCTGCGACCGACTCTGCGTGAAGTCACATTAGCCCAGGGTACTAGTTTGGTATTTATATACTCTATTTGAGGACGCTCCACACTGAAGTATGAGACCTGAATGAAAAGATATAATATTATATAGATAGATAAATGCACCTATTAACTTCAGTGCAACAATAATTACGAAAAGTTGGTCACATACGCCAAAGTTATGAATAGATTTCTAGTTGCGACACTTGGTTTCGATGATGGCGTGGATTTTGGAAACTAAAGTGATGTTTTTATGTAACTTCAATGTTATGTTGAAGCACCAAATATTATACGTTTTATTATAGGTATATACAACGTTCTTTACTGAAAGTGATGTCCTTTCTCCTATTCAGATACCCGACACATGAACTTTATCGTAAAACGTCAGTGCTATCAGTCCACCAATTATTTGTGCTCTACACAGTTCTTGCCCAACATCGTGCAACCACTTTCATCCCTCCTTCCTCTACTACAAAGACCCGCAGAAGACCCTTTTCAGTACCACATCCCGATCCTCCAATAACTACAAGTTTTGGACAAAGATTTTTCTGTTTTTTGGGAAGCTATATTTATAATAAAATTAATAAAACCCTAAGTATCTACCCACTACAGCTTTACCAATGTAAAAAGAGAGTCACTGGTTATCTCAAAGAACTCGATTATAATAGTACAGAGTTGTTACTTACACCAATTAGTTAAATTTTCCCATAGTAATAATTAAAAAATCTATGTTATGGATTCAGTTGTACGTCATTTTACTAACACTACTAACACCTATATTATGTATTATATATCTATCTATTCACTTTATCTATATTTTCAAATTATTTGTTAGTAATAAACATTTAGGCCTTTTTATAACTATACAAATCTTGGTCACTAGCATAGTGCGAGGGGGGGCCTGGTGACCTGAAATACAGGCTTTTGTCTAGTTTAGGCATCAGTCTCCCACACTTATTATATCTAAGAAATTTGTGTAATGTGAATTGTAAATTACTAGGAGTAAATAAACTTTATTTATTATTATTATTATTATATATTTCGTGTTCTAATATCAATTGTAATGTATAATGGTTGTGATTTTATGTGTGATTAATGTGTTCTTTACATTAAGTACTACTAGCGTCAAGCGCTTTTGGAGCTCCCAGAAATCTTTCTCAATATCTATCACAACTCTTTTTCAAAGTCGCCTTCGTCCACACATAATTGCTACGGTTTCAAAGATTTTATAACAATTTATAAAAAAATTCTAAGAAAATAGAGCATTTTATAACGGATCCATATCAGAATGATATCTTTTATCTTAGAATCTATTGACACCTCACTATAAAGCATCTCACAGGTGTCTTAAAATATAAACAAGAAAGAAGTTCAGGGCAGTCGACAACCCCAGACGCAATTTTGAGAAGCATTGTCAGATCAGCTATTTCCCTACGCATGAAGAGAGGAGGAAAGTAGTGTTTCTTGCACAGAGAAAGGTAATGTTCCGAACTATAGCGTTGGCCCACCCGGTAACACACGTAACGCCGAAACTTTTTTTGAATAACCTCAATTCGTGAAATGTAGACAGCGTAACACGGACTCCAAACCTGAGGCTTCTCAGGTTTGGAGATACTCCTGACAAAGGTACAATAAAGAATTTTAATAGTCTTTACAGAATTAAAATCCTTAGAGCATCTTATTATAAACCCAAGTGCCTTATACGCTTTACCTGTTATTGTATTTATGTGGTGATCAAAATTAAGCTTGAAAGCTTATTATACCAAAAAATATCCCATCTTCAGCAAAGCTAGAATCAGTCGAAGCTACATTAAAATATACAATGCTCACCTTCTCAGCTACAACCAATATCAAAAACACCAAAAGAAAACATCCCAAATACATAATTTAAATTCGTAAGTATCGACGTTTATTGCTCTACAAGGTTGGATTATGTTTGATTCAGTTCAATTTCCTTTTATGCCACATTACATTATAATTTCAACTGCGTTTTATCGTAATTTTTGAATAAATGCAATGGCCAAGCACGAATCAGATTAACAGTATGTGGGATCCAATATGAAGAGTATAGTAAAAGAAGGGTCTTATTGACAGTGTACATAAAGACTATATTTCATAAACTGGTACAGATTATTTCGTCTTTGAAGTCCCGTTGTTATCAGCAGAACCATGTCAGGTACCCAGATAACAGGGTCACGGAGGTCAGATGGCTTATTTACACCCGCGTTTTTTGTCAAACACCTCCTAAATAATTTTTTTTTTTATTTCCTTTTTTTCTTCCCTCCTCCCCTGCGCACCTGCTGGGGGGAACCACGTGGCGACCGGGCTTAATCAGCTCAGATCACCCCCAGGAATACCTGTTCTAAGCGGTTTACTTTGTCTCAAAAATACAAGGTCCCCTTAGAAATCGGGACCTTCGATTGCGAATTCTATATATCGACTCATCCGTAGAACAAAGTCCTATCTGCAAAACTCAGTTTTTCAGGAGAGCTGTTTGAAGTTGCAAAGGTGTATATTTCCTAAACTCAGGGACTTGAGATTTTGAATTTATGGGATGTTGTTATATGAATTGGTAGAGCTATATTGCCTTAAATACATTTTCCTTCAGTCTATTATTTTGAGAAATAGTGGGTCCGATTTTACCATTGGACGTTTTAAAATGGAATCACGACTGTCTGTAGTGATGACGGCACATTGTTTTACGCAGACCTTTACGTTTTATATTAATATGGTACGTTTTTTATGGAATCATCATGCTCCAATAGGTCCTATGTTACCAAATAACAATACAATCACAATTTTATATTATGATCTTTGACTATTATTATTAATTTTAATAGATTTTTAATTCAATTTATGACTATTAATATGAATTAAACTTGACATTTATATATTTTTTTTAATTATTAAAAAATTTCAAAAGTAGGAAACAAACACAGTATCTACTTAATATTTATCACATCTCAATCATCAATCAAACTTTACAAGCTTATTAATAGGAATAAATAATAGGTAACTAAACTAAAAAATCTTGGTATTCATGTGATTGATATGTGAACTGAGTGATTCATTGGTTATAATGCCGGTCTGCCACGCAGAGGTCCCGGGTTAGATTCCCGGCCGACAGACATTGAAATGTTGAATTTTAGTTTCTGTTACGGGTCTGGTTTTGTATGTATAATAAGTATGTATTTAAAAAAAAGTAAGTGACTAGTCTATCAGTTATCTATCACATAACACATGCTCTGCTTACTTTGGGGATGGATGGCGCTGTGTGAATTTATGCATAGGTATATTATAATGTCCCGATTGTGTTCTCGCGCACGAGGGCCCGGTGTCAGCCTTGACCATGATCCAGGATGTGGCATATCAGGCAATTATAGAGGAGCGACTGCCATCTGCTACTAGGAGAACCTGACCCGATTGGATCATGGTTACACATTCAGTCGCCCAAGAGTGTTAATGAACATTGTTTGACATACTTCAACCTTCTTACAGCGAGACTCGTTTGAATAATCTAAAATCAGCGACAAGGAGGTATGTTTTCTATTATTAAGAATATATTGGTTTAAGCACTTCATTTTTTAAAATGTTAATAGTGTACTTCAAAATCCCATCCGAAAATTGGCGTTGAGATCGACAATTTCGAATTAGGTGTAGTGGCCCTATGTCTAGATGTCTATACAGTCTGAACACTCATACCTCGTAGGAACCTCTACTGAAAATGGTGTCGGCTGATAACTATTAATTTGCGAGATAGATTGTATTGAATTGGAATTAGATTTTGAGCTAGCAATACAGTTGTGTCGCAAATCTTTGTCATAATTATTTCACATGAATTAGCACTAGACTTCGAGCTCGCAATACAGTGTCCTTGTAAATAATCTTCCAATATTTTGCATAAATTGACATTAGACTTCGAGCTAGCAATACAATCGTCACCTAAATCAGAGGCATATCAATTGCTTACTTATTTCTTCAGCTCCAAGTGGCAATGGTGACACCGATCCGTAATCTTCTTCTGTTATTATCAAAATTAGAAAACCCCCTATGTAAAAATCCACATAACATTTTCATTGGACAGTTATTAATCACAACACAACACAACGCTTTTATAGACACAGTATAAAACAAAGTGTTTGCCGTGTGGTGTCCGAGAGTAGAATAGCACCAACCCCTTACACTCGTGGGTGTCGTATAAGGCGACTAACGTTTTCGAGGCAAAGGATCTCCCTAGGCAGGAAAATGGGCAGCAGCGTTTTCCATTGTTATATTTATAACACTGAGATCTCCAACCCGCCGGCCAAGCATGGAGATTATGGCAATAACCTCCCCTTTCGTGGGAGAGGCCCCTAGTCCTGCAGTGAACTGTTATGAGCTGTGATGATGATAAAACAAAGTCGCTTCCCACTGTCTGTCCCTCTGTATGTATGTTCGTATGAGATTTTCTTCCAGAAGGTTTGTATGTACAATACAGGTAGTATTATTTTAAAGATAATAAAAAATGTAGGTAGGGCTAGATTATGTGGAGGGTAGGTATACTGTAGGTGTAGGGTAGGTGCAGGGTAGATGCAGGGTAGGTGCAGGGAAGATGTATGGTAAGTGTAGGGTAGGTGTAAGGTAGGTGTAGGGTTAGTGTAGGGTAGGTGTAGGGTAGCTGTAAGGTAGGTGTAGGGTAGGTGTAAGGTAGGTGTAGGACAAATGTAAAGTAGGTGTAGGGTAAGTATAGAGTAGGGAGTGTAGGGTTGTAGGGTTTGGTTAGAATTGGGCAGGGGTGGGACAATACGCGAACGAAGTAGCGGTCGGCCAGGTAGTTATTTACATAATACGATAGAAAAATATTAAAATTTATTGAAATGTAAAGTAATTTTAATCGAATAAAGTCTCATCTGACATCATTATCCAAGCATCACTACCAATGATAAAATAGTACCCATGAATTTCCGTAAAACAACGTCCTATATTCACATCGGACTCATTACTTTCCATAAAAAAACGAATTATGTCAACAGTAACCTTCTAAAACTTCTATTAAACAATATTCCTGTACAATGTAAAACAACAAAATATTATAAATGACAGTCAGCTTATTTCAATTTTTAAACAATAAAAATATTACATGACTATTCCATCACATAACGTCTTATGTAAATATCACTCAACAATTAACTGAATTCTGTACTAGCGCGGCAATAATGGGACTTATCGTTTTGATTATGGAATTTATGATGTTTTATATCAAGTATCATTAATAAAAAATAAACACTTATCAGCATTTCGGGTTCATTGATTGAAAGAGATGAAATATCCTTTGGAATTTTGATATAATTCTCGTCTTATTTAACCATATTCAGTATTCTGCGTGATCTTGACATTGTTAGTAATTATGTAAGCAATATGAGTTAGCAATATTTAAAAACAAACGCTGAAAACACACGAAGTGAGAGGCGGAAGCGCATACACATAAGCCAGACACCCACTTTCCAGACAACAAAGTCCGAACTGGCAAACGGACGACGCGGCCTGCAGCGCACGCGCCGGCCCCGCGCCTTTCAATGAGTCCGATGTGTCTTACGTTCGTTTAACTTCGGAGCAACCTTCACATCGGACTTTATTCAATTCTATATTTCCGAAACTAAATAAGATATTTAATTTTTTTTTTACATTAAATAATAGATATCGGTTTGTAGATCTATAGTATAATCTATTAATCTAGTTTTTGTCCTATAATCACATCGAACTTCTTCGGGCAAGTCGATATGTCAGAGATACGAAATATTCAGTCAATGTGTTTGTTACATTTTAACCCTAAAGTACAATTATAAAAATTAGTTCAAATTGATTATAATTATTATTATTAAATTGATGCAATAAAGAGATTACATACATACATACATGTTCATTATATTTAAATTTTTAATTTCGATAATTGCTTGTGATACAATGGCTCTTATCTTATATAAGATCGAAAAGTGAGGTAAAATATATTTTGTAATGATAGACTGGACAAAACTAGAAAAAAAGGCTTCCGTTATGAGTTAAATCGTATTACTTTTTGGTAACCGATGTTTTGTTACTTATACTGAATCAAAAAATGCCCTTTTTAGCAACCCTTCTCCTGCCCCCTTTAACCCGATTTTCTCTGTGTTCCTTGTAGTGAAATCACGGCGAGGTACACACAGGGAGGGGGGAGGGGAGAAGTTAACAACCGTAATGTTTTTTTTTTCAATATGGTCAAGAAGTAGGAATAAACACTGATTGATTCTAGAACAGAGGGAGAGGAGTGTACGATCCGTGCGGGAACACCCCTGCGCGGTAAACTGTATCTCAAGAACCATTGTTCACATGACTATGAATTAGATGTCGTTTTCTAAGAATCAATAGGCTTTAAAATGTTTGTAAGCTACTTTCTGTCAACGCTGACATTTTCCTACAAATTGAGGAGAAAAATAAAGAAAAGCATTTATTTCACTCTTTCGTGCAATGTGGGCCACAAGGTGGACCGACGACCTGGTAAGAATCGCAGGTACCAGCTGGATGCGGAAAGCACTGGACCGGCCTTTGTGGAGATCTCTGGGGGAGGCCTATGTCTTTTGGCTGATATGATGTGCAATGTGTAAGGCTGTATTTTAGAAACTACTTATCATATATCATTGATGTATAGGAAACTAATTTAATGTATATTAATTTCCTCTTGAACGATTTGCTCTGATTTGTAACCGTTTCACTGCAAATTGATTAAAAACACGGCAAGGGGCACTCCGGAGAGGAAAAGGGGTTAAAGGGGGGACAGAAGGTTTTGGTAACCGATATTTTTAGTTTAAGCGGGTTCGTATTAGTAAGAGCGCTATCAAAATGTGATATGATTTGCTATTTGAACTTCCCTTTTAAAATTTTTTGTACGTTCTATGACTCATTTATCTATAAACGTTTTACAAGTGACATCGTCAACAATAATATAACAGCGGTCATCATTGATTGTTATAATTTTAGGTATCCTATTAAGACATAATTCCTAGTGGTTGATTAGTGGATTACCTACTAAGAAACGTAGGTTACCTGGAAGAAATCTGTTGCTGTTTACTATCTACTGTTTTGTGTTTATTTAAACTTTGTGTATTGTATTATTCATTTAACTATTTTCACCATCTTGTCACCTCTGGAATACCTTGAAATTATCAAGGTCGTCTTTATCCAGACACATACGTAGACTACGTAAGATTCACGTGCATAGTAACTTGGTATCTACCATACGTCTGTCGATATGATCAAGGTCGTCTTCGTCCAGACATAATATGTGCTCCCTGGCAACCCCATCGTAGAATAAGAGTACAATTTCTTTCAGCCATTTATTAGCCGAGACAGTAATTATCCACGTTAAATTTGCAATGGAATTTATTCGATTATTAATCACAGTTTCCTATTTACATTGTAGCGTCTCATACAAATTCATTCACTGACTAATCGTTTATCAGTTACAATTTATTGTTTAATTATTTAAAATCATTTTAATGTTTAAGTTTCTGACATTCATGAAACAATTTTGTTGTTGTAAATATCTAAACGTAATAAACGTATTTTGATTTGGTTTGTTATCACAGTCTACTTACACCAAGGTAATTACGATATATTATATCGTTACAAAATCATAGGCGTTATTGTACATTATGTTCCCAACAAATTTTCGACCATGTGTTGGTATCCGATTGAACTGAAATTTTGTATACTTATGTAAGTTGGATGACAATGCATTCTTGGAGGTGTATGATTGGAAGGTGGTCAAAAGTCAAAAGTCAAAATGTATTTATTGAGTAGGACATTACACATCTCTTTCAATCGTCAAAGAGGAGGGGGTAGGAAAGTAGGAAGGAAACAGTGACATGTTGGCCGCCCCATGGCCGCAGCACACCCACTCCCCACGACGGTGCCGGTCCGCGCCCAACATTATATATAAGAACTTATCATGTCATGGGAAGTAATGAACGCAATAAAATAACCCCCTCTTTGGATTGGTCTTGATACTCATCAAGCTACTACTACTCAGCTTGATACTAGCTACTCAGCTAATACATCGCCCGATAACATCTTGTTATAAAACAATATTTTCCTGTTTTTATTAAACTCGCACTTTACCCTTCGACGTCGGAAATAGTCGAATTGTCAAAGGATTGGTGGAGTCGATAGCACGTTGTTTAATACCTGTACTGCCATCTTATGTTATTGTAATATTTTAGTACGAAGTACGAAATATTTTAACGTAGCTTAAGATTTAGAAATGACTTGTAATGCAAAAGTTATCAATAAATAATCATGATTTATTTATTTATTACTCTTTATTGTACATACAAGGACAGTTAAAAATTGTTACAGTAAGGCAGTATAGTACAAAGGCCGTACAATCATTGTGTCATTGAAATATTTTATCACAACTATTGTGTCATTTTATTTTAATTATTTTACTAGTATACAGGATGTATTGTATTCTTAAGTAAGAAATATTTTAATGTAATTTGAGTTATAGAAATGATTTGTAATGCAACAATTATCCATAAACATTAATATGATTATGAATTTGAATATGAAATTATCAAACAAAATAATTCGAATATTTCAGTTTATGTAGACTTTGACCGACTTTTTTGTAAGTATAAAAGACTAATGATCAACATTTTCTTTGTTTCATGTTTCATCGATGAGCAGGAGAACACGGTTGAAAAAGTAAGTAATATAAAAATAATATGATCATCTTGGCGTTAATGTCCCAGTTGTGCTCTCGCGCAAGAGGGCCCGGGGTCCGTCTTGACCATGACCCAGGATTTGGCAGATCAGGTCGCCTGATCAAGTAGAGCGCCTGCCTCACCTCCGTGACCCTGCTACCAGGGTAACCTGACCAGATTGCATCATGTTACACATTCAGTCTCAAGACAACGGGACAATAGCGCCAAGATGATATAATGTCAGTTGAAACCATAGACAATCAAACTAGTTTCAATGATTTCTATTGTCGAAACCCTGTGCGTGCCCACGCACTGTGATAGAGGTATCACCGAATGAGGATAGCTTAGCGTTTCTGAATACGTATGTAAGAGGCACAAGGCTAGACCATAGTGAAGATTAGTTAGCAGGCTTATGTCCAACAGTGGACCAGTGGGCTAATTACGTAACTCTTTTGCCATCAATTCTCCGATTTCAATGATTGAAATTGTTACTTTTGCAATTACATAAGATCGATTCAATAGTGTCAGCTTATTGAAATGGACTTTTGTTAGCAACTGAACCCATGCAATCGACGATACCGAATCGCTAAAGTAACAATTTCAATCATTAAAGTCAGGGAATTGTTGCCACTAGAGTTATGTAGCCTACAGAAAAATGCGAAAGACTGTGTAGTGACATCTATCGCTCCAATAAGGAAACTCAATAATACTCACAGTACGAGTACATAAACACAAGATTGGCACGCATCCGCACATAGATGGCGCTAACCGTTCTTCATCGCACTAGAGAAGTGTTAAAACTTCTGCTATATAAATACTACTTCCAACGATCCCCTTGATCCCCTGGTCGCAACACCTGGACAGGTGGGTAATTATCCACCTTCTCCATCTTCGCTTGCCAACATTGGCGGCAACCTTATCCCTTCACCGTGAAAACTTCAATGAAAATTGTTCACTTAAGTAAGCCATAAGTGAATTCTGGCTTCACGCAGAAGCAATGATTATACACTCGACGCCACCCCATCAATTGTCTTAAACAATTACACACAATTAATTGTGTGCCCACGCTTACATTGGGGCTTGTCATATACTACGTCAGTGGCGACAGCATTTACCAAGGTAAACGAAGGAGGTGCAAAACATCGGGTGGTAGAGAAAAAAATATCGACCGATAAAAGGCTCTAAATCTAAATCTCAAATGCATACTTGTACAATTTACATATCGTCAGACTTTACCCTCTTTTTTAAATAAATTATGATGATAACTTAAAAAGAACGTGTAATTAGGCTTCGAGGCGAATGTCACTAAAATCGATGATGTATTTATTTATTATTTATTTGATATACCAACAGAGTACGAACTAATACAAGTAGATAGTATATACCTATAGGAGAAATGTCAGTACGATAGTAAACCGACGTTCACGTATGAAAATGTTGGTGAATGTGGAAGAAGCGAGATATATTTGCCAGGACCATAGCAAGTGTAACAATGTGGTTTCTACCTACATTAACCGTGATGAAACCAACATTCAGGCAACTGAATGTGTAACCATGATCCAATCTGGTCAGGTTCCCCTTGTAGCAGAGTCACGGATAGGCAGACGCTCCACTGAAATTACCTGATCTACCAAATCCTGGATTAACGTCAAGGCGGACACTGCGCCCTCGTTTCCGAGAGCACTTCTGGGACATTTTTCTATAATTCTCCCGGTCTTCGGCATGCATCTTAAGCCGTTGGCTCTCGTATCCGACTTAGCGATGTCAATCTATCCCTTCCTGGGTCTCTTGCAAGACCTCTTTACTGATACCAGCAAGCAAAGGCTTCCTACCTTTCTTCCATTGCTCACATCTATCGCTATCCTAGACCAATCCTTGCAAAAAAGTCCAACTCATCCCGCAATCTCCGTCGGAGCCTACCGCGTCTCCTTTTCACGTTTCGTGGGACCCGCTCTGTGGCAGCTTAGGCTACAATTCGTCCCACGTCGTGTGTTGCATACACGTTATGGCAGTTTTAAAACTGCTATCCACGAAATAATGTGGTAAATACGGCCCTGTTACAATCTCTGTCAAATATACTACAGCTACCAAAAATGTTAGATGCTCGATGGACACGCGCTAAACCAACATCTGCTAAAACAACTCTAGACAACGGTTAGACATTCTTTTATGGTACGACATTTTCTAAACATGTGTTCAACAGATGTTTAACTTTTTTGTTGTAAGACTGTATAAATGTTTACCATCTCTGTCAATAATACGTTGACCACTCTAGCTATTGTAAATAATTGGGAATTAGATCATTCATACGCCAATCAGTGGACCTCTAGAAAATACTATATTTGTACCGCACCAGAGGTTTTTATTGCTGGTTTATTATTTCTCAAGCAAGTTTTGATTTGTTTTATAGCCTAAATGTTGGCCGAGGACATACACTATTGCTATACAAAATTTCATAGAACTCTGTTCAGCGGTTTTTACGTGATGCGCGTTCAAACAGACAGACAAACAGACAGACATACAGACAGACATCCAAACAAAAAAAATTAAAATTGTCGTAACGTGTTCACGTGGTTGTTTTAAGTCGCTCTGGTTGGTTTTCTTTTGATAATCTTCAATGTAGAGACTTTTTGTCTTTACGATTTTATTATTTGTATATATAATATAATTTAATTCGATATCTGGCTCTAATTTACCAACTCGGTACTATGTAACTTGAGATCTATGTTACTTGGGTATATCATCATCATCGTCCTAGCGCTTATCCCGGCCTCTGCTATGGTCCGCTTTCCTACTCATTCTTCTCCACTTCGCCCAATCTTCGGCATCCTCGCGTCGTAAGCCGTTGGCTCTCGTATCCAACTCAGCGATGTCAATCTATCGCGTTTTGGGTCGCCCACGGGGCCTTTTTCCTGATACCGGCAGCTTCAGGCACCTATTTCCAACGTACACCTGGGGCTTTTGAGTTTCTGCATATTAAGTATAAATCTAGCTTAACATTTGAATGATTGAATAATAAAGTCGTTTGTGGATATTGATATTTATTCCCTACATATATATATTTTTTTCGTATCAAGCTTTGCGACACCTACATGCCCCGCTCCCGTAGTACACAAACAACCCCTGACGCACGTCGGGTACTCCACTGTGTTAGTATACTAAATAAATTAGAGAAGAGAAAAGGCATACACGCCTATTAACCCGCCCCTTTATTTGGCCTAAGGCGTTATTTTCTATGCATAACTAATTACTGTAGAATTTACATTGCAAATGGGTACTCCGCGGTTTTCTGTCTGTTACAATGTAGCTTGTGCGCTGGGGTCTTAAGACGCTCCTAGTATTTTAGGGTGGTAAAGGTAGGTATGGAGAATAGACATGTATTGTGAACTTCAATTTGATATATAAGATTTAGAGGTAGGCGGTACGTCACCCATACTAAATTTCTCTTACAATTCTTTTGTTCGTTTGAGTGTTTAGTATTTGTATTGTGGTTTATACTATTAGTAAATGTATCAAATTGACCGCGAAGTGGCTTTTTATAGCTTAATGATATAAAATAAAGCAGTTAAATAAAAAAAAACACAATTCGTCGCTAGATGGCGCCGAGTTTTGTGATTTTATTATTTTTCGTATCCCACTGCCGCCATGTACCAATGACTCTTATCTAAGTTATGTACATTAGTTGAACAGAACAACAATTTATGTCCGTGTGATGTGTATAAAGAATAATTTAAGTCCAATATTTACACAGTTAGACTGGGTTATATTATCGACTGTGTGTAAGAGTTATTAAAAAATTCAAATGCAATTATAAGTAAAATGGGATTTATTTAAAGAAATATATACATGACAGAAATAATTTAAGTATTCATCATCATCATCATCATCATCACCATCATCATCATCATCATATCAGCCGGAAGACGCCCACTGCTGGGCACTCGAGAAGTTTACTGCCCCATCGGCCATCTGTTCTTCGAGCTATGAGTCCTGCCCACTGCCACTTCAGTCTGGCAATCCTTTGAGCTATGTCGGTGACGTTGGATCGCTTGCGGATCTTCTCATTTCTAATTCGATCGCACAAAGAGACTCCGAGCATAGCTCTTTCCTTTCCCCTTTGGGTAACAGTGAACTTTCTTATAAGGCCCATATTGAGCGGCCACGTTTCAGTTCCGTAAGTCATCACTGGCAACACACATTGGTCAAAAACCTTCGTCTTGAGACACTGCTATAATTGGGACGAAAATATAAGGCGTAGCTTCCCGAATGCTGCCCGATCGAGTTGGATTCTTTGATTGACCTCTTTTTCGAAAATGGACCTACCTAGCTGGACTATTTGTCCTAGGTATGTATAGTCGTCAACAACTTTAAGTGGAATACCTCCAACTGTCACTGGAGTAGGCACAACATGGAGATTCCACATAATTTTCGTCTTGTCCATGTTAATTTTAATACCTACTTGTTGAGAGGCACTACAGATATCGTCAGCAAATCTGAGGTGACTAAGGTACTCGCCGTTAATATTGACGCCAAGTTCATCACAGTCTAGAAGCCTAAAGATATCCTCCAGTGCAGCGGTGAATAACTTCGGTGATAAGACATCACCTTGTCTAACACCTCGCTGCAGCTGAATAGGTTCTGTGGTCTTATCCTGGGGACGAACTGACATAGTGGCGTTTTCGTACAAACACATCAGTGCTTCGATATATCGGTAGTCAATTTGGCACCGCTGTAGAGACTGGAGCACCGGCCAAATCGAAGGCTTTCTCATAGTCCACAAACGCCAAGCATAATGGCCGGTTATACTCTTCGGTCTTCTGTATAACCTGCCGCAACGTATGTATGTGGTCTATGGTACTAAAACCTTTTCGGGATCCGGCTTGTTCGGGAGGCTGGAAGTCATCAAACCTGCGTGCGAGACGATTCGTAATGACTCTCGAAAACAGCTTATATACATGGGTCAGCAGCGATATTGGTCTGAATTTCCTCAAGAAAGCCTTATCACCTTTCTTGAAGAACAATATCACCATACTTCTGTGCCATGCTTCCGGCGTTTTTCCCTCGAGGATGACGGAATTGAACAGCTTTTGAAGGGTCTTAAGCACAGGTTTGCCACCAGCTTTCAGAAGCTCAGCCATAATTCCATCATCACCCGGCGCCTTGTTGTTGTTAAGCTGTTTGAGAGTCATACTTATCTCGTACAGGCTGATGCCCGGGAAAAACTTCAGTGTAGTGTCGGGTCAACTTGGCTCTGGGGTCTTTTGCCTATACATCAATCTCGATATTTCTAGCTGTGGATTAATATTCAATGTGCCTCTCACCAAGCGGTGATCACTGCCAACTTTTACTCTATTGATCACCGAGACATCGTTGAATATATGTCGGTTCGTAGATAGGATGAAGTCAATGTCAGTTTTTGTGACACCATCGGGACTAACCCACGTCCATTTGCGATGATCCGGCTTCCCAAAAAATGAGTTCATCATAAAGAGACCCTCTTTCTCCAGAAAGCCGGCCAGCATCTGGCCACGGGTGTTCCGACTTCCAACTCCAAATTGCCCCACTCTCAACTCGTCTCCGCCTTGTTTGCCCAGTTTCGCATTGAAATTCCCCATGACAACAGTGTAATGCATCTTGGAGGTATGTATGGCTGTAGAAATATCCTCATACATAGCCTCAACTTCATCGTCGGAGTGAGTCGAAGTCGGGGCCGTGGCCGGCGATCGCAGTGCAGTAGATGTATATGTACCCAGAAAGATGCTGCTGCCCATCTTTCGGGTTTGTCCCTTAGTCGCCTCTTACGACACCCACGGTAAGTGATGGGGTGGTGCTATTGTTTGAGGTGGCGGCACCACACACCAATTAAATAATGCTAATACAAAATTATGTTTACAAATAAAAAACTTGCCCCAAGTCCCTTGTTGAAGGAATTGTTCCCAAAAGACTGGCCACATTGCCTCGCTGTATCGCGAGGCTGATCCTTTGGCCAAGGTATTGGCGAGCCTTTTGGTTATAATTTGGTTTTGGTTATGCAGTTATTATTTTAAAATCGGTCTCGTATTTCCAAAGAACAAATTACGTCCTCTAATAATTTCAGATTTCTCTTCACTGACCTATTAGATTTATCACCTTGTATGTATATAGATCAGAAAACGGCCTCAGTACATCCCAATAACACAACCCGGTCCCGACTGGGGCTTGAACCTGCATTATCCGCGAACAAGACAGGCGCTCTAACCACTGACCAACTTTGCATTTCGAGGCTCTTATTGTTGTCTCCGTAAAGCGTGACTGAGTACTCTGCTAGTGACGTGGCAGTCTCCCATTGGTGCTTGGAGATGCTTCAGAACTTTTCCAACTTGGTGACTTACAGTACAGTGCCACAGACGTCTGACCCAGTGACGGCGGCGCTGTACGTGACAAAATGACATTTCAAAATAGCGACACTTAGTTCCAATTTTGGCCGCTGTGTCAGATAAGTTTGAATGTTGATTGTTCAGAGTTGGATGCGGTTGAGTGGCTGCGTTTGATGAATGGCCTTGTTGTTGGCATCCAACAATACGGCCGTTGTTGAAATGTTGAGATTTTCAATTTGAGTGGTTATTACATTTTGTGACATACTAGCTTGTTCGATCAGTCATGCGCGTGTCTGGTCTCTTTTATATTTTAATACAATACTTGCCAAACCAAATCATTTTATTCAGTTTGGATTTTACAACAGTTATGAATGTCAATATTCATATAGCTGTCGAGAATATTATGTCAATTCAATTCAATTTATTTTGATAAATAATAATTTAACTGTCAAATGTTCATAATTACTAGATACAATTGTTAATTATTTTGGCTAAACTTTATTCTTTAATAAAACATTACAAAAGATATTGAATCAATTATGTCATGAAGTTAAATATTCATTCGGGTAGGTTAGTACCTACCATAGGCCATCCATTATTCATAAAATAATGTTACCTCAATTACAATTGAAATTATACAATTATAAATACAATTTCAAAATGTCATACTTTTATCATAATACAAAATCATGTGGGTTAAACGTTACTCATGACATTATGTTACCCTATCTATATAATACATAGAATAAATTAATGGTATGTACAATAATTTTGTCATAGCAATGTTTTGTCAACACCTACCTCTATGTTTATTACAGTCATAATAATGTTAATTAAGGTCTTCTCTGTTAGAATATTTTTAAAGTTTCGTACAAACGATGCGGTACTGGGCGCAGATTTGATCTCAGAGGGGCTAAACTAGCATAGAACGTGGCTAGAACGAGCTAGAACGGGGACACTTGGCGTTAATGCCCGGTTGTGCTCTCGGATACGAGAGCCCGGGGTCGGCCTTAACCATAATCCAGGATTAGGCAGATCAGGCAACTACAGTGGAGCACTGCCATCTGATCTCCGTCAGCCTGCTACCAGGGGAGCCTGACCAGATTGGATCATGGTTACACATTGAGTCGCCTGAATGTGCAGGTTTCTTCACGATGTTTTCCCTCACCGTAAGAGCATCGGTTAATGTTCAATAATATACATAACTCAGAAAAGAGTCATTGGTACACTTTGGTGGCCGGAGCGGAATTCGAACCCGGTACCTCTCGCTTACGAGTCGGATACCATAACCGCTCGGCCACCGAGGCTCTCATCGATCTCAGAGGGGGTAGTATTATATATTTTAGGTGCAATGGCCGACTGTTGTTTACGTGACTTTGAAAACCTTGTCGCAGGTACGTGAAACATATCGCACGATCTGGTACAAATATTACGTTCACGGTAATCGCCGTATTTTGGAAAATTTGCAGCAGTAACCGTTTTCCATTTAGCCGTTCCAATTACCGTTAGCATTTAGCATTTACCGTTTAGCCGTGTGGTGTTCGGCAGAGTAGAATAGCGCCAACCCCATACACTCGTGGGTGTCGTACAAGGCGATTAATGTTTTCGAGGCAAAAAATCTCGAGTCTCCGTAGGCTGGAAAATGGGCAGCAGCGTTTTCCATTGTTATACTTATAACACTGCGATCTCCAACCCGCCTGCCAAGCGTGGAGATTATCGCAATTGCCTCGCCTTTCGAGGGAGAGGCCCTAAGTCCTGCAGTGGACTGTTATGGGCTGTGATGATGACCGTTTTCCATTTGGTGTATGCTAGTTTAGCACTTTAGAGTTGTCTAAAAATATTCTGAGCCTCAAAGACCGGGTAACTTAGTTTGTATTTTCACATTCGTGAAGTTGATGTAATAGGTAGTGCTTCAAATAAATATTTTCAGTCCTCGAATTGAGCAGTCATGAAGACTGTGAACTTCGACACAGCAATTTCCAAAAAGGTCTAAGCTTTAACCTTTAATATTTTGGTGCTTTAATATGTTACGGCGATTTCTTCTATTCTGGTTCGCTGTTTCTATTCTATGACGCCAAAGTAATTTAAAATTTATTGCAATAAAATATAACTATATAAAATTGGATAATTAATTTTTAAGGCAACGCGGCCAGTCATTTAGGAACAATCACCACAAGGGACATAGGGCAATTTTTAATTTGTAAATATTATTTCATAATTTATATTTTTCGCCTTATTAGTATTATTTAATTTATAGTTGCCATGTAAATATTTTTTTTAATAAATGATATTTATTACTAATTAGGTCCTAAAACACAGTTACGATATACAAAGGTACAGTAAAACTAACCTAAACTTGAGTAAACTAAAAATAGCCTAAATTTAACCATTTATATTTGGATTGAAAATAGAAATATTTCGAAAATAGAGCCACTGGTGTTTCAGACGTCTATCGTCGGCTGTCATCAGGTGACCTGCTTGATCGTATGCCTCCCTCTTATAAGAAAAAAGAAATACCAGAATCTAACAAAGAAACATATTGTCCACAGAAAGACACGACTTGGGACACAATGTCGAATCTCTCGTTCACCGCAACCAGGTACGAAGACGGGAGGTACTTCAAGTGCGAAGCGATCAACGACGTCATGCAGAATCTGAAGCTGCCACCCATGCACGCGGAGCAGGAGCTCAGAGTTTGGTGTAAGTTCTCCTTTTGTTCATTTTCAGGGACTGCATACACGATAGATGGTCGTGCGGTGTCCGGCAGAGTAGAATAGCACCAACCCCTGTATAAGGTGTCGTATAAGGCCACTAATGTTTTCGGGGCGAAATAATCTAGTCTCCGTAAGTTGGAAAATGGGCAGCAGCGTTTTCCATTGTTATATTTACAACACTGCGTGGGGACTATGGCAATAACCTCCCCTTTCGGGGGACAGGCCCTAAATTCAGCAGTGGACTGTTATGAGCTGTGATGATGTTCGAATTGAAATCGAAGGGTATCCTGTTCGAATTGGAGCCACCCGACTGGGGAAGTACCTCCACCTTACAGAATACTGCAGCCAAACAGTCTACGTAAATAATATTGTGTTCCTGCCGGTGATTAAAATTTCCAGTGCTATACGGGGTTGGGATTTGGCGAGCAGTGGCATTGGCCTTTTGGGGATATTTGCCTTTTTGTTACCTGAGCAACGTGTTATAGAGGTGTGCAACGCATTGGCGATACGACATAATGTTGCTAATGTCTATAGGCAGTGGTAACCACTTTCCTTTAGGTGGCCCGCTTGCCAGTTTGCCTACACCTAAATATTCCAATGATGTCTGGTGCAATAAAGCTTTTAAATAAATAAATAAATAAATATTCCGAATCTACAGAAGGACCTTACTAGAGCTTACTAACGTGATCTTCTAGTAGAGTAGCTTTGTCTAAAGCGTACACAGTACTGATAGTAATCTTACTACCGGTACTGCATACTGTTTATCTAAACAGTTAATGCGATGGTACTTACACAGGTAGAATCCCCAGACTTGAGTCCTTGAGTTCTACCAATCTTAGTGTTAAACAAGAACAAAAGGCTGTGAACAACACCTCGACTGAGAAAATCGAGAAGTTGTCGTATCTAATCGTCGTAAGTCACTTGATTTGTCCGATGCATTACGTATTACACTACTCTACGTATTAACTAAGAAGATTTGTATTTATATCATAGTACCTAAATTAATGTTTTCCCGTTTTGTATTGTTTTCAGACCCCCCAATAGTGAGAATGCCCCAGAAGATGGAACAGAAGATCGAAGGCTCGAAGATCTTGCTCAAATGCGATTACGAGAGTAATCCTTCTGCATTGAAGAAAGTCGTATGGTAATTATATTGAGAACTTTTAGATATAAACCGTGGTGCAAAAAACGGACGCATTGGCAATTTTCATACAAGCGAGACAATTTGGAGACCTTGGATCTCCCCCTGAGAACTTTTTGGGTGGATTGTGATCATACACATCTTGAGCATGGGTGGAACTATTTAAATTCAATACAACCGGTGTATGAAATAGAAATTTCGACGCAAACTTTCCCGCTGTGGCGTAAACGGCTTTTTGGATGAGACAGTTCTTATTTTTTTTTTTAATAGTAATAGCTTTGCATTTGACCTCAACTCACCTGATGGAAAGCGACGATGAGGTCGAAGATGCCTTAGGAACTTTATAGACCTCCTCCATCCGTGCTACAGATGTGCATTAATAGTGCACCCAGAAAATTCCCAGGGGGAGTCCAATGTCTCCAAATTGTGTCGATTGTAGAAAAATTGTAAGTGAAATGTGAATTGCGTGTAAATGGTGTGTTGATCGGCAAAGTTATTAGTCTGCTTTTTTTAGTATGTATAGCCCTAATTCATGCTCCATCCATTTGCGATTATTGTCATAGTCCTGTATTTATGACAGTACGAGCTCCAACTGTTATGTAACAGTCAACTGTTATCGGCTGTTGATTATCTGTTATTCATTTCTGAAAAAAATTATTCAAAAGACGGATTGACGAGTCCATTTGGACTCGTCCATTCGAACTTTTCACTGTCTATGTAATAGGTAGTGTTGTCGAAACTTAGGTACCTACCTTTAACGAATGTAGTCGTTGCACCCTTGGTTATAGAGTCGCCTTTTTGTTTGACTTCCTTTGCGTAACGTACATCATTATCACTTATTTATTCAACAAAATCAAACAGGTACAGTTTTAATTTTTTTTATTGCCTAGAGAGGCATACGGACGGTCGGTCCACCTGATGGAAAGTGGCCACCATCGTCCAGCACATCTTTAACCTAAAGGTAGCGAATCCGGTCCCGGCCTTAGTTATATATTTTTTTATATTGACCTACCTCGTAAAAGGTTCTTTAGATACAGGTTGCCTGTAAAAGATCTACTAGTTATGTTTATATTTAATAAGGTTTAACTCAATATATCTATCTTAATATTCATAATAAGGTTCATCCTTAAAGGTTTTTTTTATCCTGTTGCATCCAGGTTCAGAGACGATGAAGTAGTCAACGTGAACGACACGGAGCATTACCAGGGAGGCACTATTGACCAGCAGGCGTTGGTGATACTGAACGCGAGGGGCAACGACACGGGAAAATATAAATGCCAGCTGTTCAATACCGTTGGCAATGGAACCAGCAACTCAACAGTCGAAGTCGACGTTCAATGTAAGTTGATACTTGAGTACATCAGAAACGTAGTTCAAAAACTAAAAACCCCAGCTGCTATTAAAAAATTGAAAAGTTAAGAATTTAAAAAGTAAAAAAATTAAGAACAAGCCGAATATTGGAATTACAGGGGTGTGTATAGTGCAAATGTTAGTTTAGTTTAAATTAAAAGTTTAAACTTGAAAGCAGTTGCGGCGCCATTTTCATATACTTAATTATTAGAACACAATAAATATACAGATATAAATCCAGAGACAATAAACTCTTTAAGCCCTTTATTTTGATACCCCACTCAATGCCATGGGTATCGGAATAAAAATGTTTTTGAACTTTACAATATTACGCCCAAAATACGTCCTTTTTAATTTTTTTAAGCACCTATCCAAGGACACTTGAGCTTTGTATAGAAGTATTGTATTAATTCCCGTATAGTATCAAGCGAAATAAGAATATTACAGCTTTGTACTTCCTGCTAATGAAATTTTGAGGAAAAAAACTCATAAGTTGCCAATGATTATTATAAGTAGGACAAAATCCCTATTGCGGACATTGTTGTTGTTTCTCACAAAGTGATGACAAACGTAAACAATCTGTTTCAGATTTAGTAACTATGAAGAGTAGCGTTGTCGACTCTATCTTAGCTATAAACTTAGCAAATTTTTGTAGTTTCACTTAAGACCACGGGCCTTTAAAGATGAAATGCTGTCTACATTTTAAGCTATGACAACTAGTACATCTGTAGTCTCTTTGTCTGTGCCTAAGAAAATATCTCATCACAATCATTGTTATCTATTTAAGAGTATAACTCTTGTTGGTGGAACAATCGCTACTCCTCTCTCCTGTCTGCCAACTTCTTCATCTCCTTACAATCCTCGGCGCTCACTATTTCCTTCACGTCCTTCCAAAATTCAAAGCATATATCTATACTCCAAAATGGCAAATCGCAAAATTGAGTTGGAAATGATGTCTCATTAAATCCTCCCATCCACAGTCAAACCCGAAGTGTACCTGAAGATAGAGCCAGAAAGCCCCATAATGGAGACGGACCATAAGAACGTGACGCTGAGCTGTAAAGTGAGGGACGGGAACCCCAAATACCTGGACGAAGTGATTTGGTATCTCGACGGCGAGGTGCTGAAACATCTACCGGAATGCAATAACGGGAGTGCTGATGCAGGTATGTTCTTCCTCTTTAGGTGCCGTCCACTATCGCAAATTGGCAATCATTATGGCTTCCTCCACCTTCGATACTTCAGCTCTAAATGGACACCTATGCTTTTTAGAAGCCATTGGTGCAGATTTTTAACCCACGATTTCTTCTCCCTCCCACACTTCTCTTGCATCTTGGATCTTATCCTGGATGATCAGCTTTTTAATTTCGTGTTTCATTTTTGTCTCTACGATTATTCCACCAGATAATCTCTGCAACGAGGTGGACCCATCCATGCTTCTCCTCCAAGACACGACGAAGAGTTTCCACGGCAACTACTCCTGCAAGGGAAAGAACAAGGCTGGTTGGGGTTTCGAGAGCGAGAAGGCGGAGTTAGTGGTCAATTGTAAGTGATTTTGTATTGTATTCAAATACTATAATTAGTTTTGGTTGACCGTCGGTGGCCGAGCAGTTGGGGTATCCGACTCTTAAGCGGGAGGTACCAGGTCGAAACCCGCTCCGGCCATGTACCGATGACTCTTTTTTGAGTTATGTACATTAGTTGAATACTAACCGATGCTCTTACGGTGAGGAAAAACATCGAGATGAAACGCAACTGGATGTGTAAAAATGATCCAATCTGGTCATGTTCCCCTGGTAGCAGGGCCACGGAGGTCAGAGGGCAGTAGCTCTACTGTAATTACCTGATCTACCAAATCCTGGATCATGGTCATGGCAGACCCCGGGCGCCAGAGCACAACCGGGAAATTGACGCCAAGATGATGAGGATAATGATGACTATAATTGGTTTTATGTTGGTTCCTAATAGGCAATAAGCTTTGCCTGCTGAACTCCTTCAAGGCCACAATGAGTATACTGTTTCTGTAAACTGAAGGCGGACCCCGGACACTTGCACGAGAGAGCACTACGAATATAATTTAAAATTGCATAAAAATATCAGTGACTGGTGTCTCCTTTTAGGTATAGCCTGTGTTAAGGGACACAGCTCTTCGATAACTACACATGTTTTTAATAACTGGAGTAAGATCTAAGTATTTACAATAAAACAAAATTAAATTGTTGACCCCAAGATAATCAAGATAGTCCAAGTCCCAACCATGTTGGAGTGTAGCAATATGTTAGTACATTATAAAATAGACTATATAGGTTTTTTGTCGTTTTTTGTCGAACACAATATAAAAAAAGACAAACGTGTAACAAAAAAAAAAAAAAAAAAATGTTTTAATGATTGCTATTATTTCTTTGTCAGATCCACCTGGACCTGCAAACCTGACCTATTCCCCTTGGAGGGTGGTGAAGGGCAAGTCTCTGGTCCTGAGCTGCAGCATCCAGGAAAAAGGAAGACCTGAAGCTCATAGGTAAGTTACTCCAGAAGAATTTGTATACTTCAAATACATATTTTATTGTTTATTATCATTATTATATTATTTTATTATTATTTTACTAGTTTTAAACAAGTATTCTTTTGACATTTAAGCAAAACTATTTTGACATATTGTTTATTTATTTATTTATTTATTTAATAGTTTATTGCACACAAAAATTGTAACAGAGACATGTTACCAGAGACATTGTTATGTGTTGAATGACAATAATTATGATTTTTTGCAGTATTGTGTATCAATTTTGACATGTAACAATGGTTGTCAATAAATAAACTTAAACTTAAACTTTCTGCTTACTCTTAAGGGACAGAGGCTTGGCGTTATGTATGTTTGTATATCTGTATTTAATTAATTAATTTATTTAATTTATTCATTTATTTCAGGCAACTGAGGCCCATATTTATAAATACATAAACAACATAAATACAAAGATACAAAACCTATACCTCCATACAAATTATTATAAATTGTAAATTAATATATAACTATCTATAATATATATATATATCTATGACCAGATTCCGCTGGTACCGCGGCGGGCGTCTGGTCGCCGACATCGTCTCCCAGAACTGGACCATCGATCCAGTGACCCTGGACCACCGAACCAACTTCTCCTGCCACGGCACCAACGCAGGCGGCGACGGGGAAGCGGCTGTGAAGTATATTGATGTTTATGGTGAGTTGACGGCTAATAAAAAGATTTGTGGATGAATTGTATATTTGGTGGAACATTAGGGGAAGGTATCCAGGAGCGTCGGTGGCCGAGCGGTTGAGTATCCGACTCGTACGCGGTAGGTACCGGGTTCGAATCCCGCTGCGGCCATGTACCAATGGCTTTTTTGAGTTATGTACATTAGTTGAACACTAACCTAACTAACTCTTACAGTTAAGGAAAATTCAGACGACTGAATGTGTAACCATGATCCAATCTGGTCAGGCTCCCCTGGTAGCAGGGTCACGAAGACAGATGGCAGTCCTTTCACTGTAATTACCTGATCTGCCAAATTCTAGATCATGGTCAAGGCGGACCCCGGGTCCTCGTAGCGAGAGCACAACCGGGACATTAACGCCAAGATGACTATTTTTTTTATTAGGGTAAAGTATCCAGGCGTCAATGTACAAGATAGCCATAGAGAAAGAAAGGCGTAGTAGCCTTAACGAGTAGCTGCGGCCATATGACTGAAGTTCTGTGGACAATACTTGGATTTAGTATAATTATTATGCATCGTAGATGAAATATTACGTTAGCGCGATATAGGCGTTGATGGTTACCAGTTATATTAAGAAAATTTTCCAAATTTTTTTTTCTGTCTTATATTTTATTATGACAAAGATAATAAAATACAATTATTAATATTTAAAAAAAGCCTCACTCTAACATAAAAAAATTATTCTAATTAATCTAAGATAAAATTACCCAGGCTACCCGAATTTGTAAAGGAAAGAAGGCTGGACGCGTTGCGCCGCTGAATAGCGAGGCTTAAGCGCTTAATTTCATAAAATTATTTTTATTTTCAGCACCACCGAGTTTCAAATATGCCATGAACCAATACAACGGTGCGCTATACAAATCGAAGGTCAGTGGTTTTAATACTTACTTACTGCGCTTGCTCAGCGATCCAAAGTGTTTCTTGGCCTCCGACACCAGAGATCGCCACCTCTTCCTCTCCTGCGCCATCTCCGAGGATGCCCAGTGCGTGCAGGTCTTTCAGAACTTCATCCATCCAGCGATATCTGGTTATCAGTGGTTTAATAGCACTATAATAATCAACATCATCAGGAGCAGCAACATCGTCATCATCATTGTGTTTCGTTCGATAGAATTGACGAACGAACATCAACAGATTTGTGACGCATGATTTTTAGTCAGCTCAAAAAATTTGTTCTAAGACCTGTCTCAAAATACATAAAAAAGGCATTGGATGAGCTGCTTAATAGAAATAGCTGTTCAAAATTGGCAATGTCCATTCAACCATAGTTTTGGATAACATAGACAGATAAATAAATAAATACACTGTATAGAATTTCAAAAAATATATATTTAAAAGGTCTTTAATAAATTTTGTTAATTTACAAAATTTTAAATTCAAATGAATAAAGAGTTGCAATCAATTCAATTCTTCAATTCTAGTAACTTTCTTAATTTTACAGAAATAATGTGTGATTGATGATGCATTATATTCACTTGATCAATCAATTAATGTGGAGTGGCCACTATTGTGACCATTTAAAATAAGTATAAAGTACCCACATTTTTTCCCCAATAAACATATACACAATTCCCCAACATACATTCTGTCATATAACATAACATAAAATAATAATTTATTTCCTAAATTTAAATTAAATTTAAAAAATACAATGTATGTAATAGGTATACAGATAGCACAGAGAATATACATAGTACTGAGGTCAAATACATTGTAACTTCTGAAACCAAAGTAGGTCAGAGACCTGTGTCTTGGATATCAGGGGTTTCGTCGGGTCGTAGTAGCACTATTTTATAGGTGGTATTACATTGTTGTGGAGTACTTCTGTTATGTAGGCATTTATATAGTTTTGTAACAATCTAGTGTATAATAAATGGTTAAATAAATAAACAAATAATACATTTCCAGAACATATCGCTTTCCTGCACCGTGGAATGCGCTCCGCTCTGCAGCGTCGACTGGCTCAAGAACGGCGCCAAGATCAACTCCTCCAACCCCATGTACTACGTCGCTGAGAGGAAAATCGAGCCCCAAGTCAATAGGAACGACTTTGAAGCTACCGAGTCTACTTTGGTGAGTCTAATAGGCTTCCGCGTTCTAATAGGCTGTACGCGACAAAGCCACTGACCCGTCAACATTATTCATATCCTATCATATTTATTTGCTTCCACAAAGTTATTTCAATAAAAATGTAAAATACGTTATTGATCCCATGCCATAGTCCAAGGGAAAAACTGTGACTGAGAGCTCATTCCACATCCGAATCGTATAAGCGAGAAACGTTCTTTCGAATCTTCGCGGGGACACGATCACCGCGTTCTTCCTTCAAAATCAAAATTGACGCATTCTAACGCTACATAGACAAGAACTGCTTGTGAATACATAATTGTGTTTGTGAATATTTTACCCAGCATTGGAACATGACGGCCTGGCCGGGCGGCGTTCTGGATCGCATCACGGATAACGCCCAGTACACCTGCCGCTCGTCGCCCACCAAGGCTGGGCCTTCAGTCAACAGCACCACAAGATTCGGAGTCGAGTGTGAGTATCTAAGGACTGATTACTGCTGGATAGTGCGATCGAATCAGAAATGAGGAGATCCGCAAACGAATCAAAGTCACCGACGTAGCTAAAGTGGCAGTGGGCAAAGCACATAGCTCGAAGAACAGATGGCCGATAGGGCAGTAAAGTTCTCGAGTGGCGACGCAGCGTGGACCGACGACCTTGGAAAGATCGCTAGTACCAGCTGCAGGCGAATACAAGGCCTGAAGGAAGCCTCTAGCAATGGAAGTAATGATTATGGTGATGAATGTGAATGTGGCCGTGTGGTGTCCGGCATAGTAGTACAGCACCAACCCCTGACATTCGTGGGTGTCGTACAAGGTGACAAATTTTTTCGATGCAAAAATCTAGAGTCTCCGTAGGGTGGAAAAGAGTCTGCAGCGTTTACTCTTTTTTTGTCGTATTTACAACACTGCGATATTCAGCTGCTAAGCGTAGAGATTATGGGCAATAACCTCCGTTTTAGAGAGAGGCCCTAAGTCCTGCAGTGGACTGTTATTGGCTGTGATGATGATAATGAATGATGATATAAACAGTAGTTAATATGGATATTTATGGCAAAATAATTACGATTTCAGATGAGCCGGAGAACATAACTGTGGAGCCAACCGTGGTTGAGGTGATCGAACACGATGTTCCGAAGCAAGTCATGTGCCAAGCCAAGTAAGTAACATTACCTAAAATTTTATTATTATTTATTTATTTTATTTTATTTATTATTCATTGTTTGTACAACATTACAGTTAAAATTATAATAGTAATAATAATAAAAGTCTTTATTACGGATGTCACAGATCTATACATCAATTTCAAATTCGAAATATAAAAAAATATAAAAATGAAGTAAAGTATTTAAATTCAAATCAAAATTTAAAATTTAAAATTGTATATTACCTATTATAAATTAAATAATAAATGATATATTAATATAGGATAAAATATTAATGATTAGTTATCCACCCGTAGGTGTAAGTTCATACCAGTTAGGGCTAAGAATGTGTAAAACATAAATATAATAAATGGCCATGTACCAATGACTCTTTTCTGAGTTATGTATTAGTTGAATGTTAACCGATGCTCTCACGATGAGGGAAAAAATCGTTTTTTAACTTGTACATTCAGACGACTGAATGTGTAACCATGATCCAATCTGGTCAGGTTCCCCTGATAGCAGAGTCACGGAGGTCACATGGCAGTCGCTCCACTGTAATTATCTGATCTGCCAAATTCAGTCAAGGCAGACACCGCGCCCTCGTGCGCGAGAGCACAACCGGGACATTAACCCTAAGTTGATTATTTTTATTCTCAATGTTAATATTCGATTTCCACCCCAACTGAATTCTGAAATTATCTAAATATTTCAATGAACAATCATGATTAAATAGTAATTATTCATCTTCGCATAGCTCGAGGCGAATTTAGTCTTTCCTTTTACTTCAAAAGGCAACGGTAATCGTGCCCAATCCTGCTTTGTACATACAAGTTCAAAACATTCCATGATCAAAGGGGAGTCTGATTGTTTGGGGGACCTCTTTGCTAACTCCATGCTGTGTTTTTGTTACACATTTAAATAATTAATGTTAAATCTATTGTGAATCGAGTGCGGAATTAGCTTCTTGTTTAATTGCATTTCTTCCACAAAGATTGGAAATGTTTGCGTGAGATCGTAAGAAATTCCATACTTACCCCCAGGTATGATAATGAATCTTTGTAGTTTGCGCGTCGGTGGTCTAATGGTTACGGGGTCCGATTCGTAAGCGAAAGGTATTGGGTTCGAACCCCAGCGCCGCCATGTACCAATGACTCTTTTCTGAGTTATGTGCATTAGTTGAACACTAACCGATGCTCTTTCGGTGAGTGAAAACATCATGATAAAACTCACGTGACTGAATCTCTATGAAGGTATATGTAAAAATCTTTAAATTAATGTGTAACCATGATCCAATCTAGTTTGGTTCACTGTTAACAGAGTCACAAAGGTCGCTCCACTGTAATCTGCCAAATCTTCCATATCTGCCAAATCTTGGATCATGGTCAAGCCGGACCCCGGGCCCCGCGCGCGAAACCGAGACATTAACGCCAAAATTACGATGATTATTAACCGAAAGTTTTGCGTCGTGCGTTCTAGAACTCTTCCATTCTGTCTGATATTGTCGGGCATGGTCTGGCCGTGGTCAGCGTGGGTTGGGTGTGCTCCGGCCGTGGGGCGGCCAACGTGTCACTGTGTGTTCCTTCCTAGTTCCCTATCCCCCTCCTTTCAACGATTGGAAGAGATATTAAAGTCCTAATGAACAAAGACATTTTGAGTTTGAGTTTGAAAACTCTTTCATCCACGTCTACAATCTGAACAGAGGTTTCCCGAAGCCGACCTACACCTGGCGTCGCGAACCAGTCCTTGGTACCAGAGACACAGCCAACGCCACCACACTCTCTTCAGCCAACACGTTGATCCTGGGCACCGTGCAACGGAAAGATGCCGGCTTGATTGTCTGCGAAGCCCACAACAGACACGGTTCCGCCAGTGCTGCAGTCAGGATTGACGTGCTGTGTAAGTAATGATATTGACACAGACTAGAATAAGACCACGCTAAGTCCGAATAGCTTATTAAAAAAAAATCTCTGTATGGCAACTTATGCCAAGATTTATAGAACGTCATTCATAAAAGTCATAACAAACAATTTGATTTCTGTAAGATTGTTTTTTTATTTACGAGTTATGAAAAATATTATTAAATAATGAGCAAAACAATTAAAATGGAAGTGCGGGAGATAATTTTCAGCATGATTAATAATTTTTACAAACTAAACGTACAAATTCAAGCTAATAGTGACCAAATAATTGAATGTTTACAAAAAGGACTGACAAGGACTGACAAGAACAGATTATCCCCAGATTATTGCCATATGCACACTTTATAACTTTTACTACTGTAAGTCAATACGGTCTTATCGTGGTCCTATTCTATTAAAGACCAATACTGTCCTGGCGATGTTGGCGAACAGGATGGACTGTCCTCTTATAATTAGATTTATTGCCTAGCATATTTGATGGTGTCTGTAATTTTTGTGACATTATGCAATGTATAGATTGATATAATTATGAATTGTTTTGACATTTATTTCCAATTGAACTGACATTTGTTTCGTATTTAATAATGTACCCAATTCATTTCTTAAGATACTAACCTAGGTAATAAGACCTTTAATACTAACACATTATGGACAAAATGGTCTGAAATACATGTTTTTTTTTCTAAAGAAACATTGATTTTCGGAAATTAACAGACTATTGTATGAATAACAACCAAAGCAACTGATAAAAGACACCCACAAGCGGTGAAAGCGGCAGAAATGAGAATATTAATATGGATGAGTAAAGTGACGAGAATGAGTAAAATGAAAAATAAAAGATTACAACGAATTGAGAACCTCCTCCTCTGAAAAACCGGTTAAAAATAATCGCGGAAGAATAAGTTTGAAAGTGAGGGTAGTGACGAAAAATGTAAGGACTGAGGAGCAAAAGGCATGGTATGGTACGAGTATGTTATGCGGAGGGATGAAAGTCATATATTATTATAAGAAAAGTGTATTCAACACCGTTTTGAATGCAGATGGACACTACGGCAGAGGCCGACGTAAGAAAAGATAGATAGACTGTGAATAGACATCGGGGTGAAATAAATAAATAATTTATTCTAGAAATTTAAGTCTAAAATTACAGGGTACTGTAGTAAAATTTAAAAGTACTTACCTATTTTTTTCATTACCTAGATGCCTAAACTAAGTAAGTAGTTTACCTGTGGCTTAGACATCGATGTTAGTAAATCAATTTAATGTAGGTTAGTGCTTATGATTGTACTGAAAAGAGTAAACACCGAGAAGACGAGTAATAAGGTTGACTGGAGAATGAGACATGAATGAACCTAACCCACTTCTTAGGATAAGGACAGGTGGATGATGATATATGGGAAATCAATAGAAAAAATATTAAGTGCTCACTTCATACATTTTCAGTCTTACCAGAGTGCGGTATAAAGCAGATGGAGATGGACGGAGATCAAGTTTTGGTTTGCACGGCGCACGCAAACCCTCAAGAGGTGAGTTCATTAAAATAAATATACCTATATCATCATCACAGCCCATAAAAGTCCAGTGCAGAACTAAGGGCCTCTCCCACGAAAGACGAGGTTATTCCCATAATCTCCACGCTTGGCAGGCGGGTTGGAGATCGCAGTGTTATAAATATAACAATGGAAAACGCTGCTGCCCATTTTCCAGTCTAGAACTACTCTAGAACAATAGCCTCGAAAATATTAGTCGCCTTGTACGACACCCACAAGTGTAAGGGGTTGTTGCTATTTTATTCTACTGGACAGCGCACTGAAAAATATACAGTACACGAGTGAATATAATTGCCCGGGAATATCAATTGTTCCCAGTAAAAGCAATATGTAGTAAAAGTCCAAAAAATTTGACTATAATAATACAAAAATTATAAAACAGCTGATTTCGCGATTTTAGAGTTGGTACCGTAGCAAACGTTGTTTGCTTACCCTGGGTAATAAGGATTAATTTTAACTTGTAAATCACAAAGTATACAGATATATTAGCCGTGTGGTGTCCGGTAGAGTAATATAGCACCAACCCCTTACACTCGTGGGTGTTGTAAGAGGCGACTAATGTTTTCGAGGCAAAAGTTTTAGAGTCTCCGTAGGCTGGAAAATGGGCAGCAGCGTTTTTTATTGTTATAATTATAACACTGCGATCTCCAACCCGCCTGCCAAGCGTGGAGTTTAAGTCAATAACCTCCCCTTGCGTAGGAGAGCCCCTAAGTCCCACAGCGGACTGTTGTGGGCTCATCACAATGATAAGACTATTTCTAGACTTCTTCACTCCCATAACACAATTCTCACTTTTTTTAAACCAAGTTTGCAAGACGCTAAATATCCTGAAAATAATAACATTATTCCATCTCCAGGTCTCATTCTCCTGGAAGCTGAAGAATGACAACGACACACTGACAGACGAGCAGATCTGGCAGAAGGACCACCAGAGTTTCCTGCGGCTGAGCACCAGCGTCCTTGTGTACCGCACCTATCTGTGCCAGGCCAACAATACTGTTGGCGTAGGAAAATCCTGTGAAAGGGACGTCGTTCGTAAGTAGACCTTTCTCTTTCTTTCTTTTTCTAGATAGTAGGCTACAATGGGGTCTTTTCATTTATGAATTAGTAACAAGGCTAAGTTGTGCAGCATATGCCGTAAAGAAGATACGAGATATTTCTGATGAGGCTACAGCAAGATTGGCATACTGCTGCTTCGGCCGGGTCACCCTTTTCCCTCAAATATAGTTGACTTGGACGATGGTTGGGCCTTGCGTTATACTCGTGAATGGGTGATGCCATGGTGGACTGGCTTACTCTTGCTGTTGTTTTAGGTGGGCGCGGTCCGCCACTGCTTGGCATTGTCGGGCACTCTGTCTGGTATTGTCGGACACGGTCCGGCCGTTGTCGGCGTGGGGTAGATGTGCTCCGATCCTGGGGTGGCCAACATGTCACTGTGTGTTTCCTTCCTACTTTCCTATCCTCTCTTTTTTGACGATTGATCTGTAATGTCCTACTTAATAAAGAATTTTGAGATAGTTCAATCGCTAGTGTGATACAAGTCGCATTGTACGGGAGCTGTCCTAAAAGTGAGCCTTGTGGAACTCCTGAAAAAATTTCGACGTGATTATACTTACATCCTAACGACACGTACTGGGAGTTCAATAAATGCAGTATATATTTTTGAAATAATCCATCGAAATACATCCCAACGAATACCATGTTTTTGTAACTTCATCAACAGGCCTGATCCTCACGATCAAAGGCTTTCTAGAAGTTATGAAAATTAATTGAAGTTATTTGTACAGATACTCTCAACTGAATATGATTTCTGGAGTACAAAACTAGGGCAATTATAATTATACGTTTCTTAAAGCATTATTAAATAAATACTTGTATTTACAGCCAACTGGGAAAGTTTGAGTAAGTACATGATCGACTAAATGAGTGTAAATCTTGTATTATTTAAAAATATTATATCTATTTATATAATTTATAAAAACTTGAATAGAATAATATAGAGAAACATATAAAACTAATTTAATTTATAATTCCAATAATTTAAAAGTATTATCTTAATTTTATTTGCTTTAATAATTATAGTTAATAATAAAATAACTAAAGCTCATATGTTTTACTATAATTAATTATTACATAAAACCTGATCATATTATACATCAATAAATATAAGCAATAAGGGTCGATCTTAGCGAGTGGTCCTAGAATAGACTACTGAGCACAGTGACGACATAAAAATATGCTCTCTTCTAAAATATACTTATAACTTTTTATCCTTCCATTACGATAAGCGCCAACCAACCACCAACCTCTAACCAATATTTATATTCCTTTCAAAGCCGTGGTGCCGTGGTGGCGCGACCAGAGGCGGATGATGATCATTGGTGGCATAGCTCTTGCCATTTTGGTGCTGACAGTCATCCTTTGCATCATCATCATCTGTGTCTGCCGCCGTATGAGATCCAAGTCCAAATGTAAGAATCTGAATCAGTGTTTATTGTTACGTTTGCTATTGATAGTTGCATTTATTTATTTATTTAACAGTTTATTGTTCACATAAACTTAAAATTAGAACTTACACAACATTGTTGCATTTTTAGTTGAATATTTTTTGTTACCATGCTTATAATAGATATGTAAGTGTCGAGTTTGATCCAAGGTTTCCTGCGGTTTTTAAATGATCAAAGTTGTTGCCATGAGTATTGTTGACAGACTATTGTAGTTCTAAAAAAAGAAATGGGATATACCAATGTGCGTAGTAAACTTTTTTACATTAAATATAATTAATTTGTCTGCCACCTCAAGTGGTGCATAGTCACTTAACGATACAGATGAAGGTGTAGTATGCCTCCAAGGTGTTGCCTGCCTTTTCACATTTATCCTAAAAATTCCCAGTGCTATATTGCGGGAGAAACTTTCTAAAGAAGCGCCCATCGGTGGTAATTGTTGAACTTGTCTTTTAGAACCTTATTTATTATTCTAGGTTGTCTAGATAGGTTTAAAAATATTTATTTTATACAAATGTTACGTGATTACCTACAAAAACAACATCCGACTTTATGACTATTTTTTCACACGTGGCAGGTTTTGCATAACATAATTATTTAATCTAATCAACTTAAGTATTATTTGGTATTTCGAGATTAGTTACGCTCGAATTAGAATAGCCTTGACATGTTTTATTCACGGAAAAAACCAGATACTCAAGATAGAAGGTTGTTTAATATTTCGTTTACTCCTTCAAACTCGGCCTTACAATTTTATTATACAGTGCCATAGATATTTTGATTTTGTATAATACAGTGTTTAACTCCTGCAATCAAAGCACCTTTTTAACCTGTCGATATAAAAACCCTGTCATGTATGTTCCAATGAGAGGGAAAAAAGCCAGTGATTCGCAAATGTTTGTAGTAACAGCCCGCTCATTTTTTAATTTGATATGAATTTGGCATTTCTTTCTACTCCCGGGCTTAGAGAGAAGTTCGAGAGGTCTATGTTGAATATGTTCCTGTTTATGGGGCTTAGAAAATATTTCCTGTTTTTATCATACTTATTAGCTTTGTTAATGATTTGTTTGTGATTAATCTTTATGTTAAATTTTCAATTTTTTTTTTATTTATACCGTAATTTGCATAGTCTTGTCTTGGCTTCAATTGATATGTTTTGTTACCTTAGTTTCAGACTTAATACGTGTGTTTGCTAGCTTGATTTTGATATTTTGATGTGTTCGAACTAAACAACCTATTGAGCGACATAGAAATCAAGAAAAGCTTTTCCTTTTTTCACGACATTCAGTTACAACATTTTGCTTTGCTTTTTAAAATGCTATATTCCAAAAAACATGATTTCTTGTTATATTTAACAGAGGTTTTGTAAGTAACTAGTTGATATGCCTTGCCTAATTCTTCTACAAACAAGTATCACTAAATTAAAATACCAGTAAAATATAAAATAATAACTAAATAGGCATATTCTATAAGTACACTTATTTGGAAAATGGCGTTATTGCAACTTGTAAACCTCAACTAATTACTTACTAATTTGATTTTGTTTTCACATTTTTGTTTCCCGGACGCTGCCAATTAATGACTTTAAATAACGACGACTAACAAACAAACACACACAATACGATTAGACAATAATCCAGTGGAGTTAGAGGAGCGAGAAAAGTAAGTGTATTAGAGTATTTTTTTATTTCCGTAGAGTATTGTTACCGTATACCGTATAATTTTATCTTTAATTCCTATTAGATGAGAATGTCTAGTTGAAAAAAAAAAGTTAAGATTTATTAGAACTCTCTCCTTATAGCTGGTTCTTTTAATTCTTTATGGGTTAATGTATTTTTTTAATTTTTATTTTATCTTTTATATACCTAACTTAATTATTATTTTATTAAGTAATATTTTTATTTTATGTTATTTATTCAGATAGTATATTTTTAAATATTATAATAATTATTACAGTTATAAACGTTCTAAAATATTATTTCCTTAATTTCATAGGAATCCCCATTCGTGTAGAAAACAGGATTGAATAATAAACGCTAACACTAAAATATAATACATTGAAAATAGTGTTATTGTACAAATAAAAGTTTAAAAATCAATTCGAATATCGGCATTTGGCCGTAAATTTAATACCGTAGAAGTCGATATTGTCCTCGAAAATTTGTAAATTATCGATAATACACGCACGCGATCATTATTAGTCTTTCCTCTCAAATATCGTTGAGAGGAAATAAGCTCTTAGGTACAATAACACTATGTAAAGATTACAAGTGAGGTCCCATTTTTTAAAGCTATAATTTTGTTTTGACAAAACCAATTCAATATACATTACGGTCAAAATGTGCTCTATCTCAACAACATAGCTTAAAATTAGACTGTAGTTTAATTTAAATTTACCTGTAGAAATGACATTTCTATTTTACAAGAAGCCCTGCCTATTAGATGAAGTATCCATTTATTATGATAATGTTACAGCTTCTCCATTGGTCCGAGCAGACTCTTGGTATACATTGTCGATGCCACCAACGCGATCCAGATTTTGAGGTCTATAAATAAAGGCACAATAGATTTGACAAATAGTAACTCGATGTGATGATAACTGACATAGGTTTTTATTTTTTATTTTAGTCTGGAAAGTCTAATTTAAAAATAAAATAATACTATATGTATTTTGTCGTCGTAAACTTTGCCGAAATTAAAGAGTTAAACTTAATTGACCTAATTTATTTTTGATAAAAATTTTTTCATAAAAACTACACTTTTAATATTTTTAAGTTTTTATTTTTTCTGAGTTTAATTATATTAACTACTTTAATATAGAGTTACAATTTGTGCTAAAGTCTACTGTGTCTACGATAAACAGTTTGATTTGAAATGATTGAGCCTGTAATTTTGCTGCTTGGACCAAAGGCTGAATGTAATAGCGGCCCTGACTAACTGACCTTTAGTCTTAGACATACCCCTTAGACAGCTTGAATTTTGACCCCAAAATTTTTGTTTTTATTTTTTTAACAAAATTAATCAAAATTAATTGGATCAGTTATTATTTTCCATGGGATGAAACCAGATTTCTGACAATATATTATAAAGAATTTCGTCTTTGTATTGTAAAATTATACAAGTTTTTATTTTCAGTAATTCTTTGTTATAAAATATATTTCAAACAAATTGTTCTTTATGCTCATAATGAAATTAAACCTATGACTGATATTTCCATCAATGTAAAGACGGAATTATTTCAACATTATAATATACTTCATTATTATAAAATGTGTATTCTTGCTTAGGTTCCTAACTGCACTAACACCAGATGTTTTGAGACTGACTACTATAAATAGCTCAGGTATTATTTTACTAACAGATCTTTCTCTAAATATTTTGTGTATCACGTTTTCTTCTATAGATGAGGAATGCTTTCTTATGTTTGGCGATATTTTCATCAGCTTTGGAATTTATACACTGTGTGGTTTTATAGTTCACGTTTCAAAGTTTTGTATACTTAGTTGAGTTTATTATGCAATTTATACCTTTGAATAATGCATGAGTGATTTTCTCCTCGGAAAGCATTCTTCTTGTACATGTAGGTATTTATATTATTTATGTAATAGTGTATTTGTATATTTGTATATTCAGTGTTTCCTATATAATGTATTTTTGATAAAATAGCAGACTATTTTTGTGATTTCAAACGAGTATGTTAATAGGCTAAATACAGAAAATTATTTGTTGTAATTTTATTTTAAAATCTCATTGTGATTTAATTATTATTAATTATTTATTTTAAAAGCAATTCAAGTCACTTTAATTTATTTTTATTACGTAAATTTCTTGCAAAATTTATTTTTTAGCTACTTACATATGACCAATAGTGAAAATATAATTTGGATACCAATCTCATCAATTATTTGTCTTATCGTTTATAATTTGTTTACATTAAACTATGATTTTAATTTTTTTTTACTGTAAACTTTTTAAACTTTGTTAGCAAACACAGTAATTTATTTGTGCATGTGTATTTTTATTTTGTTTTCATTTTTTTATCCTCTCTTTTTAGTCCGGATGGTAGCTGTATAAGCGAAATGTCTATAGCACAGTCCATTATATCGCAAGCTTTGCCCGCTTTGTCGCCAAGGATAAACTTGTCGTTCAGTCCTAAATCTTCTGATAGGACGAGACTAGTTGACAGCCAGACATATCCTTACAATTTGGAAATGAACAAAATTAATGACACATCAACCTTGCGAGCAAATTTATCTGACTTAGAAGCGACCATAAGTTCGGCTAAACCACCAACAGATGTCCAACCTCAGTCACCAGACGAGGCTAAGGAAGAAAAACCCAAAACAGCAGTGACACCAAACAAATGGCCTGCGAAGCCTGGTGTTCTATTACATGTCAATGCTAACCACACATTGAGTCCAAAGAATCAAGCAAGACTACAAGCTGCAGCTCAACTTAAAAGCAAAGAAGACGAAGCCAATCTAGGACTCTTGGAGAGAAACAAAAATAAGACTGACGAAATAGATGAATCTCCATCCAAGACTGAGTATGCTAAGAAAGCGGGTAAACCCAGACGACACACTCAGAACGTTGTTAGCGGACTTTTAAAGAATTTACGAAAGAAAAGCGACAACGATTCTGATGATGAAAGTGGAAAATATAAGAAGATAAATAAGACAAATAAAAGGGCTGTGTCATTAATGAATTTGAATAAGCCGGGTTATACTCTACCGAAAAGTAGGCTTAGGTCATTTTTTCAAAGCGAAGCGCCTAATGTCATAGTTACCGAAGGAGGTAGTTGTCTATGTTATTATAATAAGTTACTTTTCACAGATCAATATTATCTCACACTTTTGTAAAATTATGTTTGACAATGTATGTTGTTGAAATTAATTTGATTTTAATTACTATTACTTAACCGAAGGAACTATTTAAAAGAACATACATTATCAACGAACACATTTTTTTCAAATTTTGCACCTCTCTTTAAAATTTTCTTTGCACTTAGCATTTCCGCTTATAAAATGTTTGCTGTTTATGTTTTTTATTTTTATTTGCACTGAGTGTCCTATTTCGCATGTTTTAGTTGTGTCGTTTAAAAGACCCGAAAAAATCGCTACTAGTCCCATAAAACCTACTAATAAATTAGGCGAAACTGCGAGAACTACAAGAAAGAGGAAAAAACCAGGAGATAGTAAGTATTGCATGGATTTTGCATTTGCCACTATATTATTTAGTGTGTACTAAAACTAAATCGAAATGAATAATAAAAAGTATCTATTGACAAAATTACAAAAAGTTATATAGTTGGTTATATTGATTATTATCGAATTCAGATTACCAAAAATACAATGTACACTATGAAGTTTAATATACAATTACCTATATCTTAATCGAAGATACTGCAAGCTACAATAGAACGAACAAAAACATACACACTTAAGTATTCTACTGCCCTAGAAACAAACAACGTTTCTCAATTGGAAACCCAGGTACGACACATTCTTATAATGATACTTAATGGCGTTCTCGTAAATTTTCAGGCCCACCTACCAATGGCATAGATAATGCAGCGAACGGAAACATAGGAGCGGACAACCCAGGCCTCTACGAAAACCTTCCGTTCCACGGTCTCCAACAACCTCCAAACAAGGTACAATAAATTATAACAAATCTTTAAATTAAAAATATCTTTCGAGTTATTTAGGAATGTATCACTTTCACACTTCTTAAGTTTCAAGTTGAGCGAAATAATTTTTCACTAATATGGTCTAAAGAACTGAGAATTGTATTCCTATTACTATAACGTTAATTATTCGTTTATTAAATTCACAATTTATTTCATAAAATTTTATGACTCATAAATAAAATAATTATAGCAGCCATAGTTTCACTAAATTATTAGGATTACTTTTACCGACTAAATAGTTTGTCGATTTTCTTCGTTTCGGACAAACCACGTAAAAATGTTGACATGTAGCTTGAATAGGGTTTTTAAAGTTCATTGTAAGCATTAGTTAAATTTACTTTTCTTTTCTGCGTTAAATCAATTTGGCTACAGATGTGTGAAAGAGATAGAGTACAGCTTAAAATGATCAAGTTGTTATACAAATAGACCATAATTAAGCATGATATCATTTGTGTGTTTTCATTTGGACCATCGTTGAATGTTTAATTCTTATATTCAGAGACAAATTTCCGAGGTCGCTTAAATATAAATAACAATACCGTCTTTAATGGGATACATAATTATATACCTATAGATAGCTTTATTATTTTTAATTATAATTAGAAATAGCTCACTATAAAGTTTCTTGACCTAGATCTTGCCAAATTATGTCTCTGATAATATAATTCGCTTCACAATACATTTGCATTTTCTAATTGTTTGTTTTTGTTCATTTCATGTTTTTTTTTTGGCATGCGTAACAAAGCCTGTGCAGGCGATCCAACCTAGAGTTGTAGAAACGAGTCTAAAGCCAAACAAGGGAATAGAAGTGCTACAAAAGCAGTTGACGACCAACCCGTCTTTCACACCAAGACTGGTATGCCCCCCTTTCATGCAAAATGTAACGTATCCCATAGCTTCACCGTCTAGTACGCAGTACCCAACAACGTACGGTATACCAGTGCTGTCACCCATACAACAGATGTACCCATTGCATCAAACCGTACTTCTCAATCATTACTTACCCCCGATGCAGGCGTCCTTTTTGAAGCAATTCCCAACAATCGACGAAGAAGTAGAGCCGGATACTAAGAAATTTTCCTCCTTGAACACGAGGAACATTAATCGAAAACTGCCAAAGTTTCAGTCAATGAGGGTTGTTAGAAAGAGGAACATTGAGAGGTTCTATCCTAACACAGAGTATGGTGAAAATTTTAACGAGATTAACAACAATAAAGATGGTGGTGAGGAAACTCACACTAATGGTGCATTTGATAATGCTCTGTATGCAAATTTTTCTTCTCTAATGAAAGTGAACTCTGATATAAGTGGAGTTGAACAGTTTGAGAATCTGACTGACTCTATTCAGGTTTGTGAAGAAAGCATGAACGATATCAGTTTATCTACCACGTCACTGAACAGACCGGTACCTGCACCCAGAACTAAGATTTCACCAATAAAAAGACCCGCGAAGACTGATCATGTTTATGTTAATTTATCAATGCCTTTAATAAATACTAAATTTTCATCTTTTGATGTAGTCGATGCGCCAGTGAGACCAGCCAAGTCGGTTGAAGACTGTTCAAAAGTAAATAAAAACGATACTGCGAGTATACAAATAAAAAAATTAATGGCGGCTGGTGTAACTGTAGATCAGAATGAAAGTACCGATGATGACGAAGAAGAAATTGATGCTGATCCCAAAAACCTATCGACTAAACCAAATATAATTGGGGCAACTCCTAAAAGGACTTTCTCTGCAATGCCGTCGTCAAGTTCATTAGTGAAGTCCATTGCAAATCAGTTGCAATTGAATGAACAATCTGGCATCAACATTGTAGGTTTGCCAAAAAAGCAAGTGATAACCCCAAATAGAACTTTACAAATACCAAAGTTAACAGAAAAACCTGTACCAAAGAGAAATTTAGTAAGACGTAGCAATTCGGTTCAAAGTAGTTTGGCTGTGGATAGTAGTAATGCTCAGGTATAAAGCTATTTTGTTTTCGTTTTATTATTTTCATTTTGTAAATCATCATCTGTGTCTTGTTTATAACAAATCTCGCACTAACATGAACTAATATTTTCATTTTCAGAACACTAACATACTGCAACAACAATATCTGCAAAAACGTAACCATTTCACTAACCTAAGCTCCAAAGGGAAAAACAAGAAAAACTTCCAAATACCACTGCAGAAGCACCATAGCTTCTGCTACTTCCAACCGATTAGAGTTGACAAAAGAATTCCTGTAGAGCAACAGACTTCCTATAATAATACAATAGGACCTATGATATACCAACCAGCTGACGCCCAATACTATACCAAAACGCTTAATAGAACTAGAGAGAAGAATAGCCAAAAACTAAATCGTCTCAAAAAATCTGAAAGCCTCAGAGAAAAGCTGTCCTGTGTGGGTGTCTATGATAATTACGAGAAACCAGACTATCCCGAATCAGAGTATAATGAGACTGAAAGGAAATCCTACCTGCAACTACTCAAAGGGAATTACATATCAAATTCCACAAGGAATCTTGGCCCAGAGCACAATTACAATACGAATTACAACACTACATGTCCAAAAGACGACAGACCTAAGCATAAAAAATTAGTGTACGCAGATTTAGCTTTAGGTAATCATAATTTAAAATTTAAGAATACAGTCAATTCAAATAGACACCTGTATGATACTTATACTATAGGAAATGAAGGTAGTACTAACAAAGAAACTAATACTAACTATAAAGGTAATACAAGTAGAAAAGGCAGTCATAGTCAGCAAAGAAGCGACTACGCTACGTTAAAATTCAATGAGATTGATGTTTGAAAGGTGAGTCTACTAATTATCATCTTATAATTTTATTAACATCTTGTGATTAATTTGTTTAATGTTGCTTTTAACTTTTTATTTAGTAATTTTACTGAATACGTCATCCCACTGCTGGGCAAATACGTCCCCCAAAATTCATAATAAGTTGTTAACTATATCTTTGATTATTTACATTAAAAGAGATATTTACATCATACAAAAATATAATAACAAGTATTTATATTTCCATTTCCTTAAATAAAAATTTTATTATTGGTTTTAAGATCATATTTTTAAATACATTGAAGTTATTTTAAATGGTAATATGTGTAAGTGATGCAATTTTTTTAATAAGAATTTAATTTCTTGTTTAAAAATATAGCGTTATTGATATTATGTAAAAGCATGACAGACTTGTGTTGTGACGTTTAAATTTTTATTTCTAGGCCCGCTTTACCAAGAGTGACACATACATTTTTTAAATAAAAAGGTAATTTACTCCAAATTCATAATTTCACCTGTTTGGTTTGCTTTTATTTATTTTTCTATTTTTATTTGCTTTTCAATTTTATTTATTATAATTAATCAACATTTACCTACTACTTGGACAGTTTCACACAGTGCCATCTAGCCCCAAAGAAAGCAAAGCTTATGTTATGGGTACTAGATAACTGATAAACTACTACCTAAACCGCCTATGTAAAATGTATAATCTGCAATATTTTCTTATTTATGCTTTTTATTTATATTATATTATTTCCACTTAACACATATTACCGTTCATTTTCAACATGATAAAATATTATTTTTCAATAATTTAGTAGTTTCCATTTTCACAAAATAGTTTAGCAGTTGATTTAAAATAATAAATTAAGAATTTCAATTTATTCCATAATCTTTTTATGCATATTCTTATATGCTGTAAATAATTATAGAAAGACTGATCGAGATCGAAAAATCGACAGATATTATAAAACCATCACAAATCTTCATCATCTTGGTGTCAATCCCGGTTGTGGTTTCGCGTGCGATGGTCCGCCAAAGTAAATGTATAATTACCATAAAATATTGCCTAAATTGGCCGTGTGGTGTCCGGCAGAGTAGAATAGCACCAACCCCTTACATTCATGGGTGTCGTACAAGGCGACTAATGTTTTCGAGGCAAAAGATCAAGAGTCTTCGTAGTCTGTAAAATGGGCAGCAGCATTTTCCATTATTATATTTAAACACTGCGATCTCCAACCCGCCTGCCAAGCGTGGAGATTATGGCAATAACCTCCCCTTTCGTGGGAGAGACCCTTAGTCCTGCAGTGGACTGTTACGGGGTGTGATGATGATGATGATTGCCTAAATTGTTTGAATATTTTGGTTAATTATCTACTTTTAGTATACTTTTGTAAATAAAGTTATTATCATTATTTACTCTGCCTAGATCGACACATGATTTTTTTTAACTTAGGCAAAGACAATTTAGTTACAAGGATTATAATTTAATATAATATTTTTTACAGCCCTTCCGACCAGACGACCAATTCATCTATGCCGATGCTGATTTGAAAGACTACGGGCCGATCAACTACAAGGCAGCATCTATCTACTCACAGATGAAAAAGATAAAAGATCAACAGAAAATGCAGCAAATTTACGAAAAAGATCACTCTGAAGATGATTTACTTTGATACCTTAACTGTTGCTTTTATTAATTATTCACTGTCTTTAAAAAAGAGTGCATAAATACAGAACACATTATAATTTTTGAAAATATATATTTTTGGCTCGCGTATTCTAAAAGTATAAATGTATAAATTGTTTGTGTTTTGACAGGAATAAAGATACTTTCGCAAGTTAATAACTAATTTCTATATACATAGAGTTTTTATTTGTTATGGCACCTGCGACTTTAAGTTTATTCAACTCAAAGTAAAATTAATTGCTTTTGCTCTAAGAAAATATTGACAGCGATATTAACCCTTAGACAAATTATTTTAGTATAATAATATTTTTTGCGAAACAGTGCCATAATATCATCTAAACTAAAAATATTGATTTAAATTTGTCTTTCGTAAAATTACTGCATATTTTCTGTAAATTTTAGAGAGAATACCAAATATAAATAGACTGACTGACGCAGACGTTTTCAAGCTGACTCGCTAAACCCCAGAAATACACATTAATTCTGAAGTACAGAATAGAAAATACTTTAATGGTTATGATGTACATAGAATTTCTTTGTTGTTATTGTAACAATTACTTCCTGTATTATTCAGCATGAGAAAGTTTCATTCATTGGTTGAAAACAAAACCAAATGCTAAAGTCTCACTTTATATACAATTCCTCTGTACTATTAAAGTCCTGGTACAAAACGCGACTATGGTCCAGGATGGAAATCGAATATCCTTTACATAAGTTAGTCTTTTTAAATAAAAAAATAGTTATACCTACATTTAGGTTGCAATCCAGCCTCCCGATTAATTAATTACAATATTATCAAGATTCTCGAGAATGAAATTTCTCTGCTGGGTAATACTTGAAGGCAAGTCCGAGTCCCTAAACCGAACATAGGGTGCAATACTGAAAAACGACATGGTAACGATTATTTTGTGATTTACATAAATTAATGAGGAAATTCAAGTCATTTAATGCTTGTTATTTTTAATTCTTTTGATTTGATTACCTATCCAATAATAAATATTGCTTATGGTCGATTGGCTGGATACATTCTTGGCAAAGCGATCTGTGGTTTTGTACCCAGAAAGGTGTCACTCGCCTCTCGATTTCTTTCTACTTTTTGACTCCCACCACCATCATCTCCCACTAGCTCCCACTTACCAGTGTTTATTATTTAATTAATTTGATAACAGATTTCAAAACTTTAACTGGATGATAGATAGTTGAAGGTTGCGACAATCATTAAATGGTTTTAAATGTATCTACGAATAAATTCGAAAGGATGAGGACCATTTGGTAAATCACAAAATATATTGCAAATATAGCACGGCGATGCTTGTAGAAAACAACACATTGCTAATTTAATATCCGTCCAAGCGGGGAATAAAATATCTACAAAAATAGATAATTGAGTTTTAGTTAAAAGCCCATGTGTATGTAAATTTGTAGTGTATTGTATATAAACTACTATAGCAATGTAACGAAGTCAAAAGATCAAAGACTATCCCAAAGGTATTAATGGATAAGTTAGTCAAGTAATATGAGTGAAGTAAAGCAAAGACAGAACTTTGCGAATCTGTGCTAAATATGCAAAGTCTGTCAGAAAGCTGTGCTGAAAGTCTTTATGCCTATACTCGTAATCAGTTTGTATTGGCAGAGGTGCACATGTGCAGTGTTTAAGAGTCTGCTCCCAAAAATAACGTTTCGCACTGGTCCCATGGCAGATTCAGCTTTATGAGTTCTACTTTAAAGTTTAATATCAATACGACTTACGACTCTATTTTCGTAAATTATCGAAACATCTATACCATTTTTACTTTACTTAGTAGCGTACATAAATCTGAATCTGTCATAGGAGGATTTGCTGGTTATTGCGGCCTCTTGACTCAGTCGTTTTTTACGTGAACAGATTAGGACAAGAGTTTTGAAATCTAATAGACGGAGGAATAGCATCGAAATCTAACGTAATATTTCAATCGCAGTACTTTAATTGTGATCTGGCTTGTTTGCTCGACTGCCATTATGATAGTCTGGTTATTGAGCGCGATTACAACTCAAAGGAAGCGGTAACTAAAGAAAATTTATTTGGTATAAAATTACGTGAAAATTCTCTTTGCTATTCCTTAACTTAGTCTATTACGGAAAGTAAATACACTGACAGTTATCGCCGCACAGCTATAAAAAACTACCATACATTTAATCCAACCAACGCAGGAATCTACTAATTTATCGGTGAACTTATTTAGTTTTGTTCACGAATTCAGTTATTGTGGCCTGTGTTTCATCGGCATTTATTTTTTTATTAGTTCTCATTTCTTAATGTACAATTGCAACGAATTTTTTTACTGTTAGGATATTATTGTCTATTTTACATTGTATTTATTGTATTTTTTCCTATAAATCTACTAATTATTTATTTATTTTTATCCTACAGTGCCTCATCAGGGTTACTAGTAATTTTAGTTTAATTTTACAGTCAATCATTTAGTGTCAGCTACAAAATAAATGTACAAAAATACCAAATAACGCTAACTTATTAATTATTTAGTTAATTAGTAGATTTATAGTTTTGTAATTTTTAACAAAGCTTAATTGTATAATGAAGTCATAACAATTGTTTTCATAATAATTGTGATAATACATGTAGCAAAAAAATATTTTTTGCTATAATCTGTGGTATCATTAAATTTGGTGGAGCGTCAGAAGAAGGCACTTAATTTTGTTACTTAAATGGCATTTGTACTTACATTTTAGAAAATGATACCACAGGTACATTCTATGTTGTTATTAACGAAACCCTGTATTAATGAATAATATAAATGAAGCTAAAAAATCTGAAGTAACGTGAATTATTTTAATAAAATAAAACTATTTTGTTAAATTAAATAATTATTTAACTCTACCTACCTAAAAAAATAATTTAATAAATACAAGTCATGTGCTTGTATTAATGACTTAGAACGACATAATTGTTAATGATAATATATAATTATAAAAGCACTGGAGTTAAATGTGTGCTCAATTCAATAAAATGTAAATTATAGAAATGGCGCGGTGTCTCAAATTATTTATAAATATTAAAAATTAAATTATACCGTTGCTACTTTGAAATAAGTCTTCCTATTATTATTATTATTATTATTACAAAAGTATATTATGTTACTTTGTATTGCAATAAACCTGGTAATTATGATTTAATGCATTTTAATTATATAAATTGAAATGTATTTATAATGGATAGATCATATTTAATTTTAATTTCATTTGATCTGAAAATGAGACTACCGCGCCTATTTTGTGAAATATTAGAAAAATACGTTAAAGGTATTTAGCGAAGTTTTGTACATAAAACTTGTTATAATATTGTCAAATAGTGTTAATAAATTAATTTATGGATTTTTAATTTTTTCGTTTTATTCTGTTACCTACCTAATTTACCAGAATATGCCGACCGGTAAAAATCCGGATTGAAATCACATACCTAATTAGAAAGAAGGAAAGAAAGAAAGAAAGAAATAGCATTTACTAACACAAACAACAACACCACAACATTGAAAAAAAAAACAAGAAAACACAAAGACATAAAAAGCAGACAATTATAAGCAGAACATAAATTACACAGTGCCGATGTAAATACCTATGTGATTATTTGTTTTATGTGTAGTGTAATAGATGATGTGTTGTGGTGGTGTTAGTTGTGGTTATTAGGCGACTGATCATCATCATCATATAGTCGGGCAGTCCCGGCTTCTGCCAGGGTCCACTGCCTTACTTGTCTCCGTTTTGTACTTGTACATTGTCCTCCATTTCGCCTGGTCTTGGGTATCCTCACGACGTAAGCTATTGGCCCTCGCATCCGACTCAGCGATGTCAAACCATCGCTTCTTGAGCCTTTCGCGGGACTTTTTCCTGATACTGGAAGGTTCAGGCACATATTTCTCACGTATCTCTGGGGCATTCGCAACACATGACCAAACCAACAAAAGCGAAGATCTTATCCGCAATATCTCTCACGTTAAGGCTGCCACGGATCTACTCGTTATGCACTCGATCAAGTTGCGTAACGTCAATACATCAATCGCAGCATTTTCATGCTGATATTATAGAGTCAGACCACTAAATGGTCCAGTAACATTTTCTGTTTAGTATTTTTAACACTGCGATCTCCCACCCGCCTACAAAGCGTGGAGATTATAGCAAAACTGATGTGGTCTCAAGTTCAATATATTAATGTACAATAAAAAATAATATCATCCTCGCGCACGAGTGCTCGGGGTCCGCCTTGACCATGATCCAGGAATTCACAGATCAGGTAATTACAGTGGAGCAACTGCCATCTGACTTCCGTGACCTTGCTGGTCAGGTTCCCCTGGTGGCAGGGTCATGGCGGTCAGATGGCCATCGCTATACTTTAATTACCTTATCTGCCAAATCCTGGACAATAGTCAAGGTGGACCACGGGCCCTCGTGCACGATAGCACAACCGGGACATTATCGTCAAGATGATTATTCATCATCACAGCCCATAACTATTCACTGCAGGACTTAGGGCCTCTCCCACGATAGAGGAATTTATTGCCATAATCTCCAAACTAGGCAGGCGGGTTGGAGATCGCAGTGTTACAAATATAACAGTGGTAAACGCTGCTGCCTATTTTCCAGCCTATGGAGACTCTAGATCTTTTGCCCCGAAAACTTGAGTTGCCTTTTGCGAAATCCACGAGTATAAGGGGTTGGTGCTATTCTACTCTGCCGGACACCACGCAGCCAAGTTGATTATTATTTATTAATAAAAGTAATGAGCACCATGTGAGGACATTATGGGGATTCCACCATCCTCTGGCCCCAAGCTAACCTCATCTGCACGCAGCTTAGCAAACGTTTTCCTTAAAGTGCCGCGAGGCACCGATTAACCCTGTGGTTCTGTATTTTTGTTGCCTGCAACCTTAATGCATGCATCGTATATAATATAGAGTATAATATACAGTTACCGCGTACCATAAGGTGGATTGAATAAAATAGTTTCTCTGTGCCATTCTTCTGGCTGCAGTCAGGCGATAAGAAAAAGCTCTAGCTGTGGCGTCTTCTGGAATCACAGCGTCGCTGGTCCTGGCGGTAAACGGCCCATACTTACTGCTATTAATATTCCAATCAAGTACGTACTGAGCATGCGTGAGTTCATGTTCATCGGGCCCAACCGTCTAACTCAAACAGATTAAACATCGCCATCTCACTCGTTTGAACCGCAACCGAATGAGATGGCGATGGATCGAGCCTTCAATAATTGATACTGGAATTTTTCTTTTTCAATAATTAACTCGCGCGTTTAATGTCCTGTGTTTGGGGTGTCAGTAACAGCGACTAAGTACCACAGTCTCTGTGTAAAATTGTACCATCCGTTGAGAAACTGATTCACAGTGAGTACGGTGTATGTTTTTTATATCTACCACGAACGTGGCAAACAAGCTCATGCCCCGCCTGATGGTAAGCAGTCACCGTAGCCTTATGGACGTTTGCAATGCCAGCGGCATCACCCACTCGAAGAACTCCATGTTGTACTCTCCAAGGAAAACCTCTCCAGCGATCCAGATGTGAGTGAGGAATACTCACTCCCACAAACGAGCAGGCAACAGCTATAAAGTCATCGCATTCTCAGCAAGATCAAAGAGGACATGTTTGTGTACATAAGACAGCATTTCGACCTACCCAAAACCAGTATCAGAGAGTAGACCTACCATTACAATGCGCGTCTTATGCCCGTTTTCACAAAACATAGGAATCGCCTAAATCCAATGCCAAAATACTTACATAAGAATTGCTTAAGACAAAAATACGTTTTACCAACCGCTAGGACATAACTATCGTCGTTAGGTAACGCTTAAAGTTAGTTAGTGGATTGGGCGGTGCTTAGTCCCAAGGCATCGCCTAAAATGACAGATACGTACTGTTTCGCACAGCAATCTTATCTGACCCGGTGGCCAAAACTGGAAGTAATAGTCGCCATTTTAAAACATCACTTTGTCGTCAACAACAGCGACACTGTCAACGGTTCAGATGAGCTTGGGGCACTTTACAGTTTACCAACATTACAACGCAAATCCATAGATAAATCTTGCTTAGAGGGAAAAGTTTAGTGAAATAGACCAATTAGCTGAGGCCATTCTTAAAGATAAGAGTTTCCTAGTTAGGTAATGCTTGATTTGAGTTTAGTGAAAACGGGTATAATAGTATATATACAAAGCCAGTATAAGATGACTCTTATACTGGCTTTGTATAGGTCGATACGCTGTTTACTGTACATCTCCACCTTGCAGTCAACCAGGAGGACTATTGGCTATGTCAGTAGACATCTGAATTATATAATCCTACAGTACTCTAAGTTGATATTCACTATGGCCACTGGCCTACGCAGATGACGTAGTCTAGAATTATCAAATTTCAAATAAAGTTGTCCACTGAATTAGCCAATAGAGCTGCGCAATGTCACCCCATACTACGTATAAATTAAATAAACATCCAAACTCTTTAAAACCCCTGCTACACCTGCTAGTTTTCGTCATGTTTATCATGGGACCGCGAGACGGTCAAATAAAAAAATTAATTGCAGGTTTAGATTGCAGATGTCCTGGACGACGGTGACCACTTTCCATCAGGAAGACCGTTCGTTCGTGTGCCCCCCTAGGCAATACATAAAAAAAAACATTTAAAATATTTAATTACAATCGCCTGACTTTGAACCTAAGTTTTGATTTTGCCGCAGGAACTAGCAGGTGTAACAGGGGCTGCGCATTCGAGCTCCCAGAGTTCCAGCGCACTCTATTATCCATAGTTCGGATTATACTTTTGCGGAATTCGACCCCTCCGAAACTATGTAACGGAATCAACAAAATAAATAAAAAATTGACGTGAATGTCTCGGTTGTGCTCTCGCGCACGAGGGCCCGGGATCCGCCTTGACCATGGTCCCAATAAACAAAATATATCAATACTAAATGCGAATACATTTATCTGAATTTTGTAATTTAATCATTTAGACGACTGAATTTATCCAAGGGTATCATCATCACAGCCCGTAACAGTCCACTGCAGGGCTTAGGACCTCTCCCACGAAAGGGAAGATTATTGCCATACTCTACACGCTTGGCAGGCGGGTTGGAGATCGCAGTGTTTAAATATAACAATGGAAAATGCTGCTGCCCATTTTCTAGTCTACGGAGACTCTTGATCTTTTGCCTCGATTACATTAGTCGCTTTGTACGACACCCATGAGTGTAAGGTGTTGGTGCTATTCTCCTCTGCCGGACACCACACGGCCAAGGGTAACTAATACCTAAGTATTTAACTCAAATTAACAAATAAGTAACAAGGGTACAATTTTTACGGTAAAACAAAGATGATTATGAGAAACAAAAAATTTTAATTCGTTATGAAATATCAATATCACAGCCCATATTTTCGGGTTATAACACAGGACAGCTTCAACATTTGACATTTGTTTTAAATTGTAATTTTTTAATTTTATACCTAGTTAAATACCGTACAGTAAACTGAAACCGGCCGAAACTAGCCGATGTACATTATATTATGATTATGATGATGATGATATAATGATACATAAACATTATTTACGTTTTTACAAAATATTTGTATACAATTTAATACAGAATAGCTTTAAACTCTTCAAAATATAATGTCTTTAAAACTGCGCTTAAATTTAGACTGGGTAAAGAATTAACAATTTTAAATTGGTTTTGTGTTTGTATATAACAATGTATAATTAAATTTATGAAATAATTTTAAACTAATAAATATTTATTTGTCTGGTTACGATATATTTTTAACAGTTGTTAATTACATACTAAATACATAATTACATACATATAACAGTACTAAATTAAGAAGTATTTATTGCTGCGTTAAGAACATTAAAATGAATAATTCAAGAAGAGCTTTCAACACTACTCCTTCGTATTTTTATTCTTAAAATTAGTAAAAAATAAGTAGGTAATTATTATCTACACAATATCGAGTCAAGAAATCTAATATTAAAATTTCAATAATATCACACAGGGTTTAATTACTACTACCTTATAATATTAATAATCCTAAAATATCACAATTTTCGCTTATGTGCTTCTTTACCAAAATCGTTATTTTCACATAACTTTAAATTCACATAACGTTAAATTATTTGAGCTGAGAAAATATTAATTACTTTTCCTCTATAAAAGCAATGTCCCCCGTCACGTCTGTCTGTCAAGTACCTATTATTGAACGGATTTTGATGCGTTTTTCAGTTTGTTATAGGTACAACTTCGATATTAGGTACCAGGTACGTATCTTATTACCATATCGAAGTTGTTTAAATTCAACAATTACGGTCCTTTTTATTTATATCGTCTATAATTCTCTCTGCATTGTCTAAATAAGAACTTACCTTAATAAAACTAATAGCTGAAGATTTTAACAACCGGCAACAATGATTAATTGGTCTTAACTAGCTTCTTTACGCCTAAAATATCTTCAGAACTTCTTAAAGTCACTCGCTCGATTTTCAACTTACTTCGGAATATTCGATAGCTTCATTATTGGTCCCAATTACACAGTACAGTTCACATCACTATAACTAAACTACTCCATCTCCTTAGTTGAAGTCGTAGTCTCCCCGACCAAAGTATACGTAGTCGCCACACCATTTCCTGGCCTGGAGGTCTGTGTTGGAGCAGCAGGCTGGATACGCCAGGCTGGATTTCGTCAGCTTGGCACACCTCTGACACAAGTCTAACAGGTCTTCCTGGAAAGAGGAAAGGGAATTTTAATATTTTTGTTTTTAAGTAATTCTGGCAGTCGTTACACTGTAAATCCTGGATAATGGTCAAAACGGACCCCGGGCCTTCGTGCGCGAGAGCACGACCGGGACATTAACGCAAATATGTTTTTTTTTTTTAAGAAATTCCGATTCAGTGGAAAATTGTGATCCTACGGTGGACGTTCTAATACAATGTGGAAGTCTTTGGCATGAGACATAATCGAACAAACTGGGCCACGAGCGGCAAAAACTTGTACCATTTGACAAACGGTATTACTCTGGTGGTAGGACTCTATCAAGCCTGAGGAGTCCGCCAGGGTGAGTACCACCGCCTTGCCTATCTGCCGCCAAGCGACAATGCTTGGAAGAAAGAAAGATAATATTTATTAGACAGGACGCCACGATACGATAATTGTGTGTTGATAATTGCATAGTTGTGTTTCGGTTCGAAGGATAAGGTAGCCAGCACAATAAGAAGCATGAGGCATTTCATCTTACTCGTCACAGTGTCAACGCACCTGCGGTTCTACAATTTGTTGCCTGCAACCTAAATGCATGAATCGTAGATGTTCACGACAGTTACCGCTTACCAGGTGTTACAGTTACAGTTGCCACTGCGTAGAAAAAAATAATAACAAAACTAACTACAACACGTCACCCGAAAACATCGAACACGAGATAGCAAACGCATTACTACAAACGTGATATTGTCTTGGTAACCTTACAAGAATGTGCGATAAATATCAGACAAATCTTGCCAAGCTACATCCGTGTTGAATCAGACACACGCCTCGCCATCCCCCTGAACTATAACATCACGTGAACCGTATCTAAAGGGGCAAAGTTTTTATTATTCACAAACTTAATTGGATGCTCTTTAACCTTGTAATCGAGGAACGGAGATATTATGGTCAAAAAAGTATTTCTTGACCGTAAATTGGGTATAAATATATTTGTTTGTCTCGCAAACTAATAGCGGTCAAAATAAATAATGATACATTTTTAATTACAGTAATATATCGTCGCCATTCGGCTCCTAAGGCTATTCAACCAGTCTCAGGCTTCACAGCGAAAGACCTTGGTTAACCACGCTTCGCAAAAGGTAATAGGATGCTTAGGATCCTTATGACGTTGATCTTTCAGCTATCCGCACGAGCCGCTTTTGTTCGACCTTTATCATGCGTACGGCTAAGGCATTCCTTAGCCATCATTTAACACGTTGCCTGCGAGTGTGTTTCCTGATCATTATAATCTTGGTGCTTTCAAGGCTGGAGTGAATAGGCTGTTCCTAGATAGGTATGCTCCATCTTCGGCCGCAGCGTCACTTACCACCAGGTGCGAGGGCGGACACTGAGGGCGTTGATAAACCTTGTTTATCGATCTCACAACCAGTGCCGTGCTGTTTTTAACCCCCGACCAAAACTGGGGTGTTATAAATTTCACGTGTGTATCGAGATGAATAATTAGTTCGAGATGGTTCTTAGCTTTGTTTCAATAAAATCGGATCTGTAGTTTAGAAAATATTTTAGTGTAACTAAACTTGGCCGATGGTTATCCGAGTTTTTGTGTCGATAAGGTTATTAACTGGCAACACAATACTAAAGGGGCTATGGGCAGGCTACGTAGCTGGCAACCGGATGGCCAATGCGACGAAAAGGTTCTCGAGTGCCGACTATATGCCGGAAACCGCAGCGTACGACGGCTTCCTACGGCGGCTATGGACGGCTATGGGCGTCCGTCCATAGCTTCGTAAAGATTTTTAGGAGCCAATGGATGCAAAAGGCATCGAGCTTATCGTTGTGGAAGGCGTGAGGGGAGTCCTACGTTTAGCAGTGGACGTTCTGCGGCTGGATGAGATTATAAACTGGCACCAAATGTTGCAGCAGAGCTAGCCCGTCCCTCTGACAAAGACTAAGTATTGCTGTCCACCGAGGTAACGTAAACGTAGTATCTCCGCGATCTTCACGCCAGCGAAATGTAAATGCTGCAGTGGATGCGTGGAGTTACGCGACTTGATCGAGTACGTAACAAGTACATCCGTGGCAGCTTTGGCGTGAGGGATATCGCGGAGCTCGCCTGCGGTTTGGTCACGTATTCCTTAGGCCCCAGGATGTGTGGGGAATAGGTGCATGGACATGAATATATCAGGAAAGAGGGCCCAAGACTCGATTAATTCGAATGGAATTCGGCACATATATAGTTTATAACATTGGCTGCATTTCGAAGCCAACACGGACGAAGTTCCGGCCAAAAGCTAGAATTTAATATATTTATGGCCTCTGTGCATACCTGTGCAGAAACAACATCTTGACTATGGCCTTAAACGTATACAGAATTGTACCTACCGTTCTTATAATCTTATTTATTGTATAATAATTATGTAACAGGTGTTGCGTACGAAAATATAAAAAATAGATAAAGTTGATAAACTCTTACACCCGTTTTCAAAAACGTTGCTATGAGGTCTCACAGTACGTTCGCGTCATTGACTATACGTCAAAGGCTACCTAAACCAATATTATTGAGAGCAAAGATTTGTATTTTTGTTTCTAAAGAATTAACTCTAAAACTAATTGACCGATTTAAAAAATTTTAAACTAATAGAATGGTACATTATCAATGAGTAACATAGGCTACTTTTTATCCCGGGAAAAAATTTGAATCCCGCGGGAAATTTGATTGTTTACAGGGATACCAACTGCTATGAAAGTCGCTGATAACGGCTGGTTGATGTTTGGATGAATGTTTTTTTTCTATTGTAAGCAGTGACAAACGAGCAGACAGCCACCTGATGGTAAGCGGTTACTGTCGCCCATAACATATACGATTCATGCATTTATGTTGCAATGTGCGTTGTCATAAGGACTAAGACAAATTGCCTCATGCCTGTTATTGCGCTGGCTACTGTAACGATCACTATGTACCATGAGCTTGTCACCGTACTATTTATTTGTATATCGTATGTTTATAGTTAATAAATTTAGAAAGGAATACGTATATCATACACAGAGCAGAGTGTGGTTAAAATATAGTTTGCTTATCATGATTTCTTTTAACAAATGCTCTCAAATACTTAACCAAAACTTGGTTCTGTAATAAACTTAAACAATTTATTTGACGTTAAGCGTAATCTTTTATTTCAAAAGCACGTAATAAATTTACGCTATTGATTAGTTTGATCGACAGGCAAAATATTGAGAATATTTTAAATGTTTGGCGTTAAGTTATGGGACCCATGAAAAAAACCCACAAGTGATAGTGATGTGAATATACAAATACTTTTTAACGTAATATCGAAATAAATAATTGAATTAAGGTATACCTTAATATTAAACAAGTCTACTTAATTTTAATCTACTTGTTTGACGACTGAAATTGATTTGCTTCATAGAAATTAAATCACTCTATACTCGGTCTAATGTGACATTACGTCGGATTTATAGTACCTAAAATGTCATTATATTTTTTACTAATAGTTCCCTACACCATTACTTTTGGTCTTAAGAAATTCCAATTCGAATTCATTTGCTTGCGTATTTTTGTTTGCGTTGTTTAAAATAAATCGACTCGTTGAATAAATAAATCGTCGTATGTAATACATCCTTAGCTGTGGTAACATTTAACTATTTTCGGTTTATCAGGAACAGTTTGTAAAATTTATGGATGTGCGAACGTTATAAGAGCAGTCGCTTAGACCTCATAAAATTAGAAATATTACATTTTTTGTTTGTTTAAAATATTGAACTGTGGGAATTTTGAAGATAAGGAATCTAAGCAAGGTGGCCAGGGCAGTAGAAACGAGACAGTCAGCCCCTGGGGAGCGCCGCGTGAACATAATTGTATACATTTCCGTAACTAAGAAACCCCATGTTTTGTAAATTTCCACGGGAAAATTCATTACCACTCGCGTGTGATTTGTTATATTAATTTGTGATTTGTTATATTAATTTGTGCTTTATTATTTTGTGTTATTTTCAGCTTGTGACGTTTCTTTCGTTCTCTATATATTTCTTTAACTATTTCGATTTGCGTGGATTACATTTTAATCATCTTATTAATGCGGATCTTATGTTTCATTCGTTTCATTTGTGCGTATTTTGATGGTTGGTTTTACTTTTATTTACGTGAACTAAATTTTATTCATTTGCGAATATTTTCCGAATTTAATGCGATTGATTTACAGAGTATTGCTAGAAACTAACTTATTCCTTGTGACGTTTTCCAAAATGTATACACAACGTAATGGGTCTGAAAATATTAATCGATAACTAGACGATCACTCCGCTTACGGCCAAATCACAATATGTGTAATGATGTTTATTATGTTATGTCTACTCTTTATAGGTGTAAGTGTGTATTTATACAGATATATAGGTATTAGGGTAACTGAAAAGTCACACTACCTTATCCTTCAAACCGTAACACAACAATGCAAGCATTATTACACCTTTGTATTAAGCCTGGATAATGTCAATAAATCTCTACTGCAAGCAAAAAACTTATTCTCAACGATTTTCGTTAATCATTTATTGTGGAAGATCGTTAAAAATTTCATTTTTAATAGAGATATTTAGCTAAAAAAATGTCGAATTCGAGATGTCACAGCGCTAGAATTAGGCCCCTGGGGGCGATTCTCGCTGTGACCTCTCAAATTCGACATTTTGTCTAGCCAATAATTGTATTAAAACGTCTCTGAAATTTATTTTCGACAATATACGACTGTCGAAGATAGTTGAGAAAATATGTTTTGGCTTCAATAGACATTTCAATGTCATTATTAATGGAGACATGTGACTAGAAATAATGTCGAATTCGAAATGTCACAGCGCGAGAATTAGGCCCCTGCAGTTTGGTCAACAGTTAGCACGCTAGATTAGATGTTCCTAATCTCTTTTATTGGGATTACTTACCTATCGATTTGATAAAAACTTGACATATTTTGAAAGTGCCTGATAAGATTAATGCTAATGAAGGTTTATCTTATACCACTCAAGGCCAAACCAAGAATGCAGTAACTGTCGTCAACGGCATCCACTAAAGCACCTTTCATGAACATACCTTACAATATCACAGCCAAACAATAATAAGTAAAATAGTACAAATTCTGTTCCTGCGGTAAGGTCCCAGTGCTCCATGGGGTAGGGATTTGGGGAACCGCGGCTTTGGCAGTGGAGGGTCATTTGCCACTGTTATAGAGCTGGGCAATGCATTGGCGACACCCCTAGTGTTGCTAATGTCTAAAGGCAGCGGTAACCACTTTCCATAAGGTGGCTCGCTTGCCTGTTTGCCTCGTACTTATTTCAGACACATTTGAAATCAGTTTTTGGTGACTAAAATGTGGCACACTTTTTTTTTTTTTTTATACAAAGCAGGCATTTGATCGCCATCTGCCTGTTGGTAAGTGACGATGCGGCCGAAGATGGAGCATGCCCGTCTTGGAACAGCCTATTCACTCCAGCCTTGAAGGCATCCAGATTATATTGATCAGGAAACACACTCGCAGGCAACGCGTTCCACTCCTTAGCCGTACGCATTATAAAGTTCGAGCCAAAGCGGCTCGTGCGGATAGCTGGAATATCCACGACATAAGGATGAAGCGCTCGCCCGGATCGCGTCTCCCGATGGCGGAAAGGGGCCGGCGGAATGAGGTCGTGCAGCTGCTTCGCACACTCTCCGAAATGTAACCTGTAGAAGACCGACAGACGCGCAACCCTACGCCGATGTTCGAGGCTCTGCAGCCTAGCCTCAACCAACTGCGGGTTGGTTGAGGCTAGGCTCTCGCAAACGTACTATCGCCACAAAGTGGAATTTTTCTCGTTCAACGACGTTGACCCTACGGCCTCAGTCTATATAGGTAGTATAAATAGGGAGATATCTTGGTCGGTATGTAAGGATAAATGTTACGAATACGTGAGCAGCTTATCGCTGTTGATGGACGCGATTACTGAAATGTATGACAAGTAGGTAAACAAGGATTACTAAAATAGACTCTCGGACGAACTCTCAACCTTTGCGGTTTCCTAACAACAACGTTCGTTGGCCTGTTATGTTTATGTCTCAGTAATTGGAGTTCAAATAAACCTGTCATGTGAATTTATTGTTGCGATTTGCGTTGTTAATTAGCATAAACAAGTAAATACTTACGGTAATGCGAGCGTAGGTAGCTTATACATACGTGTTTTAAAAGAGGACAAAGCGGGTTATCTTCGAATTGGGGCCGCTAGAGTGCGGATACCCATGCCCCAGTCGTACTTCGAAGTACCTCCTTACAGAATTCCTACCGCAGCCCAACGTGGCTAGTACTCCATACGTCCCCACAGTGACAACGCACCGACGCACCTGCATTTGTGTCACCTGCACTGCAACCTAAATTCGTGAAACGTAGACGTTACGGGCGACAGTTACAGCTTCCCATCAGGTGGGCTGTCTGCTCATTTGTGACTGTGTAGAATAAAAGAAGATGGGGTTTGACACTGACTGGCATAAAAACCACATACGTACATTAGATATTTATTCAGAGTCTACTCTAATGTTAACTCTTCTAATGTTGCTGATGTCCATAGGCGGTGGTGACCACTTTTCATCAGGTGGCCCGCTTGCCTGTTTGTCTGCCGTATAACATAAAAAAACTCCCCTATTTTTTTCGTCAGTGTTTAAAAAGTACTTACATCATCATTGCATTGATCATGGCCAGTAGTGGAGTCCCAGGGAGGTCGTGCTGTGGCCAGGCGCACTATCGTCGCTAGCAGAAGTAGCAGCACAAGACTCGACATTGAGTGTTTCTGGAACAAAATTATTTTGCACATTAAAATCGTACGCAATAAACAAATAAAACAGGATCCAAATCAATAACTTGCGAAAGTGCAGTTAAATTATGGGATCTTGTCTAGATTGGGACATGGGATCGTTTAAGAGGGATATTAGAGGTCTCTTTAGAGGTGGACAACGCATTGGTAGCGCACGTGATGTTGCTAGTGACCATTTTCCATCAGGTGGCCCGCTTGCGTGTTTGCCTGCCGTATTATATTTAAAAAAATGCTATAATATACCGGCCCGGGGTACCAATCGGCTCCAAAGACTGTTCATCCAGTCTCAGGGTCCCAGCGGAAGCGGTTGACAACGGTAGGTGGAGCACGTAAGGAGAGGCGAGCTCGTTGCAGAGCTGAAGTTTGATTAGCTTAAAAGTACCAAACGCTATCCATTTTCTAGTTGTCCGGTACGTTACTCGTAAATATAAGGTTTTGATACTACATTCTGCTCTGACGATCACCTTAGAGATTTATACCTGTAATGCAGCTGTATATCGTAATTCTCTCATCCAGACATTTTTATTTGTACCACTAAGGCTTTTTGATGAGACGATTAAAGTGGCTTCCCAATACAAGACCTCCTTCCTAAGACTTCCTAAATATGTGAAAGAGAAATGCAATTGAAATAAATAATACGGTTCCTAATAAAACGTTACACAAACAGTATCATAACACAATATCACAACATGTTATATTATTAAAGTCACGGAAACTTACATAATCCATCATTGTAAAAGATTACAAAGATTATTTATAATAACCTTTCAACTGCCGACAAATTTGCCCTAATTTCTAGTCAAACATTTTTATCAGGAACCTTATCACAGTGGCATGATTGCATTTTATCTTGTAATGTTTTGATTATTTTTACGACTCTTATTATTCTTAAATTATCAACTTCACCAGGAAATCATTTGCACGAATGATTGATTTTAAATAATGTAGACGTTCATCTTTTAGCTACTATCTTGTTGACATACGGACGTCTTTATTATTAAATCAGTTTTGCTTACTTGTTGATTTCGATAAATCCTATGTCGTTTTACTTTTTAGACAGAGTCTATCAATCTTAGGGTCATAGGTGGCTTCCGGAATTCCTCTTTTTATCCCAATCTACAGATATTCAAGAGTTGTCCTCAAAGCCAAACTCCAGACTGTGAATCTACAAAAGTAGACCACGCATCCACGGATCCGTGGATGCGTGGTCTACTTTTTTTTGTGCTATCACTTCATTGTTTCGTTCCCTATATACATGAATTCAGGATAGATGCTCCAGCCAGTCATCTTATGCAGGTATTCAGTATCAAACCACCGTTTTCTTTTCTAGCACTTGTAGGTATGTCTACAGGTACCTCAAAGACCAGCACCGCATTCGCTCCCCTTCGGTTACAGATGTCGTGGACGACGGTGGCCGCGCAAAATCAGATAGACCGTCCGTCTGTGCGCCCCCTAAGCAATAATAACTTCCTTCCCCTTGTTTACCTAGGTCTCAAGATTTGTCTTAGCCTCTTGAAGATACGATGTTGATAACGTCTTCCATGAGCCATGGATACGGAAGCGTGTACGGAATTTCATCTAGGAGGATACCGTAAAGGGCATTGTGCTCGAGTACAATGCAGAACAAGTAACGGCTCAGGATAGAACCCTGATAAACATCTACCTAGCTTAACTAGCTTTGACCGCTTAGAAATTAGTTCTGAGAAGAGATAAATGTGCGATATCGCCAATCCATTTGACACGAACTATAGCAATTTGATTCCTATCCTAGTTTCCTATCATCCGTCAAGATTAAGTTGTCGCATGGTAAGAAAATTAACTAATTTTGAGAGTATTGTATTTTGTATTCATACGAAGCGTTTCATAAGTAGGAGACGACACATTGTAAAGCCAACTTTTTGAACGATAATAGGTATGTATTTACTCGGACCCATATCGGAGGGTTTTGCAATAATATCTAGGCGTAGCAGGCGAGTTAGATAAACACTGTTGAGAATAAATAATTTAAAACGCATTATATTTATAGCGTATCTGGTCTGGTCTGGTGGTGATCTCATTAGGTCTGGTAAATTGGTCGCGAACTGTGCGGTTCTATATGAACTTTCTCCCATGCACGCTAAGCTTCTGGAATGAACTACGATGGAGATGGAGAAGTTTTCCCTAGAGTGTATAACATGGAGTTCTTCAAGAAAGGGGTGAAAATGTGTTTATGGGGTCGGCAACGCGTGGGTGATGCCCCTGATATTGCGAACGTCCATAGACTGCGGTGACTGCTTACCATCAGGCAGGCTTGTTTGCAACCTTAGTGGTATAAAAAAAACTAAATATACTCTTCTGGACAACCTTGAAATAGTATATCTATTATTATATAATGTCTGATTTGTATCTATTTTGATTGATAATTATTATTTATAGCACCTATCTGCTGGGATTATCAACCCATTAATTCTAATTATTTTTTCTTGTAATTTATATAGGTACAGACTTGACAGGAAACTTGATATTAACTTTAATACTTTTTTTTGAGGAGTGTCTAGCGTGCGCGCTCCATATAAACGAAGTTTGAAAATAATTTCAATATTTAGCAATCAAAGCCAATGAAATATTGCGAACGCGATTTAGAAACCAAATCCATGTCTGAAGCTTTGTCGGATTTTCGTTAAAATATAACTATATTTAGTATTAAGATTAGTATTGAAATACTATTGAGTCAGACGGTTTTTAATTTTTATTTTCGGCATGAAAAGTACAATATTCGAACCGTTCGAATCAAGTAATTCTAAAATAGGTCCAGAAAATAAGCAGAAACTTTTTCAGAATTGTTTTAAACAATGTTCCCTGAACTAGCTTTGTCGGGCGCTGGCCGGTTCTGTCTATTATTGTCGGATACGGTCCGGCCGTTGTCAGCGTAGGGTGGGTGTTCTCCGGTCCTGGGGCGCCCAACATGTCACTGTGTTTTCTTCCTATTTTTTTACCCCCTCCTCTTTGACGATTAAAAGAGATGTTTAATATTATGAATTTTGAAAACATAATCTGGTGTATAGTATGACAAAACCCTGACTAAGATCGAAAAGGAATAAATCTCTACGTAAATTGTCCCACGCCGCGTCTGTCTGACTGTATGTTCGCGATAAATTCAAAAACTAATAAACAGACAGAGTGATTTATGAGGAAGATTTAGCTGTATAATTTGTTAAGGTTACTACCCGTACTAAGCCGGAGCGGATCATACTAATAACACATTTGCTTGCACAAATTCATCCAGTACATACTAACTGATGTAGGTACACAAATACTTTTTGGAATACATGCTTAATATCACAGTAACACCCAGATCAGAAATTAAAATTTCAATTTCTGCCCGATCGGGAAGCGAACCCGGTACCTCTTCGTCTAGAATTAAGGAATATTAAATTTATAATTCAGCACGCTCTTTCTATCCCAGAAATAGGATGTTATTGTCAAATAATAATTGAAATACTTAAAACCCAAAGACTTGAAAATAGTTGCATAAATAAGTTTCAAAAACAACTTTAATTCTAAATTTATATTTTTGTTTATTACTGTTTAATCTTACAGGTGCCGCGTTTATTTTATTGTTTACCGTCACCTCCAGAACTATCAACACTTGGGCTATCAAGACTTAAATAACATGTAACGTTTGTACAGCAAATAACATGAGTATTGTCACATCATGCAAGATGAGTAAAAAATATTCAGTTAAAGATTTTAGTCTAGTTCGAAAAGTTATTTTATAATTACACATGTTCAGTTAGCCTGTAAGTCAAATATGAATGTTATATAACACGGAAGTATAAAAACAAAATTTTATTACATTTTTATATTTTTTAGCTAAATATAAATAAATTCATCAAACGATAGATATTTTAAATAGAAGAAGAAGAAGAGACGATTATTAGGTTTAATAAAAAATATTACCAACATGCAAAGACAGGCATGAAATATCCTCTCCTTACAGTTGGTTATAACAATTTAATTAAAAAACGACGCCAAGAAGGTGACTATGAACCATAAAGAACTAAAATGCAAAGACGATACCAAGCCAAATCAAACCTATTTCTCCAAAACGAATTCAAATTCAAATACTTTTATTCAATTTAGATTTTCACAAATACTTTTGTATATTAATAACATTAACTGCATGTACTCGTATTGTCGTAGAATCGAGAGAAAAAGGGCGATTTGTAAATGAATTGAAGACATTAAATTACACACATATTTTTTACCTTTAAGTTCACATGGTCCACTGCGTTTGCGACTTTTTTTTCTAGTCTATTTCTCAGCTACACGACATGAGCTAGTGCTATTCTACCTCCCGGATACAACGAATCCAAGAAAACAACAGCATTATCAGTAAAAATTTATAAACAAGACATAAAAAGTGTACTCACCACAACATTGAAGACGACGGCCATTGTCCCAAACTCTTGAACTTCGAACCCAAACAAAATTAGAAACACAAACAAACACTTCCTATATTATTTTTGAAATGTCCAAAAAAATTAACAACAACCGAAATTCTTGAATGAAGCCCCAACTGATTCAACTGAGAAACAAAACAAGTAACTCTTCGTTGCAACTTAAGCAAATAGGTCTGTCCTAGACAAAATTGCGAACCTGTCTGCCGTGCTGGCTGTAATGGCTTATTATTATATACTACCTAATTAACGAATAATTTTATACACTGTACAACGTTACGTATAAGCTCTTATCTGGAAACTCCGACTGGGTGCGTGTCATAATTGTGATATTGATAACGCTCTCCCTACAAATTGGGAGTCAGTGGAACCAGTTCAAAAAGTATCAAACACTATATTTGTTAGACGTTAGGAGAATTGGGCATATGGGGAATTGGACGTATGAGGAATTATGACATAAATAAAAAAGAATAACAACCGTTTATTACACCTATCTCAAACATGGCACAGTATATTTGGGCATAACACATGACAATACAGTAGACAAGAAATAATGAGAAAAGGTCGATACTATCGTGACATCGTTACCTGAACCTTAAGTAATAGATTACATAAACAATTAATTGACGTTCAAGGCCGGAAAGCTCCTGACAGTTTAATCCCATCCAGACGCCACTATTAGCAGTGGAAGAGATTAAGATGAGAAAAACTATAATCATTTTTTTAAGAATATTTGTATAGAAAAAGACGACAACGATATTACTGGCCGAATGTAGCGTACAAGGGAACTGCCTAAACCTAACATACCGGCAATAAGGAAATTACACATAAGAAAAGACAACTGAAGCCCTCGCCACGGTTATTATAATCATTGACGCGTTTTTGGTTTTGAAACACACTTTATTACAAAAGATGAATTATTTCGTTAGCGCGATTTAGGTTCACTGCGATTAGAAAATGTGCTACACTTTTAAAGTTACTATCAAGCATAAGGAGTCTGTCTGGAAGTACCACAGCTTTATCTTTTTTTCCCGCTTCAAAACAACAATTATTTGTGTTGTGTTTGATTTAAAGGTCTGCCAGTATATTTCACCGGTTCAAAGGATAGCCTGTGTCACATTACGTCTATCATTTCGCATTTTTGTGAGGTAATCGTTAAAATAAAACGCTCATAGATCAGTGCAGACAATATATGACTCAGAGATTTATTTCGGTACTTCGTTGTCTGAAATATTTTTCTCACATTTCGAAAAAAAAATTTCATAAAAAAGTTCGAATAGCAATTTGTATGGACGTTGGGGCCGTACTGCAGTGTTTAATGTTTCGATTGCATCATCATCATCATCATCATCATCAGCCTATATTAGTCCAATCCTGGACGTACGCCTCCATCAATGAGTGCTCCAGGTTCGGACGCATCATTACTCATATATAGTGTGTTATTTATGGATATAGGTGGGAAAGCAGTCAAATCAATTCCAAGTTCATAATATTACCAAGTGTTCTTTTGTGGAAGAAAATCCTATGTTACTCCAGAGCCAGCTTAGTTTATTTATATCATCGAATTTCCCCTAGTTTTCAGAAATGTATTTACAAGATTATGAAATATAATCAAGCTCTTTAAGGCTTTATTTTTTTCACTTTGTGGTTAGTGACGATGCGGTTGAAGCTAGAGCATTATTATATGGATAATAAAACTAACTTCCATTTTAAAAACTAATATCATTTTGCATAAAAAATCAGTCCGAACCCTTGTGAAAACGATCACGCAATTTGGACATGGCAGAGTCATCGTCTAATTTGTTTAATTGTGTATTAAAATGAAAACTTACGATGTTAATTAATGTAATATGTAGGTATTTATAACTAATGTAATTGTTAAAATTAATTACATCTTTATCTTTGTAATTGATTGTAATTGTTCAGTGACGCTACCAGACATATTTTTTAAATATTATTTATGAAAAGAATTTAAGTAACATGATTTACTTTTATGCTTAACTACTTAGCACATGATATAACACAGCCACAGTTTTTACTCGACTGCGTTAAAAGCAGGGTTAATAAGTTGATGGCAAGCAATCAAATAGTGGAATAAATACACAAATATGGGTCAAATCATAGAATGAATAAATAAATATCAGTAGGTTACATAAACCGAGTATTTATTCAAAAGAAATATTAACATGACAGATATAAATTAATACATTTGGAAATAGAAAAAGTTGAAGATAAGGTAGTCAACCAACACAATTACAGACAAGATTAGAGGCATAATAATCTTAGTCGGCAACAACGCACCTGTGGAACCACAGTGCTTTGTTGTTACCCAAGTGTATGTATAATAGGTGTTAAAGTGATAGTTATAGCTTCACATCAGGTGGGATAAATCATCATCATCGCCCTAGCGCTCATCCCGGCCTCTGCCAGGGTCCGCTTTCCTACTCATTCTTCTCCACTTCGCCCGGTTTTCGGCATCCTCTGGTCGTAAGCCGTTGGCTCTTACATGCGACTCAGCGATGTCCATGCATCGCTTCTTGGGTCGCCCGCGGGGCCTCTCTCCTGATACCGGCAGATTTAGGCACCTATTTGCCACGTATCAGGCGGGATAAATATTAATAAATAAATAAATTATGTAAAGAAAGTTACAGTAGAGGTACATACATATATTTTCTTAATTAACTTAATTAGGCAGTGTTTACTAGCTTCTAACTTGATGCGAGTCCCCTCCTACATGTTATGAATGTTGCATCAATGTTGCATGTTGCTATCCTGGCTCCCTCACGTCAATGAGGTCAGCAAGAAGATACATTTTTCGCTTCACTCGCTTAAACGTCTCAAAAACTTTCTACCACAAAAAACCAAGATCATCCTTGTACAAACTCTCCTTATTCCTATTCTTGACTACGCGGAGTGTTGCTATCTGGATGCCACAGAAGAGATTTTAAACAAACTTGAGCGTCTCCAAAATGTGTGCATACGGTTCATTTTCGGTTTACGCAAGTAAGACCACATCTCCTCTTTCCGAACACAGCTCAAATGGCTACCAATACGCTACCGCAGGAATGCTCACATCCTTTCAACCCTCTTTAATGTCCTGCACAATCCTTCTGCTCCTTCATATCTCCGTAACCTCTTTCACTTCTCCCGAGACCAAGACAAACCCTGTCGCTCTAATGTTAAATCGTTGTTGGCCATCCCTATCCATCACTCCGATTTATTTTCCTACTCCTTTACTGTTCATGCTGCGAGACTTTGGAACTCTCTTCCATATGAGGTGCGGGACAGTCCGTCACTACAGACTTTTACAAAGCGTGTCAAGGTACATTATCTATCTCTGTCTAGTTGTACATAGATATGTATGCATAGTATTGTATTATAATATATATTATATTATTATTAAATGTTTCTATTATATTTTATTTGAGAAGTTAATTATGTTTAAGTATTTTAGTATGTATTCTATATCGCGCACGTCGATCTGCTTTACTTATGACATCTCTCTTCTGTAGGCCTGCTGGAAGAAATTTCTTTTAGAAATAAGTAGTGCCTGTTGTGTCGTCTATATGTATGATGTTTCTCTATGTATTTTACTGTGTGCAATAAACTGTTAAATAAATAATAAATAAATACAGTTAAGACGCATAATGGGATATTTGGACGCTGTTAAGCATTCCAAAGCAAAGTGGCGGTCCATTGTCTATGCCTACTCTGTGTGGGACACAGGTTTGAGCTTTATGGATGTATGTATGTATGACCTATCCAAGGTAAGGTAAGGTAAGGTTAGCTGGAAGAAATCCCATTTTGGGATAAGCCCGCCTTTGCAATGTATATTTATTTTCTTTGGTTATTGTTCTTTATGTAGTTATACGTAATAAAGAGTTTACATACATACATACATGTTAAGCATTCGGTTGTAACCCACATCATGTCGCTTTCGAGTAAACAGCCCCGAAAGGTTTGCATCAACAATCTTCATTTTTGCTTAATTTAAAAGGTAATGTGTATGTATAACTATTGTATCAATGTTCTTTGTTTTAATGTATAGATTATTTTAATTTAATAATATATTAAAATAAATTAATTGACAAACAAAATGCTACATTATTGCTAAAATAAAATGATCGGATGTTCTAGATATTTTACATTTAGCATTAATGCGTCATCAATTTATTTATATTTACAGAAATTGTAACAAAAGTCAGTCTGTACTCATTATTAAGAAATTCGAACCATCCAAAACCATCTCACGAGGCCCAAGTTTACGTTATCTGCCCGCGGCCCCACCGCTGACAGACCGATGAAGCTCTGGTGAACCGGCTTTTCCCTAACGACTTGTGCGAAAACACCGTAAAATAAAAAGCTACATGCAGGCACATCACCCAACACCTGCAGTAAGTTCTCGAGGGCTACCCTGTCACGCGTGGGCTGCGTTTCGCGAAACTGAATGTCGATTTACCCATGGATCGCTCCAAGGGCGCTGGCCGATCTGCTGGACAGCACTAAAATAAAGAATAGACTTGCTGCCAAACTGATGACTAAAAACAATTGCATCTCCAGTAGAATAAAACGAAAGGCTCCTCAAATTGTTACATCTTAGGAATTAATATGAATAAAACATAATGATATTGTCCTATAAGTAAGTTAAGTTTAACCATGGTCTTTGCAAGTAATACATATAATAGGTAGATAATTTTATGGTCAAACTATAAGCTAATAAATGTTTAAATGTCATACAATGATTCAATAATTAGCTACACAATAATTATACAAAATCGAATTAATGTCAGCATATTCACACAATATTTGTCAAATCTATTAAACATATTCCAGTAATAAATTATATCTACGTTGATCTGGGATTTACCGATGGGCAGATACTATTCATGAGTTGAATGAAAACATAAAATCTAGCTAAATGCCTATGTAGATAACAAGGAAGACCGCCAGACGATAAAAAGAGTAAAAAAGAAAAGTAACTCAGCTACTTCTATCTACGGATTGATTTGATAACTTACTTAGCCACTGATATGATAATGCATGCAATCCTTAAATATTTTTATAAATCAATCGAAAATATATTATATATATAAATATATATTGAGCGCGGTCCGGCTCTGCCTGGCATTGTCGGGCACAGTCCGGTCGTGGTTGGCGTGGGGTGGGTTTGCTGCGGCCATGGGGCGGCCAGTGTGTCACTGTGTGCTTCCTTCCTACTTTCCTACCCCCTCCTTGTTGACGATTGAAAGAGATATTTAATTTCCTAATCAATAAAGAAATTTTCAATTTTGAATATTTGTGCATTTAGACCCACCTAACCTAACCTAACCTAACCTAACCTAACCTCACCTGCACGCGGCCTTGCCGACAGACGGTTCGGACTAGACACGGTGTAGCGTGATTTGAACTTTGGACGTCGCGTGATTCGATGTAACGTAATTCGGCGTGGTGAACTTTGGACCAGGCGTGATTAAATGTAAAGAATGTGACGTTACGTATAATAATAAATGAGTAATAAATATGCTTGGACAATTCACACAGCATCTAGCCCTAAAGTGAGCAAAGCTTGCTAAACAATCTTAACAGTCAACAAATACTAATTCACATTAAGGGCGGCTTGTAACAAATTATTAAATGCATTTAAGATGATTTAAAAACAAAAATCTTCATACAAAAAACGTTAGACGTCATTCTTAACAGTAATTTATGCAACACACATAAAATAGGAGGTATTAAAACATGAGTGTCTGTTTATCATATGGGCGTAGTCGAGTATAATAATAGTTTGACACGAGTGTTTTAATATATAATTATAATGCAGTTGCATACACTACTTTATCTACACTCATATTTTCATGTTAAACTTTCGTACCTATAATTTTCTCAACTTTGCTGAAAGTAAGCTGCGAGTCAGTTCTGTTGTATCTACGCGTCGAGGATATCAAGCGGTGGGCGGGACATTCACTTCAATATTTTCACATTTATCTATTTATTTGCTTCAAACAAGAAAAAACATTCACAGACACAAACAACAACAATTAGATAAAATAATGTGTTTACCGGGAAAATAATTCCATACATACACAATCACAAACGTAAACAGGAAAGTTTAAATGTTGAATTTGATAATTACATATTTGATTTAGGTATTTAGTCTACATTTCGGCGCGCACGGCGCCCGACAAACAATTAAAAATAATAAGTGTTGCATAATGATTCCTTCCTACTCGTTATCTTTATTCCTGAAGGTCGTGTTTAGTCTGAAATGTTGTTAACTTGCTGTACCAGACCATGTGATACTGTTCTCGGCGTTCTTAATAGCTTTAGCTACCGGCAGGCCAGTAAGTGTATTTATTTGGTCTGACCAGGCGATCGACCGCGCGATCTTTTCCCGTCGACTTGACCAACCACCATAAGTTTTTCCAGACTATTCGGGGTTCTGCGAGCAACGTGTCCGAAGTATGTGGGTATCTGCCGAAAGCAGATGGTGGACAGCCTTCTGGTTATTCCATTTTATTATACAGGCAGGTATTATTTTATGTTACAGCTGTATTAAAAATATTATGGAAAATGCTGTATAATAAAGTAATTTTTTAAAATTTCATAGACTGACGTGAAGAAAGTTCATCCTTAAACGACGAATATGTAATTGGAGTGTAAATAAAGTTCCATAAACATTTTTTTAATGTAAAATCTTATTCTTAAACGACTGTTTTCGAATATGTAATTGGAACAATACGCTATGAGTGTAGATAAACGTTTTTTATAATTTGGTGCAAGCAGGGCTTAATCTACTTATTGCACTCGCCGAGTACAATGTTCACTGTCTCTGACCTAGATAGGGTACATGCACTTACTTACCTACTACAGTGGTATGGATGCTAGACAAACTACTTATAAAAATAAAAAAGTAAAATAAAATCAATTTACCTACACTCATAGCGTAATGTTCCAATTACATATTCGAAAACAGTCGTTTAAGGATACACTTTTTTCACGCCAGTCTATAAAAATTTAAAAAATTACTTTTCGATACAGCATTTTCCATGCTATTTTCATTACAGCTGTATCGAAAAATAACTTTTTAATCATTATGCAACACTTTTCTTTTTTAAATTTTTGTCGGGCGCCGGGACACGGCTAAATGTAGGCTGAATACCTAAATGTCTTCGACAAATTCAAAATTCCTGTTTATATTTCTGATCAGTTCATAGTCTGTGGTTGTGATTGTGTACATTTGGAATTATTTTCCCGCTAAACAAAATATTTTTTCTGTTTGTGTTTGTTTTTGTGAATGTTTGTGAATGTTTTTTCTTGTTTGAAGCAAATAAATAGATAAATGTGAAAGTAGTGAAGTGAATTTCGCTTGATATTCTCGACGCGTAGATACAACAGAACTGACTCGCAGTTACTTCCAGCAAAGTTGAAAAAATTATAGGTACGAAATTTTAACATGAAAATATGAGTGTAGATAAAGTAGTGTATGCAACTGCATATAATTAGGTATTATATGACAGTTGCATAAACTACTATTATTTCAGACAATGTCCATATTAGTGTTAGTAAAAACATTCTTGACTTAAAAACTATATTAGTAAATCCAATTTATTATCAAAATTAAAATGACAAAAATTTAAAATCAAACCACCTATTCAAAATTAAAATGCCAACAGTAACTTCAAGTACAAAATGTCAGAAAAATAATTATTTCGAATAAATAATGTCAAAGTAATAATAATTTAGATAATTTTAAATATAGAATGTCAAATTAATAGACAACAATTTAGAATCCAAGCAACATACATAGATACAAAAAAGAAACGTCAATATTAGTCCATATAACTGATACTTTTAACATAACGTGCAGGTCGTCACGCAGATCTGAATGTGAATTTAATAATTGAACCACGATATTATCTGGTCAGTTTCCTTTGTTACAAGGTCACGGAGGTCAGATGGCAGTCGCTCCACTGTAATTACCTGACCTGCCAAATCTTGGATCATGGTCAAATTAGACTCTGGCTCTGGTGCGCAAGAGCACAACCGAGATATAAACGCCAAGATGACGATTATTATTATTCATAATAATAAAGGAAATACCAAATAGTTACCTATGATTTTCACATCCCTACACTACACATCTGCGCGGTGATTTCCCCACAAGCAAGTTTTAAATATAATATACCTATTGAAATGATTTTTTGATCTCTCATCTGACTTTGTATGTTTATAGTCTTGTATCATAGGATTCGGTAAACAAATTAAAAGTTGTAGTAAAAATATTTATTTTAACTTTATACCACTAAGGTGGCAAACAAGCTTACGGCCTGAATAATGGTAAGCAGTCACCGCAGCTTATGGACGTTGTAACGTAACACTGTCCTACGGACAGTGCAAGGCTCAGTTAATAAGAAAAATAACGAATATTAGGGTAATGGGTTTATGTACAATCAGTCCAGAAACTACAATATACAAAACAAGAAATTTATAAAAAGAATTTAAAAGGTTAAAAGTACGAAAGTTTTTTACGAAAGTCCACTCCACACAACTTATGCCCGGGCTGGATCACTGGGTTCACTGTTGGCCGAAAAGTACAGGTTGCAGATTGACTCGACAGACTATTTAATTAGAAAACTTCGAGGATAAACTTTTATGCAGTCACGTGCATAATTTGACCGGTCACTTTATATTTCATTTTGGTTTCTGAGGATAGCTTCTTCTAGCTATGATACTGATCCACCTTCTAGTTCGAAGGCTGGGAGAACTCTGCCCACTCATCCGCTGCACTCTCTAACGAAGGCTCGGGTCTTCACTTAAACACGTTCGAGAACGCATTTGGCACAAAAGAAGATATAGTCTTGATGGCCAGTACTCATAGTCGACCAGCCAGTTTCCGAAGTGGTCGATATTTATTTTCGGACGACCTCGTGTTTAGCAGCCAAGGATATAATCCATGAAGACATGATGAAGAATTGGATTCAGCAATTATCTAGAATAAGGGGGGCACAAAAAAGATTAAAATCTCCGCCGACTATGAACTGTGTCCGCATGACAACATATGACGTATAAAGAATAAAATAATAAAAGGTTAACGTTAATTTGGAAAATGTGATATTTCGTACACAAAATATAATATTTGCCACGAAAGAAACCATCTAATGTGATGGAAAAAATGACCCACGTGGCATGGGGGCCTACTTGGATTCATAACCAAAAGAAAACAAGAAGATACAACGGTAAGAATCCAGACACACACCCCAATACCCTTGTATTTGTCCAAAAACCCTCATTACTTTTACCAATTGGATATTTAGGAAACGAGAGATCATTTCCCCAAAAGAAAATACTCTCATTGTAGTTCGATTCGATTCAAAATATTTGTAGAAAGTAATTACAACGTAGTCAGAATTTACAGTATTAACTAATTTTCCAGGCAAAGATGATGAGCAATCAGAGCCTGAAGGGCCAAACCCAAGAATATACCAATGATATGTTTAAAAATGGACATTAAAAGTGTCAACGTGCTGAACAGTTCTTTGAACAGGAGTCCTAATAACAGTAAGTACAGCTTCAGGGCAAGACCTCTCCCTGATGAGATACAGGACGCACGCTCACATGTTTCCTTCAGGGAACTTCTGAAGAAGCATTTCCTCAGAATTTGATGATGGAGCTTCATATATGTATATATTTATCATATGGATATATGTTTATGGGTATGTATATTTATAGTTTACTTATTTATGTACTTACTTACTGATAAGTCTTACTGGTAGGTATATATTTAAATTAATTCTTTGGTTATTTTTATAGTAGGTAAGGTACTCGATTATTGCCTCTGCCGCTCGCTAAAGCTCCTTTCGGCTTGTCTAAGGTTAGCTGGAAGAGATCCCGTTGTGGGATAAGTTCGCCTTTGCTTTGTAACTGTTTCCTATTGAATTGTACTATGTTGTTGCAATAAAGAGTTTACATACATACATACATACCCTACAACGTTTGCAATACCAGGGGCATCACCCACGTGTTGCCGACCCCGTAAAAACCTTTTCACCCTTCTTGAAGTACTCCATATTGTACTGTCTAGGGAAAACCTCCTTGGCAGGGGTGTTATTATTTAGATAATAAAAAAATAAAAAAATAATAATAAATAAATATTCGTGGACAAATTCACACAACGCCATCTAGCCCCAAACTAAGCAAAGCTTGTGCGATGGGTGCTAAATAACTAATAAACTACTTAAATAATTTTTTAAATACATACTTATTATACATAGAACACCCAGACCCGTAATAGAAATTAAAATTCATCATTTCAATTTCTGCCCGGCCGGGAATCGAACCCGGGACCTCTTGCGTGGCAGACCGGCATGTTGACCACTGAACCACTCAGGTCGTTGAAGATAGGTAGTTATTTAAAGTGCCTACGTATTTATACATTCCATACGAGTATTACTGTTAGGTCACCATGAAGTCCCCTGCCATAGAGTAAAGGAATTGGAAAGGGATTATAGTTCCTTGTTGGTTCTTGGCAATAATGGTCAGGAACAACATGAAAACATAAAGCCCAACAGACAGAAAAAGTCGGATAACCCTCGATCAACTTCATCATCACAGCCCACAGTCCACTGCAGGACTAATGGCCTCTCCCACGAAAGCCCCTTTCGTTTTTGCCATAAATCTCTATGCTTGGCGGGCGTGAGGAGATCGCAGTGTCATAAGTATAACAATGGACGCTGCTGCCCATTTTCCAGCCTACGTAGACTAGATCTTTTGCCTCGATAACATTTGTCGCCTTGTACGACCCACGAGTGTAAGGGGTTGGTGCCATTCTACTCTGCCGGACACCACACGGCCACGACCAAGTTTACATAAACTTAAATATTTTCTAAACTGCAAAACCGATTTTATTGAAACAAAGCTAGGAACCGTCTCGTTTAAACTGTCTTTCAAATCGAAGAAACCCCATCCAAATCGGTCCATTCGTTTGGGAGCTAGACTGCCACAGAAAGATACACAGATACTCACGTCAAATTTATAGCACCTCTCTTTTTTCGTCGATGGTTAAAACAACATCCGATGAACGACATAAAGTTACAATCGAACCGTAGATTAAATACGAGTTTCATCAGCCAAGATAAAGCCTATTATCTTATGTATACGTATGCAAATACAGTCAGCTGAGAATACTATCTACTTAGGTACCTAATTAAAATCAACATCGTAGTTAGAAAATAATTAGTACGTGTTGATTGAATGAATGTAATGAGCTACAAGATGCGTGATGTTATGCATGTGCGACCACGCCCCCATCCGCCCCGGATCTCCTGATAGATACATTCTATAGCTATTCTCTCTATTCATTAATTATGTTACCCACAACCTTAAGTGCTCTCACCATCTTTATGCGGATGACTTGTAGCTGTATGCCAGTGCTGATGCGGCGAACATTGCCGAGGCTGTTGATGCTCTGAACGGCGACTTGAACCATATCAATGACTGGTCTCGTAAGTTTGGCATTTCTGTAAATCCGTCAAAATGCCAAGCCATGGTCGTGGGCAGTTCTCGACTGATTAGTCGCCTTGATTTGGCAAATGTTCCGCCAGTATATTTTAATTATGTTGCTATTCCATTTACCTCTTCTGTAAAAGATCTTGGTCTTGTTATCGACAGTGCTTTTAGCTGGTCGGATCAGCTGACAGAGGTGAGCAGAAAGGTAACGGGGACATTACGGTGCCTTTATAGACTTAAATTTTTTCTTCCCTCTTCCACCAAACTTTTGCTCATACAATCGATTATCTTACCAATTATTGACTACGCTGATGTGTGTTGCTCTGACGTCAATCGGGATCAATTGAATAAATTGGAACGCCTACTCAACAACTGTATCCGTTTTATTTATGGTTTACGCAAATACGACCACATTTCATCATTTCGTGAGAAGCTGAAATGGCTTCCTATACGGCACCGCCGTAACTTGCGCGTTCTTTCTCTTCTTTTTTCCATACTGCAGGATCCAGTTGTACCGGAGTATTTGAAATGTAAATTTCAATTCCTCTGCGATACTCATAAGCGCAATCTTCGCTCTTCTGATACTCTCTGTCTAAATCTTCCACTTCACCGCACTGGTTTTCTCGCCAACTCTTTTTCTTTAATGGCAGCAAGGCTGTGGAATGATCTTCCGGTCGATATCAGACGAAGCTCCAACAAACCTTCCTTCAAAAAAGCTGTTCGAGAGCATTTTTTAAATTCCTTGTAATGCCCGACTTTAACTTATTATTATTTGTTTTTTTTTTTTTTTTCACCTGTTATTTTTGCGAATGATCTTGGTAGGTAGGCACTTGATTGAGATTTATATTCAAGTACGTTGTGCTATCTTGTTGTTGTTGGTTTTTAGTATTAAATAGTTAATTAAATTAAATATCATTTTTGAGTTTCGGTATGTGAATACTAGTAGGTAGAATTGTGTTTGTTATTAGGTACGTAAGTGTAATGTTGTAAATTTTTGTGCACTGCCTGAAATTTTTTTTTTTTTGTACCAGTTTTCGGGGTAGACTGGTAGATAAAGCTACGAAGCTTTAAGTCCACCTTTGTACTATTTTGTGCATAAAGTATTAAATAAATAAATAAATAAATACATCATCATCAGAGACTGATACATTGGTTCAAAGGTCACTTAGCGTACAGGTTGCATTTCGGAGAGTGTACGAAGCAGTTGCACTACCTCATTCCGTAGGCCCCTTTCTGCCATCGGGAAACGCGATCCGGGCGAGCGTTACATCCTTGTCGTGGATCTACCAGCTATCCGCACGAGCCACTTTGGTTCTACCTTTATTGTAATCCTTTGGTTGTAATCATCTCGACTTTACACGTAAATGGAATCCTGCCATTGAATGTAATGTCGATAGAAACTAATGTTAGAATGGAATTTAATTAATGTTGAATAGTATATGTTTTATAATTTTAATTTATTGCAATTTTCAATATTTAATGAGAGCGTGATATGGGTGCAAGACGACCGGGGAAAATATAGGTAGGTAGATGGATGAGGTTAGATGGCTTTGTTCCGGAACGACGCGCGACGTTCGTGTCTTTTAAAATTAATCGTATAAGTTTTACACTTCGCAATACGCAGGCACTCTCCACTATACAAACTACAATTTATTTATTTAGAATTCATTTATTTATATTTTGTACTTTTAGTATTTTGTAGCTGGAAGAATCACCGGACACTGACGACCTGGTAAGGATCGCAGGTACCATCTGGATGCGAAAAGCACAGGACCGGCCTTTGTGGAGATCTCTGGGGGAGGCCTATGCCCAGCAGTGGGCGTCTTCTGGCTGATATGATGATGATGATGATGATGAGTATTTTGTAGATAAGTATTTTTGTTTTTATTGTTATTTATTACTGGCATGTGAACCACTTACGTCCGTGTTTCACTGAGGGGCATACTGAAAACCAGCGCCATGGCGTGAGCCGTGGCTTATGCTGAGCGTGGCCCCGTTGTACGTCTCCTTATGGCACAGGTAACGAAGTAACGATAGCATTGTCCTTTTCTCATTTTTTCTTGTATGTTGTATTTTGCCATGTATAGTGATCAAATGTACTTGTCTAATTTAAAAAAACAAAAATGCGTTACGCTTGAAGTCTCGCTCCGTCGGAGCGTTGGTGGCCTAATGGTTAAGGGGTCCGACACATACACCGGGTTCGAAGCCCAGTGTCGCCAAGTGCTTTCTGAGTTCGTTCAACACCAACCGATGCTCTTACGGTGAGCGAAAACATTGTGATGTAACCTCCACATTCAGGGGACTGAACGTGCAACCATGATCCTATCTGGTCCTCTGACCAGTTTGGACTTTTTTTCTGGTAACAGAGTCACGGAGGTCAAATGACAGTCGCTGCTCTGTAATTACCTGTACTGCCAAATCCTGGATTATCTCGCTCCTTCGCGCGAAGCCAAGGGTGTCATGCTACGCAGGCAGGGGTATCGCCATCCGTTGCCCACCTCTACAACAGCTGCTCTGACAGCAATAAGGCAAATGCTCCTCCACTGCCAAAACCACGATTCCCCAAATCACCACCCCGTGGAGCACTGGAGACCTCCCTCACCGGCAGGAACACCACAATATATATAATCGTTTGACTCAAAATAACAAATTTTCATGCGGTTTTCAAAAATATATAGACTCACGGAGGTGTTTGCGCTAAAAAATACCAAAAAAAGCGGACGAAGTCGCAGGCAAAAGCTAGTACGTACCATTTAAAATATTTAAATATGTTATGAAAATTACTCATTTTTTTTTATGTATTTAGTACAATCAACATGACTAACACTAACAAAGTTATAGCATCTTATAGCTAAAAATATAGTTTCTTTCTAAGTGCAGCCTTAATTATAGGTTACCACTATAGGAATATACACAACATCGTTTCACATACTACTTAACGTAGGTTATTGTTGAACTTACTTAAAGTACTTTAAATATATTTTTTGAAAAAACTATGTCATATAATTAAAATTAAAATATGTAGGAAATACCAACAACAAAACACTAATAACAGAGACCTGTTAGGGTTCAGCGACCGATAGAGAAGTAACAATTTTCTTTTTGATTGTTCCAGTGGATTCACAAAATATATCTATGTCCATAAGTTTGCTCATTTTATTAAACTGGGATTGTAACCGATTCAAAGTTGAAAACTTACCTAGTTACTTACTCATAATGTACATATCTAATGTAAATAGGATAACATTATGTAATAACGAATACGATAATGTAATGATGCAATAATAACCAATTTGAAAGTAATAACTAAGTAAGAATGTATGTATTTGCAATCTATAAAAGCTGTGCCTGAAGATAAACGAATTTTATTTATTCCTTTTATTTATATTAGGTAGATATTGTGTTAGGTGTGGTCTGCTTAGTGGAGGGCAAAGCATGGTGTTGCTGATGCCCATAAGCGGCAGTAACCACTTCCCATCAGGTAGCCCGCATGCCTGTTTGTCTGCCGTATTACTTAAAAAATAATCTTGTGAAAAACTTGTGAAAGGTTGTAGGTGGATTCTGGATGCTGCAGTGTACTAGGTGAGAGATTGAAAACCGCTGGAGTTTCAAATCTTGAGTAGAGACCGCAACTTGGTAAGCTTATTGAATGTTGGACTGTACCTAAGCTGCAAGCAAAAAAAAGGTAGATCCTCGATCCTTAGATGCCAAGCTTCACTTTTCCAGCTAAATAATCGAATGGGATTTTGGTTTTCACGCTACAGGTGGTGGCACACATAATCATCATGGCGTTAATGTCCCGGTGGTGTCTCGCGCAAGGGTCCGGGGTCCGCCTTGACCATTATCAGGTAATTATAGTGGAGCGACTGCCATCTGACTATTGACAGAGGAACCTGACCAGATTGGATCATGGTTACACATTCAGTCGCCTAAATGTGCAGGTTTCATCACGATGTTTTCAGAGTAGAATAGCACCAATTCCTTACACCCGTGGGTGTCGCACAAAGCGACTAATGTTGTCGAGGTAAAAGATCTAGAGTCTCCGTTAACTGGAAAATGGGCAGCAGCGTTTTCGCAGTGTTGTAATGTTTCTTCAGTGCTGCGATCTCCAACCCGCCTGCCAATCGTGGAGATAATGGCAATAACCTCCTATTTCGTGGGAGAGATCCTTAATCCTGCAGTGAGTGTTATGGGCTGTGATGATGATGAAGAGCATCGGTTTCAACTAATTTAGATAACTCAGAAAAGAGTCATTGCTCCATGGCGGCGCTGGGGTCCGAACCCGGTACCTCGGGGTACAAGTCGGAAACCTAACCATTATGCCGAGCCTAGATATATTATGCCACAAGATGTGTACAAAGATGTGCAAAAACTATGTGTGGCAGCCTATTTGTAAATATATGTTCAAATATTTCAGATTTTGTACAAATTTTTGATTGCTATTCATTTGTCGGTTTTTTGGCGTACATCAAAGGGCTCAAACCATTGATATTTAGACGACTCTTACACACTTTGCAAAGACCTAGTTCGCAGTTACGCGGTATACCGTCGTCCATTATGTCCGCTATCTTTGCAAGAACTGATCCAAAAATTGCGAAACATGTATCGGAAGTCGCTTTTGTAAGAGTAAAACTTTGTAAAAACATTTTTAGAAACATGTGTACACATATTGACACATGTCTGAGCCCGTATTTAGGCCGGTAGTGCTTTTATCAGGTTGTAGGACTCTGTCAAGCTAGAGGAGTCAACCTGGGACTTCAGTCCGCCAATATACTTGGTTCGATTAAATTGTAATTGAATCGCAATAGCAGTCCAACGGCAGTTTTAATTATGGCAGTATACCAAAAACGCGTAAAACTGCCATTGAGCTACGTTTGGGATCCAATTACAATTCAATCGAGTTATTAGTAACAGTAGAAGAATACCAAAAACGTGTCTAACTGAGCCATTGAGTGTGATTGCGAACCGTTTACAATTCGATGGTTCCATTAGTAAATTTGCGGATTCAAGACCGTGGGAAGGTATCACCACTTTATCTCTTTCTGCCACTCAGAAACAATCTTGCTATGTTGTGTCGTATACAACTACAGTATTATGGTATACCTACCATTCTACATTATATATCTATCTACATACTGTAGTATTAGAAATCTGTGGTTTGAAGGATAAGGTAGCCAGCACAATTACAGGCGTTCTTTATACAGTGCTTGAGGCATAATAACACCTTAGCCTTTTTTTATATATAATACGGCAGACAAACAGGTAAGCGAGCCACCTGATGGAAAGTGGTCACCGCCGTCTATTGGCACCACTATCACCAGGGGCGCTACCAATATGTTGCCCGCCCCTAAGGAGGCTTCTAATATGCCTCTTGAACGATCCTATGTCATAATTCTAGTACAATAAGTCCCCATAATGACAAAATACCTCCGGTATTGATATTTTCGTTACATACATGAAACTAAAGAGCATGAGTTGTAGGTATTATGGACGACAATTACCACACTCTAGCAGGAGCGTGACTCGCTTGTCAATACGGCTTATAAAGAAAACCAGTCTAGCAGAAGAAAGCGAATAAAACAATAGAAAATTTTATTTTCCTTGCCGGCTCTTAATAAAAGATTGATGAGATCTAAATATTCTACAATTTCAAGGAGAATTGAAAAATCGCTTCGCGTCCAACAACGGTGGATGATGAATGACATTGCAACATTGACAAATTGAGCTGATATCACTTTATGTCTTGAAGAACATTTATCTTTCAAAGCAGTGCTTGAGTATGCAAAGGTAGATATACAAAATGGAATCTGTGGACATTTTTTTTATACCAATTAAGGTGGCAAACAATAGCAAACATGTAGTTATAAAGGATTTTAGGAGCGTCGGTGGCTGAGCGGTTGAGTATCCGACTAGTAAGCGAGAGGTACCGGGTTCGAATCCCGCTGCGACCATGTACCAATGACTCTTTTCTGAGTTATGTACATTAGTTGAATTCTAACCCATGCTCTTACGGTTACTCCTCGTGCTCGAGAGCACAACCGGGACATTAACGCCAAGATGATGAGATGATGAGATGACTTCACTGGGTACCTATATTGGTATATGTCGGCGATAAGTATCTGTCGAACAGATACTAGATATCGGTTAAATGCAAAAGCCAAGAACGTCATTCAGAGTTGTCGGGAGAATAGAACAATTATATCTGACCCGGTGGTCAAAGCTGGAACAAAGTATTTGTTTTATGTTATAGGCAGACAAACAAGCAAGCGGTCACCTGATGGTTCGTGGTCACCGCCGCCTATGGACATCAGCAACACCAGGGGCGCTACCAATGCGTAACCCACCTCTAAAGAGACTTCTGATATACCTCTTGAACGATCCCGTCATAGTCCAAAGGAAACACTGTGGCTGGGAGCTCATTCCACATCCGAATCGTACTAGCGTGAAACGTTCTTTCGAACCTTCACGTGGACACTGACCCACCATTGTGCCATTGTGGGCGTGTCGACATTTTAAAATATCATGTCAATACAACAGCGATGCTGACACAGGGTCAGATAAGTTTTCTTCGCTATACTAAATCAATCACGTGTTTATACGAACTGATGGACATTGTAAGCATTATAATCATAGTAAGTGATAAGTAAGTAATAGTAAAGATATTGCGTTATTGTAATGTCAGCATTAAAGGTACAGTAGAAGAGCATAAGTGCAATTCAATTCAATTCATTTGTTTTGATAAACATAAATTTACACGTCAAATGTTATTAAATTCTTAAGTAGTCATTATTCTTAAAATAATGTTACAATAGAAAAAAAAATTACGATCTTAATGTCATAAGGTCAGTACACCGAATAACGTATTTTGTCCAAGGGAGTTAATTGCAAATTCAGATGTCATAAACATATTATTATTATTATCACAATTAAACACCACCTTAAGAGTCATATTCCTGTGCAGTTGTCAAACGGTTATTATAGCATTCATAAATTAAACCCGTGGCTTTCCCGCTTTTTAAATATGAATACAGCAACAATTTATGCATCGTTGGCTTTGGTTATTTTGGCATAATAAAAATTTACTGAAGGAATTAGATGTCCCTCATTTCCCAATAACTCTTCCTTGACCCACAGAAATATTTTTATAAACTTAAACTAACTAACCTACAGAAAAAAATTTGACCCAGGTCCCCCAAATTTGGAAAGGTGCCCAGAAGGTTCACAAAATCATCATTATAATCTTACTTTGGAAAAGGAAAACTTTGTATTGCATCGTTCTATTAAAAAAACCCCTCCTTCCCCACCACACTACTAAGCTGCACTACTGGTAGTGTCGTGGGTATTTGTAAAATACATATATATATATATATACGTTCCCCAATACACTAATTTATTTTCGCAACTTTATACGGGTAACTAAAAAACAAAATTCCTGGGTTTATTTAACATAGATTTAAAGTATTTACATCAAATCTATCTTTTTATTTTCCTTATAAATCGCACCTGCCCATATCATAAACAAATGTAATAAAATAATACAAATAATTTACGCTTTCTAACACTGCCATAATTTGACATCTTGTCCACTAAAACAACCTATAGCTAAAGAACGCTACAGAAATACGAACCTTAACGTGATTATGCACTTAACCTGTTGTATTGTACTTCCTATAGTAGAAATGACCTTTCACTACTCATATACTACAAGATACTACGATCATACATACAGCTGTAGATTAAGATGGTTTCTTGTTGATAAAAAACTGCGTTGTACAACAGCCGGAGCAAACCGGTTTTATCTAATTAATTAGTTACTTTGTATGTACCTAAATCGATAATGTATGTGATATTGATGTCAGAATGACTTATAGGTTAAGAGGAGTGTCCCCGAGTGCGCTTCATACGAACGTAGTTTATATGAAGATAATGAAAAGATATGACAGTTAATGAAATTTCGGAGACGTGATCCAAAAAATAATGTCTATGCTTATAGTGTGTTAGATTTTGGTTAAAATATGTGGTCTCAAAGTAACACGGGATTTAAGATTTCCATACAAATTTTAAACCCTAAAGAAGGAAACTAGCCTTAAGTAGTGGATATTTAGAGTTTAGTTCCAATTCCGAGTGCTACGGAAAACTTTTTAAGAACTCCAAGTTATGGTGCAAAGGAAAGACTTCGGGCGGGAGCTCATTCCACTTTCACATGGGGAGGAAACCTCGTATTGACTAGCAGTCAATCCCACCTTATGCCAGGCGGGTCCGCTTTCCTACTTCGTTTTCTCCACTTTGCCCGCTCTTCGGCACCTCGCGTCGTAAGCCGTTGGCTCTCGCGTCCGACTCGGCGATGTCAATCCATTGTTTCTTGGAATTTCTGCGGGGCCTCTTTCCTGCTACAGGCAGGTTTAGGCACCTACCTATTCCCCCACGTACGGGCTAGGGCTTACGCAATACGTGACCAGACCAGCGCAGCCGAGCCTCTTCGATCTTATGCGCGATATTGAGAGCGTCGGTGGCCGAGCGGTTACAGTATCCGACTCGTAAGCCCAGAGGTTCCGGGTTCGAATCCCGCTCCGGCCATGTACCAATGATTATTTTCTAAGTTATGTACATTAGTTGAATACTAACCGATGCTCTTACGGTGAGGGAAAACATCGTGATGAAACCTGCACATTCAAGCGACTGGATGTGCAACCATGATCCAATCTGGTCAGGTTCCCCTAATAGCAGGGTCATGGAGGTCAGATGGCAGTCGCTCCACTGTAATTATCTGACCTGCCAAATCCTGGATCATGGTCAAGGCGTACCCCGGGCCCTCGTTCTCGAGAGCACAACCGGGACATTAACGCCAAGATGATCTTATGCGCGATATCTCTCACGCCAAGGCAACTACGGAGGTACTCGTTGCGCACTCGATCAAGTCGCGTAATGTCACACATCCACCGCAGCATTTTCGGGCCGATATTTATTTATTTATTTATTCAATCTTCATGCACAAAATAGTACAGTGGCGGACTTAAAGCTAAAATAGCCTTATCTACCAGTCAACCAGGAGATGATGGATAAAGGTATAAAGGTAAGGTATCGATATCGCCGGATTCGTGCTGTACGGATTCGAGGTATTTAATTTTATTTGTTCTATTGACAGCTCCTTTCCCTATACGGTGATGCCTGTTACCTATGTTACAAATAAATGAATGAGTCATCATTACAAGGAACTTTGTGACTTTCTGTCACCAGGTTTTCTATTTCGGATTAGAGATAAGTAGCCAACGTAATACAGCAGTAATCGCCGCAAAGACAACGCACCTGCTGGTCTTAGATTAATTGTTATGTAACACTTTGAAGTGCGTATGATAGTCACCAGATATGTATGTCTGTAGTTTCCGCTTCATATCAGAGATAGTTTGATATGAAGCGGAAAGATAAAGATTCTAATCATCATTATTATCTATGTGGTCATCTTGGCGTTAATGTCCCGGTTGTAATCTTCGCGCGCGAGGACCCGAGGTCCGTTACAGGACAGGGTCCAGGACTTATCAGATTGAGTGGTGCAGTAGAGCGACTACCATCTAACCTTCGTGGCTCCGTTACCAGGGGAACCTGACCAGATTGGATCATGGTAACACATTCAGTCGCCTGAATGTGCAGGTCTCATCGTGATAGTTTAATCAGCTTAGTCTTAGTCCATAGGCTGCAGTAACATCCTGATGTTTTCCCTCACCGTAAGAGCATCGGTTAGTGTTCGACCGCAATGTACGTAACTTAGAAAAAAGTTATTGGTACACAGTTGGACACCTTAACCATTAGGCCACCGACGCTCTCTGATCTTGGATCATCATTATTCATCATAAGTACAGGCATGAATCCTCTTATTAACACCATGTTTTATATATTAAACTAGCCAGGCATTTGACCGCCACCTCACCTGGTGGTAAGTGACGATGCGGCCGACGATGGAGCATGACTGTCTAGGAATAGCCTATTCACTCTAGCCTTGAAAGCGTCCAAATTATAATGATCAGGGAACACACTCGCAGGCAACGTGTTCCATTCCTTAGCCGGCATAACCATAACGCACATGCGTATTGCAAACATCTATAGGTTGCAGTAACTGCTTTCCATCAGGCAGACCGTGAGCTTGTTTGCCACCTTTTTTTATGACATACGGTAAGCAAACAGGCAAGCGGGGCACCTGATGGGAAGTGGTTACCACTACCTATAGACATTAGCAACACCAAGAGTATCGCCAATGCGTTACCCACCTCTATAACACGTTGCTCTGGCAGCAAAAAGGCAAATTCCTCGCCACTGCCAAGCCACGGTTCTCCCAATCCCCACCCCATGGAGCACTGGAGACCTTACTCACCGGCAGAAACACAATACTATTTAAAAGAGTATTGTTTAGCTGCGGTATTCTGTAAGGTGGCGGTACTTCCCCAGTCCGGCGGCTCCAATTCGAACGGGATACCCCGCTATGCCCTACCTCTCTTACAACCTTACACAAACCCTTCACGAGCTACGGTTTGAAAGTGCGTTTATCGCTCGTAGGTACCATTTGTATGTAGAATAATCTTCCGGCCACAATGTTATCTTTGGAGTTTGGACTATGACATATCTAGGAATGTTCTCATAGCCACGCCCACAATGTTATCTTTGGAGTTTGGACTATGGTATAACATCGTTCAAGATACGGACCCCATAAAAATACGGACGCATTCTACACTAAAAGGAAGTGAAGTAAGCAAGGTACGACAATTGCTTGACAATTTATTTTGTTGTACATGACCTACACACTCACACAGATACACCAGGTCTGACAATCCGCCGCCTTTTTCTTTGTTTTTTGTACCCAGCTGTCACGCCAGTGATAGTGTTCAAGCACACAGACACTTAAATGGGCAGGTATTTTGTGCTACTCTCATGATTTATAACCTCCGACGAAAAAAGAGCGGTGTTATAAGTTAGAAGTGTGTATTTATCTGTGGCTTTGTGTGTCTGTCTGTGGCTTCGTAGCTCCCGAAAGGATGGACCGATTTTGATGCGGTTTTCTCTATCTGAAAGCCAGTTTAATCGAGGTCGTTATTGTTTCATTAAAATCGGTTCTATAGTTTCGAAAATATTTGAGGTTAAGTAATCTTGGTCAGGGGTTAACCGACTTTTTCTGTCGTTTAGGTTGTAGTGAGTAGGTAAGAGTATAAGTCCGTATTTTATCAGGTCCATACGTTCAAGGTATATTAAAGTATGATAGGTATATTATAGGGTAATACATTGGTGGTTCCCCTGGTGTTGCTAATATCCCTGGTGGGGTGGTGACCACATTCCCGCGGGAGCCACATTGAATTTCGGCATAAACTATGGCCTATATGCTACTCTGGGCTATAAGCTATATTGCTGCCAAATTCCAAAAAAATACATCAAAACCCGTTCAGTAGTTTTTGCGTGAAGGAGTAACAAACATGCTAACATACATCCATTTTTACAAAGTTACGCATTTAAAATATTACTAGTGGACCCGGCGCGACTTCGTTCGCGTACACCTATTTTAACCCTACCTACCCTTTTTTCCTGTTTATAAACCATCCTCTTGAACCACTCTATCTATGGTTCAAAACCGCATTAAAATCCGTTGCATAGTTTAAAAGATCTAAGCGTACATAGATACAGACGGCGGGAAGCGACTTTGTTTTGTATATAGATAGATAGAATAAAAAAACATACATATTTACCTACATACTCACGCCCATTGTAGAGACATCTATCTCTCCAATAGGGAAACTCAACGATACGTACATTACGAGTATGCGAACACAAGGTTGGCAAGCATACGCACATAGATGGCGCTGACCGTCCTACATGGCGCTAGCGAAATATGCCAACTCCGCGGCATTATACAACTTCCGACGATCCAATGTCGGACCCTTGGTCCCCTGGTCACAACACCCGGCCAGGTGGCTAATTACCCTGTTTCCACCTTCTCCATCTTCGCTTGCCAACATTGGCGGCTACCTTATAACCTTCCACCGCCAAACCCATACCCCGTAGAGTTAGGTAAATAAATATCTATAACATAAAAATATGGAGGAGGCTCAAAGCCATCAGTGGACTGTTCGTGATGATGTCATAACTAGATTAGACTTGACCCTGACCTCGCTATAAACTGTATAGGGCCCGGGCCATACACACGGGTCAAATTGCGTAAATCGGCAAAAACTTGCATCACCCGTAAATCGCCTATTGACAGCGGATCTGTTCGTTTTTCGAGCAATATATTCTGGGAATTTTAAAGTAAGCATGTCACACAAAATTAGATAAAAATTAGATAAATGCTTGCCTTATATGTACAGTGCAAGACTATAAGTGCATTACCATCCAAGAAAATTTGTTTTTCGCCGCTACAGCTACTTTCACGGTATTTAGTGTTTCTTCAGCTAAAATTAGCTTGCTAAAAGAAGGGAGCATTACCTCTCCCTTATGCCCAAGGGACTCGTTATTTACCCCCAGGGTACTTTTTATATATTAAGTAAAAATTTAATTTCGGAATGCTATAAAAACCATTTAACAGTTGCACTGTACTGCAAACAATGTGATTCTTAAGGTGGTCATGCATTTATGCTCTTAAAACATACATAAAAATGCACTAAACATTTCATAATCATCTTCAACAAACCATAATCCGTCTTATCTAGTTCTGCCGCCAAGTAACAATGCTTGCATTCTTGTGTTCCGGTTTGAAGGATAAGGTAGCCAGCGCAATTGCAGGCATAAGGCATTTCATCTTAGTCCTCACAGTGATAACGCACGCGCGCACCTGCGGTTCTGCATATTTGTTACCTACAATCTAAATGCATGCTTCGTAGATGTTATCGGCGACAGTTACTGCATACCATAAGGTGGGGTACCTGCTGGTTTATTACTGCGTAGATTAATAAAAAAATTACCTGCGAGGGTGTTCCCTGATCGTTATAATCTGGACGCCTTCAGGCATGCTCCATCTTCGGCCGTATCACTTAAAACCAGGTGAGATGGCGGTCAAATGCCAGGCCAGTCTAATAACAAAAAACAGCGAAAGTTATTGACTACAGTTTTCCGGTTACATAATTCTCCAATCCCAGACGTGACGTGGAGTACAAAGTACAGGTGTAAACACTCTAATCACTTCAAGGATTTAGAGTAAGTAGGCACGTGAGGTTGTTATTTATGGCGTTATTACGAACGTCTTCATCCTTGTAATAATCTGGCAGAAACCGGCATTGACCGCTCAGGAACTCCATTTTTTAATCATTCGCTTTAATTCGAACGGTTTCAAATTTTAATTTTTGTCATGAAAAATTCTATATCTTTATAATCATATTGCCAATACCAAAAGAGTACGGTTTAATAATAGGAAGAACCAGCACCATGCATCAAAATATCGAATGTCTCATGCCGAAAATTTAAATGCAAACCCGTTCGAATCGAGGCGAGTGATTCAAAAATAGGCCTCAGATGATGGGAATCAAGTATGTATGGTATGGTATTTATGTATCATTATTACGCATACTCACCTAACACCAGGTGAAATTGCGGAAAAATGCTTGTTCTAACATGCATCCTCACTTACCATTAGGTGAGATGGCGGTCAAATGTCTGGCCAGTCTCATAACAAAAGACAGCGAAAGTTATTGCCTACAGTTTCCTTGTTGCATAATTCTCCAATCCCAGACGTGACGTGGAGTACAAAGTACAGGTGTAAACACTCTAATCACTGTGAGGATTAAGAGTAGGTAGGCACGTTGATTTATGACGTTATTGGCCGTTCTTATGATGATGGATAATACAAGAGTACCTAAATATGGTATGATATTTATATATCATTATTCTGCATCGTCACCAAACACCAGATGAGAGAACGTTGCCCGCGAGTGTGTTCCCTGGTCATTATAATCTGGACGTCTTCAAGGCTCTCTAGCCTTGAATAGGCTGTTCCTAGACAAGCTTGCACCATCTTCGGCAGTATCGTCACTTACTAATCTAAGTCTAATAAAAAAACAGCGAAAGTTATTATCAGTTTTCCGCATACATAATTCTCCACGCACAGACGCGACGTCACGTGGAGGACAAAGTACAATAGACAAAGTAAGGATTAAGAGTAGGTAAGCACATGAGACTGTTATTCAAACAGATTATTACGAATGTCTGCATCCTTGTAATAATCTGCATACCAGACATTTTAAACCGATATGACCAATTAAAGTAACGATAGGCATGTTACAAGCGGACTTCGAACGTTTATCGAGTTTACCGAGCTGAATAATATTGGTTTTCTTTGATTAATTACCTGAAATTATATGTAGGTATATGTTTTTAGGTATAGGTATAGGGATAGGTATATGTATCTTTACCTACCTAAATCTTGTAAATTTTTAAATTTGTAATTTTTATAATGATATACTTACATACTAATTGAATTGTTTTTAATAATAATAATACACTGTAAAACTGACCTATTACACTGTCTGTCATCATCTTGGCGTTAATGTCCCGGTTGTGCTCTCGCGCATGAGGGCCCGGGGTCCGCCTTGACCATGATCCAGGATTTGGCAGGTCTGGTAATTACAGTGGAGCGACTGCCATCTGACCTCCGTGACCCTGCAATCAGGGGAACCAGACCAGATTGGATCATGGTTACACATCCAGTCGCCTGAATGTGCAGGTTTCATCACGATGTTTTCCCTCACCGTAAGAGCATCGGTTAGTATTCAACTAATGTACATTACTCAGAAAACAGTCATTGGTACATGGCCGGAGCGGGATACGAACCCGGGACCTCTGGCTTACGAGTCGCATACTGTAACCGACCTATTACACTGTCTGTAATGTATATTATGGGTATAATGCCTGAAATAAACGTATTTTTTTATTTTTTTATTTTTGTCTGCTCTTTTTAAGTTCAAGTTGTTTAAGCTCAATTGAAATCGTTTGGAATGACTGCAGACTAGATCCGAACGAAAACATTTTCTCTGTCCACCTGACGGAAAACCTGTCAACTATAATATTAATAGTCCGTACATTTAGGTTACTGTAACCAGTATTTGTAGGTGCAAGAGTACCACATTTTTTTATTAATAGGGTAGGCAAACTGTGACCAATTTCCATCGGGTAGCTTGTTTGCCACCATCATGATTATCTCGGCGTTATAACGGATATAACCCGGTTGCGTTCCCGCGCGGTACGCGAGCACCCGGGGTCCGCCGTCCTACTCTTCCTGGCCCCCTGCGCTCGGTCTTCGGCATCCTTGTTGGTGAGCTTGTTGGCATGTAAATCATTCTTGACGACGTCAAGCCATAGCTTTTTGGGCCCTCTTTTTCCTGTGCCTGGCGAAGTTGGCATGGCCAGACATACATATATACCGTAGATACGTAATTTTCCGGTCTGCGCAAGACGTGGCCATACCACCGAAGGCGGCATTCTTGCAGCTTATCTGCGATGTCACGGACGCCAAAGACGCCTTATTTGCCACCGTAGAAGTATAAAAAGGTAGACATTGGCAACTACAGTGGTATTGCCAATGCGTTGCCCTCATATTTAACACGTTGGTCTGACAGCAGAAACGCAAATGCCCATCCACTGCCAAAGCCAGGGTTCCTTTCGGAGAGGTTACTCACCGGCAGGAACACAATACTATTTGGAATAGTATAGTATACAGGGTGTCTTTTGCATTTTTAGCCAAAAGTAAATTCGCTGAAAGCAGGGGCCCTGGCGCCAAGAGCTTGTCCTTGACAACAACATTTTTTAAATAAAGCAGCAACGCGACGCGACTTCGTTCGCGTGGTTTCAACTTAATGGACTCTACACTTTAGATACTTGTAGATAGATATCGCTTAATCATTAAATATTTATAGATTCTTAAGTCCAATTGATAATGGTACCTAAGTACATAAGTACCTATATTATCTTAAATATTTATCTAATAATAAATAAATAATCCTTTGTTATTACAGCAAAGACGCCATGACATTTCACAATTTAACAAATATAATTTTAATTTAAAAATACAGCTGAGCACAAGGGACATTAATTCCGAGATGATTTTACTATAATATAAACCTTCAGGAAGAAATTCTCTAATTGATGGTGAAAACCGCATCAAAATCCGTTGTGGTTTACTGAAATACTGAAAGATAGACAGACAGACGAGGAAAGCTACTTAAATTTATACTATGTATATGTCGCAGGGAAATGAGGATACCAGGGATTTCTCGAACTCCCTAGGGATACCACGAAACCACGATAGGTGTCGAATCATCATCATCGCATCATCGTCCTAGCGCTTATCCCGGCCTCTGCCAGGGTCCGCTTTCCTACCCACTCTTCTCCACTTCGCCCGGTCTTCGGCATCCTCTTGTCGTAAACCTTTGGCTCCCGCATTCGACTCAGCGATGTCAATCCATCGTTTCTTGGGTCGCCCACGGCCTCTTTCCTGATACCGGCAGATTCAGGCACCTATTTCCCACGTAACCCTGAGGCTTACGCAACACGTATATTATCTTAAATACTTACCTTTAATCCTTTGTTATTACAGGAAAAACGCCATGACACATCACCATTTTAAAAAAGGACTTTAGATTATTAAAAACAGCAGAGCACAACCGGAACATACACCCCAAGATAATTTTATAATAATATAAAAATTACGGAAGAAATTCTCTAACTGATGGCGAAAATTGTCTCAAAATCCGTTGCGTAGTTTAGGAGGAGTTAGCGGAAATACAGTCAGATGGACAGACACACGCGGAAAGCGACTTTAATTTATACTGTGTATATGTCGCAGGGAAATGAGGATACCAAGGATTTCACGAAATCACAGTAGATGTCGAATATTCTAGTTTATTTCGTCTTCTAACCAAAAATGTTTAGTGATATGACAAAATGGTAATATATTTTCAGTGATAGGATGTCGTTTCTGAAAGTATTATTTTATTTTATTAATTTTACATTATATAAATTCAAAATTATATCTAATTCTCTGGCAGGTCAAAGAAGTAGATATAATTTTGGACAAACAAAGGACCCATTTGCCAAAATTGTAACAACTGCTTAACCTGTGTAACCTTTAGCTACAAATATCTATTAAAAACTTAACTTAACTCCACGATTTTCGCTAATCCTTTATTGTGGAAGATCGTTTTAAATTACATTTTATCAACCTGAGTGGTTCAGTTGGTTAACATGCCAGACACACAGAACAGACATTTAAACGATGAAATTTAATTTCTGGGTGTAGTATGTATAATAAGCATGTATTTAAAAAAACCTACGTAATTTATCAGTTATCTAACTCCCAGAACACAAACTTTGGTTACTTTTAGGCTAGATGGCACTGTGTCTTGTCCAAGCATATTTATTATTAAGGTAGAAAAAATATCGAATTCGAGATGTCACAGCGCGGCCCCAGGTCGTCAATGACATAAACAAAACATAACAAATAAACATTTTAATCAAAATACTCAATGGCCAGGGTCAAGACTGTAACGAAGGTCGACAGAAATCAGCGAGGACACTAATCTAACTTTGGCATATCCGCCTCAATTGGTTTAGTTATCAAATAATTGTTTACCAAAGTCAACATCATCATCTTGGCGTTAAAGTCCCGGTTGTGCTCTCGCGCATGAGGGCCCGGGGTCCGCCTTGACCATGATCCAGATTTGGCAGGTCAGGTAATTACAGTGGAGCGACTGCCATCTGACCTCCAAGACCCTGCTACCAGGGGAACCTGACCAGATTGGTAACACATACAGTCGCCTGAATGTGCAGATTTCATCACGATGTTTTTCCTCACCATCGGTTAGTATTCAACTAATGTACATAACTCTGAAAACAGTCATTGGTACATGGCCGGAGCGGTATTTGAACTCGGGACCTCTGGCTTACGAGTCGGATACTGTAACCGCTCGGCCACCGACGTCATCGATTAATTTGTTTACCAAAGTATTCCTTAATAATCACTTATCATAAGAGCATCGGTTAGTATTTAACTAACGTACATAACTCAGAAAAGAGTCATTGGTACGTGTCGTGGGATTCAAACCCGGTATCTCTAGCTTAAGTATCTACGTGGCTGTGTGGTGTCCGGCAGAGTAGAATAGCACCAACCCTTTACACTCGTGGGTGTCGTAGAAGGCGACTAATATTTTCGAGACACAAGATCTAGAGTCTTCGTAAGCTGGAAAACGGGCAGCAGCGTTTTCCTTTGTTATATTTACTACACTGCGATCTCCAACCCGCCTGCCAAGCGTGGAGATTAGGGCAATAATTCTCCCCTTGGGAGAGGCCCTAAGTCCTGCAGTGGACTGTTATGGGCTATGATGATAATCTCTCGCTTACGATTCGGATACTTAGGCCACCAACGCTCCTTTATGCCTTTTTGAACATTTGCTACTAGATTCGATAACAACTTGCAGGCGACGCTATTTAAATGTTTTGTACCTATTATTGTCATTTGAGTCTATCTTATTGGAAGACGAACTTTAGCATGGACTTGTTTACAACTTCTTGCACGAGGCTTGCATGCATGTGTCAGGTAGACATGCTGAAAACAGCTATAGGTACTCAACTTGAGGCACGCCGAGCCCGCCTGGGATTTGTAGATAAATACAATCTCTTTTTATTCATGTTATTTATACACACTGTTGTTATATACACTTAAAACTAATTAGAAATGGTACACAAATTTAAAAAATAAATTACAAATAAAAAACAGTCTCTAAATCGCTGCCTTGCGGAAGTGTCCCCTTAAGGCTGGCAGCGTTTCCTCTCTGAATTGTCAGACTTATACGCTGACCGAAGTAAGCGCCAGCACGTGGGTCTCCGGTAGATTCAATTAGCCGGGTAGATATCTCATGGAACATCTTTTTGGCGCTAGGGCCCCAAGGTCCCAACGTTTCCACCCCAAACGGCGCAAATAAATAACCCTGACCTAGGGATCCATATTTGCGCCGCTTGAGGTCCTCCGCCGAAGAAGCAGCCGCGCCAGCGTTGGCCGAGGTAGTTCTAATGTGGGATAGGGCCAAGGTCTCTACACAGGTCGCATCCCACACCAGAGGCCAGCCTTGTGACCAAGCAACGAGCGTCATGCCGTCGGGCCTTTTTATTTAAATAAACTCTTCACAAATCTCAAATTTTGATAAAAATTATGCAAGTTTTTTTTACAAAAGCTCACGTTTTCATCCCACAGGGGTAGGCAGAGACTATGAACCGCCACTTTAAATCTTTGATGCTTTTTAACCCCTGACAAAAAAAGAGGGGTGTTATGAGTTTGACGCGGGAAAGTAATCTTATGTTACTTATAACATTGTTGATTATTTACCTAACTGCGCGCGGGTGAGAGCCGCTGAGAAAGGCTAGCTGTGTATAATATGGCGATCCGCGACACCAGTCACATAACCTCATTATGTAGGTAGACCCTTCATTGACGTCCACGCGAAGGTCTGAAAGAACGTTTCTCGCTCGTGCCTACTATTCGGATGTAGAATGAGTTCCCAGCCACGAGAGGAAGGGCATAGCGGGGTATCCCGTTGGATTTGGAGCCGCCTGACTGGGGAAGTACCTCCACCTTACAGAATACCGCAGCTAAACAATACTCTTTTAAATAGTATTGTGCTCCATGGGATGGGGATTTGGGGAACCGTGGCTTTGGCAGTGGAGAGGCATTTGATTTTTTGCTGCCAGAGCAACGTGTTATAGACGTGGGCAATGTATTGGCTATACTTTTGGTATTACTAGTGTCTATAGGCAGTGGTGACCACTTTCCATCAGGTGGCCCGCTTGCCTGTTTGCCTACCGTAGGACATAATAAAAGTCGACAGTGTTTGCTTTGGATCGTTCAAGAGGTATATTAGACGTCTTTTTAGAGGCGGGCAACGCATTGGTAATATCTCTGGTATTGTTGCCCTTTCTAGGGTTTCGGAACATTTATAGGATCACTCTTGTATCCGTCCGTCTGTCACAACCAATTTTCTCTGAAACAACTGGACTGTTTCATCATTCCTTTCATTCATTCCAGACTACGGAGACTCTTGTTATTTTGCCTCGAAAACATTAGTCGCCTTGTACGACACCCACGAGTGTAAGGGGTTGGTGCTATTCTACTCTGCCGGACACCACACGGCCATTAGTTGGACTAATGGTACACTGGACAGTTTACCTACGTTGAAAGGAACACATCAATTTCTGTGACACAAAGCGTAAATAACGTAAATATGCAAATTTTGAATACGGGGATCACTATTAAGCGTTCAAGCAACAGTGTTTCCATGTAAAGTCAAAAAAGGCCCTCATCGCTAAAAGGTTTAGAGCCACTGCTCTAATCTTCAAGACACCGCACGGTCACAGGGTCAACCATCGCTCCCTTGTTTTTAATTTCGGTTGTGTCGAGATTGCTCAAATAAAAAAATATTTTTTCATAACAAGCTTTTATTGCGCAGCTTTTGATTGAATATCATAGAGGTATAGTACTCATCAAGATCATTCCAAGGAGTCCAAACACGATGGGTTTATTTTGTTGCGGTCAGTAGTTCCTGTGGCCGTCATCCGTCATCAACATTAAACCTTGAATGCTACCTAGGGTTATAGCTCATCAAGACCATTACAAATAGCCCAAACACGAGTTGTCTTTTGCGTTCATTAGTTACTATAACCACCTTCCATGGCAGTCTTGGCGTGAGGGATATTTATTTATTTAAAACTTCATGCACATTACAGTACAAAGGCGGACTTAAAGCTACATAGCTTTTTCTACCAGTCAATCAGAGAGCAATAAACAAAAATTACAAGGCGGTGCAACAAAATGGATATCGCAGATAAGATCGAGGAGGCTCGTCTGCGCTGGTTTGGTCCCGTATTGCGTAAGCCTCAGGGATACGTGGTGAATCTGAATATCAGGAAAGAGGCCCCATGGGCGTCTCAAGAAGCTATGGATTGACATCGCTGAGCCTAATGCGAGGGCCAACATCTTACGACGACAGGAAGCCGAAGACCGGGCAAAGCGGAGAAGATTGAGTAGGAAAGCGGACCCGGAGGCCGAGATAAGCGCTAGGACGATGATGATGATGAGTTCCTATAACCACCTTCCGACTCCATCGTCTGACCAGCTTCATGATACCATATTACTGCATTACCATCCAAGTTACATAGCAATACGAAATTTCAGCTCAGTAACAGCTCAAAAAAACGCCGGGAAGTGGGTCAAATTAGGCTTGCAAGATGTGTCTCAAACATACATACAAACATTGTAATTAAATAAAACCTTGTAAAAATAGGACATGTACAGAATGTAAAAAAATGTTTTATATAATTTAAGACTCTTACCTATATAGCAAAAGCCTTTAAAAAAAGAAGTTGGTTGGGTTGGAAGATCGTCCTAAGATTGGCCATAGGTGGTGTAGGCTTTTGCAAATAATCCACGGAATTGTTCCGGTTGCAATTGTAAACTCGTATTTGTAGCTTTAACTTGTCAATACACTCTTGAAACACTATAGAGACTCCTTAGGTTGCAGATTTTCTGTGTGCCTCCCTAGGCAACAAAAAACCTGTTGTACTCTTGCGAGCAGGGTCTATCAGGGACAGCCTTGACCATGGTCTACAACTGCGACTGCTATCTAACCTCCATGACCCTGTAACTTATAGACTGTGAGTGCGCCGTAGGCTATCTGCCATAGTGAAGTCACGTTTCTTTTTTTTACTATAACGTGGCTGAAAAGCTATGAAAACTTGAAGTTTGGGTCAAGATAAAAAAGTTTTTTTGTGCCAGGTTGTGCACGGGCAAGCCACCATTTTGTGGGTCTCCTAAACGTCTACTATATGTATGTATAGTATTTATTATATAATATAATATATGTTTATTCTATCTTGATGTAGTTAGTATTGTATTTAGGTCAATACCAATCTATCATCACGCTTTATAAAGCACCTACTACTCACTTTCTGCATGGTCTACTGGTTGACTGGAAGATAAAGCCCTAATGGCTTTAAGTCCGCCAATTGTGTTATTGTGCAATAAAGTTTTAAATAAATGAATAAATAAATACTATCCCTATTAAGTACACTTGCTTCGGTCCTGACAAACCTCTGTCTTCCACATTCATCAACTTTTTCATACATACTCGTCGGTTACAAGATAAGACTTTCCTTATTCTAATGGTAGACACGGAACTTGTTGTTTAGTAAGCGCTCAAGTGCGAGTCGAACTCGCATACGAAGGGTTCTGTACGATTTCGGGTAAATCTTAGTAGAGCTTGTCTAAGCTGAAATGACGCGCCCCACTACTTAATTAGTTGATTTCGATGTGTGAGTGCAAATATTAATAACGACACTTCATCTGTGTGGGAGCGTCGACTGCTCAATCAAACGACGGGTGCTTCTACTTTTGAGTCTCACCGGCAACTGAATGACCAATTACAAAGGCATTTGTATATGTATTGCGTCCATATTTTAAATTTGATTGTGTGCGTTAATGCGATAGTGGGGCGCGTCATTTCAGCTTAGACGAGCTCTATTAGAGGTACTAACTTAGTACCTCTGAGGCATAAAACAATATATTGTTTACAAGACAACATTGTGGTTCCTGAAATTGTATGCAATTCGTAACCGTGGTACGCGTTGGGTATGTGAGTCTGACACATAATTGATCAGTTTTACCCAACTACGTCAGAAGGAGGGTTAAGTTTACGAGTGTATGTACGTATGTCTATTTCTTTGGCACGGGCTACAGCCCTAACGGCACAATGATCTTAATACATGAGGTGTTGTTAGATTCATATTGACCGCAGCGGTATTCGAACCCGGTACCGCTCGCTTACAAGTTGGATACCCTAACCGCTCGGCCACCGACGCCCCCAATGTCCACAATTTTTTTTGTATGGAAAACCTCTCTTGAGGCTTCCTTTTCTACCTTCCGAGTGCGGAACCCTATCGAAGAAGTACCCGAAACTGCTGCAGACACAACATGTCTGCTTATCTAGTCAATAATAAACCTTAACAAGTAATCGACGGGCGAGACACGCTGTGAACGATTTGCGATTGAAGTGAACTGTGAAGCGAGTTAGATCTTTGACCTGTGTCCGGGTAGTGCCCTTATTACAATTGGCTAAATTTAGTCGTCTAAATTTTGAAGCAAATAAGTGAGAGCAAATCGAAGTGGAATGTCTTCCTCGTAAAATTAGGTCCATTTTTTGTATCACGGTTTTAGAAAAGCGGAGCGACGCTTAATATACCGAATTGGCCCTTATTCTATGCACAATACATTCCACTTCTGAATTTAGACGACTAAATTTAGCCAAATGTAATAAGCACATAAGCGAGAGATACCGAGTTCGATCCCTGGTGCCGCCATGTACCAATGACTCTTTCTTAGTTATATCTTATGTACCTACATGAATTGTAGACTAACCGATTCAAATATATACGGGTGAGGGAAAACATCCTGAGGAAACTTGACCATTCAGGCCACTGAATATGTAACCGTGGTACCAACAGTAGTAGAGAAGAGTGGATAGATCCATCCAATGCTGGCCAGGGTCTCCTGTTTACAGGGTCATGGATGGTAGACGCTCTACTGTAATTGCCTGACCTAAGAAATCCTGGATCGTGGTCAAAGCGGACCCCGCAGAGATCAACTGGGATATTGACGACAAGATGATGATGGCGATTTTGATTCACTTTTACTCGAACTTGCAGTAAAAAATGATTTTGCTGCAAGTTTTGCAACTGATTCAATCTGGTCAGGTTCCGCTGTTAACAGGGTCGCGAAGGTCAGATAGCAGTCGCTCCACTGTAATTACTTGATCTGCCAAATTTAAGATCATGATCAAGGCGGACCCCGGGCCCTCGTGTGCGAGAGCACAACCGGGAATGTAACGACAAGAACTACCTGGAAAGGTTTTCCCTGGAGAGTACAACATGGAGTTTTTCAAGAAAGGGGTTAAAAGGTTTGCACGGGGTCGACAACGCGTGGGTGATGCCCCTGGTATTGCAAACGTCCATAGGCTGCGGTGACTGCTTACCATCAGGCAGGCCGTAAGCTTGTTAGCCACATTGGTGAAATAAAAAATAAAAAATTCAAATCACTCTTATTCAAATTCGCAGCAAAATGATTTTGTTGTAAGTTTTTGCTCACCAAAAGCTTTGTTTTTGTGTTGAAGAGGTAAAAATATCTCCCATCAGAGTTGGACTTGTTGCCCCACCACTCGAGTCCACTGAGTTATTTGCTGATCCACAGACATACTCTTATCCAGAATGCGTATTAAATTTATAGGTAACTTAGACTAAATGTTTGTCTACTACCAAACTTAATTCTAAAAAGTAAGTACCTACATGGACAAATTCACACAGCGCCATCTAGCCCTAAACTAAGCAACGCTTGTTTTATGAGTGTTAGATAACTGATACTAATAATGATGAAACTACTTATAAACTCTAGCTTCTTTTTTAATACTGCTGCTCGGCCGGGAATCGAACACGGTACCTCTGCGTGGCGACCGGTATGTTAACCAACTAAACCACTCAGGTCGTTAAATTGACTTTAAAGTGTGGTACGTAGTAATAAACTATAAGTAAGTAAGGTGCCTCCATATTAGAGTGATGTATTGTGATGTGTGTGTGTTTTTTTCTATATCATACGGTAGGCAAACAGGCAAAGCGGGCCACCTGATGGAAAGTGGTTACCACTGCCTATAGACATTAGCAACATCAAGAGTATCGCTAATGCGTTGTCCACCTCTATAAGTCTGCTCTGGCAGCAAAGAGGCAAATGCCCCTCCACTGCCAAAGCCACGGTTGCCCAAATCCCCACCGCTGGAGCACTGGAGACCTTACTCACCGGCAGAAACACAATACTATTTAAAAGTGTATTGCTTAGCTGCGGTATTCTGTAAGGTGGAGGTACTTCCCTAGTCGGGCAGCTCCAATTCGAACGGGATACTCCGCTACGCCCTCTCTCTAAAAAATAATGTGTAATGTGTAACTTAACTAAGTTTAGACTACGACATAAATTGCGACGTAGATATCAGATATTTATTTCTGTACTGTTCACGCGGAATTTTCGTGTCTGAGTAGTATCTGTTTATAAGTAGGTATACGGAAATTCCCGATATTGTGTTCGAGCTGTTCACACGCAAAATTTCAGTTAGTGTAAGTCAATATCTCCCTATCAACGCAATAAAGCAACTCCAATGTACGGTACCTGCTTTGATGCCGATTCAACATCTACTTCATCATCATCATCAGCCTATACTAGTCCACTGCTGGACATAGGCCTCCCTCAATGAGCGCCAATGTACCCTGTCCTCAGCTTGCCGCATCCAGCATCCACCCGCAGCCTTTCGCAAATCGTCACTCCATCTGGCCGGAGGGCGTCCTACACTACGCTTGCCGAGTCGCGGTCTCTACTCAACTCAGCACCTACTTACCTTCATCCATAATCATCCTGGTATCTATCCTGGGACTCTCTTTTTTAATCATTCGCTTCGATTCGAACGGTTTTCCATTTGATTTTCGTCATGAAAAATTCAAACATTTTTTAAATTACATGGGCAACATCAAAAGAATACGGTTTTAAAATAGGGAAAATCAACGTCATGCATCTAAATATGTTGATTTTCCAAATTGATAACTGTTCGAATCGAAGTGAGCGATTCAAAAATTGAGCCCCTGGTTGTGGTCGATCGAGAATTTATTTTTTTATACCACACAAGTGGCAAACAAGCTTACGGCGTGCTTGATGGTAAGCAGTCACCGCAGCCTATGGACGTTTGCAATACCAGGGGCATCACCCACGCGTTGCCAACCCCGTAAAGTCTTTTCACCCCTTTCTTGAAGAACTCCATATTATACAGAATATTCATGTAGGTACGAAGTAGGTACTAGTCAACCGTTTGGCTCGAAGATAAAACGTCAAGATAACCTTTTCACGGTAAAAATAGAGCCAAATAAATAAACAACATTCGGATGGAATTCAATAACAGTAAGTTCAGTAATTATCTCTATAGGTAGGTAGGGTAAATGTCCTACTCGTCGACCATGTAACGGCTGACCAAAATGTCAAAAAACTGTAAAATAACAAATACTAGCAATACTTAGTAGCAGTTTTTGTGTTAATTCACGTCCCACGATCTACACGGCGGCTTCATATTGGTCATAATAATCGTCTTGGCGTTAATGTCCCAGTTATGCTCTCTCGCATGAAGGCCTGGGGTCCGCCTTGACCATGATCCAGTATTTGGCAGATCAGGTAATTACAATGGAGGGACTGCCAACTGACCTCCGTGACCCTGCTACCAGGGGAACATGACCAGATTTGCATTATGGTTACACATTCAGTCGCCTGAATGTGCAGGTTTCATCACGATGTTTTCCCTCACCGTAAGAGCAACGGTTAGTGTTCAACTAATGTACATAACTCAGAAAAGAGTCATTGGTACATGGCGGCTGTGGGATTTCAACCCGGTACATCTTGCTCACGAGTTGGATACTGTAACCACTCGGCCGCCGACGCGTGCTATAGGACATAATATTTGACTTTTTTTTTTGATAAATATGGGTCCGGGTAAGTGCTTGCCTGTTTTGCTAAGACGATTTTCATTGAATTTCTGATAGTGGATGGCTAGTGAAGAGGGTTGCTACTGTCAAGTTGGTGCGAGTGGAATAAAACGATTATAATTACTTTAACACACAACTGTTTATTTAATTGTATTTCACGTTACATGTTAGACTTAGTGGCCGGCCGGCCGGACCCAAAGAGAAGGCAAACTCGGGTGCCACAGAGCACATAAACTAAAAACTAGTGATGGGCAAGCACACAATTAGTGTTGCCCTTGCAGCTACATTACGAATCTTCATTTTTAATTACGCATAAAAAACAAAAAAGTAATTTTTATTTAAAAAAATAAAAAAGTAATTTTTATTTGTTATTAATTTGTAGTACAAAACCATATATATCAATCGTCAGAGCAAAGGCCAGACAATTATTGACAACACCTAAATCCTAAGTTGGAAAATTATTAATAATTACTATAATAACATTTTATAGGTATGTAAAAAAGCGCTTATCTGGTCGGTGAGTGGGACATTGACCCTATATTGCATGTGGGAGAACGTGTATAGAAATTAAACAAAGAAATATGAATAATAAATCTATGTATATTATTACTAATAATAAAATAAATGGACAGCAACAGATGGAGAGGACATATTTTAGTAGCTTAAGTGATGTACTTAGATTTAGCAAAATACAGAAAAGTTGACAAACATTAATTGTTATTTCTATAGAAATAACAAAATAGAATATAGAAATAATATGCGTTCTACGGTTAAGCGAGATTACCTGAGGAAGACAGTTCAGAGCACTGGTGGTGCCGTGTCCGCAGTCGGACAACGTCTGACCTGTCGAGAGCGATGGCCGCCTTTTTATAGACTGCGGTGTACCCGCATGTGGTTTTTAATTTAAGAACACTACCTTCATTTTATAAAAATCAAGATAAATACAATAATAATATTATCTCCCACACGGCCATACTGACGAGCAGCCTAATTGGCTTGCGATACACTATCTCAAAATTACAATTAAACAAAAATGTATGTGTAACATAAGAAACAGATATTTAACATTAGGAAACAATAAAATTCAATCCTTAAAGAATACTTAGGGTCGAATTATATCATGACAATGCAATGCACGTATCTTTACTCGAGTGACATTATGACAATTTACTAAAAAGATAATCAATTTACATCAACTAGTATCAATGTAAAATCCAATTAAATTATCTATTTAGGAAATACTGATTAGGTCTCATGATCGTAGCAATTTAATTTGTCAAACGTGACCGAAATCATACTTTTTATCCTATATGATTACAATATAAAATAATACCAGTATTATTTTATATTAACACAGAACCAATTACAGGCTTCCACCTATAAAAAAACTGGATAATTTAATACATACTTAACTAAAAGTCAAGCATACCGAACGGTCTACAAGACTTTACGATTTCAAGTTTAAACTAAAATATACCTACAATACTCGAAAGTAATGCAACAATAGTCAACTCCATAATAACATGGTTTGAAAAATGCCACAATGCGTCGAAGTAATAGTTGAGTATGCGGTCTCTCGCTGACTCACAACTTGTGTTAATTAAATCAAGATTAATTCTCCTGGATAAATCATTAAAATTCACTCACGATAGAAAGGTGTTCCTTCTGTAGTTGGTCGAACACGCCAAATTGCATGGCAATGGCCAAATCACATGAGCCATATAAACACCAAATCACATGGTACTAATAATCAAATCACAGGTACCTGAATGCCAATTCTCACGGCAGTGGTCAAATCATATGACCCCAAATGCCAATTCTCAAATCAGTGGCCAAATCAACTACAATTAAATGCCAAATCACGGGGCAACGGTCAAATCAAATGACCCACACATCGCACCAAACACCTCGTTGGCCATCGATATATTGTACAGCACAATTCGTCGGAGCACCGATGAACGAAGAACGAAGGTCCCTTGATGATCCATTATGCAACACTCCCATTTATGCATTTATGGAGAACGGCCATGTGACGTGAGGCAATAAATCAAGACTTCTTCTCTCATTAATGGATGAGCAGCTAGTTCCACGTCCTGACCACGGCCGCGAGCCGAATATGATGTCATCACAGTATTTCCAGCAATCCGCAAGGCGGTGCTTCGATTGACGTTGCGTATTTTATTCAACATGATGTCTAGGCTCAAGACCGCCCTCGTGCGTTATCTGAAACTAAAATACCACAGCACAGTACCATGTTCGCTCGATCATTCCTGACCCTATGGTTGTAAAAGACTATACTAGCTCTCCTCTTATCATTCTAAACTCAAAACAATATTCCTTAACTCGTGGAAATACAAATCGAAATCAATAAACATTGCTAACGCTTCCACTCAGTGACTTTACTTTTGTAATCCGTAAGTACTTATAGACTCCAGTAGTATCTTTGTAATACATAGAAGCTAATACAGTACTGGCCGTACTCTTGTATGTAGATAAACTACTGTTAGACTATACAGTATCTCAATATGAAATTGCTAAAATCGTAAAATAGTAAATTTAACAAGCTTTACTTTACTAAGCCCACTTTACTTTATCAGCTCGTGGTCAGTCCTTCGATTAAATCTATTCAGTACATCGTATACAGACTATCACAAGTAATGCAGTCCATCTGCCATCACAACACGTGATAATAAACACGTGAGTTACACAACAAGTAATCGTCCTAGACCCAAACCAACATTCAATGGTCATCTCCACGAAAATAACATTATCTCTACCGCCCAACATCAAAATTGAATCAGGATTTTACCAATGCTTCTAGGCATCAAAGTCACAAATTTCAATTACTGAGTCGTTAATCGTTAATAATGTACCCAAAATAAACATCTCAGAACATGTCATATCTGTTATTGCAAGGTGTCTGTATCTTCAAATACAATCACACAGAGCTATCCCGGTTGCTCTACCCGAACTTACAATAAAAATTTCAACTTCATAATTATCCATCAGTCGTCATCTGTGATCAACCTGATGATCATCGCCGTGATCATCCATTAGGTAGGATTTCCAATCCCCGTGATTACATACTAGCCAACTCTAGGGCTTTTCATCGGAATCACATTTTATTAAAGAAATTACACTCTACTCTTGTACCCTAGACAAAACAATTGACTAGTCTCCATATTTTTTGTATTTGATTTATCGTAAATCATGTAGGAATTTTCCACACCATTGACCCGTACTTACTACCTAAACAACTATACTGCCAGTAGTATGCAATGCAAATTCCCAGCGCTGCAACTTCTATTTAGCCAATATCTAAAGCATCGTCATAAAAGAGCAACTGAGTTTTGCCACGGTCACGGTCCGTGGATAACAGAATCGGAAATTCATTTTCCATTAAGTCACTTGCTTCAGGTATCATTAGTAATCAAATTCAAAATATTACCTACTTTCATTTGTCTACCAGCGCGGTAAAACGCTTTCATTCAACTGTGTTAACGTCTCTAAAAATGTATCGTTCTTTACATTAGATACATAATTTCCAAATTTGGAAATGAAAAGCTTCTTTCTGCCTTCAACAGTTTTAGGTAACAGTATAATAATAAAAAATAAAACAAGCATTAATTCTTTTTTCACAAACAAATAAATGATACGTAAGTAGGTCAGTGCTATATAATTTTTGTAGCTATATTTATTTGTGAGAAACTGGTGCCTGAAATAGGTTACATAGAACCTGTGATACAGGTCACCAGGCTCCCACCCCATGGATTTATAAAACAGACTATGTAACATTTTTAGTACTTCTGACCTATAAGAATAAGATATTACATTCATTATGTTTATGTGTCTATCGGCTACCACACCAAAACAACTAAACAAGTAAAGTAATCGTCATCACCTTTTTTTTTACTGTTCGATCGAGTCTACTCTATCTGTGACTACGTCACGTGTAAGTTCTCATTTTAAACAATTTAACAATGTTTGTAATAACGAAGAGGTCTCATATCCAGCCGTCTTCCAAAAAAAATCAGAACAAAAACTTGCAACATCCGAGACTTTCGGGGCTCTCAGCCCAAAGAGTCACACACACGACTCCCGGGCCACTCCAAATCAGCAAAATAAATCGGGGTGTTTAACCTCAACAACAGTGTAGGTACTACCAAACTTGTACTAACCGAAGGATATGAAATCTCACCATTGCTTACAGTGCCTCATCTTACAGGCACAACAACAGAACTCGAAATAGTTACTTGGTATCGGTAATCAATGAAATTTCAGTACTCGAAGCTAAAGTTAACATTATGTAACTGACTATTGAGCAATCACCAAAATATGTGGACTTCCTTATCATTATCATCATCGTTTAACATTTTTTCACAAAGCTTGAAACAACTACCATCTGTTGGCCACGCTCCCAGAGGCTCCATCAGCCTAGTACGTAAAACACCAACATCATCTCCATCCGGTGATGCCACAAGCTTTGAGTAAACAAAACCAAACCACATAAATTTCATAAAAACCTTTGCTCGATAGTCGTCACGTATGGACTTAGTTGCTTAAATCCGTCTACCAAAGTGTTAAACAGGTCGAACTAAAGTAAGTCACAGGATTAATTAAGTCACTCAAAACATAATTTGAAACTATCTACCGTCAATATATTTACATTCCTTTCGATAAAATAATTTGTCACCAACAAAAATGACGTTACCTACTAATCAGACTTTTTTTTTTTTCTCAATGTTGGAGGTAGCTTTTCAAAATAATCGTATTTTGGCGGTCAACGTTAAAACCACAATAAAATCATACCCTCGGCAAACAAATATTGTTCAACGTTTACTTTTGTGTTCGTATTCGTTTCTAGACAGTAATAATTCATTGTAAAACAAAATAAAATTGTATCTCCGTAATTTGGTACATAAAAACTTAGTCGGACTTTCTCAATTTTGTTCTTTACACGTTCTACGCGGAAACGAATGATTCTAATTCGGTTATAAACTCACTTGAATCAAGTAAACTCGTAACGACTCACCGAATGCTAATTTGCAGCCTGTAGTTGTTGTGGACCCTATGATGTCTGGTCATGCACTCGACACTTCGCGTCGTCGGCGTCGGAAGCATCCACTTTCTTCAGCCTCATGCGGGCGGTGCGAAAAGATCACGATGTAACATGAAAACAAAGGACATTGCATTAGAAATATTGTGGGACGTTGGGATCCTTTATCCCACTTCTGATGTGGGAGAACGTGTATAGAAATTAAACAAAGAAATATGAATAATAAATCTATGTATATTATTACTAATAATAAAATAAATGGACAGCAACAGATGGAGAGGACATATTTTAGTAGCTTAAGTGATGTACTTAGATTTAGCAAAATACAGAAAAGTTGACAAACATTAATTGTTATTTCTATAGAAATAACAAAATAGAATATAGAAATAATATGCGTTCTACGGTTAAGCGAGATTACCTGAGGAAGACAGTTCAGAGCACTGGTGGTGCCGTGTCCGCAGTCGGACAACGTCTGACCTGTCGAGAGCGATGGCCGCCTTTTTATAGACTGCGGTGTACCCGCATGTGGTTTTTAATTTAAGAACACTACCTTCATTTTATAAAAATCAAGATAAATACAATAATAATATTATCTCCCACATGCACGTACTTTAAATTCCGTTGAACTTGAAACAGTGATTTTCCGAGTAGGTACGATTCGGGTTTTGGTGAGACTACCACAACGATAGCCTATGCCAATATTTTCGTAAATAATTTATAATTAGGTAGGTACCTGTAAATCATCTTGGCGTAAATGTCCCGGATGTGCTCTTGCGCCCTGTAATTGCTCTGGCTACCTTATCCTTCAAACCGGAAAACAACAATGCTTGCATTGGTTGGCGGCAGAAATAGATAAGGCGGTGGTACTCACCCAGGCGGACTCCTCAGGCTTCTCAGACTCACTCAGGCCAGAGTTCTACCACCTGATGTTTTTAGCGTTGTGATTATCGATAAAGCGTAGCACCAAACCCTCCCAGTTACTGGAGTCTTATAAGGCGAATCATCTAGTACTTAACGTATGATGTAAGAGACCGTCACTCATCAGGTCTTGACGGATCCCTTCTACTATTAAACATAGGTATTAATTAACGTAAGGAGTAGAAACCTTCACCGTGGCAGTCTTGGCCTGAGATACATTGCGGAGAAGATTAAATAGGCTTGCCGGCGCTGGTTTGGTCACGTGTTGCGAAAGCCCCAGGGATCCCTGTGGTTCCGCAGGTTGTTGGCAGCAACCTAATTGCATGAATTGTAGATTTTATGGGCGACAGTTGCCGCTTATCATCTGGTGGGCTGTCTGCTCGTTTGTCGCTGTATCGGGGTCGGCAGCGCGTGGGTGATGCCCCTGGTATTGCAAACGTCCATAGGCTTCTTTGCCACCTTAGTTGTATCATTTTTTTAAATTAAGTGTGGGTACTAGTCAGTGAAAAACGAGCGGACAGCCAACTTGCTACCTGCTATAAGTAGAAAATAGGTGAATCTGCGAGAGCCAACTACGTATAGAATTGTAGGAAAGCAGACTCTCGCTGCGGATTCGGGATACACAAAACCGGCCTTTGTAGACATTTCTGGGGGAGACCTATGCTCGGCAGTAGGCGTCTTCCGGCTGATATGAAGATGATGAGACCCTGGCTAGCAGAAACCGGGATTGGCCGCTGGAATTACGATAACTTACTATTTAATATAACGTAGTCACAGGGTGCTGTGTTGACATTGTTATTCAATTTTTTCTACCCGATATCGCAGTCGCTAATAAACCTTTCCTTTAATATCAATAAACAATTAATAATACTGAATTTATAGGTAAGTAAACAGTGGGTATCATTTCAGGTCAAATAAGGGCAAAACACTGTACCTGGGGGCACAGATAATATATTATTATACTAAACTGGGGGTAATAATTTTATTGTTAGTCGCATTTACTGTCTGGGTGCAAAAACATGTATTACTCATCTCGGGTTTGTTGTATGGGTAATTTTTCTTATCAATTGAAAGGTATTTGACTGCCACGATTGATGTTAAGCAGTCTACGGTGGATGGAACATTATCTTCCTGTTGGGAAAGGAGTGTGGCCATGTGGTGTCCGGCAGAGTAGCATAACACCAACCCCTTATACTCGTTGGTGTTCTACAAGGCGACTAATGTTTCGAAGCAACATAATCTAGAGTCTCCATAGGCTGGAAAATGGGCAGCAGCTTTTACCATTGTTATATTTATATCACTGCGATCTCCAACCCGCCTGCTAAGCGTGGACATTATGGCAATAACCTCCCCTTTCGTGGGAGAGGCCCTAAGTCCTGCAGTGGAGTGTTATGGGTTGTGGTGAAGAAAGAAGTGTGACAGATGGGGAGGCGCTTAACGTTCGCGTTCGCGCGATCGAGGATTAGGTATGTATTTAGCGCAACTCAAAATAATAGTACAAAATTGACAATTACCAGATAGTAGTGGCCTAATGGTTAAGGGTACCGACTGCCCCGAGGTACCGGATAAGAACCCCAGTGCCGCTGAATACCAATGAGTCCTTTCTCAGTGACATACCTACATTAGCTGAACACTAATCAATGCTTTTACGGCGAGGGAAAACATCGTGATGAAACCTTCACATTCAGATAACTGACTGTGTAACCATGATCCAATGTGGCAAGGTTCCCCTATTAACAGGGTCACGAAGGTCAGATGGCTGTCGCTCCACTGTAATTACCTGGTCCGTCAAATCCTGAATCATGGTTAAGACGGACCCCGAGCCCTCGTGCGCGAAAGCACAATCGAGACATTAACGGTTAAAATTGATTATTATTTTGGAGACAACTAACAGGTCATCTTCGGTCATCTTCTTAGAAATTACCGACATTCGCTGTACACATTTTTAACCTTTGCTTATCTGGATTGTTTCGGTCACACAAATGTAAGCATTGGCAATTCGCTAATTCCAAAAAATCTGATACAGTGGATAAGTAAAAATAAGATTTAAAAGAAGCTTAAAAGAGCACTATCTCTCCATGATTTTGTAATAGTATTAATATAGGTATATTATATTTATTTATGTATTATTAATTCATTTAGTAGCCTATATATTATTAGTATTATTATTGTATTCTGTTTTATGGTATTTTGTAGTAGATAATAAGTTTTTAGTTGTCAACCTACCTATACTATTTGCTTCACATCATTTGTGGTTAGCTGGTAGAAATCTCTCATAGAGATAAGTTCGCCATTGTACTCATTTTTGTTTGATGTATCTAAGAGAAACTCAGTCTGAGCTGCAACTACCTATACCATTACTTGTTTGTGCCCTAATTCCCCCTGGACTGAGAAAAGAAAAAATTATATCCGCGATGGTTATCCATTTACAAAGGTGTTATAATAGGACCACGATAAGTCCATATTGACTGACAGTAGTAAAAATTATAAAGAGTGGATATGGCAATTATCTCGGGATAATCTGTCCTTGTCAGTCCTTCTTGTAAACATTCAGTTATTTGGTCACTATTGGCTTGAACTTGTTCTTTTAGTTTGTCTAAATTAGTTGTTATTTAGTTTCTATTAATCATGCTGAAAACTATCTCCCGCACTTCCTTTGTAATTGTTGTGCCCATAATTTAATTATATTTTTTATATCTAAAGAAAATAAACAGTTCTACAGAAATCAAATTGTTTGTTATGACTTTTATGAATGACGTTCTATGACGTTTAAAAAACTTGGCTTAGGTTGCCGTACAGTTTTTTTTTTTAATAAGTTATTCGGCCTTAGCGTGGTCTTAATATAGTGAACTAGTACGAGCATTTTTAGGGAACGACGAATCGAGAATAGCCGCGGTACCCATCCCCGCGGGCTTCTTCTTGCCGTGTGTCAAGCCAACGTTAGATCTTATATCCCAGTAAATAAGGTACATACTGGCTTGTCGCACGCTTATTAAGACGCAGTAAGTCACGGCGGGAGCGAGTGATCTTGAAGACGTGGCCGTGAAAATAATAATTTAGATAATATAGGTACCTTATCAGGGTCCATGTTTTGCACCTTGCAATTACTTGCTAACAGATTGAATGGAAGCGCAATAAATTGATTTTTAGGTTTCACTTCCAAACAGCTGCCTTAGCTGGTAGGACTCTGTCCGCGCCTGAGGAGTCCGCAAGGGTAGTACCACCGCCTTACCTATTTCTGCCGCCAAGCAACAATGCTTACATTGTTGTGTTCCGGTTTGAATGATAAGGTCACCAGCGAAACTACAGACATGAGGTATTTCATCTTAGTCCTCACAGTGACAACTTGCGCACATTTGTTACCTGCAACGCCCACTGCTGGGCATGGGCCTCCCCCAGAGATCTTCACAAAGGCCGGTCCTGTGCCTTCCGCATCCAGCTGGTACCAGCGATTTTTACCAGGTCGTCGGTCCACCTTGTGGGAGGCCTACCCACGCTGCGTCTTCCGGTACGTGGTCTCTCAAGAACTTTACTGCCCCATCGGCCATCTTCGAGCTATGTGCCCTGCCCACTGCCACTTTAGCCTGGCAATCCTTAGGGCTATGTCGGTGCCCTTGGTTCGCTTGCGGATCTCCTCATTTCTGATTCGATCGCGCAACGAGACTCTGAGCATAGCCCTTTCCATTGCACTTTGGGTAACAGTGAGCTTTCCACAAATTTAAGATACCTAAACGGGTTTTCAGTGACGTTCCACTGACCTGCCATTGCGGTGACCTTGGTTCCATTAAAACACGATAATTATTTATGTACAATTTATTTTTAATAGGTACTTAACAGTAAGAACTAAGTTTCTTTATAATAATGAGGTGCTATTTCCAGAAGCCAATCCTTTTTGGCGGTCATCATTTCTCTCATGAAGGTTTTCTCGCCGTTGCTTTGGACACTGCCGAAAAGTACCCTAAAAATATTAAATAAAACATATATTAGTTGTATTAAGGCCACTGAATATGTAACCATGATCCAATCTGGTCAGGTTCCCCTGGTAACAGGGTCACGGAGGTCAGTTGGCAGTCGCTCCACTGTATTTATCTGATCTGCCAAATCCTGGATCATGGTCTAGGCAGACCCCGGACCCTCGTGCATAACCGGGACATTGACGCTTAAATGATTATTATTTATTATATTAGTTGTATATCCTATTACAATAATGCAATGTCAAAATCACATGTCAAAACATTGACATGTAAATGAAACATCATTAAATTATAGTGCAAAATGAGCGGACAGCCATCGGGCCAATCTATACTAATTATAAGGAAAAATGTACAAAGATAATAAAAAGAGTCTGTAATGGGGGATTTTAAGACAGCCACTTTAAAAAGTAGAAAGTGTAGTTCAGCGTGCCTTACTAGATGGCGCTGCTCAGACAGGATTCTCTAGTATTGAATTTGGTAACCGAAGTTACTCGTAAAGGTGTTTCGTGAAAAGATACTTAGTTTTAGTACCTTGTCTTTGTCATACATCTGACGGTCTCGTTTAGATTTATTTTTGAGAATCGTGTCTAATCAACGCCATCTATTACAATTACTTGAACTATTTGTTTTTTTTAATCGGGTCTAGGAATATCTCCTATTGTTACTTACCACTGAGGTTGTACTTGGGAAAACAAGCAAGAGTCCGGACTTATGTATAACGTCGCCCCGCGGATTCCTCTGCAGAAAGAAATCAATTAAATAAAAAATGTATTGACTAGTGTGGCGTAGCTTTCATGTGAAATGAAACAAAGGGTTCTTTTTTGCTACGAAGGTGGCAAACAAGCTTACGGCCTGCCTGATGGTAAGCAGTCACCGCAGCCTATGGATATGTACATTAATAAATACGACGTGTTTAAATTGCCTGAGATCAATTTTCGATGAATATAAACTGACCATTTTGACATACCTCGTCAATCAGCCAAAGCAAAAGAAAAGATGTGAATGTAACCAACAAATATTTAGCCGTCAATTAGAGCTGGTTTTAGATATTAACGAGATATAAAGGTACTACAGTACAGCTAGTACAAGCGTGCTCTCGCGAGATATAAGCGAAAAGAGGTGCAACATAGATCCAGCTATCTCTTTCATCTTAGTATTCTGTGAAGGAAATTGATTTTTGGAAAATTCTCTAATTGATAAAATGTAATTAATGGTTATTATGTATTGAAATTTGCATGTCAGTGCCTAAACTGACTGAATGTGAGAACTGCATCTCTGATAATTGTACCACCTACATTGTTAATATACCTACCGCATTTACAGAAAATAAATGATTCTAATTCTAATTCTAAACAGAGGCTCTCTCAAATATATTCTTTTTTTTTACATCGATGGAAAAATTATTTCAGACATACCGTTTTCTGTCAGTTTTAGGTGTTATATTATTTTAAATTGTATCGGAATAATGGCATTTAAATTAAATACTTAGTACCTGTAAGTTCCATCGATAGCCAAATGTGCCGCCTGCGTGAAGAATCCCGAAGTGACACACTTCATCACTCTTTCGCATTTACCTGTTGAAGAAAGTATAAATGAATCATATTCACAGCATATAACAGTCCGCTGCAAGACTTAGGGCCTCTCCAACGAGGCGAGGTTATTGCCATAATCGCCACGCTTAGCAGGCGGGTTTGAGATCGCAGTGTTGTAAATAAAAAAAAAAAAAAAAACTTTTTTTAAGTAAAAACATAAATAAGTGAATTTTTTTACCCAAAATTTTTGATTAAAAGAAAAAATTACCTTAGGGATAACAGCGTAATTTTTTTTTAGTTAATATAAAAAAAACTTTGCATTTGTTTCCATTGTTATATAACAATGGAAAAAGCTGCTGCCCACTTTCCAGTCTACGGAGACTCCAGGGGCCTAATTCTCGCGCTGTGATATCTTGAATTCGACATTCTTCTATCCACATACCTCCGTTACTAATGACATAGAAACGTCTATTGCAATAAAAAAATATTTTCTCAACTATCTTCAACAGTCGGATATTGTTGAAGATCAATTTCAGTGACGTTTTAATAGTTTTTTGGCTAGGCACAGCGCCATCTAGCCCCAAAGTAAGCAAAGCTTGTGTTATGGGTGCCAGAAAACGGATAAACTACTTTTACATATTTTTTAAACATAATTATAAGTACGTATAATAAGTATACGTACAATACTCAGGCAACAGAAATTAAAAATTAATCATTTCAATTTCTGTTCGCCCAGGAATCGAACTCGGGAACTCAGCGTGGCAGACCGGCATGTAAACTACCTAACTCAGGTTGTCACTTTGTTTTATAATATAGGTATTTTTTTTTTTTATTTCTCCCAAAAAGTTTACAAAGACTTTTATAATATGTATTTTTATAATATGCAAGTTTGTTTTATAATATGTATTGATAGTGATTATATTATTATAATACTAATGGTTTATATCAGTTACCAACCTGAACCTAAGTCTGGGCCTTCAAACACTTTGTTCTCCATGTTGAACTTGTGTTTTACCAATTTCTCCAGACTGTTCCTTATTTCGCAGGCCTGCAAATAAATATAATAAGTTCTTAAATGAAAAATATTTTTCATTTAACAAGCTTTTATGAAATGAAATAAAATTAAAATACATTTATTGTGGCCTTAAGACACCACATCACAAGCGGTATAGTACTCATCAAGACCATTCCAAAGAACCCGAACACGATGGGGTTATCTTATGGTGTTCAGTAGTTTTAAGAACTACTCAACGCCACCTTCCGTCATCATCATCAGACCTTGGAATGTCATCTAGAGGTATAGTACTCATTTTTACCATTCCAGAGAGCCCAAACACGAAGGTGTTATCTTATTGCGTTCATTAGTTCCTATGACCACCTTCCGACTCCATCATCAGACCAGCTCCATGGTACCATATGAATGTCATCCTAGCTGCATAGCTATACCAAATTTCATCTCAATTGATCACCGGTAAGTGGGTCAAATTAGGCTTGCAAAACTTACCTCAAACATACATCATAATAACAGCCCATAACGGTCCACTGCAGGACTAGTGGCATTTCCCACGAAAGGGGAGGTTATTGCCATAATCTCTACTTGGCAGGCGGGTTAAAGATCGCAGTGTTTTAAATATAATAATGGAAAACGCTGCTGCCCATTTTCCAGCCTACGGAGACTAGATCTTTTGCCTCGAAACATTAGTCGCCTTGTCCGACACCCACGAGTGTAAGGGGTTGGTGCTATTCTACTCTGCCGGACACCACACGGCCATACATACATACAAACATGGCAAGTTAAATAAACGCTTGTAAAATATATGAAAATATTGCACATCGACTAGTTCGGCTTCGAATAGCGTCGTGTCTGTCGCACGCATGTGAGTTGTGCTCTCGTGCACGAGGGCCCGGGGTCTGTCTTGACCATGATCCAGGATTTGGCAGATCAGGTAATTACAGTGGAGCGAGTGCCGTCTGACCTCCGTAACCCTGTTAACAGGGAAAGCTGACAAGATAGGATCATGGTTACACATTTCTGTATTAATTAATTAAATCTTCATACACAAATTGGTACAATGGCGGACTTAAAGCTAAAACAGCCTTATCTACCAGTCAACCAGGAGATATTGGGTAAAGAAAAAGGTAGGATTCGATCGCCTGAGTGTGCAGGTTCCATCACGTTTTCACTCACCGTAAGAGCATCGGTTAGTGTTCAACTAATGTGCATATCTCAAAAACAGTCATTGGTACATGGCGGCAGTGGGATTCCTAACCGATAGACCGATTTCGATAAGGTATTCTTTATTTAAAAGCGAGTTAAAACGATTGTTCTAATCTATGTTTAATTAAAATCGGTTCAATAGATTTATGTCTGTTAGATTATTAAGTACTACGCCTAAAATAAAATGGGTATTTCAGGCAACTCACCTTCTCTAGAACCTTGTAATTAAGGTACATCTTCTGACACCATTCCTTGCACGCTTTTCTGGCTCTTTTCTCATCATTATCCGATTTCAATTTCAAATACGAATCCATTATGTTCAAATACATTATTATATCGCCTTCTGCCACCTGAAAAATATACGGGAGTGTTCTAACAAGTCGGGTATGTGATGGGTAAAGACTATCAGATAACTCTGATACAACAAGTCTGATAGCATTCAACTGTCAGACTCTGATAACTATGATAAAACAAGTGCTATAGCCTGCAGCTATCAGACTCTGATAATCTGATAACTGAGTTATCAGACTCAGATAACCTGATAACTGAGTTATCAGTGTTATCAGAGTCCGATAGATGAAGGCTGTAATACTTGTTTTATCATAGTTATCAGAGTCTAATAGCTAAAGGCTATGAGACTTGTAGTATCAGAGTTATCAGTGTTATCAGCGTCTGACAGTTGAATGGTATCAGACTTGTTGTATCAGAGTTATCAGCGTCTGATAGCTGAAGACTATTTGATTTGTTTAATCAGAGTTATCAAGGTCTGACAGCTTAAGGCTTTTAGATTTGTTTTATCAACGTTTTTTTTTATGTAATACGGCAGACAAGGGCCGCGCGGGCCACCTGATGGTGCGTGGTCACCGCCGCCTATGGCCATTAGCAACACCAGGGGCGCAACCAATGCGCTGCCCGCCTCTAAGGAGATCTCTAATATACCTTTTGAACGATCCCATGTCATAGTCCAAATGAATCACTGTGGCTGGGAGCTCATTCCACATCCGTATCTTACGAGCGAGAAATGTTCTTTCGAACCTTCGCGTGGTGACCAACAGAGGGTCTACGTAATGGGGATCTATTATTATTCCTAACAAAAACGCCTAGACGCCTTGAAGGCCACAGTGAATAGGCTGTTCCTAGACAGGCATGCTCCATCTTCGGCCGCATCGTCACTTACCAACAGGTGAGGTGGCGGTCATGCCTGGCTAGTCCAATTATAAAATAAATAAATATGCTTGGACAAATTCACACAGCGCCATCTTGCCTCAAAGTAAGCAAAACTTGTGTTATGGGTGACTGATAAACTACTTACTTACTTTTTGTTAAATACATATTTGTTATACATACTACACTCAGACCTACGGGTCTAACAGAAATTAAAATTCATCATTTCAATTTCTGCTCGGCCGAGAATCGGACCCGGGACCTCTTGCATGGCTGACTGGCATGTTAACCAACTGAGCCACTCAGGTCGTCAAACATAAAAAAAATACCAAGAAATAGACATAGACATAGACATAGACGTATCTTTATTTGGTCCAATAACACATTAAAAAAAAAACTTAGAACTAACATAATAAGTACATAATAAGGAAGCAGGGCGATGCATCATCGGACCAAATTGGACCAGCCTCAGCTTAATGATATGAATGGCAGCAGCCAAACACAGCGCTGGTTTTTAGACTGACCCATAATAGAGCTCGATGCGCGCACGACGCGAACGACGTGCTAATGCAGAAATTATATTAATACAAATATATATAATACAAAATAAAAGAAAATAAATATATATTTATAGATGTAGAACCTGTAACTTAATATGGGATAAATAATTACATATACCTTAATATATGAGTATAATTGATTACAAAACGCTGTTTCTAACTGGACTAAAAAATGGCTAAAAAGACAAATAAATGAAAATAATAAACAAGCGATAAACGCAATCACATCCTGGCCAAGTAAGTGGGACGTATGCGCGTACCAGGGACCAAATCTTTTTGATAATTTATAAGAAAACTTTTTGTATATTTTAAAAAAGAACACCTTGACTTAAAATTACGAACAGGAGGTGGAATATTGTTCCAGCACCGGGTTGCTGAATACCTAAAACTGCCACGGAATGCCATAGTATGGTGCTGGTATGCAACTAATACAAAAGATTTACCTCAAAATTGTTCCTCCTACACACGGCAGCTGCGGTGTTGGCTTTCCCGAAGGCCTTCACGAACACGCTGTCTACTTGCAGCATCGACACGATCGAGAGAGCCTCGTCTATGCAGCCGTGGGATGCTGGGAAAGATTCATCATCATCACAGCCCGTAACAGTCCACTGCAGGACTTAAGGCCTCTCCCACGAAAGGGGAGGTTATTGCCATAATCTCCACGCTTGGCAGGCGGGTTGGAGATCGCAGTGTTTAAAAATAATAATGGAAAAAGCTGCTGCCCATTTTCCAGACTACGGAGACTCTTGATCTTTTGCCTCGAAAACATTAGTCGCCTTGTGCGACACCCATGAATGTAAGGGGTTGGTGCTATTCTACTCTGCCGGACACCACACGGCCACAGGGTGGGGGGTATAAATTGCCTAATAGTCGAAGGGGGAGAAAGATTAAATTAATTATATTATACAGTCACGGGTTACTAATGAGTTGTTCTCAGGGTCCGCTTCCTACAAATTCCCATAGATGGCGCGCTCTAACGACTGACGACATTTTCATAATGTTATGGCTGTATGGTATTGATATTTATCTTTATTTCGACGCAATTTACCTAACGAGTGAAGAGCTTGTCTAAGCTGAAATGACGCGCCCCACTACTTAATTAATTGATTTCGATGTGTGAGTGCGACGACGATCGAGTCAATCGAACGACGCGTGCTCCTACGTTTGAGTCTCACCGGAAACTGAATGACCAATTACAACGGTATTTGTATATGAATTGCGTCCATATTTTATGCGATAGTGGGGCGCGTCATTTCAGCTTAGACGAGCTCTAAAAGTTTATACTTAGTAGTAGTAGAGTTATGGATAATTTTTAATCTTAGTTAGTTTAGTTACTTGCCGCTTCGGCTCAGCTTATATAATGCGTATGTCTAAGGAATGGAACGCGTTGCCTGCGAGTGTGTTCCCTGATCAATATAATCTGGACGCCTTCAAGGCTGGAGTGAATAGGCTGTTCCAAGACGGGCTCCATCTTCGGCCGCATCGTCACTTACCAACAGGTGAGATTTATTTATTTATTTATTTATTTATTTATTTATTGGAGTACCAACAGCTTATAAAACAAATTACATATTATGAGTAGACACAGTCAAGCCAATTATAGGTACTCGCTGATAGCCACAGACAAAATATAGTATGAGATGGCGGTCAAATGCCTGTCTTGTCTACATACATACATACATAAAGCTCACGCCTGTGTCCCACAGGTGGGGTAGGCAGAGACTATGGACTGCCACTTTGCTCTGTCCTGACACAACTCCCTAGCCTCGCATATATCCACAACTCTTTTCATAGATCTCCTATTATTCTCGTCTAATATTAAATAAATAATAATAATATTAATACACCAAACACAAACCGCTATTAACCAGCGCAGCAGCTGCGGGCGGTCTCAAAGGCATTTCGGCGGCCATGGTGCCTAACTCTGTCAGCTCCCCAGCGACATCTATTAGCCGCAATGCGTATAACGTCTCCAGACCCGATAGCAGGCACTTTGCGGGCGGCGGGGTGGGGAATGTGAACCTGGAATGGTGGGAAACGTTTTATTTTATATGGGGAATTTATTAGAGTGTCGGTGGCCTAAGGGTATAGGGGGTCCGGATCGTGAGTGAGAGGTACCGGGTTCATAACATGGGTTCATGAAAAGAGTCATTGGTAAATGATCGCAGTGGCAATGGCCGTATATATTTTTAAATAACTGCACTTTATTTCCGCTATACTTAATAATTGAAAGCGTCCCCTAGAGTTGTGCCATCTATATCGTCTTAACGTCAAACCAGCCATAGTCCAGCCATAGCCGTAGACCATTAGATCTTTAGGATTTGTTATGTGGCAAACGGCTAGATTTAATTATAAGGAAACAATTTTACTTCTGTACTATGCATTTGTAAGAAGTAAACTCGCATTCAATTCGCTGGTATGGGATCCTCATGAAATCACGCATAGAGTCATGATAGAACGAGTCAAGTAATCTGTACAAGAAAACATATGGATATTATCCCTACCTATATCCATCTCTATTTGTATCAGGTATGGTAGGCAATGACACGTTGGAGCTGAGACGTAAACTCGCACAGGTATTGCACTACTTCCTCCTTTTGAATGGCAAAGTAGATAACCCAGGCGCTTTATCTTCATGCTCGCTTTATGTACCAAATAATTATACGCGAAATACGCGAGAGGGACGCAGGCACCAGCTGTTTGCATCGGCATTAGCGCGTACCGACACCACCAGGTATGCTCCCACATCGCACGCACTCACACTTCTAAACCAATTGATAACTGACCGTTTTCACTTTGATCTTTTTGGCACTAGTTATAAAAAATTTATAAATATATGCACATTTTTTAAGTTACTGTAATATTAAATAAGTTTACTGTTATTAAATGTATATATAGATAAATACATAAATGTAATATTGTAGTGGCTCTCCAGACGTTTTGGTTACAATTCTACTGTAAGTCTGGAAGCATTTGGATGATAATAAATAAATAAATAAATCTCCTCGATTCGATTTATTATTATAAGAGCTCATTCTTTTTTAACTATTGACAAAAAGAGAGGGGTGTTAAGTTTGACGTGTGTATCTGTGACTTTCTGTGTCTGTCTGTGGCATCGAACAGATATACCGATTTGGATGCGGTCTATTTGAAAGCTAGTTTTATCAAAATAGTTCTTAGCATTGTTTCATTAAAAGAGCGTCGGTGGCCGAGCGGTTACAGTAACCGACTCGTAAGCCAGAGGTCCCAGGTTTGAATCCCGCTCCGGCCATGTACCAATGACTGTTTTCTGAGTTATGTACATTAGTTGAATACTAACCGATGCTCTTACGGTGAGGAAAAACATCGTGATGAAACCTGCACATTCAGGCGACTGGATCTGGTCAGGTTCCCCTGGTAGCAGGGTCATGGAAGTCAGATAGCAGTCGCTCCACTGTAATTACCTGACCTGCCAAATCCTTGATCAAGGTCAAGGCGGACCCCGGGCCCTCAATCTCAAAAGCACAACCAGGACATTATCGCCTTGATAGTTATTTTTATTTTTTATTGTTTAATTAAAATCGATACTGTAATTTAGAAAATATTTGAGTTTAAGTAAGCTTGGTCCCGGGTTATTCCACTTTTTCTGTCGGTAAGGTTTTTTTATTAGTATGGCAAAAATACAATATACGAGAAACACATTCAACTACAAATTTTAATCATGCGAAGTCAGCCATTTAATTGTTTCGTCACTAAGGGTGATCAGGTCCTCCGGTGGGCCAGGGTAACGGGTAACCAAGGTGTGTTTGGGCAATCCGATAGTATGTGCCACATCGACTGAATTGGGGAACCGCACGGACACTGGGGGGATACACTTCATCCACAGCGGTGTTTGTAGGAGGCACAAAGGCCATGGCCCGTGCGTAGCCTATTTAAGTTGCACCAATCTTGCCTAGATAGTTCAGATCCCTTTAGGTTGCTGCCAGGTATTATATCACATCCGAATTTTCCTGCCATACACAATTTTTATTTTTATGTTATCCGGCAGACAAACAGGCATGCGGGCCATCTGATGGATAGTGGTCACCGCCTATGGACATCAGCATCACCAGGGATGCTACCAATGCGTTGCCCGCCTCTAAGGAAACCTCTAATATACCTCTTGAACGATCCCATGTCATAGTCCAAAGGAAACACTGTGGCTGGGAGCTCATTCCACATCCGAATCGTACGAGCGAGAAACGTTCTTTCGAATCTTCACGTGGACACCACTAGAGGGTCCAAGTGAGTACCCAGCCCACGGCGGGTGGTGCGATGGCGGAATTCTGTGGGCACCAGATCAAATAATTCCTCAGAACACTTCCCATTGTAGAGCCGGTAGAACACACAAAGGGGAGCCAAAGTCCCTTCGATCAGCCAGTGGTTCTAACTTGCCTGTCAGTATGGTATCAATAACCAAGTTTGGCTCCATGCGCGACTAATACTGAATTCGTCGGTTAGGTTACAATATAGTTCGCCCTTTTACCTATGTCAGAGGTAACCCAACATTCAATCGACTCAAATATATAACTAAAAAGCAATTCAAACACTACCTCAACAAGTTATGTATCCCCAAAGCCTTCAACTGCAGTAGCAGCCCAGCCAGGTCACTCCGACACATCTCAGGCGGGACGCTGGCGCACAGCTTGTCGTATTCCGCTTCTGTGTATAGCCTAGAAATAGGAAATGAATCATCATCATCATCATCTTGGCGTTAATGACCCGGTGTCTCGAGAACGAGGGCCCGGGGTCCACCTTGTCCATGATCCAGGATTTGGCGAGCAAGTAATTACTGTTACAAACGTAATCAAACTAATTGTACCAAGTTCCATATATATAGTTCCGTAGTGAACCACTAGATGGCGCTGCGCGTCAGTTACAACGCGGTAACGAGGTGTCGCATACATTTGAATAAGTATCACAGAGTACCTACTGAATATGACCGCTTTTGTTTTGTTGTTCCTTGTTTTTGCAATATAGGCTTTAAAACAGTTCAAATTGGTTTTATTATCAATTATTATAGATCAACCTAAGATCAAGTCTAGTTGCTTAACATTTTGGTACCTTCGAGACGGATAATAAGGTCCATTTTTGTGGAGCTATCGTGGTCCAGATTGGGCCCCTTCGTACTCGCAGTGGATTGCTGCGGATAAAGTACGAAGTACATACAAGCAGTTTGGAACTGCTGTGACGTCATACTGAGGACATCTACGACATTGAGTGTGACGTCATACGGAGAACAACGTCATCATCAGCAGCGTGAGTGACGTCATTTATACAGTACAACGAGCGACGGGTCGCATCGCAAGGCAGATCTGGAGTACTTACCTACGTGCTACCTACATTCGGCCCATGGACATGTGTGAGTGAGTGAAGTGCAAACTGTAAGTAGATTTTGAACCTTATTATGCCCGTTAGTGTTTGAAGATTCAAGATCAACAATTACAAGCAAATTGAGCTTTATTTACATTAGTAATTTAACTTAGAAGAATTCCTTGAATTGGGACTTGTAAAATTTTCCAACTAAATCTTTTACTTAGAACTTTGTTGTAGTTTGAGTCTTAGACTTAGAATAATTTAGGGAAAAACGGAGAGACGGGGAACCTATGCCCGATTTCCTCCAAGTGTTCCAAACACTTGTAAAATATTTGTATTTTATTTCAAACATTGCCAATTTCAACAATTAGTTACTTGTTTACTTTGTTTGAAAATACAGTTGTAAATATTTAATTTACACCATGGAGGGTTTAATTAGCCTTCAAAAAACCGTAAAGGCTTCGATTGAACGGTCATTAATTAACCTCAAAAAGAGTCCAAAGGAAAGACTTACTGTAGAATACATAGAAACTAAATTGCAAAATCTTGAGGCAGATTGGCAGGCTTTCAGGAAAAATCATTCTAAGTTGTATGAGACTTATAAGACAGAAGTTGTGGAGGCTTCCAGTTATGTTACTGATGGAATGTACGATAACACAGAGGAAGCTTATATTCTTAGTAAGTCGCATATGAAAGTTGTTTTAAATAGAATTGCAACAGAGCCTGAGACAAAATCAGTAAGACCTGATAAACAGTCCAACAGTTCATCCGATTGCCTAGTAAAGTTGCCTCAAATATCAATACCTAACTTTTCAGGAAAATATTCGGAATGGACCACATTTCATGATCTATTCGTCTCATTAGTTCATAGAAATAGTTCTTTGAGTAATGTGCAAAAACATCACTATCTAAAATCCTATTTGTCAGGCGAAGCAGATCAACTTATTCGACACACACCTATAACAGACTCGAATTATATACAATGTTGGGAGTTATTAGTTAAAAGATATAATAATAAGAAATATCTAGCCAACTGTATTTTAAAGCGCTTATTTGGTCAAAGGCGTATGATGACTGAATCTGCCTCGGCTCTGAAAGAACTTTTGGACACTACCATAGACTGTCTTAACGCTTTAAAGAATTTGCAAATAGATGTAAGTACATGGGATGTGATTGTTATACATATTGTTACCTTTAAATTAGATGCCGAAACTCGTAAACAATGGGAGTTGAGCAATTCAAACATCGAGTCGAACGCATTGCCTACCTTGTCACAATTTCAAACTTTTATTGAAAATCGTTTTCGTGCATTGGAATGCGTAGAACCTAGAAGAGTAAATAATATGCCTAACCATAACCCAAAGACGTTATTCGCTACAAACGGGACTTATCATAATAAACAGTGCGAATTCTGTTCCGAAGTTCATAAACTGTGTTTCTGTAAAAAGTTTGCAAAAGAGCCTGTTGATAAACGTCGGCAATTTGTATCTAAAAACAAATTATGTTACAATTGTTTAGGTAGTAACCACACAGTTTATGACTGCAAGAAACCTACAATTTGTAGAATATGTAAAAAACGTCACCATTCGCTATTGCATTCAAATTTCAATCAGGATAACCATTCTGTCACTCCAGTTGCAAAGACTGCTGATGGGGATTCCCAGTCAGATGGCTCACCGATGGTATCGTGCTTGTCCACGCAGAAACTTACTAAGTCCAGACAGGTTTTATTAGCCACGGCGTTAATAAAAGCTGAGTCCAGAACGGGTGAATTCCAAATGGTACGCGCTCTCATTGACCAGGGTTCACAGGCCTGCTTCATTACGGAAGCTACTGTCCAGTTTCTGCGATTGAAGAAGGTACCTATTCGTGGAGTTGTCTCGGGTTTAGGTGATGGAAAAAATATTGTAACAAAATATATGGTGACTTTTGCAGTTCAATCGAGGTTTGATCCTAATGTCAAGATCACACTTAAAGCGTATGTTTTGCGTAATATCACATCTTACCTCCCTGAGAGCGAAATGAATAAACTAGATTGGCACGATCTGGATACACTACCATTAGCAGATCCTGAGTACACTGAGCCAAATAAGATAGATATATTGTTAGGTGCAGATATTTACGGTTGCATCTTAAGGGATGGCGTGAAACGACATCCATCGGGAACGATGGTAGCTCAGCGCACCACGTTAGGATGGATCCTTTCGGGCGCAGTTACTCATGACCTAGAGAAGGTACATGATGGAGATCAACCTGTTTCAATGCATATAACAGTAATGCACGCGCAATTTCGTGAAGACGAGTTGCTGAGAAAGTTTTGGGAAATCGAAGAGCAAACTCCAATATTAAAGAAAATACTAACAGAAGAAGAACAAAGATGCGAAGAGTTTTTTGAGAAGACTACAAAGAGAGCAAATGACGGTCGTTATATAGTCAAATTACCGTTCAAGGATGAAAATCCACAGTGCAAATATGGCGATTCACGTGGGATTGCCATATCACGACTTACTTCATTAGAGAAGAGGTTGAATAAAGACGAAGATTTCAAGATAAAGTACAATGAAGTGATTAAAGAATATTTAGAATTAGGTCACATGCGTCGGGTCAAAAAGCATGACAATAAAAAAGAAGAAGCAGTGTATTTGCCACACCACGCAGTTGTGAGAAATGATAGAACTACCACTAAAGTAAGAGCTGTCTTTAATGCGTCACAAAAGAATAAAAAAGGAGTGTCGTTAAATGATAATCTTTTGGTAGGACCAACGCTGCAGGCAAAATTACACCACATTGTACTAAGATGGCGAGTACAACCTATTGCACTTGTAGCTGACATCGTAAAGATGTATCGCCAAGTGCGAATAGCAGAGGAAGACGCTCTATTTCAGCGAATAGTATGGCGTGAAAGACCAGAAGATGACATACAGGACTATGAACTTGTAACAGTAACTTTTGGGACAGCATCTGCACCATACTTAGCTGTCAGAGCATTGAATCAAGTCGCTTATGACGAAGGCACACACTATCCTCTCGCCGCAGACAGAGTAACAACCGATTTTTATATGGACGATTTGATGACAGGTTGTTCCACGGTTGAAGAAGGCATACAACTATATGCACAAATGAAAGCACTCTTGATTAGAGGAGGATTTATATTACAGAAATGGAATAGCAACAATAAGGAATTGGTTGAAATCATAAACGAAGTGGAGAACAAACCTGAAATAGAAAAGGAAATAAAATTAGATACAACTATAAAAATTCTTGGACTTACCTGGAATCGCAGCGAAGATACTTTTCAATACTCCATCAGCTTGCAGTCACCCGTAAAACCTGAAACAAAAAGATCGATTCTATCAGAAATTGCAAAACTATTCGATCCTTTAGGATGGATCGCACCAACTGTAATTGTAGCGAAAATATTCATTCAAAAGCTGTGGCTCGCAGGTGTTGGCTGGGATGATCAGCTATCAGATTCACTAGTACAGGAATGGCATACTTACCGTCAAGAATTATGTCACCTCACTGAAGTTCGGATTCCGCGTTGGTTAGGTACTCTGAATGGCACGATGAAAGTTGAGTTGCATGGGTTTTCTGACGCGTCAAAGGTAGCTTATTCTGCAGTAGTGTACGTCAGAATAACTGATACGAGCTCCAGTGAATCAGCGAAGGTTTCACTTTTGGTAGCAAGAACAAGAGTGGCTCCCATCAAGCAAATTAGTATTCCTCGTTTAGAACTTTGTGGAGCTGTACTATTGACTCGATTGTTAACTGAAACGGCAGAAGTATTGAATATTTCCAAGGAAAATATTCGAGCTTGGACCGATTCCACGATTGTTCTGTCGTGGCTGAACAGTCATCCAAGCAAGTGGAAGACATATGTCGGGAACAGAGTATCGGAAATCTTGACAACCTTAAGTTCAACTCAATGGTTTCATGTATCGTCAAAAGATAATCCAGCCGATTCAGCATCGCGAGGTGTATTACCAAGCAAACTGCATGAAAATCAACTTTGGTTTCAGGGTCCGTCATTCTTAAAAGAACCTACGGTGAATTATACTAAACTCAAAGATTTAAATACAAACTTGGAAGAGTCAGTAACTAAAACACATTTCGTGAAAGTACCAGAAGAAATGTTTTTTGATAAATTTTCTTCTCTACCAAGACTTCTTAGAGTTATTGCCTATTGTAGACGTTTTAGGAAAGCTGAATATAGGAACAAAGAGTACATTCAAATGAAAGAAATAGAAAAAGCTCTACAATGCTGTATTAAAATGACCCAAATGGAGTACTTTAGTTCAGAGTACGCGCAACTTCAGGACAAAGGAACTTTATTGATGAGATCGAGTAGTCTAAAAGCACTTGTTCCTTATCTAGATCAAAACGGAGTTATTAGAGTCAGAGGGAGAATACAGAACTCTCAATTAGATGAATGCACGAAGCATCCAATTGTTTTACCAAAGGACGCTCATATTACCAAATTGATAATATCAGATGCACACATCAAGACCCTGCACGGTGGTATCCAGATAATGCTTAATTATTTAAGAACTGGTTACTGGATAATTGGAGCAAGAAACTTAATTAAACAACACATTCTCAAATGTATCTCATGTATTAGACAAAGAGCTCACATTAAAACGCAGCTTATGGGTTCCCTTCCAGCAGTTAGATGCACTCCCGCTCGGCCGTTCCTTCACAGCGGTGTAGATTATGCAGGCCCAATTAACATCAGAACAACTAAGGGCAGAGGCCAGAAGGCACATAAGGGATATATATGTTTGTTCGTGTGCATGGCAACGCGAGCGATACATCTTGAAGTGGTAAGTGACATGACCACGCAAGGATTCATGGCAGCATTCAGGCGGTTTGTGTCACGCAGAGGACAATGTGCTCAACTGTGGAGTGATAATGGGAATAACTTTGTAGGTGCTGCTAAAGAGTTACAACAGTTGTATGACAATCAGTCATCTTTAGCAGAAAAATTGGAGGTTTCCGGAACCGAATGGCATTTTATTCCACCTCATGCTCCTAACTTCGGCGGGTTATGGGAGGCTGGCGTGAAGTCCACCAAGTTTCATATCAAACGAGTTATTGGTGACACCACATTGACTTATGAAGAAATGTCTACCTTCCTTACTCAGGTAGAAGCATGTTTAAACTCACGACCCATAAGTGTCATCAATAATTCTGATCCTGGTGAGTCTCTGCCTCTAACGCCGGGACACTTTTTGATCGGCGAGCCGTTAGTCAGTGTTAATGATTGTAGTTATGAAAGTTCCAACGTAAACTCATTGACAAGGTGGCAGTTTGTTCAGAAGATGCTTCAGACTTTTTGGAGACGGTGGTCGCAGGAGTACTTGACAATGTTTATGAACAGATATAAATGGACTGTGCAGGTTCCTGAACCAAAAGTTGGAGACATAGTCCTAGTAAAAGAGGATGATATGCCTCCAAGTCGTTGGCTTTTGGGCCGAATAATACAGAAACATCCAGGGCATGACAATGTGACTCGGGTAGTAACGTTGCGTACAAAATCGGCGACTCTAAAAAGACCAACGTCAAAGTTATGCATATTGCCAGTTAGCGAATAAGTTCAGCACATGCTGTGCTGTTTTATATTTATTTATTTGTTAAACTAATTTACCTACCTATAATTAGGAGTAAATTAAAGTTAAGGTCATGTTAAAATAACTGTTATGTTTAAATAGTTTGTTAATGTTACCGCCTATGCATTTGTTAAACTTATCTTAATTTCATAACTCTCTAGTTTTAAGGACATTTCGTCATATACGTCCTTGGCGGGCGGCATGTTACAAACGTAATCAAACTAATTGTACCAAGTTCCATATATATAGTTCCGTAGTGAACCACTAGATGGCGCTGCGCGTCAGTTACAACGCGGTAACGAGGTGTCGCATACATTTGAATAAGTATCACAGAGTACCTACTGAATATGACCGCTTTTGTTTTGTTGTTCCTTGTTTTTGCAATATAGGCTTTAAAACAGTTCAAATTGGTTTTATTATCAATTATTATAGATCAACCTAAGATCAAGTCTAGTTGCTTAACAATTACAGTGGAGCGACTACCATCTGACCTCCGTGACATTGCCACCACGGGAACCTGACCAGATTGGATCATGATTACACATTCAGTCGCCTGAATGTGCAGGTTTCATCACGATGACCTCACCGAAAATATTTATTTATTTTATTTATTCAATTATTTCAGGCAACTGAGGCCCATATTTATAAATACACAAACAACATGAATACAAAAAGAAACTAAAAAAAAAAAAAAAAAAAAAAATGAATAATAAATTAAAATAAGTATAATCAATTTATTACAGATAATGTCCATATTAGTGTTGAAAAACATTCGTGACTTACAAACTACATTAGTAAATCCAATTTATGACTAAAATAAAATGTCAAAATTCAAAAGTAAAATGCCAGTATGAATTTATAATGCTCAGATCAAATGCGAAATAAAGATGGCGCTGTCAACAGTGACATGAGGCCGGTATCGTAAGTATGTGTGTCATGCCATGGCGGAGTTTGTTTGTCAATGTTTGAAATAGTTTGGTAGTCAATGTGTACGTACGTACACGCAACTTGGCGTAGTTTTACGTGCGTCAGTTTATTGTAAGCAGTTGTCTTTCTTATTTGGTCTGAGGAATAATGATAATAAATAATGTATTTTGACTTTTTTTTCACCTCATTTTGACATTTGTTATTTTCACCTCTCCAGCACGAAAAAGGCGGTTTAGATACGTAAAAACTCGCAGAAACACGTTTATTGCTATTCCGGAACAACAGTGCAAGCATTGTTGCTTGGCGTCAGAAATAGGTAAGGCGGTGGTACAACCAAAAAACTAACCCTCTCCTAAACCCTAAACCACTGAACCGATTCCGCTCAAACTTACACCAAAAGATAGACAATTTCATCCACAACCATTCCCTCATACATGTCCGAAGCCGGGAGGCGGCGCTATCTCACCTGTAACACTTGCCCCTCGCAGTCCTACCCGAGCGGCCGGCGCGTTGCTTCGCATTGTTCTGTGATATGGCAGTGACGCAGACACTTTCAACGCCTATGGCTGGGTCGAAGTACGGCAGCTTGTGGAAGCCACTGTCTATTACTGTAAGAGATATTGAAATTTGTTATTTTTAACACGTTATATTTTCAATAACTATGTAATTAAAAAGGAAAAAAAAGTATATATGAAGTTTATCAGTTATCTAACACCCATAACACAAGCTTTGCTTACTTTGGGGCAAGACGCTGGCGCTGTGTTAATTTGTCCAAGCATATTTGATATTTAACCCCCGACAAAGAATGAGGGGTGTTATAAGTTTGACGTGTGTATCTGTGTATCTGTCTGTGGCATTGTCCCGAACGGATGAATCGGTTTCGATGCTGTTCTCTTAGCTTGAAAGCCAGTTTAATCCAGATGGTTCTTAGAATTGTTTCATTAAAATCGGTTTAGTGGTAAAAAAAATATTTGAGTATATTATAGCCGATAATATTTATACGCCTGACCAGATTGGATCATAGTTTCACATTCAGTGCAGGCTTCATCATAATCCGTAAGAGCATCGGTTAGCATTAAACTAACGTTTAGCATTTAACTAAATTTTATAATCTTAAATGTTTTAATGTATTTCACTTTTTATTTAACTTCAAAATTTTAATTAGCTTCTCTAGATTTGTATGCCGACGGCAGGTCACAGAGGTCCTATTTACTAAAATTGTAACAACTGCATAACCTGTGTACCACAAATAAATAAATTGATTGATTGATTGAATAAAAACGTACAGAACTCAGAAAAGAGTCCTTGGTACATGGCAGTAGTGGGATTGGAACCCGGTGCCTCTCGCTTGCGAGTCGGATACCTTCACCACTAAGCCACTGACGCTCCGTGGAGATTACGACAATATCCTCCACTATTGTGGAGGAGGCTCAGGCCCAGTGAACTGTTACAAAGACTATAATAGAGAAAAAAACATACCATATACGATTCCGGATATAGTGACGCTGGTCTCAGCTATGTTGGTAGCTAACACGACTTTTCTAACGCCCTTGTCGGCAGCTTGAAACACTTTGATCTGCGATAAAATTGTAAATAACGGCTTTGAAACACTTTTATCTGCGATAAAAAGCATTGCACCAACACCAACCTTAATTGAAAACTAAATTCGAGTCTTAACTTTATGACACAGATTTTGTGACGCCTAAGTGCTTAGGAATATCTTAAGGCGCCAACTTAAGAGTCGTCTAAGTTTAGTGCCATCGGCCACTAAAGTCTTAAAGGTACATTGTTGCCACCATTATTATTTTTTTACAAAAGTTTTAAGAATGCAATGAAATCTTTGGAACGGTAGCAATTCAAGTAAAACCATAAATTAAAACGATTTATTCATATATTTTTTGGACAACTTCTTCAAAAAATGAGAATAGAATATGTTGGATAATATTACTCAATTCAAAAGCTCTTGACAAAAGCTCTGCCCATTAATTGATAAATATTGATAAGCCTTTTTAGATAACGTTCATATTATCTGCAACGACCCACGACCCATTCCGGATTTCACCTTAACAAATTATACATCTGAACCTTCATCATGAGTCACTCAGTTTATTGGTGAAAAACGCATGAAACTACGTTCAGTAGTTTTTGAGTTTATCGCGAACAGACGGACAGACAGAAGCGGCGTGGAACTTTGTTTTATAATAAATAAATAACTATGCTTGGATAATTCACAAAGCGCCATCTAGCCCCAAAGTAAGCACAGCTTGTGTGTGTTTTATAATATAGAGTGATACTTGACAACGATTTTCCCTGATTCGCTAGTCTCAAAAATTTCGTTGGATTCGTTATGTTTTTTACATAAGTGGGAAAAGTGAAACTTAAGGGAAAGTGCTTATAATCTTATTTTTCAAACCATACAAACCTGTTGGTAATATGGCAGACTCCCATACATAGGTAGAACCGACATATTAGCTGCTTGCACCCCGCTAGGGAAGTGCTTTCTGTATTTATTTTTCTCATTGTTATCATCGGCATACGACTTCAGGAGATCTAGAGCTGTTTGGATTTCTTCCTGAAAAAACAAAATGTGTTCACATCAAATGAGAAGTAGGGCATAGCGGGACAATGCGGTTTTTACATTTGGCTAAATTCAGTCGTCTAAATTCAGAAGCATAAAGTTTGATAGCCAATCAAACTGGAATCTACATTCCAGTAAAATAAGGTCCAATTTTGCATCACGCCGTTCGAAAAGAGAAGCAACGCGATACATAATTTAAGTGATACAAAAATGAACCTTATTCTGTGAGCCATACATTCCACTTTGACTTGCAATTTGACGCATTTTGCATCTGGTTTTTTGTAAACTCAATATAGTCAGGTGTAATAAGCGCATATCCCGTCCGAATTGGAACCGCCCGACTGGTGAAGTACCTCCGCCTCACAGAATACTACAGACAAACAATACTATATGAAATAGTATTATTTACATTCCGGAAGAAATTCTCTAAATGATACTGAATCCCGCATCTTAATCCGTTGCATGGTTTAGGCGGAGTTAGTAGATAAACAGCCAGACAGACGCGGAAAGAAAATTTATTTTATCCAACCAAACAAAAGTTATCAGGCGACTGAATGTGTCACCATGATCAAATCTGGCCAGGTTCCCCTGTTAACAGAGTCATGGAGGTCAGACGGCAGTAGCTCCACTGTAATTACCTGATCTGCCAAATCCTGGATCATGGTCTAGGCCGAACCCGGGCCAGCAGGGGTATTGACGAAAAGATGATTATTGTTATTTCTTACCTGTGAAGTAAGAAACGCCAGGACATCTCCGAAAGGTTCATTCTCGTGTATCTTGATGACAGTATTGACTGTAGCTTTCACGTAGTCAGGAACTGGCTCTGGGGATAACAGAGGTATGACATTTGAAAGAAAGAAAGAAAGAAAGAAAGAGCATTCATTAACGCAAACAACAACACCACAACATTGAAAAAGATCCAAGAAAACATAAAGACATAAAAAGAATACAATTATAAGCAGAACATAAATTACACAGTGCCGATGTAAATACCTATCTGATATTTGTTTAATATGTAGTGTAATAGATAATGTGTTGTGGTGGTGTTTGTGAAAAAAGGACCTCACTCAGCATAATGCCCTGGCGTGAACCGGAGCGCTGGTTTTCAGTGAGACATTTATAATAAGACTAGCTTTTCAGCCGCGGGTCTACCCATGTGGACTATTGTACTTTGGCGAAAAATTGGCAAGCGAAGATGGAGAAGGTGGAAAAGGGTAATTACCCACCTGGCCGGGTGTTGTGACCAGGGGACCAAGGGTCCGACATTGGATCGTCGGAAGTTGTATTCATGCCGCGGAAGTTGACACATTTCTCTAGCGCGATGTAGGAACGGTCAGCGCCATCTATGTGCGGATGCTTGCCAACCTTGAGTTCGTGTACTGGTAATGTGAGTATTGTTGAGTTTCCCTATTGGAGCGACAGATGTCGCTACAGTATATTGCGAGTGGAGGGGAATAAAAGGTAAGTCCATCCTCAAGTGCTGAACTCCATATTAAATTTAATCAAAATCAGAGGTAAGGTATTTTAAGAGGTAGAGCAAAGCGGGATATCCCGTTCGAACTGGAGCCGCCCCACTGGGAAAGATTTACCTCCACCTTACAAAATACCGCAGCCAAGCAATACTGTTCTAAATAGTATTGTGTTCCTGTCGGTAAGGTCTCCAGTGCCTTACGTGCCTTTAGTAGTGAGGGGGCCTAGTATTTCTTTATTTGCTGCCAGAGGGTTTTAGAGGTTGGCAAAGCATTGGTAATACCTTTGGTGATCACGCAGGCTAAGGGTGGCCTGTCCTGTTTGTCCACCAATTGACACAACAAGAGATACTTTCACACCTTTGAAAAAAAAACGGGCACACGGGCAATTTTCATACAATCGAGACGATTTGGAGACCTTGGATCTCCCCCTGCATCTCTAGAGCATGGGTGGAGGAGGTTTTGCGTTCCTAACGTACCTACACGATCGAAAAGGCCGTTCACCCCACAGCGGGAAAGTTTGCGTCGAAATTTTGATTACATACATCTGTATCATATCAGTAGGTGTCGTATCTTATCAGTCAAGTGTCGCGGTTGCATGGAATCGAAATTCCGACGAAAGCTTTCCTGCAGTGACGTAAATGCTTTTCAATCGGTTAGGTACCTTGAGAACTATTTATTTATTCATTTATTTATTCATTTATTTATTTATTTATTTATTTCACAGTTTAACAGCAATCTAATCCTATTTAAACTAAATACATAATCAAGTTGTAGTGCCAATAACTAAACTGCAATTTATAATTTAGGACTTAATGTAGCTCATACACCTAACTACGACAAACAAAATTAATCTAGGTATAATAATACAATTATATATCTAACTATAGACCTAGATGTGCATATTTAGATTGCACCCAGAAAGGTCCCATTGAGAGATCCAAGGTCTCCAAATTGTCTCAATTGTATGAAAATTGCCATTGTGCCAATTTTCTTTTTGCAACAGGGTTTGATTGATAAATTTATTGATGTTATCTTTATTGTATCAAAAGAAAATTTACATTTTACATAAGTATTACAGACGTATGTACAAAGGCGGACTTATCCCGCAGGGATTTATTATGGTTTAGTCACAAGCTTCTAGTACTAACCTTCAGAATAAAAAACTTCTATGGGATGAGTCCGCCCCTCCATGGACATTATGACCGACGTGCTAGGCTTGCTTCGCTCGCTTCTCTCTCTCAAGTTGAAGAAATCGCGCAGGAACTCGGCGTCCATCGTCGCTGACGATATAACGATTTTCAGGTTCTTCCGCTTCTGTGGAAACGTGAAAGAACGTTTCTGTGAATTTCAATACAAAAGGAAAGCATGACAATGGTAAGTAATGGTAGTAACAGGCGGACTACTGGGCCCTCGCGTGCCACGCGGGGGCGCAACCTTGATATAACGCCAAGTTAATTGTTTTACTCTTGATTGCCTTCACCGTTCATCAAAGGTCTTCTCGGCTTATCAAAGGTTAGCTGGAAGAAATCCCGTTGTGGGATAAGCTCGCCTTTGCATTTTAAACTGTATTTTTATTTCCTGTAATGTTATAAATTGCTGCAATAAAGATATTACATACATACATACATACATGATAATGACAATGATAAGTTTTATGCACAAAAGTCTTAATGCATTACCACAAACGTCAACTCGGTGGCTAAAGCTAGAACTAAAGTGTCGCCATTTCGAAATGTCATGTCAATTCCAACAACAGCGACGCTGTCACCGGATCAGTTATGTTTGTTGCAAAGCTAGTCAATAAATAAGTAATTTACAGAATTATTTATGACTAGCTTTTGCCCGCGACTCCGTCCGCGTGGAAATAGTTTTTATGACTGTTCAGCTTTTGCCAGCGTTACCATTTTAAATGACCGCCGTATTGTATGAATGCTAGTACGTTCATTATTATTTATATTCTAAGAATTCCTTAACTAATAGTAACTAACGGAGTTATTACAAAGGCAAAAATTGAAAACCGTCCGACACGAGGCCTGCAGTTCAAAAATAGAGCCCCAGACTCTCTCAGAAAAATTGAAAAAATAAGAAACATTTTTAATAAGCATTCCATTTTCAATTTTATCACCATTTAACAAACCTACACTATGGTGTACAACTTGCCAGCATCCAACAACCGGGTAAGAAGTAACTTTCCTTTGGTAAGACCCTCGTGCATTCGAAGAATAAATTAATACTTACTTTGGCAATCTTCTTCAGTAGACCCATTAGCACGTCTGTCATTTGAGATCTTTCGTGCACCTGAAACAATATCAGCACTGATTATAATTATGAAAGTTCTAATTATAATTATGACTATCTATACAAAGTATAAAACGAAGTCGCTGCCCGCCGTCTATTCCTATGTCATCGTCATCGTCTTAGCGCTTATCCCGGCCTCTGCCAGGGTCCGCTTTCCGACTCATTTTTATCCACTTCGCCCGGTCTTCGACATCCTCGCGTCGTAGGCCGCAGGCTCTCGCATCCGACTCAGCAATGTTAATCCATCGCTGTCCCTATGTATATATGTATGTATCTATGTACGCTTAGATCTTTTAACTACGCAACGGATTTTAATGCGGTTTTCAACAACAGATAGTGATTCAAGAGGAAGATTTGTAAGCAAGAAAAAAAGGGTAGGTAGGGGTAAAGTAGGTGTCCACTAGTCAATAATATACCGTTTGTGAGCGCCGGTGGCCGAGTGGTGAGAGGACTCGATTCATAAGCGAGAGGTCCCAGTTCGAATCCCACTGCCGCCATGTACCATTGACTCTTCTCTGAGTTATGTACATTAGTTGAACACTAACCGATGCTCTTACGGTGAGGCAAAATATCGTTATGAAACCTGCACATTCGACCATGATCCAATCTCGTCAGTTTCCCCTTCCAACATCGAAGTCAGATTGCAGTCGCTCCACTGCAATTACCTGATCTGCCAAATCCTGGACAATGGTCAAGGCGGACCCCAGGCCCTCGTGCGCGAGAGCACATCCGGGACAAACGCCAAGATGACCAAATGAACCAAGATGATTAACAGAAATGAAATGCTTACCATCAGGCAGGCCCTAAGCTTGTTTGCCACCTAAGTGGTTTAAAAAAAATTACTCATCACGCAATCACAGCATGACACGATAACGTTATCAAATGAAACAAATTAAGTACCTACATAAATATGTAAATAAAAACAAATGTAAGTAATAAAATGACTAAATATGTGTCAGCAGAGATAAACATGGCTTCCGGTTAAGAATCCGGCCGTTACCAGTACTCATTTGTTTTGTGGCGTGTGGTATGCCGCAGTGTACAGACCGTGTGATTTGTAAATGACTATTTTTTAATTACCAATAACTTTGTTAATATAAGCTGCAACTGATTTTATGACACCAAAGGCAAACCATTATGATGTTATTTATATATTTTTAAATTAATGAATAAACTATCTTTTAGGCGTTAATATCACGGTTGTGCTCTCGAGCACGAGGGCCCGGGGTCCACCTTGACCACGATCCAGGATTTTAAATGAATGAATGAATGAACGAAAATGTTTATTTCGAGTATCAGGACTCATATGTAGTTGGTAATACCTTAAAATTAGGTTGGTAACAATTTTATTAAAATAATGTCTTAATCAAATTTAACACATGTCAAAGAGTATCAAATGTCATATTTTACGTGAAATCATTGTTCCATCCACGTTTGGTGACGTGAACTAAAAACAGTGGTTTAGGTGGTAAAGGGGAGGTTATTGCCATAATCTCCACGCTTGGCAGGCGGGTTGGAGATCGCAGTGTTATAAGTATGACAATGGAAAACGCTGCTGCCAATTTTCCAGCCTACGGAGACTAGATATTTTGCCTCGAAAACATTAGTCGCCTTGTACGACTCCCACGAGTGTAAGGGGATGGTGCTATTCTACTCTGCCTGACACAATTATATCCGGTGTCTTCGGTGCAACACACACGTTTCGCCAAGCGCTCCGCAATCAAAAATCGAAAAATAATGGAAACAGTTCATATATTCTCCTGTAATCTTACCAGTTTAGTGTTTAAGTAATAACCTATCGAACAGTGAAAACCGTCTACTAAAATTCAATGCCAATAAAAAGTTACAAACAAAAGCATTTAAAAATTTCTTCCCAACGGCCGCCGACGCCGCGACCTTGAAAATCGCTTCGCGCGTTCCCGAGTTTTCCGAGAAGAAAACGGCTCCTGCCGCACCTCTCGCGCCGCGCCGCCCCGCTGTCGCCCGCGCCTAACTAGCCTGCGTCCGCGACCTGTCGCCGCCCCAGCGTGAAATTATGATATTATTTGCTAATAGATGTAAACTGTAAGTAAATATCTTTCTATCTTACTAGAAGTATAACTTCTAAACATCTGAGGAAAGACAGAACTATGTGAATACAGTGAAATATCTAAAAGCTTTCTCAGAAAAGGACGCCTGCCAAAATTGTTTAAACAATTAACGAATTTTATGTGCATCAGAGCAAGAAACAGTGGCAAAATTTCAAACAGCTAGCTATAGACATGAATAGCTAGTTATTGACTTGTCATTACGTATGCGCTAGAAGTGCATCGGTTCGATTCTCGCAGTGTTCCACTTATCTCTTTTATTTGTTTATATTCTTCTAATTTGCTTTGTTTCTATATAACTTGTTTTTTTTATGTTTTTTACTATTCAGTTACTCTAATATTTGCTTGCGCGCCGTGACATAAATTTTGTTTTGTTGGCTAAATAATGATTATGGTTATAGCTATTTGTCACTAGATGGTGCTTCACGCTTTATTCTGTTTTTTTTTTTCTGTACCGTGGTTTTATAGTTACTTATAATACATCTACTTGGCGCTAGATGTCATTTTACGCTACTAACTCTGAAAGAATTTGATATTCTAATTTTTACGATTCTATTAATAGCATTTTTGTTTTCTCTTTACTATTAGTAATATTTTGTATGTTTCGTATTTTATAGGCATTTTTAAGTGGCTAGTGTGTGTTAGTCGTCAGCATAGACATAGACGTAGCTTCACCCATTATTCAGTGTGATTAAATTCGATAAGAAAGTGAAAAGGACACTGTTTAAATTTAAGTTTATAGCATTATTATTAGTATTAAGATTCTTACTACTTATCATAAAGCCTCAAAATGTCACTCTCTGAGCTTCCGCCTCTCCCCGCTCTGGCGACCGATGTCAGGGGGTTGGACAGCTATGAGGACATTATCGCCAAGCTCTGCAAGAGCATCGAAGGCGCAATCAACGATGCAAGGACAGTCACCACAGTTAAGAAGAAATTCATTCTTCTCGCTGTTGGAGAGATCCAACGCGCAACTTGCGTACTCAAACAGGCAACATGTAACTCTACCGATTCTCAATCAGCATCCTCACAAGTTGAAAGCAGCCTGAAACAAGATATCATCGATTGCGTCAGGGAGGAATTCTCGAAAATGAAACAGGCTAACAACCAACTACGTACAACGTACGCGCAAGCAGCGGCGAGCAGGGCTAACGCCCCATCCGACCACATAGCCCCGGTCCTAACCATACCTGCTACCAAGCCCGCGATTATTGTCACACCAAGAGCCGAGGCCAAGACTAGACAGGAGGCCATGGATGCCTGGAAGAAGAGCATTTCTTTCAAGAAATCCGATTACGCGCCAGCTAAAACTCAGGTTGTTTCGAATAATAGAATCCGAGTAGAGTTTGACAGCCTGGCTCAGAGAGACGATGCGCTCGGGAAGCTAGAAGGGTCTGCAACTGTCATGGCAGAACCCGCGCGCAGACTCAACCCAATGTTTATACTCAAAGGTATATCAGCAGAAACTCCGGTAGAAGAGCTGGTCGATATAATTCGCGGCCAGAACGCCCAAATTGGCGACCTGATCGCGGATGACGTCGATCTGCGACTGCGCTTTAAAAGACACAATAAGAACCCGAAACTCTACAATGCCGTGTTCGTTACGCACCCCCGAATTTGGCGCACGGTGGCCGAAATGGGGAGAGTCTGCATCGACCACCAACGAGTTAGGGCGGCAGACTTCTCCCCCTTTATACAGTGCCATAACTGCCTCCAATTCGGGCATCTAAAGAACCGGTGCACAGCGGTAACCGAGGATCAACCTTGTTCGTATTGCGCCGAAACGGGCCACCAGCTCGAAGCTTGCTCGGTTAAAACAAGGAAAGGTTCTCCACGATGTGCTAACTGCTCCGCACATAATGCGAAATTCAACACACAACAGGACACATCACATACAGCCACTTCCATAAAATGCCCCAAGCTGACAGCAATGAAGGAAAGAATAACTAGTCGAATCGATTATGGATCAAGCTACTAATATTAAAATTGTTCAGTGTAATATAGATCGTTCAAAGAACAGTCTTCACGACTTTCTCAAATCCTTTATGGCTGATAGTCATACAATAGCTCTCATATCGGAGCCGTATGTGGGGGCGGGTAAAGAACTAAAACCAATCTCTGGTTTGAGAATATTCCAATTCTCATCCGGTGACAGGGTTAAGGCATGCATCCTGGCCAAACCCGAATGCGGTCCCATACTAGGAATGTCTCAGTTCTCTTCATCTAACCTATGCGTAGTACAGCTCAAAACCAGGCTTAAAACCATATATGTCGCCTCTGTTTACATCGAACCTAGACAAGATGAAGCGAATACACTCGCTAAGTTAGACCATTTCCTAGGACAGATCGGGATAAATTATTGTGTCGTAGGGGGAGACTTCAATGGGTGGCACACGTCATGGGGGAGCGTGACGGACAACCCGCGAGGCAGCGACACTGTGGACCTAATCAACAGTCATAATATGCATGTATGTAACGACGGCTCGTCTCACACATTTGAAACGGTTACGCATGGGCGCACGCGTTCTTCAATCATAGATATTACTTTTGTGTCCGACTCCATGGTTAGAAGCGTTGCTCACTGGCGCGTCGACCATGGATACTGTCCTTCTTCGCAGCACAGTGCTATATTATTCACAATTTCTCTCGCTGGAGATAGAATGCGTTGCCACGATTACAACCCGTCCACTTTTAAGTACAAATGCCATAGGGCTAACTGGCCTTTATTCCAGGACACCCTTGAGAGACTCATGCGCGACTCTGGACTGCTGGAGAGGGACTTGCCTGGACTCAGCCGCGACGATCTTGAGTCCACCGTAAACGAGTTCACTAGTATCCTACAGTCGGCCTGTAATAAAGCGATTCCGTTGAGAGGGCCACGTGGACGAGCCAAACCCCCTTGGTGGACGGAAGGTCTAGAAGAGAGTAAGAAACAGCTGCTTAGGCTGCACCGTCGTATAAGAGCAGCCAGACACGACGACGCTCTACTCGGCTCGTTACAGCAGGAAAGGCAGGCCCTCAAGACGCAATATGCACAGGACCTCAGAAAAGAGTCCACAAACCATTTCAGGCAGTTCTGCGAACTGCAGACCAAGGAAAATGTGTGGTCTGTTACCAACCGCTTGCTCAAAGAAACTGCCCCCCGACGACCTCCTAACACGGTACGCGTTGGCAACCGACACACCACCACCGGGGAAGAGACCGCCAGAGCCTTACTAGACCATTTTTACCCGGATGATGGAGATGATTGGGAGTCCAAGCACCGAATCCTGCGATCCCGAAGAGAGGCGGCGCCGGATACACAGGACGACCCGCTCTTCACGGAGGAGGAGGTACTCGAGTACCTGGCTCAAATGAACCCTAAGAAAGCTCCTGGGCTTGACGGCCTCACAGCTGATATCTGCAGTCGATTCGCCAAAACTTACCCGGCCTTCATCACTAGCGTTCTTAACCGATGTCTCACTCTTCATAGCTTCCCGCGCCCCTGGAAGGAGGCCTATGTCCGAATTATTCCTAAGCCCGGTAAGACCGATCACGGAGCGCTGGGCTCATCTCGGCCTATTGGGCTCTTACCTGTATTCGGAAAACTACTGGAAAAACTATTCATCAAGCGAATTACACACAAGGCCTACACTGACGGGCAGATGAATGCCCGCCAGTATGGCTTCAGAGAACAAGTCAGCACTACCAATGCCATCTACTGCGCATTAGATATCATAAAAAAGGCGAAAGAGGCAAAACAATTAGTGGTCGCGGTCTCACTCGACATACAGGCCGCCTTTGACAACGCATGGTGGCCGGCAATGCTCGAGCGGCTCAGAGCTGTCCGATGCCCTCGTAATATATTTAAACTAGTTCAAGACTATATCATTGATAGAAAAGTAATTTTAGATCATGCCGACGCACGGGTACAAAAGTATATGACCAAAGGATGCATCCAGGGTTCCACATGTGGACCTGTGTTATGGAACTTTATACTAGACGAGTTGCTTTATCTGAAGCTGCCCCGCGGTTGCCACATCCAGGCGTTTGCAGATGACGTGCTCCTCATAGTTTCCGCCGCAAATGTGGCAGAGCTCCAGGAGACAGCAAATAGAGCGTTGAGCGCGATACACGACTGGGGTAGCGGGGTCAAGTTGAGCTTTGGACCTAGTAAAACCCAGGTTGTAGCCTTCACGCCTAAGGCCAAGGAGGCAATATTAAACTTAAATGGACACGATCTTTCATATGCACAGGAATTTAAGTTGCTCGGAGTCATCATTGATGAAAAGCTGAATTTCAGTAAGCACGTCAAGCACGTAATTGCGAAGTCGAACAAATTATTCGGCAAACTTGTTATGTACTGCAGGGCCACTTGGGGCGCTCACCCAGAGAATATTAAAACTATTTACAACATGGTTATTCAACCCACAATTACCTATGCAGCAGGAGTCTGGGGACATGTGGCACTAAAGAAAGGTGTTGCTAAAAAACTGATTAGCTTACAAAGAGCTTTTGCCATTAGGGCAACCCGCAGTTTCCGCACTGTCTCTGCTAATGCCGCTTTGGCGCTCGCGCAATTTCTCCCCCTGGACCTCAAAGTTATGGAGGTCTATGAGATTGAGAGGACTCGCCTGCTCGGCACCTCTGAATTCCTCCCGGCAGACATCTTGCTAGAACGGCCTACGCCGATGAGCGCTCTACTCCACCCCACCTTTAGAGTGACACTTCCTATTCGCACAACGTATAGTCAACAGGAGGTAGATGACCTGTGCGGACCAATCGCCGTGCGAATTTTCACCGACGGTAGCAAGCAAGAGAACGGATCAGTGGGCGCAGCGTTCGTCTGCTATGGTGGTAGACATCGTGAGGACACAACCAAAAAATTCAAACTGCACAGCAGCTGCACTGTCTTTCAGGCTGAACTGCTCGCAATCCTCAAGGCTTGCGAGTGGGTGCAGGAAAGACAATTGAATGAGGTTGTGATCCTCACTGACTCCATGTCGTCTGTCATGGCCATTGGAGACAGGAACAACGCGCACCCGTTGGTGTCCTCTATTCACAGACATATCCACAGTCGCACGGGAACAGGGAGGCTGGAGATAGCCTGGGTAAAAGGACACACCGGTATAGCGGGCAACGAAGCTGCTGACCGAGCTGCTAATAGCGCCGCTATTCTCCACAAGACACCGGATTATCTCTGTTTCCCTATGTCCTATGTGAAACACAAGGCGAAGCTCCGTAGCCGTGATACCTGGCAGCGCCGGTACATGAGCGCGGAACAAGGCTCGCACACCAGACGCATTCTGCCAAGTCTGGACGCCATAGATGCCTTGTGGAACCAAACCTGTGTAAACTTTTACTTTACGCAGATCCTAACCGGACACGGTTTCCACAAAGCCTATCTCAAAAGATTTAAAATCACAGAGAATAACGTCTGTCCTTGTGACGACTCCACTTGTCAGACCCTAGCACATCTCATCGAATACTGCCCGATTTTTGGCAGAGAGCGATATGATTACACCGAGGGTTGTCACAGTCTGGGAATAAAGTCTCCATTCGCGATTACTGAAACTTTAAAGAAAAAACGCAACATTGACTTGTATAAACAGTACACTAGTCACATAATTAAAACTATTAGATTAATAAATGGAACCTAGATTTGTTTAAAATTGTTAATAATTGTTTAGTTACTTCGCTATCTTACTTAAGGAAAAAAAAAAAAAAAAAAAAAAAAAGTATATTATACATATATGTAGGTATACAAAAAAAAAAAAAAAAAAAAAAAAAAAACAAAAAAAAAAAAAAAAAAAAAAAAAAATTAACTTAACATGGGCAACAGCCCAATACTTAGCTTAAGTACCATGAGTGCATGACATGTTGTTTAATATTATATTATATATATTTCATCCTTGTAGCTTTAAGAAACCTGTGCACACCGGGTGCATGTATCCAATGGCACGCCTGATGTGCACAGGTACCCTCACCTTAACCCACATTCTTTTTCGCGAACTCATTTCACCACCGAAAGACTCTGGCTTCACCAGAGGCTTTCGAGGGCAGGTAGGGGTTTTAGCCGGTAAGAGTCCGGCACTACCTGGGTCCCCTTCCCAGGTGTCCATGACGGATTTTCCCTGCCTACCTATTAAACCAAAAAAAAAAAAAAAAAAAAAAAAAAAAAAAAACTCTGCCTGACACCACACGGCCATGTATCAATGTAAATCAGCCTTCAGGTGGCCCGCTTGCACTGGCAAACAGTCCCCCCCTGGCAACCCCTCTGCTATAAAAAATAGCCAGCACTAACCTCGTCCAAAACTATACAGGAATACTGCATCAGGAGGGGCGAAGCGAACATTTCTCGTAGGAGAACGCCTTCCGTCATGAACTGCAAATAAAACGAATGGTATTTAAAAATACGCATGACGAAAAAATATGTGTGTTATCAGTTTGACGTGTGTGGCTATCTGTGGCATCATGGCTCCTGAACGGGTGGAACGGTTTGTTATATGAAAGCCAGTAGTCGAGATGGTTTTTAGATAAGTTTCATTATAGTTTGCAAAGTAGTGTAGTGTAAATTTGTAGAGGTTTATCGATATTTTTGTGTCAGTTAGGTTAGGTTATACTTAATTGTCACAACAGTACTGCATCAGTACTCGTTGCTTTCTGTCTAGATATTTTGATTACCTAGCTACCGGTGTTTTATAGAATTATATATGTGAATTCACAGCGGAGTGAATTCGGAGCGTCGGTGGCTTAGTGGTAGGGTATCCGACTCGCAATGCAAGAGGTACCGAGTTCGAATCTCCCGAGCATCGATTAGTGCTCAACTAATGTAATGAAAAGAGCCATTGGTATATGGCGGGGCTGGTGTTTGAACCCGATACTTCGGGGTACGAGTCGGCCACCTTAACCATTCATCATCATCATCAGCCTATACTAGTCCACTGGTGGACATAGGCCTCCCCCAATGAGCGCCAATGCACCCTGTCCTCAGCTTGCCGCATCCAGCATCCACCCGCAGCCTTTCGCAAATCGTCACTCCATCTGGCCGGCGGGCGTCCTACACTACGCTTGCCGAGTCGCGGTCTCCACTCAAGAACTCGTTTACCCCAGCGGTTGTCGGTTCGTCGGTAGATATGGCCAGCCCACTGCTACTTCAGCGTACTAATTCAGTGCGCTATGTCAGTCACTTTGGTTCTCTGTTGGATTACTTCGTTACGAATTTTGTCCTTTAGGAAACTCCGAGCAACAGTTCCTCCAGCGACTCCGCCACTAGGACTTTGTCATCTGCAAATCTTAAGTGCATTAAATGTTCACCGTTTATGTTGATACCCATACCTTTCCAGTCCAGCGTCTGGAACATGTCCTCCAATGCATTTGTGAACAGTTACGGGGAGATAACATCTCCTTGCCTCACTTCGCTGTGCAATTGGATGGGTTTAGACTGCTGCTGGTCCTGAACTTGGACAATCATGTTGGCGCCTTCATACAAGCTATTCAGCACTTCGTTGTAACGATAGTCTACTTGGCATCGCTGTAGGCATTCCAGAACAGCCCAGGTCTCGACAAAGTCAAAGGCTTTCTCATAGTCCACAAAAGCCAGACACAGGGGCTGATTATACTCCTCGGACTTCTGTATAACCTGCCTCATTGTGTGAATGTGGTCTATGGTGCTATATCCTTCTCGAAACCCGGCCTGCTCCGGTGGTTGAAACTTGTCGAGTCTCCGAGCGAGGCGATTCGTGATGACTCTGGAAAACAGCTTATAGACGTGGCTCAGGAGTGAAATGGGCCTGTAATTTTTCAGTAGTGTTTTATCTCCTTATTTAAAAAAGATAATTTCAAAATTCAAAATTACTTTATTGAGTAGAATATTACACATCTCTTTCGATCGTCAAAGAGGAGGGGGTAGGAAAGTAGGAAGAATTACCAAGCTCCTGTTCCACTCCTTAGGAGTTCTCCCTCAGTTTAAGACGGAGTTGAAAAGCATTTGTAACTCCTGTTTTACAGGAAGTCCTCCCGCCTTTAGAAGCTCGGATGTAATTCCGTCTTCACAAGGGGCTTTTCCATTTTTAAGCTGCCTCAGAGCCAACACGATCTCTTCTTGACTGATGTCCGGCAGTTCGTCGGTATAGTGCCGCGTCAGGGTGGCTCTAGGATCGTGGTTGTCTCGCCGGGGACAAGGAGCATGTGCGGCGTATAGCCGGTCGTAAAAGTCCTCAATCTCAGAAAATATCTCAGACTTTGACATTACGGTTCTACCTTCATGTGTGATGAGCTTCGTTAGGTGGCTCCTTTCAAGCTGCCGCATGAATACTTTGGACCCTCGGTTTCGCTCTATCGCGTCTTTAATCAGGCGTGTATTTGAGCCCCGAAGGTCACGCCGTACCATCTTTTTAATGCGTTTTTAAGGTCTGACCTTTCTGACAAAGTGGCCCGAGTGGCTTCCCGTCTTTGTGCCATTAGTCGTAGGGTCTCCTGGGAGAGTTTGGACTTTCTACCCTTACGCTGTTTCTGGTAAAATTTGATGCCCTCGTCTCTCAGCGTTTCAACCACGTTATGCAGGGCTTCGTTCACGTCGTTTGAAGTATCCATCGTGGCAAATTTATCGTCGAGAATACGTTGGAATTTCTCAGTGCCCGCTATGGTTTGGAGTGGAATTGGTCGGACCGTGGACTTCATCAGACGGTTTCTATCAAACCTGAGAATGATATTAAGAGACGCTCGGACAAGGCGGTGATCAGACCCGATATTGAACCTATTGATCACGGAGACATCTCTAAATATTTGCTTTCTGTCCGTCATAATGAAGTCGATCTCGTTTCTGGTCACACCGTCGGGGCTTTGCCATGTCCACTTCCAGTGTGGCTTCTTCTTGAAAAATTAATTCACTAAGAAGAGTTCCTCCTTCTCGAGAAAGTTGACCAGCATTTGGCCCCTATGGTTCCTTCCTCCATAACCATGCGGCCCTACTCTAGATTCGTTGCCGCTCCTGGCTCCCACTTTGCCGTTTAAGTCGCCCATAACAACGTTGAAGTGAGCTTTTGTCATTTGGTTGCCTTAACGATTAGGCCACCGATACCACCACCAGGGTGTTGTCTGCAATCCACGGATAGTTTCCTGATTGTTCCACTATTCGATTTCAATAGCAAAATCCTACAGCCAGTTTCACACAACCATAGGCCGAAATATCCAATGTCCATAGAATCCTACAAACATGGTACAACTAGGGACCTAGCACCATTGAAAACGACAACTGCGTGCAGAATGTGGAATGATCTCCCTCCTGAAGTATTTCCTTTGCACCATTACTTGGGGCTTTCAAGAAATGTCTAAAGGTACAGTCCGGTATTGCATTCGCTCAGCTTAGACTGCTAATTTCATAAACGACCGGTCCGTCTGACCATGTGCCTCTTCTATCATAGTATAAAGTCTGTCTGTCTGCATTTCCGCTAACTCCTCCTAAACCACGCATCTGTTAGAAAATTTCTTCTGGAAGGCTTATATGTAAATAAGTTCGAACATGCATATTATAATAAGGTAGCCTCCAGAAAACCCGTGCAAAGTCGGGGCGGGCCGCTACCTATTTATTTCAGCCTGAATCATCCCACTGCTGGGCTAAGTCCTTCCCTATTTTTCTATACTTCGCTATTATAATATAAAAAAGAAGGTCTACTAACCACAATCCCGCACCCCTGCCCCCTCTTGGACGTCATGCCGGCAGCAAACCCCACCCCTTCTCCGAGGTGGACTCCACACTCTTCCGCCACTCTCGAAGCTAGGGTCGCCGCCGCCGCCACGCGCGGCTGCGTCACGCAGACAGTATGGCCGACCTCGTGCAGGTACTGTGGAAGAGTTACATTATTAGTTATGTCACCAATTTCATCAGGTGGTAGGACTCTGTCAAGCCTAAGGAATCCGCCTGAGTGAGTACCAAACCTTTTCTATTTCTGTCGTCAAGTACCCCTGGTAGCAGCGTCACGGAGGTCAGGTGGTAGTCGCTCTACTGTAATTTCCTGATCGCCAAATCCTGGATCATGGTCAAGGCGGACCCCGGGCCCTCGTTCTCGAGAGCACAACCGGGACATTAACGCTAAGATAATTTTTTTTAATGTACCTTTATAATGTCCTACTTTTTTTTAATTTGGTTTGTATTTGGTAGTGGGCAGGACACATACCTCGCCGAACCATACTTCGTAGAAGAAACTGCTTAAATTATGTGCAAGTGCAATTAATTATTAATTTTGTGAAATATAACGTTTATATACGTACTTAATTTAATATTTGTATGCCCAAAATAGGACTAGACATAGAGAAACATTCAACTTTATAACAACTAACTTAAATATATGTTAAAAATAAATGATATTGAACTTTGAACAGTGGCGGATGGATGGTACAGTAACGTTCTCGAGTGGTGATACCGTTCCAAGAAGCCGCAACCAGCATACCAAACTGGTTGCGAATGGCAGAGGACTGGTCTTTGCGGAGATCTCTGGAGCCTATGCCCAGCAGTGGGCGTGTCTTGGCTGGCATGATAACGATGATGATCATGACGTAAATTAAAGTACCTATAGTATTTTTTTCTTATTCGGTCTGAGGTATTTTGTGTAGTTTTCCGGTTGTAGTCGTAACAGTGCCAGACTCCTGACTTGACACCTGAGTCAATAAATCTAAGATGCTGTTATTCGTCGGGTTTTGTCGCTGTTTGAGAATAAAAAGCGTCTTAAGACGTGGAAAAAGTCAAAATGTTTACTAATAAAATAAAATAAATAAATGATCATAAATGTACTTCAACAAATTCACACAGCGCCATCTAACCGCAAAGTAAGAAAAGCTTGTGTTATAGGTATTGGATAACTAATATACCTTAATATACATTTTTTTCAATACTTACTTATTATACATAGTACTTACACCCAGACCCGTAACAGAAATTAAAATTCATCATTTACATTTCTCCTCAGTTGAAAATCGAACCCGGGACCTCTGAGTCGCAGACCGGCATGTAAGCCAACTGAACCACTGAGCTCTTCAAATAATAACATAAATAATTATAATAACCTACGTTCAAATAGAAACCAGAAGCTCTTAGTTCAGTTGCCATGTTGACGCAATATTTAAATTTATTTGAATTCCTTTAATATATTATATATTACCTATGTTTAGGTACAGTCACGAGGTGCCATTCGGCTCCTGAGACCATTGATTATTAATTATTGATTTACATAACTAACACACAAACAGTATTTAAGTATTTTGACAATAATAGTCCTACTAATTGCCGATTTCACTCCACTGAGGAATCGCCTGAGTTCCATCTTAACTACTTTTCAGACAATCAGCAAGGTCCAAACTGAGATAAGGAAGAACTTAGACGATTCCAAAGTTTAGTGAAAACGGCAATCATACTTTTTACGGGGTCCGCAACGCGTGGATGATTCCCCTGGATATTGCAAACGTCCATAGTGTAGAGTTCTGTGTATCTATGGATCTCATCTGTAATAGTGACGTTCGCGCGCTTTGGCAAGTTGGAACATGTTTGATTATGGTTGATGGTAAATAAATACAGCTTTGGTTAAATCCGGTGTTTCATTCATTTAATTGGTGCTAACAAGCTAGAAGCATACAAATTTAGCGACGAGTACAATTGACGGCGTGCAGTTTTGATGAAAAACAGGCCAAAGTTGAGAAATTTACGAAGATTTGTGCGATAAATATGGAGTACACGCTTGGGGCAGCCGGCCCGACATTTAGCCCGTTTGGACATACAAATACGGGAGAAAGGTGGAAAAATTGGCTCAGAAACTTTGAATACTATATAAATGGCCAAATCGGACTCAACGACAAACAGAAAATAAGTAGATTGTTGCATCAGGCGGGACCTGAGATCCAGGACATCGCTCCAGGAGGCGCTCAAGGACAAAGAGGCCGAAGGTACGAACGAATACGAGAAGTGCAAAACAAGGCTAACAAGTTATTTCCAGCCCGAGTTAAATTCAGCTTATGAAAGGCAAAAGTTTAGAAACATATGCATAGGTAGACAATGAAACAGTGCATGAATATGTCTTGCGATTGCGTAGACAAGCCAGGCATTGTGAGTTTTTCGATATAGAAGAAGCAGTCAGAGATCAATTGGTTGAAAAATGTAGTAATAAGGATCTCAAGAGAAAACTATTGAAAAAGTGCAAAAATTTGACCTTGACAGGGGCCTTGGAATTGGCCAGGCTATTTGAATTAGAGGAGTCAATGTTTAAGGACCCGGTGACGCAAGAAAAAGAAGAAACAGATGGAGCAAATGTAAACAGTGTTGGACCAAGTGTCACATGTTACAAGTGCGGCCGAAGGGGGCACTTGGCGAAGGATAGTAATTGTCCAGCAGCTACAGAAAAATGCGACAAATGTGGCTTGAAGGTACATTATGCAAAATGTTGTAAAACCAAAAAGAAGAATAACGGTAAACAGACAAGGGATGTTAAAAAGAAAAAGAGGTATGTAAAATACATAATTACTGAGTCTGACTCGGAAGCATCGGTGTCAAGTGATGGTAGCTGTTCTGATGATGATCAGGTAGAGGTTAACTCGGTTTTTACTATAAGTAGCTTAGACAATAAGTGTAAGATACAAGTTGGAGAGAAATTAGCTTGCCAGTTCATTATTGACTCGGGGGCATCCGTAAACATTATAGACAAGCACACATTTAAAAAGTTATTAGAGGCTGGCTATCGCTGTGAATTAAAAGTTAAAAATAAGGAGAAATATTTTGCTTATGGGGGAAGAGAAATAGAAAAGTTGGGAATATTTTCAACTTTGTTGCTCTCCTCAGATACTGGAAAGAAAGCATGTGCAAATGTGTTGGTCTATAATGGGTGTGGACCCTCCCTTTTGAGTAGGCAAACATCAAATGAGCTAGGTTTATTGCGAGTAGGCCCGATAGCTATAGAATCAGTTAAAGTCAACTCTGTGCAAATTGCTATCACAAAAGAAATTGTAGTTAATGAGTATCCAAACTTATTTGATGGAATAGGTAAACTTAAAATTTTTAAATTAACTATACCTGTAAATCCTAATATTAAGTTAGTGGCTCAACTTAGAGAAAAAGCTTATTATAGAACTAATTGACAATGACATAGTTGAACCAGTGACAGGACCTACCCCATGTGTGTCCCCATCTCACATTGTGAAGAAAAAGGAAAAAGACCAGTACCGACTTGTTGTTGATATGAGAAAAGCTAATGAGGCTGTGATGAGAGAATGTGTGCCTCTCCCAACCTTTGAAGAGTTGTTAACAGACCTCAATGGATGCAAGTTCTTCTCTACGCTTGACTTGCGTTCTGGCTATCATCAGCTTGAGTTAGATGAAGGGTCTAGAAATGTTACTGTTTTTAGCTCAAGCTTAGGTCTTTTTAGGTATAAGCGGTTGTTCTTTGGAATAAGATGTGCAACAGAAATATTTCAAAGGGTGATTGCTCATTTACTGCAGGGAATTGAGGGTGTAGCAAATAGCCAGGATGACATAAGGATAGGAGGGCGGACTAGAGAAGAGCATGATTCTAGGCTCAGGGAAGTACTAGACAGACTGCATAAGAACGGCTTAACACTCAATGAAAAGAAATGTACATTTGGTGCGTCTGAAATAATATTTCTTGGGCATCACATTTCCGCTGAAGGTATAATAAAGCCTTTAACTTCAAATCAGCAAGTGGTGCAAGAGTTCAGAGCTCCACAGAACACGGCTGAAGTTAGAAGTTTTTTGGGTTTAGTTAACTTCTCCGCTCGGTTTATACCTGAATTTAGTACAATCACCGCACCTCTAAGGATGCTCACTAAAAAAGACACAGTGTTTATATGGAACAAATGTCATGAGGATGCTTTTCAAAAGCTAAAACAGTTGATAGTGTCTGCTCCTGCCCTGGGGTTCTATGACAAGGATGCAGAGACAACCCTTGTCACAGATGCAAGCCCAGTAGGCATAGCTGCGGTCTTAGTACAAAATCAAACTATAAAAGGTGAAAAGCAGCCTATTATTATCAGGTACATAAGTAAGGCACTTTCTCCAACTGAACAGCGTTACTCCCAAACTGAAAGGAAGCTTTGGCGATAGTCTGGGCTTGTGAGTCGTTGTATATGTACTTGGTAGGTAAACAATTTAACATATTGTCCGACCACAAACCTCTAGAGATAATTTACTCTACAAACTCTAAACCAAGTGCCCGTATACAGCGATGGGTCTTAAGATTACAACCATTTACATTTAAAGTAACTTATAAACCCGGAAAGAGCAATATTGCAGATCCAGTCTCTAGACTTTTGGATACGAGTAATGCATCAGTTGAAGGTACAGAGGACTTTGAAGATCAGCTACTGTTGGCTTTAGTAGAATCATCTATGGATGCAGTTACCATAGAAGAGTACAGGACGCAACTATGAATGATAAGGAATTATGTGACTTGAAAGAGGCATTAGAGAAAGACATTTGGTCAAAGGAATTCAGGAAATATGAGTTAATAAAAACTGAACTGTGTGTGGTCAATAGTGTCATTCTTAGGGGGATTAGAATTGTTGTGCCCAGAAATCTGAGAGAATGAATTTTAAACCTTGGTCATGAAGGGCACATATCTGCGGGCCCCATGAAAGGAAAATTAAGATCAAAAGTATGGTGGAAATAAATGGATAAAGACGTTGAATACTGGATAGACACATGTGAAGCATGTAGACTGGTCAGGCAAGACTCTCATCCTGAACCCATAACACCTACTAAATTGCCTAGCAAGGTTTGGGAATTGGTAGCTATAGACTACCTAGGACATTTGCCATCAGGCCACTACCTGCTTGTGATAGTGGATTATTACAGTAGGTATTATGAGGCAGAGATTCTAAAGAACCAAACTGCAGAGACTACAATCAAAACTCTTGAGAGCATAATTTGTAGAGAAGGGCTTATGGATGAAATTGTCTGTGATAAAGGCCCAGCGTTCAGAGATGAACGTTTTAAACAATTCTTGGCATCAAATGGTATAAAACTCAGACATACTACTCCGCTGTGGCCACAGGCCAATGGAGAGGTCGAAAGACAGAATAAAAGTATACTAAGACGGTTAAGGATTGCTCAAGCTATGAAGTTAGACTGGAAGAAAGAATTGCAGGTCTATTTGTCCGCCTATCGTACCACTCCCCATTCAACTACTGGAATGCCACCAGGTGATGTCTTCAGAGGAAGGAAAATAAAAACTAAATCACAGGAAATGCCAGACGAGTTCCTTTTAAATGATGAACAAATAAGAGATACGGACAGGTACAAGAAGGATCTATACAAACAGTATGCTGACAAAAGGAGAAACGCAAAAGAGTCAGATCTGCAACCTGGTGATAAAGTGTTGATAAAACAGAAGAGAGAAAATAAGTTAAGTACGCCATTTTCACCAGACGAACATACTGTAGTATGGAAATCTGGTAATGCAGTTGCTGTTGAGTCTCCTGATGGAAATATAGTGAGGAGGAATTCCTCTCATTTTAAGCCTATAAAACACAGAGATGTAGATAGGTTCGGAGAAAATTATGAAAAGAAAGAGAGTCTAAACAGGAGTAAAAATAAGGAAGAAAGGAGGGAGGTACCGGATGTGAATTTAGACTTGACTATGACCTAGACCTCACAGAGAGCGGCGTTTACCGCCTAAGTACAATGACTTTTTACTCAGTATCATAATAGACTCCTTGAATTAATTAGGTTTATTTTATCAATTGTATTCTGTTTTCCAGCCGTAGGTCTTAGATGCGTTAATTGTAATCTTTAAAGTTTATATTTAATGATGCCAAGGCTAGGCAGAATACATTTAAAGTTGGTTTTTTAAATGACATAATAATTGAGTTATGCTAACATAACAGTTGATTGTATGTAGATCTGATTCTATGAGTCTTGTTCATGTTACTCCAATACATGTCATATTAAAGATAAGATGTTCAAGCGCTGTGTTGGTAATTTGTATTTGTGATGCTGTTAGTGTGACTCTGTGGTTGACAGCCGTTATTAATGATATAGTTATAAGACTTATAAGTGTTTCTGTTATTTTTTTGGAATCTGGATAGTTTATCTCTTTTAAAGAAAGGAAGGGATTGTAGAGTTCTGTGTATCTATGGATCTCATCTGTAAAAGTGACGTTCGCGCGCTTTGGCAAGTTGGAACATGTTTGATTATGGTTGTTGGTAAATAAATACAGCTTTGGTTAAATCCGGTGTTTAATTCATTTAATTGGTGCTAACAAGCTAGAAGCATACACATAGCTTGCAGTAACTGCTTACCATCAGACAGGCCGTGACCCGTCCAAAGCAGTATAATCTCCCAACGCTGTACATTGAAACAGTGTACTTCCGCAATAACGTATACCGAAACTAAGTAAGAACTTGGGCGATTCCTAATTTTAGTAAAAATGTAACTAACTAAGCAATCCTAAGCCTGCCTAACGTAAACGTGTTACGTTACAAACAAAACAATCAACATCGTTAGTCGGCCGCTATGAAATTAATTATCGCTATGTCCAAATTAATTGACCCATACATACAAGTGTATATCTAGCTTTAGATATTAATTATTACGTAACGTAATACGTTGAAGCGCCATTTTGTGAATGATTATGTGGGTTTTATTAACCTTTTGTGGCGGCTTAGTGAGGGTAGGAAATGCGTAAATTTCCATGAGTTTACTTTCAGGTAGAGTAGCTAGACGCAGCGTGGGTAGGCCTCCCACAAGGTGGACCGACGCCTGGTAAAGATCGCAAGTAGTAGCTGGATGCGGAAGGCACAGGACCGGCCTTTGTGGAGATCTCTGGGGGAGGCCTGTGCCCAGCAGTGGGCGTCTTTCGGCTGATATGATGATGAGAATAGCTACCTTACTATATCACAAACCCCTTGTCTCATGCCTGACTATAATTTTTATTATTATAAGAATTAACTGAGTGAATGAAGAGTTGATAGAATGAGTATTTAGATAAAAAGAAAGTAACCAGAGCGTCGGTGGGTAGTTAAGGGGTTCGACTCGTACTCCGAGGTACCGGGTTCAAAATCAAACCCAAGTGCCGCCATGTGCGAGTGCCTCTTTTCGGAGTTATGTACATTAGTTGAACACTAACCGATGCTGCTACGGTGAAAGAAAACATCGTGATGAAGCCTACAAATTCTGGAGACCGAATGTGTAACCATGATCCAATCTGGCCTTAGCGCAAAAGCACTAGCGAGACATTATTGCCAAAATGACCTGAATTTTTTTTTCACACCACAAAGGTGGCAAACAAGCTTACAGCCTGCCTGATGGTAAGCAGTCACCGCAGCCTATGGACGTTTGCAATACCAGGGGCATCACCCACGCGTTGCCGACCCCGTTAAAACCTTTTCACCCTTTTCTTTAAGAACTCCATGTTGAATTTATATAAGAACTAGCAAGGCATTTGACCACCATCTCACCTGGTGGTAAGTGACGATGCGACCGAAGAAGGACCATGCCTGTCTCAGAATAGCCCATATTCACTTTAGCTTTAAACTCCTCTAGCCAGCATAAAGAACACATTGTGCTAAAACTACTTAGGACAGTATTTCCCAATCTATCTAGGACAGGGATTTACTCAGTGGTGTTAGGTATTAAGTGGATATCGATAAATTGTATTTGTAATCCATTTTATGACAACATACCAACTGATATGTCAACAATAGCAAGTGAAGAGGTTATTGATCTATCGGAAGGTACGACGCTGAAAAATACATTTAATTGGAAGCAATTAGCAAAATCCTGGCTTTTCTGCCTTAGTTTCCGTTAAGACTAAAAACTAATAAATAATAATCACCGTAAGAGCATCGATGTACATAACTCAGAAAACAGTCATTGGTACATGGCCGGAGCGCAATTCGAACCCGGGACCTCTGGCTTACGAGTCGGATACTGTAACCGCTCGGCCACCGACGCTCCCTAAGCATTTAATAGTCACAAAATTGGTATCATAAAGTTAAGATTGACTTAGCGAGTTAAGTTTTCACATAATGTTGGTGTTGCTGAAAAGTTTTTACTTATTATTATTATTTTAACTACTTCTGTCCCACTGCAGGGCAAAGACCTCCCTATACATCTTCCACGACTTACGGTCCTTACAAAAGGCGTCCAACTCGTCCCCGTCCGGTTGGGCCTACCGCGCTTCCTTGTTACGTTTTGTCGTGTCCAGTCGATGGATATTTTAGCTCACAATGCTTTTTTATTTGTAATAATATTTTAATTCAACTTAAGCGTCGCCTAAAGTTTAGTGTAATCGGGCATTAGTTTGGTACCGAAACCCGTTTTTGGAATATTTATTATAAATCTTGTTTGGTATACCTGTAACCTTGTATTCCGTGTGTAATTATGGTAATTAATAATAATTAATTTGTATAAACTGGCGCCCGTGAAACTCATTTTATTTGTGATAATATTGACGCTGACTCAATATCGCGTGATGTCCGACACGATATGGTTTGACTGAATTGATCTTTGAACACAGTTGACTTCTGATGTTCGGGTTTGGTTTGGGTCATCGTCGTCATTTTGGCATTATGTCTCGGTTATGCTCCCGTGTGGCACACCGAGGGCCCAAGGTCCACCTTCCTGCTACTCCTGGCCCACCTCGATCTTCGGCATCCTTGGTGGTGAGCTTATTGGTACGCGTATCGTTTTTAACGACTCCAAGCCATCGGTTCTTGGGCCTTGATTATGGTAGATCAGGTAATTATTGTACAGTAGAGCGACAGCCATCTGATCTCAGTGACCCTGTTAACAGCGGAACCTGACCAGATTGAATCATGGTTACACATTAAGTCGCCTAAATGTGTAGGTTTCATCACGTAGTTTTCCCTTTCCGTAACAGCATCGTAACATATGCTCTTTCATTGCAATCAACTAGTTAATGTACATAACTCAGAAAAGAGTCATTGGTACCTACATGGCTGCAGTGAGATAGCTCCGGTACCCGGTAGCTCTCGTATACCGAATCGGATACCTTAACCACTCGCCCACCGACGCTCCTATATATATAAGAGTTTCGTCACCATCATCAAATCAGCCGGAACTTTCATCACGATGTTTTACCTCACCGTAAGAACATCGGTTTGTGTAGGCACAACTAATGTACACTACATACTAACAAAGTTTAAAGTAGCGAAAATGTATGCCATTCGAAACTGATATCGATCTACCAGCCTTTTGTGTTTATTACAGGGTGATGCAATGGGAAACATACAGGTGTTGCAGAAATAATAGACGATCCAATTCAACTACAAAATGCTACAAAATATAACTGCAGCAAACTTCTTACATTCTAAATTATAGACCTGCTGTGATACTACAGTTGGCATACGGAATGCCATTTAAAACTTTAATTTATTTAATACGGCAATTAAACAGGCATGCGGGCCACCTGATGGTAAGTGGTCACCGCCGCCTATGGACATCAGCAACACCAGGGGCGCTACCAATGCGTTGCCCGCCACTAAGGAGACGTCTAAAGGAAACACTGTGGCTGGGAGCTCATTCCACATCCGAATCGTACGAGCGAGAAACGTTATGCATTTGCTTTGGCCGTGTGGTGTCCGGCAGAGCAGAATAGCATCAACCCCTTACACTCATGGTGTCATACAAGGCGACTAATGTTTTCGAGGCATAAGATAAGGTGATTCTTGCGCTGTAACATCTCAAATTCGGCATTTTCACTAGAAAAAAAACAGTATAAAAACGTACGAAATAGATTTTCGACAATATACGACTGTAGAAGATATTTGAGAAAATATGTTTGGGCTGCAATAGACATTTCAATGTCATTGTTAATGGAGATATGTAGCTAGAAAAAATGTCGAATTCGAGATGTCACAGCTCGAGAATTAGGCAGCGTTTTTCATTGTTATAATTATAACACTGCGATCTCCAACCCGCCTGCCAAGCGTGCAGATACGAGCAATAATCTCGACTTTCGTGGGAGAGGTCTTAAGTCCGGCAGTGGACTGTTATGATGATGTATTAACTAGTTATATTAGGGATCGCTTGTCTTACGGTGAGGGAAAACATCGGGATGAAGTCGCACATTGAGACGACTGAATGTGTAACCGTGATCTAACCTAGTCAGGTTCCCTGGTAGCAGTCACGAAGGTCAGATAGCAGTCGCTCCACTGTAATCTGATTTGCCAAATCTTGGATTAAGGTCGTTGTTGGTTGGTCACGTATCGACAGGTATCGAGTTCCATTCATAGCAGTACGCAATTGACCTAACGGTTCACCAAAGCGATTTGTAATAGGTAAGATGGCGGGAAGGGGCCGGCGGAATGAGGTCTTGCAACTGCTTCGAGCACTCTCCGAAATACTATCTATAAAATATCGACAAACACGCAACCCTACGCCGATACTCAAGCCTCTACAGCCCCCTACTATTCCCCCATACCTATAAAGAATATGACAGTAATCTATCATAATTTCAGGTGTAATAAAAGGCCACTGATGTCTCATTTAGAGCCTATGGAGATCCTATCTGGTTAGCCCTTATGACTGAAAGTAGAATATGACAAGCAGAATATGACGAAAGCAAAATATGACGAAACCGCACTAGGACAAGAGCAGAATATGACGAAACCACAATATGACAAAAGCATAATATGACAAAAAGAGAACTTGATTAATTCATGAATAAACCAGAACATGACTAACGCCGAAAATTACAGCCATCTAAAAACCCAACGACACCCTTATGCCTAATTTGTATTAGACAATGACAATGGCGAGTGGTGAGTGTCGAGTACAAGTAACTGTTTACAGCGAGTCCAGTGACATTTCTCTGTCGATATGGACGAGCAACGTCAACAAGTAGGTACGTGCAATTCTGCGCAAAATTACCTTCATACAGCCGGCCACTATCTGTACTAAATTAGATTGGTTGTACTACGCCACATATCATATACCTGCAGAACAGATGGCTGGGGCAATAAAGTTCTCGAGTGGCGACCATGTACCGGAGGCCGCAGCGTGGGCAGGCCTCTCACTAGGTGGACGGACGACCTGGTAAAGATCGCAGGTACCAGCTGGATGCGGGGTACAAGACCGGCCTTTGTGGAGATATCTAGGGGAGGCCTATGCCCAGCAGTGGGCCTCTTTGTCGTATGATGATGGTGATATTACGCCAGTGGTGAGTCGGGCGCGCGAAAGGTGCACTAGCCACTTGTAAGGTAGCTTGCAAGTCAAGTTGACTAGCTACTGCACTGTCCGTCTACGTTTTGCGCTTAGCCAAATTTTGGGCATCTAAAATATAATGTCTTTATTTTAGATTAATTATAATTATATAAAAGAGACTGCCATCTGACCTCCGTGACCCTGCGACCAGGGGAACCCGACCACATTTGCTCATGGCTACACATCCAGTCGCCTGAATATGCAGGTCTCACCACGATGTTTTCCCTCACCGTAAGAGCATCGGTTAGTATTCAACTAATGTAAATAACTCAGAAAAGAGTATGTATGTATGTATGTAAAATCTTTATTGCAACAACATAGTACATTTCAATGGGAAACAGTTACAAAGCAAAGGCGAACTTATCCCACAACACGATCTCTTCCAGCTAACCTTAGACAAGCCGAGAGGAGCTTTAGCGATCGGCAGAGGCAATAATAGAGTACCTTACCTACTTTAAAAATAATCAAAGAATTAATTTAAATATATACCTACCAGTAAGACTTATAACTGTCATTGGTACACGGCCGCAGTGGGACTTGCACCCGTTGCCTCTCGCTTGCGAGTCGGATACCCTTACCACTCGGCCACCGACGCTCATAATTCTTAATAACATTGTTTAAAAAGCACTACCTAATCTCAACTGGCTTAGGGCACTCAACTCGCATGCTCTTCTAGCAGGTAACTCACACGGTCAAATTAACTCTGCACCTCATTACAATGCGATGAACTCGTTTACTAGCGAAAGCGTACGAGACTCAACTCTATTAGACTGTGAGGGCGCCCTACGTCTTTGCGAGAGCATTTACTTATCCTCATGTGTAAGTTCTAGAAGGAAAAAATCGTCTTGGCAGTTTCGTTAGTCAGTCACATTAAATTCACTTTTCTTTTTTGGCGACTTTATGCCAAGAGGGTGTGAGGCAGATCGGTTTTTTGTACTTCTAGAATCCACAGAAGAGGATAAGCCCACTCACCACGTTTCTTTATATTAATTTATTTTCAGATATCTATCTATTTATCTGTACATTATCTCTGGTTCGGTTATAGTTGCATAAACGGTTCCCCTCCTCCTTTTTGTCTAGTAGCTTCTCTTGCACCGCCTGCCTTTTTCTTTATCCATCATCACCTGGTTGACTGGTAGATAAGGCTATTTTAGCTTTAAGTCCGCCACTGTACTATTTTGTGCATGAAGATTATATAAATAAATAAATAAATAAGCAAGTACTATTGATAAGAAAAATCATAGTTAAATTGTACCAGGTTGTGCGCGGGCAGACTTGTTTTGTAGGTCTCCTAAACCTCTATTATCGCAACAAAGTGGAATTTTTATTGAACCTAATCGATGACGTAGGATGACCTACGGCGCCCTTATACTTTATATCTTATCTAACATAGTGTAAAACAAAGTCGCTTCTCGCCGTCTGTCCCTATGTATTTATGTATATGTCTATGTACGCTTAGTCTTTTAAACGACGCAACGGAATGTGGTTTTCATAAGCAAGAAAAAAGGGTAGGTAGGGGTAAAGTAGGTGTTTGCGAACTAAGTCGCGCCGGGTCCATTAGTACATAGTATAAAACGAAATCGCTTCCCGAAGTCTGTACCTATATACGCTTAGATATATTAAACTACGCAACGGATTTAAATGCGGTTTTCAACAATAGATAGAGTGATTCAAGTCAAATGCCTGCCTTGTATTACATATAAAAAAAAAAAAGATTTTAAAGCTACAAAATAGGGTCGGTAGCGGTAAAGTAGGTGTACGCGAAAGAACTCGCGCCGGGTCCAAGGTCCACTAGTGGCTTTATAAATAAGGTACCGTATAGCCGACAAGACGTCATCGACGCCAAGTGCATAGATATTGTGACCGGGTAGTAATCACGAACGATCGACGACCTTTTACCGATAAGAGAATTAAAATGTCGTGTATTGTAAAACAAATGTCAAATTATTTATAATTTGACATTTGTTTTACAATTATAAATAATTTGACATTTGTTTTACACGACATTTTAATTCTCTTATTTTTATTTTTGCAATTTATTATTATTGTTGTTTTATTATGGGACTGGTTTAATTGTAATTTTAATTAATTGAATTTTTGTAATTTTGTTATTCGTACCTGATACATTCATGTGCCAACCGGCGCAACTTAGAGGACTTTGAATAATTTCATATCAGCTGTATGTATTACCTATGTTGATGAATAAATGAAATTGAAATTGAAATTGACCTTTCGGTCGCCCACGGTCCAATGGGCAGACAGACAAGGCCTAACGACTTTTTTTGTGTCAACAGCTGTTGCTTGTATTACTAAAAAGGCCATGGTTTCTTTTTATATAGGTATAGTACACTTGTGGATCTGGCGCGACTTCGTTCGCGTATGCACTTTACCCCTATCTACCCTTTTTTTCTTGCTTATAAATCATAAACGGTTAATTTAAGTATGTATACTTACCATTCTTGTTTTTCTGTAACTACTTGTATGTAATCTATTAAGGTAAATTATTATTCTTATCCTCTGGAATCATAATGACCCGACGCGACTTCGTTCGCGTGGGGTACTACCCCTACATATACCTACTTTACCCCTATCTACTCTTTTTTTCTTGCTCATAAACCATCCTCTTGAATCACTCTACCCATTGTTGAAAACAGCATTAAAATCCGTTGCGTAGTTTAAAAGATCTAAGCGTACATAGATACATAGGGACAGACGGCGGGAAGCGACTTTGTTCTATACTATGTATAGATAAACTAATAGTGGATATTGGTAGAATAACTACATAGCATTTAACGATATAAAAAGAAATCGGTCCCTCCGATTTAGATAATTATATGAATGCCTATAGGATGCAAAATAGATTATCTTTCAGAATGCCCCAGCCAAATAATACTGTTCTAACCGCCGACGAAAAAAAAAGGGGTGTTATGAGGGTGACGTGTAAATCTGTAGCTTTGGGTGTCTGTCTGTGGCAACGTAGCTCCAGGATGGACTACTGGATGGACTGATTTGGATGCGGTTTCCTGTATTTGAAAGCCAGTTTATTTGAGATAGTTAATCGAGTCTTAGTCAGAAGTTCAGAAAATATATGACTTTAAGTTGAGTAAACTTGGTCGGTGTCTTTCCGACTTTTTCTGTCGGTCAGATTATATCAATTCAGTAGATATATAGGCTGTTATTACATAATATGTGTGCGAAGCCGTGAGGGAAAACATCGTGATGAAACCTGCACATTCAGGCGACTGGATGTGTAACCATGATCCAATCTGGTCAGGTTCCCCTGGTAGCAGGGTCATGGAGGTCAGATGGCAGTCGCTCCACTGTAATTACCTGACCTGCCAAATCCTGGATCATGGTCAAGGCGGACCCCGGGCCCTCGTTCTCGAGAACACAAGCGGGACATTAACGCCAAGATGATTATTATTATTTTATATGTACGAAGCCGTGAACTGTATGTATCAAGTGCTAAGTGTATTAAAACAATAGCTACAACTATTCCACGTACGACAGACACAATTGTACCGATCGTTTTAATACGTTTAATAATAATAATAATAATAATAATAATTTTCTTTATTTCAGGAAAAACCCATATAAAAATACAATATAGAGATAAAGATTAAAATTAAATATAACAATAAGTTCAATTAAAATTAAAATTAAAATTATTACATTATCGAGTAGGTACAATAAATATACCTACAGTCTTTTTGTCATTTTTTGTTCGCATTCTGGTGCACGCTAAGCCAATGCCTATAAAACTGACTCCTACAGTCACACGCGATTAATTGCAATAATTCGTTACCTGAGTCACGCACCCTCTGCCACATGGAAGCAATCCTACTACGTAGTATTGCGAAAAAGTCAGGGACCCCTGCTTGAGCAAACATCTCCGACGCGCTGCAATACCTTGGTAGGCGCATCATGATGCGAAATGCATCATTATACTGAACTCGAAGAATGCCAAAGGCCCTTCTAGTGTACTTGGTCCAGAGCTGGCAAGTATAAAAACATTGACAAAATGTTCTAAATAAAGTTACTTTGACATTTAGTTTAGCACTCCATCCAGTTCACGGCTTCATACATCTATTATGTAACTTCCTGTATAGCAGGTGCTTAACCGTGGCTTTGGCAGCGGAGGAGCCTAGAAATTGCCTATATCATACCGGACCAAGTATCCCGAGATTTTGGAGGTGTTTCCTCTCTGAAATCATCATCATAATACGTCGGTCACGTTTCCTATCAGAGGTTACTAAATAACCTCAGACAAGACAATGTCCAACCAATCACAGAATTACGAAACACATCGTACGTTTGTTTGTAATCTTATAAGTTAATTAAGTTGTCACTATAAGCGTATGGGTCATGTTCACAAATACTGTAAACGTAGTTACTTTTTTATTTACCTAGTTAACAATAAACATTTATGCCCATTTTATAACTATACAAATCTTGGTCACTAGCATGGTGCGAGGGCCTGGTGACCTGAAATACAGGCTTTTTGCCTAGTTTAGGCATCAGTCTCCCACACTTATTATATCTAAGAAATTTGTGTAGTGTGAATTGTAAATTACTGGGAGTAAATAAACTTTATTTATTATTATTATTAATTAGGTAAGTGTCCTACTTTATTTGCACTGTTGTGTTTCGGCAAAGACTTTGACATTTACATGTGTTCCGATTTAAAGGATAAGGTAGCCAGCCCAAGGCATGAGGCATAGAATCTTAGTCCTCATAGCGACAATGCGCCTGCGGTTCTGTGACCTAAATACATGAATCGTAGACGTCATGAGCGACAGTTACCGTTTACCGCTTTTCAACCGGTAGCCTGCTTGCTTATTTGCCTATCGAATGTAAAGAGGGACGGTGGCCGAGTGGTTACGGTATCCGACTCGTAAGCGAGAGGTACCGGGTTCGAATCCCACTGCGGTCATGTACCAATGACTCTTTTCTGAGTTACGTACATTAGTTGTACACTAACCTATGCTCTTACGGTGAGGGAAAACATCGTGATGAAACCTGCACATTCAGGCAACTGAATCTGTGACCATGATCCAATCAGTGTTTCCTTTGGACTATGACATGCGATCCGATAGATATATTAGAGGTTTCCTTTTTATTCGAGATGTCCATAGGCGGCGGTGACCACTTTCCATCAGCTGGCCCGCATGCCTGTTTGTCTGCCGGATTACATAAAAAAAAAAAAAAACTGGTCAGGTTCCCCTATTAACAGTGTTCAAAGGTCACAATGCAGTCGCTTCACTGTAATTACCTGATCTGCCAAATCCTGGATCACGGTTAAGGCGGGCTCCTGGCCCTCCATAACCGGAACATTCGAGCTAAACGTCGAGATGATTATTTTATTGATTTTTTATGTAAAAAAGACTTCCGAGATTCCAGATAGGAAAGAGCAAGTATACACATTGCCAGATACCACAAGGCTTTTCATCGGTGTTTGTATTGTATTTTATTATAATCTCATGACATTATTATTATTGTTCCTAATATTAATTATTAATAATAATAATTAATATTAGGAACTATTAATACCTTTCCACTGTGAAAGTAAATGTAGGTACGCTTGTTCTGATTAAATACATATTGTAAATGTTTTTATAACAAAAATTTACGATCTCTTTTATAAATTTATATAAATTACTAAACTAGTAATAATTTAATATAGGATGTAAAATGAGATATAAATAAATCTAAATCTAAATCTAAATCATCTCACATTTTTTTATGCGAGTAGGAAGCAACGTTGAGAAATCGACGAAGCGACGCGAAACATGGCCGAAAACATTATTATTTCGCCAGAAAAAAGTAGGCCTCCATTTCGTTCCGATTTCACTTCGCTTAAGGTTTCTTTTCTTAGCGTAGGTGGGTACTGGTTATTGGTTAACGAGTGGCCCCGAACTTTATGCGCAAATACCTATAGTTATGTACAGTCAGCCATAGAGTGGACGGACCCCCTAACATACATTCACCGTCTTAATCTTAAAAGGAAGTGACGAAACATCATCATCACAGCCCACAACAGTCCACTACAGGACTTGGGGCCTCGCCCACGAAAAAGGAGGTTATTGCCATAATCTCCACGCTCGGCAGGCGGGTTGGAGATCGCAGTTTTCCATTGTTATAGTATAACACTGAATGGAAAACGCTACTGCCCATTTTCCAGACTACGGAGGCGCTTAGATCTTTTGTCTCGAAAACAATAGTAGCCTTGTACGACACCCATGAGTGTAAGGGGTTGGTGCTATTCCACTCTGCCGGACACCACACGGCCTAAAGAAAGTGACGAAACATATTTTAGCTAAAATAGGGTTAATAAACGTCTAATAACATTTATGAATAAGACCGTTAATGCATGCTAGGCGGGTCTGTTCTCTCTGTAGCTGTACATTCGTTGAACACTAACCGATCACGAATACGGTGTAAGAGAAAACATCGTCAGGAAACCTGCACATTGAATCAACTGTATGTGTAACCATGATCCAATTTTGGTTCCCCCTGTTAACAGAGTCACAGAGATCAGATGGCTCCTCTGTAATTACATGATCCGCCAAATCCTGGATCATGCCAAGATCGTGGGCTCTCGCGCGCTAGAGGACAATCGGGATATTGACACTAAAATAATTACTATTACTTTAATTGAAATTTTTTTACGAGGATATTATGTCAAGCAAGTCAGCTTTAGAGTAGGTAGGTACCCTACTGTACCGATTTTATGGCCATGACCTGATGACCTGCCAGGGTCCCCTGTAAACAGGGTCACGGAGGTCAGATGGCAGTCGCTGTCATGAAACAAAGCTAAGAGCCATCTTCATTATACTTGATTTCAAATAGAAAAAACCGCATTCAAATCTGTCCATCCGTTCGAGAGCTACGATACCACAGACACATACGCTAAGCTACAGATACACAGGTCAAAGTTATAACACCCCTCTTTTTTCGTCGGAGGTAAAAAAGGTAAGATAGGTAATTAATAAAACATGTCGTAGAAAAAAATAGATATCCTTTAATTTGAACTGTACATTACAATGGCAAACAGTTTTTATACGTTTATTCAACATCAAAATCAACTATTATATTTAATTTAACACTTAAATTATCAACGAATATAATCATAATTCGTTAGGTATCCGTCTAGCGCGTTTGCGGTATAACTCATATAACTCTATAGGTCCATGCGTTATTTTTTATTTAACATCATACGGTAGGCAAACAGGCAAGCGGGCCACCTGATGGAAAGTGGTCACCGCTGCCTATAGACATTAGCAACACCAAGAGTATCGCCAATGCGTTGCCCACCTCTATAACACGTTGCTCTGGCAGCAAAAAGGCAAATGCCCCTCCACTGCCAAAGCCACGGTTCCCCAAATCCCCACCCCATGGAGCACTGGAGACCTTACTCACCGGCGTTATAAGGTAGCTCTCTCATAAATTCGGAACAGCTTTCTTATAAGTGACGGGACCTACAGCAACTCGACACAGTTTGTTTAGACACGTTTAGAAGAATTTTGTCTAAAATATTTATAAATGCATTAATTCATAGAAAGGATTAGCGTAAACTTAAATTAGGGTCGCAACGTAAGTGACTTGATAATGTGCACACGATTTTCAACTTTAAAACTAGTAGCAGACGCTCCGATTTGGCTGGAGCCGACAAACTATCAATTGCAGTCGATACTAATCCTTACGATGTACAAAATAAAGTCGCTTTTGGATTAATTCGGATGCGTGGGCGAGCCGACCTTGGTCGGACGTCCGACCACGTCCTCCATACACGAAAGCGACTTTATTTCATACTGCGTAAAGATTAGTATCGACTGCAACTGACGGTTGGTCGGCTCCAGCCAAAACGGAATGTCTGTTACAAGTATGAAGCTGAACCTGTCATTGCGCGGAGATAATATTACATTTAGGTAGGAGCGCGCTAGACCAAAATTGATAATAACCTAATTTGAACTTAATGGATAAAAACATTAATGGAATATATCTCAGGGCTACTTTGTATGGGAGATGGCCAATGACGAATGAAACTCTTATAAGAGGACAGAGCATATGGTCAGATAATGCGTGTGTAGGTTTATTGAAAGCATGCCTGTAACAGAAAATTGCCGACAAATATGCTCAAAAAGAACTAGCATAGGAACTAGAATTCTCTAGCATCATATTTTGACGACCTGTCAACAAGAAGGTCTGCCACGCAAGAGGTCCCGGGTTCAATTCCCGGCTGGACAGAAATTGGAATGCCGAATTTTAATGTCTGTTACGGGTCTTGGTGTTCTAATAATAATAAGTATGTATTTATAAAGTATATAAGTTGTTTAGCACCCATAGTACAAGCTTTCTTAGTTTGGGGCTAGATGGCGCTGTGTGAATTTGTCCACGATTATTACTACTACAGCACACGCTCATGGCCGGTCATCGCCATAGAAATTGAACCATAGGTCCTGTCCTCCTTACGGACTGTAGAGTTTCTATTGCCATTGACCAGAACCAAATGCCAGCAACCTCATAACTCAGACTTAACGGAGAGTTGACATCAGTAGTAACGAAACACAAAGTCACTTAAGAAAAAATATTTAACAATGGCGTCCCTCATTTTGAACCTATTTCTTCAAATGGCCAAGTAAAATAACTTTTATTACATTCCCAAATTCCAATTCAAAAAGTCGTTCAGTATTCCTTTTTAATATTAATATGTGACCGAAAGCCTTATCAGAGAAAGTTACAAATAAAAATAATTACATTTATAATTAAAATCACAGACAGCTAAGTAAATAGAGATATAATTTATGATTAAATTGATTACTTAACGACACGTGTTATTTTTTAATTAATTAATTAGAAACATTTTCATTATAATTAACAACACACCGTAGTAACAAAAAACGTAGCTTAACGATTCTTATCTTTTTATACATTCACAATTAGATAAATTTTTGCAGCTGCATAACAACCAGTTCGGCCTTAGGCCAGGACTGTCAACGGAGAGCGCGGTATTGTGCCTTAAGAACACCATCAGATGTAAATGTCCCTAGAGAAATCATTAACGTTTTTAAATATTGGTATGAAAACCAGATCAATAGCGTCAGATGGGCAGGTACCGGATCGGTATCGGAACCGTATAGGTTGGAATGTGGGGTGAGGCAAGGAGGCCTGACATCTCCGGCGCTTTTCAATTTTTATATAAATGCACTGATCGTCGCGCTCAGCAGTCGCGATGTCGGATGTCATATAGACGGAATCTGTGTTAATAATTTGAGCTACGCAGACGACATGGTTCTGCTGAGCGCGTCGGTCTGTGGCCTGCGTGATTTCTTGAAGGTGTGTGAGTCATACGCAGAAACGCATAGGCTAAAATATAATGTAAAAAAGAGCCAATACATGGTGTTTGAAGTCGGTTCTAAGCGGGTAGTTGAAGTACCACCCATTGTATTAAACAGGTCTCCCCTAGAGAGAATAGAGAGATTTAAATATCTAGGACACATTGTCACGAGTAGCCTGAAGGACAATGAGGATATTGACCGGGAGCGAAGGGCTCTATCAGTGAGAGCAAATATGATAGCTCGCAGGTTTACACGTTGTTCACAGCAGGTCAAGGTAGCTCTATGTAGAGCCTTTTGTACATCTTTTAACACGTGTAGCCTGTGGGCTAATTATACTCGAAAAGCGTATGGATCCCTTTGCGTCCAGTACAATAATGCGTTCAGGGTGCTGTTGCGGCTGGGTCGCTACTGCAGTGCCTCGGGCATGTTTGCAGAGGCGCGCGTGGACTGTTTCTACGCCACAATGCGCAAAAGAGCAGCGTCCCTGGTCAGCAGAGTGCGGGCCAGCCCCAACAGCATCTTGGCAATGATCGCAGATAGGCTCGACTGCCCATACATGTCTCACTGCTGCCAACGACATGTTGTGAGAAATGTTTAGTCAACTGTATTGTTTACATTTGTAAGCAATACAGTTGACTGATGCACTAACAAATAGATTAAGAAATTACTAACACAATGAGTCTGGTCACTTGAATAAATGAATTATTATTATTAATATTATTAATACAGATACACTCGTGCTATTGGTCCATTATCACAATCGAAATTCGAACCGACCAATAGCGTCACAGTACCGCCGAATGGCAGTCCCCAACAGCATTTCACAAACATTTAATTTGACAAGAAAATCCTAAATATTTTCGGATATTCTGCCCAAACATATTGGACATAGACCATAGATGGAGCCTCGAACTATAGTAAATGTACACTGTCCATCTGTCACAACTCTGTACAAATTACTCAATGTCATACAAAAAGCTAATACATTAAGATGACTAAGGCCACCAAATTTGACAATAGCAGTGGTTATGCAGGGGTATTTGACAACTTATGGCCGTCCATTTTCGACACGTCATATGCACTATTAAAAAAAGGGGCAAAATATGGATTGTGACTTCAGCTATGACTAGGCTCCTTCTATGCCTCTATATCCAATTTTTTTGAAGTTTCTTTAACATTTAATTTGACATTTAAAAGAAAAAACCTAAATATTTTCGGACATTCTTCCTGACAACATGAAAGCAGTTTCTGTCAATATAGAGTAACATGTGCAATATATTAAAAGAGCTTTTTCAACAGTCAATTTTTCGCTGATAGCCAACAACGAGGCTATTGTCTAACTCAGTTGGCAACTGAATTTAACATTAGATAACTCTACACTACGTAGAGCGTCGGTGGCCGAGCGGTTACAGTATCTGACTCGTAAGCCAGAGATCCCGGGTTCGAATCCCGCTCCGGCCATGTACCAATGACTGTTTTCTGAGTTATGTACATTAGTTGAATACTAACCGATGCTCTTACGGTGAGGGAAAACATCGTGATGAAACCTGCACATTCAGGCGACTGGATGTGTAACCATGATCCAATCTGGTCAGGTTCCCCTGATAGAGGTCATGGAAATCAGATGGCAGTCGCTCCACAGTAATTACCTGACCTGCCAAATCCTGGATCATCGTCAAGGCGGACCCCGGGCTCTCGTTCTCGTGAGCACAACCGGGACATTAACGCCAAGATGCTTTTTTTTTAAATTTTACACTACGTCATCTAAAATCTGTCCAGACTGACTTGTCTTTGGTTAACGAAATTATGTATTTAAATGGATAATGTGCAGCAGTATTCGTTGAAATTTACATTCTATGTGTTACTTGTATAATTCAAGACATCAATATATCATACACAATGCACGTAGCGTGATTGATATGGCAAATCGTGATTTTCGACATAGACATAGACGTATCTTTATTTGGTCGAATAACACATTAAAAAAAAACTTAGAACTAACATAATAAGTACACAATAAGGAAGCAGGGCGATGCATCATCAGCATTTTGGGCATTGTTTGTTCAACAAATAAGACAAGTCAGTTTAAACAGATCATACTTTGGCCACTGTCTATAGCGTCTCCCAAATTAGAGTAGTTTAGTTTGACGACCTGAGTGGTTCAGTGGTCAACATGCCGGTCTGCCACGCAAGAAGTCCCGGGTTCGATTCCCGGCCGGGCAGAAATTGAAATGATGAATTTTAATTTCTGTTACGGGTCTGGGTGTTCTATGTATAATAAGTATGTATTTAAAAGTATTTAAGTAGTATATCAGTTATCTAGCACCCATAGTACAAGCTTTGCTTAGTTTGGGGCTAGATGGCGCTGTGTGAATTTGTCCACGAATATTTATTATTTATTTATTTTAGAGTAGTGTAAGATTATTGTATGTCGAATTCACTTATCCACTGAGATAGCCAATAGAATGGGTTCTGTCTTTCACAACACGACCCCAAGCCTCTCATATGCATGACAATGGCAGTTGGAAACAAAACATTATGACTGCAAAACAAAAAATACGTTTCAGTGAGTCATGCGATGTGTTTATTATCTGTCTAATAAACCATATTATCTATATTAAAAATAATATGACTCACAAAAAATCCCAGCAATAATATGGGTTATCGTATCTCGAAGATAGTGATCAAATTATAGTGTACATATAAGAATTCTTTATCGGATATATCCGATTAACTATTTTTTTACATTACATGTCATTTCTGATCAACAATTATCTGATTACATAGATTGAAATTGTTACTTTTGCGATTTCATGGGTTCAGTTGCTTACAAAGCTCCATTGCAATATATTAAAACTATTAAATCGATCGTACGTAGTCGCAAAAGTAACAATTTCAATAATTGAAATCAGACAATTGTTGGCAACAGAGTTACGTAATTAGCTTACTGATTGCAAAGAGTGTGTCCGACAGTCTTCGGTTTTCATATCGTTTTCATTTCGTTAGCAACTACAGCAAATTCATTTTTGTCACAAAAATAATTTCAGAATTTCCATGTCATTCTTTACACACATTATTAACAAAATTAATAGAAATTGCTCTGAAAATCCCATATTAACATTACGCATAATGACTCTACACTCTACACTTCCTGCCAGTGGTAACCTTATCCTCATTTCAAATAAAAAGGGAAATATCCTTAAAACAATATCATCCATTACAGCGACAATAAATTACTTTCCATTGCAATATAACAAATTTTTGTACACTTACGTGCAAAGGACACGACCCACAACCATTTCAATGTTTCGCTGTTTATAACTTACATCTACATAAGTCGTCTGACAAGAAATTCTTTATCACAAAATATCTTTTAAATACTTTAGACGTAAAATAAATTGTGAAACATCGTAAAATAATCGAGACTTCTCTGTAACATTTTTAATACTTTATGTCACTGTTACCTTCCACGTTTTAAGCTTAATTTTGTTGCTTATTTCACAATTGATTTCAAACCTATTCCAATACGTCAGTATGGGTCGTTCTTTGCAAGCAAGGGTACAAACCCAACCCGATTACCCGCACCAGAACCACTACATTAAAATCAGTCGTTACTCTAGCATTTCGATAAGCAAAATATACATCTTCATACATTTTTTCTATATAAAACATCTATATTATCAATATTAGAGGTATATCCGTCCCCTGCTTAGCATCTCCTTCCATTGGCACATCAACGTATGCTATTATCACAAAACATTATTTGCTAAAACAATATTTATAACCAGAATATATATCTGTAAATCTTACGTCACTACAAGTCAGAAGAACTCGGTAGAAAATGGGCAATAGAATGAGAGTACTCGTGGAATGCAGTCAGCATAAAAGTCGTATATCTGTGTCGGTGTATGTCTGTATGTCTGTAGTGTTATGTAATATAATGATTGAACTGCTCACTAAGAATGGTATCTGCATGGCTGAACAAATAATAAATGAACAAGGCGTACTTTTTGGTACGCCAGTTTTTAAGGTATTTCTTGGAATAATTTTAAAATGATCCCTATTTTTGGTTTGCAGTGCGATTTTGTATGGTTTTGTATAGATGTATAGCTGAACGAATAATAAATTTACAATGCGTATATTTTGGAACGCAATTTTTAAGGTATTTCTTGGAATCTTTTCCTTTTTTTTTGCTCTGCAGTGCGATTTTTTATAGTTTTGTACAGTTTAATAGCTGAACAAATAATAAATGGACAATACTACCTTTCGTATTTCTTGTACGCAAGTTTTTTAAGGTAAAATTAGCCTTTATTTTTTATTTATAGTGCCTTATTTAGAGTTCCGTCGAAATCGGATTGCTTTTTATTACGATGGTATTCTGATTGACATGGACACACGGGAGACAAGTGGTGTAAGGCATAAGCATTGACAACGCACTGATCAGCTACTATAGCGGGCAGATCAAAGAAACCGCAGAGACCGCAAAAAATCCATGATTTCTGCCCGCTAGTCGAGGAGTCACGGATAAAAATACAGTATGAATCATTTGGTAGGTACACCAAATGCAACGGTATTTTTATAATGCGTTCGATAAGGGTGTCGAAGTGTCAGCGTAGATAACACAATAACTAATAAGTGAAGGGGAGATAGTTTATCTAATTCAATGTCCAAAAAGCCGAAAGTGCCGGAAAGGAAAAAATGAAATGATTTTCAAATGTACCTACGCCCAGTGGTTACGTCAGGCCCACTGTTCGTACATGTTTAGTGCTATAGTAAAAAAAAATTAGGAATTGTCTGAAAATTAGGCTTGTTTACCGCCATAGCGGTTTTTTTTTTTTTTTTTTTTTTTATGTAAGTAATATTCTTTTTTGCCGGCATTTTCAGCTATTTGTACCGAAATGTATGAAACTGAATGATGAGCTTTTCATAATGGTTACATTGCTTTAAACTGTCTGTCTATCGTATCGGTCGCAACTGCATCGATATATCGGGCTACTCATTAATCAAAATACGCGGTGAAAACCCTCAACCCTACTAACTCACTTGCGAGTCGGACCCCTTAACCATTAGGCCACCGACGGTCTAATATGAACCTAGTAATGTAAACAATCTTTTCATTCCCGGTCGTGCCCAATGGGAACGTTACTAGGGAATAAAATGCCCAGTGGATACGACCGGGGAAAAATGTTTTTATTCTGTGTATAGTCAGAATAGCCTATAGCAGATTTCTTAAAACTTGCCGCCTTTTCTCAAAGTCTACTATCGAAAGCCAGACTCTAAGATAGTTAAAGAACAAAGTTATGGTAAATATGTACATGACAAAAAACACTTATTTCTAAAAAGACATTTCTTTCAGAAGGCCTACAGCAAAGAGAACGTCATGACTGGAAGCAGTTAAGACGTGCACAACAATAAGTACTCAAATTAAAAAAAAAAATTCATTATCTTTTATCGCACGGTATAGTCAAGTATAAGTCACCTACTCATCAAGACCATTCCAAAGAGCCCAAACACGATGGGGCTATTTTATTGCGTTCATTAGTTCCTATAACCACCTTCCGACTCCATCATCAGACCAGCTCCATGGTACCATATTAACGCATTGCCATCAAAGTTACATAGGTATACCAAGTTTCAGCTCAATCAGATACCAAAAAATTGACGAAAAAGTCGTTTGCAAATTTTGACGCACAACTTACATGCGAACCGCGCAAGTGAAACGGTTGTAATAAAATAAATAATTATTTACATAAATATTACATTATTGAGTCTAGGATGCAAATAAATTAAAAAAAAAAAAGACGACTTTATACATACATAAAATACATACATACAAATACATGGTATTATACTTTATTGCAGATATTCCTGTTGAGTCACTACCGGACCGTTTACACAAAAAGTCGTTTCTATATTTAACTTGCACTTTATACATATATCTCGAGGCCAAACGCTGGCTGGTGGCCTACTTTTTTTGTGGAATGGTCATGGTACCATAGCATACGGAAGGAACGAGGTTAATACAACAACTTAGAGAAAGGAATACGTACTATCCTAAAACGTGGTGTCCAGTGAACATACAACCATAAAAAAACATCTTGGCGTTAATGTCCGGTTGTGCTCTCGCGCACGAGGGCCCAGGATCCGCCTTGACCATGATCCAGGATTTGGCAGATCACATAATATAGACGCTAAGATGGTGATGACCATTTTAAGAAAACTCTTTTTCTGGTGCGTAAATAGCTATATGCAACGAATTCATGCAATCGTACTCGACAAATATAACCAGATGTCTTAACTAACAATATCGAATACCTACAGAACTCATGACTCAAATTGCGCTACACCTAGATACAAAACGCTGCATAAGTATCTTGTTTCAGGTCGTAATGCACGACAAAAACTATAACTCTCATTTTACTGTCTCGAACCATATTATTATACTAAGTATATTTTACTGCAGAGGTAGTTTTACGCCGAGGTTGGTGCTAAAATCTGATAGTGCATAAACTACCAATAGTTTCAACCTTTTTACAGTACGTCGCTGGCGCAATGGGTAGAGGGTCGGCCTTGTAAGCAAGAGGTACCGACTTCGGTCCCCAATGCCGCCATGTTGGTACCAATAACCTTTTCTGGGTTATGTAATACATAAGTAATACACAAGCCGACTTACGCTGAGGGATAACAGCATGAGGATTACATGAAAGGAGGCGACGACCTGTGTAACCGTGAACCAATCTTGTCAGGTTTCCCTGGAGGTCTGTAATACCTGATCAGCCAAATCCTGGATCATGGCGCAGGCGGACCCGAAGCCCTCGCGCGCGACCAACCGGGATATTGACGCCAAGACGAGAATATTACGTCAAAGTAATTTTTTATAGCGCGTGCATGTACCATATTTACAGGTTTTATGTTAGTATAGTTTGAGGCGACCTTGGATCAACGTTTACGATTACGGGCAGCTGTTTCAAACGTATTTTGGTTACAAATCGTTAAATACATATCAACATATCAGCCACGATCATCTGGTATGGGCCTAAAGAGAAACATTAAGCCTGAAACACAGGGTAATATATCCTAGTTCAGGCAAATTACTTGTTATTTTCTACCTTCTACGTGTTTTACTAGATGTGACATTGTAATGTACTTTACAAGTTTTTTTTTCATGTTATACGGCAGACAAACAGACATGCGGGCGACCTGATGGTGCGTGGTCACTGCCGCCTATGGATATCAGCAACAGCAAGGGCGCTACCAATGCGTTGCCCGCCACTGAGGAGACCTCTAATATACCACTTGAATAATCCCATGTCATAGTCAAAGGAAAGACTGTGGGTGGACGCTCATTCCACATCCAAATCGTACGACCGAGAACCGATTCAATTTTTTATTTTATTTTAAATTTAACATTATCCTGGGGCCCTGAGACTGGTTGAACAGTTACAGCACCCGATTGGCATCCTGTGATACGATTATATCAAATAACCTAAGCACGCGCAGGCATCAGCAGTTCACAATCTTGAGCTATATTTATTGCTCACGCCGTTTCAAACATACACTTGTTACTAATTTCAAAATGCACCAGTCACCATCACAATACTACTCTAATGCCCCTGGATTGTCTAGCGCTTTGTGGTTCTCCCTTAGGCTGGGTTAGGTCATTCAAATACTTGGGTCAGGGTCACTGATGATCTTAAGGACAACTTGGATGTCGAGAGGGAGCGAAGGTCGCTGGCTGTTCGATGTAATATGTTGGTATGGAGGTTTGAACGTTGTACGAATACAGTTAAAATAACTTTTGTCAGAGCCTTCTGCCAGAAATATAACGACCTAATTTAGAATTTCGAAATAAACGACGCATTATTGTATGACGTTCAAATATATCATAATGCGTTTAGGGTACTGTTGGGGCTGGAGTGGCGATGCAGTGCGTCCGGGATGTTCGCGGAGGCGCATACGGATGACTTTTATGCCAAAACCCGAAAGCGATCAGCTTCTCTGCTCACTCGGCTCCGCTCCACCACCAACAGTCTCCTAAATGTGTTCAAGGACCGGTGGAATTCCCCTTTACTGCGTCACTGGGTGAAGCTCCATACCGAACACTAGTTTCGAAGACAAACGTCTTATATAATAACTAGCAGGATCCTGTACTGATGATTTAATTACCTGATCTGCCAAATACTGGATCACGGTCAAGGCGGACCCCAGGCCCTCGTGCGCGAGAGCACAACCGGAATATAACGCCAAGATAATGATCGAATGGTTTGAAATAACATAAACGACTTCTATACTGCATTAGAGGCTCTACAATATTGAAATTCCGTTAGGTCCAATCATTCATTCAAACAATTGGATGTAATTTAATTTAAATTCCTCTGGTCATACCAGAGTGAATTACTTCCCCTTATAAAGTCAAAGAGCGAATAAGTCATTGGTCTTCATCATTATTGTTTCACATCGATAGTAACTATTTATTTTTATTTTATCCCGGTTGTGCTCTCGCGCTACGGCCCGGGGTCCGCCTTGACAATTATTCAGGATGCTAAATTTAAAAACATTACCTACTTTTGGATTGTAAGTTAATTCTTCATATTTGGTTAGTGATTATTTTATTGCATATAAAATTGTTCTTTGTCAAATTAAGATCTGTAATTTCTCGCCTGAAACATCCTATCATCCTAGCTCAGCCAAAAAATATTTCACAAGATTTAATAAAAAATATATTTGTTTCCTTTATTTAGCAGATAGACACCTCAGTGGATCGACTGCCAACTGACCTCCGTGACCCTAGGACCAGGGGCACCTAACCAGATTGGATCATGTTTACACATTCAGTCGCCTGAATGTGAAGCCATACAATAAAACGCTTTTCAGTTTGTTTCTGTACAAAATCCCAGCCCTTTCGTACACCGTCGGAATCTCCAACGTACCAGCTACGCAACATTGACCATCGCATGGCCGGTGAGTTAATTGGCATGACAAATAGTAATTGTGTTTGGGTTTGGATCCGAGTCGGTATTGACTGCGTGACCCGGAAATAATTGAGGGTATTGCAGGCGTGGGTCGGCTGGGTCGCGACTCACAGTGGAATGTGCACATACTGCTCTGATAGGCAATATATTATTACATATATGGTCGTGTGCTATCCGGCAGAGTACAATAGCACCAACCCCTTACACTAGTGGGTCGGCTGGGTCGCGACTCACGGTGGAATGTGCAACTTCTGTTCTATTATACTTTGTCTAATATAGGGGCGCTACCTGTCCATGATCTACGATATTATCCATTGTACATTTTTCCAAAAAAAAAACACGACCCCTCATAGGCGTGCGCCAAGGATCAAGAATTAGTGAGCTGTCAAAATTATCATCCTAAATTTGATAAAGGGTCATAGCTCATAGCGTATCACATATATGGCCGTGTGGCGTCCGGCAGAGTAGAATAGCACCAACCCCTTACACTCGTGGTTATCGTACAAGGCGACTTATGTTTTCGAGGCAGAAGATCTCGAGCCTCCGTGGGCTGGACAATGGGCAGCAGCTTTTTCCACTGTTATATTTACAACACTGCGATCTCCAACCTGCCTGCCAAGTGTGGAAATTATGGCCTCCCCTATCGTGAGAGAGGCCCTTAGTCCTGCAGTGGACTGTTATGGGCTGTGATGGTATTACATAAGCTGTTAATTTAAGTAAATGGTGGCTCATGCTGAGTGAGGTCCTTTTGTTGACAGGGTGTGCCACAGCACAGCAATTCCGAATCGATTTATAAATTTTGTAATTTGTTATATGTGTTTTTTAATTGTATGATTATTGTTTATTTAAATTATGTGATTGTTGTAATGTGGTGTCCTTGTTCATCAATAAATTTCTTTCATTCATTCATTCATAATGGTAGCGCTCGCCCAAGACGCCAGGACTTTTAGTAAGTATGTTTACTTTCCAAGCACCCCGAGCAAGTTTTAGAAGCAGTTACTTTCAAAGTGCAAACCTGCTCAGATACTCCACTTAGTTTTGGTTGGACAAACAAGTCCTACTAATATTATAAATGCGGAAGTTTGTAAGGATCTTTGTTACTATTTCACGTAAAAACTACTGAACGGATTTCTATTAAACTTGGCAGTAATATAGCTTATAGCCCAGAGTAGCACATAGGCTACAATTTATTCCGATTTTCAATGTGGCTATCGCGGAAACGGGTCTGGCACGATATAACCATGGGCAAGAGCTAGTTAACTTCATAAAACTTGAAAATTCCCGATCCCAGGGTATTCCCGGGAATTCAGAATATTTATTCCTGATTCGCCGGAATGGAAATAACCCGGGAATCCCAAATTCCTAGTCTGTAACTTAACATGGTATTGCCGAGTAGATTTCCCGATTTATTTCGGGGTTAGATTCTAATATTATTATGAGACTAGTGGACCCAGCGCGACTTCGTTCGCGTACACCTACTTGACCCCTAGCTGCCCTATTTTCTTGCTAATAAATCTTCCTCTTGAATCACTCTATCTATTGTTGAAACCGCATTATTATGATTTATGTCGGGGTTCGTTTTTAATATTATTATTAAAAAGTACGTTTTAGCAAGTAAGCATCGCTCCGTATACCGAATTGCGAATATCCCGATTTGTTTCCATTTTTATGTTCAAAAACAATACTTACATAAGTTCATTTGTATACCATACTTGTTTATTAGAGACAAACTTAATAATTTAATTGAATAATACAATCGGACTTTACACACTTCCTTCTACACAAACGAATTCCAGTTATCATTTGAGGAAAATAAACAAAATTTACTGTAATTCAAAAATAAATACAATACTCAGTTTGTCGGCCTGTCTTGTGGTCTATCTGTTTGTTCGCGATAAACTCAAAAACTACTGAACGGATTTTCATGCAGTTTTCATCAATAGATAGACTGATTCATGAGGAAGGTTAGATGTATAATTTGTTAATGTTACTACCCGTGCGAAGCCAGGGGCGGGTTGTTAGTAAAAACTGTAAGAATACAACCTACAAGACAGCAGCAGCATCGATCTACTGAAACCATTAAAGAACTAACATTGCTATGAGCTTCTATAGAGACGCTAGTTCATCTTATACTGGTTTAGGGTAGGTCGATAATCGATGTACTGTTGGTTGGGTTGAAAAACTTAAATTTTCCTAAAGTTCCTTAACGATTGATTTTTTTATGAGGCCAGCCATGCATTTGCGGCTCCCCAGAGCCTCAACTCTGTTAATTTACTAATGGCTCGATTGAATTGTAATTGGATCGCAATAACACCTCAATGCCTTTATTATTAATGTCGAAAATATGTAACCTTTGTGTGAACTAATAAATCAAATTTTATTATTATTATATATTAATTTGAATTTGAATTATTTTGACGACCTGAGTGGTTCAGTGGTCAACATGCCGGTCTGCTACGCAAAAGGTCCTGGGTTCGATTCCCGGCCGGGCAGAAATTGAAATGATGAATTTTAATTTCTGTTACGGGTCTGGGTGTTCTATGTATAATAAGTATGCATTTAAAAGTATTTAAGTAGTTTATCAGTTATCTAGCACCCATAGCACAAGCTTTGCTTAGTTTGGGGCTAGATGGCGCTGTGTGAATTTGTCCACCAATATTTATTTATTTATTTTATTTATTTATTTATTTATATATATATGTATATTATAATGCCATTTCGACATGTTTTTGGTATACTGCTACAATAAACCTATTAGAACCTATTAATCATAAAAAGTATTACATTTATACAGCCTATGTTACTCAGTGCCAATGTAGAATTCTATTGGCGAAACAATTTTTTAAATTGGTTCAGTAGTTTTTGAGTTAAGAACATACAAACAAACAAACAATCATACATTTTCTCTTTATAATATTAGTATGGATCAACTTATACCACTCCTCTTTTAGCCTTATTCATTCAATTTAGGTGTCTGTGTATTTCAACTTTATTTAGCATCGATGACAGCATAATGTAAGCGAAACCATTACAGGATAAGCTACCTTATCCACATGGCAATAAGGTTCAATTTCGTAAACTACCTCTTTCGAACGAGAAGGTATTGCATTCCAATGAGATGGATACATTACCACCAATTAGATACCAGTAATTGGCGTAAAAGTGATAATTCAAAGTTTTACGGTAACCGAATCTAATTATGTTGCAATGAGTTCATTCCTTTTCTTTACCCGACTGCGAATCGCAAAGGAGGGTAATGTGTTTATCAGCTTATGCATGTATGTATGTTTGGTCCTTCGGGGCACTCTAAGTTCTCCGTTAAAATTTGCAAAACATTTTTCGACCATTTGTTGGTATCCGATTGAGCTGAAATTTTATATACCAATGTAACTTGGATGACAATGCATTAATATGGTACCATGGAGCTTGCCTGATGATGGAGTCGGAAGGTGGTCATAGGAGCAAGACGAACCCATCGTGTTTAGGCTCATTAGAATGGTCTTGAAAGGTACTATACCTAGGTCATATTTAGGTTTAATGATGATGACGAAAGGTCATAGGCACTTCCTAAACCACGCATGATAAACCCATCCAGTTTGGGCTCGTTTGATTTCTCTACACAAGCACTCTGATTGTAGATGGTCCCGGTTATGCTTTCGCACGCGAGGGCCCGGGTCTCGCCTTGACTATGATCCAGGGTTTGACAGTTCAGGTAGTTACAGTGAAGCGAATGCCATCTAACATCCGTAACTCTGTTAACAGGAGAACCTGACCAGATTGGATCGTGATTACACATGCAGGCACCGTAAGCGCATGGGTTAACATTCAACTAATGTACATAACTCAGAAAAGAGTCATTGGTACATGGCCGCAGTGTGATTCGAATCCGGTACTTTTTTTTATAATTGGACTATCCAGGCATTTCACCGCCATCTCACCAGATAGTAAGTGACGATGCGACCGATGATGGAACAAGCCTGTCTAGGAACAACCTATTCTCGCTTACGAGTCGGATAGCTTAACCAATCGGCCACCGACGCTGCGTAGTAGGTATCCAGTTAAAATAGATCGCGTATAAAAGGTTGTTATGAAAATATATTTTGAGAACTAAAGTTTGATTTCTATTGTTGTGGTTGTGGTGTCCAACTATGATGCAACAGGATATTTATAACTTAGGTATGACTTGTATGGTATGATCCATATTGCAATATGTAGGTTACCTATTTATTTATGAATAGCTATTATCCCTGTGTAATAAACATGTAATGTTGTGTCAGTCAGTTTAAATTTCAATTAAAGATTTTAGCTTAGTTCACAAAGTTATTTTTTTAATTATGGACATGTTGAGTTAGCCTGTGAGTGAAATATGAGTGTTGTGTAATACGTAAGTTTAAAAACTTAATGTTAATATATTTTCATATTTTGATGGCTTCCTAATAAATAAATAAAATATTTTTAAGTATTATAAACTGGTAAAACTTGCCACTTTTTGTGTGTGGTAAGATTTTCAAATGCTGTAATAAAAAATAGTCTTGGCTGGTTGGTTACACATTCAGTCGCCTGAATAATTTGACTTAATCTTCCTGTTGGAGTACTATTTTTTTTTTTTCACTTGACGAGTATTGTTAAGGAGTAGCCCGATAATAATATATATATGTGATAAAAACCGAAATATTGTCGTTAATCTTACGTACAGTACGTTGATTTTAACGAAGCTATAGAGGGTAGGCCTTTGCCCAGCGGGTTGATTCAGAATGATATAAAAAATAAAATAAAAAAAAAGCTATAAAAAAATAGTATCTCACAGACACCAATACGCACTACAGTTTTTAAATTGTTGTACCTTGTTTTAAATATAAATGAAATGTTATTTAAATGCTTGAAAATCTAAGATTCGCTGAAATGTAACATGAAATCAATTTATAAAATTTAAGATAACTATTGTTAAAGAGCAGTTTATGGAATGAGTAAAAGATAAAATGTCAATGTAAAAAAATATTTCCTACCATCAAAAGTAGTTATCCAGGGATCAAGTATTTTTTTGCCAACTAATAAAATTATGATTATTTCATTAGTTATACTTAAAAACCGAATTTCCAGTAATTAAAAATGCATGCTTTGTAGAAACAATCGTGTATAGAAATACACGTTTTTATTATGTTTTAAAAACTGATATTTAATCATTAACAAAACCGTGCTTGATCCCTAGATACTTTTGATGTGTGTTCTATTAAATCGAAATACATACTTTCGAGGAATATTTCGAAATACATATTTTCGATAACGCGTTCTGCAATACCCGGACTTAACTCTGGTATCAATATCAACATTGAGAAGAAATGCATAGTAGGTACGTGACAAATGCCAAATCGTTAAATTTCATTAATACCTATCTAGCCGTGATCTCCAGTACAAACAAGTCTTCGTTCATACGAGAACAGCTGAATAAATTAGATAATTTAAATATTTTTTGTAACAATAATAAATAACATTTTATTATCACGTTATTAAAATTTCTCGCAATATTTCGATGTATGAGGTTAGAGATGTACTGTACCAAAAATTCCTATTAAAATAGCTATTTTTAAAATGTATTTTAAGTTAACCACACTCAGACCGTTACATCCATGGTGTTAGTAACAATATAACTTTCAATTTAAAAAAAAAATAATATGACATTTTTGAATGTCAAAAAAAAAAAATTAAAAAGAAAATCTTAAAAATCACCATAATAATGACGATAATGGATATTGGTAATTATTGTCATAAGAAGTATAAAATAAAGGTTAAAAAAATCAAACGTCTGCAACCTACTGTGCTACAAAACATTTCAGATAATTTTGAACTCCCTCGAAATGGAACTATTTTTATACGTTGCAACACCAACGACTAAAGGATCAAGCTTATTCAAGCCACAAGTATGGCTGCATAGACTATACACTGTGTGCACTGAGTTAAAAATAGTCTTACACGTGTCTCTGGAATGTCCGTCGCATACATGGACCAAAACATAACGGCACTGGATGGTGATTCAGCAGCGACATTGTAACACCAGAACTGCGATTGGTAACTGGATCCAACTGCGTTGCAAATGTAAAACAGTTCAAACGCAGTACTCGTGGCCTTAATTTTTTTTTTATTGGATTTGTTTACTAAAGCAAGAACGACTATTATGAAGAATATTAAAAACGATGCGACCGACGAACGACAATATTCGAATGATTTAAAATAAACAGATGATAAACCAATATTATAGGCATTTTGGTAGGTACGTATTATAGATGTCAAGCTAGGTGTAATATTTTTAGACAACACTCTCAAAGCTTGTTCTAAAGGTAAATATCACGTGCTTATAAGGCCGTATTTGCCCGAAATTGTTTAAATTTCATACTTTTATCATGCATCAAAATTCTATCAATCCCATCAATCAAATTCATGTACCTATCCATCAAAATCACGGCCTCCCTTGATCTAAATACTTCATAACTTGTGCAAACTTTGCAATATTTGGTACAGTACTCTCACCTCACGCCCCGACACACCTTTAAAACTAAGGAAATATACGTAGATATTCCACCATCCAATTTAAGATCATCGGCTGGCTGTATTAAGAACGTACGATCTAAATGTTTCTACCAAATACTCTGACGTACCCACAGCTATTATGAGGCCAACGAAGCCGGTATAATGTACCGCTTTGAGGAAACACCACGTCTTGTCACAGAAGACTGCCAAGGAAAGGAGATGCAGGTACGAATGGGGGTTGACAATCCTCCACAAACCTGTCGCGAAAAAGAATATCGCCGACTTAAACGTAGTCTCACGCTTCAACACATCATACTCTGTACAGTTCTCTAACAACTCCTGATATACGTCGATATACCTGTTCCAAGCTAACGAAGACAGCACCATTTGCCCAGAAAACAGGCCCAGCACTTGTATTATCCTCTGGAAAGTCACTTTAGTTTTGTACGAGATCCCCACTTCGGCTGTGTGCTCTTTCTCGATATCCTCGGTGGAGTTTATCTCCTTCAGCTGATGATACGGCAGTGTGCTGACGGGGGTGCCTTTGTAACCTCTTCTTGGAGGGTTGTTCTTCAAATAGAGCAGTATACCGATCATCATGGCGACTACACCGAGCAAATCACAGATGCCGTCGACCCAGTATCCTAGAGTGCCGACCTCCGACCTCTCTCCTTTAATATGCTTCCTCTCTCTGGCTACGTGGCCATCTAGGTCGTCCAAAAACATTCTAATCTGGAAAAGGACTACGGCCACCCGTCGCCATGCTAGGTTCGGACAAGTGAGCAGTTTTGCCCCGATAACAGCCACGAGGACATGGAAGAAAGATATCATGTTCGGTGTCAGGAAGAGCATTGTATCGGATATGCCTAGTGCTATATCCAACATTGCACATAGTGGCCCATATATGTAGTGGTTTATATGGTCCACCATTAACGCCTTCACGGTCGGATGGCATAACGGGTTTATACTACACGGCACCCATACGACATCTTCGTAATTCGGCCTAGTTCTCGCCGTCACCGTCGAGGAGTTCGACTCTATCGCTACATCGAAAGTGTCCAGCTTATACTTCTGTATCCGCAGAAACAGGAACGTGTCCATGCATACGCAGTATATCAGGATCAAGACCAGCAGCAGCGTCAGTATTTTGCTCGCCTGCGATGATGGCCACATCATTGTATTTGTTGACTAATCCGCCGACACATAAACAATAAACTACCCAGTGGGCCGCGCGTTCTACGGCTTCCTCTCGCGTGGAGTTGAACGCGTTATTTTTTTTATAGTTCACACAAATAACTGGCCGATTTCGTAAGCATCATGCCACACGGTAACTATTTTTGAGTTTTGGGAGCGGAATCGAGCGCTTCGAGGCTCGAACACATAGATCGCACAGAAGCTTCGTTGAACCGAACCAGTTTTGTTCTAAATCACGTCACTGCATCCGTATAGTGCACTGGGGTCATATTTTTCACGGCACAACACTTGCCAGCACAATCTCGGCGGCGGATTCGCACTATAAACATTGCCTATTGGAGAGATCGATGTAAAACCGTTCGCGACTGGCGTAAAAATGTTATCAAAACACTGGTCTCGGACGTGCGCGTTGGAATCCTTGACACAATGACGCCGCTGCGGTGTCTTGGCTTTAACAATAGTCTTTTGGTTCAGCAAGGCGTGTTTTCGCTATTATATTGTGGTGTTCGAACGCCGTGGCGTTTGGCGGGAGTGAGCGCGACGCGACCGCCTGCCACGGACCGACCGGCGATCGCACTATGTTGCCAGGCGTTCGGTTTAAATTTTACAGATTAAGCTTTCGTACGTTTTTATGTGGTCGAGTTTGGGTGGGTTGCTTAGTAATGTGTGTAGTTATCTGGTATAGGTATTGAATCCTATATAGGATTACCTATAATTGTGTGGTAATAATAATAATATTTATTAATTCCCGGCAATAGATCCATAGGTATTACAAATAAAATAAACAATTAAATACACCGAAATTAAAATGAGTACTTACACAATAGTAATAATTTAAAATAATCATAAAATGGCGCAGGATAAAGGCCAATTCTTGTGTCGGAGGCCAAGATCCATATCGGGTCGCTGAGCCAGCGAAGTAATTAAGTAAGTAATCATAAAATATAATATTTCGATGTCATTCTCGATTCTCGGCCAAATGCAAGGTCAACCCTAGTCCCAAGTCCAAGACCAGTCTTCTAAAGATTGGACTGTCAAGGTCATTACTTGCTAGTTTAACCCCCGACAAAAAACGAGTGGTGGCATAAGTTTGACGTGTCTATCTATGTATCTGTGGCTGTGTGTCTGTCTGTTGTTCGTAGGTCCCGAACGGATGGATCGATTTCGATGTGGTTTTCTCTGTCTGAGAGCCAGCTTAATCGAAATGGTTCTTATTTAAATAGGTTCAGTAGTTTATAAAATATTTGAGTTAAAGTAAACTTAGTCGAGGGTTTTCCGACTTTTTCTGTCGGTTAGATTAGGTTAGGTTAGTATGCTGTTATCAGAACACCTCAGTCTAGCCCAAAATGTAGCCACACACGCTCTTATACCCGTGAAGTAGTCGGGCACCCTCAAATCGCGTACATACAATCTAGGAAACAAGTTGATAGTCTTCTTAATTTGTTCGTGTTACTACGAGAATCGCGTAATTCAATATTGACATTTATTTACGTGTATTGTACTAACATTAATTTTGTATTTAATAATGTAATTCATTTGCCAAGATACGAACCTAGTTAATAATACCTTTGATACTATCACAATATGGACAAAATAGACTGCAATAAATAAATTTCATTTTTATTTTATTTATTTATAATCTCAAACGACACGTCGAAACATAGAAACGGCCAAATACAGACTTCATCAACATGCTAAACATTAACTTTCCTCAACTATACCTACTATCGCATATTGATACGTTCAAATTATTTATTCCTAATTCCAGCAGAAAAATCCTACTAATTCCGGCGAAATTCCCCCACACGGCCGCCCCGTAACATATACATCTCCGCTGGGGGGATCAACCCATGCATTCTCTTTACCGATCCCTTGCTCTGTGCGTCCCTTTCGCACACAGCCGCGCTAGAGCGAGAGAGGAGATTCCGTGAAGCGTTGGCGTCACACGGAACAGAGGCAAAGGGAACGTTTGTAACTATTTCTGTAGGGTTGCCATGCCATAAGAATTTATAGGAACATAAAATTATATAGAGAAAACGTTTTACAGTTTTATTAATGCTTTTGATAAATTTCGTCCGCGTAAAATTAGGTTTATTTATTACGGTTAAATTAGGCTGTAACGTACCAGACACGTTCCCGCGGGAGCCACATTGAATTTCAGAATAAATTGTTATATAGCCTATGTGCTATTCTGGGCTATCTATACATATATTATTATATTTACTAAACTCATAAGTTCCCAGTGGCATGGGAGGCTTGTAACGTAACACTGTCCCACGGACAGTGCCAGGTTCAGTTAATAAGGAAACACAAATATTCAGAGTAATGGGTGTATATTCGATCAGTCCAGAAATTTATATTAGTAGTTTATGCAACTGACATATAAATGGGGGTATTAAAATATGAGTGTCTGTTTATCATACGAGGCGTATGATGGAGGAGGAGTATGATAATAGTTTGACACGAGTGTTTTAATACCTAATTATATGCAGTTGCATACACTACTTTATCTACACTCATATTCACATGTTGAAAATTTCGTACCTATAATTTTTTCAACTTTGCTGGAAGTAAGCTGCGAGTCAGTTCTGTTGTATCTACGCGTCAAGGATATCAAGCGGCGGGAATTTCACTTCACTTCTTTTACATTTGCCTATCTATTTGCTTCAAACAAGAAAAAACATTCACAATCACAAATTACAACAGTTAGAAAAAATATTCTGTTTAGCGGGAAAATATTTCCAAATGTACACAATCACAACCACAGACTATGAACTGATCACAAATATGTATAAACAGGAAATTTTGAATTTGGTAAAGACGTTTAGGTATTCAGCCTACATTTCGCCGTGTCCCGGCGATAGACAAAAATTTAAAAAAGAAAAGTGTTGCATAATGATTAAAAAGTTATTTTTCGATACAGCTGTAATGAAAATAGTATGGAAAATGCTGTATCGAAAAGTAATTTTTTAAAATTTTCTAGACAGGCGTGAAAAAAGTTTATCCTTAAACAACTGTTTTCGAATATGTAATTGGAACATTACGCAATGAGTGTAGATAAAGTTATTTTTCGATACAGCTGTTATGAAAATAGTATGGGAAATGCTGTATCGAAAAGTAATTTTTTTAAATTTTATAGACTAGCGTGATAAAAGTGTATCCTTAAGCAACTGTTTTCGAATATGCAATTGGAACATTACGCTATGAGTGTAGATAAAAGGAATTTAAAAGGTTAAGCACGAAAGTTTCTACGAAAGTCTACTCCACATAACCTATGTCCAGGCTGGATCACTGAGTTCACTGCTGGCCGAAAAAGTACAGATTGCAGATTGACCCGACAGACTGATTAGTTAGAGAATTTCAAAGATAATGATTTATTGCAGCCACGTGCATATTTTGACCGGTCACTTGTATTTCATTTAGTTTATGAAAATAGCTTCTTCTAGCTATGATACTGATCCACCTTCTAGTTCGAAGGCTGGGAGAACTCTGCCCACTCATCAGCTGTACTCTCTATCGCAGGCTCGGGTCTTTACTTAAACACGTTCGAGAACGATTTGGCACAAAAGAAGATATAGTCTTAATGGCCAGTACTCATAGTCAACCAGCCAGTTCCCGAAGGGGTCGATATTAATTTTCGGACGACCTCGTGTTTGGCAGCCAAGGATATAATCCATGAAGACATGATGAAGAATTGGATAAAGCTATTATCTAGAATAAGGGGAGCACAAAAAAGAATAAAATCTCCGCCGACTATAAAATGTGTCCGCATGACAACATATGACGTACAAAGAATAATATACCAAAAAGTAAACATTACTTTGGAAAATGTGATATTTTATGTACAAAATCAAATATTTGCCACGAAATAAACACCCTAATGTGATGGAAAAATGACCCCCGTGGCATGGGGGTCCGTCTGGATTTTTAATAATAGGAAAACAAGAAGTGTCAGCGGTAAGAATCCAGAACACCCAATACCCTAGCATTTGTCCAAAAACCATCATTACTTTTACCAATTGGATATTTAGGAAACGAGAGATCATTTCCCCAAATAAAATACTCTAATCGAAGTTCGATTCGAATCAAAACATTTGTAGAACGTAGTTACAACGTAGTCAGAATTTACAGTATTAACTAATTTTCCAGGCAAGGATGATGAGCAATCAGAGCCTGAAGGGCCAAGCCCAAGAATATACCAATTATATGTATTTTACTTTATTTATTTATTTATTTCACAGTTTAACAGCATATAAAATATAATTCAAAAATGTTACATTATTAAGTTGTAATGCCAATTACAAAACTGCAATTTATAATTTTGATAATTAATATAGCCTGTAAACACCACATAAAATACTAATAGAAAAAAAAACTACTATCAAAATTAAAATATAAACTTCTCTCTCTAAAATATAATATAAAATTCTCTCTCTGTATGTTGTGTGTGTGTGTTTGTGTGTGTGTTCGTGTATTTGTTTAATGTATCAGCGTGTTATCCTTCACGCGACTGGAGGTACTGGATAACCCTTTTTGTAAATTGTGCTTCGGTATAAAAATTGAAAATAAAAGTGCCAACGTGCTGAACAGGAGTCCTAATAACAGTAAGATCGACACCGAATGACACCACCATTAGTCAGGGCAAGATCCTACATATTACGTAATTATTGTTTTAGATATTTTAAGTATTAATGTTTCCGTTGTCTGTAATTGTGTCTTGGTGACATAGCACACCACGTAATAAACGTCTCTACTTTCTTTCTTTCTTTTTTAGACGGGACTCAAACGCGACGTACCTTTTCGATTTGTTTTCCCGACGTTTCGATAGGGTTAATAATAGGGTTAATAATATGTGTAAAGAACGCAAGTTTGGGTTAAAATAAGTTTCTATAGGTACATAGTATAAAACAAAGTCGCTTCCCGCCGTCTGTGTGTATCTTTTAAACTACGCAACGGATTTTAATGCGGTTTTCAACAATAGATAGAGTGATTCAAGATGTAGGTTTCTAAGCAAGAAAAAAGGTAGGTGTACGCGAACGAAGTCGCGCCGGGTTCACTAGTTTCGGAATTAGTTATAGCCATGTCCTGTTCTGGGCTATAAGCTATATTATTGCCAAATTTCTTCAAAATTAGTTCGTAGAAACAGTTGTTTTTACGTGAAGGAGTACAAACATCCAAACATACATCCTAACAAACATTCGCATTTATAATATTAGTTTTTAAAAGTATCTACGAGAGAATATTTTTTACAAATTACTAATTTTTGTATTGCAAGAATTTGTTACACCTTTAAATTCTAAATTGTTTAATAAAGTTTGTCTAAGAATCTAATGGAAAATAATCTAATTAGAAGTGATCCTCACATCTGTCTGTGTGACTTGTTTCTTCAGCAGCTTGTATTAAAGAGAAGATCAGCATATCGACCTAGCAAAAACCAGTATAAACGGAGCTAACATTGCTATGCGAATCTATAGAGACGCCAGCTCATCTTACACTGGTTTTTATAGGTAGACACGCTATTCTGTACCTACCATAGCACGATTGTATGAAGTTTAGTCTCTATGACGTTTCTTTACTCATGTGTTGGCTAAACAGAAGACTACTATGTCGTCCTAGAAAAACCAGTATAAACGGAACTAATATTACTATGCGAGTCTATAGAGACGCTAGCTCATCTTACACTGGTATTGATACCATTGCACGGTTGTATGAAGTCTTGCCTCTATGCCATTTCTTTACTCTTGTGTTGACTAAACAGAAGACTAGCATATCGACCTACCAAAAACCAGTATAAACGGAGCTAACATTACTATGCGAGTCTATAGAGACGCTAGCTCATCTTACACTGGTATTGATACCATTGCACGGTTGTATGAAGTCTTGCCTCTATGCCATTTCTTTACTCTTGTGTTGACTAAACAGAAGACTAGCATATCGACCTACCAAAAACCAGTATAAACGGAGCTAACATTAGTATGCGAGTCTATAGAGACGCTAGCTCATCTTACACTGGTATTGATACCATTGCACGGTTGTATGAAGTCTTGCCTCTATGCCATTTCTTTACTATTGTGTTGACTAAACAGAAGACTAGCATATCGACCTACCAAAAACCAGTATAAACGGAGCTAACATTACTATGCGAGTCTATAGAGACGCTAGCTCATCTTACACTGGTTTTAAATACCATAGCACGGTTAATTTATTTATTAGTTCATTTCAGTTTTACATCAGTTAAATACATATAAAATATATGTACATTACGGTTGAAATGCCAATGACAAAACTGCATTTTAAAATTTTGATATACATACGTATAGCCAGTAAGCAGCTTAGCAGATATCGCACGCTGAGAACGAAAGTGACCGATCTCAAAATTTTGGTTAAATGAGTTAAATATACAGAATGACTCAAAAAAGTATACTCTATCATACATACATTAGAAAACTGACCAATTATGGTAAGAGAAGGATAGAGGTATATTTCGGTCTCTTTGTCACCCAGCCGTTCCTTCCCCCCGCGCCCGAATCGAAGTGACGAAATCAGTGTTGCACCGCGAGTTGTCGTAGCAGGACGTGACAAGTTTAGTACCGCAGTGACCGATTACGCTTTGCGTCTGTTTGTTTGACAATTCCGGTGGCAAGTGTAGTTACAATTTATTATAATAAACTGACATATTTAGGTTCAGGTCTCTTTCACATTTTATGTTTTACCAACTTAGGTGACATATATACAATTCGGTCACCTTATTATTAAGAAATTAGTCTAACTAATGGACCCATTTTGAAACAGGTCTGTTTAATTCTAGTACACTTATATTTATTTTGTACTATTAATAAGAAAGTCTGTTTAGCATTTTTAAGTTTGTTTTTTAATAGGCATATTCATTAATAGTGCAATTTATTACTTTTTTCCGTGTTTAATGTTTCCTACTGAGTCGGCTATCCCAAAAGCTAAAAATGAAAAGAAGTGCTTTAATTCTTAAAATGGTGGAAGAGAAACAGCAAAATGAGGTAATTTTGGACACTATTTATTCTGCTTCTTTTTTCGTTAGTACTATATTTATTTGTAAAAGAGTTTAAAATTGTTTTCTATTGTATTGTTTGCAGAATCCTAACGAGGCTTTGGAACTCGACAAAGAAAATATACCATCGAGCCCTTCAATTATCGAAAATACACCTCCTTGTCTGGGTCAAGAACGTCAATATATAATACAAATCCCAAGCAAAAAATCTGAACCTTTGAATGTAAGTAATTAATTATAATGCAATTCATGGGTCTTACATTAACATCAACATTCTATGTTTTGATAAATGTTAAATTATTCATGTTTCAGGACCGTGAAAGAGCTTGTCAAGAAATAAATACAGAGTTAGAAGTTACTGACACAACCTCGGAAACTACATCTGCTGTTCAACTACGTTCAAGAAGTTCCAGTACGAGTAGTTCTTCATCCTCGAGTAGTAGCAGTACTTCATCTTCTTCAAGTACTTCAGTTACGAATGAATCTCAAGACATAGCTACTCCTGGCCCTAGTACCAGCAATTTAAGACCTCAAACAGGTAACCAACGTTTATACGCTCAATCACCAATACACCCGAATGAAAGTGATGTGGATCTAAGTGACTCAGATCCAACATACCGAGCTGTAAATTCCAATCAAAGAAGTAGACGTGTTTCCAGTACTAGCTCTTCATCTTCTGATTCTTCGGGTCAACCCGAACCCTCAAAAAGTAGAAAGCGTAAAAGGAACCCTGGTAACTGGAAACAGAACCAAACAAAAATATTACGAAACTCCGGGAAAAGTTACAGGTCTTTGTCCAAATCAAAAAAAATCCTTCCAGCTAAGCATGTGAAAGGAACATGCACGAGCAAGTGTAGACTTAAATGTTTTGATAACATAAAAGAGGATAAGAGGTCTAATCTGTTTAAAGCCTATTGGGGATTGTCAAATTTGGAACTACAGCGTGCTTTTATTAGATCTTGCATGATGGAAGTGCAACCTAGATACAGGTACTCAAATGCTCAAAATCCCCGCCTTCCAAACAACGCCTTTTATTTTACAGTAAATGGCAAAAAGATCCGTGTTTGCAAATTGTTTTTCATAAACACTTTGGACATAACGGACAGACAGTTAAGAACTGTTAAAAGTAAAACCAATAGCCATGGTATTGTAGAGCCTGAAGGTAGAGGAAAGCACGACAACAAAAAGAGGGTAGACCCTGAACTACTCCAAAGCATCAGGAGACACATAGAGTCAATACCGAGGGTAGAATCTCATTATTTAAGAGCGACTACAAGCAGAGAGTACATAACTGACAGCAAAACTATAAGGGACCTCTGGACTGATTTTAACAATGAGCAAAAAGGAGAAAGTCTGCCACAGTGCGACTATTGGTTATACTTGAATACTTTCAATAAAGATTTCAATATAAGTTTTTTTCAGCCGAAAAAAGACAGGTGTGAAACGTGTGTTGCGAACTGGCTCCCGAAAGTAATAAAACACTGCTCAAGCCGAACTATGTCAAACACCTCAAAGAAAAAGAACTATGTCGCCAAGAAAAACGGACGGACCGTCGAAACATTGACGAGACCCACATTTGCGCAATTTATGATTTACAGTCCGTCATGTTATGTCCCAGTCCAAGTTATTTTTACTATTCTTCAAAAATAAATTGTCTCGATTTCACAATAACAGAATTAAAAAATGGGGAAGATGATAAAAAGTCTTACGGAGACGTTTACTGTTATTTTTGGGACGAAACCCAGGGACAAAGGGGAGCCAATGAAATAGGTTCATGTATTTTCGATTACTTACGAACCCTTAGCGCGAAAAACGCACATAAAAAGTTCCATGTAACATTTTATTCTGACAACTGCACTGGCCAGAACAAGAATAAAGTTATTGCTAGCCTATATTCATATGCTGTCGCTCATTTTGATAACATCGAAAGTATAACCCATAAGTATCTGATAAAAGGGCACACCCAAAACGAAGCAGATAATGTGCACAGTTTGATTGAAAAAGAAATTAAAAAGAACGAAAAAGCAGGGCCTATATACATACCTCTTCAATTTCCTACCTTGATCAAAAGCGCTCGGAAGTCTGGACAACCTTTCATAGTCAAAGAAGTTAATTATGAATTCTTCTTAAATCTCAAACTACTTCAAGAGCAGTGGGGATACAACTTTAAGGAAAACCTCCATAAAAAAACAGTTTTGTGGAATGATCTTAAAGTAATTAAATTTGACAAAGCGGAGATGTTTCACTTTTATTATAAAACATCATACTCCGATGAGATGTTTTCTCAAATTGACATGCGGAACAAACGTAAAAAAATGATGGGTTTCAAAGAAATTGTAATTAAACAGCTATATGAGCATGCAATTGAATTAAAAGAAAATAAAAAAAAAGATCTCAAAGATTTAGTCAGAAAAAATTTAATACCTAGTATTTACGCCAGTTTTTACAGTACTTTGTAAGTAACTTAAAAATAATAACAAAATATTATTGGGTATAACCTATTATTGGGAGTGATATTAAAATACAATAATTTAAAAAGGTATCTCATACTTAAAAAGCAAAGTCTGAATTAGTGTATTAAGCAGAGTTTAATTAAAATTATTTGATTAACTTACAACTGAACTATAACAACAAGACTGTTACTATGTTAAACTGAACTATAACTACAAGACTGTTACTATATTAAACTGATAAGTTAGTGCTAATAATACATTTTTTGTTTGGTTTAAATACTTAAGTACCCAGTTTAATAGAAATATAAAGTGATATTAGTTATTTCGTTAAATTTAAGAATGACTTTTCACAACCAGTGAAAACAGTAGGTACTCATTGTTAGGTTTGTCTGAGTTAGTTTGTTAAGCAGAGTTTGATTAAAATTATTTGATTAACAATACAACCGAATTATAACTACAATACTGTACTACTATGTTAAACTGATAAGTTATTGCTAATAACGGCAAATTGTTGATTTTGATAAATACTTTATTATTGTTACAGAAGCAATTGCTAGAAATAAGCAATAATTGATTATGTTTCGTTTTATTTAGGAATTACTTATCTAAACCAGTGAAAACATAGTTTGGTATGTCTGGTTTCCTACCAATTTTTGACACGATTTTGACTTATTTTGTTTAGTGTGATGATTACAGGTTCCTATTTTGTCTAATAACTGATTTAATAAATGACATTTAATACTACTTCACCGTTTTATTCGGCTTTTTTGAGAAAATATACTAAATCATAAGAAGGAAACTGACTGATTTAAAAAAAAACACATTTATTTTTAAGCAAAGTTAAAAATGAATAGACCTTTACCTAAAAAGGTCAGTAGAAATAAAAAAACTTCTATTACAAAAGTGACCTATTTTTCCAAGTTTTTTTCTAGTGCTATTTTAGATAATAAAATAATATTATTTGGTAAAAGCTATTTAGTATATCTAAAGCTATTAAGTCAAACAATATAATGCAAAAGAAATTCATAACTTTCGTTATCGTGGTTTAGTGTTATTGTAAAATGAACAGAAAATGCTTAGTCCCACAGACACATTTTCGTCTATTCCCAAAAACTACAAATTTTGGGTTGAGTCACTTTCGTTCTCAGCGTGCGATATATACCATATTGACAAACAAAAAGAACAATAAAAATAAGAATAAAATGTGTGTGTGTGTGTGAAGGTTTGTCTCTATGCTGTTTCTATACTCATGTGTTGGCGCTGTGGCGTGGCGCCCGCCGCCAGGTGACGTCATGCTTTTATTGGCATCACGGCTGTTTTTGAATTTGGAATATATATTTTTAACCGACTGTGTCGATTGGGTATTCATTATTTTTGTAACAAGTGGGTAGTGTGCTGTAGATATAAAACATATTTCTTTATTTATTAAAACTATTAAAACTTTATGCACAAAAAGTACAGTGGCGAACTATAAGAGATTAAGACCTTTTCATACCCTAGATCTGGAATGTGTCGCATTTATAATAGACTAGTGGACCCGGCGCGACTTCGTTCGCGTACACCTGCTTTACCCCTATCTACCCTCTTTTTGATGCTTATAAAGCTTCCTCTTGAGTAGCTCTATCTATTGTTGAAAACAGCATTAAAATCCGTTGCGTAGTTTAAAATATCTAATCATACATAGAGACAGACGGCGGGAAGCGACTTTGATTTTTACTTATGTATAGATAAAAGTTTAAAAAAACCTATTCATAACTCATTTATAGAATGTGTCGCATATACAGGGTGTTTTGCCATGCACTGTACAAACTTTAGGGGTGAATTCTACACTCAAATATACATAATAAAGAAATACTTTTAAAATTTCAAGCTAAATAGTTTAGAAATGGCAGACTTTTTTATTTTATTGTCTTTGATTTTTGGAGGTGTGTATTAAAAAAACAATATCACAAAAAGTTGAAATCATATTCACTTAAAAAAAAGTATCTAAAAAAGGTGAAACTAGTCGCAAGTAAATAACAATCAGTAAAGTAGCCAAAAGTTCGAACGTCAATAAGAAAAAAATGAAACATGTCGGTTTTCAACACCAAAAATGACGAAAAAAACACAAAGTAACCAATTTACTACGTAAATTCCACCATTAAGATGCTTATTTTATAACTTCTTCCAAAACTGTTTGAGCTGTTCTAAAAAATGATACCGAAACCGTAACTCTATGTCTACGAGGTTATGAGTTATTGTTGGTTGAAAACAGGGTATGTGTGAACGCTGGATGCACATTGAAGAGAAATTATTTTTATGATAGCATGAGGGTGAAAAAATACAAACGAAAATATGTAAGAAAAATCAGTTTTATTCAAATTAAGTGCATAGCAAAACACCCTGTATAATACTCTATTTGAGCTCCACCCAGACTTAGAGTATCTAAGTCTACACATCATCACAGCCCATAACAGTCCACTGCAGGACTTAGGTCCTCTCCCACGAAAGGGGAGCTTATTGCCATAATCTCCACGCTTGCAGGCGGGTGTGAGATCGCAGTGTTTAAATATAACAATGGAAAAAGCTGCTGCCCATTTTCCAGACTACGGAGACTCTTGATATTTTTCCTCGAAAACATTAGTCGCCTTGTACGACACCCATGAGTGTAAGGGGTTGGTGCTATTCTACTCTGCCGGACACCACACAGCCATCTGTCGGACACCACACGGCCATCTGCCGGACACCACACGGCCATCTGCCGGACACCACACGGCCATCTGCCGGACACCACACGGCCATCTGCCGGACACCACACGGCCATCTGCCGGACACCGCACGGCTAAGTCTACACATTTAATCACAATTTTCTAAGATGAAGATATATCCAAACAATCTTATGCCGTCCTGAACTATAATAGGTTTAGCATAAACTCCTCTCACAGATGTTAATTTTTTCTTGTAGATAAGTATTTGTAGCGTTAATAGTGTTCTATAAGTTTAATATTTTATCGATAAAGCCCGGCGCGACTTCGTTCGCGTACACCTTTACCGCTACCAACCTTTTTTTTTTTACCACTAAGGTGGCAAGCAAGCTTAGGGCATGCCTGGTGGAAAGCAGTAACCGCAGCCTATGGACGTTTGCAATTCCAGGGGCATCACCCACGCGTTGTCGACCCCGTAAAAACCTTATCACCCCTTTCTTGAAGAACTCCATGTTCTACTCTCCAGGTACTTCATTCCACAACCATTACACGTAAAATAATCATCTTGGCGTTAATGTCCCGGTTATGCTCTCGCGCACGAGGGCCCGGGGTCCGCCTTGACCATGATTTAGGATTTGGCAGGTCAGGCAATTACAGTGGAGCGACTGCCATCTGACCTCCGTGACCCTGCTACCAGGGGAACCTGACCAGATTGGATCATGGTTACACATCCAGTCGCCTGAATGTGCAGGTTTCATCACGATGTTTTCCCTCACCGTAAGAGCATCGGTTAGTATTCAACTAATGTACATAACTCAGAAAACAGTCATTGGTACATGGCCGGAGCGGGATTCGAACCCGGGACCTCTGGCTTACGAGTCGATACTGTAACCGCTCGGCCACCGACGCTCTTTACATTACACGTATTGTTGCTTATAAACCTCCCTTTAGAATCACTCTATCTATTGCGGAAAACCACATTAAAATCCGTTGCGTACTTTAAAAGATATAAGCGTACATAGATACATTGGGACAGACGGCGGAAAGCGACTTTGTTTTATACTAACGGGTCTTTCAACAAGGACGGGTCGATGTTAAAATTGAATAAAACAAGATGTGTGCAAGATATTAACGAAATTTATTTTTTATTTGAAAGGCCCATTTATGCCATTACGGATGGAATATGACATCGTTCAAATGTCCGCCGCGGCTTCGTATGGTGGCACGAATCCGATCGGTCCAATTTTTGATGACTCTGCTGCATAGATCCGGCTGAATCTGAGCGATGGCCTGCGTTATGTTGGTTTTCAGGGCAACGGTCGATTGTGGCTTATTGGCATAGACCTGCGACTTCAGAAAACCCCACAAGAAAAAGTCCAGCGAAGTCAAATCACACGATCTTGGGGGCCAATTCACGTCACCTCTGCGAGAGATAACCCTACCCTCAAACCGTTCATGCAGAATCTCTATTTTGTCGTTCGCTGTGTGGCAAGTAGCGCCATCTTGCTGGAACCACATATCGTTCACGTCCATATTGTTCAATTCAAGCCAAAAGAAATTGTTTATCATTGATCTGTAGCGCTCGCCGTTGACGGTGATGGCCTCGCCAACGTCGTTTTCGAAGAAGTACGGACCAATGACGCCGCCAGACCAAAATCCGCACCAAACAGTAACTTTTTGTGGATGCATTGCTACCTGGTGAACCTCATGTGGGTTGTGGTCATCCCATATACGGCAATTTTGCTTATTAACAAAACCATTCATCCAAAAATGTGCCTCGTCGGTAAAGATTATTTTTCGGCTAAAATCGTGGTCCTCTTCCAAGCGTTCTGATGTCCATTCAGCGAACACACGGCGTTGTCTATGGTCATTAACTTTGAGCTCTTGGGTCAGTTGGATCTTGTACGGATGCAGGCCCAAGTCCCAACGCAAAATTCTCCAAGTTGAAGTCTGCGAAAGGCTGAGTTCTTGTGCACGGCGAGAAATCGACTGCCTCGGAGTCTCCTGAACACTCTCACGAACAGCGGCGATGTTCTCGGCCGATCTGGCGTTCCTTTGACGTAAAGGTGTTGGTTGGTTGTTCACCGAACCGGTCGTCTCAAATTTGGTCACCAATCGTTGGAGAGTAGACTTTGAAGGGCCACCGCGTCTGCCGTAAAATGAGCGCAATGCGCGCAACGTTTGCACTAACGAACACTCATTTTGATAATAAAGTTTTATCATTTGCACATGCTGCTCAACCGTGTAACTTGCCATGGTTATTTGGCATCAGTGACTGAATAAGTAAAAATAGATTTGACAGATGCCGCCATAACCAAATGGCCGCCACAGACTATTAACATCGACCCGCTCTATTTGAAAGACCCTTTATATACCTAAAGATAAGGATATTTTTTGTTAGCTCAATTCCTTGTATTGTCATGTTGTGTTCGTATATATGCTAAGGATTATAATTTGAACTATAAATATTTGTGGATTAAATCTGTTATGTGTACCTAAAAAATATTTGGCCGTGTGGTGTCCGGTAGAATAGCACCAACCCCTTACACTCGTGGGTGTCGTACGAGGCGACCTACGTTTTTGAGGTCAAAGATCTAGTCTCCGTATATTTATAACACTGCGATCTCCAACCGGCCTGTCAAGATTGGAGATTATGGCAATAACCTCACCTTTCGTGGCAGAGCCCTTAAGTCCTGCAGTGGACTTTTATAAGCTGTGATGATGATACTTAAATAAATAATTAGTAAAACGTCATTATGGACCTACTACATACTATATGCAACTTTGACATTTGATTACCCTGTTTTAACATGACATTACAATTAATTTCATGACATGTTCAATTATTTTAATTAACTCACGAATCATCCTTTTGCATACCAAAATTTTATTAAATATGTGAAAGTGATTTATTTATTTATTTTATTTACAATTTATTGTACACAAGATATTTATTAACCCCCGACAAAAAAAGAGGGGTGTTATAAGTTTAACGTGTGTACCTGTGGCTTTGTGTGTTGTTTGTGGCATATTAGCTCCCTAACGGATGGACCGATTTGGATGGGGTTTTCTCTATTTGAAAGCCAGTTTAATCGAGATAGTTCTCAGGTTTATTTCATTAAAATCGGTCCAGCAGTTTAGAAAATATTTGAGTATATGTAAACTTGATCGGGGGCTATCCGACTTCTCCTGTCGGTTGGGTTATTACTAAGAACTAATGAACCTATCATATTTACTGCAAATAACATGATTTGTATGTATGTATGTATGTATGTATGAATGTGTCTCTCTCTCTCTTTATTGAATCAATTTAAAATATTACAGGAAATAAAAATTTGGTATTTGTACAGTAGGTACAGTACAGTAGTAAATTTTAAGGGTATGTTCCGGGTTTCCAACCGCGTACCTTTATGGACGAGTAGCCCGATATTTAAAATGTGTGATAATAACCGCGATAGTTTAAAATATTATGTTAGTAGTAAATTTGTATTTTAATTAAAAAAAAAAAAAAAAAAAAAATCGTTTACTTCAGGCATATACCCATAATATACATTACAGACAGTGTAATAGGTCAGTATTACAGTGTATTATTATTATTAAAAACAATTCAATTTGTATGTATATCATTATAAAAATTACAAATTTACAAATTTACAAGATTTAGGTAGGTAAAGATACATGTTTAACCGAGCAGTCAAGCCCAGCCCTAGTGGGCATTACAACTTAATAATTTGTCGAAAGAGTTTAGACATCGGAAGTTTAACAAATGCCTGACGCGTTGGTTAATTAAAAAGTGTGTCAAATTAATTAATCCACATTGTATTACGCTCCGCATTCAATTGCTATGAGGACCCACAACGGTTTTAGTTTTAATCTGTGTTCTGACGAAAGCTAACCGACAATTTTCGGAAAATAGCCGTGAAAGCCAATATATCGTTTCAAAGTTACACGGGATTTCAGATCTCCACAAATCTCTACAAATTTTAAATCCTGTGTAACTTCGAAACAATACATTTTAATGAAAATCTGACAAACCACAAGCATTGATATTGGTTTCTAGATCATGTATACAAAATTTCATTATCTTTGACAGCGGAATAGCTATTAAAAATATGATGAAACTACGTTTGTAAGGAGCGCGCTTCTCGGATAATCTTCCCCTCATCTCATTCAGATAACCGACTGAAAAGTCGGATAATCCCCGACCAAGTTTACATACTCAAATATTTTCTAGTCCAGTAGGACCGAATTTAATGAAACAAAGCAAAGAAGCATATCTATTAAACGGACTTTCATACAGAGAAAACCTCATTCAAATTGGTAAATCCGTTCGGGAGATACGATGCCACAGACAGTTACCCAGATTCACAGATTCACGTGACTTCCAACACCCCTCTTTTCTCGTCGGGGGTTAAAAACTCATGCATTATAGTAACGAGAAAATATGAATCAAATAAGAAAAAAAAATGGGTTGCCTAATAATATTCATTCATTTATTTTATGAATGTTCACGGTTTAATGTTTATATCCGTTGAGACCAAGTTTTGCGCAGGCTAAAAGGCTTTGGTTCAACCGTTATAATGCGTACGGCTAAGGAGTGGAACGCGTTGCCTGCGAGTGTGTTCCCTGATCAATATAATCTGAACCCTACAAGGCTAGAGTAAATAGGCTGTTCCTCGGCAGACATGCTCAATCTTCGGCCGCATCGTCACTTACCACCAGGTGAGATGGCGGTAAAAGGTCTGGTAATAAAAAAGAATAACAGGGAGGATTATATGGCCGGATCTCTTACTAGCAACCTTGTTGGTTATCTGTGAGTTGGAGGTCTATGTTGGTTCGCAAAGGATCCCCTTCTCTGGGGTGCGATTCTTTAAGGAACAATGAAATTAGAATATTCTGTCGGATTATGATATAATAGGACCACGATAAGTCCGTATTGACTGATAGTAGTTAAAATTATATAGTGTGGATATGGCAATAATCTGGGGATAATCTGTCCTTGTCAGTCCTTCTTGTAAACATTCAGTTACTTGGTCACTATTTGCTTGAACTTGTACTTTTAGTTTGTCTAAATTATTAATCATGCTGAAAATGATCTCCCGCGCTTCCGTTTTAATTGTTTTGTCCATTATTTAAAAATATTTTTCATAACTCACGAAAATAAACAATCCTACAGAAATCAAATTGTTTGTTTTGACTGTTATGAATGACGTTTTATGACGTGGCATACAGAGTTTTTTTTTTAATAAGCGACTCGGACTGGGTGGTCTTATTATAACAATTATTTCAGCAAACATTTTAGCGTTGCTTGGCAACCTGGCCAAAATCTGTCACGTTTCATCGTTGCGCTCACGGTCACTATGACGGTACTCTAAGACCACAGTCTTAGAGAGTAACATAGCTGGTGGCGACCACATATCGCAGCGTAACAAAGTAGCAATGTACAAAACTAATTACAACATGTGGTTTTCCGCTATGTGGCTGAACGATGAGCCGACATTTCTATATAGAAGGAAAATCGTCAATTGTAGGTACTGAAGCAAGCTCATAAATATAACGAGAATAACTTTTTAGTTACCTACAGGTATAAAACACTCAAATACAAATTTATTTATTTATTTAAAAAACTTTATTGCACAAATTACAGCAATTGGCGGACTTAAAGCCATTGAGGCTTTGTCTAACAGTCAACCAGCAGACCATGCAGAGAGTGATTAAGTAGTGCGACTTAACAAAAAATTTTTGATAAGAGTGAAAGAAATACATTTGAGATTAAATTAAATTAAATTAATACTATAAATACTAATACTATATAGATAAATGAAATGCTAAATAGATAAATTTGTACGCCGAATGGCAGGTCACAGATGAGCACATATATATCTAATGTAACCTATTTCTTACCTGTGTTACCACAAATAAAATAAATTTGAATTTGAATTTAAATATTTGTAAAGAACCTAACTGACAGGTGTCGGAAACCCTTTATTACTTTAAAAAATTACTGTACCGATTTTAATAAAACAAAGTATCCATCTCGATTAGGGTTTTCTACCCGGGTACCCGGGGTCGGGGTATACCCAAGTATACAGGGTGTTACGTAATACATGTATAAAGCCGAAAGGGTGTTAAAGTATAGCTTGCAAAGAGTACACTAGCGACTTCAAATTATCCGGACATTGAATTTTAATTTTCATTAAAAAATCTTCGTTTTTAAAGAAAAATAATCATATCGACTACGTTGAAGCGCAGCTCTATTTCAAGTGAACAACTAAATCGAATGAACGAACACGACACGAAAGTAGGTAAATTTCGTCAATGGAAGCCGCGCCGTAGATCAAAGGCACCGCCACAGGCCGGCTCGCCTCGGCCCGTGGCGGGGCGGGGCGTTTGTCGGCGGTTGATTAACCTATTACAACTGATTTCTAGAGATGCGGTCTTTCGTTTTTAAAATGTCATTATCGACATTGAAAAAGAAAAAGTTCGATAGTCATTTTCTCGCTAACTGTTCCACGCAAGAAAAAAATGATTGTACCTATCGTTTTAATACGTGTAGCACTCCACCCAGTTCACGGCTTTATACATATATTATGAAACACCCTGTATAGTAGTTGTAGTTATCTGTAGCGATAATAGTCTTCTGTAAGTTTAATATGTAGCTCACTTCATTGTATTATCACGCAGTGTATACATGTTAAGGAACATAATCTTGTTCAACACCTTCCTCATAAACTAACAGTACCTATTTGTGAATTATATCTGTTATGTATACCAAAATAAATATAAGAGATTTTATACCCGGGTATACCCGGAGATGCGGAAGGCCGTTGCCTTTGTGGAGATCTCTGGAGGAGGCCTATACCCAGCAGTGGGCGTCTTTCAGCTGATATGATGATGATGAAGGTTATGAAGGGGACAGGTTGACCCTGACCGTACAAATACAACAGCTACTAAATGCCATTCGTAATCCAAAACCAGTGTAAGCGCGTACCAAGGAGGTAACAGTTATCGTGATAGGTTAAAATATTTATAGGTGAGGTTAATTATAAAGTAAGCCCAATAGAAACGAAATCTGATTAGAAGTGAGTCACTGGGGTGGCCGTGATAACTCTGTGGTATATTACTATTTCATATTAAACAAGTAAATGTATGTATAGAGAAAAATATTAGTCTTTTTTATTATTATTTTAATTTTTGACATAAAAACTTCGATATTTAAAATAAAATAAATAAATAAATCATTTATTATCAACTGGACGCCACAACACAACATTGAAACACAAAAATTACATACATATCAACACACAATTATACAAAATCAAATCAAATTATAAAATAAAATGATGTAATTTTAAAAATTAAACACTTTGGCATTGCCGTGCTGTGGCCCTCCCGGTCAATAAAAGGACCTCACTCAGCGTTTTGATGCATGATGCTGATATTCTCTATTTTTAACCGTACTTTTTCGGTGTTGCCAATGTAATATAAAAATAAGCGTTCAAACTTTTTAATTTCATTGTCGAATCCATGTACTAATTATCGACGTAATACATTCTTGTGGCGTGCATGTAGCTTGCTTAATGGTTTGTGCAAGGATCATGACTTTGATTTATTCAACAGTAAACTCGAATCTGTGCGGTGGTTGTTAACGCGGTCATTCTTTGACGGCGTTCCATGAAGTCTAGGTGTATGTTGTTTGTGTGATTCTTGTTTGTACCTACTATATCTGTAAGTGTTAAATATGTAGTTCTCTATTTTTATTATTATTTTCTCGTTTTTAATCTATTTGATAATTTACCTAAGTGCCTATTGTATGCGCTACTGCGTGTTGGTGTGCTGTGGCTTTTTACATATGCTGTCTTTACTGGCGAGGACCTATAATTGGCTTACTGGTTTATGGTACAGCAGCTGTTGGTACTCCTACAAATAAATAAATAAATAAATATTGAACTTTTCATGCCGAGAATCAAAATTGAAAACAGATCGTTACGAGGCGAGCGATTCAAAAACCAGGGGAATTGACAAATCAGGTAATTACAGTCAAGCCATCTGACAATCTGAACCTAACCTGAATGGATTATAGCAACACATTCAGTCGCCTGAATGTGTCTATGGTTGAATGGACCTATCATCATCATCATCATCACAGCCCGTAACAGTCCACTGCAGGACTTAGGGCCTCTCCCACGGAAGGGAAGGTTATTGCCATAATCTCCACACTTGACAGGCGGGTTGGAGACCGCAGTGTTTAAATATAATAATGGAAAATGCTGCTGCCCGGTTTCCAGACTACGGAGACTCTTGATCTTTTGCCTCGAAAACATTAGTCGCCTTGTACGACACCTATGAATGTAAGGGGTGGTGCTATTCTACTCTGCCGGACACCACACGGCCAATGGACCTATGGTTGTCTGAAAATAAAGTATTTTTATTTTTACTAACGCCAAGACGAGGATCTTGTACAACACCATTGCAAGGTATAAAGGAATCTATAGGAGATCATATACGATAAATCATCATTATCTTGGCGTTAATATCCTGGTTGTGCTGTCGCGCACGAGGGCCCGGGGTCCGCCTTGACCATGATCCAGGATTTGGCAGATCAGGTAATCACAGTGGAGTGACAACCATCTGACCTCCATGCCCCTGCTTGCACACACACACTGATTACACATTGAGTCGCCTTAATGTGCAGCTTTCATCGCGATGTTTCCCTCACCGTAAGAGCATCGGCTAGTATTAAACTAATGTACATAACTCAGAAAAGAGGCACTGGTACATGGTCGCAGCGGATTCGAACCCGGTACCTCTCGCTTAGAGTCGGACCTTAACCACTAGGCCACCGACGCTCCTCAGGTCATAATATACGATATTTGCTTTTACACCATGGCTGCTCCTAAATGTATTAGTGAAATGTACGAGAGGTCAGTGGCTACTTCGTGCTCTAAACATGTTTAACTAATATAATGGAGTCACGCTACCCTAATTGATACGCTACCCTTGTAATGAATTGCATCAATTTGCTAATTTAATACGATAGATCCTGTAATGGGCTGTACTTACAAGGAACGGTACTCAACTCCGGGGCTGATTTTAATTATCTCTATGGTATCTGTACATAGTATAAAACAAAGTCGCTTACCACCGTCTGTCCCTACGTATCTATGTATGAAGCTATGTACGCTTAGATCAGTGATAGAGTGATTGGAGAAGACTTACAAGCAAGAAAAAAGGGTAAAGTAGGTGTACGGAACAGGTGAAAGCGTCGCCGTTGTAGACAACAAAGGGACATTTCAAAATGGCGACACATAGTTCCAGTTTTGGCCACCAAGTCAGAGAAGTTTGTGACACTCTTACACGTGGCCGTTCGAGGTCGTCGGTTGTGCGTGAAAATCCGTAGAATCACGCGACGCCGAGACCGCCACCTTTAAAGACCTCTACTATAAAAAGAAACAACAAGAAATAAATTTCTATTTTCTCTATAATTGTATTGTAATAGTATACCTAGACAAATTTTGTCGTAACTAGGCGTATGAGCTATATTAAGTCCTACAACTTCATTATGTATGTATCACACATACAGAGAGAGAATCTTATATTATATTTTAGAGAGAGAAGTTTATATTTTAATTTTGATAGTAGTTTTTTTTTCTATTAGTATTTTATATGGTGTTTACAGGCTATATTAATTACCCAAATTATAAATTGCAGTTTTTTAATTGGCATTACAACTTAATAATGTAACATTTTTGAATAACATTTTATATGTTGTAAAACTGTGAAATAAATAAATAAAACTATGTAATTTTTTTTTTTACATTTGATTAGACAATTCACACAGCGCCATCTAACCCCAAAGTACCTAAGCAAAGCTTGTGTTTTAATACGTACTTATTATACATACCAAACCCGTATCAGAAATTAAAATTCATCATTTACATTTCTGCACGACCGGGAATCGAACCCGGGACCTCTGCGTGGAGACCGGCACTAACCAACTGAAGCACTCAGGTCGTCGTTTAGAAAGAAACCGGACACTGACAAAACACTGGTTTTCCCTGGAGAGTACAACATGGAGTTCTTCAAGAAAGGGGTGAAAAGGCTTTTACGGGGTCGGCAACGCCTATGATGCCCCTGGTATTGCAAACGTCCATAGGCGGCGGTGACTGCTTACCATCAGGCAGGCCATAAGCTTGTTTGCCACCTTAGTGGTATAAAAAAAAAGGTTAACCTACAACAAAGCAGTCTCTTTCGTGAATTGTTTCTTGTCGCATAATGAGGAAAATACAAGGACATTCTGTAAGAACAATGCAACGGTCAAGACCGTGTCGGACACGGTTGCAGGACTGAGTCGGATTCGACCTCAGTGACAATGCCGTTATTTAGAAATCTAACAATGTACAATAATTAAGGCAAGAATAAAGACCGACCGGGTCCGACTCGAAAGCGAGAGGCTTCAAGTTCGATCCCCATCTTGAGGGAAAGCATCGTGAGGTAATTCAGGCGACTGGATGTGTAACAATGATCCAATCTGGTCAGGTACCCCTAACAACAAGGTCACAAGGGTCACAGAGGTCAGACGGTACCGCTCGACTATCATTACCTGGCCTGACAAATCCTGGATTATGGGCAAGGCGGAACCGGGTTCTTCCCACGCGAGAGTACAACCGGGACATTAACGCCAAGATGACCTATACATATTAAATACTCAATGTATTTAGTGCATTCTATAGGTTACAGAAAGATGTTATAATAATAACATTTAAGTAACATTATTCTAGTCACTATTTGTAGTAGTTCTATGGACCTTGTCAAGGCACAGCAAACACAAGAGAGAGACGCTACCCTTTGATCGTCAACGTAGTCACATATTAATTCTTGTAGGTATAGCTTATTTCTCTACATTCTCTCGTAACAATCTCCACCCAAACACCTACAAGGCAGTAAAACGTGTAGCTGGCCTACACTGCCTTATTACAAAACAAAAGCAAATGCATTTTCGCCACTCTCCACCGAACGGCGCCAAACGAATCGGCAAACAATGTCATGTTAACGTCGACGAGCTAAATGACATTGGTGGCACGAATTTCGGTGTTAATTAGTCGCGGGCGAAACAAAAAGTTACAGACAGTGTATGTAGGGTTGTCTACTGTCCCGTATGAAGCGGGATGTCGTGTTTCTAAGGTTTGCGGGACGGGAACTGTCCCGCTTTATAGTAAATAATAATAATTGTTAAATATTGTACTCGATATCTTAGATCGTCCATACTAGATACAGTACTAGGTACGGTACTTTTATATTGGTAATTGGCAGCATTCCATGTGGTCCCTGTTCCGGTTGGCCATATTGATTTCACCTTCTTTTCTGTCATGGCGTTCGTAGGATAAAGTTATGAGAAATTGTATTTCTTTTCTCAAATAAAACAAAAGTTAAATATGAAGCCGAGTATTTATTTACTTTATTAATAATCATCTTGGCGTTAATGTACTGGTTGTGCTCTCACGCACGAGGGCCCGAGGTGCGCCTTGACCATGATCCAGGATTTGGCAGTTCAGGTAATTACAGTGGAGCGACAGATGGCAATCTAACCTCCGTGACCCAGTTAACTTGGCCAGATTGGATAATGATTCGCAATGGGCATTCAGTCGCCTTAATGTGCAGGTTTCAGATGTTTTCTCTCACCGTAAGAGCTAATGAACTCTGGGTAGCCTGAAAATCAGCGCTGTGATTGGCTGCTGCTCTTGGGTGGTCCAGCTTGGTCCGAAAACTTTTTTGTAAATTCAACTTTTAATTCTTTTGGATGTTTATTTGGGCCAAATAAATATTTGTCTATGACTATGTAATGTACATATCTCAGAAAAGAGCCATTGGTACATGGCAGCATTGGTGTTTTAACCCCTAAACAATTCGGCCACCTATGGTAAACCGACGGATTTATAATCTCCTAAGGGGTTTGAACCCCGGACCCCTAACCATTCGGGCAACGACGCTTTATCGTAAACCGATAGATTTATAATCTCCGTGGGTAAACCTATGCCTGGAATCCCATACAAATGAAGTATTTAGAATAACAGGAGACGCATTGCGCAACGGTGTCAGTCAGGCGTGTGATAAGCATAACGGAAGCGCCGACAATTTTATATATATATATTCTTTATTGTACACAATAGATATTACAGTAATGTTACGGCAGAAATAATAGTACAAAGGTGGACTTATCTCTAAAAGAGATCTCTTCCAGTCAACCCTGCCATGTGTTACGAGAGTAAAAAAAAACATACGGGAAGGTAGTAGTGTGAAAAAAGAAAAAAGAACCCATACATACATACATACATACTGATAAAATAATAGTACCTATCTAAAATAAAAAAAATACATATTGCATATCTACCTTATAAATATATAGATATTTTTATATAAATATATATAAATAAATGAAACTTGTAGTGATAATAGATGCTCTTTTATTATTATTGAAATAAAATTTACTACCTAACCTAACCTAACCGGAAGTCGGATTACCGCAGACCAACCGGATTTTAATTTTATTGATTTAAAACTTTGTTGCACAATAATACAATTGGCGGACTTAAAGCCATTAAGGCTTTATCTTCCTGTCAACCAGTAGACCATGCAGAAAGTGAGTAGTAGGTGCTTTATAAAGCGTGATGATTGATTGTAATTAACCTAAATACAATACTAACTACATCAAGATAGAATAATCATATATTATATTATATAATAAATACTATACATACATACATGATCTATAAATAAAGATACTTTATACTATTTCTATTAACTTTTTGGCCTTTTATCTATAAAGAAATTCTTAATTTCTGTTACGGGTCTGGGTGTTGTATGTATAATAAGTATGTATTTAAAAAGTATATAAGTCGCTTATCAGTTTTCTGGCACCCGTAACACTTTTACTTACTTTGCTCACTTTGGGGCAAGATGGGGCTATGTGAATTTGTCCAAGCATACTTATTTAAACATATATTTACTTTAATTTGAGTAAAATACTTACAGTCAATTCTCTCTCGTTTCTGTACCTGTGTAGGCAGGTCACACTTTATGTGGGAAAGTCCCGCATATTTCCCGCATGTCCATGAAAAAGTGTTCCCAGCCGTAGCCAGCAAGTTCCGCACCCGAAAATAATTGATCGCACTGTCAACCGATTATATATCAGCTTTAAACGCGTAGCAATAAAGTTGAATATCGTGTGCACGTTTTCAATCGACTTATGATCCTCGCATGGAACGTAGTTTTTTTTAACATTTTTCTTCGTGAATTAGCGAAAATCTTAATATTTGAGACAAAATTTCTTGTTTAGATATTTACCTTACTAAATGTTCGTTCCCGTAAGGCGCTGTCCTAATTGGCAACGGTTGTGCGACCATGGTCGTACGACGGACGTCGGCCGACCAATAGGAGATGTCAAAAGCGCCCGTCGCACGACCAGTTCGTACGACAGTTGCAAATTAGCACAGCGGCGCCTAAATGTATTAGAAGGTGTGAAAAGTAAAGTATTCACCACTGGGGTAAAAACTGTCTTAGTAAGTTTTTTCTTATAATTTACGAAGTACTTATAGTCAAGTTATTTCCATTCGAAGGAACAAATTTTTTTTCTTATTTATTTTTTAAAGTTCTTAGAATAAAGTTTTCCAATTGTGTGTATTTCAATGAAATTTATGGAAACTAAATAAATAAATAAATTGTTTTGACGTATCTGATATAGTATAACTACTTGAATGCAATTTATTCGATGATAGGTGCAGGAAATGCATATAGATAATGAAACTTGTTTTTTAACAAATAAATATTTTTTTAAACTTTTTGTAAACCAGTATTTTAATTTATAACAAGTATATAATTACATGGATGGACGAAGACCGGAAAGACCTGCGTGAACTCCAGATAACGAACTGCGAACAAATGGCGCAGAATAGGGACCAGTAGCGAATTCTTGTGTCGGAGGCCAATATCCACTTCGGGTCGCTGAGCCAGCGAAGTAAGTAGGTATACAATTACAACTTACCTGAGGTACTTGAGTTGACTTTCCGCATCCTGTCTCGCCAACGAGTACCAGGGTCTGATACTTCTCCAGGAGGTATAGGATGTGGTTCCGATACTGGAACACTGGCAACCTAACAGAAAAAAGAAACTAAGAAACGAAGTCACTTGATAGTAAGGAATTACTATAAGCCTGCATTTATTTATCACTAGTGGCTCCGTCACGACTTCATTCGCGTAAACCTTCTTTACCCCTACCTAACCTTTTTTTCTTACTTCTAAACCTTCCTATTGATTCACTCTATTACAATTTACTTATTGAACTCTATTCTTTAAAGACAAAATATAGCTTAATAGGTATATAGCGCGAATCTGGAAAACCGGCCCTTAAGAGCACGACCCTGGAAAACATTCACTGATCAGATCAGTAATGTTCTCAAAAAAGCTGGGGTCTGAAGTGGTAAGAATAAAAGGAGATGTATGAAAAGAGTTGTGGATATATGCGAGGCTAGGGAGTTGTGTCAGGACAGAGCAAAGTGGCGGTCCATAGTCTCTGCCTACCCGAACTGTGGGACACAGGCGTGAGGTTTATGTTATGTTATGTTTGTGTATATAGCTTAAGTTACCACTCTGATAATGTAGATTTCTACTAGGAGAAATAATTTTTATGTTCGGTAAAGTAGTTTTTGAGTTTATCCATTACAAACAAACAATAAATGTTTTTTTTTTAATAGATCAAATCAGAATACTTTTCTTGTAGGTACAACACAATTTTTAATAGATTAAAGAATTAAGCATGTCAGATGGAAGTTGTTTGACTATAAATTAGGTACTTTCAAGGTTATCTTGATTAAATATTTTGATGGGCTGATTGATGACTTGTCACGTGCCTGGATGGCCGTCCATACACCAAATTACAATCCCATACTAATAAATAAATAAATAATAAATAATCATGACATTTTCACACAGCATCGTCTAGCCCCAAACTAAGCAAAGCTTGTACTATGGGTGCTAGCTAACTGATATATTACTTATATACTTTTAAATACATACTTATTATACATAGAACACCCAGACCCGTAACAGAAATTAAAATTCATCATTTAAATTTCTGCCCGGCCGGGAATCGAACCCGGGACCTCCTGCGTGGCTGACTGGCATGTTAACCACTGAACCACTCAGGTCGTCAGTAACATAGCTAAGGTTACTTAAAATATTCTATCTATCGGGATTCATCTATACCTACTAATATTATAAAAACGAAAGATTTAGTTGTATGTATATTGTATATGTGCCTAATGGATAAACCACAAAACTACTTAAACAATTTAATAAAAATATTCGCCTATAGAAAGCTGTCACAGAGTAACATCTGCCATAGGACAGGATTCAAATTTAGGCTTAAACAATAGTGCATTAAAAGTCAATTTTCAATGGTAAAATAGGTATAGATATTTGTGCCAATAGGCCAAATACTAAGCCGATTATAGATCTCCCCAAAAACAATGTGGTTCTCACAGTAACAGGTCTGGAATTTATGCTGACAAAGTCACAGGGAAAAAAGGTAGCAAATCACAAACCGTTGTCTTTGAGCTTCCAACGGCAAATGGTGGTATCGGTTGTAAACAAAATTTGTCCTAGAGTCACTGTCCACAACCAAAGCAGTGTCCACATTAGGGTTTATAAGTGTTTCAACTCCACCTTCTCTATTTCTTGTTGGATAGAGAGGTTCTTCATCTGGAAAAGATAAGAAAGATCTCAAATGAAAAACATATTTTCGCATCAGTTAGTGTTCAATTACGTAACTCAGAAAAGAGTAATTTGGTACATGGTCGCACTTGGGTTCAAAGTTTCAAACCCAGTACCTCTCGCTCACAAGTCAGATACCTTAACTACTAGGCCACCAATGCTTTGCTCTGCAACCAACAAGCTTTTTAATACTTATATTATTATAGACAGGGACATTATTATCATCATATCAGCCAAAAGACGCCCACTGCTAGGCATAGGCCTCCCCCAGAGATCTCCACAAAGGCCGTTCCTGTGCTTTCTGCATCCAGCTGGTACCTGCGATCTTTACCAGGTCATCCGTCCACCTTGGCCTTCACACTCTGCATAGATAGGGTACAAAGTGATAATTATAACTTAATAATAAAAAAAATTGCCCTTTTCGTATATGCTAACTTGATTTGCCACTTCTGAGCATACAATAAGTGCCCTTTGGGCTTAAAAAATTCACAAATTTTGTATTTATACCAAAATACACATAACAACCCTGTTTAGACAGAGTTTGAATGCCATGCAACAAAATACAGCAGTTTGTGGGCGAGATGCTTTAAGTAACCATAAGATAAGTATGTGAGATAAATATCCGATAATTATTAAAGGAAATAATTAATTTGATACTACCGGACTCTGATTATAGATCATTTGATCACCAGTCACACTCTTAATTTAGTTTTTTAGTTTGTCGTTGTAGGGATCAATGGCCATCTGTTTACATGTTGGTGTCACTTTATAAAACGTTTTTAGCATAATTGTCACAGTTGAGCGGAAGCCACAACGTAAAAAGACTAAGAAGCCTGTACTATAAGAGGCCAAATGATAACCTATAAATTCAATGTTTCAAAACCTGGTGTAATTACGTTTCACAGACACTTTACTCAAATGTTATTATTATGATGAACTATAAAGCAAAAAATTATCAAGTAAAAGCTATAATGTATAGTCTAAATAGAGGAAAACAGGGCGAAAAGATATAGATACCTGGTTTTACAAACTTAGGACGCTGTGTTATCATTTTGGTGCCGGTCGTCTGTATTTATACTTTGTTACAATAGAAGCATCTAAACCTTTACAATCAATTTATCAAAACAATTAGTTGTTTAATGTTTTCACTGGTTTTCTTTCACTTAATCCTATTTGTTTACATACAAACGACAATCAACACAAGTACGAAATGTCAAATCAATGTCATCTTGACATGACAGCAAAACAAACGTCAATTTGCTTTTTTATAAGGAGCTGGAAAATAGAATCAAAGCTCATACAGCCAAAATCTGTGTGTGGACTTTACAAAGAATTTTCGGAGTGGTGCGAATGAGGCAGAGCGGACCGACTGGGGAAGTACCTTCATCTTACACAATAATACCGTAGATTAAAAAGTTCACGAATATTTTTGCTACTAAGTTGTATTGTGTTCCTGTCGGTAAGGGTAAGGTCAGCTCATTTGGAAAACCTGGCCTTGGCAGTCAGTGGAGAGGCATCACTTTGCTGCCCGAGCAACGTAACCCGGTATTATAAACCTACTTCACGCACGAAGGTCAGGCCACAAAATAAAGAACGGCCCTCCCCAAGTTCTCTATTTTGTGGTCAGGCGGTAAGTACAAGGTGTCTCAAAAGAATCGATTAAAAATAAGTAAGCCGTGTATCAAAAAAATGTTTATTGATTATTAAAATACACAATTTGGGAGTTTATTTCTTAAAAATAATATCGTCCAAATGTAGACCCTCGCGTTCGCGGCACTCATTTAATCGAACAGTAAAATTACTTATGACGGCTCGACAGGTGGACTCAGTAATGGCTGCCATTTCGTGACGGATATTTTCTTTCAAACGCGCCAGGGAAGTCGGTTTATTGTCGTAAACTTTAGATTTAAGATAACCCCATAAGAAAAATCAGGACTGCGAGGAGGCCAATTTATGTCACCTCTCCTGGAGATCAATTTGCCCGAGAAAATTTCACGAACTCGTGGCAGAGATGTATTGGACGTGTATGACGTTGCTCCGTCCTGCTGGAACCATGTTCTTTGGTTATAGGCAGGAAAGTTTTGCAGTTCAGGCACCAAGAAGTCGTCTAACATCTCCACATAACGCTCTGAATTCACTGTAATTGCACGCCCCCTTTCGTCTTCAAAAAATTAAGAGCCGATAATTCCTCTCGCCGACATCGCTGCCCATACAATACAATACAATACAATACAATACAATACAATACAATACAATACAAAACTCTTTATTGCACACCAGAGGACACAAGTACAGATACAAAAAATATGCTAGGTAGTACAAAGGGCGGTCTTTTCACTAATGTGATCTCTTTCAGACAACCTTGGTATGGAGAGAAGCACAGGATTATGACAGCAGACTGGTAGTGCACACGAAAGCAACACTTACAACAACAACAATAATAAAAAAAAAAAATATAAATACCCACACTTCCACAATAAAATACCCACAGATCTATAAAAATCAGAGAAAAACCCAGAACCACAGCACTTACGGTCACTTTAGGCGAATGAAGGGGTTTATAGTGCTTGCGTTTCGGATTCGTTGCACTCCAGTAGCAGCAATTCTGCTTATTTACGTGTCCATTAAGATGAAAATGAGCTTCATCCGAAAACAAAATGTTGGTAAACGTTGAAAAGCGCTCAATTGCCTGATTTACAAAGTAAAGCCTCTGGCTGGCATCTTAGGGCTTTAATTCTTGCACCAATTAAATTTTTTTGGGGTGCAGCTTTAGATCTTTGTGCAAAATGCGGTGTTATGATGATCTATGCACATTTAAAGCACTTGCGCGCTCCCGAATTCAAAGGTTCGGGTCATCACGAACAGACTGATTAACACTCTCCACGTTTTCTACCGTTTTTGATGACCTTGGTCGCCCGGATTTTGGTATTTCCAGCGTTGTACCGGTCTCTTCAAACTTTTTGACCCATTGTCGAATAAGAGAAATGCTTGGCGCATCATTTGAGTGGCGAAAACCTCGAATACTGCAGAATCTCCTACGCGCTACAGTCGCCGAATCACCGTTTTTGTAAAACTCTCGCACGCACAACGCGTGGTCTGCTCCTGACAAACGCTCCATAGCGACTGAATTCCCAAGAGCCAGACTACCGAGCCTCAATTCAATTCATTCAGGCCCCATCCAAGAACCAGGCGAACGCATCCTCTTTATGTCGTGGATCTTCCAGCTAATACGTTGCCTGTGCCATCAAATATGTTCCCTGATCATTAGAATCTATGAAAAAAGCACCATTTTTGTCACCCTTTCATTAGCTGAGACCGAGATTTATCCACGTAAAATTCCTTTAAAAGTAATGGGGTTGCTGTAGAGATGCGCTGTAGCAACTTTCGATTCAAATAATTGTCCATTTAAACTAAAACGGTAATTTTTTTTTAAGTATGTACTAATTGAGTACACATAATGTACAATACATACATACATACATACATAAAGCTCACGCACGTGGGGTAGATAATGTACAATTATTTCATGTATTTAGTTTTGGCAAAACAGACGATGGGGTTGGCAGGGAGTACGACGTGCCTAAACGGCGTTTGGCTGACAATACAAGTGCAGACTCTATTCAAGACCGTAGGTGCTGTCACCAACTTACTGTTGCAAGGCCGACTCAATGCCACCACAACAGCGTTCTCTCTCCAACACTCATTTTGGGTGGACGAGCAACGCGACTACTAGATACCTACTGACAAAATCACCTTACGAGAATGAATAGAGACATTTCAGACAGGCTGTAGTTATTGTTTAAAATGGGACAGCTAGAAAACTAATATGTACTTACTCAGAAAAAACTTAATTTTCGTGCAAAAAATCTTCCTTCGCAATCTACAGCTTAGCATTTACTAACTGGTGGTTCGCGAGTAACTTATTATATAAATATTTATGACTGTGTCTGTAGGCTAATTATGTAACGCTGTTGCGAACAATTCTCGGATTTCAATGATTGAAATTTATAATTTTGCGATTCCGCATCATCTATTTCATGGGTTCAGTTGCTAACAAAGTTCCATTGCAATAAACTGAAACTATTAAATCGATCATACGTAATTCGCAAAAGTATCAATTTCTTTGCATTATTGACATGGCAGCAGCATTACGTAATTAGCCTATTGATGTCGTATTATTAAAGTCGTAGAGTACCCACGACTAGAGACTAGAGTACCTAACCGAAGTACAAATCCAGGGTTCAGCACCTTTCCTTACATCTTAATTAGGTATGATAAGCTTTTTCATTGTTGTGTTTTACTAAGATTACTTTTGGGTCACGATGAAAATTGTTACTTTTGTCGAGTTCAATGAGTTCTGTCTGTGCACTACTTCTAAAGCTTATGAACTCCTTACAAAATATTAGTGGCAATGTCCACTAATAGTGACACAATCACTGATTGCATTACCTATTTAAACATTTTCATAACACTCTTCAACGTCCAAGCGCTCATCCAGGCTTCTGCCAGAGTCCGCTTTCCTTCACATTCTTCTACACTTCGCTCGGTCTTCGGTCTTCGGCATCCTCACGTCGTAAGCCGTTGGCTCTTGCATCGAACTCGGAAAAGTTAATCCATTATTCTTAGGCTGAACATTTACATAGCACTCTCTCACTCGATATGCGACAGAAGCAGGTTGAGACTTAGATAGCCACAAGCTATGATCATAGGGGGGTATCCTGTTGGAATTGGAGCTACCCGACTGCGGAGGAGTGTTGTGTTCCTGCCGGTGAGTAAGCTCCTACTACATTTTTATTTATTTATTATCATAGGACTCAAAATACAGGTGTAAAAGTAAGTAATCAGTTACAAAAATTAAAATATATAAGATAAAGTAAGGTAGTTACATCAGTTTGTAAGTCATTGTTTTTTTTTCTATTTTTACAACAATTATTAAGAAATAATCATCTTGACGATAATGTCCCGGTTGTGCTCTCTCGAGGGCTTTGGGTCCGCCTTGGCCATGATCCAGGATTTGACAGATCAGGTAATTACAGTGGAGCGACTGCCATCTGACATCCGTGACCCTGCTACCAGGGGTGCCGGACCAGATTGGATCATGGTTACACATTCAGTCGCCTGAATGTGCAGGTTTCTTCACGATGTTTTCCCTCACCGTAAGAGCATCGGTTAGTATTCAACTAATGTACATAACTCAGAAAAAGAGTCATTGGTACTTGGCCGCAGCAGGTTCGAACCCAGTGAATCTCGCTTACGAGTCGAATACCTTTACCACTAGGCCACCGACGCATATCATTAGGTTCATCGGCATCAGGTAAGTGGGTAGTAGTGGGTGCCCATGGTATTGCAAACGTCCATAGGCTGCGGTGACTGCTATCATTAGGCAGGCCGTAAGCTTGTTTGCCACCTTAGTGGTATAAAAAAACATACAGCGAATAACATCAGCTATTGCGTGACTTACATTTAAAAAATAACCTGAAAAGGATGCGTGAAAATGAAACTACATGACAATAAAAAACATTATTTAGTCTCTCAGACTCTCGCATACAAAATAGTCAACTATTTACTTCCATAGGTCTGTACATTAAATACTTTGTCTACCATTGCTGTTACTAACCTATAGCATTACCGTAATAGGGAATATCAACTCTCGTCTGATCGTGGAACATAGAAGGAGATTCCGAAGTTTTATAGTTTTTAGGTAACTGGACATCACCATTGATATTTGACATGTTCAGAATTTCATTCTGTGGTGGTAAAGCGTGGTCTGCATCAGCTTTGTTATTGATCAGGACGTGACTTTCCGGTGGTAAAGCCTCATTAATATGTTGTGTGTGGGTCTGTGCCGACATCAAGTTCTCGTATAGAGCTCTCAACTTGTTCTTGAGATCATCAGTATTCACTGGTGCATTAGTATTAGTATTCAAGGGAATACCCGTCATAACGGGTGGCTCTGTTGCTTTGGGAGGTTGAGATCTTAAGGTAACAGGTTTGCCTGATATTCCCGACCTAGGTTCTGAACCGTAGTTCCCTGCCGCGAGACCGTCGACCCTGTTTAAGACATCACCGAAATTCATATTAGCATTCAAGACCTGGATGCCTTTCAACAGTCCTGAAGCATTCGCGTCGTGTTCATTCACCAAACGCGCGTTGTAGAAAGTTCCCTGATCTGTCACCATCTTATGTATACTTTCCTTGGAGAATTGCATCAGATCTGGCGATAGCTCCGATATATTTCCATGCAACGCTAGCTCCTTGTAAAGCCCGAAGGGTTTCGACCTCAAATACGGCTGTTTCTCTATCGCCGATCTCATACTCGTTAAGAAGTCTTCATACGGCACTGTGTATTTCACCATGTAGTAAGGTTGCATTACCAGAGGCGAGGGCCGACGTAGCAAGTACGTTAATTCAATTTGGTTCGCCTTCCGTGCGACAATATTCGATTTGTAATCGGCACCCGCTACTTGCCGTGACAAATTGTTCGAAACACTCACCGCTGAAGCTTGCTGATTAGGCTCTGCGGTTTTTGGAGAAAACTGTCGTTGGTTATTCTGTTGGTACATAAGAAGAGGAGCTTGCTGCTGGTTTCCAAAGCCAAGCTGGTTGGGGTACTGCATGTTACTAGGGTCATACACCGGATGATACATCTGTTGGTTTAGGAGAGGATTCTGTTGTTGCTGCTGTAAATAAGGATTATTCTGCTGTTGCTGCTGCACATAAGGCGAAGCCCCGCTCGCTTGATTCTTAGCATTCAAATATTCAAGAATTTTCTTGTACGTATTCATCTTCTCCTGGATCTGTTGGATCGGATCCACTGTTGTGTAGTAATTCGCGTAGTTTGGTGCGTTTTGGTTCATCATCTTGATCGTTTCCAAGTAAACGGTGTTATGTGTGCCCCCGTTAGATGTATTGGGTTGAGGGAGTTGTTGGGGAGGATAGTTGTTCCCAGCAAGATTTGTCGGCGCTAAATTCCCCGGAGAAATATTTGTTTGAAAATTTCCTGGAAAGGGATTTTGCTGAACAGGGTTTACAGGGATAACAGGGTTTGTCAGCGATGGATTTACTAGGGGGTTTAGCTGAACTGGGTTCCCTGGGTTAACAGGGTATGTCAATGATGGATTTCCAAACAGATTTTGCTCAGCAGAGATCCCTGAGATCACAGGGTTTGTCACAGATGGATTTCCATAGGGATATTGCTGAGCAAGGTTGCCAGGATTGACATGATTTAACTGTGCAGAATTTCCTAAATTAGGATTTGTCAGAGATGGTATCCCAAATGGATTGAGCTGATTCACCGGTATAGGCGGGATATTAGGTTTCCTTATAAGTGGATTTGCCAGAGCCTGGGCATTATGTATCTGAGCAAAATTCATAACACGATTCGTCATGGGGTTGTATGAAACCGGGTTTGTGGGGTTGACATATCCTACGTATGGATTTTGATGAATAGGATTCACCAGAGCTTGATTTTGAGCAAAATTCTGGGGCAAATAATTTGACTGAGGTGGATTCCCCACATATTGATTCATCTGAGCATAGTACGCAATTAAAGGATCCAAAGCAGGATTCCCCCCAAAAGGATTGTTCTGAGCCGGATTCCCCATATTTGTATTGGGCTGCACATAATTTCCACCACTTGAGGGAGGATTATTTGCAGGAGGAAAATTATCTTGAGGCGGGGGCGGTGGTGGGGTATTTTGAAGGTTACTGTCGAGAATTTCGCTTAGTTCTGGCACTGGAGGTCCAGGCTGTGACCCAACCGATGCTTGTTGACCTAGTTGGAAATTGTTAGCCGCATTATTGAAATTGTTTATAGCATTACTACCGATAGCATTATTTAAGGTCAGCGGATTACTTCCGTCTATATTGTTCACTACAGTAGGCGGAGATTTAGTGTTCGCTGTACCTTGACGTGGGTTTGTAAACATATCCTTACTTTCTACTACGTCGAACGAACTTTGTTTGACATTGTAAGTATTGCCCTGATTTAAATTAGAGGCATGATTGGCTGGTACATTAGCCAGTCCATTGTTACTGTTCACATTTGCATTAGCATTATATGACTGACCCAAAACATTATCTTGGACATTATAATTCTGGCCTTGATTTATGTTTGAAGGAAAATTAGGTGGTGCATTTACCATCCTATTTTGACTCTCCACTGATTGAGTGTTTGCAAAATTTCTAAAAAATAATGAGGGTGGGTTTCGATTAACTAAAGGGGTTGGGTTTTGATTAAGCGAAACGGGTAGGTTTTGATTAATAAAAGGGGGTGCGTTTTTATTAACCAAAGGTTGAGCTAGCTGTAAATTATCTAACGGTGATATTTGATTTTGCAAAGCGTTTTGGTAGCCATAATTAACCGGAAAATTATTATTATTGAGGCTGTTTTGATTCACATTATATATGGAATTAAAATCTACACCCCCAGCTTGATTTGCTATCGGCAGTGATGCTACATCTTCGGAGCAGTGAGGATGATTTGCTAACCTCATATATGCGTTATGAGCTAAAGCGATAAGATTCAAGTAAGCTTCTCGACAACTAAGTTTAGTATAACCGGGTAACTCATATTGGTAAACTATGCCAGCTTCGGCCCTGTTATTAGGATTCACTACATTCGGGAATGTGTCAGGACCACTTCGTCCAATCGCCTTAGCATTCTCCAGTGCACTCTCTATGTTTTTAAGTTTTTCATGGAGATCGTCATGTTGTTTGTCATGGGAAATGCTGTCTAAATAAGATTTAATCAGGTTTAGAATCTTGTCGACTTTCTCGAGGGATGCAACTCCGTTTGAGCTATTTGTGCCTAAGATGTCTAGAACGTTGGCTAGGATTTTTAAGAGGCCCTGAGCGTTTTGGCATGGCAACTTACTGCCATCTTGTAGTGCAACCTGTATGGGAGAAAATCTTGTATTAGTATTACTGTTACTAGAGTTTTATCGAATTTTATCGTCGTCAATATCACTATCAAGTCTTTAAATTCTCCACTTCCTCCAAACTAGATATTCTGATCGATCATCGTTTAGTCCATGGAAGACCTAGCTAGATAGATGGTCATTATGTTTCTAATGCCTAAGAAGAATTAGTAGTGCACCAACATCAACTTTTTATGTCCCGCTTGTATTCTCGTGCACGAAGGCCTGGGGTACACATTGACCATGATCCAAGATTTAGCAGATCGGGTAATTACAGTGAAGCGACTGCCATCTGACCTCCGTGACCTTGCTACCAGGGGAACCTGACCAGATTGGATTATGGTTACGCAGACAGCCGCCTGAATGTGCAATCAAACTCACTTCTTCTTCACCCTCTCTTGGGACGTGTACATTTGGTAACATATTCTGTTGAATTCCAGAATAATTGTAGCCATTTTGTCTCGCTGGCGTAAGTCCTCGCGCACGTGTTATAACTGCACTCAATGGTAGGTGACTCTGAGGAAAAATTGTAATGGTTATATTTAACGTAACAAAACTGTTCATCTTCGTACGTCACTACGATGTACGATAAATACGTACATTCAAGATAGTGTGGAGATTATGGATATGGATAAAAGACTATTTCTGAAATATATTGTTTGAATGTAAAGGTTACTTGATCAGTAGAAGGGGGAGTCAGGTCAGTAAGCCCTTAAGTGACGATACGACCGAAGATACATGTCTGCCTATTCACTATGGCCTTGAAGGAGTCAGGCAAAGAATTTCATTCTAGCATACGCATTAGAAAGGTCGAGCCAAAGCGGTTAATGCGGATAGCTAGTTTATCTTTAATGTAGGTGGAACGTATGCCCGAAACTTTTAAAGTTATGAACAGGCTAACTTGCAAACAGAACAGGGAAAAACATTTAAGTAGTGACGCGAGAAATTATTTAGAATCCCATACACCACTGGGAGATGCAAATGTACTTAAGGTTAAAACGGTACATAGATCTTTCTTAGATATTTATATAACCAGTAACTACGTATGTAAGTATACATTTACTGAAACACTCGAATGTATCGAATCAATTCGTCACCTACCTTTAATGTATTATTTGCAAGAAAATTTAATTGAATCGCAATTGTATCTTAATTCTTCAGAAATCGTGAGGTAGTGCAATATGTCGAATATGAAGTTGAAAGATCAGGAAAGACACAAAAGGCTTGACAAACGAGGGCAGCATACTATGGTTCCTTTTTTAGTTTGACACGAAATTTACGAATGATCTTGTACCACTGTACACCAGAAAACTTAGGCATCAAATTTGATGACGATGACACCATCGCCATCAAGGGCATATAACTGTTCGCTGCTGGACATCATCATCAGGACCATGAGCTAAACATAATTGAGGATAGCCTCAGCTTGTGGTACCCAACCTTCACATGATGTGCCTGTGGTAGGGATAGATCACTATCTATATCTTATCACTTTGATATAGTAGTGGTACCCATGCCACTACCTATCAAGATATACATTAAAATGAAAATAAAATAACACATAAGCATACCCAATAGTAAAGTACATACATACATACATAACGTCACGCATGCCATAGGAAGTGAACCAGCGAACTTCGATAACATTTAAAGTATGAATTTTGAGTGACCCTCATGCTACCTTGTTTGCTATGCTTGATTAAAATTCGATTCCTTCGATTCTACGCCATTTCTAAGAGTAAATCAACGTTGTTATAGGAAATCTAAATCCAGGCACAAACTCACTGCAAAGTCCTGCGTTGTTGTGTTCCGGCTTGAAGAGTAAAGTAGCTATTAATGTTTCCAATTTCAGGCACGAGGCATTTTAGGTCCTTACAGTGGTTGTGAATTTATGGCTAGCCATTTTTGTTACACGAGGTGATGTTAGTGCTTCTCATCAGGTTCGAAGACTGATTTTAACCGTTAAGGATGGAGAACTAAGCTAAAAGCCGAGTTCCAATCAAACAGCTGTAACCAATTAGTTCGTCTATAATAATTAAGCTGAAATTAACTTACAATCAGCTGCGGCAGCACACCTATACTGAGGCTGTATATAATTAAAACACAAAATATCCTCCGAGCCATGGTTGTTGTGAAAAAAAATCCAATCTAACAAAACCTATACCAGCTTATAACTCTAACTATGTTTTCATCATTAATTTAGTGTGAAATGGCATGGTGTCAGATTAATGCATGGGCGTTAAAATTTTATAAACGTTTTGGTTCTTGCTTAGAGGGTCTGGATTTGATATTTGTTCCAATTAGACTTTCAATTCGCATTTCAAAGATATACCTGCCTCTTTTTATCAAGAACAAGATACCCTAAATAAGAAGATGATAGATAGATCTTTCAAATGCGATAGAATAGTCGACAGGTTCTAGTTTGCTCAGGTCGTACGGATAGCTGGAAGATCCATGACATAAGATGAAGCGTTCGCCCGTAGCGCGTTTAACAGATAACACGAGATTGATCATGTTTGTTTATGGATTTGACACATTTGGTTATAAATAACTGTTAGGGAAAACTGAAAATATAGTATATATCGACAAAAAATCTAACCATTGGATTAGTCAAACACGTTTGAACTTTTAAATGTAGGTAATGATAATGACTAACTGTCTCGTAGCTCTGTCTGGTCATACGGAGACTCTATCTTTCGATGAAGTAGCGGTGGTTTGACATCGCTGAGTCGGACAAGAGAGCCAACGGCTTACGACGAGAAGATGACAAAAAGTTATAGCTTTTCCCGAACTCCTTTTCTTTGGGCTAACTGAGAAATTATACGGTATGTTTCCAGCTTGCTTACGGAATGTAGCACTAAGATAATTTTAGACGATTCGCGGGAGTCACACAGGGTGGTGTGTTAGGACCAACGCTGTTTTCTACTGAATACTATGACATAACACACTGCAATGACCCTCATTGCTATACTGATGGTAGGCAGCACGGAGGAATATGGTGGACCAAGCGATTAAAAAGGACAAACGTCAGAAGAAACTATGTCTGATCTAAACTATATTAACTTTAGTTTCAAATTAGGATGAATGCCTATGACTTCTTTTCTTCTACGTCGAAATCAGATGGTTGTAATCACATTTGAACATTTAATTAACAAGAGTTCTCCAAGCGAGCCTATCTGGCTGTTTCGTCCATATGTATTCACATATATCAGGTTCTTCCTTCTGACCGCGTTTAACAATAAAAACACAGCGACTCCGAAGAAGTTCTCCCATCGGTTTCGCTTTCTGACGCTGCGTAGAACTATTTTGAACTGCCTCAAAATGCATCTCCACAGTTTTTAGCATACGCCAAACGTGTCTTCGAAGAATTTTTTTTTTTTCATATTGTACAAGGCAAGCATTTGACCGCCATCTCACCTGTTGGTAAGTGACGATGCGGCCGAAGATGGAGCATGCCCGTCTTGGAACAGCCTATTCACTCCAGCCTTGAAGGCATCCAGATTATGTTGATCAGGAAACACACTCACGGGCAACGCGTTCCACTCCTTAGCTGTACGCTAGCTGGAATATCCACGACATAAGGATGAAGCGCTCGCCCGGATCGCGTCTCCCGATGGCGGAAAGGGGCCGGCGGAATGAGGTCGTGCAGCTGCTTCGCACACTCTCCGAAATGTAACCTGTAGAAGACCGACAGACGCGCAACCCTACGCCGATGTTCGAGGCTCTGCAGCCTAGCCTCAACCAACTGCGGGTCACAAATTATCTCTTTTGCAAGTTTTTCAACCGAATCCAAAGCCGCTAGTTGATATTTGGCTGATCCATCCCAGAGGTGGCAGCAGTACTCCATGCAGGATCGAACTAGTGCTTGATATAACTGAAGCAACTGCTTTGATGTAAAGTACCGCCTAACCTTCGAGAGGATACCAAGCTTTTTTGCTGCAGTCTTAGCCTTGGATCCGATATACGGACCGAAGTTGAGATTTGCAGATAGCTCAACGCCAAGAAGCTGTAGGTTGTCGGTAATTTCCACAGGAATATCCCGAAAAGTTGGAGTTAAATGGAATGGACTCCTTTTGGCGGAAAACAAACACGCCTGTGTTTTGGTTGCGTTGAACGCCACCAGATTGGCTTCATCCCAATCAGAGACTGCCTTGAGAGCTTTGTCCAAACGATCAACCATAGCCTCTCGACAAGACTGAATATCGTCCCTGCTGGCTTTTGCCTCTGACAGATATCTATCCGTGACTGTGCTGTCGTCTGCGTACCCAAAGGTACCTGGTACAAGCAGATTGTTAATATGCAGCAAGAATAAAGTCGGACAGTACCGATCCCTGAGGAACTCCCGCGTCGATAGCCTGAAGATTAGACGAGTAGCCGTCGATAACTACACGGATAGAACGTCCAAACAGAAAATCCGATATCCAGGTGCAAAAGCCAGCAGGAATACCAAACCACCTCACTAACATCCGAGGCCTGCACTCAAATCTCGATGCAGTCCACTACCACCTTGAGACTGAAAAACCGCAGCTGCTGTTCCTCACTGAGACGCAGATCAGATGTCCGGCTGACGCGACGTACCTCAGCTACCCAGGGTATACTCTCGAGCACAGGTTTGTACCTCGTGCCGGAGTCTGTGTGTACGCTCGCGAAGACATCTGCATTAGGCGTCTAAGGAGCTTTGAGGGGTCTAGTTTTTCAATTTTATGGTTGCTGGTGGATACAGGTCAAGTGCAAATCCTGTATGCCTGCATTTACCGATCGCACAGCGGGGATCAGGAGACGACTTGCTTATGTGACCATCTCATAGAAGTGGCGGATAAGGCGAGGGAACGTTACCCCGCGGCGCAGTTTGTCATTCTGGGGGATTTCAATGCCCACCACCAAGAGTGGCTTTTCCCATACCAGGTGACGGATCATGCTGGGAGAGAGGCGCGTAAACTAGCTCTGTCGCTAGATCTCACCCAGCTGGTAAACTGTGCCACGAGGGTACCTGATGTTGACTCCCATACCGCCAATTGCTTAGACCTTCTGCTGACAACCGATCCGGACAGACACTCAGTATCGGTCTCTGCACCGCTGGGTACATCCGATCACTGTCTGGTGAAATCTGTATCCGTTTATTCCCCACCCGAGCAAACCCCATGCAACCCCCGACGGGTGTGGCGATACAAGTCAGCAGATTGGGATGAGATGCGCCACTTCTTTTCGTCCTATCCTTGGCGGGGGGTATGCTTCTCTTCGGGCGATCCGTCGAATTGTGCTGAAGCCGTTACCGCGGTTATACTGCAGGGTATGGAGTACTTTATTCCGTATTCTGACGTAGCGATGAACGGCAGGTCTCGCCCATGGTTTGGTGCTGAGTGCAGACGTGCTGAAGTGTTGAAGCATTCGGCATACTCTGCCTGGGCTGAGGCTCGAGCGCATATGTCTCCGGATACTCGCAAACTGAAGAGAGCCTTTAACTTCACCGCCAAGTGTTACAAAAGGACGCTTCGCAGGGCTAGATTCGACCGCATAAGCCGGATTGGCGCCAAACTGGCCTCTTATCCTCCTGGGAGTAAGGCGTTTTGGTCTTTGGCAAAAGCGGTCGAATCTAATTTTAGTCAATCTTCGTTGCCACCGTTGCTGAGGCCAGACGGAACATTGGCCCATGCTGCTGAAGAGAAAGCGAATTTGCTTGCTTCTCTTTTCGCGGCGAATTCACGTTTGGATACTGTAGGCAAAACACCACCTATCTCATCCCGTGCTGACTGCGCTATGGCAGAGGTGCGGATACATCAGAGAGAGATCTTAAAAATCCTGCAGAGTCTGGACGTGAAAAAGGCTAGTGGACCTGATGGTATACCGGCAATAGTCCTGCGTAGTTGTGCCCCTGAGTTGTCTCCTGTTCTCACACGCCTGTATCGCCTCTCACTTGAGACTGGTATTGTACCTAAGTCGTGGAAGCTTGCCAATGTGCAGTCCGTGCCCAAAAAAGGCAGCCGCGCCGACCCTGCCAACTACCGCCCTATTTCGGTCACTTCCATACTCTGTAAGATTATGGAACGTGCACTAAACAACAAACTCCTTACGCATCTTGAAGGTAACGAACTCCTCAGCGATCACCAGTACGGGTTCCGCCGTGGTCGATCTACTGGGGACCTTCTGGTGTATGCCACTCAATTGTGGAGTGAGGCCATTGAGAGACATGGCGAGGCCCTTGCTGTGTCTCTTGATATCTCCAAGGCCTTTGACAGGGTTTGGCATGCGGGCCTTCTAAGCAAGCTTCCTTCATTTGGTATTCCTGTTGGCTTTTGCACCTGGCTATCGGATTTTCTGACTGGACGTTCAATCCGTGTAGTTATCGATGGCTACTCGTCTAATCTTGAGGCTATCGACGCGGGAGTTCCTCAGGGATCGGTACTGTCCGCGACTTTATTCCTGCTGCATATTAACGATCTGCTAACGATACCAGGTACCTTTGGGTACGCAGACGACAGCACTGTAACGGATAGATATCTGTCAGATGCAAAAGCCAATAGGGACGATATTCAGTATTCTCGAGAGGTTATGGTTGATCGTTTGAACAACGCTCTCAAGGCAGTCTCTGATTGGGGTGAAGCCAATCTGGTGACGTTCAACGCAACCAAAACTCAGGCGTGTTTGTTTTCCGCCAAAAGGAGTCCATTCCATCTTACTCCAACTTTTCGGGATGTTCCTGTGGAAATTACCGACAACCTACAGCTTCTAGGTGTTGAGCTTTCTACCAATCTCAACTTCGGTCAGTACATCGAATCCAAGGCAAAGATTGCAGCAAAAAAACTTGGTGTCCTCTCGAAGGTTAAGCGGTATTTCACTTCAAAGCAGTTGATTCAGTTATATCAAGCACAAGTCCGATCCTGCATGGAGTACTGCTGTCACCTCTGGGATGGATCAGCCAAATATCAACTGGCGGCTTTGGATTCGGTGGAAAAACGTGCAAAGAAGATGATTGGTGACCCACAGTTGATTGAAGCTAGGCTGCAGAGCCTTGAGCATCGGCGTAGGGTTGCGCGTCTGTCGGTCTTCTACAGGTTACATTTCGGTGAGTGTGCGAAGCAGCTGCACGACCTCATTCCGCCGTCCCCTTTCCGCCATCGGGAGACACGATCCGGGCGAGCGCTTCATCCTTATGTCGTGGAACTTCCAACTATCCGCACGAGCCGCTTTGGCTTGACTTTTATAATGCGTACGGCTAAGGAGTGGAACGCGTTGCCTGCGAGTGTGTTCCCTGATCAATATAATCTGGATGCCTTCAAGGCTAGAGTGAATAGGCTGTTCCAAGACAGGCATGCTCCATCTTCGGCCGCATCGTCACTTACCAACAGGTGAGATGGCGGTCAAATGCCTGTCTTGTTTAATATAAAAAAAAAAAAAAAAAAAAAAAAAAATGAAGGAAGACTGCTTAGAAGGCCCGCATGCCAAACTCTGTCAAAGGCCTGTTTGGGCTGGTGCCTGCTACAAAATTTCATCATACTACTACAAGTTACAGTTCCATCCGTTCCATCTGGATTATTTATTGTTTACTACCAAACAAGTTATTTTAAAGAAACTTCTTGCCACGTCTGACCACACCGTGAAACCTTTTTGCAGCGGTAATTGCAAGCCGATATATCATTGGAACCTTCTAGACACGAGCCCACATCTTTCTAACGACGAAAATCACTTATCTACAAAAACAAAAGAATGTACCTACATGTGATTCGTTCGTCCCCTCCCCTTCCCCCTCCTTCCTAATATATCTATAGAAGAACACTCGCGTCCCTGTATGACACAGCGTCACATTCCCTAACCGACAAAAAAAGTCGGACATATAATTACTCAAATATTTACTAAAGTACTAAACCGATATTAACGGAAAAAAAACAGGCTTTCACATAGAGTAAACCGCATCCAAATTGGTCCATTCGTTCGGAAGCTACAATGCCAAAGACTACACGACCTCCACGGATATCTACATACGTCACAAACACCCCTCTTTTTCATCGATGACTAAACACTACACTAAACTAAGCCAATTCACCGATTGCGTTTCAAGCACGAAGGTATACGTACTCTAGCTAGAGACACCTTTTGATTCGAGGCTTACCAGCTCAAGATTTACGCATAAAGAGGAATTAAAAAATAACTAGTCACACTGTCCTTTTTTGCACAAGTATAGACTTTCACTGGAACCACTGTGTACTTCGAAAATTATTGTTGAAGAATCAAGCACGTAGCTAGCGACACCTATTAATTGGAGGTTTAGGTACCAGCTCAAGGTTTAGGTACCAGATCACTCTTTTTTGCACAAGTATAGGTCCAGATTACCCACTCTATAACCACCTTCCACTGTACTCACTGCCTTCGAAAAATATTGTTTCAGAATTTGTTACCCAAGAAAGAACAAGTAAGTAAGCAACAGTAACTTTGTTTTGCACGACAACTGTTTGGAGATTTGTTTTACGTAAATTAAAACATAAAAAAAGAAAGAAAAAAACTCGCCAAAATAGCCGAATAGGCCCGGAGGTGAATATAATGAATACTGAACAAGAACTAATAAAAAAACGTACTTGGCTAAATATAATACTCACATTAAACATAACATTCGAACACGGCAAGCAAGTAACAAACTTGCAGTTAATATTTAATATAAGTACATATTTACCCAAATGCAAGATTATGATATTGTTTGTTCGTTCTTCGACAGCTGGACGGACTTGGCTGTGATAATCTGTTGCAGGAAATTTTTAAATATAAAATATTAGTGAACCCGGCGCGACTTGGTTTGCGTGTCGTCCTAACCTAGAAATACCCTACACTACCTACCCTACTTCTACTATACTCCCCTACCCTTTTTTCCTTGCTTTAAACCTTCCTCTTGAATCACTCTGTCTATTGATGAAAACCGCATTATTTTAATGCTTTGCCTGCCGTTGCACAGTTTAAAAGATCTAAGCGTACATACATGGGACAGACGGCGGGAAGCGACTTTGTTTTATGCTAGTGTAACAATCTAATTAATTGGTAAATTATGTTAGGAAATGTAGAACACTTACAACTATAGAGAACCTTAGACTTTTTCCTTGCATAGTGCAAGAAAATGTTTAATATTGAAACTTCCGTAATAATATCTAACTGAACTGGATAACTGGTTCACATCACACCACATCAAAAATCCGTAACAATCCACTGCCGCCGTTTTGTGACAAATAAATTTTACATGTAGGCAAGCGGGGCCCCATTTTCATGTGAGTCGTGTCTTTTTTACAAGCTTATAATTAACTTGCAATATTTGTATGTAACTAATTATGTTCGGGGCAAATCTTGCAAACCTAATTTAACCTACTTACCGGTGTTCAATTTTGTATACCTATTTGGAGGTCTTGAGTAGACTATGAGTTAATCTTAGTAGACAAGTGTAGAATGAATATATTTACAGAAAATGTGCCTAACTATATTTACAAATAGTACTACCTAAACTTGTGTGATTGATCTAGCAAATTTACATAGACCAATCGGAAAGCCCGACACGAGATAGCTCCCCACTACTACCGAACGCGCGTGGTGCCGCTATAAATAAGCGGCACAGACGGGCACTAGCGCACCCTGTCCCTACGGGGTGTCGCATCCGATGAAACCTGAAAGGCCTTCCCGGCTACAGGTGCTCTGGTTGTGCTGGCTGTGCTCAGGTTTCATCGACTTTTATATGAATACTTTATAGGTAGCCACACCTACTTAAGTACCATACCATACCATAAATGAAAACTCTCACTCCACCAAGCACAGGGGCACATGGCGCTGCATCGCAAGGGCGGCGGGGGCGCAAGACTCGACCAACACATGACCATGACCACTCTGTCAGGAGTGCACGGCTAAGAAGAAGAACCTAAGTAGCTTGGCTGACAATGCATTAATATGGTACCATGGAGCTGGAATCGGAAGGTGTAGCCAATTTTTTGTTTTTTGCGCCGTATTGTGCACGGGCAGTCCAACGTTCTATGGATCTCCTAAACGTCTACTATCGCTATAAAGTAGAATTTTTATTGTACTCGATGACAAAGAATAACCTACTCACAGTATTTTAAGGTAGAGCCTCGTCCGTTTGCCAGCAGGGGGACCGCATGCAGGTAAAGTTAGCTTGGGCGCCTGAAAAGGTGATGGAGTCCCGTAGACCTTGGAGCTACTCTCGGTATAAGTACTAAATTCGCCATGTGAACTACCTCATTGTTCCATTGAACTCGACCAATCAAGAGCCTGCATAAAAAGTGTCGCGGATGCCAGAAAACATGTGACTGGCCTAAAACCATGGCAGCTAACTAGTTCATAAAATATGACGTACTCCATTTGAGTTAAAAAAAATGGTGAGGATATCGTAAAATGTACTGAAACATTGTACGTTTTTATGTGATTATTCTGCTGATTACCAACGGTCAATTACACTGTGTAGGTACCTAATAAAGGGTCTTTCAAATAGAGCGGGTCGATGTTAATAGTCTGTGGCGGCCATTTGGTTATGGCGGCATCTGTCAAATCTATTTTTTTTTATTTAGTCACTGATGCCAAATAACCATGGCAAGTTACACGGTTGAGCAGCATGTGCAAATGATAAAACTTTATTATCAAAATGAGTGTTCGTTAGTGCAAACGTTGCGCGCATTGCGCTCATTTTACGGCAGACGCGGTGGCCCTTCAAAGTCTACTCTCCAACGATTGGTGACCAAATTTGAGACGACCGGTTCGGTGAACAACCAACCAACACCTTTACGTCAAAGGAACGCCAGATCGGCCGAGAACATCGCCGCTGTTCGTGAGAGTGTTCAGGAGACTCCGAGGCAGTCGATTTCTCGCCGTGCACAAGAACTCAGCCTTTCGCAGACTTCAACTTGGAGAATTTTGCGTTGGGACTTGGGCCTGCATCCGTACAAGATCCAACTGACCCAAGAGCTCAAAGTTAATGACCATAGACAACGCCGTGTGTTCGCTGAATGGGCATCAGAACGCTTGGAAGAGGACCACGATTTTAGCCGAAAAATAATCTTTACCGACGAGGCACATTTTTGGATGAATGGTTTTGTTAATAAGCAAAATTGCCGTATATGGGATGACCACAACCCACATGAGGTTCACCAGGTAGCAATGCATCCACAAAAAGTTACTGTTTGGTGCGGATTTTGGTCTGGCGGCGTCATTGGTCCGTACTTCTTCGAAAACGACGTTGGCGAGGCCATCACTGTCAACGGCGAGCGCTACAGATCAATGATAAACAATTTCTTTTGGCTTGAATTGAACAATATGGACGTGAACGATATGTGGTTCCAGCAAGATGGCGCTACTTGCCACACAGCGAACGACACAATAGAGATTCTGCATGAACGGTTTGAGGGTAGGGTTATCTCTCGCAGAGGTGACGTGAATTGGCCCCCAAGATCGTGTGATTTGACTCCGCTGGACTTTTTCTTGTGGGGTTTTCTGAAGTCGCAGGTCTATGCCAATAAGCCACAATCGACCGTTGCCCTGAAAACCAACATAACGCAGGCCATCGCTCAGATTCAGCCGGATCTATGCAGCAGAGTCATTAAAAATTGGACCTCTCGGATTCGTGCCACCATACGAAGCCGCGGCGGACATTTGAACGATGTCATATTCCATCCGTAATGGCATAAATGGGCCTTTTAAATAAAAAATAAATTTCGTTAATATCTTGCACACATCTTGTTTTATTCAATTTTAACATCGACCCGTCCTTGTTGAAAGACCCGTTATAATTTGTAAATACTTACATATAATTTTATTATAGCACGCTTTTCTTCGTCAACGGTTATTTATAAGTAGGTAATTGAAATAATACGTACGTATATGTAGATACCTACGTCATTCGTTGGATGTTGTATTGCGTACTTTGTATTTTTATTGCAAATGTATGTATTTACTTGCGTGTCAATCTCGGTTATGGTGAGTAACAGTAAAAGAATTTCCTTTTTGTGTGGGAGGAACTTTGTAAAGAGTCATAGTGCCACTCTTGAACATAAACTCTTTGGCGGCCCTTACAATATGGTGACCCGTACAATGGCCGCGTGCTGAGAGTGTTCATACAAATTGTAGCGTTGCAAATTCAAATCAATTTTACCGTCCTGCGAAATAATTCACGCTGATATTTCGTGACATAGGTATATTTGAACATTGTCGAGCAGTTGTATCAGCATCAGTTGTAGAACTTATATATTTTTAAATAAAGAATTCTAACTATTAATAATAAAAGACTTGATTTCGCTTTCAGTTTTTTTTTAATTTGATATAGCAAAACTCTCAAGCAATGACAATGTCCTTCATGTCCAATTTATTTGAAAACTCTGTTATTCATGAGACAACAGATTTAAATTTTCTTGACCTGTTGAATGATTGTAATAAAATTCAATTACTTGGATCACATGAACGAGTATAGGTACCTAATAATGTAGTAGTAATTAATTTATATCTAAGACGCCTATTTAATAAGTATATTCCATGAGATGGCCTACGGCGCGAGAATGCCGAAGACCGGGCGAAGTGAAGGAGAATGAGTAGGAAAGCGGACCCTGGCAGAGGCCGGGATAAACGCTAGGACGATGATGATGATTCCATGAGACCGTTAATGTTGAAGTGCGTCTAGTAGTTTCTTATAATGTTGCCTCGCGATTGCTTTTCGCAATTTACGTCTCTTCTTTCGAGTTTTTCTCACGTTATGTCCTGTAAATGGTAAAATATCTTTTTTTAATGGCTCTTTCAATAGATCAAGATACGCTGCGACATTGTGTATTAGAAACCTTCTATTCTGAAGCTCTGGAATGTCAATACGGTATATATCGGAGTTTTCAGAAGAATTTAAGCTATGGAAAGGTGTGACTTCGTTTTCTTTAAGATCTTTAACTGGTTTGCTCTCTTCCACTAATTTGTGGCTCACGGATCGCTTGTTTCTTCCTTCAGTCTCGAATATTCCTTGTCTCAATGATACTGATTGTAAGTAAACATTGTCCTCGAAATCTATTCGTCTCCCTGATGGATCACTCGGTTCGTACTTGTAATCATTGACCGACGGTCTGTCTAGTTGACTGCTATATTGCACAGCTCGATTTGATATTGATTTGCTTTCTGGTTCTCTACGCTCATGTTGTATTGTTGGTTGGGACTCATCAGACTCTCCAGACCGTTCGTCTAACGATGATACTCGGGAATGTATGTAGTATATTTTTGGGTCCGAGTTAATTTGAAATGATTCAGGTACCTGTTTGTACGGGCTTACGTGTACTACTTCTGGATCTTTGTCTTGATCATTTTTTGCTTTGGGTTCTGTCAGTTTTTGTTGTTTTTCAGCTTTCAGGTTTTCTATTCGTCTCCTAGGATTCGTATTATTGGGTATGACTTTGTCTCTAGTATCATGGTAATAAATTATCGGCGTATCTTGTGGCTCCGAATTAGGATTTTGATAATCCACATTTGTCTGTGTTGGTTTTTCTGGTATATAATCGTGTTCTTGCTCATGTGCTACGTAGTCATCTGGTGTGTAGTCATAGTCTTTTGAGGGGTTCGGCTTGGCATAGTGAATAAATACCTCATAGTTGTTAGGTATACCACCTGCTTGTGAATTGACGTGCACCTCATGGTATTCGGTCTCATGATTTTGATAATTAGGTACGTAATTTTTGTCATGAACTGGTTGATTCTCCGCTACTTCATCATAATCATGGGTCTGTATCTGTGGCACATAGCCATTATCTGCTAATAAGTCGGGATTTTGTGTTATAGGATTGAGTTCTTGATTCTTGTTTCTTATATTCTCTGGCTGTACTAGCTCTTCAGAAATGGGTCCATATATTTTGTAGTAATCTTGATAAGTGTTGTCTAAAGACTCTGGTTGTTGTTCTTCAAGAAAGTGTGCATATGGCGCGGGAGGCTTATAATAGTTTTGAGGGTCCTGGTATTCATATATTTTGTAGTAATCTTGATACGTATTGTCTAAGGACTGTGGTTGTTGTCCTTCAGGAAAGGGTGCGGGTGGCTCATTATCGCTTTGAGGGTAACGATCTTGATACGTATTGTCTAGAGGCTGTGGTTGTCGTTCTTTAGGAAAGGGTACGGGAGGCTCATAATGGTTTTGAGGGTCCTGGTATTCATATATTTTGTAGTGATATTCATTTGTATTGTCTAAAGACTGTGGATGTTGTTCTTTAGGAATGGGTGCAAGAGGCTTGTAATAGGTTTGATAGTCCTGGTATTCATATATTTTGTAGTGATCGTCATTCGTATTGTCTAAAGACTGTGGTTGTTGTTCTTTAGGAAGGGAAGCGGGAGGCTTATAATAGTTTTGAGGGTCCGGGTATTCATGTATTTTGTAGTAATCTTGATACGTATTGTCTAAAGACTGTGGTTCTTGTTCTTTAGGAAAGAATGTGAGATACTTATAATAGTTTTGATGGTCCTGGTATTCATATGTTTTGTAGCGATCTTGATACGTATTGTCTAAAGACTCTGGTTGTTGTTTTTTGGGAAAGGGCGCGGTAGGCTTATAATAGTTTTGAGGGTCCTGGTATTCATATATTTCGTACCGCTCTTGGTCGTTGTTTCCTAAAAATGGTTGTACTAGTTCTCCAGGAAAGGGTTTTGGTGCGGAAGGCTTATTATCATTACGATCGTTTCGGTATGATCTATTTACTAGTTCTTCCAAAACTTTAAGTGGTACTAGCACATGTGCAGTTTGTAGTGAATCCTGGTTTCGATTGTTAATTGAGCCATAGATTTCATCTCCCCTTGGTACTATATGTAGTGCTTCTTGCTCTTCTACCAGCTTATTCAACCGATCGAAAATGGTTTGTAAATCTTGTATCTGTTCACCTTGTAATTGTTTATTTGCAGAGCCCTCTTTAGTAGGATTATTGTTTACTTCGGCCAATTTTTTGGATAGGTTTTTAATACTATTAGTTACATTTTTATGATTTTGTGAAACTATATTATTTGAAATGTAATCGGTCTCATCGGACTCCGAATTTGAATTTTGTGATTCGGTGCTATAAAGAGGGCTTGAGCTGTTACTTAGAGCATTTTTAGTTGGTAATTGCACATTATAATAATTTGATATATCTCCCAATGATTGCGAAAGTTGATTTAATTTATCATATTCCCTTATCAAACTCTTCATTTCGGAAACTTGTTTCTGTTGCACGCTGTTACCCGCTTCAAGATTTTGGCTACAGTGGCTCACCAAATTTATTACAATATTTAATAGTCCTTTCAGAACTAAGTTGTCTATGTTAGACTTTAGAATGGCTTCATCGTTCGCAATTTTCTTAGTTCGTAATTCCGCTTGTGGAGGTTTTGGTTCATCATCTTCTTCATCCGAATCAGACGTTTCTGGTACAACAGTACTCTTCAGTAGTGGCGTATTGGTAACAGCATAATTATCAGATGTTGTAACTGGTTTCGGTTGCAATAGAACTCCTTGAGCTGAATCATTGACTGCAGCATTTTTAGTTAACGCTCCATTGCCAGCAACAGAAATATTATGTTCTTTAACCTCTATATCTAAACCAGTATTAGTATTAGTATAACTTGTGTTCTCCGTCGCTACCTGATCCTGTAAGATAGAGAGTATTAGGGGATTAACTGACTCTGTGGTACTTTGTGACAGCCCTTTTACCGTCGCCGCATTTTTAATACTTGAAGTACTATGGGATTCTACGGTCAATCCAATAACACTATTATTCACATTTTCTTCAGAGTTAATCGCATTATGTACTTCAGTTTTATTATTTTCCTGAAACAAGATAAAAGGAAAATAAATATTATATAGGAGTATTAGTATTAGTAACATTATAGTGTTCTATGTCGCTACCTGATCCTGTAAGAGAGAGACTATTAGAGGATTAATCGTCTCTGCGGTATTTTCTGCCGGTGCTTTTACTGTGACCGCATTGTTAATACTTGAGGTACTATGGGAGTCTACGGTCAATCCAATAACACTACTATTCACATTTTCTTCAGAGTTTACTAAAGTATGTACTTCAGTTTTATTACTTTCCTGTAACAAGATAAAATAAAAATAAATAATTAGATTTATAAGAGTATTGAATGCTTCAAACTTAAAGTGCACAGGTATATTGTAGGCAAGTTTGCTACCATAAACCTCGTCAATCTTTTTATCAGTTGAGATTGAGTTAACTGCGAGCCCAATTATTTCACAGATTTCATACGTTTGGTATTCACCTTAGTCTATTCTATTTATATCCTATCTATTTAAGGCTTTAGAAACGTAACTTGAAATGTCCATCATCAAAATAGCTTCGACATGCAGTCATAGTTTTTAATTACTGAAACAATCGGTTTTACCACCTGCAGGTGAAGTGCTACTTTGAAAATCATCCACTTCGGGCCTTTCACATAAATCGAACGAATTTATACCTTTCTCAAAGAATGGCAATGCATTCGCGACACCCCTGCTATCGCGAATGTCCATGCACGGCGGTGATCACTTACCACTTACACAGTCCACTGCAGGACTAAGGGCCTCTCCCACGAAAGGGGAGGTTATTGCCATAATCTCTATGGTTAGCCGGCGGTTGGAGATCGCAGTGTTATTAGTATAACAATGGAAAACGCTGCTGCCTATTTTCCAGCCTACGGGGTCTAGATCTTTTGCCCTGAAAACATTAGTCGCTTTGTACGACACCCACGAGTGTAAGGGGTCGGTGCTATTCTATTCTGCCGGACACCACACGGCCATGCTCGTTTGCCTCCCTCATAAATACGAGGAGCTGGCGAACCAGAGGTTTTACGCCCGCTAAATATGAATCTCAACTCATTTCCAATCAAAACGATCTAAAACTGTGTTAAAATTGCATCCAAAAATCGTGGTTTTGATCATGACGGTATAATTACAATACAATTTTTCCGTTTTGATCGAAACCACTTCAGAATTACAATCAGAATCAGAAATTATTGATTGTAAAACTGTGTAGGTACATTGTTTGTGTCAGTTTTTTACGCTCCTGCAAAATTTGATTTCATGTAATTAATACCGTTCTATTCGCCAGCTCCTCACATAAAAAATTTACTTTATAGCTTCTGCATCTACTTGGCTTCCTACGACTTCTAACAAGGTCAACCCTCCATCTTGAGGGTCGCCATTTTGCCACTCGAGCACGTTTCTGCGGTATCGACCGTTAAGTCGATGCTCTTGATAACCACAATAAGTATCAAAATTTTGCACGAATAAATATTATCTAGAAATAGCAATAAACTATTATTTTTTATTGTTTTGTTTTACATTATTTATTCATTTCACGCTCAACTGGATACACTTAAAATTATAACCATCTTGGCGTTAATTTCCCGGTTGTGCTCTCGAGAACGAGGGCCCGGGGTCCGCCTTGATCATGATCCAGGATTTGGCAGGTCAGGTAATTAGCTCAATTGGATACACTTACTAACGGCTAATGCACAAACATTGAAAACGTCAAACCCTTGAAGGAAAGTCGATCAAAGGTTACATAAAATTTATATGACAATCGACGTACCTTTAGAATCATATTCCTGTGCAGTAATCATGAATTTACTTTTTATATACTGAATAAGAAATATCATAGGGGTCAAAGATAAGTGTTTTGGACCTAAGACACAGCTGATGCCGCCTTCTTTTAGCAAGCTTATTTTGGCTAGCATTTGGTACAGCCAAATGCTCCAGATGCAGAGGAAAATTTTCTTGAAGTAATAATGCACAATGCTGTTTCTCTGTACCTACCTTCTCGTTTAAGACATACCTTTGGTGTTTGTTGAAGAGTTTTTTCTTTACCAACTTCAACGGAACTCTTTTTTTGAACCTTTATTATATTTGAATCATTTGCAGATTTTTCACCGACTTTTAATTTTGTCTGAAAATTAAAAAAAAACATTCCATATCACAGTCCATAACAGTCCACTGCAGGTATTAGGGCGTCACCCACAAAAGGAGAGATTATTGTTATAATCTCCACGCTTCGCAAGCGGGTTGGAGACCGCAGTGTTATAAAAATAACAATAGAAAAAGCTGCTGCCCATTTTCCAGTTTACGAAGACTCTAGATATTTTGTCTCGAAAACATTAGTCGCCTTATACGACACCCACGATTGTAAAAATATATTACTAACGTCACCTTTTGGAACTATGAGCTAGCCCACGAGATAATTAATACTACTTACAAGCCTTATCGCAAAACAGGAGGTACATGTATAACGGTACAACAATGTCTGTTTCTCGCTTAGGTATTTTCTGTCACAACGGATATAGGCAACTTAGTGTCTGTGCAAAGCCTAATAGTTAAATAAATAAATATTGGTGGACAAATTCACACAGCGCCATCTAGCCCCAACTAAGCAAAGCTTGTGCGATGTGAGCTAAATAACTGATAAACTACTTAAAATACTTTTTTTAAATAAATACTTATTATACATAGAACACCCAGACCCGTAACAGAAATTAAAATTCATCATTTTCAATTTCTGCCCGGCCGGGAATCGAACCCGGGACCTCTTGCGTGGCTGATCGGCAAGTTGACCACTGAACCACTCAGGTCGTCTCACCCAGGTGACTCAGTTGGGCAATTGGACAAACTTACTATTTGAAGGATTTTCACGATATCTAAAATGATTAAGTAGCTTCTGCCGCTGAGGCAAATAGAAATAATATGGTATGTCATGAAGTCAGAACACAAAAAAGAACTTACCCCGTTACTAGCACTGTCGACAAACTTGAAAATCGTAATATTGTAGATTTCATTCGCGCCCAAACGATCCTCATTCACAGTAGCATTCTTAGTTTTTACTTCCTTTTTACTTTTCTCTGCCGTGGTACTCTTTTCATTCCTGGATGCGTTGCTACTCTTACTTGCTCTTCTTTTGCTCTCTTTCCTTCTAGCTTTTCTACTAGATCTTCTAGAAGCTATTCTTCCTCTTCTGGCAGTAGTCTCCTTCTTAACGACTTTGAAAGAGTAGTAGCTCCTGCCTGCGTTATCGAGGTCAGGAACTTCTTTCTTTATTGCATCGTATAGTTTGTGGACGGTTTCGTTGCCAAGGGAAATAGGCAATTCGGTAGGCTGCTTGAGACTACTGGTTACAGTTGTGGTATCAGCATCGAGTTTCTAAAAATGAAAGTTTTAAAGTATGGATATAGAGCATCTGGTGACCTAATGGTTTGGGGCGTCCGACTCGTATGCGAGAGGTAACGAGTTCGATCCGGGATATTAACGCCAAGACGTATAAATCATCTTGGGCATTGCGCACGAGGGCTCCGAATCCGCCTTGACCATGATCCAGGATTTTGCAGATTAGATAACTACAGTGGAGCGACTGCCATCTGACCACCGTGACCCTGCTACCAGGGGAACCTGACCAGATCGGATCATCGTTACACATTTAGTCGCCTGAATGTGCAGGTTAGCATTCAATTAATGTTCATAACTCACATAGATGGCTGCAGTGGGATGCGAACCCGGTACCTCTCTCATACGGGGCGGATACCTTAACTACTCCACCACCGACGCTCCTAAACGCTACGACATATTTTTTATAAATCATCACTCACTTTGAAGGAATGTTAATTGTTTCTCTGTCTCTAGGTCAACCTTTTAAATGTGTACTTTAAAAAAATCTCAAAAAACAATAAAATATGATACTCACATTCCCCTCAGCCCTAATTTCAGTAAACCATATTATGTTCAAAACCAATACGACAGTCAGTTTCATGGTAGAAAGAAGTTTAACCCTATATCATTGTCTATTTCAGGTCCTAAGCCCTCACGAGCCGGCACTGAATAGACAAATGATTAAGGCAAATATATTAAATCATAGAAAAACAATAGTAATTACGGATACTATGGACAGAACAAAACCATTTCTTAGAATAACTGCCACACACAACACTTGCGTACCTAATAACGGATACCGTATGTTACAATAAATTGAATTTTGTATCACAGTTTCTATAAGGGTGTGACAAAAACATAACACGTATGCCATCTACTGTGCGGTGGAGTTGTCGGGCCTGACATTGTCGGGTGCTGCCCGGCTCTGTCTGGTATTGTCGGGCACGGTCCGGCCGTGGTCGTCGTGGGGTGGGTGTGCTCCGGCCAGTGTCACTGTGTGTTTCCTTCCCACTTTCCAACCCCCCTCCGTTTTGAGGATTGAAAGAGATATAGGTAATATTTAATGTCCTAATCAATAAAGAAATTTTGAGTTTGAGTGAGTGAGAGTTTGAGTTGAAGATTGCACCAAGTACCAACCTACAGAAATGAAAGAACCCGAAGAAAATAATGCCAATGAAAGAAATGCCATGTGGGCCGAGAAACGTCGCCACCTCGGTCACTTCTGCGCATATCTTCCCGTGGTATCAAGGTCATGGATGTCAGATAGCAGTCGCTTCACTGTAATTACCTGGTCTGCCAACCCTGGATCATGGTCAAGGAGGAACCAGGGCCATCGTGCGCGAAATCACAATCGGGACATTAATACTAGATGATGATAATTATTTATTAAATGGATTGGACATAGTGAGCTTTGATCTAATCTAATTGATAGATGTAATGATTTTAACATCCATTTTAAAATGTCCACCCTATCAAAAAGTTTACTGTATCGTAATGACCATACCGCTACCTCTGTACTGTTGTATTATTCACTGTATCTACCGAACTGTATGCCAAGCAAAAAACAGGTGCCTTTTGCCGGTATCTATCAGAAAAGATGTCTCGGAGCAAGCCCAAAAAGCGATGAATTGACATGGCTGAGTCGGATGCGAGATGCAACGACTTATATCACGACTTTGAATGTTACTTGATATTTTTATATTACTTATATTACGACGCGAGGAGTAGATGCCGAATAAACTTATTTATTTTTGTTATCATCATCATTATCATATCAGCTGAAAGACACTTACTGCTGGGCATAGGCCTCCCCCAGAGATCTCCACAAAGGTCGGTCCTGTGCCTTCCGCACCCAGCTGGGACCTGCGATCTTTACCAAGTCGTCGGTATACCTTGTGGGAGGCCTGGCCTACCCACGCCGCGTCTTCTGTCGTCTTATTTATTTTAAGCGACAGCTATTAGGTGCCGCTTTTCATTGAGTACCTAGGAGATTTTATTATTATTTGCTTTTTCTCCACGAATTTATCAATGTATAATTTGTTGTTGCCTATTATTCAGTTTGGACACCCTGTGCCACTGTAATACGATATTGTAAACCCATTTATGTGTGAAATAGTCCAATATAGGATTACAATTTGCAATACAAGTCAACTGTAACTTAGACATCCGCAATGTCAAATAATAAATAAATATTTATGTGTATTAAATTGCGCTGAACACAACACAACAATACCGTTACCTATGTGGGTATTTTTACATCAAATAACGGTAAATATTAATATAAAAATAATAATAAGGTGTGACGTCCGAGACAATAGAATTGCTATAACCTCCTCGACTACAGATATCGTTGCGCGAGCGAATCAGTAATGAGGAGATACGCAAGTGAACTAAGGTCACCGACATAGTCCGAAGGATTGCTAAGCTTAATTGGCAGTGGGCAGGACACATAGCTCACAGATCAAATGGCCGATGGGGCAGTAAAGTTCTCGAGTGGCGATCACGTAACGGAAAAGTATCCACCTAGTGTAAGGTTAGGAGGATGAGGATATTTATATCAGACTACCTCTTTTAAAATAGATAATAGATAATCCTCTACTAATGTGGAGAAGGATCAAGTCAAGTAGTGGACTGAATGGGCTCTTGATGTGATTATTATATTGTAAAGGATATTGGCCGTGTGGTGTCCGGCAGAGTAGAATAGCACCAACCCCTTACACTCGTGGGTGTCGTACAAGGCGACTTATTTACCGTGACAAAGTCTCCGTAGGTTAGAAAATGGGCAGCAGCGTTTACCATTGTTATATTCATAACACTGCGATGTCCAACCCGCCTGCCAAGTGTGAAGATTCCAGCAATAACCTCCCCTTTCATGGGAGAGCCCCTAAGTCCTGCAGTGAACTGTTATGGGCAGTGATGATGAAAGGATATGAGGACATATGAATAATAAAACTACGACATTCTTAAAAATCTACAGTTTATTAATTGAACTGTGTGGGTATTGGACATTTTGTACTTTAACGTATGTACGTTCGCTTTCTCCTTAGTAAATTAATAATGAATGAGTATTTCAACATCATCAACCAACTTTTAGCTAGTCAAAGGCGATGTCGTAATAATTGGCAATGGTCGCGCGACGGGCGGTTTTGAGGTCTCTTGTTGGTCGTACGACGTCCGTCGTACGACCGTTGCAAATAAGGACAGCGACTAAGGCTGGACCGATAGCCACCTATACAAACGAGCAGACAGTCCATTTTATAGAAATCGGTATCTCCACAAAACATCAAATTTATAGAGATAGGGCATAGCGAGGTGTCCCGTTCGAATTGTAGTTGCCCGACTTGCACCTCCACCTTACAGAATACCGAAGTCAAACAATACTATTTTAAATTTGCTTACTTGTTGATTTTGATCAATCTTCTAAGTTCCCAAGTAGCTTGATTTTTAGACAGTCTAACAGACTACCTTCATAGTAAAATTATCATATCTCTTTTGCGACATCTCTGTCTGAGAAATTGGGTAAGTAAAAACTAAATTAAAATCACAAATATGTTTTAAAAACACTGTATTTCTTACAACATTATTTTATTACCATTTACATAAGTAATAGTATATTTGTATAAAAATTATTTTTTAAACAGGCTCTTAGATTAGTAACATTTCTTCTTATAAATAATAAATATTCATTGATTTATTCAAAATCTCTGATGATTACAGAACATGATAATAAGTATTTACACCAATAGTAGGATAACAAAATTTACATTCAAAATGCGATAAATAAAATATTTCAAAAAATTGCGATGTACGCCATTCTTGGCCCCAATATTTTTACGTCATTTCAGTCTAAAGATAAACCATTGAACTCAAATGCTTACTATTGCTTCGTGTTGGAATTTCATACAAGTTTAGGGCCTCTCTGGTGCGTGTTATGATTATAGACCTACAGAAAAACTTCCAGACTTGGCAGACTTATCACAATCTTAAGCACCACAGAAATCAAAATAAGATACGTCAAGTTTGACGACGTGAGTGGTTCAGTGGTCAACATACCGGTCTGTCACGCAAGAGGTCCCGGGTTCGATTTCCGTTTGCGGGTGTAGGTGAACTATATTTAATAAGTATGTATTTTAAAGTATTTAAGTAGCATATCCGTTATCTAACACCCATAGTACAAGCTTTGCTTAGTTTGGGGCTAGATGGCGCTGTGCGCTGTTTGTCCACGAATATTTATTTATAATTTATTTACAATAGAAGTGCTATGCACACATGACTTTGTCGCCATGTAAATGACCCCTATAGACATCTTTTGCCAGTATCTGACACCGGACAATTATTGCGCAGTAGTACAGTAATGCTCAGTAGCGGTAGTTTGAAGCGATACAGAGCATCATAATTTTACGAGCCTCAGGAGCTGTCCGAATTGACAACGGTCATACGACCGTGGTCGTGCGACGGGCGGTTTTAAGGCCTCCTATTGGTCGGGCAATATCCGTCGTACGACCATGGTCGCACGACCGTTGCCAATTAGGACAGCGCCTTACTCTTGGTACGGTGGAGCAAGACCCATTTTTTTTTATATTAGGCAACACATTTGACCGCCATCTCACCTGTTGGTAAGTGACAATGCGCCCGAAGATGAAGCATGCCCGTCTTGGGACAACCTATTCACTCCAGCCTAGAAGGCATCCAGATTATATTGATCAGGGAACACATTCATTTCCATATAAGTATCTTATTTTATTTTCTATGGGTGCGTATTACAAGGGCTAACGTGGGTAAGTACGCTTGCCCACCCATCATCTCCTCTAGACGGTGTCAGACTTGAAGATCTCGATCCAATAGCCGTCAGGGTCCTGGATGAACGCCAAGCCTTTCATGGTGCCATCTTGCGGCCGCTTTATGAACTTCACGCCGAGTTCTTCGAATCTGAAGAGAAAATCAAGTTATCAATGAGGGTTTTAGAGATTCCAGGTGGCGCTACTGAGACACGAGGACTGACGGAAAGCCCTGTTATTGGTTAGAATAAATTCGTACTTTTGCAGCAGTTGTTTCTATACAACACAGCAGTATTTTGACAAAGGACTTCATCATCGTCTTAGCGCTTATCCCGGTCTCTGACAGTGTCCGCTTTCCTACTCATTCTTCTCCACTTCGCCGGGTTCGTGACAACGGACTTTACTTCTTAGTAAAGAAATAGGGTCCGATGAGAGAATGAAGCTGCCATTTGGTTGATTTTGAAATAACGAAAAGCCTCATTACAAGTGGTCAAAACTAGAGTTGTCTTCACGATCTGTATCAAAATCGAGGGCGAGTGTAACAGAATGGGCTAGTCGATTAGAATTTTTTATTGCTTCAATGAAGATGTCATTTATGAATAAAATATGAAAATAGCCTTATAAATCAGGGCCCTGTAAGAACGAGAAGCCTGCCACGTTGCCTTCTTAATAAATTGCATGTTTTCCATTTAAACAAAAAAATAAACTGCTTAGCTTTACTAATCTCTCATCTCTCAGACAATACATTTCTTACAGAGATAAGCTCGCCTATGTAAACTATATTTAAGGTTAAACTATGTAAAAATTTTTGTGTACAATAAAGAATTATTTATTCATAAAAAACAACATAGGAAAGTCAACATAACTGCTACCGTGCCACTCTCTATCTGTGTTATGAAGGTGCATTTCTATCACGAGAAAAAGGCGTGGCGGTATCTTCATACTTGTATATATACGAGTACATGTACTGACCGAGGTCACATTCACGTAAGGTATCCGAAAACTCGTATCATTAATGAAAAGAGCAAGTAAGTAGTGCTAAAACTAAAAACCCTGACTGCTAAAGTAACTCGGTACTTTTGAAATCGCCTTTTGCAGACCTTTATTTTGATACGCCGTTCGATTGATTTTAGAGACACTTAAAATCGTCAATTTTGAATTTTTTTAAATTGAATATGCCCAATGTTAGTGCTATTCCACTCTGCCGGACACCACACGCCATTTTCGCCATAATAATCATCTTAGCGTTAATGCCCCGGTTATGCTCTCGAGGACGAGGGCCCGGGGTCCGCCTTGACCATGATCCAGGATTTGGCGATCAGGTAATTTTCGCCATACACCACACTAATTCCATAATCAAGGACCTAACAAATACTAGGATACTAGAAATCTGCACTCACCTCGCGCAAGCGACGTCGACATCCGGAACCAGTATCCCGATGTGTCCGTAGCCGCGCGGCTCCGAATTACCATTGTGATAGGCAGAGTCGTCGCTCTCGGTGCCCCAGTTGCTGGCGAGATAAGATAATCAAGTTAATAATAAATACACATAAGTGGGAGTGGGAGTGGGTATTGTAATATTGTGTATCATCATCATCATCACAGCCCGTAACAGTCCACTGCAGGACTTAGGGCCTCTCTCACGAAAGGGGATGTTATTGCCATAATCTCCACGCTTGGCAGGCGGGTTTGAGATCGCAGTGTTTAAATATAACAATGGAAAATGCTGCCCATTTTCCAGACAACGGAGATGCTTGATCTTTTGCCTCGAAAACATTAGTCGCCTTGTACGACACCCATGATTGTAAGGGGTTGGTGCTATTCTGCTCTGCCGGACACCACACGGCCAATATTGTGTATATTTATTGGTAATTAAATAAAACCACATGGCATAGTGTAACAGGAATTTACTGAATAATCTCTAAAACAGACAGCTGTCAAAATCCAAACCCGCGCGAAGCACACGCTCGGTTATTTGCCAAGACTAGGCTACAATTTGGGATGCTGTTCGGATACATCATACAACAGTTATAGTTTATCCAACTCGTAAGCAAGAGGTACCTGGATCGAATTCTGGTGTTGTGAAGATAACAATGGAAAAAGTTGCTGCCCATTTTCGAGCCTAGGTAAGTGTGTGCTTAGGTATATAGTGGCGAAGCCACCTGTCATGATACATATGAAAATCTGTGGTGTTACACCATACATAAGAAACTGATTCACTAATGGATTATATATTTTTTAACCTAGTGGATAAGGTATCCGACTCATAAGCGAGAGGTACTGGGTTTGAATCCCACTGCGGCCATGTACCAATGACTCTTTTCTGAGTAATGTACATTGGTTGAATACTTACCGATACTCTTAGGTTGAAGGAATACATCGTGATAAAACCTGCACATTCAGGCGACTGAATTTGTAACCATGATCCAATCTGGTCAAGTTGCCCTAGTAGCAGGGTCACGGAGGTCAGATTTCAGGCTCCACTGTAATTACCTGATCTACCAAATCCTGGATCATGATCAAGGCGGACCCTGGGCCCTCGTGCGCGAAAGCATAACCGGGACATTAACGCCAAGATAACCAATCTATCGCTTTCTCCTGCGGTGTCTCTTTCCTGACACCGGCAGGTTTAGATACCTGTTGCCCACATATCCCTAGGGCTTACGCAGCACGTGAATATTAATAATCAATAAGGTCCATCTTCGGCCGCATCGTCACTTACTAACAGGTGAGAGGGCGATCAAATGCCTGGAAAGTCTAATTTAAACAAAAAATTTATCCCGAGGTTTCAGAGATAACGCATTGATTATACTCCTGGTGTTGCTAACTCTATAGGCAGCAGTGACCACTTTCCATCAGGTAGCCCGCTTGCTTGCTTGTCTTCCCAAAAGAGAGGGTAAACTAATAACTCACTACGTCAACTCCAGGGTTGCCTTCCTTGTCAGCGCCCATGCTTTCCTCTTGGCAGGGTCTGAGGGCACGTCAGCAGGGTTTTCGAAACCCATGAAGAACAGGGAGAACCTGCGAACAATAAAGAACCAGTTATTTAATGTCAATTTCACAAAATACCTATACCCCAATGAAGAAACTCCTTACTCCGTTAGGAGGTCAGGCTAGCAGGCAGCAGACAGCCCACCTGATGGCAAGCGGTAACTGTCGCCCATAACATCACCGATTCATGCATTTGGCACGAGCTCACCACTCCTTAGGCATGCCTCTTATTTAACCTAATACATGTTTGCATTGTTGTGCCGGTTTGAAGGATATGGTAGCCAGGGCAATTACAGGCATGAGGCATTTCACATTAGCCCTAACAGTGACAATGCACCTGCGGTTCTGTATTTTTGTTGGCTACATGAATCGTAAATGCCATGGGTGACAGTTAACGCTTACCATCATAGACATAGACAAAATTTATTTTGACGTCACAAAAATCCATAAATATTTACATTTCAAACTAAAACAAAGTAAGCATCAGGTGGGCTGTCTGCTCGTTTATCACTGCGTAGAATAAAAATACCATAGAGCCGCTAGGGACCCTGAGGCTGGTTGAACCCTGTATGGGCTACCCATGTGAGGGCATCGGAATGGGCCTTCTCAAAACTCAAAAACCACTAAACAGGTTTCACTAATAGACAAAGTAAAACATGCTGAGTGGGTACCATTTACGCTGGCCGCCGCGGCACCGACAGGGGCATGGGAGGCTGCGTATTGGTTTAAATATTTTTATTATTAATGGTTCCGTTGTCTGTAACTGACAACGGAATCTTGTTGTGTGTCGTGGTGTGCTATGTGTAATAAATGTATTTTCTTTCTTCTTTCTTTCTTTCTTTTATTCACGACCTGTCCCGACGGTCCCGTTTAAGGACCCGTGCGAAGCCGAGGCTAGTCGCTAGTATATAAAAAGTAGCTCTTGCCCGCGACTTTATTCGCGTAAAATGCACATTGAATATCAGAATAAACAAGGTGACGGATAAAAACCTGCGATGGTCAGTCTATAGACAGTGTTAATCCACTATTATGTGTTTGTCTAATCTAAACTAAATCAGGCAGCTTACAAACAATACTAACTTCATAGCAGGGAAATGCAGCTGCTGCAGCAGTGTCATCCCAAGGACGCCAGTGTAAAACGGGAGTGACTTCTTTGGGTCCTTTATCCTGTACATGGTTTGCTGGAAGAGGAACTCCTGAAATGTAAAAGAGATATGTTGGGGTTAGTGTGTCATCCATCATCATCACAGCTCAAAACAGTCCACTGCAGGACTTGGGATCTCTCCCACAAAAGGAGATTATATTGCCTGTCAAGTATGGAGATATTGCCATAATCTCCAGGTTGCAGATTGTAGTTTTATGAATATAACAATGAAAAACGTTGCTGCCCATTTTCCAGCCTACGGAGACTCTAGATCTTTAGCCTCGAAAACGACACCCACAAGTGTGAGGGGCTGATGCTATTTTGCTCTGGCTCGTAAGCAAGAGGTACCAGGATAGAATTGCAATGCCACCATGTACCAATTACACTTTTCTGAGTTATGTACTTTACTTGATCAACCAATTATTAACCAATGATCTTATGGTGAGGGAAAACCATGATCCAATCTGGTCATGTTCCCCTGGTAGCAGGGTCCCAGAGGTAAGATTGCAGTCACTCCACTGCAATTACCTGATTTGCCAAATCCTGGATCATGGTTAAGGTGGAACCCAGGCCCTCGTGTGCGAGAGCACAATTGGGACATTAATGCCAATATGATTATAAATGTCTTTTTTTCATATATATTGTTTAAAAAACGCTCTTACAGTGAGGGAAAATGTTGTGAGAAAACCTGGACATTCAAGAGACTAAATGGTCACCCCCTTACCATTAGGATTAGAAGAGATTAAGAGGTAAAGAATGTGAGTTTAACTTGAAAGAACGTACTTTGGAATCAGTTGTGACAAGTCATTATAATAGCTTAAGATGAATAAATGTACTATACAAAAAAAAAAACAAATACACTCATTCTATTTTAAGAAACTATCATATCTTATTATTAATAATGATAATTTTTTTTTTGAGATTATCCGTTATCATTTAGCATTCTTGACACGGATAAACATATGAACAACAAAAACAAATTCCCTCTCTATAGCAAGATATCAAATATAATGAGTAGGTACAAGGTCAGAGATAACTTAGTTCTTTCAGATGATAATGTGAATTTACTGATATTATGTCATAAGTACAAGCCACTTTTAGAATTAATAGAGCAGTTAAGTATATCACCATGATAACTTTAATAACTTTTACAATTTTTCATTATATTTTTCAGATAGAAAATTAAATAAAATAAGTGACATATCACTCTAAATGCCTGGAATAAGTTGCCTGAATCCGTGGTGACAGCGGAAAATACTAACCAATTCAAAAACAGACTCGACAAACATTTGAGTACAGATTAATAATGAGTAGAGAAGAGCTAGATACAGGCATCTATCAGTTGTTTTGACAGCTGCTTGCCTGCTTAATGATAATAATAATAATAATAAATAACTACAGTTTACCTAGACACTAGGTATTTTCTATTTAAAAATCCTTCCCAAACATCACACCGGTGGCAGGTTGACAGAGGTCAGAAGGCAGTTGCTCCAATGTTATTACCTGATGTGCTGAATCCTGGATCATAATCAAGACGAAAGCACAACCATCACATTAACGGTAAGATGATTAGACGATAGGAAAGGGATGCAATTTAATAAACTTAGAAAAATCGAGAAAAGGCACCATGGGGGTGTTGCCGAAAATTTTACAAGTCTTTTAGGTTGGAGTGCAGCAAAGGGAAAGCTGAGAAAAAAAACGAATTCAACATTTTTTCCTTATCTACACTCCATAAGAGAGAGTATCAAGTGACCGTATCTGCATAGTAGTCCAGTAGAGATATAATTTTTTGATCACATAACCTTTGATAATTCTAAAGTTTTTCATTTTCGCTGGGTGGATAACTTAAGTGACTTCATTGCTATATACAAAAATGCTAACAGTTTAGAGTTGTGCAATTTGTGTAAAGTAGGTATTTGTTATTATTACGTGTTACAACGTTAATATAAAATTAAAGTTAAAAAACTTTGCTGTTTCTTTATGGGTACTATCGAATCTTTATACTAGTGAAAATGCTAACAGATAGGTACTGTGGAACTACGGAAAACTGAAAATGTGCTGTAATTTTTAGTATAAAAAATTAAAGTTTATAAAATCGTCTCCAATATGCTTATATAGATTAGTCATACCTTACAACAAAAGTTCTAACAACTAGGTACTATGCTGTGCAAGTAATTTAATTTTTTCTTTGCGACATGCACAATATTGAATTAAAGTTTATAATTTTGCGCCTACATATGCGTAACAACTAGCTCTACTACCATACAAAAGTTTCAACAAATAAGTTCTATGCGTTTTCTATAATAAATAAAATAACATTTCAATATTAGTATTACGGCGCGGCGGAGGAAAGCGGGGCCGTGCGGCGCTTTGACTGTACGTGGCGACGGCGTCGCTGTTGTTGACAACAAAATAACATTTTATAATGGCGACACTTAGTTCCAGGTTTAGCCACCGGATCAGACCAGTTTGTGGTTTGTATACATTTGATGTCCGTATAGCTGGCACCATCACCATAGAATGTAATCGATTAACTATGTCCAAAACTTAATGGTGAAAATACTGAATATATGTTAATGGTTTGTTTGATCATTTGTTTTTATTTAAACTTCATCGAAATAAGTGCTAGTGATAACAAGTTTTTGTTCACTTGTCCTTTGATCATTCAAAAGTTTCAGTTTTTGCTGGGTGGATATCTTAAGTGTATTCAATGCTAAGTTTTTTTTTTTTTTTTTTTTATATTTTACAAGGCAAGCATTTGACCGCCATCTCACCTGTTGGTAAGTGACGATGCGGTCGAAGATGGAGCATGCCCGTCTTGGAACAGCCTATTCACTCCAGCCTTGAAGGCATCCAGATTATATTGATTAGAAAACACACTTGCAGGCAACGCGTTCCACTCTTTAGCCGTACGCATTATAAAGGTCGAGCCAAAGCGGCTCGTGCGGATAGCTGGAATATCCAGGATGAAGGATGAAGCGCTCGCCCGGATCGCGTCTCCCGATGGCGGAAAGGGGCCGGCGGAATGAGGTCGTGCAGCTGCTTCGCACACTCTCCGAAATGTAATCTGTAGAAGACCGACAGACGCGCAACCCTACGCCGATGTTCGAGGCTCTGCAGCCTAGCCTCAACCAACTGCGGGTCACAAATTATCTTCTTAGCACGTTTTTCAACCGAATCCAAAGCCGCTAGTTGATATTTGGCTGATCCATCCCAGAGGTGGCAGCAGTACTCCATGCAGGATCGGACTTGTGCTTGATATAACTGAAGCAACTGCTTTGCAAGTACAAAAATGCTAACATTTTAGAGTTATGCAATATGTATAAAGTAGGTATTTGTTATTATTAACAACGTTAATATAAAATGTAATTTAAAATACTTATTTATGGGTATGGGTATCTTTATACTAGTGAAAATGCTAACAGATAGGTACAGTGAAACATCAGAAAAACGAAAATTGCAAGTGGTACCATGCCTTATACCAAATGCTCTAACAGATAAATAAAATGCTGCACAGGTACTTGAGTTTTTACTTTAAAAACATATACGTACTATGCCTTTCATTTAAATAGTGAATAACTATTTCGCGCGATCATTAGCAAGTTATACTCCTCCGCCCGCTCCGGTCATAATTTAAAACCATAATCATAGGTATACTAACTTAATGTAAAAATTATTATAAAATAATAATAATACATGTAGCCGAGCGTGCGTCTGCAGGTGCGCGTTGTAGGTATCAGGTGCGTCACGGCTGGAGACAGCGATAGGCGACGGCGGGCGGCGGGACAGGACGCGGGCGGTCGGTTGCATGTGTAATTATTATTAGATATTTTCTCCTTGGCCGCTACTCAATAGGTACTTACTCTGTGGACGTTACGGCACGTTTAAGGCACTACACCCCAAGAGTACTCGGAAATGATGGATTTTTGACACGAAAAATGTAATAATTTCTTCTTTACATGCAGGCCTATAGATAATAAAAAAAGTACCAAAGCCAATTAATTATATGTATTTCTTTAATCTTTCCTTCAAATTATTGTCGAAGGAAATTATGATAGTTTTTTCTATTCGAAATATTAGAGCAACTACTAAGAATATCAAGATGGTTCTTTTTTCATAAGAAAGGTAATTAGTTTGTACAAATTACTGTTGGTTATATTTTTCGGTATCAATAACACCCATGCCTACTGAGCGACTAATCCACACCTGCCGTTCTCGCGCCAACGTACGTTTACGTTACATAATAAATCACTGTAAATTAATAAGGGCAAATATCGAAAAAGTAACCAATGGTAATTTGTACAAACTAATTACCTTTCTTATGAAAAAAGAACCATCTTGATATTCTTAGTAGTTGCTCTAATATTTCGAATAGAAAAAACTATCATAATTTCCTTCGACAATAATTTGAAGCAATGATTAAAGAAATACATATAATTAATTGGCTTTGGTACTTTTTTTATTATCTATAGGCCTGCATGTAAAGAAGAAATTATTACATTTTTCGTGTCAAAAATCCATCATTTCCGAGTACTCTTGGGGTGTAGTGCCTTAAACGTGCCGTAACGTCCACAGAATAAGTACCTATTGAGTAGCGGCCAAGGAGAAAATATCTAATAATAATTACACATGCAACCGACCGCCCGCGTCCTGTCCCGCCGCCCGCCGTCGCCCATCGCTGTCTCCAGCCGTGACGCACCTGATACCTACAACGCGCACCTGCAGACGCACGCTCGGCTACATGTATTATTATTATTTTATAATAATTTTTACATTAAGTTAGTATACCTATGATTATGTTTTTAAATTATGACCGGAGCGGGCGGAGGAGTATTACTTGCTAATGATCGCGCGAAATAGTTATTCACTATTTAAATGAAAGGCATAGTACGTATATGTTTTTAAAGTAAAAACTCAAGTACCTGTGCAGCATTTTATTTATCTGTTAGAACATTTGGTATAAGGCATGGTTGCACTTGCAATTTTCGTTTTTCTGATGTTTCACTGTACCTATCTGTTAGCATTTTCACTAGTATAAAGATTAGTACCCATAAAGAAGTATTTTAAATTACATTTTATATTAACGTTGTTAATAATAACAAATACCTACTTTATACATATTGCATAACTCTAAAATGTTAGCATTTTTGTACTTAGCATTGAATACACTTAAGTTATCCACCCAGCAAAAACTGAAACTTTTGAATGATCAAAGGACAAGTGAACAAAAAATTGTTATCACTAGCACTTATTTCGATGAAGTTTAAATAAAAACAAATGATCAAACAAACCATTAACATATATTCAGTATTTTCACCATTAAGTTTTGGACATAGTTAATCGATTACATTCTATGGTGATGGTGCCAGCTATACGGACATCAAATGTATACAAACCACAAACTGGTCTGATCCGGTGGCTAAACCTGGAACTAAGTGTCGCCATTATAAAATGTTATTTTGTTGTCAACAACAGCGACGCCGTCGCCACGTACAGTCAAAGCGCCGCACGGCCCCGCTTTCCTCCGCCGCGCCGTAATACTAATATTGAAATGTTATTTTATTTATTATAGAAAACGCATAGAACTTATTTGTTGAAACTTTTGTATGGTAGTAGAGCTAGTTGTTACGCATATGTAGGCGCAAAATTATAAACTTTAATTCAATATTGTGCATGTCGCAAAGAAAAAATTAAATTACTTGCACAGCATAGTACCTAGTTGTTAGAACTTTTGTTGTAAGGTATGACTAATCTATATAAGCATATTGGAGACGATTTTATAAACTTTAATTTTTTATACTAAAAATTACAGCACATTTTCAGTTTTCCGTAGTTCCACAGTACCTATCTGTTAGCATTTTCACTAGTATAAAGATTCGATAGTACCCATAAAGAAACAGCAAAGTTTTTTAACTTTAATTTTATATTAACGTTGTAACACGTAATAATAACAAATACCTACTTTATACAAATTGCACAACTCTAAACTGTTAGCATTTTTGTATATAGCAATGAATTCACTTAAGTTATCCACCCAGCAAAAATGAAAAACTTTAGAATTATCAAAGGGCATATTCTTCCGGCTACTGGACTATAGTACAATACACATGTATTCTTATAGGTAGATGGTGGAAAGGTAGTCAGTATAAACATGAATGTAATTTATGTATTACCTTAGTAGAAGGATGTGGAGACTGGCACAAAGCCTCCACTTGCTCTGGAGTGATTGGACCGGCCATATTTCTGGAAAAAAATAATAAACCCAATCTATTTGGAAGTCTTGCGAAGATTCCTAACCTACCAAGTGACATCGCGCGAAAAATTCCGGCTAATTCAAACTAATATTACAATATTCAAGTATAAAACCTTAGTATAATGTTACGTCACTAGAATATAATAGTACAGACCTGAAATTGAATGGAAAATACGGGCAAAAGTGATATGAGAATATTTGATTTGATAAAACTCGATTTGACCGATATTGACAGTTCGTCGGCTGATTTTGACTTTGCGTTTAGTTTGAGAACAGAAGTTGACTAATATATTGTTAAATATTACAAACAATAATGAATATGTATAATAACGGATAATGATGGCCCAAGTCCCGCAGAGGATAGATTAGATTACCTACAGTGAAAACTAAGTTGTGACATTAAGCTATGATAAATGACTTTTGATTTTTGGGGGTCTTGCTGCACCACGTCCGTAGGCTATACCCTAGAGACCCTACACGTGACTTCCGGGTGGTGCGAAGAGTGCAGCTTTGTGGTAGGGCCTCGGCCCGCATGGCTAGCGACCACCCACGGATTTGAGTCTGTATGGCGCTAAGCAGCCTCTAGGCTTTGTTACTTCAGAGTACTCTGTGAGCCATTCCCCCTCGTCCGAGTGCTATAATATTGGTATCCTGTGGGTCCCAGTTTTGTGTTGGACATGTTAGATAGTTGGGCGTGACAGGTTGGCGCGGGGGCCAGGGAGACCCGATGAAACGGCTCGTCGCTGGCCGCCCGCCAGTTAGTAGGGGAGTCGAACCCGGGCATCACTTTTAATCTCCGGCCCGGGAGGCTGTCCCGCCAACTGTGCGAAAAATCCTAAAGATGTCTATCGTGCCGGGGTAGGAGACCGGAGTGGACCCGGCAGGCATATTCGGGGAGGATCGGGGGCCCTTCTGTCCCCCGTGCCAGCTTTTCAAACAACCCATCCCTCTGCAGCGTTCAGTAGCAAAACGTCCTTGCCCTACTGGATACCGATGTTACAGCACTCCTTTACATCTCCACATATAATATTATCACAAATGGCAAGGAAAAATAAAAGTAAGGTTCTCTCAGCGGCACCCCTTTCCACACTTCGAGTGGACTTTTGTAATATCAGGGGTCTACACTCCAATCTGAACGCCTTACATCACCACCTAGAGACGGCGAAGCCCGCCTTACTTTTCCTGACGGAAACGCAGATATCACCTCCGGCTGACACTTCGTATCTCCACTATCCTGGATACAAGCTGGAACATAGGTTTTTACCTCGCGCTGGTGTGTGCCTATTCGTCAGAGGTGATATCTGCTGTCGACGTCTTAATGCCATAGAACTAAGTGACGAATCTGTGGTGTGGGTGTGCGTAGAACAGGGGGGTCTATCCCGTGTCTACGCATGCCTATACAACAACCGTCATGGCGTAGGTGAGACAAATCGGTTTTTCGAGCATATACAATGCGCTACCGACAAAGTCTTTGAGCGGTATCCTTCCGCCGAGTTGGTGGTCCTACGAGATTTTAACGGTCACCACACCGAGTGACTAGGGTCAAGCCGTCCTACCAACCCAGCCGGGAGCTCCGGCCATGAATTTTCTCTGGCCCATGGTCTCACGCAACTGGTATCAGAACCCACCTACTTACCGGATGTTGTGGGCCGTGATCCTTCTTTATTAGACCTTCTGCTTACCACCCACCCAGACGGTTATCAGGTGTTCGTCGATGCTCCTCTTGGGACATCAGACCACTGCCTGGTCCGTTCCGAGGCGCCTCTTGCTATACCCGAACGGGCTCGCCCCAGTGGGTCACGCAAGGTATGGCATTATGGTTCAGCAGATTGGGATGGATTGCGAGAATTCTTCGCGTCGTACCCGTGGATACGGCTTTGCTTTTCCTCAAATGACACCAACATCTGTGCTGCCGCTGTAGCTGATGTCATACTGCAGGGAATGGAATGTTTTATCCCGTCCTCTGTAGTCCGTGTCGGCGGCAAGAGTCACCCTGGTACGACAGGCCTAGTGCTGAGGCAACTCGCCTCAAGCAGGATGCTTTTCGTGCCTGGATAGTGGCTCGGGCCCAAAAAGACCCTAACACCCACATTTTAAATAAAAATTACAATGCTGTATCGAGGTCTACAAAGAGGGCAATGGCCAGAGCAAAATTCAAATTCATCGGTGGAATTGGAGAGAGACTAATCAGCTACCCCTCTGGGAGCCGTGCTTTTTGGTCTCTCTCTAAGAGTATTAATGCTGGAGTACCCCAAGGTTCAGTGCTATCTCCCACGCTGTTTCTTCTGCATGTCAATGATATGCTGAATATTCCCAGTATTCATTGCTATGCAGATGACAGTACTGCAGATGCTCGTTATACTGGCCGTGCGAATATCCCTCGTTCCGTGGTGTCGGAAAGCCAAATAAGACTTGTGTCAGAGATTGAACACTCCTTGGAGCAAGTTGCTCACTGGGGCAGATTGAACCTGGTGGAATTCAACCCCTCTAAGACGCAGGTCTGCGCATTTTCCGCCAAAAAGGATCCTTTTGTCATGGTGCCGCAGTTCCAAGGAACATCCCTCTCCATCTCAGAAAGTATCGGGATCCTTGGTGTCGACATATCAGACGACGTACGTTTCCGAAGTCACCTGGATTGTAAGGCTAAACTAGCCTCGAAAAAACTTGGTGTGCTTAACCGGTCTAAGCGATACTTCACCCCTGTTGCTGTATAAGGCACAGGTGCGGCCACATATGGGTATTGCTCCCATCTTTGGGCCGGGGAAACCGCCGACCTGCTTAATCACTTGGATTCCATACATAGGCGCGCCGTACGAATTGTCGACGATACCATACTGACAGGCAAGTTAGAACCACTGGCTGATCGAAGGGACTTTGGCTCCCTGTGTGTGTTCTACCGGCTGTACAATGGGGAGTGTTCTGAGGAATTATTTGATCTGGTGCCCACAGCACAATTCCGTCATCGCACCACCCGCCGTGGGCTGGGTGCTCACTTGGACCCTCTAGTGGTGTCCACGCGAAGATTCGAAAGAACGTTTCTCGCTCGTACGATTCGGATGTGGAATGAGCTCCCAGCCACAGTATTTCCTTTGGACTATGACATGGGATCGTTCAAGAGGTATATTAGAGGTTTCCTTAGAGGCGGGCAACGCATTGGTAGCACCCCTGGTGATGCTGATGTCCATAGGCGGCGGTGACCCCTTTCCATCAGGTGGCCCGCATGCCTGTTTGTCTGCCGGATAACATAAAAACAAAATACGTGTGGCACTCGGGGACTGCTGCGGTAAAGCTATTGCCTAGCATTTTTTATCAACTATAATTATTTATATGCAATTATAATTATTTATTTATTTTATTTATGCAGTAGGTATTTTTTTTCGTCTTCATGCAAAAAGCACGCTGTCTCACCTAGCATTGTGTCTAAAAGAGATAGAATCAGTTATGAGCAGTTAGCAGCTAGTCTACACGCATACGTCTAGTCGCACGCACACAAACACCGTGCCGAAGTCTGCCGAACTGAAACGACGTTAGACGTTGCACGGCTTTCAACGCCGCACCGCTGTGCCGGTCGGAGTGGGGGCTATTAGGTTTTTTTCGTTACGGAATTTCTTGATTCGGTCGCCGCGCTCAAAGCCCGCGATACAAGCTATGCAATAGCTTAAAAAATAAAAAATTTCAACAATTAGCCTAAAATAAATGATTACAAATTTTTTAAGAACTTAGCTACCTACAATGCAATAGGTAGGTTATATATTCTAAACAGCATATCAAATTCGGCACTGCTGAATTTAACATTAAAGTAACAGTTTTCGTAGTTGTGTTTACTTCCACTGTAAGTAGGTACTTGGAACAAAACGCAATTTATGAAATTCTCGCGCGATTGCCGGTTTTTACTTAGCGGATTCAGAGAAGAGATAAAAACTACAGAGCGGATTATTTAATATTGGTTTTTCATCGTCTAGTCATATTTCCACAAGGTGGACCAAGGTGAACAGCAAAGAAGGTATTGCAATTACTTATAGGTACTTAACTAGATTGATCTAAATTTTATAGATGATGCTTTAATTAATATTAATTCCACATGGGGTGGAGGACCACAGGCACAAAAATGTACAAAGTTAAAAACTAGTTTTGGCCAGACAAAAAAGCTAAATTCTGAATGTTGGTATCGGTCATCTGCAGGCAAATGATAGTTACTAATATTCGCAAAAACACCCCTGCTCCAGACAGAATCCATTTCATAATCAGAGTTAGATGGCTGAATTTTCTTACCCGTTTCTTTAAAAAAGGCAGCTGCTAACACTTGCGTGGGTTAAGCAACCACTATCACTTCAAACCTTTCGCAAAAGTCCAGCAGTGGACGTGGCTGTTGATATTGACCTAAGTGATCAAAAAGGTACAATTAATATTGAATTTGTTAAATTAAAAATGTTATGCCTATAAATTTCCACCAGAAACTTGAAAACCCTTAAAAATAAATTACAGATTAGGTCCAATCAGAGGAGAAGAGGTCTTTCGCAGATTTCTTAATGTACAAGATAGGAAAACATGATATTTCCAACCACTATTTTGAAAATTTATAGCGCACCTGATTGTAAACATATATTCATAGTAGCCTGTAGATATTATCAGTTTATGGGGATCATTAATATTTTGCTATAACTCTGTAAAAATCCACTGGGGGACTGTTTATTTTATATCACAACGTAGCAAACAAACTTAGGGCAACCTGGTAGTAAGCAGTTACCTAAGCCTATGGACGTTTGCAATACCAGGGGTATCAGTCACAAGCTGCCGATCCCATAAAAACCTTTACACCCCTTTCTTGAAGAACTCCATGTTGTACTCTCCAGAGAGCTCATTCCTTTACCTTAGTATGTGTGGGAGAAAATGTTGTACTCTCCAGCGAAATCCTCCCCAGGGTCAATTAACTTTATTGGAAATAACAAACAAAAAACTTGTAAACAATATTATTGTACTAGCATTTTGGAATATAATACTTTTCATATAGATAGTTCAACTCCTCTAACCATATAATGTCTCTTTCTACAGAAGTTAATCTACATTCATAAGCCGACACCATTCTAACTTCTTTCAAATCATCAACAAACATATCACCAACAACACTGATATAATTTCCTTCTTGAAAACGAATTGGTTTCTTCTTCTGTGCTACACTCTCCGTTAAGGTCCAAAGAGTATCAATGTTATCATCTCCAAGGATTGTTCTGTCAGCATAGTCAGCAAAAAGTTGTTTTACACAATTATTTGTAACATTGTAATTATCTTTTGTGTGGTTGTAGTAAATTTGTATGGAACCAGTTGGGTCGCTCAATTCCACATTAACGGATTTAGGGGTGCAATTGTAGATTGATATGACTACGCCATGGATCATAATGTTCTTGAATTTGGTGCCGAATAATTCGTAAACGTATCGATTTGAAGATGTCCGGCGCGCGCGAAAAATGTCTTGGATGTAGATTTTGAGAGGGTTCTTTTCCAATGTTTCCATGGCATTTTCAAGACAAGTCTTGAACGTGTGCTTGTTATACGGACCGACAAGCATTCATCGATGAATATTTAACCAATTATAATCATTAAAAACTATTTTACAACACAAATAACAACCTTGTTTACATTTCAAACTGTTTTGACAGTTGTGTTTATTACACTGACAGCTAGCGCGACACAGATGCGTTGCGTTTTTTTATCGCCAAAAAAGAATACCAACAAAATATAAAGCAAAAAATCCTAACCTTTTATTTTCGTGACAAACTTTTGCTGTGTCATCTCCGAAATCGCAAAAAAAAATTAGATGTTTCATACAAAATTGAAAACTTCTGTGAAACAGCAGATTTTTTTGTGATTTCATATAAAAGTTGTTTGCTGTCACGAGCCTCAGTCACAAGCACATGCCTTCCTAAGGTATCTACATCTTGGTAACATGAATTTGAAGAATGTTTAGATAGAACCATCGAATATTTTACATATTCAGTTGTAGCGCTAGCATGATGACGATCTTTTTCTTACCAAATCTTCTTCATCGAGCGCAGTCCGGTTCTGCCTGGCATTGTCGGGCACGGCCCGGTCGTGGTTGGCGTGGGGTGGCTTTGCTGCGGCCATAGGGCGGCCAGTGTATCACTGTGTGCTTCCTTCCTACTTTCCTACCCCCCTCCTTTTTGACAATTGAAAGAGATATTTAATGTCCTAATCAATAAATAAATTTTGAATTTTGAATTGAATTTTGACTTCAATCTTTGTCCACCAATTGCAGATTGAGTGTTGGTCCATTCAGAAGTTCCATTCATAAAGTTTCTATTCTATTCTCTTCCACGGTTGTCTGTCCGCAGACGCCTTTTCCCAATGTTTTCATAACGAATATAATGATGTTGATCATCAACATAATGTGAACCGAGAGGCGCCCACTGCTCCCCATAGACGTTCCCAGAGGTCCTGCACCGTTCACAATCAGCTACCTACTACGTACTTTCGATCTTCAGCCCCCTCGGATATCTTTTCTGCAAGTTATTTGCCTTGCCAACTGCTACTTAAGCCTGGCACGCAATCCTTCAGACCATTGACATGCTTTGTATCAATTTACCTTAGTGTAATTTTATGTATTAATTTTCTGTTTTGACATTGTTTATTATATTATTTTAATTTATTAATTATTTGCAATTGCCTTCTAGTATGAAAGCAATAATTCTAATTTTATTTGACGATCTCTTTTATTGACCTAATATAACCTATAATAAGAATATTATCATTATGTAAGAACTTTAAAAGAGAAATAAATAAATCTAAAATCTAAATCTAACCCTATGCCCATGTCTAATTCGATCACACAGTGACACCACATAGTACGTTCCGGTCCGAGCATAGGCCGTTGCCCTTTGGATGACAATGTTGTTCCGTACTTAGGCCATAACTGGAAAAACTAACGAAGAACGCACGTTCTCGTTCCAAAGGACACCAAGGAACAGTTTTGACCGAAAGGCGCAGTTAAAGTACCTATATGCGATCCCGGGGCTGACCTTGGATCTCCAGGCCTACCGACGCGACACCGAGTCTGCGAGTGTTTAAAGTTTTGTGTGTTTTTTTAGTTGGGAACTAAGGTTACCGGCATACAACTTCCAGAATGGCAAGGGACAGATCACTTAACTCCAACCCGATGGTTGATGGGCCGGAAACGTGGGTACTCGAGTGAAAAGAGGCTTTCTATCGATACCGTACAACACTAGTACGCAAACAAATGCGGGGCGAGCCGCCCAGTTAGCATAATTGCCGCGTAGACCCCGCGCTAGAGATGGCTACTACTGGATGAGTCAACTCATTTCTTAAAATTGTATAGGCGCAACAGCATAATGGCCTATACTGGATGAGTTATCTCTCCTTAATTCTTGGATGAAGCAATTTTCTTAAAAATGTATTATGAGTAGGCTCTCTTTTCCTGAACTGCAAATTATTATCTTATTACCTATGACGACCTGAGTGGTTCAGTTGGTTAACATGCTGCCGGTGTTGTGTGTTTATTATATATGTATTTAAAGATACATAAGTAGTTTATCAGTTTTATGGCACAAATAACGCAAGCTTTGCTTACTTTGGGGCTAGATGGCGCTGTGTCAATTGTCCAAGCATATTTATTTATTTAAGGCTAATGCGGCACTAGCTCAATTTTCGCGTCGACGAAACGTTTACAGTTTTAGGGCTGTATGAGATGGATTAGGTTTTCTATAAAATTTTTGTTCACACTACGACGCCTCACACAAAATGAGTTCAGAGTTACGGTTAAAGAGTAAATTATCAACACTGAACTCAAAATTTGTGGGCTAGGCTGGGAGAAGCGTCAATGCCCCAACATTCGTTCTCAATGCGTCAATTCTATCCATCTAAGGTAAAAAGTAGACACCGCAAGCAAGATGCCCGGCAGAGTTGAATTGACCATGTCATTACGTGCACGGGAGATAGCACTACACATCGAATATTAGTATTCTGTGACATCATTTAGAAAGCGCCCTCAATGATATTATACTGCCACACGGTGCTAAACTTGTCGATGTCTAAGTCCCAATTTTCTGTTGCAATTTTGAGCTAACTCAGACGGAGCAACTCACAGCTCACTGCACCAATGTGTTGACTCACGGAATGTTGAGTTACCCTGAGTTAGTGACCATCTCTACCCCTTGCTGGGCACTGAGAGTGGGGACGCGTTTTATACTGCCAGAGCTCTGGCGTAATGAGGTATGCTGTAATGACATAGGTAGGGATCTATTCAGACTTTTTATACCCTATAACGACTGTCTAGGGGGCTTATTTTGCTAAGTCGCCGTGTTCCCGAATCGATCGCGGACAATTTTGGCCCTCGGAGCCCGATCGCGGGTGACGTACTCACACTTCTACCTTTATGACTCATATACCAAGTAATTTAGGGAAGAGTAAACCTACATACAACATAAATAAGGGTAGTCAAGAATCCGAAATTGATGATAAGGAACCTTATGTGATCGACGCGAGAAAATGCTCTTCTTAATCGTTTTAAACGATGTTGCAGTTTTGGTAAAGTGGTGTTTGCCACAATCCCAATAAAAAACAGTGTCCGAGATACGGGTCTCTTTATCATATTATTATTATTTTACCTCGTTTATTGATAATAGCTTCGATAGTAACCAGTTAATATTATTATTGAGATAATTCGACTACACAGTTGAGTGCTGTTGAAATACTGACGGGCGATGTTAGACTGACGGGTTTGCTTGAATTTATTTTAAGAAGTGGGAAATGGACAAATGGGACGCAAGAAAAACGTAAAATGGGGTTTGGATTGAGTGATACAGACCTAATGCCTGAACTACATCATACATACATACACATAAAGCTCTCGCCTGTATCCCACAGGTGGGGTAGGCAGAGACTATGGACCATCTCTTTGCTCTGTCCTGACACAAGTCCTAGCCTCGCATGTATCGACAACTCAATTCATACATCTCGTTTCCTTTTTTATACTAAAACTTACTTATAGGTAGGTATTAAGCGATTTCTTACAAGTTCTTGTACCGAATTTTTATTGGTCTTCACGAAAAATGGAGTACAAATATCTCTTATCATCATCTTGGCGTCACTGCTTAAGGTTGTGCTCTCGCATGCGAAGGCTCTGAGTCCACCTTGACCATGATCCAGCATTTGGAAAATTAAGTAATTACCGTGACCCTGTTAACAGGGCAACCTGACCAGATTGCATCATGTTTACCCTTATCCACACTATTTTTTGCCTTACCGTAAGTGCAGCGGTTAGTGTTTAGATAATGTACCTACCTACATAACTCAGAAAAATATCATTGGTACATGGCGGCACTAGGGTTCGAACTTTGCACCTCTTGCTTACGACTCCGAGCCGCTACATATTAGGCCATCAAAGCTACTAAAAATGCCCATTATTTCATTATAATAACATGAATAACAGAAAAAGTGATAGAAGCCCTTAACCACCTACCCTATCACCATTCTTTATTCCGTTCTAAACTATCCCTCATACCCCGTAACGTTAAAAGAAATATGGTGAGTTAAGCTCGCCTTTGTACTTAAGTTACCTTCTGTTAAATTGTATTTATTATTGTGTGTGCAATAAAGAATAAGAATAAAACGTAAATATTTCTTTATTTGATAGAAAAGAAACAAAAAAGTACCTTAGCGGGGTGCCAATCTGGTCCCAAGACTGTTCAAATAGTCTCAGGGTCCCTAGCGAAAGACCTTTACGTTAAGCTATAAGACATGCCTTTTAAAGATTACTTTCAAATAACATACATAATAGACAAGATAGGGACAGTAGGGTAGAGACCCACAGGGATGCAAAAGAGCCGGAATACATCCATCCCACTTCAACAAAGGCGTTGGGCGACAGAGTACTGAAATAAAAAGATTGACTACAACAAAACTGTTCATTAAATTAGATGAAGATTTTGGCAAAATCTTCACAACAAGGCAAGTTGATGATTACGGTTTTAAAAATACGTAACAGAGAGCGCTACAGTTCGTTTTTTGGGGCCCTAATTTTTTTTGCGGTCCCTGCGATCCGAACGTTTTTCAATTTTGATTCATGATGCTGATATACCATATTTTTGAATCATACTCTTTCGGTATTGCCAACGTGATTTAAAAAGTAATAAAAATTTAAATCTGTTCGAATCAAAGCGAGCGATTCAAAAATAGGGCCCCGGATACAAAGGCCCTAGCTAAGACTATAGCCTCGCTATTTCTAGTACATTAGTCGCTTGTCCGACACTCTTGAGAATAACATATTTCTACATGCTCCTACATTCTACTTAGCCGGACACCACAGCTGTACGTTAACGTAAACCTAAACCTAGTTCTCATAACGGCTTACCAAACTTTTTTTATACAACTGAAGAGGCAAACCATTTCTTCAAATTAGTTGAAAATTTAGCAAAATCTTCACACCCGGCAGGCAAGTTGCTAATCACGTTTTTAAAAATACATAACCGAAATCTAAAGATGAAAACCGTTTGATTCGAGGCAAGCGATTCAAAAATAAGGCCCAAAGTCTACAAAGGCCCTAGCTCCTATAATATCCTTACTACTTCGCTCTACTACGTTAGTCGCTTAGTCTGACACCTATGAGTAGAACATGTGGCTACGTGCTACTACATTCTACTTAGCCGGACACCACAGCTGTACGCAAAGCATTACTGAATTAAACAAACTCCCTATAGTCTTTAACGCAGGCAATATTGCTAATGACCAATCTCTCAAGACACAAATGGAGATGTGCAGAGCAAAATTGGAAGTATGGTTGCCGATAAGGCTTCCGTTGCAAGCGCTGTCGATTATAGGCGACGATGCTTCTAGTGATGGGTTCTGGGGGGTTCGATGTCGATGAAACTTTATTTGAAATCATTGGTTCTCATGTGTGTAGTGTTTCCTTTGGCATGGGATTGTTCAAGAGGTATATTAGAGGTCTCCTTAGAGGCGGGCAATGCATTGGTAGCGCCCCTGGTGTTGCTGATGTCCATAGGCGGCGGTGGCCACTTACCATGAAGTGGCCCGTGTGTCTGTTTATCTGCCGTATAACATAGAGAAAACAATGACTCACCACACTTTTTTATACCACTAAGATGTCAAATAAGCTTACTGCAATCTGATGGTAAGCAGTCACCGCAGCCTATGAATGTTTGCAATACCACACTACACAATTACCACCACCACTACACCACCAGCGCTTTACTATCACTGATGAACCTCGACCCATGTTTCGCTCCTCCACGGAGCATTCTCAGGATTTAACTCCTTGATACTTCAAAGGAAACCGTGTAATTTTTATACTACTCTTTCAGACCGATACTTCATTGTTCCACTTAGGTTGCAGATATCCTGGATAGCGTTGGCCGTTATCCATCAGGTGGACTATCCGCATGCCCACCTAGGCAATAAAAAACGAGCCACATTTTGCTAGGGAGCCTGTTTGTACCAATGACCCGAGTGGTATTTACTGTTTATGTCCAGTAAAAATGTGCATAGGACAACTAAATTTCTTTTTACGCCCGCTTGCAGCTTTGCCTCCTTCTAGTATTATCGTAACTATTAATGATACCGTATACGAAAACACCAATTCGCCAAATAAAAATTAAAAAAAATACAAAAAATATACAAAATATCGATAAAATTCTATCGACATTATCACGTCGTTAGTCAAGCTCTCACGTGCCCGAGACGTTCTGGCGTCATGCCAGTGCGGTATCCGGAATACGGATACATACTAGGTACGGATAACTTACCTATTATACTAGGATGCGTATTATGTTGCAGTTTTCCTTTATGTTTAGGCAGATGCTAGTGAAAGGTGCATTCGGATGTGGAATGAGCTCCCAGCAAAGGTGTTTCCTTTGGACTATGACGTGGGATCGTTCAAGAGGTATATTAGAGGTTTCCTTAGAGGCGGCAACGCATTGGTAGCACCCCTGGTGTTGCTGATTTTCATAGGCGGCGGTGACCATTTTCCATCAGGTGGCCCGGAAAACATAAATAAAAATGAAAAGATGGTGGACGTTATCTTGAAAAGATTGTTTACTAGTAGACCCAGCGCGACTTCGTTCGCGTACACCTACTTTACCCCTACCCACCCTTCTTTTTTTGCTTATAAACTTATTCTTGAATCACTCTACCTATTGTTGAAAACATTCATCATATCTTCATGGATTATAAGTAGTACAAAAGTAATGAGGGTTTTTGGACAAATACAAGGGTATTGGGGTGTGTGTCTGGACTCTTACCGTTGTATGTTCTTGTTTTCCTTTTTATGAATTCAAGTTTGCCCCCATGCCACGGGGGTCATTTTTCCATCACATTAGAAGGTTTCTTTCGTATCAAATATTTATTTTCTAATTAAAAATAACACATTTTCCAAATTGACGTTAATCTTTTATTATTTTATTCTTTATATGTCATATGTTGTCATGCGGACACAGTCCATAGATGGCGGAGATTTTAATCTTTTTTGTGCTCCCCTTATTCTAGATATTTGCTGGATCCCATTATTCATCATATCTTCATGGATTATATCCTTGGCTGCTAAACACGAGGTCGTCCGAAAATAAATATTGACCACTTCAGAAACTGGCTGGTCGACTACGAGTACTGGCCATCAAGACTATATCTTCTTTTGTGCCAAATGCGTTCTCGAACGTGTTTAAATGAAGACCCGAGCCTGCGATAGAGATTGCAGCGGATGAGTGGGCAGAGTCTTCCCAGCCTCGAACTAGAAGGTGAACTAGATAATAGCTAGAAGAAGCTATCTTCAGAAACTAAAAATTAAATACCAATCGATCGGTCAAATTACGCACGTGACGTCATAAAAGTTATCCTCGAAGTTTTCAAAGTCAATCTGGACTGGCGTTTTTGTGTTGATAGTAGGAAAGTTAATTCTGTTACTCGTCAGGACGCGTACAGATTGCCTTATGTAAATGAAATTTTAGATAACCTTAAGGACGCAAGATATTTATCTAGTATTGATATTACGAAAGCTTTCTGGGAGATTCCATTATTTGAACCTGATAGGGACAAAACCGCTTTCTATGTTCCCGGTAGGGGGATGTACCGTTTCGTAGTAATGCCATTTGGACTTACCAATGCACCGGCCACTCAGCAACGATTAATGGATACTCTTTTCACGCCAGAATTCGAAAATAAAGTATTTTGTTATGTTGACGATATCATCATCATTAGTTCTAACTTTGAGGAACATATCTCCTTATTACTAAGGGTTCTTGATAAACTCTCAAATGCGAAATTAACGATTAATTTTGGAAAAAGTCAGTTTTTTAAGAATGAACCCAAGATGGGTTTGTTGTAAATAAAAATGGTCTACTTGCTGATCCTGATAAAATCCGTGCTATTCTGGAATTCTCTCCTCCGTCTTCAAAAAAACAGATAACGCAATTTCATGGCATGTGCAGCTGGTTCCGTAGGTTTATACCTAATTTTAGTACTATAATATCTCCTTTAAACAAACTTTCTTCTTCGGGGAAAAATGCGCCAAAGTTTTCATGGACCCCTGAGGCCCATGCTGCATTTTTGAAGTTGAAGAAACTTTTGATGTCTACTCCAGTCTTGGCTAGTCCTGACTTGCCATTTAATGTACATTGTGATGCGTCGAATTTGGGAATTGGTGCTATGCTTACTCAAACGCGCGATAGTTCAGAAGTTGTTATTGCCTACATGAGCAAATCTCTGAATAGGCATGAACAAAACTACTCCGCAACTGAAAGGGAAACTCTCGCTGTCATTTTTGCGCTGGAACATTGGCGTTGTTATTTGGATAATGGCAAACAGTTTACTGTTTTCACTGATCATGCAGATCTAAAATGGTTCCTGAACCTATCTAATCCTACGGGAAGATTAGCGAGATGGTCTCTACGACTTTCTTGTTTTAATTTCGTACTTTAAAAAAGGAAAGGATAACGTAGTGCCGGATTATTTATCTCGTTTCCCTGAAAACGAAGTTGATTCATTACCGGTAGCTCCGATAGCTGGGGACACTAACCAATCTCCTGCACTTACAAAGTTCAATAACCTTTTCCTCGGATGTCGTAACAAACCGGAACGTTTTCCTGATTATAGAATCACTCAAGATAAATTATTTCATAATTTGCGTAGCTCATGTTCTCTAACGAATGATTTTGTTTGGAAACAGATTCCACATCCTGACGAAAGGGAGAGTCTTATTAAAGGATGTCATGGGTTGCCATCAGAACCATACCTTGGGGTTTTTAAAACTTATAAAAAACTAACACTATTATATTCTTGGCCGGGGATGTTCAAGGACGTGGCTCGCTACGTCTCTTCATGTGAGTCGTGTCTTGCTTATAAACACACCAATCATTCTCCTTATGGGTTAATGGGTAAGCCTAGAATCTGTTCCAGACCTTTCCAATGCATTTCCCTCGATTTAATTGGACCTTTGCCAATGACTCGTTTAAGAAGTCAGCATATTCTTGTAGTAAATTGCTGTTTCACAAAATTTTCTCTTCTTTTCCCTCTTAAAAAAGCCACAGCGGCTGCTATTATTAAAATTATAGAAGAACTTGTATTTCTGATACATGGTGTCCCTCAGACTATTATTATGGATAATGGTTCCCAGTTTCAATCACGTCAGTTCCACGATCTGATTGGAAAATATAAAATTCCTTTCGCTTCTTTCACTCCTAACTATTGCCAGCAAGTGAATCCTACTGAAAGATATAACAAAACTATTATTACTGCCTTAGCTTCCCTGGTCGGTAATGATCATCGCAGCTGGGATACGTTTCTCCCAGTTGTCCAATCGGCTATGAACAATTCAGTTAATTCTGTTACTGGATTTTCCCCATCTTTTCTTGTGTTTGGTCGAGAGATCATTACTTGTGGGTACTCTGTACTCTCAAGTAAGCAATATTGATGAGCTGATCTTTTTACCCAGAGACACTTATGCTGAAAATATTGGTACCTTGGCACATCTTTTTGACAGAGTGCAGGTTGCTCTGCATAGTGCTCATATGAAGAATGCGTCTCATTATAATACGAGGCGATCTCTTAAAGAATTTAACGTCGGTGATATTGTATGGCGTAAGAACTATGTAATTAGTGATGCTGGTTCATATTTTTCTAAAAAGTTAGCTCCGCGTTTCATTAGATGTAAGATAATTCAAAAGCTCTCTGCTTTGGTTTATCTTCTGGAAGATCCTAATGGATCTCGTGCTAGATGGCATGTAAAGGACTTCAAGATTTAAACTTCTTGAACTTATCAATTTATCTCTTAATTATATTTTTGTTTATTTTTCCTGGATTATGGGTCGGACCGCCGGTATAAAAAGCCTACACCGAGTGCGGATTGCGACACTTTAAAAAAGCCTTATGCTGCAACTCTTAGAGCGGTTGGTGACTCTACAATCCCGTGTTAGGTACCGCCTGTTTCCACTAATATTTATTTCTTTAATTTTGTTTTCGTGATGGGTAGGACCGTCCAGATAAAAAAGCCTACACCGGGTGCGGTTCGCGACACTTTAAAAAAGCCTTATGCTGTACCTCTTAGAGCGGTTGGTGACTCTTCAATCCTGTGTAAGGTACCGCCTGTCCTCTTGTACATTCTTCTCGTTGTGGATGCTACGAGCGCTCGCAAATGAGATGAACTTGTTAAATCCCGTTTGCGGTCATCGTGTATTTCCATTAATATAAAACATATTTATTATAACGTATTTATTGATTATCAAGTTTTCGCGTGTTCTGTGTGGTAGGTAAAAAAATTAGCCTTTCACTGATGCGGATCGTGACATCTACCTAAAGCCTACACGTTTCTTTCTGAGCGGGTGGTGACTCAGATTTACGTCGCACAGAACATTCGAATCTTTGAGTCACCCTTTTTATTTATTCTTATTAATATTTATCCTAACGTATTTATTTAATGTTTATTTATAATATTTTACAGTCGGAAAAGTTTTACTTAATTTTCTTTTATTAAAAATAAATAAATTTTTAACTGTTATGTTGGAATGTTAGGTTAGACGTCATAAAAGTTATCCTCGAAGTTTTCAAAGTCAAATTATGCACGTGACGTCATAAAAGTTATCCTCGAAGTTTTCAAAGTCAAATTATGCACGTGACGTCATAAAAGTTTATCCTCGAAGTTGTCAAAGTCAATCTGCAAACTGTACTTTTCGACCAAAAGTGAACGCAGTGATCCAGCCCGGGCATAAGTTGTGGACTTTCGTAAACTTTCGTACTTTTAGCATTTTAAATTCTTTTTAAAAATTTCTTGTTTAGTTGATTATAGTTTCTGGACTGAATGTACATAAACCCATTACCCTGTTATTAGTTGTTTTTATTATTTACTGAGCCTGGCACTGTCCGTCGGATAGTGTTACGTTACAACTGTTACGTACAAAGGCGGACTTAAAGCTTCATAGCTTCAACGGTTCAGATCCGCAAGTCATCACTGGCAACACACATTGGTCAAAGACCTTGGTCTTGAGACACTGCGGTAATTGGGATGAAAACATATGGCGTACCTACCCGAACGCTGCCCAACTGAGTTGGATTTGTCGATTGACCTCTTTCTCGAAATCGGACCTACCTAGCTGGACTATTTGTCCCAGGTATGTATAGTCGTCAACAACTTCAAGTGGAGAGCCTCCAACTGTCATTGGCGTAGGCACAACATGGACATTCGACATAAATTTCGTCTTGTCCATGTTCATTTTAAGACCTACTTGTTAAGAGGCACTACAGAGGTCATCGAGCATTTTGCCTAAGTCTTCCAGGGTTTCAGCCATGACTACAATATCGTCAGCAAATCTGAGGTGAGTCAGGTACTCGCCGTTAATATTGATGCTAAGTCCGTCCCAGTCCAGAAGCCTAAATATATCCTCCAGTGCAGCGGTGAACAACTTCGGTGATATGACATCACCTTGCCTAACACCTCGCTGCAGCTGAATGGGCTCTGTGGTCTTGTCCTGGAGACGTACTGATATAGTGACGTTTTCATACAAACACTTCAATGCTTCGATATATCGATAGTCAATTTGGCCTCGCTGTAGAGATTGGAGCACCGTCCAAGTTTCGATCGAATCGAAGGCTTTCTCATAGTCAACAAACACCAAGCACAATGGCCGGTTATACTCTTCGGTCTTCTGTATAACCTGCCGCAGCGTATGTGTGTGGTCTATGGTCATCTTCATCTTGGCGCTAATGTCCCGGCTGTGCCCTTGCGTACGAGGGCCCGGGGTCCACGAATCCAGGATTTGGCAGATCAGGTAATTACAGTATGTGGTCTATGGTACTAAAACCTTTTCGGAATCCGGCTTGTTCGGGAGGCTGGAAGTCAGCAAGCCTGCGTGCGAGACGATTCGTAATGAATCACATACAGGTCAGCAGCGATATTAGTATGAAGTTCTTCAAGAGAGCCTTAACACCTTTCTTGAAGAACAATATCACTATGCTTCTGTGCCCTGATTCCGGTGTTATCATGTCTGTCCATAAAAACTCACGACTTCCCTCAAAACCTCGTACTTGGTCGAAACAACTCTGCCGTCATCTGTTATTTCAATATTTATTGAATTTCCTTTAACCATTTCATTTTTTACTTAATAAAACAATTGAAAAGTATAGTTCAAAAATATCCAAGGCACATTTCTTAATTTCACAATTTTGCTTAAAAGATCCATCCAATAAAATCATGAAAAAATATAATAATTTATAATAAAAATAATACAAAAAAAAAATTATATTGTAGTGTTATGTATATTATGCTATGTTATTGTATAAAAAGATTTTTTAATACAGCCTGCACAACAAAAAGTCTACATCAACTAACTAAAAACTTCATTTTCTCGAAAAATAGCTCTTGTGGGTTGGATCTTTTATGCAGAACTACGTCCAATTTGCATGTAGGTATTATACCTACATAATTTTCCGTGTTGTCCGGCAGAATAGAATAGCATCAACCCCTTACACTCATGGGTGTCGTACAAGGCAACTAATGTTTTCGAGGCAAAAGATCAAGAGTCTCCGTAGTCTGGAAAATGGGCAGCAGCATTTTCCATTGTCATCCGGAGGGTAGGTACCTATATTATGTTGGTATCATCATCTCAGTCCATAACAATCCACTACAGGACTTAGAGCCTCTCCCACTAAAGGGAAGGTTATTGCCATAATCTCCACGCTTGGCAGGCGGGTTGGAGATTGCAGTGTTATAAATATGGAACTATGGAAAAAGCTGCTGCCCATTTTCCAGCCTACGGAGAGTACGACACCCACGAGTGAAAGGGGTTGATGGTATTCTACTCTGCCGGACACCACACGGCGACACCAGATTCAGATCGATATCAGACAGTCGATCAACTGTGATTACCTGATTTGCCAAATCCTGGATCATAGTTAAGGCGGACCCTGGGCCCTCGCGCACGAAATTATAACCGGGACATTAACGCTAAGTTGATCATATACCTTCAGGATAACATTCTCTAAATTATAGCGAAACCGAATTAAAAACATTGCCGTGGTTTAGAAGGAGTTAGTGAATATGCGCTTATTACATTAGGCTGAATACAGTTGCCTAAATTCAGACTAAAAAGCGTCAGAGCAAATTAAAGAGGAATGTAGGTATTCCTCATAGAATACTAAATAAGTAAAGTAAATTTTTGTATCACTCAAAATGTAAAATTTACCTGATTTCATGAGCTATACATTCCTCTTTGATTTGCGCTCACGCTTTTCCCTTCTGAATTTAGACGACTGAATTTACTCAAATGCAATAATTATTCAGAGAGAGAAAGCTGGGGTCCGAAGTGGTAAGAATAAAAGGAGATGTATGAAAAGAGTTGTGGATATATGCGAGGCTAGGGAGTTGTGTCAGGACAGAGCAAAGTGGCAGTCCATAGTCTCTGTCTACCCCACCTGTGGGACCCAGGCGTGAGCTTTATGTATGTATGTATGTATGTAGAGATAGACTTAATAAGTTATCAAACGAAAAACAATTCATTTATAACAAGCTTTTATCACGCGGTACAGTACCTACTCCTCAAGACTATTCCAAAGAGCCCAAACACGATGGGGTTATCTCATTGCATTCATTAGTTCCCAAGACCACCTTCCGACCAGCTCCATGGTACCATATTAATGCATTGTCATCCAAGTTACATAGGTACACCAAATTACAGCTCAATCGGGTACCAACAAACTGTTCGCAAATTTTGACGGACAACTTACATACGAACAGTGCAAGTTTAATAAAAGCTAGAAAAAATCGCTCAGGATAAACAATCCATCAAACTCACAATCACAGTACCCTGTTCCCTGAGCAAAGCCAGTCCGGATTGCTAGTCTCTCAAACCTGACCGCAGTGCCGTGTCTCAAATATAAAGTCACCTGGCCCGAGTCCCAACTTCACCTAGAAGATAAGGATGAGGCTCGGGCGCAGACCGTGCACCTTTGCGACGACACATTATTAAGTATAATTAACTTACACGCTATTTTTTATTATTAACTAGCGTGATTTAGTTACAAGATACTAGTGGACCAAGCACTTCGTTCGCGTAGATACACCCTACCTACCCTTTTTCTTGCTTATAAACCTTTCTCTTAAATCACTCTATCTATTAATGAAAACTGCATGAAAATCCGTTACGTAGGTATATTAAAAGATCTAAGCGAACATAGATACTTGTGGGATAAGCCCGCCTTTGCAATGTATATTTATTTTCTTTTGTTATTGTTCTTTATGTAGTTATACGCAATAAAGAGTTTACATACATACATACTTACTTAGGGACAGACGGCGGGAAGCGACTTTGTTTTATACTACGTATAGATAAAAAACTATCGTTTGCTTGTAGTCTGTAAAGTTAAATGGGCTATCTGAAAATCAGTGCTGAGTAGTCTTCAGCAGTGGTATTGACTTCGTGAGTGTTGGTGGTGCTGAGCACCTACGAGCACACATGACCGTTGCCTTCGAAACAAAATTAATCAGTGCCTAGGTTTTGGTATCTGCCACCTGATCTGCCCAATCCTGGATCAGGATCAACGCGAACCCCAGGCCCTCACGTGCGTAATTACAACCGGTACATTGACGGCCAGATTTCTATATTTATGAACTATTTTTTGTAGGTAACTGAAACTCAAGCCCAGGAATGGACTGTATGAGATATTGAAGCGTCGATGTGATGTTACATCTACGTGCGAAACTTACGCCTGACATGTACTGTATTATCTCCATCCAACAGATGTTGGCAGAAAGTCATGTCGAGATAGCTGGAGGTTATGAGCGTCTAAGGGCATAGTTTAACGAAGTTCCATAATATTACATGTCCTAGGTAATATATTAAATCAAAGAGAAAGGACTAGTAAGGCGAGGATGGCGTTCAATTTTAAAGAAACTAATTATTTTTACGAGCCTTTTTGCTAATTGAATTGCCTTTCAGGTACTTCACTCGAATTAAGTGCTAGAGATGGGTCATACATAACGTCAGTAGTACCTATACCTATGCGGCATTTTAGTACCTTTTTTCGCCACATTAATTTTTGTCCTAACATAAAAAGAAACATGCCGCCGTGGGAAACTAGGTATCGATGAAACGACACGTTCGCCCCATCACGGTCCTTCGTATGTGTCCTATATGTTAAGACGTACTACAAGTCAGTGTTACTAGTCTGCTGGGCTGGGCACTCACCCCCACTACGTAGACCCTCTGTTGGTCACCACGCGAAGGTTCGAAAGGACGTTTCTCGCTCGTACGATTCGGATGTGGAAAGAGCTCCCAGCCACAGTGTTTCCTTTGGACTATGACTTGGGATCGTTCAAGAGGTAATTAGAGGTATCTTCCGGTAACTCCCCCGGTGTTGCTGATGTCCATAGGCGGCGGTGACCACTCTCCATCAGGTGGCCTGTTTGTCTGTCGTATAACACAAAAAAAAACTACTACACTTAATTCGAGTGAAGTTTCTGAGAGGCCTATTAGCAAAAATAAACTTGTACTTAATAAAATCTTAGAATTTTTGACTTCATTTTGACCCACGTCCCGGCATGCTTTTACGTAAGTCAGGTGACAATGCTATATTATGGTAGGTAGTAGCTGATCTGATGATGGAGACGGAAGATGGCGATTGGTAATATTTAATCAAAATAAAGCAATTCTATCGAGTTTGGGCTCGTTTGATTAGTCTTGACAAGTAGGTAGGTACCACACTTGGTGAAAACCCAATTGGTATCTACATAGGGTATGGATTAGGTACCTACCTAATAAATCGTTTTTTTTTATGTTATCCGCAAGACAAACAGGCATGCGGGCCACCTGATGGAAAGTGGTCACCTCCGCCTATGGACATCAGCATCACCAGGGGTGCTACCAATGCGTTGCCCACCTCTAAGGAAACCTCTAATATACCTCTTGAACGATCCCATGTCATAGTCCAAAGGAAACACTGTGGCTGGGAGCTCATTCCACATCCGAATCGTACGAGCGAGAAACGTTTTTTCGAATCTTCGCGTGGACACCACTAGAGGGTCCACGTAATGGGGATGAGCACCCAGCCCACGGCGGGTGGTGCGATGACGGAATTGTGCTGTGGGCACCAGATCAAATAATTCCTCAGAACACTCTTCATTTTACAGCCGGTAGAACACACACAGGGAGCCCCAGTCCCTTCGATCAGCTAGTGGTTCTAACTTGCCTGTCAGTATGGTATAAAAATAATAATGTTTCATCCTCTCCATAGGCCGAAAAAAGGGCAGCAGTTAATTCATAACACCTGCGATCTCCAACCCGCCTACCAAGCTTGGAGATTCTGGCAATAATCTCCTCTTTCGTGGGAGAGGATCTATGTCCTGCAGTGGACTGTTTTAGGTTGCGATGATGACCTACTCTCCTCTTTTTTATTTTTCTACATTCCATTCTGTCAGTTTACCTTGTTTGTAAGCACCTACTCATCTATACTAGCTAATACGATTATCAAGTACCTACCTCCCCATAGATATTCCTCTAACACCGACACAATAAAAAAGGGGATAACTCGCCCCAAAACTCCGCGCCGCTGTCCTATCCCTTTCAATTCCTAAAAACGATTACAACGCAGAGATATATTGCTAAGAAACATCCAACAGGCGCTTAAGAGGAATTTATCGTCCATTCCCTTAAAACGACAATGTGGGAAAAGAAAAAAAAGCTCGCCAGATAACATCTTATCATACCATATTTTATCCCGGTACGAGGGAAAGGGTAGCATCAATCAGTAGCTTGTTAGAAGGAGAGGTTGAACGGGAAAACACATTAGCAGACCGGACTGCTTTGCGCAGGTTGGCCTATAGGGATGGGGCAATGGGTTTGTGTACAAAGACCAATAAAAAGAGACCAAACATAATATTGTATTAATGTTGTATTATCTATGGATCAAACTATGGAGCGTTGGTGGACGAGTGGTGAAGCTATCCGACCCGTAAGCCAATGGTACCGGGTTCGAATCCCACTGGGGTTAAATACTAACCGATGCTCTTACGGTGAGGGAAAACATGGTGATGAAACCTGCATACTCACAACCGGGTCATTAACGCTAAGATGATGATGATCTTTGAACAAAACTAAAAGACCACCTAATTTTAAATTAATGCAACTCTAGCGACAATCGAACATAACTCAGAAGCTAAAAAGTTATAAAAGCTAGATTTATATTTTCTTTATCAGATTCGGTTTCGGTTCGTTCCTAGTTTACCCAACCTACAAAGTTTCATTGTAATCGAATTTGCCATTTCCAAGAAATTTTAAAATATTGCTTGTATGAAAATTACAGTTTCCGTCATTTTCGCCATACAAAACGCTAATGTCATAGGTGAGGAACTAATATGTTTACGTTCAAAATCCTTCAATGAAAAGTTGTCTTATTACTTTACATGGCTATTTCCCTCAAGAAGCAGGACATGGCGGGTCAGTGGTGTAAGACGGGCGGTCGCCAGTAATTTTGTGGATGATATGACTTCGGCTGCTCCCATTCCTGCTCCATTTAGGTGATGCAGGAGCGCCGCGTTGTTTAGTGGGTAGACTGAAGAGTATAGGGAGTCTCACACAGGTTCTTCTTCCCATGATTAATTCTGACGCGGTCCGTATGACTGAGAGGTCGATAGGACCCTAGGTGGAGGAGGCTCTACTTCCCCATTTGCAGGGTAACGTGTATAATGCATTCTCCGCGTAAAAAAGGCTATTGTAACTACTGTACAAAATTGAAATACTTATTAGGTGCCTATTAAAAATGTCCAAAATGTTTATAGCAAGGCTAAGTATGTCGCAAGTAAGTACGTCGTACTGTGAGAAATTATTATCGAAATAGCTCTACTACGAGTACATTTCTGAGAATTGCAATTGGACTACCTACCTACCCTATAAATTCAGTAATCTTAACCTTAGACCAAGACCAGGCGCGCGTCCCACCACTAAAGCATACCTCGTAATGCCCAACAATTTGTATGGCGACACTTTAATTCAATTGTACCCTATTAAATGGCATGGAAAAATTAAGCGTGGCTTAACTAACGCTCTGCAGTCGGACTGGTGACTAATTTACGGAAGTGATTCTATTTTCTGCACAATTTGTGGGAGAAATGGCATTTTCTTTATTTAGTACAGGTGGTCCTTTTGTCTTGTGGGTATTTGTCATCACAGTCCATAACAGTTAACTGTAGGAACGTGGGAACTTCGGGCCTCTTCCATGCGAGGGGAGGTTATTGCTATGATTGCTCAATTTAGTTAATTTTGATGAACGTATTGGTTTTTTATGCTGCTCAGTGACGAACGAGCACACAGCCAACCTGATGATAAGGGTACTGTCGCGTATATCGTCTACGATTCATGCATTTTAGGTTGCAGCCAATAAAAATGCAGAACCACGGAATATGCGTTGTCACTGTGAGGACTAAGATGAAATGCCTCATGCCTGTAATTACGCTGGCTACCTCATCCTTAAAACCGGTACACAACATTGCAAGCAATGTTGCTTGGCGGCGGGCATAGATAAGGCGGTGGTACTCACCCACAGAGCCCTACCACCTGATAAAGTGCTGATTGCAAGCTATCTACATTGCACGTGGGCATGTAAACACGGTTTGGCCGGTTAAAAATGATTGTAGGTATCATTAAATCAATTCAACTGTACTTGATAAACTATAACAGAAATAATAACCATCACAAGGTGCCAATCGGTGGCCGAGCGGTTACAGTATCCGACTCGTAAGCCAGAGGTCCCGGGTTCGAATCCCGCTCCGGCCATGTACCAATGACTGTTTTCTGAGTTATGTACATTAGTTGAATACTGACCGATGCTCTTACGGTGAGGGAAAACATTGTGATGAAACCTGCACATTCAGGGGACTGGATTTGTAACCGTGATCCAATCTGGTCAGGTTCCCCTGGTAGCAGGGTCATGGAGGTCAGATGGCAGTCGCTACACTGTAATTGCCTGACCTGCCAAATCCTGGATAATGGTCAAGGCGGACCCTGGGCCCTCGTTCTCGAGAGCACAACCGGGACATTAACGCCAAGATGATTATTATTACAAGGTGCCAATCGACAAACAGCTCTACTACCAAGGCTAGCACAAGTGTGCACAAGAGAGCGACAAGCGAGAAAAGGCGCGATATAGATCCTGCTAAGCGTCGGTGGCCTAGTGGTTAAGGTATCCGACTCAAAAGCCAAAGGTACCGGGTTCGAATCCCACTGCCGCCATGTATCAATGACTTTTCTGAGTTATGTACATTAGTTGAATACTATCCGACGCTCTTACGGTGAGGGAAAACATCGTGATGAAACCATTATCCAATCTGTTTAGGTTCCCCTGATAGCTGGTCACGGAGGTCAGATTGCAGTCGATCTGCCAAAACTTGGATCATGGTCAAGGCGGAATCCGGGCTCTCGCGCGCGTAAGCACAACCAGGACATTAACACCAAGATTAATATATGTGGATCCTGCTATGTCTTGCATCTTAGTGTTGAGAGAAGGAAAAGGCTCTATCGCGAGAACACTAACTTGTGCAGCCATGCAGTTCAACCTGTCTCCGGATCCTAAGCGGAAGACCTTAGTCAACCTCGCCGAGCCAACGGTGTTAGCCGCTGCCTTAATTGGCAACGGTCGTGCTCGACCATGGTCGTGCGACGGGCGGTTTTGACGTCTCGTATTGGTCGGGCGACGTCCGTCGTACGATCCATGCCAATTAGGAAAGCGCCTTAGGTGTCAAGCTCGTTGCAATTCAGAAATTCGACTAGCTTCAATTACGAAACGGTCACCCATCCAGTTCCCGTTGCTTAACCTTGGTTATCGGTCTCGCAAGACAGTGCTTGATAAACTATTAACGCTTAAACTTAGACTTGAATCCGCAACAGAATGCTCAATATACCCAATATACAGTATACCCTCAATATACAGTATACCCACCGCGATACGACAAGGACTAAGCGCTGGCTACATAAGGCGGCACCAGAAAATGGCTTTAATCAGAATTACAGCTCACAGAGCAAATCTAATTTCGGAAACGCGCCGAGTGACTTCCACAAAATGCGGTTTGCCAGCCAAACAGGGTGGGGATGGGGCACGGATAAGTTGATATCGATAATATCGATAGACTGATAGAGTATTTGATAAAGAACGTGAGTCAAGGAAGAAAGAACATGTGACTTGATTAGTATAGGTAAGACTCGAGAGAAAATGCGATTTTAAATAAATTTTTGAGTTTCTGAAAATAATTTTCAGAATTTTTATTACTAGCACAATTGCAATTCGGTAAGCATATTCTTTAAAATCGTCGAGTCTTAGTTAATTAAGGCAAAAGGACCGTATTTCTTTTCTCAAATAACCAATTCATTTCAGAGTAGACGCTACATAATCATAAGTTTATTGAGTTCTATTAGGCCTCCCACAAGGTAGAACCACGACCTGGTAAAGATCGTAGGTATCAGCTGGATGCGAAAGGCACAAGAATGGCCTTTGTGGAGATCTCTGGGGATGCCTATGCACTGCCTATGCTCAGCAGTGGGCGTCTTCCAGCTGATATGATGATGATAATGACGAGGCCAACCTATGGCCTAATGTCAAACGGGTCCTACTCGTAAGCGATAGGTACCAAGTTCGATCCCCCGAGCGGATGCCCCTTCGGTGACTGAAAACATGGTGAGGAAACCTACACATTCAGGAATGTGTAACCATGATCTAACCTGGTCAGGATCTCCTTTTAAAAGGGTCGCGAAGGCCAGACGGCAGTTTTGGTTGTCCAGAGATATAAGCTATGTAAGCCCATATGATTGATTAGTAACAAATAATAAGTTCAACTGAAAAAAAAGAAAAAAAGAAAAAGAAAATTATTTTTATTTTTATTTTTTCATCGTGTTATTCACCAAATTGCAGACGTTGGTGTTACACTCTGCTCTTGCAATCACCAAACCACCGATACAGATAAGAACATGGCCGTCGCATCCCTAGTAAAGAGTAAAGATGCCGCCTCGGTTGCCACAGACTGGAATTTGACTTGTACGAGCCCTACCGAATCTAATATTGCCCAAGGGGTCCTCTAATGTCGTTGTACATGAGTCTATTAATATACCGCGATGGGTAGAATAAATCGCGTTTCGGAAGCGTTTGTGAAGAAATTAATTACAGCAGATTATATAATTGTAATTAGACGTGTGGTGTCCGGCAGAGTTACCAACCCCTTACACTCGTGGGTGTCGTACAAGGCGATTAATGTTTTTGAAGCAAAAGATCTTGAGTCTCCGTCGGCTGGAAAATGGGCAGCAGCGTTTTCCATTGTTATATTTATAAAACTGCGATCTCCAACCCGCCTGCCAAGTGTGGAGATCATGGTAACCCCTCCCTTTTCGTGGGAGAGGCACTAGCTCCTGCAGTGGACTGTTATGGGCTGTCATCATGATGATTTAATTATTTGCAACCCGCTCTGCCTTCGCACGGGCTTTTTTTATACTACTAAGGTGACACACAAGCTAACGGCCCGCCTGATGGTAAGCAGTCACAGCAGCCTATTGAGGTTTGCAATAGGGGCTTTATACACGCGTTGCCGACCCCGTAAAACCTTTTCACCCCTTTCTTGAATAACTCCATGTTGTTCTCTCCAGGGAAAATATCTAGTTTTCTAGGGTTTCCTTAAGGTTCTTTTCAAGATGTCTTCCCTTACCGTAAAAGCATCGGTTAACATTCAACTAATGTACATAACTGATAGAGTTACGTACATTAGTTGAATGCTAACATGGTCGCAGTGGCTTTCGAATCCGGTACCTCCCTCTTACGAGTCGGATACCGTTACCACTAGGCCACCGACGCTCATAAATATAGGCGTATTTAATTATATTGACAGTAATACAATACTAGTAAAGAAGTAGGCACTACCAACATAGCTCCACCAAATCGATCCAAACCGTTCCGACACGTTGCCAGCAATCATAAGGCCACCTCAGATCCGCTAATCACCGCCGTTGCCATGGCAACCGCCGAGGAACTCTAATGATGAACCACTTTGCCGTACTTATGTACTCTGGGAAGGAAAATGCGGGTGTAGATGCAATAAGATCTTTGTTTTTATTTGTTAATTAGGCTTGAGATGGGAGAATTTGATATAGGTGATATGTTTTATATGTTTATTGATAGCTACCCGGCCGGCTTCGCACGGATTGTATTGGTTTTCTCGTTTTTATTAACTATAATATATCTCTAATCTCTTATAGAGATAATACTACTCATTTTTGTGTGATGTGTCTATTTAAGTATGTATACAATAAAGAATATAATAATATGTGCTGCACGTATTATACATATAAAATTCCGAAAGAAATTCTCTAGCTGATGATGAAATATAGCCATCAAAATTCGTTGCGTGGTTTAGGAGGAGCACGGAAATACATACAGACAGATAGACGCGAAAACTTACATCCTGACTTTTTTTACTACATTAACTCAGAAAAGTCATTGGTACATGGCGGCAGTGGGATTCGAACCCGGTACCTTTGGCTTTTGAGTCGGATACCTTAACCACTAGGCCACCGACGCTTAGCAGGATCTATATCGCGCCTTTTCTCGCTTGTCGCTCTCTTGTGCACACTTGTGCTAGCCTTGGTAGTAGAGCTGTTTGTCGATTGGCACCTTGTAATAATAATCATCTTGGCGTTTATGTCCCGGTTGTGCTCTCGAGAACGAGGGCCCAGGGTTCGCCTTGACCATGATCCAGGATTTGGCAGGTCAGGTTATTACAGTGGAGCGACTGCTATCTGACATCCGTGGCCCTGTTACCAGGAAAACATGACTACACTGGATCATGGAAGATAGGTTAAGCATATTATTATTTTATTGTAGTAAGTACCTATTGCCATGATTGTAATTTTCTTTATCTACACTCATAGCGTAATGCTCCAATTACATATTCGAAAACAGTTGTTTAAGAATACACTTTTTTCACGCCAGTCTATAAAATTAAAAAAAAATACTTTTCGGTACAGCATTCCCATACTATTTTCATTACAGCTGTATCGAAAAATAACTTTTTAAGCATTATGCAACACTTTTCTTTTTTAAATTTTTGTCGGGCGCCGGGACACGGCTACTTGTAAGCTGAATACCTAAATGTCTTCAACAAATTCAAAGTTCAAATTTTCCTGTTTATATTCGTATTTGTGATCAGTTCATAGTCTGTGGTTGTGATTGTGTACATGAGGAATTATTTTCCCGCTAAACAGAATATTTTTTCTAATTGTTGTAATTTGTGTTTGTAAATGTTTTTTCTTGTTTGAAGCAAATAAATAGATAAATGTAAAAGTACTGAAGTGAATTTCCCGCGTAGTTACAACAGAACTCACTCGCAGTTACTTCCAGCAAATTTGAAAAAATTAAGGGTATGAAATTTTAACGTAAAAATAAGAGTGTAGATAAAGTAGTGTATGCAACTGCATATAATTAGGTATTAAAACACTTGTGTCAAACTATTATCATAAACAGACACTTATGTTTTAGTACCCCCTTTTATATGACAGTTGCATAAACTACTATTAAATTTGGAACTTGTATAATTTATTTTTTCACGTAAAGAAAACAAACCTGAAAAACAAATATTTACTAATTAGCTAACACTAAATAAATCTAGACTAGCCGAAAGATAAAAAAATTGCCCGAGGTCCCCACTCCCCAGTCCTAGAAATAGTATCCAGAAGAGATGCTCGCTGGATGGCGAGGCGACGTTAGACGTTGTAAATAATTTTTACATTTATTTAAACTTCTAATAGAACATTAATACCTGAGAGAAACTTGTGATCTACTTACAGAAAATTATGATTTTATTGTTTTACTAGTTTGTGATTTGGGTTATTTATATCTAATGATGAGTTTTTATAATTTGGGGGAATTTTGGACGAAATAAGAGTTTGATTTTGTAAATTATAAGCTGACATTCATATTATTATTTAACTGACAATTTAATTTGAATTTGTCATTTTTCATTTATTACGTATCTAGCTATTATTGACATTGCATATTTTCATTTATTTCCAAGTTCTTTTTTATTGTTTTAAATGGATGTGAATTTTACTATTTAATTATTGCTGCTTTAAATATTGTATGTCCGAAATGGGCAAACTGTTGAAACTCACAAATATCATTTGTAATACCTGATTGTACCTACACAGTTCAACAATAAAGTTATTCTATTCTATTCTATTCTAATGGCGTATACGTATTCGAAAACGAATCACGGACGAACAGAGTAGACCCCGGACAATTTCCACATCCTTTCATTCCTACCATCGCAGGCTCTAAAACTTTAGACATAATCTCCTTCACATAATTGACTAAATTCCACCGCTATACCGAATTAAAGTTTAGATTAACTTTGATTTTAATTAAACTCACTGCCATCATAGTTTCCAGTGATATTTGTTGGACCCTTACATTAATTTTGTATGTGATCTTTCAAGGGCAAGGATGGAGGCAAATATTCTGGGTAATAAAGGGTCTTAGTTTGTAGTTCTACGTATTTGAATCAGAATTCAGAATATTAGACAGATATTGTTCGTAAGTTTGTTTGTTATTGTTTTAGTTATACTTAGGTACACAATGTTTTCTTTATATCAGTAAACAATAAAGGAGGTATCCGACTCGTAAGCGAGAGGTACCGGGTTCGAATCCCACTGCGGCCATGTACCAATGACTGTACATTAGTTGTGATGTGATGTGTAATGACAGTGGAGCGACTGCCATCTGACCTACATGACCCTGCTACCAGGGGAACCTGATCAGATTGGATCATGGTTACACATTCTGTCGCCTGAATGTGCTGGTTTCAACACAATGTATTCCCTCACCGTAATAGCATCGGTTAGTATTTAACTAATGTATGAACATAACTCAGAAAGGTACATGTCCGCACCGGGATTCCAACCCGTTATCTCTCGCTTACGAGTCGGATTCCCCAACCGCTCGGTCACCAACGGCACTCTACCACAATACTTCCTGAAATGCTAGCATAATATATTAATTTGCTTTGAAACAAAATTTGTAACGTGAATGCTATGTTATGGGTCAAAACCTCTTTGGTATATTACTACTGATTCGAAAGAAATCTCCATAGAGTGCCCTCTGAAAATTCCACACTTACCACTCAGCTCTCCAATGCTACACCGGGTGTGTAATCGCCACTCGAGCGTTCGGCTCGCCAGTTACCACCCTGTACATACAGATAATATTTAAATTATTGTTTATTCGATAACATGTTTGTTTCGATATAGAGTTTGTGGAAGCGACCGTGGTGGCCACTACAAATCGGGAATGAAAAGGCAAGCGATAGAAATAAAGTTTGTTATCTATGGTAGGTACTTATATTTTAACACAAACAATACTTGTCTAGGAGCGTCGGTAGCCAAGTGGTAAAGGTATCCGACTCTCAAGCGGGAGGTACCGGGTTCGAATCTTGTATTCGAGTTATGTACATTAGTTTAATACTAGTCGAAGCTCTTACCGTGAGGGAAAACATTTATCCATAATAAAATTAAAATTCATCATTTCGATTTCTGCCCGGCCGGGAATCGAACCCGGGACCTCCGCTTGGTAGACCGGCATGTTAACCAACTGAACAACTCAGGTCAGGTCAGGTCAGGTAAGGTCAGGGCGTGCATTGTTGCGTTCCGGTTTGAAGGAGAAGGTAGCCAGCGCAATTACATATGTAGTTCTGCGTTATTGTTGCCTGAATCTAAAGGCATGAATTGTAGATGTTATGGGCGATAGTTACCACTCACCATCAGGTGGGCTGTCTGCTCGTTTGTCACTGCGTAGACTAATACAAATATATATTCCTGTTGGACCTCAACTGTGTTGTTGTGTGGAATTGGAATTTCTTGATAGTGTTTGAAATTTTCTTATTTCCTGATGTTCTCCTATGAGTTTCAATCTCTTGGCTGACAGTACAATAGTCTTTGCGATTGTGACTGATTCGCTGATATCTTTAATATCATCCTTTTGTAGTAGATTTTCTAACACCAACAAGCCAGATGTCTCTTCCACGCTCCCTAGATCCCAGCATAGTTATGCAAGCTCACGCGCTCAGTGTAAACCTAGCTGTGTCTTTTACGACGCTACAACGACGGACGTATTTTTGCAGCTGTTTATGTGTCGCGTATCGCATGTGTGTGGGTAGCTGGCACCGAGTGTGGTTGATGGCGCTGGGATTTGAGGTTTAGATTTTTGTGGAACTGTTGCGAGGTTTCTTACGGGGTTTGCAAACGGCATGGCCGTAGGTGGAGACTACAAGCTCCATAATTATCGTCGTGACGGACGATCCGTTTGGATGGCTTGGAAAGTGGCCTATGTCTAGCAGCTATGAAATGACGATGATGATAAATGGCAAACGTCAAACAAGTCTTTCCTCTTTACTTCTGCGATACTTGGGACGTTCGACCGGTCACCGACCACTGAGTTATCTTAACGCTCTCTTCACTCCTCAAAGCTTCACGTCCTCTCTACGTTTCCAAGTCGTGAAGCTTGTGGGCTTTTGCTTCGCCAATGACAATGGCCTCATCCACCAGGTCTCCCAGCTTGTTGTTCTTCCGGACACTATTCTTCCGGGCAATATGCTTGGACATATTCACACAGCGCCACCTAGCCCCAAACTAAGCAAAGCTTGTACCTACTATGGGTGCTAGCTAACTGATATACTACTTATATACTTTAAATACATACTTATTATACATAGAACATCCGTAATGTTGTTGTGTGTCTTCTAGCTCCTGGTCCTTCCGAACTCACCAAAACCGTTGTCTCCTTGCATTGGACCGCAGGTGAGATAAGTATAACAGAACCTGATGTACACAGATCCGCTATGAACTACATAATAATAACTCATGCTCTAGTATTTACGTGTAGTGTTCATTTTATTCAGTTTACAACTGTCTCTTATTTGAGAATTCGCAAGATACATACATTATTCGTGTCACCTACGAGTGTGTTAAACAAAATATTCAGAAAATTTACAAAGTTTGTGAGAATTTTGTAACTCTCTCAAGGTAAAACTGTTATAGCGAAACGTTAGCAGGAGCTGTACAAGAGTAGAAAGTCCATGACCACCAGCCAAGTAGCAAACAAGAGTAGAGACAGTTATTAAATCTATGTAGGTCACCACGCGAAGGTTCGAAAGAACGTTTCTTGCTCGTACGATTCGGATGTGGAATGAGCTCCCAGGTTTTCTGTGGACTGTGACATGGGTTCGTTCAAGAGGTACATTAGAGGTCTCTTCAACGCATTGGTAGCGGCCCTGGTGTTGCTGATGTACACAGGCGGCGGTGACCACGCACCATCAGGTGGCCCGCTTACCTGTTTGTCTGCCGTATTACATGAAAAAAATGCATGACCACGGGCCAAGTAGCAAACAGGAATAGAGATGAAATTTTCTACGTCTGCGAAAATGATTTTGTTAGGATATATTATTATTTAAGACTAAAAACTGTTAAACTACCGCTACTTCAGTAATTTCAGAATAGCAAAAACAAATTTTATTATTCTTAAAACTATTTTGGAATAAGTTGTTTTTTTATTTTTCAATTTTTAATTTTAAATATACAGGTATTTGACTGCCATCTCACCTGATGTTAAGTGTTTTCATATAAGTATGTGGATATGGATACTTAATATTTATAGAAATTTATTAAAATGAATCCCCGAAATTTCAAGTTTAAATTAAACTGACGTTTACACTTTACACATTTATTTACTTACTAAGTTTCAAACTTTTTAGTTTTTAATAGCAGTCGGGGTTGTTTAGTTTTTCTACTACCTCTTTTATTTCCCGCTTTATATATTAATAATTGTCGGTACCATGAAAGTGTAAGTGAAGTGAAAGAAGTGAAAATGGTAGCTAACTAACTTTAAAACGTAATAGATCCTAGACGGTCATTCTGAATGAAAAATTCTAAGAGAAACCTAGGTGATTTTTCAATATCCAATCAACGATATCCCACATGACATAGTTTGTTTAATTAATATTTTTCAATTTTTCTTAAAATGGCGGCCGGTTTATACCATTTTGAATTTTGAATTTGATCAATATCATGTCTTCAGTGACACTCGTAAGATTAACGCAAATCGATAGACGTAAGAACCACCAAAATCTGTCTACACGTTTGGTTTCTAGAGTGCCGCAAAGGAACAAACATACATACATAGGCTGATAAACATTCAAATTCAAATTTATTTTATTCGTGGTAACACAGGTAAAAAAAGATGATACATTGGATATTTATGTGCTCCTCTGTGACCTGTCATTCGGCGTACAAATTTAATTGTGATTTTAAAACAATGTCAAACTATATTATAAACACAATGTCAAATGCCTAATACAGTTAAAATAATAATATAAACCTTCATGTCATACACTAAATACAATTGTGACTAAAATAAATAATTCTTAAAATAATAACAATATTAAAAACAAACACAAATCTGGATGTCAAGGTATAAAATAATTAAAAAATCATGTCAAATAATAAAAGATGGGCTAACTAACACAAGAGTGTTAGTGTTTTTTTATAAAAAAATCTTTTACCGTGTACAACGCTCTTTCCACGAGATAATTGTGCAGTTGTGTTTTAAAACGGTTCAGGCTTTCGGCATCTCGTACTATTTTTGGTATAGCGTTATAGATTTTTGGGGCCATTGCAAAAACACTTTTGTGGAACATTGCCGTTTTGCAAGGGTGTAAATGTAACTGGTCACGGTGCCGGGCACTTTCCACACTTGGGAATAGATGACTCTTCGTACGTACGAACACTGCAACCTCGTAAACGTACAAGGACGGCATAGTAAGAAAATTTAGCTCTTTAAAGAAAGGCTTACAGCTATCAGTACGTCGCAAGTTACAGATAGCCCTAATACATCGTTTCTGTGCTTTAAATACTGAGTAAATTCCTGTTGCGTTGCCCCAGAAGATAATCCCATATTTGAGCACGGAGACTACAAGTCCGTGATACGCCACAAGCAAAGTTTTTCTACTGGCTAGTTTGCTTAGTCTATAAAGTGCGTATGAAGATTGGCTGATCCTGTTACATACGTATTCAATGTGAGTATGCCAGTTCATATTCCTTTTTAAGTACAATCCTAGGAATTTTGTTTCATTTGTCTCTTGTATTATATGTCCGTTATGTTTTATATTTGTATGTGTAGTCCCCTTATATCTCTGTTTAAAATTAATAATTTTCGTTTTGTCCAGATTAATTTGTAGGTTATTACTATGTAACCAGTCAATAATATTAGATAATATTAGATTAATTTCAATTATATTATTTATTAGCACAGTGCAGTCATCGGCAAATAAATTCATTAGATTATTAATAGATTTAACGATGTCATTCATATATATATATAAGAAATAATAAGGGTCCCAACACATTTCCTTGTGGAACACCGTAGTGAACTGCATTACTATTTGACAGATATTTAGTTTCAATTTTAGTTTTGGGACATATCTTATTAATTTGTGTCATTTGTATTCTTCCACAGAGGTATGATTTTAATAATTTATTGACATTTCCTCGAATGCCAATAGCTTCTAATTTTTCAAGTAATATATTGTGGTCAACGTAGTCAAAAGCTTTAGTCAAATCTAAAAATAATGCTATTATAGGTAGGCGATTATCCATTCTTAAATAAATTTGATATAACATGTCATACATAGCCATATTAATGTTTTTATTTTTGTGAAACCCCTTTTGCTGTGGTACCAATATTTTATTCGCTTCACAGTATTGGTAAAGCGAAATATAAATGACTTTCTCTATTATTCTAGAGAATATTGGTATCAAGGCCAAAGGCCTATAATTATTAACATTTTCGCAGTCTCCTTTTTTAAACAATGGTTTTATTATTGTAGTTTTCAGTTTCTCTGGGAAGACACCTTCAGCAATGCACAGATTAACAATATGGCTGATTGGTGTGGAAATAATATACGTATTTCACAACGTTTGTATTAATATCATCATAGCCTGTACTGTTTGTGTTTTTCAAGTCTTTTATTATGAAAAAAATGTCATTAATAATTACAGGAGTCATAAATATTGAATTCATTATTGTATTTGAAATTGTTTTCCTATAATTATTTGTACTAGGCCTTGAAGACGAGCTCGCAGCATTTGAGTAGTGATCATTAAAAACTTGTGCATGCAAACATTAATGTTGCAATCATTTAATTTTAATTGGGTTATGTCTTCTTTTGGGAGCTGCTGTTTATTATCGTTAATTATCTTCCACGTAGCTTTAGCTTTATTGTTTGCCGTCATGATATAATGATTATTTTGGGATTTTTGAGTCAGTTTTATTATTTTATTTAGTCTTATAGAATATTTTTTAAATGTGTTTCTGTCGGTTTTATTCCTTGTGACTCTATATTTCCAAAGAAGTTGACGTTTGCGTTTAACACACAATTTTATACCCTTAGATATACAGCTTAATCGTTTTGTAACAGTGTGCTTTACTCTAATAACAGGGAAACATAGATTGTAAAATAGTTGGAAAGTATCATAAAATTCATTAAATGAATTGTTAGCATTTTTGCTTAAATAAATCGAATTAAAAGTTAAGCTTTTTAGGCAATCAGCAAATTTAATTAGGTTTTCTGCGCTATAATCACGTCTTTCTGTGTACCAAGTTGAAATTCTGCAATATTTTTGCAGACAACTGACATATTGAGCCGTGTGATCTGAAATACCGAATTCGAACACCTGACCTTTACTTCTTGGTATATTATATATTATATTATCTAAGCAAGTGCCATTCTCCAATCTTGTTGGCTCATTTATTGCAAATTTAAAATTGTATGCAGATATAGTTTACCGAAACTCAGACGTACGATTCGATTTTCCTAGAATATTAATATTAAAGTCTCCACATAGTATTATTTTGTTATTATAAGAATACATATTACCCTTCTTTGCGCCTTATAGTCGGGTAAATATGGAGGAGATTTTCAATATGTTACTTATGTTATTTTTATGTACGTTCGCCGATATTTTCTTCCAATGTTGATCTTTTTCTTTTCTAAATTGCTGTTTTACAAATTCATCCATTACGAATAGTAAATTATTGACATATTAATATAACAAGATTATATGCTTGAACAAATTCACAAAGAGCGATTTAGCATCAAACTAAGCAAAGCTTGTGTAATAGTTGTTTGATAACTGATAAACCACTTATATTAGAACTCATTTTAATACATACTTATGATACATACAACATACAGATACTGACTAAGATACTGGTTTTATAGATCAGCTGTTTCCACATTTTCTAGTAAAGCCTCACCTTACTCGCGTGTCCAGTCCCAAGTCAGTCCAAGGAAGGGCATTTTGCATATAATAACAATAATTTGACACGACGCTGAGGTGATTGCGCGCTGGACACGGTGGCATATCACGACTAGACAGCCTAGTGATGTGTGGGTTTGTTTCCTAGATCTAGGTAGACTAATATCTGAGTTGTGTACCTACATGAATTGATTTCGAACCAATGCTCTTACGGTAAGGGAACACATCGTGATGAAATCTGCTAATTCAGGCAACTGAATTTGTAACCATGATCCAATCTGGTCAGGTTCCCTTGGTAGCAGGGTCATGGAGATCAGATGGTCACTGTAATTACTTGATCGCCAAATCCTGGATCATGGTCAAGGCGGACACCGTGCCCTCGTTCTCGAGAGCACAACCGGGACACTAACGCCAAGATGATTATTATATCTAGGTAGACTAATTAGATGTAGATCTAGTTTTTTAATTTGTTAATCTCTCATATAGTGACCCTGAAGAACTAGGCTGCAACAACCTGTAGCCTAACTCTTTTCACACACATGCACGCATGTACATAAACGCACAAACTCTCTTTCTAACACACACACATACACACTTACATACCACTTTTAACCCTAGTACTAGTTATTTATGTTATATATTTGTTTGTTTGAAGCTTGGCTTAATTCATTGATACCTTTAGATGGAAGCTGGTAATCTGGAGCACAGGCAGCAGCCTTACCAGAACCAGTCTAATCTTATCAAATAAAAGGACAGCGTCAATAAATATTCTTTTTTTTTATTCGTCTAGATTCTGCTATAAAAATATCTTCTCTCATCTGTTATTCAGAAAAATCATGGGTTGCCTACTCTCACCTTGATAAAACTATGAGGTTGCCATGGAGACAGTCTACCCTTATCTGTAATTTAATCGAATTATCAATTGACAGGTACTTTTTTCGCCTATCTAACATATAATATGGTTGCCTGGGCAAAACTTGGCCTGAACGGAAATATTGGTGACCATTCATAATTGTTTATTTCCGCTATTGGATGAATTTGCGCCTTTTCTGCGTATGTGATATATTCAGAAAGAAGAAAGACAAGACATTTATTACAAAAAGCACATCACGGCACAATACAGTTACATAACTGACAAAGGAAACATTACAAAGTAAAACATTTAAAACAATGAGTAGCCTCCCATGTCAATGTCGGTGCCGCGGCGGCCGGCATTAATGCTACCCGCTCAGTATGTGCTGTGAGGCGCAAGAAGCGACTCACAGCGCTGGTATTCCTAGATACTCCACTGTTCCTGCAATCCTAACTTCTCCAGGAAACGTTGTAATACTTTCAGCTGTACAAACGTCTACCGCGAAGGTTGTTCGAGATGCTTAACCGTGTACGATGCTAATCCGTCACATGTTCACTGACGTGAGAATCCGGTCGTTCGTCAAAAATAAATTATATTAAAAACTTACTCAATTTTATACTTATTTTTACGTTCGATCGTTCGTTAAGAGTGAGTGCTTTCGCTTAGATCTCTGTCGTAAATACCGATAGGAACATCTAAGCTTGACATGATAGGTTAACATTATTTATGCATCAAATATTTTCAAACAGGTTTTATAATAGAAGGTACAGTCAGAGCGCAAGATTTTAGGATAGACAGATAGAGACTTTAGTTGTATTGAAATAAAGTCGTCATCATCATCATCATCCCGGCGGAGAATTCTGGCTTTTGCCAGAGTCCACTTCGCCCGGTCTTTGGTGTCCTCGCGTCGTAATTCGTTGGCGAAGGTGATTTGCTGAGGATGCGAGACCTCAGCGCTATTAATCTTCAATCAAGTGCTTCATTGGCCTCCCGCGGGCCCTCTCCTTTGATACCGTCAGGTATAGACACCTATTCTAAATGTATTGCATCCATTCCAATATATTTCCTACGTATCCCTGGGGCGTATGCAACACGTGGCCATACGCTTATTTAACTGATTTATTTGGACAAATCACGCTTGAAAATTTTGATTATGCCAAATTATTTTCATACAAAAAGAGCAAAATGGTGCCGACAAGTTTTACTCTAGAGACAAGGATTTCTCCGAACCGTCCCAGTTAAAAAAAAAGAGCCCGGAGTCCGCCGAGGGATGGTTTGGGTAGGGTAGGGTATGGAACGCGAACGCAAACCAAGTCGCGGCGAGCCAGCGAGCAGCTAACATTTATACAAAAATGATATATCTGTACTTCGTTCGCAGAGTACGCGCATCGAACCCTGGGTCAGCCTGAAAATCAGCGCTGTGAGTGGTTCCTGGATCTCTATTTTAGAATTGCTCGCATTGATTCGAATGGTTTTTGATTATGAATTTCGACATGAAATATCAATATATTTTAAATCACCTTTTCGACACCGAAAGGTTAAAAAATAGGAAAAATCAGCATCTTGCATCAAAATATCGAATTTTTCATGCCGAAATTCAAAATCGAAAACAGTTCGATCCAGATGAGCGATTCAAAAATAGGGCCTCTGGTCCTGGGCCAGTTTGGTCCCACGTCGCTTCTCCTTACTTTCCTTCTTTGTTAATAAATTTTTAAGTCTTTTGATGATAATCAAATAAATATTTCTTCCTGTCTATGTCCAAATACGAAGCCAAAACTAAACAATGTGGATTATTTACCGTCTTGCATTGTGTACCGATCTCATAACCACTGTACCTGAGATACTGACACAAAACCATCACGACATCCGATCACGAAAGTTATTCGTTACTGGTCTGAATGTTGTAACAATTACAATAGAATTGATAAAATTGGAGTTACCGGATGAAAAGCTTAAACTGTCGAAATTGATGTCACCTCCCGAGAATAGATTGCGAAAGAAACCTAAACTACTAGACTTGCGCTTTTGTGTTCCGGTCTTATGTATACAGATCAGTGAGAAACGAGCAGACAGCCCACCTGATGGTAGATGGTAAATGGTAACTGTCGCCCATAACATGCACTTAGTTTTCTTGGAACAATAACCTGACCGACAGAAAAATGTGGAACAGCCCCCGACCATACATATTCTCAATTATTTCCCAAACTACTGTACCGATTTTAATGAAATAAAGCTAAGAACTATCTCGATTAAACTGGCTTTCAAGAAATGAAATTTCATCGAAATCCGTCAATCCGTTCGGGAGCTACGATGCCACAGACATTCACATCCATACACAGATCCATACGTCCGTGTGTATCCATAGGTATACGTCAAATTTATAACACCTCTCTTTTTTGTCGAGGGTTAAAATGGAGAACCGTAGGTGCATTGTCACCATGAGGTCCCACTAGCTTATTCTTCACGCCTCATTCCCACAGAAAGACAGCAACCAGAACACTATAATGCAAGCATCAGTAGAAATATATAAGGCGGTGGTACTCACCAAGGCAGACTCCTCAGGCTTAACAGAGTCCTAACACTTGATGTTCGTAGTTGTAGAAGTAAATTTTCGTGGTGCTTAAGCCTCAGGGATACGTAAGAAAAAGGTGCCTGAACATGGCGGTATCAGGAAAGAGGCTCCGTGAGGGACCCAAGAAGCGAGATTGACATTGCTGAGTCGTGTGGGCTGTCTGGGCGTTTGTCACTAGCATTAACTAGCATATGCCTTTCTATGCGTAGCATAAAAAAGGCATAAAAAAAAGCCGGATGCGAGAGTCAACGGCTTTCGATGCGAGGATGCCGAAGACCGGACGAAGTGAAGGAGAATGAGGAGGAAAGCGGATCCTGGCAGAGGCCGGGATGAGCTTTAGGATGATGATGATGAGAAGGAAAGTTTACGTCACTACACGAGTTTTAGTCTTAAAGAAACTATACAACTTTATTTACATAATATTTCGATAAGTTGGGACTCCTACTAAGAAAGTAATGAAAGCTATGCATTACGAAATAGTTTGGCTTTGAATTAAACAAACAACATCATATAATTCAACAAAACACCTTCTTAAAAGCGAAAAACAATTAAATAATGCTTGTAACAAAGGTATAGCATTACTAAGCAATTGTTAGAACCTTATCTAAACAACATAGTAGTTACCTTTTGAAGTTATTTCGACGTGGCTGTGGTTAGGTTGGAGTATGACAAGGTTCTGTAGAGCATAATGGTAGAGGTACTTTCTAAGAATAGATCTCTCACAATATAAACTCTGGCATAGCTAAGTGGCGAACATTTTGTGTCTAGCACTCAAGTTTGACGCCACGATACCGAACTTTTTAATAAAAAACTTACACTGTTTTCTTTTTTTACATTTTCTTTTTTATCGCCTAGAGTTTACTTTTTTTAATCAATTAGAATCTCCTCTTTGAATCTCATTTTTTAGAAAAGGCGCGTAAGGTGTTGCTTTTGTTTTTGTTTCATCGATTGTTTTTAAAGTTTTGTGATTTTGTGAAAGTGATGTGAAATTCAGATTGTTGCGTTATTACGTGATTAAAAGGGCCTAAGATTTGGTGAGTTCTTTTATTAACTTAGTATTAATTACAATGCATATACATATATACCTACATATTATTGTAATATAAAAAGTTGACATACTATCCAAAATAAAAGTGTAAGCATAATGTTTATATATTTTTTAAACATTTTTAACCAAGCGGAAATTACTTGTAAATATGCAGCATGCCTGTCCATATCATACTTATACTATAAATCATTTTGGTTGTGCTCTCGCGGGCGTGGGCCCGGCGTCTGTCTTGACCACGATCCAGGACCAGGATTTGGCAGATCATGTAATTACAGTGGAAAGACTGCCACCTCACCTCTGTGACCCTGTGAACAGGGGAACCTGACCATTAGATCACGGTTACACATTCAGTCGGACTCACATTGTTTTCTCTCACCGCAATAGCACCGGTTAGTGTAAACCTTATGAACATAACTCAGAAAAATAATTACCTAGTACATGGCTGTACTGGGAACCGAAGTCAGTACCTCTCGCTTACCAAACCCACCCGGTAACCAGTACGCCACCGACGCTCATAAATGTACACAAAGTAATTAAATTATGTCAGACATTTTGTGGCCACTAATAATGATGACAAAAACGCATAAAGGCTTCGAAATAGGCTATTGTGGGAACGAGTTCCGTATAACATATACATACATATATCACATACAATACTCGCGTTACGGGATATTGATTTATAGGGTTGGTTTTAGTTTGGCAAGCAGGTAACTTGAAGCTCAGTCGATTTTGTATTTGTACATTACTTACAATTGCAATACAGTTGTATTTATTTTCGCGTCAAATCTACAAAGTGACATTTCTATTTACGTTGTAACTGTTTATGCCTAGATGTAGATTCGGTGGCCGAGTGGTTAAGGTATCCGATTCGTAAGCGAGGGGTACCGGGTTCGAATCCCACTGCGGCCATGTACCAATGACTCTTTTCTGAGTTATGTACATTAGTTGAATGCTAACCGATGCTCTTACGGTGAGGGACAACATCGTGACAATGAAAAAACGTTTATTGGATTAATCGAGGTTTATATTTATTATATAGTAGAGCCTCGGTGGCCTAATAGCTAGCGGGTCCGACTCGTAAGCAGAGGTAAAGAGTTCGATTCCCAGTGCCGCTGTGTACCAATGGCACATTTTAACCGATGCTCTTACGATGAGGGAAACATATATGTAACCATGGAGGTTCCGTTACGGAGGTCAGATTCTCAATTCATAGTGCAGTCTCCTACCCGAATCATTATTCAACACGCAGCCAAAATCAACTCAACCTTACCCCTTTTTCCGAATGATAAGGCACAAGCCAATTGCGCTGCTCATTGTGTTGCCAGGGCAATCAATTAAAAAAGGGGCGGAAAAAAAAACATTGTTTATTATCTTGATTGGCACACGCCGCCAGCGTGTGAACGTGCCGTCACAGATACAGGGTAGGGTGGCCGTGAGTTGAGGAGAGTTTTGGACATTCTTTGTTTTTTTTTATACCGCTAAGGTGGCAAACAAGCTTACGGCCCGCCTGATGGTTTGCAATACCAAATGCCAATACAAAGATGCCTCTGGAGGCATCACCTACGCGTTGTCGAACCCCGTAAAAACCTTTTCACCCCTTTCTTGAAGAACTTCATGTTGTACATGTTGTTGTGTTGTTGTGTGTAGGTAGATAAGCGTTATCTAGTTAAAACTAGTTTTTACTAAACGTTACCCTTTAGAACAGGGCACCTTCTCTACTTTCGCGAGGGTGACCAAACATCCCAGGGAGTAGGGTTCCTCGTAATTAAGGTTCTTGCCAACAACTGAACATTTATGTAAGAAAAAGTAGTCTGAAAATGCGTCAGTATCAAAGACCATACCGTCTGGTGAGGTCAGTTTCTAGCTTTGCACTCACGTGATTAGTAAGTCAGTAATGTTTTTCACTCATTTGCAAGTAAGGCAAGATATTATTATTTACGTTACCTTTTCATTTTTAATTATAAAACTAAGTTACTTTCAGATTTGTTTCTAGCGGATGTAGCACTTTTTTATTTTAGGCAACTGGGGCCAATATCTATAAATACTAGAGATGAAACGGATATCCGGTTACTGTCCGGTATCCGGCCTATCCGGCGTTAATTTACTATCCGGCCAGATACCAGATAGTGCGATAATATCCGGCCGGATACCGGATAGCGGAAAAAGAGAGCGTCGGTGGCCGAGCGGTTACAGTATCCGACTCGTAAGCCAGAGGTCCAGGGTTCGAATTCCGCTCCGGCCATGTACCAATGACTGTTTTCTGAGTTATGTACATTAGATGAATACTAACCGATGCTCTTACGGTGAGGGAAAACATCGTGATGAAACCTGCACATTCAGGCGACTGGATGTGTAACCATGATCCAATCTGGTCAGGTTCCCCTGGTAGCAGGGGTCATGGAGGTCAGACGGCAATCGCTCCACTGTAATTACCAGACCTGCCATATTCTGGTTTATGGTCAAGGCGGACCCCGGGCTCTCGTTCTCGAGAGCACAACCGGGACATTAACGCCAAGATGATTATTATTATACCGGATAGCAATAAATTTATGAAAAGTACTTAAAAGTGATTTTATTCATAGGAAAAAAGTAGAGGAAAGTAACCATATATGGAATAGGGTCCAAATAAGGAATTCCTTGATTTCTTCAAAAATAATATTTGAAATCGCAATACGAAGCCATATTCTGTTTCATATACTCACATTAGACGTGTATACGTTCAATCTTGTCAGTAGGGCGAAGGCCGGTGACATGGCATGTGTGTTTTGTTTGGTCGCTGTTCAGAACATTTATAGGCACGTAAAAAATATGTATTTATTTTTATTTAGATAGTTGTAACATTTTCCTCATATATTTATTTGGTTGCATACATGGTATTTCTTCCATTTCTAGGCCACGGCGGTGCTATGATATATGCAGTTTTATTTTAAATACCCTACTAAAATACTATCTAGTATTAGTCTTTGTCATGAGCATAAGGACAACCTGTAGATATATAACGACACACCCATCATACATAAAACACTTAATTACGTATAATACACCTGTGACTCTAAAAGCCCTGTAAAGCTCAAAGGGCTTATATACAAGAGTATAATTAGACCAGTGATGCTCTATGGCTGCGCGACATGGCCAGCGCTGACGAAACACGTTCGCGAACTCCACGCCAACGAAATGAAAATGCTGCGGTGGATGTGCGGAGTTACGCGACTAGATCGAGTACGTAACAAGTACATCCGTGGCAGCCTTGGCGTGAGGGATATCACAGTTAGGATCGAGGAGACTCGTTTGCGCTGGTTTGGTCACGTTTTGCGTAAGCCTTAGTGATACGTGGGAAATAGGTGCCTGAATCTGCCGGTATCAGGAAAGAGGCCCCGTGGGCGACCCAAGAAGCGATGGATTGACATCGCTGAGTCGAATGCGAGAGCCAACGGCTTGCGACGAGAGGATGCCGAAGACCGGGCGAAGTGAAGGAGAATGAGTAGGAAAGCGGATCCTGGCAGAGGCCGGGATAAGCGTTAGGACGATGATGATGATGACACATCATCAAAATCCCAACTATAGATTTTCCGGAAAACTTTTATCGCAAGCATGGCCACCCTCACAGTATTATGGTTGCTATGGCAACGCATTGTTTCCACGAACGCGGGAAACAGAGGCTATATATTTTTATCTACTTATGTGCTATAGTGAAGGATGTATGTACGTCTGTGTGTCTATAGAAGTAGATGTTTACGTATGTCCTTTATACTGTGCTACTGCCTACAGGTTTCAGGTTTTCACTGTAAGCTTTTGATGTTTCTGATGATAATGGTAAAAACGTAAAGTAGATAGGTACTTTATTGCATTATTTATCTGATAACGGATCGTTATATCTAGCTAGTATGTGCAGTCTATGTATAACACACTGGCAAGGGAAAACATCGCGATAAAACATTCACATTCAGGCGACTGAATGTGTAACCATGATCCGGCCAGGTTCCCTTGGTAACGGGGTCATGGAGGTCACATAGTAATTATTTGATATGCCAAATTCTGGTAGGGATCACAATCGGGATATTGATGCCAAGAGGACAAAATACATTAGGTATCTACTTGAGAACGTAAAATATAAAATAAACTTAATACTTCCTTATTTGGACCCGGTGCGACTTCGTTCGCCTACGCCTAGTTACCCCTATCTATCCTTTTCTTTTCTTGCTTATAAACCTTCCTCTTGAATCACTCTGTCTATTGTTAAAAACCATTTATAATCCGTTGCGTAGTTTAAAATATCTAAGCGTAAATAGATACATAGGGACAGACGGCGGGAAGCGACTTTGCTTTATACTATGAATCATCACATCACAGCCCATATCAGTCCACTGCAGAACTTATTGCCTCTCCCACGAAAGGGGAGGTTATTGCCATAATCTCCACGCTCGGCAGGCGGGTTGGAGATCGCAGTGTTATAAATATAACAATGGAAAACGCTGCTGCCCATTTTCTAGTCCATAGAGACTCTAGATCTTTTGCCTCGATAACATTAGGCGCCTTGTACGACACCCACAAAGGGGTTGGTGCTATTCTACTCCGCCGGACATCACACGGCTAACGAATACTGTGTATAGATTTATTTCATTGTTACTTGTAAGTTATGTTGATACCTATATTGAATAAATTGGCTACGTATTGAAATATATTTCCGAAATAAATGAAATTCTGCATGTAATCAGATAAGATACCTATCCAAAATATTCCTCGATTGAGACAAATTCTTGACTCAATTTACTTTTGTTTCCTCCAATATCTTTTTTTATTGAAGCTCTAAAAGCTGAACTAATGAATTGGATCCGACTTGTTTATTGCTTCTATGTATAGGTACTTAAATCAAATAATTCAGTTCGGTCTAAAAAGCTTAAATATAGAAATTTTAGGTAGGTATTGGTAATTTTCTGATCTATAGGTAGAGATTGTTTTGTATCAAAATTCATTCGTTTTCTTGCAACTTAGACTTGGCGCGTTAGATAAAAAAATCATTATCATCTTGGCGTTAATGTCCCGGTTATGCTCTCACGCACGAGGGCCCGGGGTCCGCCTTGACCATGATCCATAATTTGGCAGATCAGGTAATTAAGGTGGCGCATTTGATAACTTGGACATGACTTTGATATCTAATGCATAATCATTTTTATGCCATATGGTAAGACAAACAGACAGCGTCTATGGTTGAGTGGTTAATGTATCCGACTCGTAAGCGAGAGCTACCGCGTTCGAATCATACTGCGGCCGAATACTGTTACCACTCGGCCACCAAAGCTACTATTGAAAATTGTAGTTTAATTAACGTTAAGACCGATTCAAATAAAAGGAGACGTTTGAATACAGAGGTTTAAATAATTTTTGTGCTAGTTTGAGATAGCCTTGAAGCTGTCCTATACTATTCACGGAACCCACTCGCAACATCAGTTTTTTATATACCACTAAGGTAGCAAACAAGCTTACGGCCTGCCTGATGGTAAGCAGTCACCGCAGCCTACGGGCGTGAAGTGAAGTAATTAGTTAGTTGTAATCATAAACGAAAACCGTTAGTGAAGGCCACCAAGAGATCACAATCAGACAAACCCATTTAAAACTTACTTCTTAAGCAATTATCCATGGATTTTCCCATAGCCACAATGCGCGGTAACATACATGTAACCTTAGCTTTTTGCTAGCATACTTTAGAATGCATAGTATACTACAGTTGAGCAATTATCGATGTCTCAATATTCTCATAAAAAGTAGTTTATTGGCGTAATTATATATCTTTGGTGGTTGAAATGGTAGATTACTGAAGGTTGCTAAATATACTGGTATTAAAGCAATTATGTTGGAATGAAAGGAATTGTTGAAATGCTACTTTTAGTACAGTGGTATTGGATCATGGATGTATTTTTCAATCAGTATTGTACCCGGGTGATGAGCTGCGGGCCTTCGAAAGTAACAGGCGCTTGATCGCGAAGAGTGAAAGAATCGAGAGGAGGCAAAGGCCCAGCAGTGGGATAATTCAGGCTAACATAATAATTGTACCCTGTGGTGGCCGACATAGCAGAATGTTTCACCAACCCGTCCCTTTTTTTATTCTACGACAGCCAAACAAGCAGACAGACTCACCTGATGGTAAGCAGTAACTGGCGATAACATCTACGATTCATGCTTTAAGGTTGCAGGCAACAAAAATGCAGAACCGTTGTCACTAGGACACAGCAATGCAAGCATTATTGCTTGGCGACATAAATAGATAAGGCAGACTCCAATCACTCACAATTACATTACATACCGTGTTGATGTTGTTTATAGCGCTGTATAAGCTGTGTCTAGCTGTATATATTAAGCGATTCTTTAGACAAAGGTTGCCTGGTAGAAGTTACTTGCAGCGATACGGCCGCCTTCGCCCACAACTCTGTTTTAGGTTTTCTCCACAGTATTACCGACAATTGATAAATTATCAATTGTCGGCAATAAAGAGTTTATCTATCTAGGTATGTAGCTTCACACCATCTCCTCAACAAACACCGACTAAAAATAACGTTTCTGATTCAATTCTAGATAAAGCTGTGCAATTTAAGTTTTTATAATGGCCTTTCAACGCTGCCGTAACCCGAGATACATACTGGGGTCATACCGGGGCGTAACAAAAGAATGGATTCCTACCTATTGAGTTTCTGAAATTAATATTGGTATTGTATAAGTTACGTCGTGACAGAAGCAATAGGTACCTATTGACTAACACAAGGATGCGGTATTTCTTTGTGAACACGATTGCTCGTCGTGATTTCTCTATTATTATTTTTTTTATTATCAATTGACTTGCATTTGACCTCAACTCACCTTAAGGAAAGCGATGTGGATGAAATTCTCTTTTTCAAATTGAGTATTTTTGTTCTGCAATTTAGAAAGGGGATATAATGTCCGGTTTATACGTCACCGCTTGCAAACCGGACAGAAAAAGCGTACGCGTCGCGTTCGCCCGGGCACCGCGTAGCAACCGGACATAAAACGTGTAGTCTGTCCTATTGCCTTTATCGATTCGAACCCGTTACCTCTCTCTTACGAGTCGGATACATAAACCGCTGGGCTACCGACGCTCCAGACACGTCTTGCATTTACCTATATCATAACACGTAGTGTTAACCTATATCATAGCCGAGTTGTGTCCGGCAGAGTAGAAAAGGTTGTTACGGGGTCGGCAACGCGTGGGTGATGCCCGTGGTATTGCAAACGTCCATAGGCTGCGGTGACTGCTTAACATCAGGCTGGCCGTAAGCTTGTTGCCACATTTGTGGTATTAAAAAAACCTAGTTATAAGAATCAACATGAGACCAATCCTACCATTCTTACACAAAACACCTCCGCCAAATTTCACTAACCTCCGTCTAAATGGAAACAAAATATGGGAAAGGGGAAAATAAAGACATTACATCGGAGTTCCTCTCGAGCTTCCTTCCAATTGCGGCATGTTTGACGGCATTTCACCAGTTTCAATTCTGGAAAAATGCCTCTTCGCTGGTACGCATATTGCGTGGATTAGTGTTGGGATGGGTACGGTTTCGGGCCCAAGTTTGGTAATTTTATTTAACGGAAATGGTATTAATATTCGATTGAGATTCAATTGCGATTATATTATAGGTTGATTATTGAAAGGTGGCGTGCTACATGCGAACGAAGTTCGATCATAATTTCCATATTGGCCGTGTGGTGTCCGGCAGAGTAGAATAGCACCAACCCCTTACATTCATGGGTGTCGTACAAGGCGACTAATGTTTTCGAGGCAAAAGATCAAGAGTCTCCGTAGTCTGGAAAATGGGCATTATTTTCCATTATTGTATTTAAACACTGCGATCTCCAACCAGCACTAACCTCCCCTTTCGTGAGAGAGGCCCTAAGTCCTGCAGTGGACTGATGGCAAAAATACAATACACAAGAAACACACTCAACTACAAACTTAAATCGTAATAAAAATAATAATAATAATAATAATTTCCATAATAAACAACCAAGAAATTTTATAAAAGTGATTTAAGAACCAATTAATGTGTCTGTGGTCTGTCAGATTTTTGTTAAAATAAATTATTTCAAAGTTAAACGGAATTTAAGATTCGTATTATGTTGTGAAGTATTAAGCCATTCGCTAATTGTGGTTCTGGTCTCACTTTATTACGACTTTGGGAATCAGTAGTAAAAAGAGATCTAAATAGATTGAATAAGTCATCCTTGTTAAACAGTAAATTTAGATGCTAATGGATGGCAATAGTAAAACAATGTAGGTAAGTAATCAAGATTATCTATTTCAGATCAATAAAGCATTTTCAATATCATTCTTAATGCCACTTTCTGTGGACTCGGTTTCGGACTCAATCCTAACACATCCCATCCCTAAACTTCTGTAATTCTCCATTGTACCGTTATCATGTTAAACTCAGATATGCAGGTTTTATGCATATTAATATGCGAAAGGAAAACATTACGTATGCATACGATTTACACAGAGCTAGGCGAATTGAAAAATTATCAGATGGCTCCCTTGCAATTTGATACAAACATTGCAGTTTCATTCCAGGTTGTTTGTTTGAAGATGCAGATTTGCCTTTTAGAGTGGTTTATTAATTTAATATCAAAACAATTTTGGTATAAAATATTTAAAAGTTACTGTAGGTCTTATGTGTGCTGGTTTTTAGTATTTTACTGACATAAATGTTGCCAAGAAACAGTCATCTTGGCGTCATCTCGGTAGTGCTTCATGACGTATATCTTCCTCCTTGACCATGATCCGAAATTTGGCAGATTACCATCTGACCATATTGTATCATGCATCACTAGTGAATCCGGCGCGACTTCGTTCGCGATGCGTTTAAAAGATCTAAGCGTACATAGATACATACATAGCCCTAAAGGGAAAGACAACGGGAAGCGGTTTTGTTTTATACTATATCCCAATTATAGGTTTACAACATTCACTTCAACCTGAGTAATTACTCAGAATAATTATACAACTTAAGTATTATAGTTTTAGAAATATTTGAGCATATTTAGTCGAGGGTATTCCGGCGTTCTTTAGTACGCTGATATTCGAGTGTAACCCTTTCGAAAGAACAAAAAAAAAAACACCCTATCCATAACTAATAACAAAACTTTCCCCAGCAGACCAGAAACATGGCCACCCTACTCCTCACTACACTGATACTAGCTACCGTGGCTGCCGAAGAGGTGGCCACACCATCGAGTTTGCTCGGACCGAGAAACTTCAACCACCATCCGTACGAGTTTCAGCAGTATCTGAAAGAGGTCAAGCCTACACAGTGAGTGGTATTATTGTCAGATACACATACATACATATTTTAGGCGCTATAGTTTGTATTGTGACATACTATTGTTACTAACTGTATCTACAAGTCATTAATAATCATAGTTATCATCTTGGCGTTAATGTCCCGGTTGTGCTCTCGCGCACAAGGGCCCAGGGTCCGCCTTGACCATGATACAGGATTGGCAGATCAGACAATTATAGTGGAGCGACTGCCATCTGACCCCCGTGACCCTGCTACCAGGGGAACCAGACAAGATTGGATCATGGTTACGCATTCAGTCGCCTGTATGTGCAAGTTTCATTACGATGTTTTCGCTCACCGTAAGAGCATTGGTTAGCATTCAACTAATGTACATGTAGAAAAGAGTTATTGGTACATAGCCGCAGTGGAATTCGAAACCTGTACCTTTGCTTACGAGTCGGATATCTTAACCACTCGGCCACCGATGCTCCTGTATCTGCATATTACTAATAACTTTAAAATTTGTTCCAGACAAGGCCCAGTACTATTTCCGAACGATGGCCCACGGCCGCCCAAGCCTCCACTAATAGTCACTTCAAGACCTCTGCTGGAATCCATAGCCCGAAGTGACCTGGTCCAGAACAACTCCATTGCTTCACCATCACAAATAAGCCAATTCACATACAAACCTCAGTACCAATTACCGGACTACAAACCGGATTTCATCAAACCGGAATTCCGATTGAAGCCGGAGTACAGAAAACCGGTTTTTGGCGGTCCGAAACCAGAATTTCTGGGACGAATCAAGGATTACAAGCCGTACGTCTTCCCTGTAGTGACAACGCCTGTACTATTGGATTATGGATCTTATGACGGTGGGGTTGGATCGAAATTGGATGTGGCTTCCGTTGATAACAGATACAGCGATTATGAGGTGAGTTTCTAATTTTTTTTTAATTGTGTATTTTTTTATATTCACAGATTTAGCATTAAGCAAAATCGGAGTTGAATTATCATTAATACTTGCACCCAGATCGAATAAATATAACGATCCTATAGAACTCGCCCGTGCTCGCAATTTCTTTTTCATTAATAAACGGAAATTTCTTCCATGAATGCTATAAAAATCTTTCAACAACTGCCCAAGAATTGTAGTATGTAGGGACAATTGTGGGTATTACATATTTACATATGCTTTTTACTTAGCAAAATACGCTACGTTAGAAAGTTGAATGTAGGAAAGATACGTAAGAAAGTAAACTTCAAAGAAAATTAATTAAGTTACTTTCTGTTAAATTGTATTTATTATTTTGTGTACAATAAAGAATAAATAAGAAGAAGAAGAAGAAGTAAAAAATATCCTTTTCAATCAGAAAGACAATCAAAGTATAAGATTAAAAAATAAATAATTACAATCCAAACCAAATTAATAATCTTCCAAAGCTTTTGCATTTATAACATTGTCAAGCTAAAGTAAATAAATAAAAAGTTTAAACCTGGGGAGGTTTTCCCTGGAGAGTACAACATGGAGTTCTTCAAGAAAGGCGTGAAAAGGGTTTTACCGAGGTGATGCCCCCGGTATTGCAAACGTCCATAGGCTGCGGCGACTGCTTACCATCAGGCAGGCCGTAAGCTTGTTGGCCATCTTATTGGTAAAAAAGTCTCAAGATGCAATTTACAAGAGCCAAAAAACTTACACAACACCCAAACAGTTACAGTGCCATCGACTGTCCATAAATAAATTCTATGCGATATTGTACAGCGGAGGGCATGACAGTATCCCGTTATGTAGGTCACTCTGGTCATTGTGTATCTTCTGGAGAGATGACTTGCGATCTCTGTTGATCAAATGGTAGGTCGGGCCGCGAGGATCGTGGGGTTTTATATAGTTTTAAGTTAGTAAGTAAGATAGTGAGTAATGTATGTTTATTGCACTTACTTCACACAAGTACAAAGCATACAAGACTAACAAAAAGAGAAAAACAAATAACAATATTTACCAAAAAATACGCCAATTGTCATTGACGAATTTTGTCCTTCCTACTTTCCTACTCCGATCCTTTTTGACGATTGAAAGACATATTTAATGTCCTAATCCATAATTTTGAGATTGAGTTTTAGTTTGATCGTGCCATGCAAGAAGTGCATTGGGCCGCACTCAGCATAATGCCACGGTTGACGCAGTGGCGCTGGTTTTCACTGCGCCTCACTGCTACTACTGATAAAAGGACCTACTTGTAACAGGGTTCGTTCCTAACTAAGAGGTACCGGGTTCGAAACCAAGTGCCGCCATATACCAATGACTCTTTTCTAAGCTATGTAGCTTAGTTGAACCCTAACCGATGCTCTTACTGTGGGGGAAAACATCGCGATGAAACCTGCATATTCAGGCGAATGTGTCACCATGATCCAATTTGGTCAGGTTCCCCTGTTAACAGGGTCACAGAGGTCAGCTGGCGGTCGCTCCACTGTAATTACCTGTCTGCCAAATCCTGGATCATGGTAACAGCGGGCCCACTACGCACATTATTATTTTTTAATAATACAAACGAGCAAACATCACACCTGATAGAAAGTGGTAACTGTCGCTACGATTAGATGCTAGATTGGACTAACTTATTATGCCTCTTGCCTGTAATTGTGTTTACTACACTCATGCCATACCTATACCAAGATGATGAATTTTTTATTTCAACCATGCTATGGCCGATCAACGGTCGAGACACGGCCCGGACCCAGCGCCAGTGTATCATAAGTCATCCTTAAGGAAGAGATCTACCCGCAGTTCTCCTGGCCCAACGTTCCAAGGGAGCCATTTCGCAATATTATATTTTTCCTCCAACCATTCATGCCTTAAGGCGTATGATTGATTATGTACAACCATTGTACCCTATGGTAACTAGCAGGTGTTGTTTTATTTCGGCGCAAGGACTCGGTAGGGATGGGTACGCGTTGGGACCGAGACTGGATACGAGCTTTTTTATAGACTGCATATTTTTTTTTTTATTATTACCTAGCCAGGCATTTGGCCGCCATCTCATCTGGTGGTGAGTCTCGATGCGGCCGAAGACGGGGCATGCCTATCTAGAATAGCCTCTATTCTATTCTCGCTATTAGATTCTAGCCTTCGACTACACTTTATATCGCGGTCGCCGTCATATTGAATTTATGATGACGTCACAGCCTATGTCCATCTCAGGATTTCCAAGAATGTCCCACCCAATTTTGGTCGAAATCTGTTTAGTAGTTTAAAGGTAACAGACAGAGAGACTTACTTTCCCATTTTAAAATATTTATCAGGAATCAGGATAAGGATTTACAGTCTTCTGCCATTTTTATCCGCATATAGTACAAAACTCTGTGTACATTAACCTATCCGATTACAGAACACTGATCTCCAATATACAGGCTTTTGCCTTGTTTGGGTATCAGGGTTCAATAATTTATTTGTACAAATGTTAAATTTACATACTACAAATGTACCAAAGAAAGTAGTGTACAAATCGTGTGTAAATAAAGAACTATTAGGTCGTACGACGGACGTCGCAGACCTTAAAACGCCCGTCGCACGACCGTTGCCAATTGGGACAGCGTCTTAGTTTCCGTGGTTTGAGTATTCTCTGGTCTCGGTCCCAAGACTCCAACAAATCCCATCACTAGTTAACGAATCGCCGCTCAGTTAATTAGTGATGGATTGGTTTTTGCTCCAAGCAATATGTTGTATTACATAAACTACACGCTGTAACGTTGCGAGCAATATTCAGTTACGTTGCACGTGGACTAATAAGGGAGATAACAAACATGAATCAGTATATTTTTTTATATGTAATACGGTAGGCAAACAGGCAAGCGGGCCACCTGATGGAAAGTGGTCATCACTGCCTGTAGACATTAGCAACACCAAGAGTACCGCCAATACGTTGCTCACCTCTATAACGCGTTGCTCTGACAGCAAAATGCCATTTTGCTTATTTTACGAAAGTTTGACGAAAATCTTTCGCTGGGGACAAGTTGAACAGTTTCGGGAGCTGATTGGCACCCCGTGACAGTGTATTATTATTATTTCAGCTACCATCAATAAACCATTTCTCTTATCGATTTAGCAATATAATAATAATCATCTTGGAGATAATGTCCCGGTTGTCCTCCCACGCACGAGAGCCCAGGGTCCGCCTTGACCATGATCCAGGATTTGGCAGATCAGATAATAACAGTTGAGCGACTGCCATCTGAACTCCGTGACCCTGCTACCAGGGGAACCTAACCAGATTGGATCATGGTTACACATTCAGTCGTTTGAATGTGCAGGTTTCATCACGATGTTTTCCCTCACCGTAAGAGCATCGGTTAGTATTCAACTAATGTACATAACTCAAAAAACAGTCAATGGTACATGGCCTTAGTGGGATTTGAACCCGGCGGTACCTAAAATTCCGACGCAAATTTTCCCGCTACTCATTATTAATCATACTTTGAAACATAATTTATAATTTTTTTATTGCAGCTGTGATAAGAACATAAAATTTTTTGTTGCCCTGCTTCCCAAACTAGGAATAAGCTGTGTCTTGGAAATCAGTGATTCCGCCCATGGCGCCAGATAATATTTTAGATTGTGGTTAACAATTATTTATAAGTGACAGTAACAATTTTCCATCAAAGGGTCTTTCTGTCTGTTTGCCCCAAAATGCACAAAAATCCAAGTTATTATGACATTCGATGGAATGAAAAAATCCAGCTCCAACAGCCGTGGCTGCGGCCAAAAGCCGTTAGAAAACAAACTTCTATTAAATCCTTAAATTTGGAACGCTGCCCAAAAAGCGCGGGAAGGAAACTGGTTTGAAACAAAACGAAGAGAGTTCCTTTTAACTTTTTTCAAACCGTTTTACTGACTACACTCGTATGTTAGTAACTTCGTAGCCATTTTAAGAACATAGAGGAATTCAAATTTAGTGGTAACTAAAACTAACATTTAATTCTGTCATCACAGCCCCTTTGGTATTGTATTGTATTGTTGTAATGGAAAATTGCCTGCGAGTTTGTTCACTGGAATCTTTTAGGCTAGAGCGAATAGGCTGTTCCTAGACAGGCATGCTCCATCTTTGGCCGCATACCATCACGTAATGTGAAATTAGGCATTTATAAAAATAGGCTCCGAACTCAAGTGGGCCGTTGTAAAGAGAATCTCTTTAGGTGGAGATATACAAATGACAGTTCTCAGTGCGACTGTGGCATATCATGGTGGTTTCATGCTCGGCGTGTCCTAAAACTTGTACAATGGAGGACTTGTTCGAGACCAGTTCAAACGCTGTATGCGTCGCCGATACTGGGCAAATAAAGTGTAAGTTAGATTTTGGTCCATCGACTCGATAAGAAGAAGAAGTATAAAAAAGAGTAGACTAGTACTGCCATAGAAATATTAAACAAACTCATGTATTTGGTACTTTAAGGGAAATAAATAAATAATAATTTTGGGTTAATTTAAGGGAAGATGAAACTGTTTCTCGTAACACAGGTATCTATGTACCTAGCTCGAGAAGCAGCGTATAAAATGTAAGGAACAGTTATGGAAATAAATAACTATTTTATTATTTACTTTTAAAACTTTGGCGTTAATGTCCCGGTTGTGTTCTTGACGGCCCGAAGTCCGCCCTGACCAGGATCCAGAATTTTGCCAATCAGGTAATCACAGTAGAGCGATTGCCAGCTAACCTCCGTGGCCCTGTTAACAGGGGAACCTGACCAGATTGGATCCTGGTTACACATTCAATCGCCTGAATGCTGCCAACTACTGCATGTACGTATATAATTTATTTTCTTTACAGGAACAAACTCTCCCGCCGCTCTACAAAGCAATATCGGACAACGCGCGGCAGAAAGTCTTACAGCTGAAACGGAAACCAGTCATTAAGCAGGAATATCAGGTAAGCGTCAGTGGCCTAGTGGTTTAGATGTCTGACTTGTAAGCGAGAGATACCGGGTTCGAACCCTAGCGCGGCCATGTACCAATGACTCTATTCTGAGTTATGTATATTAGTTAAATGTTAAGGGAAACCATCGTGATGAAACCGCCACGAACTTCTTGGGACTTTAATATGGCTCAAAAGCGAAACTGCGAACATCCTCTTGTTCCCGAGACACCCGGGTTTTTTAGTTCTATAACCTACACAAGGGAATATGTAAGTACTATCGCATAGTTTAAAACTAAATTAAAAGAATGGCTATTGGATAGGGCTTTTTATAATTTGGGGGAATTTCGGACGAAATAAGAGTTTGATATTGTAATTTAAAAGCTGACATTCATATTATTATTTAATTGACAATTTAATTTGAATTTGACATTTTTCATTTATTACGTATCTAGCTATTATTGACATTGCATATTTTGATTTATTTCCAAGTTCTTTTATTATTTTAAATGGATGTGAATTTTACTATTTAATTATTGCTGCTTTAAATATTGTATGTCCGAAATGGGCAAACTGTTAAAACTCACAAATATCATTTGTAATACCTGATTGTACCTGCACAGTTCAACAATAAAGTTATTATATACTATTCTATTCTATTCGCTATGAAAACTCAAAGTATGAATCACTAAAAGATTATTTTTCGTGCCTTGTTGTGCACGAGCTGACCAATGTTTTGTGGGTCTCCTGAACCTCTACTATCGCTCCAAAGTGGCATTTTTCTTGAACTCGATGACGTGATGACTCGATGATAACCTACGGTGCCCTCACAGTCTATTAAAACTTGACCGGCCACAGAGGTGACCTGTCAATGGTGGCGCTAGTTCTGCGTATAGCAATATCTTTATGTAGCATCACCGGAAGCATGTAGTATTCTATGACAGAATTCAAATGCCCGACAAGGATAATAAGGAACGTGACGGAAAAATAAACTAACATGGCTCTATTGTAAAATTAGAATAATGACGTTTCAGAATAAGACCTAGCGCCCTCCTTCATAGAATTGTGATTCTTGTCAAATGTGTCAACATTTGACGTAGTGCACGTTGACACCTAAGTTGACAGTATAAACCAACTAATTTTAAATGGCGTACAATAATTAAGGCGGTTCATTAAGGTTATAGAATACTCAATAGCGTCGAGTTATATTTCCTCTACATAGTTTATTGTTGCCAGTAAAATAAATTTAGTGTGCTCGTTTTTCCGCAATGTGTCAAAGTAACCTGAAGTCCTGGTACCCCTATACCATAGTTGTTTATTTCTCGATTGTTTATGTCTCTGTGTTATTGGTATCAGGTGAAAGAGCACATACCAGACCATACCAGAGACGCCAACAACCACGTCCAACCTGATGATAATTCTGAGTACAACCAGGTAAGTCGGTTCCTTGTACTATTTTTATTGATTTCGATGTATGACGGACGACTTTTTTAGGAGAGTCTTTGCATGCCAGAGATGAAGATGATAATAAAAATCGACTTGGTGTTAATGTCCCGGTTGTGGTCTCGCGCACAAGGGTCCACATTGACCATGGTTCAGGATTTGACCGATCAGATAATTACAGTGGAGCGACTGCCATCTGACCTCCGTGACCCTGCTACCAGGGGAACCTGACCAGATTGGATCATGGTTACACATTCAGTCGCCTGAATGTGCAGGATTCATCTCGATGTTTTCCCTCACCGTAAGAGCATCGGTTAGTGTACAACTAGTGTACACAACTCAGAAAAGATTCATTGGTACTTGGCCGTAGTGGGATACGAACCCGGCACCTCTCGCTTACGAGTCGGATACCTTAACCACTCGGCCACCGACGCTTTATGATGATCATGATGATGATGATCTAGGTATATCTGCGCAAACGCAATCACAAGCCAAGCTTTTATGATATTAACAAACAGTTAGATGAACAAGTTGGAACTAAATAAAGTGCAGAGAAAGCTTTGAGTAATTAAGCTTCATACGTCCGGCTAAAAGCTTAAGTCTTAACTGAGCGCAATAAAGTGATTAATTTAAAGTGCATTGAGACAGGGGTTCTCAAACAATTAACAATAATTTCAAGGAAAAAATTAACTTTTCTTTTAGACCTACGTCCCGATAGAGAGTTATTGTAGTAGGTTTCAATTCTGAGGTGGCTTAAAATTTAAAAGTAAGAAACGGACTCATGAGGTAGTTTTCAAGGAAAAGTTATTGATGCATGAGTAGATACAGTGAATGGCCACTTCTTTTAGAAAATTAAATTTGACTATCGATTGTCCTGCAATGTAGGATGCATGATTTGATTGATTGATTTTATGATTTGAGATCCTTCAAGAGGTATATTAGAGGTCTCAATAGAGGTGGGCAATCCGACTATATATCCGACTCGTAAGCGAGAGGTACCGGGTTCGACTGCCACTGCGGCCATGTACTAATGTTTTTTTTCTGAGTTATGTACATAAGTTGAATACTACCCGATGCTCTTACGGTAAGGGAAAACATCGTGATGATACCTGTACAATTGTACATTCAGGTGACTGAACGTGTAACAATGATCCAGTCCGGTCAGGTTCCCCAGGGTCACGGAGGTCAGATAGCAGTCGCTCCACTGTAATTATCTGATCTGCTAAATCCTGGATCATGGCCAAGGCGGACCCCGGGCCCTCGTGCGTGAGAGCACAACAGAGACATTAACATAGCGATGATGATGATTATTATAAGTGTAGCGACATCTATCGCTCCAATAGGGAAGCTCAATAATACTCGCATTACGAGTACACGAACACAAGGTTGTCAATCATCCGCAGATAGATTCCGTTTCTACATCGCGCTAGAAAAGTATGCCAACTTCTGCGACATATTTGAGGTGGGCAATACACTGGAGACGCCTCTGGTGTTGCTGATGTCCAAAGGCGGCGGTGATCACTTTCCATTAGGTGGCCGGCTTGTCTGTTTTTTTCTGTATGTTATACGATAGGTAAGCAGGCTAGCGGGCCACCTGCTGGAAAGTGGTCACCGCTGTTTGCTTACCGTATAACATAATACCTAAATAAATAAAAAAGATTGAAAACCTCCGCCTACCGCAGCGAGTGCAAGAAATGAACCTTAACCTAAAGACTTCTCAAAGAGCGATCGCGCTCTCATTCCACTTAATAAATTACATTGCAGAAACCAGGGGAGGTACGTAACTAAATAGCTCGAATAAAGAAAACTAGCATTTTTTGCCGTTTTCGTCTATTTTCCGTGGAATATTTATAGCCCCATTTAAACGTTCAAAATACCTAGTTCATATTTATGAATTATCAACTCGATCAGTTCGTCATCATCATCATCACCACAGTCTATAACAGTCCACTGCAGGACTTGGGGCCTCTTCCAGAAGAGGGTTTTAGATAGCAGTGTTGTAAATTTATATAAAAATGGAAAACGCTGCTGCCCATTTCCCAGCCTACAGAGACTCCAGAACAGTAGATCCGAAATCATTAGTCGCCTTATACGATACCCATGAGTGTAAGGGGTTGGTGCTATTCTACTCTGCCGGACACCACACGGCTGAGTGTGGTACCTGCTCAATTAGTTAAAGGGGCTTGAGCTGTGCAAGTAGACCTTTCTATAATTTTAGATTTCAAACAACCCACATTCGCTCCTGCATTTTTAATAATGTTGAAATTATGGTCAACATCTTCTCTTAACCAATCAAAACCAATTAAGCTTTGTAAACGCATTTTAGAAACCAATATCTTTGTCAGTATTTTGTCGGGGTTCAATAATTAAAACTCGTGCAACTTTAAAACGATGTATTTTAACGAAAATATGACGAAGCGCAGACATTGATATGGGTTCCTAAATCTCGTCTACAAAATTTCATTGGCTAATATTGAATTGATTGGTTAATATTGAATTACGATCAAACTTAGTTTGACGGTGCGCGCTTGGGGGACACTCCTTTAAACATACAGAATCATAGCTATTCGGGCAACAGTTACCACTTTCCATCAGGTGGGCTGACTGCACGTTTGTTTTAAGGGTCATATAAAGAAAATGTACCTGCACGGCTAGAACAGATGTGCTAAGGACACAACTCGCGCCGCGAGAGAGCAATTGTTTCTTTCCTTCAATACTAAGATGACAGAGCAGTATCTTTGTCACCTCTTTTCTGGCTTATTGCACGCGAGAGCGCACTTACGCTAGCCGAGCTGTGGTGCTCATTTATTTTGTCACTGAGTAAAATTAAAACAGTCTACCAGCCAAAGGAACCACAACAATCGACATTGTATTTTTGTGACGTGTAATACTCAATCTAATTGTTACAGGGTTCCAACTACGCTTTCTCCTATACTGTACGGGACAAGAAGACTGGCGATGATTTCTCCCACTCCCAGCAAAGCAGTGGTTCAGCCACCAACGGAGAGTACCGTGTCAGACTTCCTGATGGACGAATGCAGATAGTATCCTACACTGCTGACGAGAATGGATATAAAGCTGACGTCAGATACGACGACCTTAATACTAATAACATCGACCATAATGATCATAAATCTGATTATGGCAATGATTATAAAAATTCAAATCACGGCAGCAAAAGTGATTATGGTTCTAGTGATGCTGGTTATAGAAAAGATTATGATTATAATGGCGTTCGAAATAATTACTTACAGAACAGTGAAATAAATCATGCCAGTGAGCCGAAGAGTTACCAAAATCAAAAAGTTTATAATGATTATACTCATAGTGCTAATGATTATAGAGACGACACTCATGATTATGTACAGAATAGGGAATATAAACCTGATACCTATAAATCTAACAAAGATGATTACAATCAATACTCAGATTTATCTAAAGAATATTATAATGGTGATTATTCGTTAGAATATGATGGTAAAGATGATAATTACGAACCGCATAAAAGCAAATTTGCACTCTACAATCCTCAGAACCAACATTTAGGTACAATAGTTGTGCCTACTCTAAAACCCAACTTAGTATCAGCGTCGACCGTGAAACCATCTTATGACGAACTAAAAGACCTCTTTGTTACCAAGAAGATTTACAATGTCACACCCACACCAAAATTTAGTCCTGTGGTAGAAATAAATGTACCATCTACGACTGGCAACCCCAATTCTGACACAACAGAACATGTAGTTCTAATAGGCCATAACAAACCTAATCTTTACACAAATATTAGGAACATTCCCTTAACTGTGACACCTTTACCTGTACGACCTAGTAGTTTTGTAACACCTAAAAACTATCTAGTATCTTCACTATCCAATTTGAAAGATAGAATCAATGCAAAACCCGTATTGTCGGATAGTTTTATCAAAAGGATTAATAAGTATTTGAATTTTAATTAAATGTTAATGTTACATGGTGCTGATTATAAGATTCCTAATAGAACAGCTTATCTACGTATGAAGAAACCTATTTTCTTTCTTAGCCGTATTATAAAGCCAAAGCAGTTTATGCAATTCATGTTTTTAAAAGTTTTTGTTTAACTGTAAGTTGTCCGTCAAAATTTATTTATTTATTTTATTATTTAACTTGGATGACAATGCATAAATATGGTACCATGGAGCTGGTCTGTGAATGGAGTCGGAAGGTGGTCATAGGAACTAATGAACGCAATAAGATAACCCCATAGTGTTTGGGCTCTTTGGAATGGTTTGGATGAGTAGATACTACACTAAATATTTTTCATTTGAGAACTTATTGTAACATTGTTGTTCAACATTGAAAGCTGTATTTCAAATTGAAATACAGGCATTATACATGTATTTTTAGGAATTCATTTTCTTCAAGTTCATTGTTAGTAATGCAATAGATATATAACTAACAAGTTATAGTATAAGTTAAGATTAAAGTCACTAAGGATTAAATTAAAAAGGAGTTACCATTGTCTAAGTCCGAAATTTGTAAATAATTTAGTGAAAATTGTGATTGTATATTTTATTTTGTATTTATTGTATTTTTCGTAATTATTAAATTATAATGGGAGTAAGTAATCATTTATTTTACATACATAAATCTTGAAAAGGGTCCAGCTCTGTCTGGAATTGTCGGGCACGGTCCGGAAGTGGGCTGCCAACTTGTCACGTGTGTTTCCTTTTCCTTCCTACTTTCCTAATCCCCTCCTTTTTGACGATTGAAAGAGATTTTTAATGTCCTAATAAATAAATAAATTTTGAGTTTGAGTTTGAGTTTAGCTTCAGATATTACTGGGGCACTCCACTGGGCGTCTAATCTGACGTCCTAGGCTGCCTGGACTATCTTTCCATCCGTTGGAAGTAATAAAAAAACATTATCATAATAAGTATCATCATCACAGCCCATATCAGTCCACGCTGCTGCCCATTTTTCAGTGTATAGAGACTAGATCTTTAGCCTCGAAAACATTAGTCGCCTTAAATTACGGCGCCCTTACAGTTTATTATGCCTCTGTACTCAATTGTCGTCTATTGACAGCAGTCATTATAATCCACGTCAGGGGGTCTAAAAAGGCCACATTAGCGTTTGATATTATGATTCATATTAGAGTGCCAAAAACTTATCTGATCCGGTGGCCAATTCTGGAACTAAGTGACGCCATTTTGAACTGTAATGACAATGTCAGCAACAGCGACGCTGCTGACAAGTTTGTAACAAATTAATAAGAATCATTTATGAAACGCGAATGTGGTATTTTTAGACCCCCTGAGCTCGCTCGTTCAAACTACGTTTGAAAGACAGACTAAAATATTTTGACGTCAGCTAAATCATAGTACTACTACGGCTATCGTTACAAATCATATACACGTGGCCAGAATTAATTAAACACCGTAATCAATATTGCTTTGAAATTTTAGGTGTAGCTTGCGAATGAACAAAAAATATTAGGCAATAGCAATAAACATTGGCGAAGTGTAAGTTGAAGTTGCACAGACAGGGTTCTGTAGCCACTACTACAAAAAAATCTTTATTTTAGGACCTGTTTTTATTGCTGTTATAAACTTTTGCAACATATCCAACGCTGCAATACACGACTTACAATTGAAGCGATTTAGCAGAATTTAGATTATATCTTTTAGCAACTTGACTTGGGGTTGTATTTGTGGATTTTATTGTGGCGTATGACACAGTCAATTTGAAGAGATGGTTGCGAAAACTTTGTGATATGACCGGTGATGCTAAATTTGTACGCATTCTGAGTGAACTGTAACACAATCGACGACTCCAAGTATACATGCTCTCCGATAGAAATAGGTGGCGCTCTCAAAAAAAAATGGTTCACCACAAGGTAGAGTTCTTGGTACCACGCTTTTTATTATTTATACGAATGACCAGCCGTTACCGCCATATACCTTCAGTTTTATCTACGCTGATGACGATGCTTCGCAGACTTAGACATTTGAGCAACCGAAGTTTAATCAGTCAGCTGCGCTGGATGCTTTAAGCACCTACTAATCCTTCCAAAACACAATCATGCGCCTTTCAACTGCATGCGCAATGGGTTGGTCCGACACACTTTAAACATGTCATGGTATGGTGTATCAATTGCACATAATACTCATCCAAAGTATCTAGGGGTAACTGTAGATCGGGCACTGAAGTCATCTCAAACCATAACTGACAACGAATTGAAGACTTGAATAAATAAATAATTAAGTTGAAATTGACTTTCAACCCCCCAAATGTTTGGCGCACAGTGTGCCTGACACTACGGATGATCTAAAAGATGTATTACTAGTATCGGGACAAACCGGACTGGAATAAGTGAGAATGATTGTAATGAATTTCGTTGTCATGAATTTCTGCAGCATGAGGACGCACTACTGTTCTAAGCTTTTCTATTACAAGCTGGAATCTTGCAAGCCTAATTTCACCCACTATCCGTCACATTTGACTTCTTCAATTGAGCTGAAATTTGGTTTACTTACAAATGTAACTCGGATGACAATGAATGAATATGCGATCATGAAGCTGGTCTGATGATGGAGTCGGAAGGTGGTCATCTGAACTATTGAACACAGCAAGATAAGATATGTGTTTGGGCTCATTAGAATGGTCTTGATGGGTACTATTCCGCGCCATAAAATCTTTAAAAATATATATATATATATATATATATATATATATATATATATATATATATATTTTTTTTTCATTTGAGAACTTATGACATTTGCCAACGGAACCACAAAACTATGAATACATCGCCATGCGTATATATCCACATAGATTACTATTCACGCTGTAATTTAATAGTATTCATGGTTAATTTAAAACTCACCAACTAATTGTTTATACTATATGTATAAGTGTGGAGGGCCCTATTTGCGACACATTTCAAGTATGCGTTGTTAAACAATCCTTCAAAAATGAAGAGATTATACGTCATAGCTCTTGTTATGTCGGCGGCGGCGCCGGCACCACCTGCCTGGCCTTCGGACGTACCGTGGTATGACATAGAAGAAGCCCCACAGTTGTTCGAAGAATTCGTAGACAATTATAACAAAACATACCCAACCGAGCTCGACAGACAACGGCACTTTGATACCTTTGTCAAGAATTTGCAAGAGATCAACGCGTTTAATTCCTATTGGCATCTGGAGTTGGGACTGCCGTGGGTTGGAATCGACAAGCAGTCCGACTCGCATAAGTGGTTTCGTGACGATCTGTACTCGCCCTGGAAATCGATACTGAGGGATGCAAATCGAATAAATTGTGAGTATAATGCCTGTGTTTGTTTGAGAAGTATAAAATTGTAGGTCGCGGTTATATGTCCATTTTTTCTATGGTATTCATGCATGACTGCATGAAGTAAGTAAAGCTTGACCGGAGACAGAGGTGACTTGTAAATAATGGCGCTAGTATTTCGTTTTATGTAGCAATACCGGAAGGATGTAGTATTCTGTGACAGAATTCGAATGTCGCCAACAATGGCACATGGATAAGAAGGAACGTGACGGAAAAAAAGCTAACATGTCCCGATTGTGAAATTAGAATAATGACGTTTCGGCAAAAGACCTAGCGCCCTCCTTCATGGAATTATGATTCTTAGCAAATAAGTCAACATTTGACGTAGTAGACATTGTAACCAAACTTTGACAACTTTAAATGGTGTACAATAACGAAGGCCGCTTATTAAGGTTATATACTACTCAATAGCGTCAAGTTATATGTACTCTATATAGTTTATTATTGCCAGTAAAATAAATGTAGTATGCTAATTTTTCCGCAATCTGTCAATGTAACCTATACATATATCAAATTTTGAGATAAAGTATAGCTTTGGCTTGCGATTTAGTTTGTGTAACCTTCTAGTATAATGTAGCTTGTTTTCCCTTAGGTCTATCGTTTAACCAAATTTCATCAAAATCTGTTTGGGCGTGGAAACGACAGACAGTCACTGTCGCATTTAGAATAGTTAGGCGTACGTTAACAACAAGTTTCATCATTGTTCTTAAGTCTTTGTGCCCGAATTTCATACCCCTTGAATATCGGGTTAAGATTATGGCCTAAGAATATTTATGTATTGAAGTGTTTATTGTACACAATAATTATATACAGAGAATAATGTTATTCTGATGTAAAATACTGTAAAGTTAAGTTTCATCTAAGTTCGTAATTTTTTTTGTGAATGCTTAACAAACGCGCGCACACACACACGTGGTAGTAGTCTCACTAATATTTATATTTGCGAAAGTTCGTTTGTGTGTTTGTTTCCTCTTCACGCCTAAATGGATGACTTGTTTGGATGAAATTTGGTAGGTTGCTAGATTAGGGTCTGGAATAGACATCATCATTACCATCTATTGTAGATTACATAAACAACGTCAACGTTCCTTCCCATTTACCCCGACAAACTCTTCTTATGCTAAACAACCGGTGGGATGCTCCAAGCTTCGTTACAAGGACAGCATCAAGCGTGACATGGTCTCTTTTGACATCAATTGGAATAGCTGGGAGAGCCTGGATGTCGACCGCCCCGTTTGGCGGAAGACTGTCACTGACGGTGTGACCATACACGACAATGGCTAAGGAATAGGACATGGGCTACTTTTAATCCCCCCTACCTAGCCTTCTACCCATTTACTATCTAATGTGCAGTCTATGCGTGGGGAAAGCTTACAGTAGTAATATATATGTGGAGGACACTAGCTTAAATTGTAATGATCAGTTGCTAATGATGATTATGATGATGATAAGGATCAGACCTGTGAAAGTATCCTGAAGGTTTGATATTAAAATGTGAAAGTATTTTCATTGTAATAGTCTTGGGAAATAATTTTTGAAATCCATCTTAAAATACCTAAGTTATAAGGGTTTGAAGAAGATATGTGCTTTGTACACAAAAAATAAATCTAACCTCCAAATAATATTTACAATGCTTTATACTAGAAAAATATTTATTATTATGCAATATTTTCCATTTCAGATGATGATGATGACGGTGATGATAATGTTATATGAAAACATTATAAAAATACATATCCGATTGAAATGTTATTAGTTATGAGCTTTTATTGACCTAATCTCGATTTTGTAACTACCTGATTGCCCAAATCCTGGATTACAACAAGGGACATTGTCGCCAAGATGATTTTATTGACCTCATCTCAATAGCGTACAGAAATTATACCAAAAGAGGTCTTTTTCGTTTCCTAATGTCCCATTAGGTTGCAGATGTCCTAGACGAAGGCCATCAGCTGGACCGTCTAACCACGTGCTTCCTTAGATAGTAAAAAAATACCAATGCTGGTTGTAATGAAAGCATAATAAAATCAAGTCCACTGCAGAACTTTGGCCCTCTCCCATAAGAAGGGAGGTTATTGTCATAATCTCCACGCTTGGCTTGGCGTAACAACACTGTGGTGTTGTTACGCTGCTGTCCATTTTCCAGCCTATGGAGACTCCAGAACTTTTGCCTCGAAAACATTGGTCGCCTTGTACGATACCCACGAATGGAAGGTGTTGGCGCTACTCTACTCTGCCGGACTATTTAGGTGCAGACTGTCCAAGTTGCAAAATGTCTAGGTTACGAATTGCCCAAGTTTCAACAATTCAAGGTTACAACACCACATGGTCAAACAATAGTTATGCGTAATCTTGCTGATTACAACTAATAATACAAGTATATAACGTTGACCTAGAGTCTATCTCATGCAAGATGACAAGGAGTGACTACGTTGTCACTAGAGAAGATCAATAACCTTCGCAAGCGCAAACGGCTTATTTTAGGCAGATATTTGGCCATCATCTCGCTTGATGAGAAGCGACAATTCGGCCGAGGGTACAGCATGCCTTTCTAGAAACAGTACCCAAGTGGAACACTAACCGATGCTCTTAAGGTGAGAGAAAACATCCTGTTGAAACCTGCAAATTCAGGCGACTGAATGGACATGGACAGTCGGCCATACTTTTGAAGATGTGTTTATGTTTGTACACTAACGGATTGGACGAAACTTTGTATGGAGGTGGCTTTGACAATATTGTTTCTTTGAAATTTTTTAACATTTTTATTCCAATCATCTAGATTAAGCGCCCTACACTAAACACTAAAATTTTAAACATTACAAGGACATAACCTATGGCATGCTCGAAGTCATAGGAAAAGATAAGTATTCACGAGTAAAAAGAAACATGCCTTAAAATTTGCCCCTGCAGTACACTGAGCATTGCCAGACAACTAATAGCAATTTCCATTAAAGTACCCAAATATTCTGTTTTCTATTTATCCGGTTTCCTGTTGATTAGTGACTCTTAATGCCTGAATGGTAAAAAAAAATGTTTTGCTTGAGTTGGCCTCTTACGTCATATTATTTCAATTATAACATCAATGTTCTATAATCCACAGAACCGGAAGCTTTGTAGAGATCACATTTTAAACCAAAGGATAGATAAAACTTATAAGATCTCTCCTAAAATATTTTCTGTGAAAAGATCTGATTCAAAACTGACTAATTAAGTAAAAACTGGAATATTGACACACCTTTCCTTACTATGTACTAAGGAAAGGTCTCATTAGATGGTATATAGTCGCTCAGTATATACGAATAGTGCTACATTCGCATTTTAATCGGATGAAAGAATAAGAAATGAAGACATAAATAGCATAACTAAGGTCACTGACATAGGTTTCTGAGTCGCAATCGATGGATGGGGCCCTAAAAGATGGACTGAAGACCTTGTAAAGGTGTAAGGAGCATATGGATCCAAAAGATAAAAATTATAGCCATTGTGCCTGTTGCACATCGCGGTGTGGAAAGCGTAAAGGAAACCTATGTCCCGAATTAAGTGTTCTGCGACTGATTTTAATGATGATGACATTTAATAATAGTAATGAATAGAATAACTTCAAACTTAATATTGCGAAATGTAATGAAAAAATTGTTTTTCACCTCAGTGATAAAAAGGGCAATATTTTTCTTTCTGTCCTATGGCACAACCGCATGATACTACCAGTAGTTATATTGGGAAATACTATTCCCTTTGGCACGACCAAATATGTTTGGCTATATAGCCGGGCCATACTAAAAAAGTCTGGTTAGTATTTCGGCCACATTTGGGCACTGTATTGTGGCCACACATTTCAGTAGAAGTACTGGCCGTTTAGAAGCTCCATAAAGACAACAAACATTTAACTTAACAATCGGTGATTGATTTAAGACAAATAACGATTATAAATGTTGATTTGTAGTAGCAAAAATGCGGTCAGATGTAGATCAGTTTCCCAGGATGACAGATTCTGAGGTCTGTTTCTTATTCTGATTAGGTCAGACATTTTTACAGTCAAAGATACGAGTCAAAATAAAATATAAATTGCATTAAAATCCCTCGAAGGTTATTAATATATTGAAGTCAAGTAGCGTTGTTGAACAATCATAATATAATAAATATACAGGGTGTCCAGTGGCAGATTTCAAAGTTTGAACAAACGTAGTTTCTGAACGCAACATGTGAGAGGGGCGCGGTGGGCGTCGTTGAAAGCGCAAGCGCTTCGGCTTTTTAGTAGCCATGGAACAGTGGAGTGGAGAAAACCGCGCGTTTGCTGTCGAGGCGTACATTTCGAGTGGTTTTTCGCTGTCTGAAGCACGCCGTCGATTTAATTATCGTTACGGTATTCGTCGATTGCGTGATGGACCATCGATCAACCTCATTCAGTCATGGGTAGCAAAGTTCAGAGCTACAGGATCAACATTAAATAGACCCAGACCAGGACCTATACCAACGGTAGCCACGGACGAAAATGTTGAACGTGTTATGGTTTCTGTCACTGAAAATCCCCGTTTATCACTTCGTGCACGTTCATCAATATTGGGAATTACGAAATCAAGTTTACAGGTTATAATGCGAAAAAAACTCAAGTTCCATCCGTATAAAATTCAAATCGTCCAAGATTTACACGATTCTGACTTTGCATTAAGAAAAACTTACGCGGAGGAGATGTTGTTGAGATTTCGTACTGCTACTCGGATGGGTAACATATTCTTTAGTGACGAAGCCCACTTTCACATCGGAGGATATGTGAATAAGCAAAAATTCCGTTACTGGGATGTCCGCAACCCAAGACAAATGCATCAAGAACCTTTACATAAACCTAAAGTTACAGTCTGGTGTGCAATGTCTGCATCTGCCATCGTAGGGCCTTATTTCTTTGAAAACCAACGTGGCCAAACTGTAACTGTGAATTCGGAGAGATATACCGAGATGATAAATGACTTTTTTAGACTGGATCTACAGAATAGTCCATACTTCAACCGAAACACGTGGTTCCAGCAGGACGGGGCCACAGCTCATACTGCTAATGTGTCTATGAATGCAGTGCGGCAGTTATTTCAAGAAAAAAACATATCCCGAAACGGCACCATACCGTGGCCACCTAGGTCACCAGATTTAAGCCCATGTGACTTTTTCTTATGGGGATACTTAAAATCCGTTGTTTACAAAACAAATCCGAGCACTGCGACACAACTTAAAGACAATATTCGAGCCGAAATCAGCAGAATCCCCCAGCCTCTCTGTAAACGCGTTTTTGAAAACATGCGTGCTAGACTCGAAGAGTGTGTCAGGCTCGATGGCCGCCATTTGGAGAACGTGGTTTTCAAAAAATGAAATCCGCATTTGTTGTTTTTAAATTACAATAAACATACTTTGTATTAGAGGTGTAGTTTTTTTTTTACAACTTTTCGAACTTTGAAATCTGCCACTGGACACCCTGTACTTTCAAATGATTACACTGTTTCATAATAACTTCTATATTCACTTTGCTTCTTGTTTTGCTTTCTGTACTCTTTCTGCTGTGCGTCATATACTTTTCATTACTAAAACAAACTTTTATAATTCATAATTTGTAGTTTTTAAATAAAACTACAAATGCCGCAAATCAATTATGCATTTTCGTGATACGTTTGCTTATCTCGCTTGGGTTACACGCGCTGTAATAATTGGTCTGAAATATAAAGGATACATTATTTCGTCAGAAAATCGTAGTATCTTCGTCATCAGTTACACAATAATGTTACTAGGCCACAGCCATATTAGACTTAATATTCCTTGAGGTCACAATTTTACATCAATCGGTGGACAAACAGGTAAGCGGGCCACCTGATGGAAAGTTGTCACGGCTGCCTTTTAGCATATTAGCAACAGCAGGGATATCCTTAAGAGAGTAGGAGAAGTAGGCAGGTACTCGGCACCTTTTGGTGCAAGAATACGCTTTAGTGGAATATAGGTATTGTTGAAACGATATGGGGTTTTATGCAATAGATCGGCGATTTAAAGGAAAAAAGTTGTGTTCCTGCGCTGGATTGCAAATGTCTTGGTCGATGGTGGCCGCTTTTCATTAGATGAACCATCTGAAGGCCTAGCTAAGACAATAAAATATATATTATCCTTCCTCTAAAATATGTCAAAACCAAAATTCCATAATTAAACTGGAAACGGTAATTAAAATGGAATAATCTGGAAAAGGTCTGCCAGAAGACACATACTACAATACATACCTAACAATGGGTTACCATCCTTGGTACCACATCTCTCCTTCTTCTGCGCATAAGGGCTATATACGTAGTCTTCGTCAGTCAACTCGTCGATCTTGGCATGCGTCCCTTCTTCTTTCAAAATAAAATTTTTGACATTATACTCTTTTAATTTATTCACGAAGTTCTCGTAATGTTTTTGTTTTACGTCGTCGCTTTCGTACGTTTTGGAGAAGTCTTTCTGGTATTGCTCGAACAACTGTGGTGCTTCTTCTACGTCGTAGAATGGTACGTTTGTGGGCCACCCCCAGGGAGGAGCAGCCGCTGCTCCCACCACGAGGGTTATGATGCACAGAATATTCATTACTCAGATCGATAAACAGCACTACTTGAAATGTGCCATCAGTAACGCCTTTATGTATGCAGCTTGATAGTGTGGTCAATGGATTTGTGTTGTGAGAGAGTTAACTACAGGTAATTATGATAAAAACAGTGTTTCAATTACAATGCAATTACAATGACGTCTTGGGATTGCATAGCAAAATGGCAGAAAGTGGATATTGTCATTTTTAACGGAGTTTCAAAACATCAAAAAACGGGAGCTTTTATGTTGTATGTAGGTATATTATTGTTGACGCAATTGTGGGCCGACGTTTAAAATTAATTTTTTGTTGAAAGGGTCAGCATATGATCATATGAAAACACTGTGAAATCGAGGGAAACCCACGACAATTATAGGCTTATGAAGCGTGAAGTCTCATTTTCATAATTTACTCATGTGTTTGCTTCTGGGAGTCATAATGCAATTGATAATGAAGCCACAGAATTCCTTAACGATTATAAATAAGGAATGTAGCGAGTCCAAGGAACTACGAGTCGGAATTAGCACAGCGTGACAGCAGATGCCAAATCTACCTATCTATCGTTAAATACGGAGTGTTCGACGCTTATAAACCTACAAGAATATTTTAATACTTGCAAATAAATGATTATGATTATGATTGGATGAGGGCGTGGTTGTCTCCAACTGTCTGTCAAACGTAACGCTTCACAAGATCGCGGCGTTAGTGGTGATTTCACATATAGATATTTCAATTTATTGTATTAAGGTTGTATTAAGGTTTACCCACAGATAGAGCCGCGCGCACAACTGATTTGAAATATCTCTACTACATTCATTTTACAGAAAAGAGCTGTGCGTGCCATTTATAAAGTAAGACGAAGACAATCTCTTAGGGAAAAAATTAAAGAAGTAAATATACTAACCGTTGCCAGACAGTATATATATGAAAACATTATGCACGTTCGTAGGAATCAACCTATGTCTGCCAAGATATGTGACATTCACAAATTAAATTTAAGAAATAATAATAAACTGCTTGTACCAAAATATCGCCTAAGTAAAGTAAATTCTTCATGGGTAACTGTAAATGTTTCTACAACAAAATACCAGATACTATTGTAAATCTGTCAGAAACGAAATTTAAATGTACTGTAAAACGAATTTTGATCTCGAAAGGGTGTTATAAAATAGATGATTACATTAATGAAAAAAGTGCATGGTGTGATGTCAACTGCAATCTATAATTTATTAAGTATATGAGTTATACTTTCACAATATTTTATTAAGTATTTTAAATTATAATAATACACATCTTTATCATATTATTAAATAAATTGTATATTCGACGTTCAAAAGCGATTTTTTAAATCCTACTCGAATAAATGTCTACTTCATTTAATTTAATTTAATTTTATATCATTTCATTCATTTCGGCCACATGCCAAAAGATCCTTGTAGGTTTATATTATACGAGATCTAAGAAGCGTCCATTGAACTTTGGCCACTTAGTTACAGCAACTAGCCAGGCGGGTTTTTTACATAGTCAACTAGGCAAGCATTTGACCGTCACCTAACTAGCTGGTGGTAAGTGTCGATAGGGCCAAAGATAGAGCATACCTACCCAGAAACAGCCTCTTCTCACTTAGGTCTTGAAGGAATCCAGGTTGTACTGCACGGGGAATAAATTATTTAGAGTTGGAAAGGTCGTGCTAGCATTCAACTTATACCGACACAGACACTCACACATACTGCACTGGTCCGAAAGTTTTTAGCCAACGGCTTGTAAACCCTATTGATTTAATTTTTGTATCGTTCAATGGCAAATTTCACTACAAACTCCTTGACCAAAAATCACTAGCCAGTAACTATTACTTACTTTTAAAAGATTATTAAAAAATAATGTCTGCTACATATCAACCTCTACGACGGAGGTAATGCGGCAAGCATTTCATGGTAAGATTTATTATGTTTAAAAAGATGGGTTAACGTTAATAGAATCACATGAAAATTTATTCAGCTCATTTGTTGAATTGTCCCTTGCTCATGCTATTGTCATTTGTTGATTTGATGACTTCAAACGAGGTCAGAGCGACCTCAAACATGAACAAAGACCAGCGCTACAGCCAAAGTCAGTCACTCCAATAAACGTCACCAGGGAATGGTCGCTGTAAAAGAATGTCACAATATTGCTAACTGTAAGATTCAGTATGAAATATAGTTTCAAAACCATGTAGTTTCCATCATTTTCACAGACCATAGAATGTATATATCATGAATGAGCACAAGTAACTTTCTGCTCTTTTCCGAGAAAGTGGGATATTATTCTAGACAAAACCATCCTAACCTTATGAAGTTCATATAAAGTGGTGAGAACTATTTGGGATCTAATCCTCATTTCATCCCGAATCTCATGCTTGTTAATGTTTTGACATTTCTCGAAAAACGACTTCATCCTGATGACGTTTTCTGGAGCGACAGTAGTTGGCGGTTATCTAAGTCTAGGTTCATGTTTGAGGTCGCTCTGAACACGATTAAACTTGTAAAATCAATAAATAATAATAATGTGTGACAGGGGCAATTCATTAAATGCACTGATTAAATTTTGAAGTAATTTTTTATATGTTAACTCATTTATACAATCATAATACATCTTGCCACGAAATGCTTCCCATATAACCTAAATAATAAGGATTTGAATGGGACAGACATGTTATTTTTAATAATAAATAAAAAAATAACTAATGGTCGCCGGCTAGTGGTTTTTGGCCAAGAAATTTGGAATAAAATTTGCTTTTAAACGATACCAAAATTGAAACAATAGGATGTATATCAAGCTGTTGGCTAAAAGCTTTTGGACCAGCCAACGTATACACACACTCTCATACACAATAGTAAGGAATAGAATAACTTTGAACATATCGCTAAATGTGATGAAAAAATTGTTTTCTACCTCAGTGATAAAAAGGGCAATATTTTCCTTTCTGTCCCATGGAACAACCACATGATACCAGTAGTGCCAGAATTGCTATTCCCTTTAGACACGGTCAAATATGATTGGCTGTATAGCCGGGCCACATTAAAAAAAGTCTGGTTATTATTTCGGCCACATTTGACCACTGTATTGCAACAACACATTTCAGTCAAATTATTACCCGATTAAAAGCACAATAAAGACAGGAAAATTAGATAAAAATTGTCCAAACCCAGACATTTGACATAAGAAGCTGAATATTGGTGGAAATGTAGAGAACAGTGCCAACATCGAAATTTGAGTTCAGCAAGTCCAAATTAATGAAAAAAAAATCGTCAGATCTTACCCAAAATGATGCTAGAATTACGTATACCGTATATAAGTAACCCGTCGAATAATAGATAAGTTTAGAACTTAGAAGTTTAGACTGAACCGAGAATCCAAAAAGTCGAAAAATCCAGTACGGAGGCGGTTTTTCTTTAATTACGGATTTTCTCCAAGATACGTTTTTGCGGCTTTTTGGATATCAATCAGGACACTATTCTGTACATTTCTGACAAATGTCTGGGTCAATGTCTAATTTTCCTGAACTAAGAAGTATGCTTCATAAACAATCGGCGATTGATTACAATTTTAGAGAAAAATTACGATTATCAATTTTGATTTTTAGTCGCACTAACGCAAAAAGGCACTCATCGATGTAGGTCAGATTCTCAAGACGACAGATTCAGAGGAGGTCAGTTTCTTATTTAGTCAGATTCGGACTACGTCAGATTCTGATTAAGTCAGACATTTGTATAGTCAAAGATACGAGTACAAAAAAATATAAAATTCATTAAAATCACTCGAAGGTCATTAATATATTGGAGACAAGTAGCGTTGTTGAACAATCGTAATATAATAAATATACTTTCAAACGATGACACTGTTTTATAATAACTTCCATATTCACATTGCATCTTGTTTTGCTTTCTGTACTCTTTCTGCTGTGCGTCATATACTTTTCATTACTTTAAACAAACTTTTTTAATTAATAATTTGTAGTTTTATTTAAATTCCGTAAATCAATTATGGATTTTCGCTTATCTCGGTTCGGTTAGACGCGCTGTAATAATTTGGCTGAAACATAAAGGATACATTATTTTGTGAGAACATTATAGTATCTTCGTCGTCCGTTATTAAAATGTTGCCTGCCTAAGCCCACAGTCAGTTTAGACTTAGTATTCTTTGGAGCGAACAGTGGAGAATAATGAGTCGGAGAGCGGACCCTGACAGAAGCCGGGATAATAGCTACGAGGATAATTTTTTGGAGTAAACATTCAGGCGACTGAATGTGTAACAATGATCCAATCTGGTCAGGTTCCCCCGATAGCAGGGTCATGGATATAGCAGTCGCTCCACTGTGGTAATCTGATCTGCCAATTCTGGATTACAGTCAAGGCGGACCCCGGGCTCTCGTGCGCGAGAGCACAACCGAGAGCATAACGCCAAGATGATTCTTTTTTATTTCTTGAGGTAAACATGCCACCTGATACAAAGTCGTCACGTTGACAACAGCAGGGGTATCATTACGAATAGGTAGAAGAAGTACTGCTTTTGACACTAGCATTGAGGAGGTGCATGAATACTTGGTACCTTCTTGGTGCAAGAATACGCTTTGGTCAAAACGATGGGCATATGGGGGTTTGTGAGATAGATCGGCCAGCGATTTAAAGGAAAAAAGGTGTAATCCTGTACTGGGTCGTAGATGTCCTGGTCGATTGTGGCAGCTGTTCATGAGGTGGACCATCTGAGAGGTTTTTTATATTGCCTAGTTTTGGCAACAAATATATACTAGATGTCCTAAAAATTTGTCAAAACTGAATATTTCATAATATGGAGATCACTTCTTCATCACTGTATTAATAATGGAAGAATCTGGAAAAGTCTGCCAATACATACCTAACAAAACGATTGGTCACCATTCTTACATCTCTTCTTCTTCTCCGCATAAGTGATATATACATAGTCTTGGTCAGTCAACTCGTCGATCTTTGCATGAGTCCCTTCTTCTTTCACAGCATAATTCTTGAGATTGTTCTCTATTAACTTATTCACGAAGTTCTTGTAATGTTTTTGTTTTACGTCGTCGCTTTCGTACGTTTTGGAGAAATCTTTCTGGTATTGCTCGAACAACTGTGGTGCTTCCTCTGTGTCGTAGAATGGTACGTTTGTGGGCCACCCAATCCAGGGTGGAGCAGCTGCTGCTCCCGCCACAAGGGTTATGATGCACAGAATATTCATTACTCAGATCAAACAACAGCACTACTTGAAATGTGCCATCAGTAACGCCTTTATGTATGCAGCGCTTGATAGTGTGGTCAATGGATTTGTGTAGTGAGAGAGTTAACTACAGGTTATTATGATGAAAACAATGTTTCAATTACAATGCAATTACAATGACGTGTTGGGTCCGGTTTATAACAAGCGTCGCCGACGCTCCTTGCGTTGCCGACGCGCCTTGCTGTCAGCTGTCACTCAAAATTGTATGTATTTCTAATGCGCGCGTCAATAACGCAGGTTGCGTCAATAACGCAAGCAGCGTCGCTGACACGCCTGGCGTTACCGACGCAACCTGCGTCAGAAACGCTACCCGCGAAATACATACAATTTTGAGTTGACAGCATAACGCAACCTGCGTCGGCGACGCAGGGATCGTCGGCGACGCTACTTGCGTTATTGACGCTCCTTGCGACGGCGACGCTTGTTATAATCCGGGCCTTAGGGTTGCATAGCAATATGGCAGAAAGTAGACTTTTGTCAATTTTGACGGAGTTTCAAAACATCAAAAAACGAGGAGCTTCTATGTTGTATGTTGGAATTTTATTGTGTATTCCAATTGTGAGCCGACGTTTAAAATATTTTTTTGTTGAAAGGGTCAGGAGATTCAGGTATTATGAAAACGCTGAGAAATCCAGGGAAACCACTTTTACATAATTAACTCATGTGTTTGCTTCCGGGAGTTATCATGCAGCTGTTGATGAAGCCACAGAATTCCTCAACGATTAGACTAGTGGGTGACTATGAGTTTTCATTGCTACTGCTTGACAGTTGATGCCAAATCTACATCCCATAGATATACTACATGCTTTTAGACCTACAAGGATCTTTTGGCACTTTTATGAGGGGGTGGTTGTCAAACATCGACTCCAAATGTCTGTCAAAAGTAGCGTTTTACAAGATGGCGGCGTTAGTTCTGATTTCTTCCGCGTACCAAAAGATATTTGTAGGTTTATATTACACAAGATCCAAGAAGCGTCCATTGGATATGTCTATTTTCACTCAGGTCTTGAAGGGGTCCAGGTTGTACTGCACGGGGAATACATTAATAAATAATAATAATAATAATAAATAAAATATTTATCTTCACATAGATGGGTAGATAAATTTTACAATAGAAACAATTTAACGTAAGTACAGTAAAAATCTGTGTGAGAGACTGGTGTCCGCACCAGGTAATAAATACCTGTCATACAGATCACCAGGCCCCCAGACCATTGGAGTATATTAGGTTACCCTAATGCAAAAATTGTTTACTCCGTGTTAGGCAAAAATATCAACATTGAGAATAATAATGATAATGAATTAATTTACGCATTCATAAAACATTAAAAAAGCAATAGCAAAATTAAATTAGCACGCGAAGCGTTCGAAATTATTTAGAATTAGAAAAGTAGAGCTGTTTTTGTATTATATATACTTGTATTAATATCATTTCTGCATTAGCACGTCGTTCGCGTCGTGCGCGCATCGAGCTCTATTATGGGTCAGTCTAAAAACCAGCGCTGTGTTTGGCTGCTGCCATTCATATCATTAAGCTGAGGCTGGTCCAATTTGGTCCGATGATGCATCGCCCTGCTTCCTTATCATGTTAGTTCTAAGTTTTTTTTAATGTGTTATTGGACCAAATAAAGATACGTCTATGTCTATGTCTATGTCTATATGGAAACTGAAGAATTACTGGCGTATTGATCGAGCACAAGACAACAATATTGAATTATAATATTGGATATTTCTGTTGTAATACAATGTAAGCAAATTAGAATTACCAAATATGTAAACTTTCGGTGTGACTTACAGATCTAGCCGACAGACGCGCGTATTAGAAAGGGTGTATAGAGTACAGATCTCGGGTGTGAATTTAAGTATTTAGAAGATATTAATGATGGTGGCCTAGTATTGTATCGAAAACTAAAGGTGGAAAGCTTAATGAAATAAAACTATGGCACATTAGTTAAATATAAATAGCTATTTATTCAGGAAAGGAAAAGCATATTTAAACACACAGATTAGATCAAATTAGATAAGTTACTATATTATAGCATAGGCAATCATAGCAAACAAAGTTACATGGGAAATATAACAATATATTTTGAACATAATAAAACATGGCAAAATACATATTTATCCTTTAAAAATGGGACAGTGGTATTACGTACGATTCAATTAATAACCTATTATATAAATAAATAAAACTAATACAAAATATAATACAACAATAATACAATGCAAGTTTGTGCTTAACTCTGTGCCAGGTCTGGAGCAAAAGGTCCTTCCCAGTCTCTCGACTGGGCTTATTTAGCCAACATTTAAACGGAAATTGAAAGCCGTTAAGTATCAACGAAAGACGGCACGTTATAATAATTCTAATTAACTATAAAATATTGTGCAAAGATACTAACCAAAAACATCGAAATAGTTCTTAAAACTATTGTTAATAATTATAAGATAAATTACATACTTACAAACCTAACTTTTTGTTAATTTGTACTAAATGTATTGGAAGATTAAACATCGTTCAGAAATGTTTATAATTTTATTTGGCAATATTATTAAATGCAAATAATTTTATTATATAAGATTACATAAAATACAACGTCAATTTAATAAAATCCATGTCAAAATTAAAACTAAAACTATTACTAAATGGGTATCTGTAATTGCATCACATCGTCTTAACTTAAACTAGAGGCCCCACTCTTTGCCATTCCTGGTCCAAAGGTGCCCATGACACTAGCGGCATTGTCACGCTGTATGGCGATGGACAACCTCTGTAACAGGAATGACCCAGAGCGAGGGTCGCCCCCCCTCTCCCTCATGCGACGGCCCACATCTTTAATGAAACCCCTCGCCTCCTCACACCAACACCCGGTCGTTTCCGCAGCGAGTGGGACAAACAAATAGTTGTTTTCCAGCTCGGAGTATTTGTCCCTTTTCCTAAGGGCCGCCAACTCCGCCGCTGCCCCAGCCGCTCTAACGGTGCGAGCCAGATGCGATGCCGCAAAGGTACTAACGCATGTCGCGTCCCACAGAAGGCACTTGCCCCTCTGCCACGGCACCAAAGTCAGCCCATCAGGCCTCTTGCCATCCGATCTACAAAGTCCAGGAGGCTCCAGGGTGCAGGGGATGTTGGCCGCAACCAATGCCCTCCGGACAATGTCGTTGAGAGCGTGGTGACGAGGAAATCTCCCTGAGCACCGACAGCAACTCAAAGCGTGGTGACCATTGGCCTCCACCCTTGAACCGCAGATGCATTGATGGGGTACACAAACATCGCAGCCCAAGCGAAGAGACACAGCCACCCGCAATGAGTCGCTATCTAAAAGAGTGCCCAGGTGAGGTGATGGCAAAGCGTGCAACCATGCACCTGACTCCGGCCGCGACACCGCCTTCAGCCTTGCGAGGTCCACACCCATCGCCACACTCTCAAGCTGCTCCAGGGTCCTCTTGACGCCAACACCATCCCAAGACCGCTGACATTCCGGGCCCTCCGGTAAGGGCGAAGTCGGGTTGAGAGCCCCCCAAGCTGTCAGTGCGTCACTAACATAGGGAATGTTCGTTCTGCCACCATTTACCGTAAGAATGTTAGTGACGAGACTCACAACCCCATGCGACGACGCAAGGAAGGCCGGCAGGCTCACATCCCGAACACGCCGCACCCCTAACCCCCCACATCTGATAGGCAGGGACGCCTGGCTCCACTGCTCTGCGTTGAGGGCGACGTTTAAAATCCTTTCAACCGAATTTCTCAGCACCTCGTCAAAAGCAGCAATGCTGTCCGGGTACAACCACGTGGGACACGTACGCAGGAAGAAATTGACTTTGGGCACAGCGAAACACATTCGCAGCAGAAGCAGAGCAACGTGTGCCGAAAGATTTTTCAGACGCCTCCCAGCGACGAGCAGAATGGCCTCGGGAAAAATTGGTGACCCCAAAATGTGGAATGATGATGGAGATAATTCCCTGAGACCTGGAAGTAAGGAAGAAAAAAGTGGAAAGGAAGAACGAGACTCTAAACCACAGGAGAAGAATTTACATTTGGTACTATTTATCTCTAGCCCTAGCCTACGAAAGTGCGGTAGAAGGATCTTCAAATCTTGCTCTACTACCTCAGGTTTCCCGCCAATTGTGCCATCATCCAGATACCACACATTTAAAGGGGATTTCAGTTCTAATATAGCCTTGTGAATAGCAAGACTGAAAGCTAGAGGACCCAGTGGATCACCCTGTTGCGCACCAACCTGGGACAGAATAAGAGTCTCGTCATAGAAAAGATTAGAAGGAGAGTGATAGAGCTGGTAAAGAGAAGGCAACTTCTCCCCGACTTCGCTCAAAAGTACGTCTCTTTCGACACTATTAAAAGCGTTTTTGATGTCTAACTTAACTATAACGCTGCCCGTCTGCCCCGGATCCATCGCGAAAGCCCGCACCGCATGGATTGCTGGCTCGCATCCCAAACGCGTACCAAACCCAAGTTGATGAGGGCTAAGATAGCCCGCAATCTCCTCCCTGACTGCGCAACACCCAAGTTTAGCCGCCAATCGACGTATAGTGTTTCCGATGGCTATGGGCCTCAGACCCCCATATTTTTTTGATAAGGCGCATAATGTTGCACCATAAAGAAATGGACAAACTTCCGTATTCAACTGGCCACTAAATAAAAAATTACATAACTTCGCTAAAGAGTCAACCAACCTATGGCCGTTATCGCCAGCCGAAGGGGAAGTCAGCTCCTTCAAATGAGCTGGACGAATGCCATCCAACCCCGACGCAGACCCATTGTAAAAAGTATTGAGTGCTTGCACAACATCCTGCGCCTTTATCGTATAAGTCGGCGTAGACCGGTCGGGGGACCGCGGAAAATCCAGCGGGCGGGACGGTGGTGGATGCTTAACGTGAAGGGAGGCAAGAGTTTCAGGGCCTGGGGGGGCTACTGTGTCATTAGACATCAGTAGCCTAACTGCTCTCCTCAGGTCACCCTCAAATACTTTGTTCTCTATCCTCCTCTCCACTGTGGTCGGCGACTTATTACCACCGGTGCCATCCGAAAAGCAACAACCACAACAGTTTTGGATGTTTTCTTTTACTTTTGTGGTGAGCGTACCCGGGCCTGTTGCTTCTGGAGACTTCAAACCTTTATATGCAAATGTTAGTAGAACACTCCATTGTTCTATTCCATTGAGCTCAATACAATCATCAATGAGATGACACAGCCTACCTGCAGCAAGACTCCGTGCCCCCTTAGGTACGTGTCGTAGCACCCGTATAGTACGCTTAAGAGTCGCAAGACTCTTGAGTGCCTCGGTACCATCACTTACCTGCAATGGATGACTCGCGACGTTGGAGGATTGTGATGCCACTGGAGTACGAGATATATCTTTGTGCATTCGACCTATATGCACCTTTAGGCCATGTGGTGAAAAAGAGCGAAACGAGTCAGCACAATGTGGGCACTTCAGAAAAGGAGAGGAGTTTATCATTGTTAGTGTGGATATCAGGTACACATAAATACAACTTTTAAGTGCACACTTACTATTCAAAATAAACTACTAGTTGACTGGAAGTAGGTACATCATTAACTATAAATAAATATACCTAAGTTAGAAACTTACACTAGTCTAAAAATCGTAAGAACTTATAAAAATAATAATATAAAAAGATGACAGAATGGTTTGACACAGCAGCAGACGCGTTGACAGCGCTTTTTCTTGGTTTAGTTTTCCCTCATCGAGGGCTGCGCGCGCAATAAACAACGGCCGTTGCCGAGCAGCCCTGTGCGTTGCTACGGTGACCACAGTGTGGCGTCGTGTCAAGCTTCTTGGAAATTTGTAAGAAAAATAAATGTACACTGGCTTTAATCAGGGCCCACGCCCAACACCGCCTACACTCACACTTTCGCACCACTATTGAAATAAAGCATAGATATGCAAAATATGGAGCCTGGAGGCACGAAACTATTTTTATTATAATTTAATTTCGCAGAGACGTTTGCTCTGCTTTGACGTTCGTATCATATTATTTAGTATTAATTACGATAGTTTTACCTTTAAATAACAATTAAAAATAGACTATAATACCATATAATATAACACGCGCAACGGCACGAAAGCGCTGACAACCCTTTACTATCCAGGGCGAATTTTTATGTCTGCTTACTGTGTAATCGAATCTGTCTTTCCTGTGTTGGGCTCTGCAGCCATTAAATAAAGTGCCGTACGTAAACCCCTAACAATGACGCTGTTTAAATCATCTACAATAGATGTTTAAGGGCAACGATGATGATGATACTTACTACGCACATCCATTCGCTGTTTCTACAATACAGGTCTCTCCTATCAGAATATTCTGGAATAAAGGTTTATTCCAACGAAACACTGATTGTGTTTCAGATCAGATTAGGTATTTAAAAAGGATGAATTAGAATTAGAATTAGAATCATTTATTTGCTGTAAATGATGTAGGTACATTATACTCTTCTAGAAGCAGGTATTGAAAGATATAAACTCAGCTACAGAATAGAAACATTCCTTTTGAAGATTTTTTTCAATTTGCAGATAAAAATATTATAGGGCTGTTTTTTTATTTCGTCAGGAACTTTATTATAAATTTTTATACACATTGAGTATGCATTTTTTTGGAAACGTGTGCTTTTAGGTATGTTCCTCAACTAGCTTATTTGTGTTTCTCGTGCTCCTTGGAAACATTTCTTTAGCCGTCTTAAAGCTGTTAAGTTGATCCCTTACAAACTTACATACCTCATATATATAAATACAAGGCAGTGGCAAGACTCCTAATTCAGCAAACAAATGTTTACATGGATCTTTAGGACCCACACCACATGCTGCGCGTATGCACTTTTTTGCGAGATAAATGCTTTGTTTATTTCAGTGCAATTACCCCACAACAACAGTCCAAATCTGAGCACCGATTCGACATATGAATAGTATGCAACCATAGCAGTTTTTTTTATACTGTTTTGCGCTATTTGTATAACGCAAAAGAAAAACGCCTTAATTTATTGCATGTTTTATTTACATGCTCTTTTCAATCAATTTTTCCGTCTAACATTATACCTAAGAATAAAATACTAGAAGTCTTTTTAAAAATTTGTCCATTAAAATTTATATTTAAAATGTCATTGCAATTATTAATATTTATAAATTTTGATTTGTTTAATTGTAGATTGTTTTTGTTGAGCCATTCCATTATTATTTCTATAACTCTATTTATCTCAGTTTTATGTATGTATGTATGTAAACTCTTTATTGCATAATAATTAAATACAAAATGCGAAAAATGAAATTTTACAAAGCAAAGGCGGGCTTATCCCACAATGGGATTTCTTCCAGCCAACCCCATACCCTTGGAAAGGAGATCTAAAGAGCGGTGGAGGCAATACAGAGCACTTATAATTAAATTACATTTATTTCTACAGTATTAATTAACCATATATATACAGGCTGTCCCGTAAGTCGACGTCAAGCCGGAATCGGGTGATAGTTCAAATCATAATAGTTACTAGAAAAATAAAAAATAAAATCTAAGTCTTGAATTTTTTAAATTATAGGCATTTCTTTTTTTTTCGAGAAAATGTACACCCTGTGATGGTTTTTTAACTCCTGTTGCTACAAATCTTAACTTTTTTTCAATTTTTTTTCTTATGTAATCCTGAATAGTGCTAATCTAACCTATTACTTAGAATTCCAAGTCAACTGCTCCAGCTTGGAAGAAAGTGTCACATTATGCCGTACAATGAATAGACAATTCATATTTCGTCCAACTTTAACGGACCGTACTGAAAAAAAAAGAACTACGCCAGGTTGGCAAGTAGCACTAAAAGTTGACGCATTTAATAAGGATTCTAAAATGGTATAATACTTGCTACATTATTTCTTTAATTACGGAGGAAAAAAATTCCTTCAGGAAACCCAGTTTCGAAAAATTTTTCATTACCTACTAAAAATTATTCTAGTGCGTTCAAAGCTTGCCTAAGACCGAGTGAGACGGAGAGTCATTCATGAAATGTGAGTGAGACAGGTAGTGATGCTTTCAAGTCAGAGATGCTAACTTTTTGTTAAATTTAGGACAAATTTTCCTTAAGTTTAAAATTAAACACCAATTAGATGCAAAGATTTATTATTTACAAAAGATGTTCAAACTGCCTTCCTTCAACTGCAATACAAGCTCGACATCTTCTTAAAAAAGATCGGATTATCACACGGGCAAATCTTCCGTTGTTGACAAATTCAGCTGCTTCCGTAATTCTTTGCCGAAGCTCAGCTACATTTTCGATTGGCTTAAAATAAACTTTCTCTTTCACTGCTCCCCAGTAAAAAAAATCTAATGGATTTAAGTCCGGTGAACGGGCTGGCCACGAGATCGTACCAGACCGACCTATCCATCTGCCCGGATATTCTTCATTGAGAAATGCTCTAACTGAGCGGGCATAGTGCGCTGGGCAGCCATCTTGTTGATACCACATTTCTCTGTAAATACTGAGTGGCACGTCTTCCAGTAAACTAGGTAAACTGTTTTGTAAAAAATCTAAATAAACTTCAGCAGTCAAGATCTCTGGCAACTCAAAAGGTCCTATGACTCTTCCATTTAAAATTCCGGTCCACATGTTTATTTTAAAACGATACTGAGATCTATCTTGTCTCATTAAATTCGGATTCTCTACGTGCCACTCGTGTAAGTTGTGTAGGTTCATGTAACCGTCTTTTTTAAATGTCGATTCATCCGACCACAAAATTCTAAGAATCGCGGATCTTCCCGGTGTCTTTGTAGCATCGTTTGACAAAACGCAACCCGAAGTTGATAATCCTGAGGATGCAGGGTTTGTACTCGCTGTACATGGTATGGATGGAGCTCATGTTTTTGTAAAATTCGGTGAACTATAGTTTTGGGCACTCCTGTGCTTTGCTGGATTGCACGTACCGAAATACTTGGATCTTCTTCAACTGCTTGAAGTACTACGTCCTCGTAAGGCAAGGAACTTCTTCCTTCACCATGTGGTCGGTTTGGAAGTATGCCTTCTGTGGAGAGTAGACGGTGCACATTTGTAAAAACTCGGTGATCTGGATAACGATCAGCATTTGGGTACCTCTCGCGATACAGTCTAGCCGCAGCACTAGCATTCCCTCTGCATTCGCCATAAATAAAGTGCATGTTGGCATATTCCTGAGTGGTGTACACAGGCATGGTGACACTACACAATCACACGATAGTCCAGGAGAAAGCGAAGGTCGTTGTAAAGAGATCGAAACTGTCCAAATCACAAGCAAACAAACAAGTCCAATGAACGAAGCAAATAGTCGAAAGTACGAAATAACACGAACGAATACGGAAATATGCGTAGTAAACGAAGGAGCGTAACGTACTGATCTGTATTGCGTGTGCCAATATTAAAAAAGTGGCGTCACTATCTATCTCGCTCACACTTCATAAAATGACTTTCTCTGTATCTGACTCATTAGCGTCACTATCTGTCTCACTTACCCATTAGAATATTTGACTCGAAAGCGTCACTACCTGTCTCACTCACACTTCATGAATGACTCTCCGTCTCACTCGGTCTTAGGCAAGCTTTGAACGCACTAGAATAATTTTTAGTAGGTAATGAAAAATTTTTCGAAACTGGGTTTCTTGAAGGAATTTTTTTCCCCCGTAATCAAAGAAATAATGTAGCAAGTATTATACCATTTTAGAATCCTTATTCAATGCGTCAACTTTTAGTGCTACTTGCCAACCTGGCGTAGTTCTTTTTTTTTCAGTACGGTCCGTTAAAGTTGGACGAAATATGAATTGTCTATTCATTGTACGGCATAATGTGACACTTTCTTCCAAGCTGGAGCAGTTGACTTAGAATTCTAAGTAATAGGTTAGATTAGCACTATTCGGGATTACATAAGAAAAATAAAATTGAAAAAAAGTTAAGATTTGTAGCAACAGGAGCTAAAAAACCATCACAGGGTGTACAGTTTCTCGAAAAAAAAAGAAATGCCTATAATTTAAAAAATTCAAGACTTAGATTTTATTTTTTATTTTTCTAGTAACTATTATGATTTGGACTATCACCCGAATCCGGCTTGACGTCGACTTACGGGACATCCTCTATATATTATAAAATAAATATTTGCATGACAGAAATAACTTAAATAATGCTAATACTAAATTATAAAATAATATTTACAAATAAAAAACTTGCCCCTTGTTAAAGGAATAGTCCCCAAAAGACTGGCCGCATTGCCTCGCTGTATCGCGAGGCTGATCCTTTGGCCAAGGTATTGACCAGCCTTTTGGCCGTGCGAAGCGTTAACCAGGCGCTTAGACAACTCTTTGAAGAGAGTATGAGCGCCTGGACCCCACGGCACAAGGGTTTCTACGCCAAACGGCGCAAATAGATGATCTCCGCTGAGACCAGCATATTTGCGCCGTTTGAAATTTTCTGCCGAAGCGGCAGCGGAACCGGCATTGACACTCGTGGAGGGAATATGTGACGGTGCAAGGGTATCGACGCAGGTAGCGTCCCAAACCAAAGACCGACCCATATTCCAAGGGACGAGTGTCATACCGTCAGGCCTTTTTCCGTCGTCTCTCGCCAGTCCATTTGCCTCCAGGATGGAGGGCGAACCAGCAGTGGTAAAGGCCCGACAGATGATGTCGTTCAGTTCTGCATGCCGCGAAAAGCGCCCGGCGCTCCTGCAACACGACAACCCGTGATGCCCAAGTTGCGACACTGCATGGCCACAGCTGCACTCATGACGGGCCACGAAGGGAACACCAAGGCGAAGGGCCGTGGCAACTCTAAATGTAGGGCTATCCAGCAGGATGCCAATAGTGGAGGATGGAAATGACTGAAGCCATAGGCCTGACTCCCATTCGCCGACAGCCAGGAGGCGGGCACGCACTGCAGGATCGGTTGACGTATTAACCAGATTATCCCGCACCAAGCTGCAGAGCGGCTCGTCTCTGTGACGAAGGGGTGGACGGATATTCAGTCCTCGGGCAGGCTAAAGTCCATGAATTCCTGGCCTCTGTCATGTATGCCGCCTTACACGCGTTGGTAGACGTGCCCAAGATCTTATCTATCAACATGCATGTGCTGTGTACAGAGGACAGGAAAGCAGGTAAGGAAATACTAGAAATTTTTCTGATGCCTAGACCACCAAACCTGACGGGTAGGGAGGCCTGGGCTAAAGCATTGTCATCGAAATTTAAATTTAGGAACGTCGTTAATGAATGTTTAATGGTGCTGTCGAGTCGAAAAAGTAAATCAAGGTGTTTCCATAACTGACAGCACCGTAAAACATACGTAAACTGGGGGACAAAGAGGCAAAATCGTAGAATAACATAGGCCATGTGGGTACTAATATGCTGAAGGCGATCCGACACTGCTGTGAAATTTTGAATTTTACTGTCAACAAAGGAGGAAAAAGATTCGCCAAAAATTGGGGCACCAGGATGTCGGTGATACCATCCGCAACCGAACCAGATAGCATAAGGTTAGTTAGGTCCTTTAATTCATTGAGTAGGCACACTCCGGTTTCACCGCAGTCGCTGCCGAGTAAGTCTTTGAGGTATTGTGGTGTCAGCCCGTCAATGCCGCCAGCAGAGCCTGTTTTAAAAGCGAAAATAGCTTGAAGAACTACATCCGCCGAGACTACAAGGGCGGGGGCATCCATACTTTTAGGATCATCAGGTAAGTGCAGAGCCGCTGAAGGTTGTGGATGTTTACTGCGAAGCGCAGTAAGCGTATCTGCCGAATCAGGAGCGACTGCATCTGAAGAAAAAAGAATTCGTGCAGCACCCCTAATGTCACCTTCGCTTACTTTTGCTTCCACATGTTTATAAATATTGTAACTGGATTGTGGCCGGGAGGTTAAATAGTCTAAAGAAGCAGGACTAATGCAGTTATCTTTTATACGATATGTTAGCGATTTTTGTGGATTATTATTATTATTTGTAACATGTAAAATTCTGTAAGCGAAGGTGAGTAGATGCTCCTAGGAATGTGCAGAATTTTCACGGGTCACGTTTTTTATGTCCTGAATAAGTTTTTGGGCAACAGCAAGCCGTGCGCCACGAGGAATGCGCTTAAGTATTGGTGTTGTACGTTTTAAAATACTTAACTTTTTCCAAAAGGGGGTGTCGGAGTGGGGATCTATTTGTAAATCAGTGGACAAAGGAAGGGGCGCAGATGATGGGATATCTGAGTTAATTGTATGCACTTTTCCGATATGAATGTTTAGACCTCTGCGCCCTTTGAAAAAACGTGCCTGGGGGCATTTTGGGCACTGCACAAAATTACCGGGTGGCTGACTGCTGGATTGTCCTGCATTCTGAGGGACATGGAGCATTTTACTTAAGTAAAAACAAGTAAAGAACTATAAACCTAAAGCAAACAACTTATAAGTAAAGAAAAAGTGTTAAGGCAAAATTTTCGAAGAACACTATAGAACACAACACCAGTACATTTCCACTTCACTAACAGTCCATTGAAGATTAAAATATTCAATCTACTGAAGATTAAAATATTTTAAATTCATATTTTCATAAACCAAACTTCATCTTCATGTCATAACATAACACCTTGGTTGCCGTGCATGACGTATTGACATTGATGCTTACGTAGCCAATAGGGCAGCCAGGTCTTTGCCAGCGCAATGAAAAGGCCCAGCGCGCGCACATGTCAGTGACATTTATCCAGGCGTAGAAAAGCAACTACGTTGCTTAGTAACGAAGAGCGTTTGGCGTCATGTCACATATAAAATATGATATTTATAAAACGGCACTGCGAATAGGAGATGGCGCGCACGAAGTTACCCACAGCTCTGCGCACGCACTATGACAAGAACAGACTGGAAATTGCGCGTAAAACCAGCGTAGGGAGCCACAAAAATTTAATATTACAAAACTAATAAATTGACAACCAAGCAGCCAAGCAACCAAGCAGCCAATTTTTTTTTTTAATATATATTTATATATATATATAACAAAATAAAGCTCTATTAATTGCTGAGAAAGTGCTTCTTCAGAAGTTCTTTGAAGTAGAATTGTGTTCGAACATTGTGAATGTCGTCTGGCAGAGAGTTCCACAGGCACGCAGCATACACTCGAAAAGATTTCCCATAGGCAGCTGAGCTATATGTGGGAATTGCTAGTTGGAGTTCTCTGCGAGGGCGCAAACGTGGACTTGCCGACGGACGGAATTCGAACATCTCGCGGAGGTACAGAGGAGCTGTGGGATTAACCATAATGGTGTGTAATAATCCTAATATGTGGCACTCTCTCCGTCGCCGCATAGTCAGCCATTTTAATTTGGTTCTGTATTCGGACACATGGTCAAATTTACGCAGCCCATAAACATATCTAATACAGAGATTCTGCAACAGTTCCAGCCGAGACAGAAGTTCCTCTGTGGAATCCAAGTAGGCAACGTCCCCATAATCCAACAGAGGAAGGATCAGGGAATTCACCAACAGGAGCTTAGTCTCGAAAGGCGAAAAATTATGTAACCTCTTGAGAGAGTGAAACGATGAAGAGACCCTACGGCTAACCTCGCCGATGTGCGTCGACCATGACAGAGTCTGGTCGAATAAAACTGCCAAGTTCTTAACAGATTCCTGGAATTCAATGATTTCGCCGTCAAAAAATAGCTTTGGTAGAGCAACACCCTTCAGTTTTGTAATAAAATGTTGGCTGCCAATCACAATAGCTTGGGCCTTGGAGGCATTGACCCTTAGACCAAACTCTTTAGCCCAGCACTCAGTTCGATAAAGATCTCTGATAAGCATCTCAATGGCATCCTTCAGGTTAGACAGAGGAGCCGATATGTATAATTGCAGATCGTCCGCATAAAGGTGAAAGGAAAAGGTCAAGGAAGAAGTAATCCCATTAATAAAAATTGGTTTAATTCATGGTGTTTAATTGATAATTGTTATTACTGCATACAACTATTGACAAATCATCCGCAAACATAAAACTTTTATGTCCTGTAATTTCTATTAGGTAATTTACATAGGCAATAAATAGCAAAGGCCCTAATACATCCTCGAGGAACACCGAAGTTATTATGTCTGTAACTTGATGTGTGTACTTGCATAGTCAGGTTGGAATAAACTTTTGAAATTTCAACTTTCTGTTGTCTATTATTTACGTAGGTTTGTATCCAGTTTAAAGCTTTACCTCTAATGCCGTTATGTTCGAGCTTTGATAAAAGCAGTCCATGAGATACTGCATCAAACGCCTTAGACATGTCGAAAAATAAAACTGTTACATAGTTACTTAAATTTAATTTTTGAAGCACTACTTATACCAGATTAAATGCTGCTAATGTTGTAGATTTCTTTTTTTGAAAGCCATATTGGTCCCGGTTTATGATGTTAAATTTATAAAAAAAGTTTGAAATCTTAATTTGCATTGCTTTCTCTAGTATTTTTGAAAAAAATTGTATTTATTTTATTTTTATTTATGTGTTACACAAGAATACAACTTGTGCTGTCAAGCCGGAAAGAGGCCGGCGGGATTAGATCAAACAACTTGCACATTTCCCAAAATGTAGACTATAGAATACCGACAGACGGGCAACCCTACTCCGATGTTCAAGTCTTTGCAGCTTAGCGTCTATCAGCTCTGGATCACGAATATTCCTCTTAACACGCTTCTTCGTCGAATCAAAAGCAGCCAGTTACAATTTTAAGTGTGCGATTTAGATCAGGTTAACGTATGGTGGTTTTGAAACCACCAATAGCGATAGAGATAGGGTAGCTACAGCAGAAAATGAATCTGTTGCCTTTTCGAGAGTTGTCAAAGCTAAGTTGTATGATTAGGGATTTGAACAAAAAGATTGGGAAGGAGGACCAGCAGAAATGTATGGACCCCAGTCTTTATGACCAATAACGTTGAGCGATATGTTACTGGAAAGGATTTTTTATTTTGTACATCTTTTACTATGGCGACATGGCAATAGTTGTAAAAAATGAAAAATTCTTTCTAATGATTATATAGCTCAACATTATTGGTCATATAGGCTGGGTTGTCCGGACCTCCTTAGCTACCTTCATGGTTAAGCAAATGTTATTGTTTTTGCTCTGTGGATTTGACGGTAGGTGTAGAGATCCCCTTAAAACTAAAATGTTGGAAATAACTTGTGTAATGATTATAAGTTACAAGGTCACAATTACGTGATATAGTTACACAGTTACAATACAGTGGTGGCAGCTCAAATGCAGACTGTCGCCTAACCGATAGACGGGGTGTCCCAAAACATTGTGGATGCATATGGGGCGTTCAGAGATGAACGCTACACATGTTTACTTTTACTTTTTCTTTGAGCGGGTTTTATAAATTGTTTGAGTTATTCGATTTGTGCGAATTTGACACCTTATTCATTTTGCTTACACGGTTTTTTACATTTCGTTCGTATCATTTATGCGGATTTGATACGTATTTGATTTGATATTTGTGTAAATTAAATTCTGTTATTACGTGTGTTTTCGTGTGTTTTCCGGACATTTCATTTTATGCGGTTGATTGTAATAAGTGAATGATTATTAATTTAAACACAAGGTAATGGGTATGAAATTTTCATCAACACAACTAACTAGACGATCACATACTTACGACCAAATCAAAATATTTTGAACAGATGTTTATTATGCTATATTTTTATTTTATAGGTAGATAGTACCTATGTGTCTATTACAGATTAATAGGTATTGAGAGGCAGGCAAGTTACACTAGGTAGATTTATTGAATACACATAGCACTGGCTTGGTATAAACTTCTAAATATATTCAATTTTATATGAGTAGTTTGATTTAATTATTTTTCGTGATTCTTAGTATCTCGCTTGCATAAAACATTGGAAATGTATATTATTTTATCTAACTCATCCACCCCATCTAGATGCATGGCATTCAAGTATCACACGGGTATCGGGAGCCTTTTTACCGTGCACTGAAAGATGTGAAATGATCTCCTCCAGTAGTCTTTCCTTTACGACTTCTTTTCGTTATAACATGGGGTTCCTCAAAAGGCATATCTACAGGTACCTCAAAGGCCGGGACTCTATTTTCTTCTCTTAGTTTGAAGATGCCCTGGTCGGTGGTAACCTCTTCATCCATCAGGTGGACCGCCTGAGCGTGTGCCTCCCTAGGCAATAATAAAACCGTTTTCTAATACTTCCTTCCACGTATTTACCATGGTCTCAAGACCTTGCCTACGCTTGCTAACCAGCTAATTCCATTCCTGGAATTTCAGCTGAGAGGTCTGAGGGGGCGATTATTTTCTGCATTGTACTGGATGCTTTATGGCTAAGAGCGAAACTCTGTTGACGTATAGTGATCGGGAAAAAACTAGTATGGTCTTGAACAACGGCCCAATAGTTGGCGTACATGTCCTGATAAGTCTAATGTAAGGCGGAGCACGGATTTGGATCTTAGCAGCCACCAGATTATCTCTCAAGGAAAACTGTCGAAGCTCACTGCAGACTGCAACATGCAACATGCGATATGCAGAGTTAACGTTTTAATATGTATATGTAACGATTAAATGTATCTTGACATTAGATTTGAACATTTACATTAAATTTTATATAGTTTTAAAAGTATGGACGTCCGTAATGGACAAGCTGTTGGAACTACTAATGTAATAACAGTTTAACAATAAAGACAATTCTGATTCTGATTCTGATGCCTAAACAAATAAAAAATGTAATCTTATCTAACTAAAATTCATCATCATCATCATCATCAGCCCATATTAGTCCACTGCTGGACATACTCGTAGTCCTCTCCCAATGGGCGCCAATGTATTCTGTCCTGGGCTTGCCGCATCCAGCATCTACCCACAGCCTTTCGCAATTCGTCATTATATCTGGTCGAAGGGCGTCCCACACTACGCTTGCCGAGTCGCGGTCTCCATTCAAGAACTCGTTTATCCCAGCGGTTGTAGGTTTGCCGGCAGATATGGCCTACTGCCACTTCAGCCTAATAATTTTATGCGCTACGTCAGTAACTTTGGTTCTCTATCGAATTACTTAGTTACGAATTTTACTAAAATGGAACTAGTCTAAACACCTAGTTTAAAAATCTCTATGTACTTAATGTCTTAGATCGCTGCCACTATTAGGGATGGTGTTCATAAGGCTGGCAGCATTCCTCCGCTGAATGGCTATCAATATACCTTGACCGAGGAATGAGCCAGCCATGTGCTTACCAGTGGAACGAATTAAATTAATTCTTAATTTGGCAAATATGGTTTATTTAGCATTGTGGTGTTGTTCCGTTTTTCAATTATGAAGAGTAAGTTCATCATATTATGTTCTTATAGCATTTGGCTAAATAGAGTCGTCTAAATTTAGAAACAAAAAGCATGAGAACAGATCAAAGTGGAAATTATTGCTCACAGAATAAGGTAAATTTTTGTATCACTTCAAATATGTTACGCCTTGCTCCGCTTTTCAAAAGCGTGATACAAAAATGGACCTTATTTTATGAGCAATACATTGCACTTCGATTTACTCTCAAGCTTTTTGCTTCTGAATTTAGCCAAATATAATTAGCGCAATAGCCAAACTAGCCTTCGCACTTCCCATGTTACGGACCTAGGTGAAGCACCAAGGATTTTGAGGAATTTTTTGCTAAATACAACAAAATATACAAAAATTGCCGCTTATTGTTATAATTGCCTTATGCAATTATAACAGCCCCATTTCTTATCGGGCGAGGGTTCACTAACCTGCGCCCATAAATAAAATAAAAAATACCATTACAAAATCTTTGTGAGGGTTAGACACGTACAGAATCGGAGTGACAACGCCGCGGCATTACGATGAGAAAGCTGGTAAATCTCGTTTTTTTTAATCCCTCTGATAGTTAGACCAGTAGGAAATAGGTATTTCGAAACTTGGTTTGGGAAAGGTCTAGTAAATTAGAGCAAGCAAAAAGGTCGTATATCTGATCTGCTTCCTCCGTCCCTAATAAATACGACAAGCTCCCTTTCAATTTGAGCAAAAAATTAAGAAGAAATCAACGATTTCCTCCTGTGTTGTGGAAAACAGAAAATATGAGACTTGTAATTTTTTTTTATGTTATGCGGCAGACAAACAGGCAAGCGGCCACCTGATGGAAAGTGGTCACCGCCGCCTATGGACATTAACAACACCAGGGGCGTTACCAATGCCTTGCCCGCCTCTAAGGAGACCTCTAATATACCTCTTGAACGAAATTCGTTCACTTCTAAATTGTCCTTCTAAGTTATTATGTGTTCAACGTAATTTTTTTTAAATTGTCACATTATATTTGCTTACTTTCACCTGTCTCCTTGTGTTTGTAATAAAATCATACAAGTTAAAGACCCACTTCCCGGTCTCCGATTGAGCTTAAATTTTGCATACTTACCTGTTGTAAGTTTGGTGATAATGTAAAGTTATGATACCATCAAGCTGATGATGGTTTTTTTATAAACTAGCACGCATATGACTGCCATTTCACCTGGCGGTAAGTGACGATGCGATCGAAGATGGAGCATGCCTATCTCCAAAGAACAGCCTATACAGCCACTTTAACCTTGACTAGATCCAGATTATAATGATCAGGGAACACACTCTCAGAAAACTTGTTCCATTCCTTGGCCGCATTCGGTTTGTGCGGATAGCGGGAAGATTCATGATCACTAAGAAAAGAGGTACGAGATGGCGGGACGTCTACCATAATGTCAAGAATAAAGAATTGCAAACAGTGATATTTTGTTGCCTTCGACGATTGTTTACACAACTCCTTAGCTCTCCGGATTCGAAAAATATATCGAATGTAAAGATGCCATTACACAGAACTGCCAACTCGGGGAGAATGGTTAATGTTTTCTACAAGTCTGCGCAACTACTCTGTGATTGCATCGTAAGGCGTATCCATCTGCTTACTCTATGATCGTGTCGCAATTGATTACTAATTAAAAGATAAAAGTATTCTCATTATTGTTATCCGTTATGTTGTTATCCACGCTATGGAAATTTTGTGATTATCTCATACATTCTGAAATAACGAATTTCATAAAAACACATTCAGAAATGATTAAGCTGAGTCTTCTAGCTGTCACAGTGTTATCGTATTTGGCGTCGGCGGATCAGACTCGTCCAGCGAACTGGCCTTCTTACTTAAATTGGTACGAAATAAGCGATGCCCCGTCGTTATTCGAGAAATTCCAGAAACAATTCCTTAAGTTTTATGTGAGTGATAAAGATAGACAACGCCATTATGAAACTTTCGTGAAGAATCTGCAAGATATCAACGAGAAGAACCGCAAACATTTTGAAAAAGGACAGCAATGGGCTGCCTATTTTTCGATCACGCCTTTTACTGATCTTACTTTAGAAGAGTTCAACGGGCACAAAAGCCCTATAAGTAAGTATCATTATCACAGCCCATAACAGTGTACTGCAGGACTAAGGACCTCTCCCACGAAAGGGGAGGTCATTGCTATAATCTCCACGTTTGGCAGCCGAGTTGGAGATCGCACTTTTATTAATATAACAATGGAAAATGCTGCTGCCCATTTTCCAGCTGAGATTCTAGATATATTGTCTCGGAAACATTTTTAGCCTTATGCGACACCTACGAGTGTAAAGGATTTGTGCTATTTTAATCTGTTGGACACCACACGGCCAGTAAGTATGAATATACTATAAGCACTGGATCTATTCCCGGAAGCCGAACACCTTTTGATAAAGAGCCGTCTTCATAACATTCATTCATTAACGCTGGTTCAAAGAAAGAAACGGAGTTGCAATCAATGCAACACTGCTTCTTCGGAACGATGTAAACTGAGGGCTGCAGTCCCCACGAGCTGGATCTACGTCTTCTGGCTTAGCAAGGAGACTAGGGTCCAGTTAGTTGAAGATCACATCAAGAACAATGAGGAGCTTTCTCACACTATTGATTAGCTGCTCTCATTTCTACAATAACTCCAAAAACAATGTGAGTGCCGACGGATAGGTTGAAATATTTCTTTTACTTGAAGAAAATTACACCAAAACTCAGGTGTTGACATATTTAGTTAGTCTAGTTTTGCAGTCTCTTAGATGAAAAGGTTAAGTTGGTATCTAAACAACTTTGTGTGCTTTACTTATCGAAGCAATAATTTTCGTGTTCTACAGCTTGTACAACGTTGTTTGTTCTGAGTTCATCCTCACACCTTTGAACCGAATTGGTTACATTACGAACTGTGCGGTTCTAAATGAACTTTTTCCCATGCACACAAATTATTTAATGTCAGTAAAAATCCATTAAAAAGTCCTTGTAAATATCTAAAAACGTATATTTATAAATTTAATATAATTCGTATAATTTAATAAAATTAATACGTTCTTAGATGAAACCAAAGACTTATATATACTGCTGAAACCAATACGTTTGTTTATTAAATAAAATTCTACCCTATCTACAATAAAAAAAGGGTTGGGCGTCACAGGAAGCTCAAATTTCCCCTTTACACTAATTTTATTAAAATAATCATCTTGGCATTAATGTCCCAGTTGTGCTCTCGATAACGAGGGCCCGGGGTCCGCCTTGACCATGATTCAGGATTATTCGATCAGGTAATTATAGTGGAGCGTCTACCATCTGACCTCCGTGACCCTGCTACCAGGGGAACCTGACCAGATTAGATCATGGTTACACATTCAGTCGCCTGAACGTGCAGGTTTCTCATCGTAAGACCATCGGTTAGAATTCAACTAGTGAATTATTTTTACATGACCGCAGTGGGATTCGAACTCAACACCTGTCGCTTACGATTCAGGTACCATAACCACTCGGCTACTGACGCTCCTACTGAATCCTACCAATGTTCACTTATAATGCTTAATACAAATTATTTTTCTTTTATTTCAGTTCAAGAATCGGATGAACACTATGAGTATGTGTATTCTGACAACAAGAAGTGAAGCATCACAAGCAGAAGCATTTCCTTTGTCCTCACTACCAACATCAAATACAATGTAAACAAATACATATTAAATATTATTTCGCTTTTGTATTATTTTGCGGAAATCTATTTTTATACACAAAACTATTGCTAGATAGTTCTAGCAATATAATATTATACTTTTTTATATGACTATACTACGAAAGGTTATCACCATCTACCGCCTACGCCAAACGCCAAACATCTCATAGTGGGAAATGTCAATGGCGCGGAGAGGCTGGCGATGGGTAGGAGCGGTTGGAGGCATTTCGGGCGCTCGAAGATGGGCTCATCAGACCACGATCCTCAGTCATGAGAGACCGACTACAGAAAGAGTACAATCAATATCTACAATGTCTTCCAAATCGCTGCCACTGAAGGGGAGGATGCAATAGCTGCATTTCTCCGTTGGATGGATATTGCTACACGTTATCCAAGGAATGAGCTAGCCCTGCGTTCACCAGTAATTGTATTACTTTAATATTTAAATTAGAAAAGTCATTAAAAATATTAATCATCTTGGCGTTAATGTCCCGGTTATGCTTTCGCGCACGGGGGCCCGGGGTCCGCCTTGACCATGATCCAGGATTTGACAGGTCAGGTAGTTACAGTGGAGCGACTGCCATCTGACCTCCATGACCCTGCTACCAGGGGAACCTGATCAGATTGGATCATAGTTACACATCCAGTCGCCTGAATGTGCAGGTTTCATCACGATGTTTTCCCTCACCGTAAGAGCATCGGTTAGTATTCAACTAATGTACATAACTCAGAAAACAGTCATTGGTACATGCCCGGAGCGGGAGCTCTGGCTTACGAGTTGGATACTGTAACCGCTTGGCCACCGACGCTCCTCTAGCAAAATATGTGGATAACCTATTAATTTCGTTGCACGCAAGCTGTGTATTACCCAGCAGGCAGTTCCAAATTAGAAAAGTATTTTTAAATATTTTTATTTTTAAAATTATTCGATAATATTTTTTTTTTAATTTTCACAACGGAGTACAACGTATACTTTATGCGAATTTTGGGACCAAAAGATACTATCTTAAAATGAACATAGCCTTATCGGTATGAAATTGGGGGCGACAATCAGCTGTGCCATTAAATATTGAAATATTTTATTAAATTAAATATCAATATCAAATACCAAATACGTTTATTCAGTTTAGGTTTTCACAAACTCTGATGAACGTCATACAATATAAAATGAATGCTAGGCACCACGGTACAATCGCGCGGACAACGGTTTCTTGGCCAGTATGTAGGGCCACATAAAAAAAGAAAACAAAAAATAGACTCCGCGGCCAAAGATTTTATTCTTTGTCCGCGACGGACGAAAGTGGCGCCCGCCGGCCTCTTGTCCCTGTGACATTGACAGATACGTAATGTCATTCGATATGTCACCTAGCGCATCGATGATGCCGCTCGCCTGTAATATTAATAAAGCAAGGGATTGATTTACTAAAAACTGGAGCGTCTAGGAGGCAAAGCGAGTCTTTGCTGATAATTATGATGCCGGGACACAAGGTTTCAAGTTGGATTAAAATGTTTTAATTTTGTAAGTTCTCATCTAGGTTGAGCTCACACTTTTGATGTGTGAGATTTAGTTGTAGGCCAATTTAATAAAATGTTGTCTTAATTATAGCTAAATCTAGTAAGATGGTACTCGCTTCTCCTCCCAGGGTTCCATCGTCAACTTTAATTCGGATGCACCGATACAAAATAAAGACAGGTCTATAGGATCATCATTAGACCTGCTATCCTATACGGCAGCGAGATTTGGCTAATAGAGCAATACAAGCAGCAGCTGCGCTTCACGGAAATGAAGATTCCCACATTGGAGGCCCTGGCGTCTATGACATCGCAGATAAGTTGCAAGAGTGCCGCCTTCGATGGTAGTTTATACTATATATTTATACTATAGAATATTGAGACGGCAAGTAGTAAAACACGCAATACAAGACTAATCCTTTATTGGTTCGCGAAGGTTCGAAAGAACGTTTTTCGCTTGTACGAATGTGGAATCGTATGTGGAATGAGTTCCCAGCCACAGTGTTTCCTTTGGACTATGACATGGGATCGTTGAAGTTGAAGGTATATTAGAGGTCCCTCCAGAGGCGGGCAACGCATTGGTGACTCCCCTGGTGTTGCTGATGTCCATAGGCGGCGGTGACCACTTTCCATCAGGTCCGCTTGCCGGTTTATCCGCCGTATAACATATAAACAATTATCTGGCTTTAAAAATCTACAATAATTTAATTACGTATTGTTTTATTACTATATCATCAACAAATAAATCTATGTTTATTCCTTTATTTTAAATATCCAACGATACCTATCTTATTGCAATTGAGTTGAGTTGAGATGAAATAAGTACGTGACACGGAAGGGGCACAAATTTAATTCATACTAAAACTATGTCTAAATATTTTCCCCAATGTTTATACCTAGTATTTACGCACTCTATTAATCTAGTAAACATTGACATGGCACGATTCCGGAAAGTCGGAGCTAGGTGGAATGGACTCCGTTTGGCGGAAAACAAACGTGCCCGTGTTTTGGTAGCGTTGAACGCCACTAGATTTACTTCGCCTCAACCGGAGACTGCCTAGAGAGTCGTTCAAACGACCAGCCATGGCCTTTTCACAAGACTGAAAGTCGTTACTGTGCCGTCATCTGCGTACCCAAAGGTCGGGTACAAGCTAATCGTTAATATGCAGCAGGATAAGAGTCGCGGACAGAACCGATCCCTGAGGAACTCCCGCGTAGATAGCCTGAAAATCAGACGAGTAGCCCTCGAGAACCACAAGGATTGGTCCACTCAGATAATGCGATATCCAGGTGCAAAAGAAGGTCTGCATTTCAAACCCTGTCAAAGACGTAAGGTCAAGGTCAGCAAACATTTTTGGTTGAAATTATCGTAAAATTACCTATTCTAGGTCGCAATATTCATGGTGACCTACATTGGGCACCTCGAATCGACGTCGACCAGACATCGAATCCACCAAAATGGGGGAAAAAAGCACGTGCCTAAGACGTATTTTTCGACGTAAATCTGGTAATTACAACCCATTGGTCGTCACGTACGTTACTCTTCCGACGTCGATTCGACGTTGGTTCGACCTATTGTGTAGTTCCAACGACCAATTTGGTAATGTTTACCACTATCAAACGTAATTAAGACGTAATTTTAGCTATTAATTTACATATTAAGGTTAAATATTATCACTATCAGGAGTCCACCTGGGTCAGTACCACCGCCTTATCTATTTCTGCCGCTAAGCAACAGTGCTTGCATTGTTGTGTTCCCGTTTGCAGGTTAAGGAAGCCAGCGAAATTACAGTCATGAGGCATTTCATCTTAGTCCGCACAGTGACAACGCAACAGCGGTTTTGCATTTTTGTTACCTGCAACCTAAAAGTAAGAATCGTAGATGTTATGGGCGACAGTTACCACTTACCATTAGGTGGGCTGTCTGCTCGCTTGCCACTAAGTAGCATAAAAAAAATGTAACCCCTATTTGAATTTTGACAGAAATGTTCGAGGATCCATCATCATCGTCAGCCAATATTAGTCCACTGCTGGACATAGGCCTCCCCATCATACATTATTAGAACTATATTATCAGCCGGTTTCTGAGGGGCCTCCAAGGCTAGAGTGAATAGGCCGTTCCTAGACAGGCATGCTCCATCATCGGCCGCATCGTCACTTACCACCAGGTGAGATGGCGGTCGAATGTCTGGCTAGTAAAAAAAGGGTACTAGTACTTCGCGTACGAAGTCGCACCAGCCAGCTTAAGAACACAAAAGCGAATATTTTATTTTTATTTTGTGGAAATCAAGTTTTGTTCAATACGGATAATCATATTCAGGTTCTTTAACAGCTTCTGAAAGAAATACGAAAAATAAATTTTAGTATTGAGCTTTTATTACGATTAGTGTTTAACCGGTCGAAAAGATTTTTTTTCATCTGGGTTACAAGAATTTTTCTTGTGCTCGATGAGGTAGAATAACCTACGTCACCTTACAGTATAATATTGTTATACGACACCGTGGCCGTGTGGTGTCCGGCAGAGTAGAATAGCACCAACCCCTTACACTCGTGGGTGTCGTACAAGGCGACTAATGTTTTCGAGGCAATATATCTAGCTAGAATCTCCGTAAACAGGAAAATGAGCAGCAGCGTTTTCCATTGTTATATTTATAACACTGCGATCTCCAATGCCTGATTAGCGAAGAGATTATGGCAATAATATTCCCTATCGTGGGAGAGGCCGTAAGTCCTGCAGTGGACTGTAATGAGCTGTGAGGTTGATGATGATGATGATGATAAAGATGATGAGTACCATAACTTAATAATGCGATAATGGGATGATTTCGATCGATGATTAAATCAATCAATCGAAATTAGGTGGGAATCAGGTAGAAACTCGCTACCTCTGTAACGACTAGTTTTATAAATCAATTAGATTCATGTGTTTGTACTGACTACAAACGCTGATAAGGTGACTTTGTTTTTTTATACCACCAAGATGGTAAGCTTGCGGCCTGCCTGATGGTAGGCAGTCACCGCAGCCTATAGACGTTTGCAATACCAGGAGCATCAAACACGCGTTGCCGACCCCGTAAAAACCTTTTGACTATGTTTGTTCTGCGAATGCTCGCTGCAGAGGTGCACTGTGGGGGCCAGAACTCCAGTGGTTTCGTGGGGAGGTAGTAGACACTGCCTTATTGTTCCTAGATCAGAGGCCTTGAGTCCAGTTTGTTATTTTCACTGTGTAGACTAGTCCATACACCCCGTCCCTACGGGGTGTCGCATCCGATGAAACCTGAAAGGCCTTCCCGGCTACAGGTGCTCCCAGGGGGTGTTTAGTACGTATGCGCCTAGGTCTTTTTTTGGCGAGTCGTGCATAACCAGTCCGGCCGGCCAGCTGGTACTCATGAGAGTTCACCTCTTCCCTCCCAACCGCTGTACCAGAGGGTGCCCATTTTCATTGCGTTGGGCGCAAAAAAAAAAAAAAAAAAAATAGTCCATAGACAGAGACGCAAGTCCTAATAGTTTTTTTTTTAATTTCTTAACTTGTCTACGCCCAGAGATCTCCGCTCAATAGGGCTATAGACGGGTACAAGAAATGCCTCTCCGACAGTGCTGACATTTTCTACCTTATCCGAGCACAATTTATTTATAAAAAGGGTTATCCAGTACCTCCAGTCGTGTAAAGGATGACACACTCATACACTAACAAGCACACACACACAAGAATCTTACGTTTTTAATATTATTATGTTTTTTTACTTTTTGTATTTTAGGTGGTGTATTTGCTAAATTAATTACCAAATTACAAATTGCGTTACAACTTGATAAAGTAACCTTTTTAAAAATAATTGATGTGCTGCAAAATTGTGAAATAAATAAATAAATAAAGTACCGTTTACTTGACGACATTAAATATCGCTTAGTGCCTCTGAATAGATAAAATTCTAATTATTTTTAGTTGCCTCTGAATAGGTAACATTCTAATTAACTATTGTTATCGACCGGGTTACGACCGACTGTCTGTATATTGTTAGGCCTGGCACACACTATATCGCTTTGGTTCAGTGGTACCAACTGGTTCATTGGACACCGTTGGTTCACAGGACTGCCTACCATTTCCTTTCTAAGTAATACTAAATAAGCGTCAACTACCAATAACGGACAACCAAAGCAAGCCAACAGCCAATTATTTTTAATTTAATTTTGAGTGTCTGAAAGACTTCGTCCTACAGATTCAAAGGAATAATTAGAGATAACTGTTTTGTGTTGTATCTCAGCAAGATTTAGGCACTGTCCTAATTGGCAACGATCGTGCGGCCATAAAAAACTACAAAACTGCCCGCCGCACGCAATATTCGTCCATGTGTTTACTTGAAGAGTAAATATACGTTTTTTTAAATTTATTATTACAAGTACCTATCTGACAACCATAAAAGGGACGATTTTGCTTTACTTCCATAAGTCAAGCATTGGAAATCTCAGTACCTAGCTAAACGTGTGAATTCATTGCAGATAACCTATCAAACAGTGTCCTCGTCGAGGTACATTGACATAAAACATTCCCAAATAACTACTAAATACTTAACGTATTTCCGCTTGGAGCGATGTTGGCCGAACGGTTAAGGTATATAACTCGTAAGCGAGAGGTACCGGGTTCGAATCTCACTGCGGCCATGTACCAAAGACTCTTTTCTGAGTTATGTACATTAGTTGAATTCTAACCGATGCTCTTACGGTGAGGGAAAACATCGTGATGAAAACCTGCACATGTAGGCGACTGAATGTGTAACCTTTATCCAATTTGGTCAGGTTCCCCTAGCAGCAGGGTCACGGAGGTCAGATGGTAGTCGCTCCACTGTAATTACCTGATCTGCCAAATCCTGGATCACGGTCAAGGCGGACCCCGGGTCCATGTGCGCGAGATCACAACCGGGACATTAACAGCAAGATGACTGACTTACCGTATTTCTTCTTGGGACCATAGCCGCCCAAGTATCTATCCCTGAACTCTGACTGAGTAAGATCGGTAAAAAGCGTGATCCCAGAATGGGCTTCTTGGCCTCCAGCCGCGAAATATCTGGCGTTCTTCTCATTAATCCAAATCAAATTCTCCACAAACGTCTCGTAATGGCGTTGTCTATCTTCTTCATCTTCGTACGTCTTTTTGAATTGAATCACGAATTTCTCGAATAACGCTGGGGCATCGTTTATGTCGTATGGTTCATATGCCGATGCCAGATACGACAATACAGCAACAGCTACAAGGATCGGCTTAATCATTGCTGAAGAGTTTTCAGCAACGCAATTTGAAGTACTTGAAACTCCTCACAGACGTACATGAATGAAAAATATTGTGAGGTTATGTTACGTTACGGTAAATTACCAAAATACTGATACCATTAATGAGAATATTTTATTTTTATTAATAAATAATTGGGACATGACCAAATAGTAAGCCGATGGATACGCATTATGATGCAATAAAAGTTTCAGGGTTCCGGTGTTATAATGAAAAATCGGAACGAACCATGCACATGGCGACTGAATGTGTAACCTTGATCCAGTTTGGTCTTCCCCTGTTATCAGAATCATAAGTCAGATAACTGTCACTCGATTGCAAATACCTGATCTGCTAATATCCTGAATCATAGTCAAGCGACCCCAAACCAGATACGGGTAAGGGGCTAAGAAGAAAGAAACGTTGAGTAAACTGGACTTCGGAGAGCTCGCCTGCTATAATAATATAGCAGAAACCAACAGAACCAGCTGAAGCAGCTAATTTGGACATCGAAAATTCTTTGACCAAGAAGAAATTCTTGAAGAAGACTAGTTCTGGAAGAAAGCCATGTAAGTGGGCAAACGGTTACAAGTGCATTAGACTCATATATTATGTATTATATGGGGTCCGAATTACTGCTCTTCTGTGCATACTTCTTTCGGTCTTTTTTTACTTGTTACTGTTTTTAACAGAAATTGAAACAGTAGCTCATTCTCATGCTCCTCTTACACTATTATTCCAAGACCCTATATGATAAAGCAGGTGACCTCTCTGAAGTCGAGCTTACGCAACTGGCATCCTTCTTCCTAGCTATTTTTCCGGGTCAGGTTTGGGGTCGCTTGATCATGATTTATCATATTGGTAGATAAGGTAATTGCAGTGGAGCGACTGGTATCTGACCACAGTTAACAGGGGAGCCAGACCAGACTTGATCGCGGTTACTTATTCAATCGCCATGTTCAGATTTCCTCACTATGTTTTCTTTATAGAAACGGAACCCTGTACTTTGATTGCATTGCAACGGGTATCCATCTGCTTACTATTTGGTCGTGACACAATTTATTACAAATTAAAAGAAAAAATATTCTCATTAACGTTATCAGTGTTACTGTAAATCAACGCTCACCTTACAATATTACAGATTCACTTACTGTAAGAAAGTGACTATAAACAAGCGCTTAAAATTGCGTTGCTGAACTCTTCAGCAATGATTAAGCTGATTCTTCTTGCTCTCGCAGTATTGTCGTCTTCGGCATCGGCATATAAATCCAACGACAGAAGCAACGCATCGAATTGTCTAGGAAACTGGCCACCTCACTTGGCTTGGTACGATCTAAACGATGCCGCATCATTATTCGAAATGTTCGAAATCGAATTCGCCAAGGAGTACAGAGATAAAGAAGACAGAGAACGGCATTTCAAGACACTCGTGGAGAATTTGAAATGGATTATGGAGATGTGTATGAAATTGGAAATTAAGTCAATGAATCAAGAATGTATGAAAGTGGAGTTTCAGGATCTGCCCATTTTGGGATCACGCCCTTTACCGATCTTACTGAGGAAGAGATCTCACATTTAAATGCCACACATTTTTTCGGTGGAGCAATCGCCATGTCCTTGACAAATCCCTTAAAATATATATTACCAGTGTTTTGTTTCAATGTTCACCTTTTTCAGTACCCATCATCGCAGCCCATAACAGTCCACTGTAGGAGTTAGGGCCTGTCCCATGAGAGGGTTATTCCCATAATCTCCACGCTCAGCAAGCGGGTTGGAGATCGCAGTGTTATAAATATTCGAATGGAAAACGCTGCTGCCCACTTTCCAGACTACGGAGACTCTTACATTATATACCTCGAAAACATTTGTCGCCTTGTACGACACCCACGAGTGTAAGGGGGTGGTGCTGTTTTACTCTGCTGGACACTACACGGCCAGCAAGTTGTCTCTGCAGTGATGAAAATGTGACTCATTATGAGCGTCGATGCCCTGGTGGTAAGGGTATCCGATTCGCAAGCGAAAGGTCCCGGGTTCGAATCCTACAGCGGCCAAATACCAAGGACTCTTTTCTGAGTTACGTACATTAGTTGAATACTAACCGACGCTCTTAGGGTGAGGTAAAACATCCTGATAAAACCTGTACATTCAGACGACTGAATGTGTAACAATGATCCAATCTGGTCAGGTTCCCCTGTTAGCACGGTCACGGAGGTCAGATGGCAGTCGCTCAACTGATATTATCTGATATGCCAAATCCTGGATCATGGTCAAGGCGGGCCCCGGGCCCTCGTGCGAAAGATCACAACCGGGACATTAAGGAAAAGATGACTGACTTACGGTATTTATTCTTGGGACCATAACGATTCTTAAACTCTGCCGCAGTTAAATCGGTAAAACGCGTGATCCCAAAATAGGCTCCTTCGCCTCCAGTCTCTTCATTTATGGCGTTCTTCTCATTAATCCAAATTAAATTCTCTACAAACGTTTCGTAATGGCGTCGTTTATCTTTTTTATTTTTGTACTTCTTATTGAATTGATTCACGAATTTCTCGAATAACGCCGGGGCATCGGTTATGTCGTATGTTTCTACTGCCGATGCCAGATACGGCAATACTGCAACAGCTAGAAGGATCGGCTTTATCATTGCTGAAGAGGTTTTTAGGAACGCAAATTGAAGTACCTGAAAATCCTCACACACGTATATGAATAAAAAATATAGTGAGGTTATGTTACGTTACGGTAAATTACCAAAACACTTATAACATGAATGAGAATATTTTATTTTAATTAGTAACATTTCCAATTAGTAAGCCGATGGATACGCATTATGATGTAATTAAAGTTTCAGGGTTCCGTTGTCATAATGAAAAAATCGGAAGGAAACATGCAGATGGCGACTGAATTCCTTGATCCAGTCTGGTCTTCTCCTGTTAACAGAATCATAAGTCAGATAACTGTCACTCGATTGCAAATACCTGATCTGCCAATATTCTGAATCATAGTCAAGCGACCCCAAACCTGATACGGAAAAGGCGCTAAGAAGAAAGAAGGCGTTGTGTAAACTCGACTTCGTAGAACTCGCCTGCTGTAACAGAAACCAGCAGAATCCAGCAGAACTAGCCAATGCAGCTAATTTGGACATCGGAAATTCCTTGACCAAGACTTTACGAAGACCAGGGAGGTTTGCAGACTTTTACAAGTTTTATGAATCTCGTGACTCATACATTATGTATTATATGGAGTCTGAATTCCTGCTCTTCCGTGCATACTTCGTTCGGCCTTTTTTTACTTTTTACTTTTTTTAACAGAAATTGAAACAGTATCTCATTCTCATGCTCCTCTTACACTATAATTGCAAAACACTTTATGATAATGCAGGCGACCTCTCCGAAGTCGAGCTTACTTAACTGGAATCCTTCTTCCTAGCGCTTTTTCCGGGTCAGGTTTGGCAGATAAGGTAATTGCAGTAGAGCGACTGGTATCCGACTACAATATTCCTGTTAACAGGGGAGCCAGACCAGACTTGATCCATCTGCTTACTATTTGGTCGTGATACAATTTATAACAAATTAAAAAAAAAAAAATTCTCATTAACGTTATCAGTGTTACTGTAAATCAACGCTCACCTTACAATATTATATTTTCACTTACTGTAAGAAAGTGACTATAAACAAGCGCTTAAAATTGCGTTGCTGAACTCTTCAGCAATGATTAAGCTGATTCTTCTTGCTCTCGCAGTATTGTCGTCTCCGGCATCGAAACTTAAATCCTACGACAGAAGCAACGCATCGAATTGTCCAGAAAACTGGTCACCTCACTTGGCTTGGTACGATCCAAACGATGTAGCATCATTGTACGAGGTGTTCGAAATCGAATTCGCCAAGGAGTACAGAGATAAAGAAGACAGAGAACGGCATTTCAAGACATTCATGGATAATTTGAAATGGATTATGGAGATGTGTATGAAAGTGGAGTTTGAGTGAATGAATCAACAGTGTATGAAAGTGGAGTTTCAGGATCTGCCCATTTTAAGATCACGCCTTTTATCGATCTTACTGAGGAAGAGTTCCGTAAACATTACTTGGGATTAAAGATCCCTAAAGGAAGGTAATTTATTGCAACGACGATATTATTAGCTGCGATTGTCTTGCTGCTCCTGCCTGATTCGTTTTACCAACACGAAATAACCATAAATACAATAGATTAGAATAGAATATGGTTTGTTTCATACTTCATACATACACAGATAATTTAAATTTAGAAGCTAAATAAGTACAAGCATTTGTTCTGTAGACGTATTAGACCAATTTTAATAGCATGAGCCCAAGTCGTCACTGTAGGTAGACCCATTAAGCATTGCAAATATATTTAATAATTATTTCATTGATATCGTATCCCACACAGATAGTAGCTGCCAAAATAAAGTAAAAATACCAAATCGAATTACAAATACGATATTCACTAAACCTATTGACGAGGCAGAACTACGTAAAGTTATAATTAAATTGAATAACACAAATTCGGAGGGATACGACAGTATTTGTACTAGGGTGGTAAAGGCTTGCATAGATGAAATAAGTGAGGTGTTAGTTTATCTTATTAACCTTTCACTAACTTCTGGTATTTTTCCGGACAAACTCAAAACATCTGTTGTGAGACCATTGTATAAGAAGAAGGAAAGAACAGATATAAGTAATTACAGACCGGTGACACTAATCCCAATATTCTCAAAAATTTTTGAATATGCGATGCATGGAAGAATAATGAATTTCTTTGAGAAAAACAATGTTCTAAGCAAGGAACAATTTGGATTTAGGAAACATAAATCTACAGCACAGGCAGTTTTTGAATTAGTTAATACAATCCTAGAAAACAAAAATAATAATAAGTATACAACGACGATATTTTTCGACTTAACAAAGGCTTTTGACATGGTAAGACATGATATCCTACTGGATAAATTAGAAAGGTATGGAATTAGAGGTCCAGCTTTGAAATGGGTTGAATCTTACTTATCCTACAGACAGCAATGTGTGGAAATTAATAGACTTGACTATAACAAATCTGTCACAGAAACGCGGTCCCATTTTAAAAATAATATAGCTGGGGTCCCACAAGGAAGTGTACTCGGTCCGTTACTTTTCTTAGTATATATTAACGACCTTCCGAAAGTGACACATCACAAATGTATTTTATATGCTGATGATATCGCATTAACGGTGACGACAAATAAGAATAATAATTTAGAATCACATAAGAATGACATAAATAATACATTGAAATTAATAGTAAATTGGATAAATGAAAATAAATTAAAAGTAAATTTAACAAAAACATCATATATTAATTTTAATAATTTAAAAAATAACATTATTGATTGGAATATTAATTATAACGGACAAATCCTTAGGGAAGCTGAATATATTAAATTTTTAGGTGTAACAATTGACAAAAATCTAAATTGGAAACAACACGTAGAGAATATATGTATTAAAATTAATAAATTCGCTTATCCTATATACAAACTAAAACGGGTATCTAGTATAGCAACTTGCAAATCGGCTTATTATGGGTATGTTCACTCAATTTTGCGGTATGGGATTATTATCTGGGGCAACAGTCAACAGTCAACAGGCAACGGATGTCGAAAAGGTTTTCTTAGCACAAAAGAAATGTGTGCGCGCTATATACAATATGGCACCATAAGAGTCCTGTAAACCCTTATTTAAAAAGCCTAATATACTACCGCTAGCATGCTTATATATATTAGAAACGTGATATTTCGTGAAATGTAACAAAGAGTTATTCACAACCGCAAAAGAAATATATCCTAGAAGTACCAGGCATGCGCAAAGGCTTGTAATGAGTACGTTACCGCACTCAACACTATACTTAAAAAATTGTCCTAGTATGTGTATTAAAATTTATAATAAAATACCTACCGATATAAGAGAAGTACCGATACATAAATTCAAAAGAGCTTTGTATAACTGGTTGATAAAGAGTGTATTTTATACAGTTAAAGAATTTTTTGAGCATAAGAAGCCAGATTAGAGTTTATTTTATAAGTATACCTAAATTTATTTTATGTAATTAACATACAATATATTTTGCATGTCGCTTCCTATATGACTAAATATGTGATTCAATGTTATTTATACTATAAGACCTGTAATGTATGTACCATATTTAACGCAAATAAATAATTGAATTGAATTGAAATAGAGAAAAATTGTGATGACATTATTTATATGCACGGCAAAAATACTTCTTTTTTCTATAAAATAAAAGGGCTGTAATAGCCAGTTCCAAATACAAATCCAAAAAGTAGTTTCAAAACATACCATGTTTGAGCTTCTTCAGGTAGGAAACAACTAAATAATATTTTGTGAAACATGCACCCATTGACTTAACGTATCTTCACATTAATCGTCAAAAAAGGAATTTTGGAAATACAAGGTGTCTCAAAAGAAAGTTTATATTTATTTAGTTTACTGCGTGAACGCAACAAATCCGAGGGGCGCGGGGGTTATGTCAATCGGTAGCCTGGTTCTTGGGAATTCAGTCGCTATGGAGCGTTTCTCAGGAGCAGACCGTGCGTTGTGCGTGCGAGAGTTTTACAAAAACGGTGATTCGGCGATTGTAGCGCGTAGGAGATTCTGCAGTCTTCGAGGTTTTCGCCATTCAAATGATGCGCCAAGCATTCCTCATATTCGAAAATGGGTCAAAAAGTTTGAAGAGACCTATTCAACGCTGGAAAAACCAAAATCCGGGTGACCAAGGTCATCAAGAACGGTAGAAAACGTGGAGAGTGTTAATCAGTCTGCTCGTGATGACCCGAACCTCTCAATACATAATTCAATTGGTGTAAGAATTAAAGCCCCAAGATGCCAGTCAGAGGCTTGAGGAAGTCGAGACGGCTCTTCGCCGCATGAAGAATCGGAAAGCTGTCGGGCCCGATGGAGCCCTTTAGAGGCGTGGAAATCGATGGGTTCTCGTGGTGTGAGCATCCTAACCGACCTTTATAACCGTATTCTCCGCACCGGGAAGATACCAGACCAATGGAGGCTAAGTATTATTACTCCAGTCTATAAGGGCAAGGGCTCGGTGCGGGAGTGCACCAACTACCGCGGTATAAAGGTGATGTCTCACACCATGAAGCTCTTCGAACGCATTGGACTCGAATCCGACGGGAGTGTACAATCTCGGAGTGTCAGTATGGGTTTCGGCCGAGTTGTGGGACCATGGACCCCGTATTTGCCCTGAGAACTCTCATGGAGGGATACAGATCAAAGAACACACCCCTGCATTTCCTGTTTCTGGATATGCAGAAGGCCTTTGACTGTATCCCACGGGAGATGATATGGTGGGCGTTGCGGTTCAAGTCGATACCTGAGGCCTATATTGACATTATCCGAGACATGTACCACGATTCCGATTCTATAGTAAGGACTGCCGTTGGTGACACCAAACCGTTCCCGATTACCGTTGGGGTACATCAGGGCTCTGTGCTCAGCCCACTTCTGTTCAACGTGATATTAGACGTATTGTCAGACAGCATCCGAGATTATCTTGAGGTACCTCCATGGCTGCTCATGTATGCTGACGATATCGCGCTGACAGACTCTGACAAGGGGCGGCTAATCCAACGTGTAAAAAAGTGGAAGGAGGCACTTGAGAACGGCGGTCTGAAGATAAATGTGGCGAAGACAGAGTACATGGCCTGCAACAGTCCAGATCCCCTATCCGTGCGCATAGGCGATGAGGAAGTCAAGTGCACGGATCAGGTGAGATACTTGGGATCTGTGCTTAGCTCAACCGGGGACATCGATGGAGACGTCAAGGCCCGAATATCCGCTGCTTGGGCCAAATGGCGGGAGGTAACAGGTGTCATTTGTGACCCCAAAATGCCGATAAAGTTGAAGGGACAGGTCTATAAGACCCTCGTTAGACTTGCTCTTCTTTACGGTAGCGAGACTTGGCCCCTTTTAGAGCGAAACAAACAGGAGCTGCGTGTCAAAGAAATGAAGATGCTGCAGTGGATGTGTGGAGTTTCACGGAAGGATCGGGTTCGAAACGCCCACATTCGGGGTAGCCTTGGCGTCCGTGACATCGCAGATAAGCTGCAAGAGTGCCGCCTTCGATGGTATGGCCACGTCTTGCGCAGACCGGTAAGTTATGTGGGGAACAAGTGTCTGGCTATGCCGCCCCCGCCGGGCACGGGAAGGAGAGGCCGGCCCAAGAAGCGATGGCATGACGTTGTCAAGAACGATATGCGTGCCAATAAGCTCACCACGAGAGATGCCGAAGACCGAGCGAGGTGGGCCAGGAATAGCAGGAAGGCGGACCCTGGGCCCTCGCGTGCTGCGCGGGGACGAAGCCGGGACATGACGCCAGGATGATGATGATGATGATGATGCCAGTCAGAGGCTTGACTTCGTAAATCAGGCAATTGAGCGCTATTCAACGTTTACCAACATTTTGTTTTCTTATGAAGCTCATTTTCATCTTAATGGACACGTAAATAAGCAGAACTGCTGCTACTGGAGTGCAACGAATCCGAAACGCAAGCATCAGAAACCCCTTCATACGCCTAAAGTGATAGTATGGGTGCGAGGAATTATCTGCCCTTACTTTTTTGAAGACGAAAGGGGGCGTGCAATTACAGTGAATTTAGAGCGTTATGTGAAGATTTTAGACGACTTGTTGGTGCCTGAACTGCAAAACTTTCCTGGCTATAACCAAAGAACATGGTTCCAGCAGGACGTAGCAACGTCACACACGTCCAATACATCTCTGCCACTAGTTCGTGAAATTTTCTCGAGCAAATTGATCTCCAGAAGAGGTGACATAAATTGACCTCCACGCAGTCCTGATTTAACCGCTATAGACTTTTTCCTATGGGGTTATTTTAAATCTAAAGTTTACGCCAATAAACCGACTTCCCTGGCGCGTTTAAAAGAAAATATCCGTCACGAAATGGCAGCCATCACTGAGTACACCTGCCGAGCCGTCATAAGTAATTTTACTGTTCGATTAAATGAGTGCCGCGAACGCGAGGGTCTACATTTGGACGATATTATTTTTAAGAAATAAATTCCCAAATTGTGTATTTTAATAATCAATAAACATTTTCTCGATACACGACTTACTTTTTTTTTAATCGATCCACTAAATATAAACTTTCTTTTGAGACACCTTGTATCTATATTTAGTATTTTATTTTAACGGGAACATTAATTCCTCGCGTATAGCAAGCCTCATAAAAAAATATTTTTTTTCGTAATTGCTTTTTTCACTTGAACTTTAAAAATGATAAATTCATAAATTTTCTCTCATCATCATCATCACAGCCCACAATAGTCCACTGCAGGCCTTTCCCGAGAAAGGGAAGGTCATAGCTAAGCTTACGTCTTTGACATAAATTGATGATACATCTACATTATAATGCCACACATTTTTTCGGTGGAGCAATCGCCTTGTCCTTGACGAATCCCTTAAAATATATTACCAGTGTTTTGTTACAATGTTCACCTTTTTCAGTACCCATCATCGCAGCCCATAACAGTCCACTGTAGGAGTTAGGGCCTGTCCCATGAGAGGGTTATTCCCATAATCTCCATGCTCAGCAAGCGGGTTGAAGATCGCAGTGTTATAAATATTCGAATGGAAAACGCTGCTGCCCACTTTCCAGACTACGGAGACTCTTACATTATTTACCTCGAAAACATTTGTCGCCTTATACGACATCCACGAGTGTAAGGGGGTGGTGCTGTTCTACTCTGCTAGACACTACACGGCCAGCAAGTTGTCTCTGCAGTGATAAAAATGTGACTCATTATGAACGTCGATGGCCTGGTGGTAAGGGTATCCGACTTGCAAGCGAAAGGTCCCGGGTTTGAATCCTACAGCGGCCAAGTACCAAGGACTCTTTTCTAAGTTACGTACATTAGTTGAATACTAACCGACGCTCTTAGGGTGAGGTAAGCCATCCTGACGAAACCTGTAAATTCAGGCGACTGAATGTGTAACAATGATCAAATCTGGTCAGTTTCCCCTGGTAGCACGGTCACGGAGGTCAGATGGGAGTCGCTCAACTGATATTATCTGATATGCCAAATCCTGGATCATGGTCAAGGCGGTCCCCGGGCCCTCGTGCGAAATATCACATTCGGGACATTAAGGAAAAGATAACTGACTTACGGTATTTCTTCTTGGGACCATAACGATTCTTGAACTCTGACGCAGTAAAATCGGTAAAACGCGTGATCCCAAAATAGGCTCCTTGGCCTCCAGTCTCTTCATTTATGGCGTTCTTCTCATTAATCCAAATTAAATTCTCCAAAAACGTGTCGTAATGGCGATGTCTATCTTCTTCATCTTCGTACTTCTTATTGAATTGATTCACGAATTTCTCGAATAACGCCGGGGCATCGGTTATGTCGTATATTTCTACTGCCGATGCCAGATACGGCAATACTGCAACAGCTAGAAGGATCGGCTTTATCATTGCTGAAGAGGTTTTTAGGAACGCAAATTGAAGTACCTGAAAATCCTCACACACGTATATGAATAAAAAATATTGTGAGGTTATGTTACGTTACGGTAAATTACCATAACACTTATAACATGAATGAGAATATTTTATTTTAATTAGTAACATTTCAACATAGTAAGCCGATGGATACGCATTATGATGTAATTAAAGTTTCAGGGTTCCGTTGTTGTAATGAAAAAATCGGAAGAAAACATGCAGATGGCGACTGATTTCCTTGATCCAGTCTGGTCTTCCCCTGTTAACAAAATCATAAGTCAGATAACTGTCACTCGATTGCAAATACCTGATCTGCCAATATTCTGAATCATAGTCAAGCGACCCTAAACCTGATACGGAAAAGGCGCTAAGAAGAAAGAAGGCGTTGAGTAAACTCGACTTCGGAGAACTCGCCTGCTGTAATAATATAGCAGAAACCAGCAGAACTAGCCAAAGCAGCTAATTTGGACATCGGAAATTCCTTGACCAAGACTTTACGAAGACCAGGGAGGTTTGCAGACTTTTACAAGTTTTATGAGTCTAGTGACTCACACATTATGCATTATATGGAGTACGAATTCCTGCTCTTCCGTGCATACTTCAATCGGTCTTTTTATACTTTTTACTGTATTTAATAGAAATTGAAACAGTATCTCATTGTCATGCTTCTCTTACACTATTATTGCAAGACCCTTTATGATAAAGCAGGCGAGCTCTCCGAAGTAGAGCTCTCTCAACTGGCTTCCTTCTTCCTAGCGCTTTTTCTGGGTCAGGTTTGGGGTCGCTTGATCATGATTTAGCATATTGGCAGATAAGGTAATTGCAGTAGAGCGACTGGTATCCGACCACAATGCTCCTATTAACATGGGAGCCAGACCAGAATAGATCACGGTTACTTATTCAGTCGCCATGTGCAGATTTCCTCACTATGTTTTCGTTATGGATACGGAACCCAGAAACTTTGATTGCATCGCAACGGGTATCCATCTGCTTACTTATTATTTATTACAAATAAAAACAAAAAATATTATAATTTTCGTTATCAGCGTTATGGTAAATCAACGCTCACCTTACAATATTACACATTCACTTACTGTACGAAAGTGACTTTATACAAGCGCTTCAAATTGCGATGCTGAACTCTTCAGCAATGATTAAGCTGATTCTTCTAGCTCTCGCAGTATTGTCGTATTCGGCGTCCACACATAAATCCTACGACAGAAGCAACGTATCGAATCGTAAAGAAAACTGGCCACCTCACATGGCTTGGTACGATTTAAACGATGCCTCATCATTGTTGGAGGTGTTCGAAATCGAATTCGCGAAGTAGTACAGAGATAAAGAATTTCAAGACATTTGTGGAGAATTTGAAATGGATTATGAAGATGAACACAAGAGTGTATGAAAGTGATGTTTAAGGATCTGCCTATTTTGGGATCACGCCTTTTACCGATCTTACTAAGGAAGAGCTCCGTAAAAATTACTTGGGCTTAAATATCCCTAAAGGAAGGTAATTTATTGCAACGACGATATTAGCTGCGATTGATGCGATTAGGGCGTATAATAATAGCGTAGAATTTGCTGACTATGTTAACCATTACTCAAAGGTATTTAAACGCGTTTGTGCTACAGCTAAATCGAATTTCGGTAAACACAAACTAAAAAATAGAACAGATGTATAAAAAACCACATGGCAGATAATAAATAGTGAAACTGGAAAAGTCAAAACTCGCGATACAAAATACAATTTAAAAATAAATGATAATGTTGTTACCAAAAACTCGGAAGTTGCGGAGGCATTCAATGAATTTTTTACAGACATTCCAGTGTCAACTACGAAATCCTTAAATTCGTCTCCTGCTCTCGCTGAATCCTTGTTAAAACAGAATGTACCCGAGAGTGTCATCGATGTTCGAGCATGTGACACCTCAAGATACAGTTTAGGCTTTTAAAAGCATAAAAATGAAAGCAACTGCCGACATTGATGGTATGTCAGTAAAAATTATTAGCTCTATAATTGATGTCATTGCTGTCCACTTAGCGATTTAATAAATGTGTTGATAATGACGATTTTCCTGACGTGATGGAGCATAGTAAAAACAGTTAGCACAACAGATCCCACAAATTTTAGACCAGTTTCGGTGTTACCGGCTTTAAGTAAAATATCTGAGAAAATCATATTAAACCAACTAAAAACTCATTTTTATGAAAATAATTTATTGCATCATAAACAATTTGGTTTTACTCGGGGTCGTTCAACAACCGATGCAGGTGTTGAACTAAATAAACATGTCTTCGGGACCTGGGAGGAATCACGTGATGCCCTAGGGATTTTCTGTGAATAGTCAAAAGCCTTCGATTGTGTTAATTATGAAACTTTGGTCAGGAAATTGCAACATTATGCAATAAAGGGCTTAGCTCTAAACGTGTGAAGTTCATACTTAAGTAAAAGAATTCAGAAGGTTTATGTAAACGGAGAAAGATCTGCAGGGTCTGTTGTCTCTATGGGGGTCCCACAGGGGTCAATTCTGGGTCCATTTTTTATTTTTAGAAATGATTTGCCGTACTTTGTAAAATATACTTACGAAATTGTTTTGTTCGCTGATGATACATCTTTAGTGTTTAAAATTAAAAGACAACAATTAACATATGACGATGTGAACAAAGTTTACGGTTAATAATTTATTACTGAATGGCAAAAAGACAAAATGTTAAAAATTCTCCTTGCCAAATGTTAGACCAGCACCAACTCATATTCAAGTAAGAGGCGAAAACTTGGATCCTGTTGATTCCACAGTATGTTTAGGCATTACTCTAGATAGTAGACTACAATGGGGTCCTCACATTGATAGATTGGCGAAAAGCCTAAGTTCTGCAGCATATGCTGTAAAAAAGATACGAGGTATTTCTGATGAGTCTACAGCAAGATTAGTTTATTTTTGTTATTTCCACAGTATTATGACTTATGGCATACTGCTGTGGGGACACGCTGCCGACTGGCACAATGTATTTGTACTGCAGACCTTTTCTGCATTCGCTATTCGCGCAATTTACCAATTGAGACCTAGAACTTCACTTGGAGATTAATTCAATAATATTGACATTATGACCGTGCCGTCACAATACTTATATGAGAACTTGATCTATGTTCATAAAAATATACACTTGTTTATAAAGTACAGTGATGTTCAAAATAGGAATACTAGAAATAGAGATAAACTTCTTACTAGTGCTTGTCGTATGGTCAAAGTCCACAAATCATTTATAGATCAATGTGTACGTTTATATAATAAGGTTCCACCAGATATACAAAATTTACCATTGAATAAACTTAAAGTCACTATAAAAAACAAATTATGTAAAAAAAGTTATTATAGTATATCTGAATATGTAAATGACAAAAGTCCATGGGACTGAACTGCTGTTCTATACAGGTATTTAGTTTTAAGATAATATATAGGACAAATAATGTATTAGTACATAAGACATGTTTAAAAAAAAGGAAAGAATTAAGTAGGCTCTGTGGGTTTCTTGCCTTCTTGGTTTCTTTCCCCCACGGAGCTCCACCTTGGAAGCGGCGTTAATTTTCCTTCCTTTCCCGCACATAGTGACTTCTGTCCGCGGTTGGGTAGGGGTAGGGTAGTAGTTAGAGTAGGGGTAGGGTAGAGGTAAGATAGAGGAAGGGTAGGGTTAAGGCAGTGGTAGAATATGGGAGAGATAAGGTTGTGGTAGGGTAGGGTTAAGGCTGTGGTAGGGTAGGGTTAAGGCTGTGGTAGAATATGGGAGAGGTAAGGTACGGGTAGGGTAGGGATAGGATAGAGTAGCGTGGGAGCGGCTACCTTAAAAGTCTGTCTGGTGGTTTCATGGGGAACGGGTCGCTCTGTTCCCTCAAATATAGTTGAATTGGACGATGGCTGGGTCCTGCGCTCTATTCGTAAACGGGCGCTGCCTTAGCGAACTGGCTTACTCTTGCTGTAGCGTGGTCCGGCTCAGTCTGGAATTGTCGGGTATGGTCCGGTCGTGGTTGACGTGGGGTGGGTTTGCTGCGGTCATGGGGCGGCCAGTGTGTCATTGTGTGCTTCCTTACTAATTTCCTACCCCCTCCTTTTTGACGATTGAAAGAGATATTTAATGTCCTAATCAATAAAGAAATTTTGAATTTTTGAATTGTCTTGCTGCTCCTGATTCTGATTCGTTTTACGAACACGAAAAAACTACAACTACAATAGAATAGAATATGGTTTATTTCATACTTCATGCACACAAAGATAACTTAAACTTAGAAGCTATATAAGTACAAACATTTGTGTGGAGCTTTGTAATTAAATTACTACGACTATGTACGTACATACAAGCAGCTTGCTTGCTCATCCAGGTACAGAATTTCATTTGTTCTTTAGACCTATTAGATCAATTTGAATAGCATGAGCCCAATTGTCATCACTGCAGAGAAAAGTAGTGATGCCTCAACTTACCTGATGGAAAGCGACGATGAGGTCAAAGATGTAGCATGCGTGCCCTGATGATACCTATTCATAGATTTAGGAGCTGTTTTAATTGGCATCGGTCGTGCGGCCATAGGAGACTTAAAAACTATCCGTCATACGACCGTCGCAAATTAGGACAACGCCACATTAGTGTTTTGTGTTTACTTGAAGAGTAAATAAACGTTTCTTTTTAATTAATTACCAAGTATCAAGTACCTATCTGATCACCACAAAAGGGACGAATTTTCTTTGCTTTGTAAAGCATTAAAAATCTCAATACCTAGTTAAACGTGTGAATTCATTACAGATAACCTATCAAACAGTGTCCTCGTCGAGTAATATTGATATTAAACATTCCCAAATAGCTACTAAATACTTACCGTATTTCTTCTTGGGGCGTTGGTGGCCGAGTGGTTAAGGTATCCGACTCGTAAGCGTGAGGTACTGGATCCGAATCCCGCTGCGGCCATGTACCAATGACTCTTTACTGAGTTATGTACATTAATTGAATTCTAACCGATGCTCTTACGATGAGGGAAAACATTGTGATGAAACCTGTACATTCAGGCGACTGAATGTGTAACCATGATCAAATCTGGTCAGGTTCCCCTGGTAGCACGGTCACGGAGGTCAGATAGCAGTCGCTCCTCTGCAATTATCTGATATGCCAAATCCTGGATCATGGCCAAGGCGGACTCCTGGCGACTAACGGCAAGATGACTGACTTACCGTATATCGTCTTGGGACGATTGCCCAAGTAATTATTCGTGAACTCTGATGCAGTAAGATCGGTAAAAGGCGTGATCCCAAAATAGGCTCCTTGGCCTCCAGTCTCCACATATCTGGCGTTCTTCTCATTAATCCAAATCAAATTCTCCAAAAACGTGTCATAATGGCGTTGTCTATCTTCTTCATTTTCGTACTTCTTATTGAATTGATTCACGAATTTCTCGAATAACGCCGGGGCATCGGCTATGTCGTATATTTCTACTGCCGATGCCAGATACGGCAATACTGCAACAGCTAGAAGGATCGGCTTAATCATTGCTGAAGAGGTATTCAGCAATGCAATTTGAAGTACACGCGTTTATGAATAAAAAATATCGTGAGTTTATGTTATGTTACGTTACGGTAAATTACCATAACACTTATAACATGAATGACAATATTTTATTTTAATTAGTAACACGTACAAATAGTAAGCCGATGGATACGCATTATGATGTAAATCAAGTTTCAGGGTTCCGTTGTTATAATGAAAAAATCGGAAGGAAACATGCAGACTGAATGTATAATCTTGATCCAGTCTGGTATTCCCCTGTTAACAGAATCATAAGTCAGACGACTGTCACTCGATTGCAAATACCTAATCTGCCAATATTCTGAATCATAGCCAAGCGACCCCAAACCTGATACGGAAAAGGCGCAAAGAAGAAAGATGCGTTGAGTAAACTGGACGTCGGAGAGCTCGCCTGCTATAATAATATACCAGAAACCAACAGAACCAGCTGAAGCAGCTAATTTGGATATAGGAAATTCCTTGCCCAAGACTTTACGAAGACCAGGGAGGTTTGCAGACTTTTACAAGTGCTCTAGACTCATACATGATGTATTATATGGGGTCCGAATTCCTGCTCTTCCGTGCATACTTCGTTCGGTCTTTTTTTACTTTTAACTTTTTTTAACAGAAATTGGAACAGTATCTCATTCTCATGCTCCTCTTACACTATTATTCCAAGACCCTATATAAAAATGCAGGCGACCTCTCCGAAGTCGAGCTTACTTAACTGTAATCCTTCTTCCTAGCGCTTTTTCCGGGTCAGGTTTGGCAGATAAGGTAATTGCAATAGAGCGACTGGTATCCGACCACAATGTTCCTGTTAACAGGGGAGCCAGACCAGACTTGATCACGGTTAGTTATTCAGTCGCCATGTGCAGATTTCCTCACTATGTTTTCGTTATAGAAACCGAACCCAGAAACTTTGATTGCATCGCAACGGCAATCCATCTGCTTACTATTTGGTCATGTCATAATTTATTACAAATTAAAAGAAAAAATAGTTTTATTAACGTTATCAGCGTTATGGTAAATCAACGCTCACCTTACAATATTACAAATTCATTTACCGTGAGAAAGTGGCTTTATACAAGCGCTTCAAATTGCGTTGCTGAACTCTTCAGCAATGATTAAGCTAATTCTTCTAGCTCTCGCAGTATTGTCATATTCGGCATTGGCACATAAATCCTACGACAGAAGCAACGTATCGAAACGTCCAGAAGACTGGCCATCTCACATGGCCTGGTACGATCTAAACGATGCTGCATCATTGTTCGAGGTGTTCGAAATCGAATTCGCCAAGGAGTACAGAGATAAAGAAGACAGAGAACGCCATTTCCAGACATTCGTGGAGAATTTGAAATGGATTATGGAGATGAACACAAGAGTGTATGAAAGAGGAGTTTCAGGATCTGCCCATTTTGGGATCACGCCTTTTACCGATCTTACTGAGGAAGAGTTCCGTGAAAATTACTTGGGCTTGAATACCCCTAAAGGAAGGTAATTTATTGCAACGACGATATTATTAGCCGCGATTGTCTTGCTGCTCCTGCCTGATTAGTTTTCTAACACGAAATAACCACAAATACAACAGAATATAATAGAATATGGTTTGTTTCATACTTCATGCACACTCAGATAACTTAAACTTACAAGCTATATAAGTACAAACATTTGTTCTGTAGACCTATTAGATCAATATGAATAGCATGAGCCCAATTATTATTGTCGTCACTGTAGAGAAAAGTTATTTATATGCATGGCAATAAAAACCTTTTTTTGTTAGGTATCAAATAAAAGGTCTGTAAGAGACGGTTCCAAATACAAATCCAAAAAGTAGTTTCAAAATGTACCATGTTTGAGCTTCTTCAGGTAGGTAACAACTAAATGATATTTTGTTAAACATGCGCCTATTGACTTGGCGTATCTTCATATTAAACGCCAAAAAAGAAATTTAAAAAATATCTATATTTAGTATTTTTTTTTTTTATCAGGAACATTAATTCCTCGCGTATGGAGAGCCTCAAAAAAATCATTTCCTCATAAAATTTTTTTTTTTTCGTAAATGCTTTTTTCACTTGAACTTTAAAAATGATGACGTCATAACTTTTCTCTCATTGTCATCATCACAGCATAACAGTCCACTGTAGGACTAAGGGCCTGTCCCATGAGAGGGTTATTCCCTTAATCTCCATGTTTAGGAGGTGGGTTGGAGATCACAGTGTTATAAAGATTCAAATGGAAAACGCTGTTGCCCACTTTCCAGACTACGGAGACTCTTAAATTTTTTGTCTCGAAAACATTTGTCGCTTTATACGACACCCACGAGTGTAAGTGGCTGGTGCTATTCTACTCTGCCGGACACCACACGGCCAGATGGTATTCTCTGCAGTGTTGCATATGTGACTTATTGAGAGCGTCGGTGGCCTGGTGGTAACGGTATTCGACTCGCAAGCGAGAGGTCCCGGGTTCGAATCCCACTGCGGCCATGTACCAAGGACTCTTTTCTGAGTTACGTATATTAGTTGAATACTAACCGATGCTCTCACGGTGTGGGAAAACATCGTGATGAAACCTACACCTTCAGGCGACTGAATATGTAACCATGATCCAATCTGCTCAGATTCCCCTGGTGGCAGGGTCACGGACGCTCCACTGTACACCCACCTGATCTGCCAATTTCTGGATCATGGTGAAGGCGGACCCCGGACCCTTCGTAGGCAAGAGCACAACCGCGACAATAACACCAAGATGATGATGATGATGATGAAAATGTGGCGAATGCGTCTCAAATAGCACCAATCGGTCTATGGAACTAATGTACGAAGTAGCTTGTGTTTCTACGAAATCTAATCGGAAACGCCAAATATTTTCAGAAGCAGCCCTCACAAATCAGTAAAATATTAACAGTTATTATTATTCACCGTAATTGGCTTTAATTAAATAATCGTTTATTGATTAAACCGTCTTATCGCCTAGATGAAAAAAAAAGCTTTCAGCACCACTGCTAAACACTAATCAAGGATACAATAATTAAAATGCTCAATATTAAAATTGATTTCTCGTTCATTTCACAAGCAAAAAAAGAACTTGAATATGATTAGGCTGCTATAGAAGTATTTATTTATGATAAATTTTCTTTCGCTGTGGTGTTCTATAGGTACTTGTATTGTATTATTGTATGAATTTGTATATTTTGATTTTTTATTTTGTAATTTCTTTTTTATTATTGAATCGTACATAATACCGCCGGACCATATGTAAACGATTAATATTTATTTTAAAGTGTGTGATCGATAATGGTGTAATTTAATTAGGTTAGTATTCTGGATTATAAAAATATTGTTGTTAATATGGTACTGTGTTTTGTTTTATAAAATCTCATTTAATTCAGCTATAACGTTGTTTAAATTCTAAAGAAATATCTAATTGTATAATGGAATACATTCCTTATTATAATAATATATATCATAGCACTTAGTCTTTATGTTGTTTGATTTTTATTAAAATAGCAACTCGTAAATAAACACCAGCTTTAGGTATTTCATCATCATCTGAGAGACCACTCCTGGCTTCTGCCAGAGTCCACTTAACAGGTAACTCTAGTTTTGAATCGCTCGCAGTCACGCAAGCGCTCGTCTTGTAATGCCTGTCTCTTTTGTTTTTAACAACTTACCACGACTGTAAAAGAAATAGATTCGCCCAGCCTTTCTTAAATACTTTACAACCACTGTGTTGTACAAATAGCACTACCTTTGAGCCGTATCTTAAATGATATAGATAACTTTTATTTTAGTTGGGTTTTCATTGAATTTGGCTAAGAGTTTTGGATATATGTTTGAGTATGAGTTGTTGGCAACACTCGTTGCACTGCTTACTACGGCTCCTGTTTATTTATTTCGCTACTAGTAAATCTGTGCATAGTCCTTTTCAAAAGTTCATTGGTCGTGTTCAGTGTTCGTCAGTGCGTGTGTAGCATTGTTATCAAGTGAAAGTTCAGAGAAAAACGTCCTAAATCAACGAACACATAACCTGCTTTTATACCCTCATTTATTAATAAGAATAGAGTGACTGGCAAAACACGGTGAAGTACCCACATTCCGACATTTTTTTGCACGTCAAACTCAATCTGACGTTGGCACCTGACAGTGGCACGTTGACATTAACAGTGACATATAGTAAGTGTTACCAGTAACTACAGAATTACCCCAATATTTGGGAAGTGAGGTAGTCTACATTTAAATAATATTAGTAATAGATAACAAAAATGAACACTTGCAAGGGATGTCAGAAAATTATCAAAGCTGCCGAAATTAAGGTGTGTTCGCAATGCCGAGGCGCCTACCACTACCAATGTGTGGGAATTCCTTCAAATAACTATGCCAAGGAATCTAAAGCCTACAAACTAAGTTGGAAGTGTTCTGAATGCAAGACCGCTGATAAGTCATATCCTGCAACTGATAAATCTTCTCCACCTGAAGACAATGCTGACCTTAAGCATGCTAAGTTAGCCGAACTTACCTCTGGACTACTAGTTGATCTTAAGCGTGAATTTTCGGCGGAGGCTTCTGATACACTTTCTAAAATAGATGAACTTACCACGAGCGTTGACTTTATGGCCGCGAAATATGATGACTTCAAGTCGCTTCTGGAAAGCAAGACTCAAATTATGGACCAGCTGGAAATTGAGAACAAAGTCTTGAGGGAGGAGGTTAAAGACCTAAACTTGCGGCTTAATCAGGTTGAGCAACAGTCACGCGACTGCAACCTCGAACTACAGTGCGTTCCTGAATTCAAATCGGAAAATCTATTAACCACAATTGAGCAATTAACTGAGGTAGTAGACTGCAAACTGTCGGAACATCACATACTGAACTATCACGAAGTTGCTAAAATCAACAAAGCCTCAAACAGACCCCGCGCAATCGTGGTGAAGCTGTCTAGTCCCCGGGTTCGTGACAACTTACTTGCAGCAGTCAGATCATACAACAAGGACCACAAAGAAGATACGTTAAACTCATCTCATTTGGGAATCGCTGGAGACAAACAACCACTTTATGTTGTTGAGCACTTATCACCCGCAAACAAAAGTTTACACGCCGAAGCCCGAAAAATCGCCAAGGAAAAGAAGTACAAATTCGTCTGGGTACGAAACGGCCGGATTTTCATGAGAAAGGAAGCTGAATCGGATTCACCAATTGTGAGAAATTAAATTAAATTATTTCATTATTGAGCAAGATCGTAACAATAGGCTTACCTTCTGTCCTCCTTACAGTAGAACTAACTATGGGCAGCACTCTTCTTTGTCCAGAATGTGTGCAAATTATAACAGGTTGATACCATTGTTTGATATCTTTGGCACATCAATTGGCTTTATAAAGGAAATATTGAACTCGTGATCGTGTACTTGTATATGAAAGTGTTCAATCTCTAAATTCTAAATTTATTTTGTTTTTTGTTATTATATGTTAATATTGTGAAATTTATGAGTTAGGTACCTCGTAAGTAGTGATATACATATATGCATGATGTGTCTACTTCAAGAAGGATGTACACTGTTTTTTACCATACGAGCTTTGTTAATTAAGTCTTCTATGTTGTGTAACATTTAGTTTAGTAGACCTAATAAAAAATATATATATATATATACGCACAACCCATGTTATCATTTATCATTCTGTAGCATGATTACACTTTGAAGCTGAATGTCGCTAAAACAGAGTATTAACTATTTTTATGAGTATTAACAAATTATTATGAAATCTTGTGAAATTTATTTTAATTTTACATCTACTAAAACACGTGGAATGCTAAAGTCAAAGAGTCATCTTGTGAAGATTGCAATTGCTTGGAGATTTGTATAAACTCAGATGTTCTCATCTTAGGCATGTACAGATCCCCTTCCTTTGCAAACATAACTAACTTTCTGGAATCTTTAAACAACGTGCTCCAATCGCATGGCAACACAAATCAAATTATACTCTGTGGCGACCTTAATATCGATTTGTGCGCATCCCAAACTAGTAACCAGACCTCGAACTACTTAAATTTATTATCTGAACACCAACTACTTCCAGCCATAGCTGTAGCTACCCGCGGGGAAGCCTGCCTAGATCATATATTTGTTAAAGCTTTAAGTGATGTACGAGGTTTAGTTTGTGTCTCGGATATTACGGATCATTATCCCTGTGTTTTAGGATTAACACTGGGTAAGTGCCAAGCGATACGAAAGAGATCCTATACTAAAATAAACTACGAGGCGGTCGTCGCCGAATTAAATTCTACAGACTGGTCTATGGTCACAACCTCACAAGACGTTAACATAGCTGTAAACTACTTTAGTGACGCTATAAACAAGGCACTTAGTAACAACTCCTATCAACATAGAATAAGCCGTTCCAAATTTAATTTGAATGGATTACACCAGGACTAATTAAATGCCGAAAAATCCGAGATCGTTTGCACTTAGAAGCCAAGAAAAATCCTTCAAATCAACTGGTTCAATAACTTAAAAACGCTATCGTAATTTTCTGAACTCAATAAACAAAAAGTAGAATACGAGAAACAGACTCTTACCACCGCCTCTGATAACCCTAAAAAACTTTGGTCCGCTATTAAAAACGTATGTCACCTTCATAAAAAACAAAACGATCCTAATGAGCTCACAAAAATATGTTCACACCCAGTCTCTTCTCTCAACTCTTGTAACAGTTATTTTGTAAATGTCGGTAAGACTTTGGCTAACGAAACCTTGCAAAAGCTTTCATGCACTCAAAACGACTTGGCCTCTTCAATAAAGGGTTCGAAGATTACTCCTAAATCATTCTTTTTGCGACCGACCTACGAAGGCGAAGTTAATAATCTTATAAGTGATCTAAAACTTGATAGTGCTCCAGGACTAGATAAATGCACCCCATGTTTAATAAAACTACTCAAAACTATTATAACTAAACCCCTTACTCACATTATCAACCTTAGTCTATCTTCCGGTACATTCCCTGAGAGCTGGAAAACTGCAATAGTTACACCTATCCATAAGACAGGCGATAAAGACACTCCTGCTAACTATCGTCCAATATCCCTCCTAATAATTTTCTCCAAACTGCTAGAAAAAATTGTAAATAAAAGACTGACCCAGTATCTCGACAAGTATAACCTTATTCCTCAAAGACAGTTTGGTTTCAGACGTGGCAAATCCACAGAAGACGCTGTTTTGCTCCTTAGTGATTTAGTATCCAGTGCACTGGACTCAAATTATTGCTCTATTGGTGTATTTCTAGATCTTGCTCGTGCATTTGATACCGTCTCGATTCCCATCCTACTTGAAAAACTCCACAATCTTGGTATCAGAGGAGTAACAAATGACTGGTTCCGAAACTACCTTTCCAACCGTACCCAACGTCTAAGAGTTGGTTCTTACAATAGCGACATTTTTCCCATCGACTTTGGCGTTCCCCAGGGCAGTATCTTGGGCCCCATCTTGTTCTCAGTTTATATTAGTGATATAGTAGATATACCGCTGGACGGAGCTGAAATTGTCTGCTACGCTGACGACACAGCTGTCATCTTCCGTGGTTCGTCCTGGAAACAAGTACAAGAAAAAACCGAAAATGGCATACTTAATATAAATTTATGGTTGCTCAAAAATCTCTTATCACTAAATACAGCAAAGACCCAATACATCGCTTTTCATAAGACCAGTGCTACTCAACCTCCGCCTTCTTTGAACCTAAAACTTCATTCTTGTCAACTAAATTATGAAATACCACAAGACTGTAATTGCCCACAATTAAACCGGAAAACTAGCGTAAAATACTTAGGAATATTTATTGACGAAAAGTTGTCTTTCAAAAGCCATATAGAATACCTTACTAACCGAGTTCGTAAAACTATTTACATAATGAAAAGCCTACGGCACTCAGCTGATAACAAAACCCTCATTTTAGTTTATAAATCCCTTTGCCAATCCGCCATTTTATACTGTATCAGAGTTTGGGGTGGGGCAGCTAAATCGACCTTGCTCTTTTTGGAAAGAGCTCAGCGCTCCGTATTGAAAGTGATGCTCTGCAAACCATATAGGTTTCCCACCGATGATCTCTACCGAGAATGTAAAGTTTTAAGAGTCCGTCAACTATTTTTGTTAAGAGCAGCGCTCGCAATACATAGCGTCACTCTCACATCCCCAGACTATGAGCGCCTTGCCAACCGCAGAGTGTACAGAGTCCCTGTTCCCAAGGTACGCTCTACTTTTGCTAAAAGACTATCACATTTTTTGTTGCCTTACATTTATAATATAATTTGTATGAAAGTACCTGAAATCACAAAACTCCGCAGCTCCAAAGCCAAACTGAGCATCGAGAAGTGGTTAATGAACCTTAATTACATCGAAACAGAAAATATTCTGACGGTGTTAGTTTAACTAACGCACTCACATGACACATTCACACGCGCACACACACACACACACACTCACTCACTCACTCACTCACTCACTCACTCACTCACTCACTCACTCACTCACTCACACCCACTTTAGACATAAACATATGTAGACATTACAATATCAAGCCCCCAGATACAAGTTTAAGTTTAAGTGTTATTACGTTTATAAATGTTTTAATTTTCGTTTTTATACAGGTATAACTTACCTATTACTTAATTACTTACCTTACTTACCCATTTTTATTCATTATTGATTATAGATTGAACCGCGGCAAATGAAGAAATGTGTATCCTTTTTTTGTAAATCTCGGGGCCTGCGACACAAGTCGATCTAAGTGCAGAGCCCACAGTAACCCTGTATTTTTCAATTTTTATGGAAATAAATTTTTACTTACTTACTTACTTACGTCATCGCTACGTCATGTAAAGCTTGACCGGAGACAGTCAATTTTAATACAAATTACAAAACTTAATAAAAACAATGTACAACTACATAGATATATGAAAGTTTACAAAGATACATTAAAAACTAATAATAACTATTTGTGGGTACACCCTAGTTAACTCACATGTATGCTGCAGCAGCGTGAACGGGTTAAGGCTCATCGCAAGTATTTGCCCATATAGCAAATTACTGGTTTTCAGCCATTACCCTTAAGGTTATTAAAAGTAGGTACAACGTATTTTCAGTTTAACTGCAACAGAACTAGTTGTGACTGTGGTGGAATGTTATATTGTGTGATTGTGGTGTTAAATAAGGTAAAAATTAATGAATATCTAAATTAATTGAAATTGTAATTGAAACAAGAAAAGAAAATAATAATAACAACAAAGAGTCCGTAGGTGGACTGGAAAAATCTAATATCCACGAGAAGCAGTGCACAAATACTCGTAGAGCTACCATTATCGTACGAATTCCTTATAACTTTCAGGTACACCTAATTTTTGTATATATAAATGCAATGTTTTTAGTTTGCGCTTAAATGCGTATTTAGAGGCAACATTTCTCAACGGTGGAGGCAAGTCGTTCCAGCATTTCGTCGCCTGGAAGCGAAAACTGCCCCTAAACGCCACAGTTCAATGTTTTTGACCCTCAAGTGGAGCTCTCGTGCTTCTATGCCATACTCCTCGCAGAACGGAGAAATTAATATCTCCCCATAAAGATATTCCGGCTGTCCATGTCTTAACACGTCAAAGACCAAACCTGCCAGATGTGGTTGCCTACGAAACTGCATATTTAACATATATGGGCTATTCAAATATGGAGTTATATGACAGAGATAAAAGCACAGCGTTCAAATTATGCATCATTTCATCAACCGTAGCCACATTCGACACTAATCAGTGTCGAATGTGGCTACGGTTGATATTGTGGACTTGAACTCGTTGGACTGGGAATCCCCAGTCCAACGAGTTCAAGTCCACAATGAAACTACTAAATTCAATGTCTTTTATATAGGCACATGAGGCTTCGGTCTGGTATTTTACATTATTTTATATTTAAAGTTACTGTCACCATGGCATGCACACATGATCCTGTCGTATTTCTCTAACCACTCATACGTTCACGGGAAGTGTATTCAAAATAATTTAAAAATCCCAGCTTTCCAGGTCCCAAGTCAGTTTGTTACCTGTTGACAGCTGTCATTTGTTCTACGAGGTCAATAGATGGTTCTGTATTAAATTATTCATCCATAATAGTGAAGAGATAACTGTATGGCTCTATAAGAAATTTTTCATCGATGGTAGTGTTTGCTTTTATCAGTGACCAGTGCCCTGACTTACTCTTTTAAATAGTATTGTGTTTCTGCCGGTGAGTAAGGTCTCCGGTGCTCCATGGGGATGGGATTTAGGGAACAGTAGCTTTGGCAGTAGAGGGCATTTGCCTTTTTGCTGCCAGAGCAACGTGTTATAGAGGTAAGCAACGCATTGGCGATACTCTTGGTGTTGCTAATGTCTATAGGCAGTGGTGACCACTTTCCATCAGGTGGCCCGCTTGCCTGTTTACCTACCGTATGATATAAAGAAGATACTACATAGGCGGTCTTAGTCGGCACGAAAGGCAGTGGCACCATAAACAAGCGAATTAATTCGATCTTTCGAAATCGAATACGTCTCCGAGACGTAGACTCGATCTTTCTAGAATTATTGTCAATAATGTTCGTTTTATGTTTGTCTGATGAGAAGAACGAAGAGTTCGAAGATATAGCATGTTGGCGTAGAAGATTTATTATGTCTTGAAGACTGCAAGGTTATATTTTTCGGGGGACAGTGACGCAGGCAGAGAAGAGTTACTCGTATGTATTCCAAAGCCAATGGCTGCAATAATGCGTTTGGATCTCTATTTGATTATGTTGCAAATGCCCATAAAAGTCTAATGCAGGACTTAGCGCTCATCCCACGAAAGGGGACGATATTGCCAAAATCTCCACGCTTGGCAGGCGGGTTGGAGATCGCAGTGTTGTAAATATAACAATGGAAAACACTGCTGCCTATTTTCCAGCCTACTCTCTTTTGTCTCTATTTTGTGCCTCGAAAATTAGTCGCCTTATTTTTTTTTTCTTGTATCAGGCTACATAGGCCCATAGATATAATACATATAACATACAAAATTATAATAACAATAAACGATACACTATGTCCAAACAAAATAATATAACAATATCACTTATACGACACCCACGAGTGTAAGGTGTTGGTGCTATTCTACTCTGCCGGATACCACACGGCCATTAACTAAAAGCACTGCAAAAAATGTTTATAGAGAAAATTAAATTGACCTTTGACATTTGGATCTCTATTTGGTTATGTTGCAAATGCCTAGTCAATGAACGAAAAATTTGCTAGTTAAACGTATCTAATTGTGATTAATTTCGTTATCGATACATAAACTCATTAGTACACACTTATAAACGGATAGGACATTTAATTGTTGCGTCGTTGAGCAATGCTTGTGTAATGAATATTTTTTACCTCATTGCTCTCATAGTATTGGCAATGACGGCTGCCAAAAGTTGGCCGTTGAGATCGTCAGTATATCGAAAGACAAACCTATCATATTTCGACATAAATGACGCCCCGATGTTATTTAAACAGTTCATGACTACTTACAAACGAAGTTACAAAAATGAGCGCGAGAGAAAATATCGTTACAGGGTCTTCCTGGATAATTTGAAAAATATAAATAATTCGAATTCTGGAATCAAAACGCTAGCGGGCATCAGCGCGTTTGCAGATTTCACCGATGAAGAGTATAGAGAATTTAACAAGCAATTTGATACTAGTGATGGAGGTAAACATTTATTTTTTTACATATATACATACTTCAGGCTCAGGCTTTTTGCTGCCTATGGGGCTAGGCAGATACCACATCGTTCCACTTGCTTCGGTCCTGACAGATCTCTCTCGCTTCTTCCATATTCATTCACCTTTTGGGGTCACTTTCTTTAAAATATCATCGATTTTATTCCCCTTCCCTTTCCGATCGTTCCATTCACTCTTGCCATATATAAAGATTTATAAATCTTCTTCGAAACTATCCTTTCTTCCATACGCTCTACATACTCAAACCAGCTAAACATTCCTTTCTCTATACTAGTCACTATATCTTCTTTAACTCCAGCATGTTCCCTTTCTCTTATTATACTATTCCATAATTTATCTTTCATTTATACTCCTTTCACACCTGTTAACGCTCTCATTTCGCTCCTATACGTTAATATGGGACCGAGCACTCCACTATAAACAGCCAGACGGGCGGTTCAAGAAACCTTTTGACTTTAAAATCGTCGGAAATTATATTTAATTACTAAAAAATAGTTTATAGTCACCAGCGGTCATTTTTTCATTAACTTCCTTCTTATGACAGGAGAGAGGAGTGGACAAGAGTTACACTCTTAAATCATCATCATCATATCAGCCGAAAGACAGCTACTGGTGGGCATAGGCCTCCCCAAGAGATGTCCACAAGAGCCGGTCCAGCTGGTACCTGCGATCTTTATCAGGTCGTCGGTCCACCTTGTGGGAGACGTACCCACGCTGCGTCTTCTGCTAGTTCCATCCGTACTTCGAGCCATCTGTACTTCGAGCTATGTGCCTTGCCCACTGCCACTGAAGCCTGGTAATCCTTCGGGCTGTATCGGTGACCTTAGTTCGCTTGTGGATCTCATTTCTGTTTCTATCGCGCAACGATACTTCCAGTATAGCCTTGTCCATCGTACTCTGGGTGACAGTGAGCTTTCTTATAAGGCCCATAGTGAGCGACCATGTCTCCGTTTCGTAGTTCATTACTGGCAACACAGAATGGTCCAAGACCTATGTCTTGAGATACTGAGAATTGGGACAAAAATATTGGTGTAGCTTCCCGAATGTTGCCCAACCGAGTTGGATTCGTCAATTGACCCTCTTTCTCAAAATTGGACCTACCTAGCTAGACTATTTGCCCTAGGTATGTATTACCATCATCATCATATCAGCCGACGGAAGACGCCTGCTGCTGGGCATATTGGCATAGCCCTCCCTAGAGAGGCCGGTCTTATGCCTTCCGCATCCAGCTGGTACCTGTAATCTTTACCAGATCGTCGGTATCCTAGGTGTGTATAGTCGTCAACAACTTCAAGCGCAATGCCTCCAACTGTCATTCTTAAATGTTGATGACGAAATACGACGTTCAGGCAAAAATAAATGGCAAAATCCATAGATTCCGTGTTTCTAGAAGTACTTTTAATGCCCTAGTACCTAGGTCTCAAAGTTTATGTTCACTTACAAATCTATTTTTGTGTCTTATTTCAGATCGTGATTCTTACGAGTACTACTGAGGAGTCAGAGGAAAATTTTCTAAAATACATAATCGTATGAAGTACCAGTAGCTATGAGCTTTTATTGCATTTACCTCGATTACACATAGCGATCATGTTGTGTGACTTGGCGACAGAAATATAGTCTGGCAAGAAACTCGTGAAAAGGTACTGCTGCTGTTGCAACAATTAATTTCTGCCAAACTGAGTACTTCTTGTATGAAGTTTTTCACGACTTTCTTGACAGGCTGTAGTTTATTGGATTAGTTATAATGAATATTTTGTATTGTTCCATGCTATATGGCAATGTTTTAACACACCATACCAACGCACTAAGCATCATAATCTATACAGTCTTATACCAGGAGCCTACTTACTTTTTCTTCTCCACTTAGCCCGATTTTCATTTCAGTATCCTCACTACCTCACATTCTAGGTGGTTCCGACTCATCGACTTCCATCCTTCGCTTCCTGGGCCTCCCGTGAGAACTACCACTGCCACTACACTGTCACCGGTTAACCTCGACACGTGCTTTGTTCCTCAACAGAGCATTAGTTTTTATTTATTGCCTAGGGGGGGGACACACACATACGGATGGCCCACCTGATGGAATAAAGGGGAGCGGATGAGGTAAAGGCCTTTGAGGTACCTGTAGACATGCCTTTTGAAGAACCCCATGTTACTAGTCCAAAGGAAAGACTTCGGGAGGGATCTCCAAATTTTGTTTTACACTTACACAGTCCTAATTAACGATTCGTTTAAATTGTAATCATGAAATAGGCATGAAGCAAGGATAGCTAAGTTGATGAAGTCCTAATCTAAAAATCAATGTAGTAATTATTACTACAATGCGTGTACTTTCTATCAGCTTAGAGATGCTAATACGCGTCTCATTAAAACATCATTCGAATAATGATTTATTTTTTATTTTTAGCTGTAACCTGAGTTAGTAAAATTCAGTTATACCGTGATCTCTTGGTAGACTGACTAGGTTTGGAACTTGGAAGTCACTTAACCGTTTATGGACGCAAATTGGCCGCTGCAAAGACTCTGGCTAAGTGGAGCTTCATCGACCAAACACAGAAGCAATACGACTGTAGAGCTAGATCCCAAACCATGGCGCATCTGCTCTCTTGTCGTCTATTGTCCTGCTACCTGCACTAGGGAGGGACTGTTCCTAGCGTCTGATAATGTCGTTGCCGTGGCTGGCTACTGCGCAAGCCAGATCTAAAGTTTTTGGAAGTTGCCTCGACGAAAAAGACTAGACTGTACCTATATCTTGCTAGATTGCGAGTAGAAAGAAATAAAAAGTAGCCTATATCATTTCTCAGGTGCTAAACTGTCTCCTTAACGAATTTCATTGCGCTATAACTACACAACTGTAAAGTTTTCCAACTAACGTCCGAGCATCGCGAGCCTTTTTACCGCGCACGTGCTAATTGTGGAATGAGACTTCCGTAGTCTTTCCTTTGCACTATAATATTGGGTTCTTCACAAGGCATTTCTACAGGTACCTTAAAGGCTGTCACCGCATCTGCTCCCCTTACATTGCAGATGTCCTGGGCGACGGTGGCCGCTTTCCATCAGGTGGACCGTCCATGTGCCTCCCTAGGCAATAAAAAAAAATCTAATCATATCAGAATCATAATCATTTTTATTTAATCATAATCATTTATTTGCAAGAACATAGTTTTACAATTAGGTGGTTTTTACATTAACGTATCATATGTTCAGCCAGCAACGGCATGCAAATATGTACATAGATTTCCTATATTAAATAGGTGCTAAAACTTTATTTATGTAACATTTCTTTTATAGGGTAAAAGCATTTGTCTAGAAGCCACCCTGTTAAGGTACTTTTTAATTTATTGTACAGGCAGTCCTTAATACTCGCTGGTAGACTATTGTATACACGAATCGCCATACAGAAGGAGTTATCGCGGTGAACATTCAAACGCATTTGCGGTAAATATATTCGATTTTTGTGCCTTGTTGCTCTTTTCAAAAGTTCTTAGTGTGTTTTAAAATATTCAGGATTTTCCTCGACGAATATGCACATTTGCTTAATATACATGCATGGCAGAGTTAGTACTTTATTTCCTTTAAAGAGAGGCTTACATGAGTCTCTGTTTCCATTAGGGCATTGAAATACCGCGCGAAGACATTTTTTCTGTGCTATAAATGCGCTATTTATGTCGACTGAGTTTCCCCAAAGCATAAACTTATAAACTGTCACATGTATAATATTTATATAGATAGCATATATAAATTTCAGCTCAATTAAACACCTGGATGTGGGTCAAATTATATAGGCTACAAGATTCCAGGACATACATACATCCATACAAGTGAAGTCAAATAAAAGCTTGTAAAATAGTTCACTACCATTTCCCATCGCGCACAAATTTTTCCAACGAATTTTGCATTTCATTGCGCGCAATAAAGGGTCAATTTCGCTCGTAACCACTTTGGAGCGCTCAATGGTAATTGTCGTAATGATACCGGTAAATGACAATGCGGGAGTCGATGTCCGAATTTGCGGCGCGGTTTGTTCGTTCTACTCTATTTTGCGGTGTCGGAACTGCATGCTGGGGTAATACACAGCTTGCGTGCAACGAAAATGATCTGTTATCGACATATTAGCATAGCACCAGCCATGGTGTACGCTAAGTGTGACCCCTTTGCACGTCATCCCATGGCACGGGTAGCGATGCATTATGGTTATAATGTCACTGTTTCTTTTTTTAAATATTTTAGTGTACCTATCGTGCTATGAGTTTATGTGTAATAAACGTCATTTATTTATTATGCCGGAGAATCGAAGTGGTGTCCAGCGGAGTAGTGGCTGTCATCAGGTGATAGGACTCTGTCAAGTCTGAAGGGTCCGTATCGGTGAGTACCACCGGCTTTGCTTGCATTTGGTACACAACAATGGCATTGTTGTGTTCCGGTTTGAAGGATAGTGCAATTATAGGCATGAGGTATTTCTGACAATGCACCTGCGGTTCTGCACTTTGTTGTTTGCAACCTAAATGCATGAGTCGTAGACGTAATGGGCGATAGTTACCGCTTACCATCAGGTGAGCTGTCTGCTCGTATGTTACTGCATAGTATAAAAATTACTCTAAAGTGGCATCTTTGGCGGTTTTCTACAGGCTACACTTTGGTAATTCCTTCGTGGAATACTGTGCGACGGAATTACACGAGATAGTTCCCCCAGCCCCATTCCATCGTAGAGGCTCCAGGTGTAGGTCAGCGTACTATCCCTATGTTGTTGACATTTAACCTATTCACTTTCCGCTTTGACCATGATCCAGGATTTGGCAGATCACGTTATGACAGAGGAGCGACTGCCATCTGACCTCAATGATCCTGCTTGAATGATTGGTGGCGGTAGCAACCAGGGGAACCTGACCAGATTGGATGGGCCTCTTCTGTATGGTCGGGGCTTAAAGTAGCATCTCTGGCGAGTTTCTACAGGTTGTCAGTGCGTAGAATAGAAAAAAAAAACAAATTACAACCTCACTATTCTATAAAAAATATTCAAATGATCTCTTAAAATATAATCGGCTCAATCAGAATGGAACGAAACCTTATCTTGCCAAGGTCCAACACTCACTAATTCCACCCCATTCTGCTTCCTAACACTCTCATCTTCAAATTGTCTATAGCTCCAAAAACCGCAAAACTTTTAAAGAGCGAAATCGCAGACGCAAGCCATTCTGCGGAACCTCAAGTCTGGGACGGGGTTCCATAGAAGAGTGCAGCGCACCTAATTTTCCTTTATACGTCGAAGGATCACGCCGCGGCTTGTGTGTTCACTTGGTGGGGCGTCAGCAAAACAATCATAGATTTATTTTATTATTTATTTGTTCCTATGGCATTAATGGGGCAGTCGTTAATTTTAACCTAGGTATTATTAATGAACACTAAAACTACAAGTAAATATCTAAATATATATTTTTTTATTATTCGTAGTGACAAACGAGCAGTCAGCCCGCCTGATGGTAAGCGGTAACTGTCGCACATCAAATCTAGGATTTATGCTTTTAGGTCGCAGGATTCGCAGGCAAGTGCGTTGTCACTGTGATGCCTTATGCCTGGCTATCCTATCCTTCAAACCGGAACACAACAATGCAAGCATTGTTGCTTATCTGTTTAGTTCTATTTGTACATATTTATTAAGTACCTATTGTATTCTTTTAAATGTGTAATAAAGCGTTATCCATTTATTCATTCATTCATTCTTTAAAAATAGAATAAAACTGGATGAGAACGAAAATACGTAAACAAATTGCAATGCAAATTAAATTTAAATTTCAGCGATAATATCTCGGTTGTGCTTGCGTTCGAGGGCTTGGGGTCCGCCTTGACCATGATCCAAGATTTGGCAGATCAGGTAATTACAGTGGAGCCACTGGCAATTGACCAATGAGACCCAGTAAACAGGAGAACATGACAAGATTGGATCGCGGTTACATATTCAATCACCTCAATTCGAAGGTTTCCTTACTTATAATCTTACACTTATATCTTATAACTCAGAAAAGTTATTGGTATATTTCGGCACTAGAGATCGAACTCGCTAGCCATTAGGTCTCTTACGTTACGTTACTTATAAAACAGGCAAAATTAAGGATGAAATAGTAAAGGTATACCATACTATAAAATTGTTCAAATAAAAAACCAAAACCTTTTCTGCCAACCCTACAAGACCTGGCAAAGGCGTATATCGATACAGTGCCCATGTCACACAAATATTTGTTCGTTAGCTCGTCCCACCCTGTATATCTGGAATGAGCGGAACACGCTGTATATAAACACTGTAGTTTTTTCTCACTTCGGCTACATTGATCGCGTTGAGGGTGCAGTATATCGATTGGTGTTGTAGTTATGTAGTAAGGCTGAGTGAATGGTCATCTTGGCGTTAATGTCCCGGTTGTGCACGAGGGCCCGGGGTCCGCCTTGACCATAATCCAAGATTTGGCAGATCAAGTTATTACAGTGGAGCGACTGCCATCTTACCCCAGTGACCCTGCTACAAGGCAAACCTGAACAGATTAGGTCATGGTGACATATTCAGTGCAGGTGTATAGTCATGTGCAGGTTTCATCACTTTATTTTCCCTCACCGTAAGAGCATCGGTTAGCATTCAACTAATGTATGTAACTCAGAAAAGAGTCGTTGGTACATGGCCGCAGTGGAATTCGAACCAGGTACCTCTACCCTACGAGTAAGATACATTAACCACTCGCCCACCGACGCTCCTGATGGTGAGTGAATATTGCGGGTTAATAGAAATCTTTATTACTTTATTATCCACTCCTCTTAGTTTGCAGATGTCCTGGAAGACAGTGACCGCTTTCCATCAGGTGAACCTACCATATGCGTCTCTAGGCAATAACATAAACTATATTGAAATATTTGTGTTGTGTAATTGAATTTAGCAATATCTATATAAATAATCAGTGGGCACGGCGCGACTTCATTCGCGTGCGTTGTATCTTCTTTCAGTTAGTTCACTTTTGATTGATTTCAATGCTTTTAATTTTTTTATACCACTAAGATGTCAAACAAGCCGCCTGCACGAAGATAAGCAGTCTACGCAGCCTTTGGACGTTTGTCCAACCCCGCAAAAACCCTTTCACCTCTTTCTTGAAGAACTCAACCTAAACAAAATCAAAATTAAAACAAACTCAATAACAGATTTTCGAAAACAAACAGAATTTCGGTTACAGCAATGATTTTAACCGCTCCCTTTTCATAACAAAAAATACCGGAAAAGTAACGAACTTCTTCCTAATCCAACTGAGTCAATTATCATAATGTGTCAAATCTTTTTGCCGACCGTACGCCAATCGTAAAATCTTTCACTAAGCACAGTAGAATCGGATTATAAATAATCATAATCATCTTATCGTCAATATCCCGTTGTGCTCTCGCGCATGCGGGCCTGGGGTCGGCCTTGACCACGATCAAGGATTTGAAAGATCAGGCAATTAATTACATTAGAGCGACTGCCATCTGACCTCCGTGACCCTGTTACCGGGGAACCTGACAAGATTGTAGCAAGGTTACACATTCAGTCGCCTAAATGTTCAAGTTTCCTGGAGTTCTTCAAGAAAGGGGTGAGAAGGTTTTTACGGGGTTGGCAACGCGTGGGTGATGCCCCTGATATTGCAAACGTCCATAGGCTGCGGTGACTGCTTTCCATCAGGCAGGCTGTAAGCTTATTTGCCACCTTAGTTGTATAAAAATAAAATATGTTTTCCCTCACCATAAGTACATCGGTGAGTGTGAAACTTAGATCAACATAGCTGAGCTTAAATACGTAAACACGAAACCCACAGTAAAATGTGTAACATTACTCCTTAGTAAAGCGGGAGTAATCAAAAACAGACCATCAAAATTCACACGTAGAAGACTGCGTACACAAGATCAGTATTCGTCTTGTGTCACCCTCGTATAGGGTGGAGAAAGATGGGGAGACAGTTTTTATTTTATTGCACTAATTTGGAAAACAGATTTTTTTTTAATTAGATTATTTGACCGCATTTGACCGCTATCTTATCTGGTATTAAGTGATGCGGCCAAAGATGGAGCATGCCTGTCTAGCAACAGCCAATTTACTCTAGCCTTGAAAGCGTCCAGATTATAGTAATCAGAGAACACACTCGCAGGCAACTTGTTCCGTTCCTCAGCCGTACGCATTATTACACAAACAGCAAATACACAAACACAATCACACAGTGAGGAAATTACCGGGGCTTCAACGTTACCTGCATTACAAGCCTGCCTCAGACGTACAAGGCAGGCTGACAAGGACTTTGACTATTTTTTTTATTTATTCTACGCCTTGATAAGACAGCCTACTTAATGGTAAACTGTAATAGTCGCCCACAACATCTACGATTCAGGCATTTAAGTTGCAGACAACATAAATATACACCCGCAAGTCCGCTGTCACCATGACGACGAAGATAGTAGTGTCTCTTGCCTGTAATATTTCCATTCATACATAACCCCCCCCCCCCCCTCATCCCTCCCCCCCTCTATGTCTCTGTTCACCTAAAGTGGTAACACTTGATGAGCATAATAATTATCTCCTTGCCTTAGGTATGCGCCTTGAACTTTCTTCAAACACACATACACAAACCATTTTGAAGAAAATTCAAGGCTCAAAAGAGAATTGAAAAAAAACGAACACAAAATGGATTTGTGAAATCTCATCACTTCCTCCCATCCTGTATAAAGCCGTGTACACATGTCGCACCGTTCAGAGACTGTCCGTAATAAATAGGCGGCGATTTGCCGATGGCGCCTCGTCAGCTGTACCTCTATACCTGTTGTAGAGAGGGGACAGTGCCGATAAAAGTATTTTAGTGGCGGGCACGGGGTATCTCCCGGACTCCCGTTATTTCAGATACAGCAATATCGGCGTTGGGCAATGAGGAAAACGGGTTCCGCAACTCAATGCATCATCATGGCGTTAATGTCACAGGAGGGCCCGGGGTTGGCTTTAACCAAGATACAGGATTTCACAGATCAGATAACATTAGATTACAGTGGAGCAATTGCCATCTGACCTTCGTGACCCATCGACCAGAGGAACCTAACTAGATTGGACTAACAACACAGAGCCATATTTTTACTATACATTTATTTCATCATCATCATCATCATCATCCAGCTCATATTAGTCCACTTCTGGACATAAGCCACCCCTAATCAGCGCCAATGCACCCTGTCCTCGGCTTGCCGCATCCAGCATTCACCAGCAGTCCAAATAACGTCACTCCATTTGGCCGGAGGGTGTCTCGCATCACGCTTTTCTAGTCCCGGTCACCACTTAAGAACTAGTTTACTCCAGCTGTTTTCCGTTTTGTCGCCAGATATGGCCAGCCCACTGCCACTTCAACGTACAAATTCTTTGCGCTATGCCAGTAACTTTCGTTCTCTGTCGGATTATTTCGTTACCAATTTTGTCCTTCAGGGAGACTTTTAGCATAGCACGTTCCATAGCACGCTGAGCGACCCTGAACTGGTGAATAAGCCGTACCGTAAGTGTCCACGTCTCGGCATCGTAGGTAATGACAGCTAGAACGCACGCATAGTTAGATATTGTGTGATTTGTAAGATATAGGGTTGCTAGAGAATCGGAACTTTTCGCTAACCCTGTGTAACTTTGGTTTTTATTTTAATTATTGTATTTTCCGTGCACCTCTAAATCAATTGTTTTCTATATTGTTCGTGTACTGGAATGATATTTGTTTGTGACTTGTTTAAAAAGAAAGTATTTAACTTAAGTCTATCGATACCCGCTATCACAGCAGGGTTGCGGCACATCCCTAGTCTAACAAAGAACTGGTGATTTGTATGTGGAAATGTTCTTCTCCTCTGTCGAGTTATGGCGCACTTATTGTTGGAAGCGATTTCCACAAGAATTATATCTGAAATTGGCTTGTTTGTACAGGTGTCTTTCGTTGACTAGTTTAGTTCGGATTTTCCTCTATTATTATACTACAAGATATTGCCGATGACTCATCCAAAATTTTACGTTATTTTTTTAGATAAATAGCGTGCTTTAGTAGTTTCTCAGGTTTCCATTTATCTCTTTTTCAAATTCTATTCAAATCTGTTCAGCGGTTCAGGCGTAAAAACGTCAAAGAGAGAGTATTTTTAACATTTATTATATTAGTTTGAAGTCTGTACCCAATTGATACCTTGTGATTATCTCAAACATCTTTTAATTGTTTATGCAGGAACTATTAACGCTAGCTAGAACGCTAGCTACAATGCAAGATCGGAAAAGGTAGGCGATAGAAAAAATAATAAAAGACGCCAGATGCAGAGATCTTGATCACGGTCATGTGTTTAAGAAATTAATCGAATCGTACAAATAGTACAGTGTGACACTGACTGACACCGATGACAATATAACGTTTCGCGCTTTCGATAATAAACGGTATGCTCCTAAGATGGTTCCTTGTGGTACCCCCATTAAACGCAGAGACATTATGCTAAAGTAAAATAGCACCAACTAAAAAAGCATTACGAGGCATAAGTTGGACTAGCTCCAAATTACGAAACGGTCACCCATCCAGTTCCCGGAGTTTGGTTATCTGTTTCGCAAGTGCGTACCGGGGCCACTTTTAATGAAGAATGGTCACGATTTTTGTTTAGGGACCTTTTTTATTAGCTGAAGATACCACTTGAATGACTGTGAAGAAATTTTCACGATATCTCTTAAATCAAAGAAGATATATGCGCTAGAACACTGTGCTCATGGGCATGCTCCTAGCATGGTTCCTTGTGGAACTTCCATTAGAAGCAGAGGTATTTTTTACACTAGAATAACACCAGCTATTTTACAAGGGCGTCAACGTCACCAATTTGTATTTTCACAAGAAAATCGATGGATTCAATAAAAATATACCAATTAACTGTGCTTCAGTCTTTTGGGCCAATAAACAAGGCTACAATCGAAACACAAGAGGTGTCGCTCGGAATATTAAAAGCAAACATTTCATTTATTTTGTCGGATTTAAATCGGGCTCGACTACAATTTGCGAGCGTCGGATATGGTTGTTCTTTATGTTCTTTATATCTGTATTGAATGGTTTTATTAACCCCGATGAAAAAGAGGGGTGTTATAAGATTGATGTGTGTATCTGTAAATTTGTGGTTATGTGTATCTGTCTGTGTGTCTGTGGCATCGTAGCTTCCGAAAGGATGAACCGATTTCGATGCGGTATTCTGTATTTGAAAGCCAATTTCATTGAGTTGGTTCTCTGCTTTGTTTCTTCAAAATCAGTTTAGTAGTTTGCAAAATATTTGAGCCGAACTTGCTCGGTTCCAAGTTATTATGTCGATTAATTTAATAACTTTTGTGTATTTATTTATCCGGCTGCGTCATTTCAATAAAAAAATAATCATCTTGGCTTTCATGTCCTGGTTGTGCTCTCGACAACGAGGGCCCGGGGTCCGCCTTCACCATGATTCAGGATTTGGCGATCAGGTAATTATAGTGGAGCGACTACCATCTGATCTCCGTGACCCTGCTACCAGGGGAACCTGACCAGATTGGATCATGGTTATAAATTCAGTTGCCTGAATTAGCAGGTTACATCACGATGTTTTCCCTCGCCGTAAGAGCATCGGTTAGATTTCAACTAATGTACATAACTCACAAAAGAGTCATTGGTACATGGCCGCAGCGGGATTCGAACCCGGTACCTCTCGCTTACGAGTTGGATACTCAACCGCCCGGCTACCGACGCTCGGCTGCGTGTTTTTTAATATAGGTACTTTAAAATCATAATCTTGGCGTCTATATCCCTTGGTTTCGTACTCGCGCGCGAAACCAAGGGATCCGCCTTGAGTATGTTCCAGGCTTTACTATACTAACTAGCAAAAAAATTACAGAGGTAATAAAACTGTAATTCTTAATGGATTTTCAAGTAGAAGTTGAATTTAATATTTAAGTAGAATATCTCTAACATACAATTTGAAGCTTGCTCTAGACACCGTTTGTTCTCAAGCACTTGTAACATTAAGACCATCCTCTCCAACGAAAAACGCATAAAAATTAAAGAGCAAACTTTAATCTCGGTTGCGATTCATTTTCACATTACACAGCCTGAGTCAATTCAGCACAGCGCTCACTATTTGCACAACTTAGCTCAAGTTAAAACTTAAACCTAGTTTAAATGTCCGAACGGGCTCTGTGGTTGAATAATTCATGTGAATTTTTACACAATCGCCCCTCCAAGTGGGTCTCAATTCGAAATTCACGCCTCGACAATTCCACGGCGTTCCGCAGGGCTCCATTCTAGGACCACTTCGAAATACAATGTTTTGGTTTTGACGATCACTCTATTTTGACGTTGCTTGAATATTTGCCGGTTTCTAAGTAGGTCCAGTTTTGAGGTCGACAATTTTTTTCTTTTATATTTGTTAGGTATACTGGCCAGACCAGGCCAGGATCTGCCATATCCAGCAATAGGATCAAGGCGAACCTGTAACCCTCGCGCGCGAGAGCACAACCGGGATATTGACGCCAAGGTGATTATTAATCATCATAATGGCATGATAAGTGATAATGATAGGCTGTCTAGTAACAGTTAATAGATGGTACGCAGTTTCTACTGTGTATAGATGTTTGCAAAATCATTAATCTGAATACAAACAAACCATTTTGAGTAAAATCAAATTTTACTTTCCGTAATGAACAACTCAGGGAAAAACCATTCAACTCATGTTTACCAAAACATGTTCCGTTAACAAAAAATAGCATCACATTGCCAGTTAGAATTAATTCGTCATAAGGAAATGAGACGCATTGTAAAAAAAATGATATAACGCAATATACGCCAAACCAATTTCATACAAATAAAACCGTAAAGGGGGGGTATGCTAAGACAATCGTGAATGAGATATGACGGGGCGTTTCAACAAGGCGATACGACGACGATATTCCATTTAAAAACAAGCTGATTTCAAGCCATCAGATGACAAGCTTATTCGTTTTCCAACGGGGACACAGTTCTCCAACCCTTTGAAGATTTAGATTTTGAATTTTGAGCTAAAATCACTCCCCGAGTGATTTTAGCTCGAAATTTTTTAGCTCGTTTATTTCTGACGTGAATAGCCATATGTCAGAGTACAGACATCGCCAGGCGAGATCTCTCTTCACTGAGCAATTTTATTATTTAATGCCTCTATCTCACCATATGGTAATCGTTGCCGATTTTTACCCTTGCAATCGTAGAGACATTGTCAAAAATTTGTCGCTCGATGGTTATTACTAAAGTTTATCGTTCCCCAGGGAACCATTGGAAATAAACCACGTCCACTTCCTATGCAGTCGCTTCTTAAAGAAAGAGTTCATTATAAAAAGACACATCTTACCCAAAAAATGTCAATGGAAAGACGTTTGTGCTCATCACTTGACTTATCCTTACGGGCTCCGTCCCTATCTTTCTTTAGGAAAATATTTTTTGAATATCACAGATTACTAATACAATGTTTTAGGGATTTCATGTTTCGCAAATATAAAATCTAGTTTATAGCTGAATTTTTTTTTTTTATTTCTAATAGTTATGCCTAAGCGTGTGGTGTCCGGCAGAGTAGAATAGCACCGACCCCTTACACTCTTGGGCATTGTACAAGGCAGCTAATGTTTTCGAGGCAAAAGATCTAGAGTCCCAATAGGCTGAAAAAGGGGAGGCAACGTTTTCTATTGTTATATTTACAACACTGCGATCTCCAACCCGCCTGCCAAGCGTGGAGAGGCCCTAAATCCTGCAGTGGACTGTTGCGGGTTGTGATGATGATTTGCGAATAATAATTTTGCGATTATGAAGTTTTGCCAGCATCATGATTTGCAATATGCAGCGGCGGAAGGATTCCATCCGATATCGTCGCCGACATTTTAGTCGTCGAGACTAAACGCAGCATCAAACATTAGGGGGATTAAAATTGTTTTTTCGCTGACAAGACGGTAGCACGTTACGTTTTGATAACGGCGTATGCCTTTTGTTTATCCGACTACCCTCCTTTCAGAAAAAATATGGGAGTCGCAATATGTGGTGCTGACTGTACTCTCGCTTGAGTTATTCGCGTATGTACAGTCGGGGTCAGAATATTTATTGAATATCCTTGCTTGGGTAATATTCGTGAAAAAACCCCTAGTATTTTGGCTAGTTTTAGTGGGGCGGCGGTATTCTAAAGAATCTACTTACATGGGTTACTTACGCGGGCTCTAAAGGTATAGCTACTAGAAAAGGTCTGCCAAGATCTCCGATATGTCCGCTAGGCATGGATATTATGGCAAAACTGGACTGTATTTGGTAATACTTACTCACGTCGAGCAATCGAGGGTTATGGGGCGCTACATCCATCTCAAGGGCCCAAGCCAACCATACTTGCTCGCAGTCTCCCTGCTGACAGACAGACGAGGCTCTGGCGTATTGTGCCTAACGGGTTGTGCGGGTTAGATGGCAGTCGCTGCAAAAAATCGTAAATACCACAGGTTTTTTATTAAGGATTCCACTGCTAAAGCCACGGGTCCCCACATCCCCACACCATGATTTGATTTTAAATATTCATTTTGCAGAATTTAGGTACTTTCATTTAAATATTGTATTATACTTATGGGACAATTTCTATCTAGTACGTATTTAAAACTATAAAAGACATCGTCGATGAACAAAATTAAATACAAATACTTTCCCAATGGAAAGCGTTGGATTTATACAAGTAATTAATCAATAATAACAGAGGAACTATCATTCGCAACACATCGTCCTTCCCAAACATTTGCGTTTTTCCCACATCTGTAGTAATCAAGCCATTCGCAATTGAAAACGCATTGGTCGTAAATCTCATTAGGCATTGTAAACATTGTCTGATTGTAGGATGCAGGAACGCAAGCGTCCTGCTCCTGTTTCTGCGTTAGTACGTTAGGTGCAATATTATTTAACTTATTATTTAGCAAATACTCTATCGATCGAATCAAAATACTCGATCGAATAAAATACCACTTCTGTCATTTTTCATTGTTTTATTGAGAAAACCATTTAACATAGTTCCACGGGTCGACTTTGCCAAAAGCGGATAACAATTGACTATGATACTCACTTTCATTTGTACGAACTTTAAGATCATATAACTTAATTGTACGGAAATGCTCACGTTCGAATTCCATTGTAGCGAGGAAAAGCGCGCGAAATGCAAATAAAAATGACGACACATTTTTTCTTCGTTTCCTTTATGACCGAATGGCTTTCAGAATTCGGAATACAAATACATGATGTTTCAAAACGTTACAATTTCATTGCAATCTCCTTTTTTTTAAATGGTGTCCTTAAATCTTTCCTAATCACCCCCGTATATAGCGGTGTGTAGCTAAGATCGCGAAGGCTCTAATACAAAATATAGGTATCGCAAAAAGGCATTATCGTACCTGTCTGTAAGAGGCTTTACCCGATATAGATATTCATCTTTACCAATGACTCTTTTCTGAGTTATGTACATTAAATGAGTGCTAACATCGTGATCGTGAGGGCAAATATTGTGATGAAACCTATATATTCAGGCGACTGAATGTGTAACCATGATCCAATCTGGTCAGGTTCCCCTTGTTCCGGGTCTCGGAGGTCAGCTGCTGGTCGCTCCACTGTAATAAACTGACTCCAGGCTCTCGTACGGGAGAGTTCAACTGAGACATGAACGCAAAGATGATTATTAGGTATTCATATTTAGAAGATTCGGTATATTGACTCAAATTAATGTGTCTAAGAGTGCATTCAAAGCTCGGGTCGTTTCAGCAACGGCGATGTTTGAACGTACCTTTACATTAAAAACAAAACAATTTTCGTGCCACATTTACAAGGTAACACGATCATCATAACATCCAATAATAATCCACTGCATGACTTAGAGACCCCTCCCACGACATTTGAGGTTATTGCCATAATCTCCACGCTTCGCAGGCGGGTTGGAGATCGCAGTGTTATAAATATAACAATGGAAAAAGCTGCTGCCCATTTTCAGCCTACGGCGACTCCAGAGCTTTTGCATCGAAAACATTAGTCGCCTTGTACGGCACCCACGCGTGTAGGGGTTGGTGCTATTCTACTCTGCCGGACACCACACGTCCAGATATAATTATTAGAAATAAAAAGCGTATATTCTTTTGTAACTAGATGACTAGCAACAAAGATATCATATTTGCGAAACAATACAACCCTAAAACAATATATTAGCAATCTTTGAACCAATATTCGGAAAATAATATTGCCGGTCTATACGTCGGATTTATGTCATACGGTAGGCAATCAGGCAAACGGGCCACCTGATGGTAAGTTGTCGGACTACGCGGCCAACATAATAGTAATAATAAAAACACAGGACATCGACTACTGAACAACAAACCTCTCCAAATAATGAAAAGCCAATCTGCGTACTTCAGTCACAGAAAAGCTTCCCCAAACTTCTTGCAATAATATTTATTATTACTTATTAAAGCAATACGAAATAAGTTGCAAAACATTTGAACCCAACCACTTGCCAAATATGTAACAATAATAATAATAATAATATATCACAAACTATTATTGCTAATAAAACGGTAATAACTCAATAATTTTTCTTCCCAAATCGTTACCCGCTACTTTGTCAAGGACTGTTCAGTCTACTTCTATTGTTTCTGAAGGGCTGCGGTGTTGTTATAGGCGATAGCGGAAGCGTTAAGCGGCAGCGGATAAAAGAAGTCTCAAATTAACGTAGTTTCCTCTTATTCTCAACAAGGCAATTCCCAAATAGAGATCAATGTAATAGTCTGGTTGACTTTTCATCGAAATAAAAGTCTAGCAGTATTTTCGGTAACATTTGGTCAAATGTGTTTTCTTTTTACTAATTCAGAACTGCTGAACACAAATTTTGATATTCACGCTCCCGAATTTAAAACGGAAGTTCAGAATTCAAGATGGCAGACATTTGTTGGTAAAACAATTCTTGGAAACATTGCAGACTAATACGAAACCAATGAAAAGGCTTTCTGAGACGATTTTAAAAATATATCACATCATTGCAGACCAAAAAAAAATATCATTTTCGAAACGACCATGATGACTACCATGGTGTTCATCACCATTTTTATTATCTATTTTAATAATTTGTGAAATGACTCAGGTTGTATGTGACGTTATGTGTTGATATATGAGTCTTTTTCTTTTTTTGTTCATGTTGTGTTGTGGCATTTTTAGTAAAAATATACTAGTTATTTATTTATTTTGTGTGTATTTCTGATAGTATGTCAGGTAGTATCTCAGCCGAACATAAGCCAGAACCTACCACATGACCGTTTTCCGCGTACTCTCACCACTATGCCCTCACCAGAGGTCCTTAAGCCGACGGATATAAGTTGGTTGTTCTAATTCTTCCGAATTGCCTCCCCAAGAGTGCTTGAGGACGAAGTTGCGTCGCACGTGTATATACGCCCTTATAAGTTAAAGGGTTTTTCTATTGTGTACTATTAACTATGTACCAAGCTGTTGGTTGAAAGCTTAATGACGTTCATACGGTGAGGGAAAACATCGCGATGAAACGTGTACATTTAAGACTGAATGTTTAACCGTGATCCAATCTGGTCAGGTTCCCCTGGGTCTCGAAGGTTAGATGGCAGCCGCTTCACTGTTAGTAATTATCTTATCTGACCAATCCTGGATTACAATCAAGGTGGAGAGCACAACCGGGACCAAGATGATTATTTTGATGACTATGATACAGGATTTGGCTGATCAGGCAATAAGAGTAAATCGATTGCTGTCTGACCCTGCTAGATTGAATCATGGTAACAATTAAAAAAAAATTTATTCCATCAACTAAATTTACAATCACAATTTTATAAGTTGTAGGGGTCTCCTTTTAAGTAAGGGTTTACCTGTGTCAGGAGGCCACGTTGTTCTAAACAGAGCTAACGAAAGCAATTTAGTGGGGAACAACATTAAAAATATTCAAAAAACATATGAAAAAGAATACACTAAATAATTAATCTAATGTAAGTAACTATACCTACTTTGATTTTATTTCAAAGATAGGAAATGTGACGAGTCTTTGTAAAAGACCCAGGGCCCTCCCTCGCGTCCACCATTATTTAAAATTTATAATATTTAATGCTTAACATAATTCTGTGCGTGCGTGCGTGATTCATTCAGATTAGTATATGGGTCTAAATAGAATGGCTTATCCTAATACTGCAGTATTTATACATATCGTCTTAGGCCATGTATCCTTAGGCCCTAGCAAAAGACCTTGGTCAACCTCGCTTCGCCAACGGTATTAAGTGGCACACCGAATGGCGAGCTTGTTGCGATGCCTCAAAGTACGAAACGGTCACCCATCCAGTTCCCGGACTCTGCGAGCGTTGCTTAACCTTGGTAATAGGTCACACAAGCTCGCTACCACTAGACGCGCCGCTGGTTTCATAACTTTACTTTTTCTTCTTCTCAGTCGTAGCCCGCTTCACCAGTCGCCACCGTTCTTCCCTCATGGCTGCTATTTTTGTGCACTCGTGAAGAGGCCATCAAAAGCCTTTCTTACTTGGTCGATCCCCAAGATCTGCCGCGAGCCCTACTGCATTCCACACTGCCTTGCACAACTAGTCTCTCTATGCTGACATTTATCAGGCCGGTGTGGCACTTTGTTTTATATAACTTTTAAAAACATGAATTACGATGTAAAATACATCACTTATTAATTCTATTGTAATTCGTATAGCAGAAGTGGAAACCTAATACAATTTAAGTTTGCGCTGACCAAAAAGCTCAAACTAAAGCTTCATTTGCATAACAAACGCTTTTGCCCCATGTCATAGTTACACATATGAAAGTAGACCTTTGTTCATGTAATGTATGTTTATTCACCTTTTCCTGTTATGACCCTATTTCGTAATTTATTTAAATATAGCTTTTGCACGCGACTTCGTCTGCGTGGAAATAGTTTTTATCACAGTTTATGTTTTTGGGTTGGGTGAATGAGATTAGGGTGTAATGTATGAAAGCTAGTACTACGGAGAACCGAATTAGACGAAACTAGGCCTAGATTTTAAGTTGGACGCCGAACTACCAAACTGTGAGAACCCCATCAAAATCCATTCGGCGCCATTTCCTTATTTCTTATAGATTAGCTGGTCTATTACGGTTCTACATCAGATGTTTCCCAAATCAATTATACCTTAAATGTTGCCACGCTTGTAAGCTACACAACAAAAAAGTTTCATTCAAATACGTCCAGTAGTTCCGACGTGTATAAACAGAGAAACATTTAAAAAATTCTAATTGTATTACTATTTCTTTAAGCTATAAATAATTTAATTGTAAATATAATCAATGTACAGACACACTTTTTTTTACTATTTTATTAAATGTAAAAGACTATGGTAATTATAATAAGTATTTAGTTAAATAACATTTAAGGGGATTGTAATGGCATTACAATCGATAATCTTGGAGTTAATGTACAGGTTGTGCTCTCGCGCACGAGGGCCCGGGGTCCGCCCTGGCCATGATCTAGCACTTGGCAATTACAGTGGAGCGAATGCCATCTGACCATAGTAACATTTCAGTAACCTGCATGTACAGATTTCCTCAAGATTTTCCCTCACCGTAAGAAAATCGGTTAGTGATCAAATCTTGTTTACGAGTCGGACTCGCTAACCAATAACTGCTCTAGTCCAGTAGCATCGATTGAGATAATAAAAGTTAAGCAACACAACCAATGCAAACTTAGGTGACCGATTCGTATTTTGATGTTAATCAAATTTCAGCACCGCGATGAGCTTGACAATAACTGGGTATGCTTCTTAATTTCGTATTAAACATAAATAGCAGAATGCAACAACAAATAAATCACTACGAAAATATAAATTTCGCTTGCTTATATTATTATATTAGACGGGACTTGCACGCGACGTACCTTTTTGATTTGTTTTCCCGACGTTTCGGTAGGGTTACACCCACCGTGGTCACGGGACGACTGCCGTGGAGAGATGACATCTGCGGTGATGTGCTGGTAGACTTCTACCCTCACATATAATCACTTTTCTTGGTTGTTTGCTTCCATAGCTTATAAACAAACAAAAATTATATACACAGAACCCTTATCCAAACTAATGAGGTACAAATTTCCATACAATCGTCAACCAAGTAAATTAAGGACAAAAGCAACCAGAGAAGGGTCGATCAGCTGTTTGTATGCGTGCCCTACCGGCTTGATCCGGAAGAATCCGCCCTAAACCGGTTTTAAAAGGAATCGTGCCGTTGCAAATAGTTCAGTAAGAAACGGTACATACTCGTACCCTAACAATAGAATCACAATGTTGAATGTGTTTCTCTTATATTGTATTTTTGCCATACGAATAAATAATTAAAATACATACATTTCGTAGTATTTTTTAATAAAATAAAGCCGTAGAAAATATGCCTGAATATGTCATTTTAACATTGTGAATACGGTTAGTTTATAATCTGTAGTAGTCTTAACGAGGCTGATAAATAAATAAATATACGTGGAAACATTTACACAGCGCCATCTAGCCCCAAAGTAAGCAATGCTTGTGTTATGGGTCTCAGATAACTAGGTACTTTTTAAATACATACTTATCATACATACTACACTGACCCGTAACAGTTCATTTTCTGCTCTGCCGGGAATTGAATCGGGGACCTCTGCGTGGCAGACCGGCAGACGGCATGTTAACCAACCGAACAACTCAGGTCGTCAGTAGGTACTAATGATTACTACATTACATGACGTTAATTAAGCGAGAGGTACCAGGTTCGAACCCCATGTAAATAAATAAATCTTTTTCTTCAAAAAAAGAAAAATGTGCCAATGACATTTTTCTAAGTTATGTAAATTAATTGAACATTAACCGCCGCTCTTACGGTGAGGGAAAACATCGTGATGAAACTTGCATATTCAGGCAACTGAATCATCATCGTCCTAGCGCTTATCCCGGCCTCTGCCAGGCTTCGCTTTCCTACCCATCTTCTCCACTTGGTCCGGTCTTCGGCATCCTCGTGTCGTAAGCCGTTGGCTCTCGCATCCGACTCAGCGATGCCAATTCATCGCTTCTTGGGTCGCCCACGGGGCCTCTTTCCCGACACCGGCAGGTTCAGGCACCTATTTACCACGTATTCAGGCAACTTAATGTGTATTATTCAATTGTGTCAGATTTCCGTTTTAACAGGGTTACAGAGATGGCATTCGGCCTATTACCTGATCTGCTAAATCCTGAATCATGGTCAAGGCCGACCTCGGCCCTCGCGCGCTTGAGCACTACCGGGATATTGACGCAAGATTATTAAATAGGATTTAAAACGTTGCACTGGTGTTGCTGATGTCCATAGGTTGCGGTGACCACTTTCCATCAGGTGGTCCGCTTGCCTGTTTGTCTGACGTTTATCATTCTGTCTGAAATTATTGTAATTGATTAATTGACATAAGTATTGAATTGAATTATTTGACATGTTAATGGTAAATTGAATGTACCTACCTACCTCATCTACCAAAAATATGAAATTGCTTAAATTTTGAAATGAATGATAATTTATTGATTTATCATTTATATCATGAAAAAACAAATAAGTCTTTCAATTACCTGTCTCTGGGGTGAGGACCCCGGGGGAAAGGGGTGTTAGTACTGTATAGTTTCTGCATTTTTTTCTTTTTATCCCCATGAGCTCTAACAGCATATTGCTGTGGCACCACACAACATGCATTCCGAGCTCGGTTAGCGTGAAAATAAAGGAATCCGCTTGAAAAACTGTACGTCGCTTTTTTGTTGAAAATGGTTTAGGTTCTAACGGTTTAAACCGGTTTTGTGAGTAAGGTAACATTGTTTTTTAGCATATGTCCACTCAATGACAAACGAGTAGACATTAAGTAGACATAGCCCACCCGATGTTAAGCGGAAGCTGACGCCCATAATTCATAGGTCAATTCATACTTTTAGGTATTGATACTGTACTAACAATTTTTAGATATCATCGTGGACATCATCATGCATGTCAACCCCGGCTTCTGCCTGGGTGGCCCTTTAGTAGGCCAGCTTTCTCAGTTTACTGAAAACGTGTAACTACTACAAACTTGTTTAATAAATATTTACAATCAAGCAAGCACCAAACAAGCTATCCTATTTTATCCCACGATTTTAATGTTTTAATACGTAATTAAATGCAGTTGCATACACTACTTTATCTACACTCATATTTTTATGTTAAAATATCGTATCTATACTTTTCTCAACTTTGCTGGAAGTAAGCTGCGAGTCAGTTCTATTGTATAATAATATTAAAAAAGAAAAATTAAAAAAGAAAAGTTTTTTTTCGATACAGCGGTAATGAAAATAGTATGGGAAATGCTGTATTGAAAACCAATTTTTTGAAATTTTATAGACTGGCGTGAAAAAAGTGTATCCTTAAACAACTGTTTTCGAATATGTAATTGGAACATTACCGAGGAACGAGCTTTTTAAGTCGTTTTTCTTGTTTGGCATCATAGTTTCACACGTTGCGAAAAAAAAATACATGAATGAATGAAAATTCTTTATTGCATATTTACAAATAATACATAGCAAAAATAAAGAAAAAAAATAAAAAGCAACCGGCTCCCTCATCGCTTTCAGCGATTTCTTCCAGGGAACCTTAAATACCTAGTAAACAAAATACACTCTTGGATACTTATATCTTAGTTAAGTCTGCTGTACAAAACATTGCTGTGGCATAATTTCAACAATACTAATAAACCTGCATCACTAAAATACAATACTGTAAATACATCATACTTATTCAACATCACAAAACAATATCAAGATGCTAAAAAATTTTAATTTTGCATCCTACTCCAACGCAAAACATTGCATTTTCCACAACACCTGACTTTGTTCCTCGGATGTTTCTCTAGAGAAAACAGGACAAACAGAATATCTGTTTATTTTCTATCTTTGAGATTTAGTTAAGCTAAGCTCCTTGTCTGTAGATGGATTGGATATTGTAGCGTGGGAGCCCGAGGTCTGTATTGACACAAGCTTTTATTGAAGGAATTATAGAGACAGGAACTAAGGAGGTTAGGAATTATAGAAAAATAAAAGCTTAAAATAATTTCGGAGATACTTACAATATGTACCTATTGAGTACAGTACAAAGCGGGAAATAATGGCAAGATGAGTTTCAACTTTTTATTTATATATTGGGAAGCCAACAAAATATGAAAATATAATGAAAAAGAACAATGCTAACACATAACACAACATTTATATTTCACCGACAGGCTAACTCAACATGGATAATTTAAAAAGTAACTTTTCAAACTAGACTACAATCTTTAAATTATATTTTTAATACTCATCTCGCTTGATGTGACGATACTCATGTTATTTGGTGGAAAAATGTTACAATAATTCTAATAAACTTTTATTATGTTGTTTACTATAAACTCTTGAAATACGCGCCCCATTTTTGTTTAAAGGTTGTAATGGGGTTACAACTGATATCAATATCTGCATTTACTCAAACTCGTCTGACATAGACTACGCTCTACGCATGTCATTTAAAAAAAAACTTTGTGATTTCCTTATTCGCTGAAATTACATTTTACGCACGGAAATATCATAGTTACTTAATTGATACCACTGAACACCATAAAAGTAACATTTTAATTTAAAATGTGATCGACTGTCAAAAATATTGCTATTTATTACAAACTACTGTTACTCTTCATCACACATTACCAATTATTATTACCACAAGCTCCCAGCCTATAATTGTATTCACGCATTTGTCTCGGCATAGTGATCTATTGGCGTAAGCAATAGTGATCGTCATAGCAAGTGATCTATATGCTAGTTATGCGGGAAGCTTCTCGTATACATACGTTCTCTCGTAATATGAGATTCTTGGAAGTAGGTCAAAAAATGTGGTTCTCTATTTTACAAAAAATCTTGTAAAGTAGGGAAACAAATAATCAAATTTGTTAAGGACATTTACTTTATTCTTCAAGGTTTTAATGAAAATACGGAAATTACAATAATACATTCATACATACATAAAGCTCAGGCCTGTGTCCCACAGGTGGGGTAGGCAGAGACTATGGACCGCCACTTTGCTCTGACCTGACACAACTCCCTAGCCTCGCATATATCCACAACTCTTTTCATACATCTCCTTTCATCCTTACCACTTCGGACCCCAGCGTTTTTGAGAACATTATTAATCTGATCAGTGAATGTTTCCCTGGGTCGCCTCTCAAGGGCTGGTTTTTTAGATTCGCGCTATACACCTCTTTCGTCAATAGTCTACCATCCATTCGCTCTACATGCCCGAACCATCTTAACATCCCACTTTCTATTTTTGATACTACATCATCTTTCATGTCACACCTTTCACGGATCACTATATTTTTCACTCTATCACTCAATTTCACTCCACATACTTTCCTTAGGGACCTCATTTCAACCGCATTTATTCTACTTTCATTCCTCTTCTGCCATACCCAACATTCACTACCATATGTTAGTGTGGGAAGCAAAACTGCGTTATGCAAAGCAAGGCGTGCTTTTTGTGGCAAACTTTTACTTCCCATCACACGATTAATGGCTCCATTCACTGCGTTACCCTTGTATACTCTTCTTTCAATATCCTTCTCAAAATTTCCACATCAACACATCATCATCTCATCTTTTCATTACAATAATAATAATAATAATACGCTTGGCCAAATGAATACAGCGCCATCTAGCCCCAAAGTGTGCAAAGCTTGTGGTATGGGTGTTAGATAACTGAACAACTACTTACAATTACAATAAAGAAAGTATATGAGATAAAATGTGATCTGTTTTGAAGATAATAACCACATTATTTTCTAAATTAATGTCTAAGGCATTACTTCGAATGGATATAGGAACAGGCGCAGAAATAAGGTTAGTAGTAAGTAAAAGATTCGCCAAATTGGGAACTAATTTAATTCAATTCAATTGAATTCAATTCATTTATTTGATAAACATAAATTTACACGTCAAATGTTATTAAATTCTTAAGTAGTCATTATTCTTAAAATAATGTTACAACAGAAAAAAAAATATCACAATGTCTTATGTCTAATTCGTTCTATTTGTGAGCTCAGGGCTGGCTCATTCCTTGACCAACGTATAGGGATCCAGTGGGGGATGCAGCCAGCCTAATGGGCACCATCCCCAACAGTTATTAGGTATGAGGTTAGTATTTTTAAATTAGGGTTTTATGTTAATTTAATTATAGTCAAATAATTTAATTTTCATATTTATTTCGTTCGTAACTTTTATATGTTGTTGTTTAGTAAACATTGTTGTTTATAAAAGTTAAAGATAAATTATGGCATAAAATCTGTATTTTTTATTTTCAGTGCTTTTCTACAACATTCTGTCTTTAAATCAAACATTCTATCAAATCAAAATCCACCAGCCCTTGCAGGAAAGAGTAACAGTAACCCAATAACCTTTAAAACAAAATAAAGTATGCAGCAGCAAAGCCCATCCGTACTCTACAATCTAAACCTTATAGAGACATGTAAAGTAGAGCTCATTAGTAGAGCCAAGGTTCCTAACAAGATAACAGTTGAAGACAAAGCTTCTGTAGAATCACGGGACAATATATCTTGGGAGAGCCTTTTGCGGAGGCAAATGGGAATTTAATTTTTTCTCCTCGTCTCTAATATCGCGGTGGAGGTGAGTATGTGGTAACTTGGTGTGGAGTCGGACTTTTCTTTAGTTAGGTACCTAGGGATGTGATCATTTGTTTATTAAATACTTGTGGATGGACTTCATTCGCGTGGCGTCCTACCCTTACCCGACTATAACCTACCCTACCCTGCCTCTACACTTTTTTTTTGGTAACGTGGAGAAAAGCTGCGAGCCAGGTACCCAGCCCCTCGGAGGAAGAGCTGGGTTATGTGGGTCTTCTACCCACCCCTACCCACCCCTACCCTGTTCCTACCCTACCCTACACTTACTCTACACATACTTTACCCATACCTACCTTTTTAAGCCAAGTGCCAAGATATTACCAAGGTGGATTGTACGAAATTCATAAGTGTTTCATAAAAACCCAAATTGAATAACTATATTTGAATTTGAACTTGATATTTGACTTGACGCTCCAAAATTGTTTCAACTGAGAATGACCGAAGCACCTTCCCCATGAATAACTCTATCTCTTGTTGAAAACCGCATTTAAATTCGTTGCGAAGTTTAAAAGATCTAAGCGTACATAGATACATAATTAGATTTAGACAGCAGGGAGCGACTTTGTTTTATACTATGTATAGATTGAGATCAAAACCCCTGTGCACTCGCATGGATTATGTAATTACAGTGGAGCTACTGCCATCCGACCTCTGTGACCCTGCTACCAGGGGAACCTGTCTGGATTGGACCATGTTACAGATTCACTCAAATCCTCATTCCTGAATCACTTTTGACAAACCCATAACATCTACGATTTAAGCATTTAGGTTACAGGCACCAAAAATGCAGAATCGTAGGTGCGTTGTCACTGTGAGGACTAAAACGAAATGTCTCATGCCTGTAATTGCGCTGGCTATCTTATCCTTCAAACTGGAACATAACAATGCAAGCATTGAATACATCGTTTGTAGGCTGTGATGTATTTTATGCTACAATCGGATTCGTGGTTCCAAACACGAATTACGCTCTCTCTGTTTCAGATATCTCCTTACTATGATAATCATCTTGGCGTTAATGTTTCGGTTGTGCTCTGCTGCACGAGGGCCCGTGGTCTGCCTTGACCATGACCCAGGATTTGGCAGAGCAGGTAATAACAGAAGAGCGACTGCCATTTGACCTACGTGACCCTGCTACCAAGAGAACCAGACCAGATTTGATCACGGTTACACATTCAGTCGCCTAAATATGCAGGTTTCATCACGATGTTTCCCCTCGCCGTACCAACAGAAGTCACCCACAAAACCATCTCCATGTCCCACAACCGTAGCAGCGTAGAGGTGCTACACTCGCTACGGCGTAGCGTTATTAAAAACGCCACAGTACTCGTAGCAAATGTAGATTTGATTGTAGTAAATCTCCACTGAACATACGGCCGTGTTGTAATGCCTTTGGTGATGTATGGCCTTCCTCTTTATGAAATAAGGTAATATCTCTAGGTAGATCTCCTTAGAGGCGGGCAACGCATTGGTAGCACCCCAGGTGTTGCTGATGTCCTTAGGCAGCGGTGACCACGCACCATCAGGTGGCTCGAATGCCTGTTTGTCTGCCGGATAACATCAAAAAATATGGCAGCCTGGTTCCAACCTTGTACAGCGGAGGTGGTAACGGCCTCAGACTTACAAGTGATTATTTAAAGATATATTTACAGGAGGAGTGTCGGTGGCTGAGTGGATACGGTATCCGACTCATAAGCGAGAGGTACCGGGTTCGAATCCCACTGCGACCATGTACCAATGCCTCTTTTCTGAGTTATGTACATTAGTTGAATGTTAACTAATGGTCTTACGGTGAGGGAAAACATCGTGATAAAACCTGCACATTCCGGCGACTGAATGTGTAACCATGATCCAATCTGGGCAGGTTCCCCTGGTAGCAAGGTTACGCAGGTCAGATGTCAGTCGTATCCATTGTAATTACCTGATCTGCCAAGTTCTGGATCATGGTCAAGGCGGACCCTGGGCCCTCGTGCGCGAGAGCACATTAATGCCAAGATAATTATTTTTATTTTTTATTTAAAGCTATTGTTTACAAGTATTTTAAATAGAGTATCATGTAGCTTTAAAAAGGGCGTCAGTAGCCTAATGAGTCCGGAGTGAGAGGTAGCGAGTTCGATCCCCAGAGCCGACATGTACCAATGACCTCTTCTGAGTTATGCACATTCGTTGAACACTAATCTGTACAGTAAATCGTATCACACAGATAGACAAACAGACAGACAATTACAATATTGGTTTGAATGTAAAAAAGCATTTGCTCTACCTATTTCAACCTTGCTGACTCTAATGTTCGTTACGTTCTATTTTAAACCACTTTGTCCTTTGTTACATTCACTACACATACAGTGTGGGTCCTGAAACTAGATTAAAAAAATAAAATACAGACCTTTTAACTAATTTATAACTAAGTCCACGTGGTTTTCATTTTATAAAATTAAAAACATGTATTAAAATTTTCAAACTAAATTAATCAAGCCAGCTATGCATACTGCATACCGTCATGTGCAGTCTGTATACTTGTCATTTTTTATACCACTAAAGTGGCAAACAAGCTTACGGCCTGCCTGATGGTAAGCAGTCACCGCAGCCTATGGACGTTTGCAATACCAGGGGCATCACCCAAGCGTTGTCGACCCCAAACATTGACATTTCGATCGTTTACGGCACCCCAGTATGAAGGAAATGCCCGGTACCAAGACAACTAACGACAATTCGCGATGACGAATTTCATTGATTATTAATTGTAACTTAAAATTAATATTCCTGACAACATGCCGGTCTGCCACGCAAGAGGTTCCGGGTTCGATTCCCAGCCGGGCAGAAATTGAAATGATGAATTTTAATTTCTGTTACTGGTCTGGGTGTTCTATGTATAATAAGTATGTATTTGAAAAAAGTATTTAAGTAGTTTATCAGTTATCTAGCACCCATAGCACAAGCTTTGCTTAGTTTGGGGCTAGATGGCGCTGTGTGAATTTGTCCCCGAATATTTATTTATTTAATTATATTTCGTTGAATTTTAACACTTTGGAGCATTAGAATCAGGTCAAGGTAACGTCGGATATTCTGAGGAGTCTGCGTATAAATTTATTGCCCCTGTTACAGGCCCCACCCTTTACAATTACAGTAAACATGAAGTTAAACTTGCAAAGGCATCTTCTGTGTAGTTAAGTTTTCTACAAACGACTTGCTGAGTCAAAAGGGTTTCTTATTAAGGAATGCTTTAAAGAGAATAACAAAATAACACTCGTGTCATAAACAATAGTTTTCTTAGTAATGCGCTTATTACATTTGGCTAAATTCAGAAGCAAAAAGTGAGAGAGCAATTCAGAGTGAAATGTATGATTCTAGTATAAGGTCCATTTTTGTATCACGCCTTTTGAAAAGCGGAGCGACCCGTAACAAGTGTGAAATATGTCAATTTATCACGACAAGTCACGACATATTTGTAGATTTTCCACCTTGACAATTTTTGTTAAACAAAAAATTGAGAAATTGGCAGATTGTGCTGTCACCTGTCACCTGTCATTGTCACGTTTATTACAAATACAAATTCTTTATTAGTAACAGAGTTACACGTCAAAGTATTAATTTGGTACTTAGGAAGTACCTTAATAATAAGCATATTACATTTTATTGTAATTTACAATATAAACGCCTAACTTATTTATAATAAAATATAAAAATGTCATAAATTCTAATCAATGAAATCATTCATATTTATTCCATCATTCGAAATAAAATAATATAATGTCATAATTTCAAATTAATAATGTCATAATCAAGTACAAGTTATTTCAATTCATTCAATTACTCTAAGTGAAGTCAATTTACAATTGACAAATTCGTCAAAATCGTAGAAACAGTGTTGTAATAGCCAACCCTTCAATTTGGATTTAAATAGGCCCCTGATTTAAAGTATATCGAGATGGTGCCAATTGGCTCCCGAGACTGTTCAACCTCCAGGTCCTCAGCGGAAGACCTTGGTCAACCTCGCTTCGCCAACAGTATTAGAGGGCACACCTTACGAACACTTAAAACTACGAAACGGTAAGCTATCCAGTTCCCGGACTCTGCGAGTGTTGCTTAGCCTCGGTTATAGATCTCGCAAGTTGCCAAAAAAAAAACGTCATGGCGTTAATGTCCCGGTTGTGTTCTCGAGAACGAGGGCCCAGGGTCCGCCTGGACCATGATCCAGGATTTGGCAGGTCAGGTAATTACAGTGCAGCGACTGCCATCTGACCTCCATGACCCTGCTACCAGGGGAACCTGACCAGGTTGGATCATGGTTACACACCCAGTCGCCTGAATGTGCAGGTTTCATCACGATGTTTTCCCTCACCGTAAGAGCATCGGTTAATATTCAACTAATGTACATAACTCAGAAAACAGTCATTGGTACATGGCCGGAGCGGGACTCGGGACCTCTGGCTTACAATAGACCAGTGCCATTGCTATTGCCGAAATGAGAAGTAGATGTGCGAACGTTTCTCGCTCGCACAATTCAGACGTGGTCGTGCACCTGTCCGACCAGTGAAAGTGAAGTACTTTCCTGCACCCTGGCTCACACCAGAAATAAGGGCTCTTATGGCTAAGAGGGACAGGGCCAAGTTGAAGTTGCGGCACGACCCTTCCTCTCGGAATAGGGATAGCTATATTTCTCTATGAAATTTCTGTAATCGCCGGTGCCGTGCGGCCAAACGGAGTTATATCCACAAAACCGTCGACGAGTGCCCGCCCTCGAGGCTTTGGAGGTTTTTACGATCTTTGGGAGTGGGGAAAGATGGACACGCAGACTCCTCAGGCATGGATCTAAATAATTTAAACCTACACTTCTGCACGTCCTCTCCTGTTATAGATCCTGGCATTAAGAGTAGCACCTTATCAGAGCTGGACAGCAAAGGAGTTATCTGTGACGAACCACTAAGCCTGGGGCAGATTTCTGATCGGGAAGTTTTGAGTTTGCTGAAAACCATTAAGACCCGAGCAACCGGTGATGATGGAGTGAGCCTTGACATGATTGGTCCTGTCAAAGAGTTTTTAGCTCCATTCCTAGCTCACTTGATCAATTATTCCTTGTCTTCAGGGATGTTTCCTTTCCTCTGGAAGCGAGCACATGTTACTCCCCTCCCTAAAAAATCAAATCCTTCTTCTTTCGCTAAATTTCGCCCAATTTCCATCCTGCCCGTTTTATCAAAAGTTATCGAAATGTTTGTTCAGCGTAGCTTGTGTGCTCATTTGTTGCGGTTCGACCTTCTAAATCGGTATCAGTCGGGCTTCCGTTCTGGGCACAACACGGTCACTGCACTTGTAAAAATCACAGACGACATACGACTGAACATCGAGAAAAAGGAGCTAACAGCGCTCGTTCTTCTCGATTTCAGTTGCGCTTTCAACACGGTCGATTATGATATTTTGCTGGCCGTGCTAAGAACGCTGAAGATGACTGATAGTACGCTCTCTTGGTTCCGTTCATATCTCGAGGATCGGGTCCAATTAGTTAAGGTTGGCGATTGTCGCTCGGACTGGTGCTCCATAACAGCAGGAGTACCTCAGGGGGGAATTCTTTCACCGGTTCTTTTCTCCATATTTATTAATGGAATTACATCATCTCTAACGTCGTCGTTTCACCTCTATGCAGATGACCTTCAACTGTACAGATCTGCTCCTCTATCCGATTTGGATGCTGCCATTGAGATGCTGAATAGGGACCTCTTCACTATTGAGAGCTGGGCAAGAAAGTTTGGACTCAGAGTAAATGCTTCTAAGTCACAAGCGATTGTGATTGGCAGCCAGCATTTTATTTCGAAGTTAGAAGTGTTGCTCAGCCGAAATTAATTTTCAATGGCACCGTTATAGAGTTCAATGACTCAGTTAGGAACCTGGGGATCATATTTGACCAAACTATGTCCTGGTCGACGCACATTGGTGTGGTTAGCCGCAAGGCTTTTGCGTCATTCCACTCGCTTAAGAGGTTGCAGCACTTTTTGCATTTTGAAACGAGGTCACTTTTCGTGAATTCCCTTATCCTCCCGCTTTTGGACTATGGAGACGTCGCTTACCTGGACCCCACTGAGGAGCTTCTCTCGCGGCTGGAGCGATTGCAGTATCTCTGCATCAGGTATGTCTTTGGGCTGCGTAAGTTCGACCATGTGTCCGAATATAGACGTAAACTTAATTGGCTGCCTATACGACGACGAAGGGAATGCCATGTACTTGGGCTACTGTCTAATACCCTTTTCAATCCCACTGCACCTATCTACTTGCGCGAGATGTTCAGTTACTGTCCACCCGCCAATCCCCGATTACGACCTCGCAGGGAACTTCTACTCGCGATTCCGTCTCACTGCTCAGCGGGTTACGGAAAGTCGTTCCGGGTGTCTGCTGCGCGCCTGTGGAACGCACTACCGGAAGACATTCAGAATTCTCGGACATCATGCTCCTTCAAGGAACATTTGAAGAAGCACTTCCTCAGTATTCAATAGAGCTTTATTTTATTTTATTTTAATAATTATATATTTATAGTATATTAAGTATATATTATATATTTTAGTTGTTATGGTATAGTATATGTATATGGTACATAGTATTGAATTGTAGTTAAATTAAAATTTGCACAATACTCGATATTGCTACCACCGCTCGATAAATAGCTCATTTCGGACTCGGCTCGCTTCGGTCTGTTTAGTCTGCCGTATAAAGTCAATGTTAGCAAGCTACTCTCACTGTAGCATGTAGACATGGTAGACATGGTAGACATGTAGACATGTAGACATAGTAGACATGTTTATCGGAACCCGAAAGAGTCAGTAACATGATTATATTCAGCGCGCGTTGTATTAACGACCGGCCTTATTAGTGGGAGTCCTAATGGAACAGGGGTGTGTGGAGTCGACTTGGTACCCCAAACATTTTAACTAGAAGTTATGAATTAATTAATTAATTAATGTATTTATTTGTGGTACACAAGATAGAATTGTTGGAGTAGATATAATACAATATAAAGGGTATGCAAGGGATATGTTTGAGATTAATCCTTGTTCTTCCTACATAGTGGTGACGCCGTTTGCGTCTTTTATTTGGGTTGAAAGACAGCCGAATCCTTGTCCTGTGGTGGAGTTTTGTTTATTCCAATGTTGTAGCAGATTCGTGTGAAACCGCTGCCTTCAGCGCCATCTGCTCCTAAAGCTCTGCTGCTCAAAGAAGACACGTCGCGGGCGCATTGTGTGCGCGCCGTGAATTAACTAGTTGTTCAGTCGACTGCAAAGCAAGGATAGCGTTTCTTAATTTGCTAAAACCAAGCCACACATGATATCGGGAAGCGGTGCTGGCCAGCGCTAATTGCAGGAGTTGAGACTGTGTGGACTGATTTCGTTAAAGATACTGTAACGCGAGGTTTGCTGTGTTTAAATATATGCTTGTGACATGGCTGTACATCAGTAATTAAATTACATTTTTTTTTTTTTACTATTTACTAAATTTATTATTGTCCAACGTTTATTATAATAATATTGACATTATGAATATCATTATTTATTTAATTAATGACTTGTTAAGGAATTATTATTGTTATATTTAATTATTGATGGCTTGCTATAATTATTTTTATGATATTTGTTAATATTACGATATGATCATGATTGTTAAATTGAAGTAATTATTATGAAATGAGTATAAGTGCAATTAATTTAAATGACTTGTAAATTATTTTATCAAAAAATCAATGTCTAATGTCTAATGTATATAGATCGAGCTGGTCTAGTTTCGCCTACGGCGCCTCCTGCAGGCACAAGAACAAAAAAGAGTCCTTAAGGTAAATGGTAGATCCTAATAAGTTATCTCTTTAGGAACACTGAATGTACTGACGAAAATAGTTGGCGTGACCACGTACTGGAAGATACAGTGTGTTTACGAGCTGGTAAAGGTCGCAGATACCACTTGGCTGCGGAATGACCGAATATTGCGGAGATCTCTGGGAGAGGCCTATGCCTAGCAGTTGACGCCTTTCGGCTGATATGATGATGATGATGAACTAAAACATGAATGAAATAGAAATTTGACGCTGAGTAGTATGAAAAACGTCCACTCAGCTACAGCAGCTATTTCAGCTATACATCTCGGTCTAAAATAAAGAATTTATTATTTTATATTATATTATATACACACGCCCACGCACAATCATAATAATGATGACTTACAAAACAATAAATAGCCACAATTCGCTCCACAGTTTCCCCTGTCGCACGCAATGCAGAACAAATTTCACCGCACGCCATTCCGCACACGGCTTGTAACCTATATTATAGCGTTGTGGCGTTACATATTACAGTTATGTGTGTTATCTTGTATGGTTGTGTATCTGTCTGTCACTGTGAGATGGCGAAAATCGTTCGTTTATAATGAAAATCAGGCAGATCTGGGCCTGAAGTCTAGATAAAAATAGCGACGACGTCGTAAACTAACTATTCGGTTGCCGTAACGATATTTAGCTCAAATGCAAGTTATCATCATCATCATCATCATCTTGGCGTTAATATCCCGGTTGTGCTCTCGCGCACGAGGGCCCAGGGTCCGCCTTGACCATGATCCAGGATTTGGCAGGTCAGGTAATTACAGTGGAGCGAGTGCCATCGGACCTCCATGACCCTGCTACCAGGGGAACCTGACCAGATTGGATCATGGTTACACATCCAGTCGCCTGAATGTGCAGGTTTCATCACGATGTTTTCCCTCACCGTAAGAGCATCGGATAGTATGCAACTATGTACATAGCTCAGAAAACAGTTATTGGTACATGGCCGGAGCGGGATTCGAACTCGGGACCTTTGGCTTACGACTCGGATACTGTAACCGCTCGGCCACCGACGCACTTTTCGTAATTAAAATGAAATTTTAGCTCAAATGCAAGTACTATTTAGTTAATCGCTAGTTACCTATTTTTATCGATAGCTTCAAGAATACAGACTCCGCAATATCGATTAAATGTAATAGTTAGGACCAGACGATTAGATTTTATCGAGACTGCAATCTGGGGCTGATTGGATCGTGGTTACACATTCAGTTGCCTGAATGTGTAGCTTTCATCACGATGTTTTCACTCACCGTAAGAGCATATGTTAGTGTCCAACTAATATACATAACTCAGAAAAGAGCGTACGGTCAAGGCGGCGCCAGCGTTCGATACCTGGTACCTCGGGGTACAAGTCAGACCTCTTAACAATTAGGCCACCGACTCTCCTACCACGTCTTATATCCCTAACACTACTTAAACACAAATACATACTACACATACTTAACCAAATCAAACACAAACACAGAAAACAAAACCAATCCCCGCCAACGCGAACGATTCACGGGGAACGAGTGGAAAATCAGAATCCCAACGAATGCAAACGTTCAAGAGTCGAAAACCAACTGCTCTGTTCCCGATTCGCTGAGAATAAATCACCAAGCATTGTGAGAACATGATTTATTAGGTTCTCCTTTAAAACGGGGGGCTGTACCCCCCTCTACAATAACCCCTTCGTTTTCAGCACTATCCCCCCCTCCCCATATATATCCTAGTTTGCTGCGATTCTTGAGAGGTTATGAGATAGAGATTGTAATGTTTCTGAGTTTTAATTAATTAAATCATTATTACTGTACCCAGTTTACGGTATTGAATCAAATATGAAACGGGTTTATTTATTATTCTGATAGCGTTTCTACACTAATGATAGAAAGCTTATTTGAATAATTGTAAACAAACGCACAGCATCCGCATCGCGGCCGCACAGTTACCGCGATGCACCCGCACAGTCATCGCGTCGCCCCCGCCTAGTTACCGCCTCATCGTCGTCAGGCTGCGCGTTTCCTTCGGGCGCTACGCGGTGACTAGGCGGACACGACGCTTACTCGATTTCTAACTTGATTTGTCCCAAGCAGCGATGTATTGACATCGCTGCGTCGGATGTGAGAGCCAACTGTTTCTGACACGAGGATGGTGGAGTTGTAAGTGGAGTAAGAAGATTTGAACTCTGGGATGATAATGATATGAAGGCTTCTTGCAGGGGTTGTTTCCGAGCCGGTGCAACATTGGACTCTTCAATAAGCTACATTTTTCTTTTCGCGATACCCCTGCTCTTGTGAATGCCCATGGGTGATGGTGATAACTTACCATCAGGTGACCTGTTTCCCCCTCTTTATTCCTCCCTCCCCTGTTTCTTCTTCTTTTAAACCTTCCTCTTGCCTCACTCTATCTATTGTTGAAAACCGTAGTCTAAAAGATCTAACCCGCGCGTGCACAACTGGGCCAAGATGATGATGATATTAGTACATAAATAATACAATGCTCCAGGATTTGACATTTTTGCCCTATTCTGTCTATACCCCATCTTTTCCGTCGGAGATAAAAAGGCGTAAATCGTGACGTATGTAGAATAGACACGAGCCTCCCCAAAGACAGCAAAATTACGTCGCAATCATCCTTTGATCCAATTATTCTATCGTACCTACATTGATTAGCCAACGCACCGTGATATCACAAGGTAGGGCAAATTACACGAAAATTGCGAAATAGAAGCTGGGTAGCTTGTAATCTTTGTTAATCATGTAAGGAAGAGTTATTTGTGTGTCCATGCGAGGGATGTGTTGTGAAATTGTTTCTTTACGCAGAAGAATTCGGAAATTGTGTCTGTTACTCTGCTGTAAAATGGGGGAACGTTTGTGAACTATCCAGTACTCCACTGTATCTCTGTTATTCTACACTGAAAGTGTAGTTGAATGGAATAAGACTGAATATTTGAGCACGAGAGCTGATTGGCACCTCTTAACTGTATATTTATTTTTAACCCCCGACGAAAAAGAGGGGAATTATAAGTTTTATGTGTATATCTGTGGCTTTGTGTCTGTCATTAAGTGTCAGTTGTTTTTTAAATAAATAAGATAATAATAAATTATATTTTCATATATTAGTTTACAATTTATAATAATTTGTATGTAGGTATAGGTTTTATCAATGTCTGTATTTTGTATTTATGTTGTTTGTGTATTTATAAATATGGGCCTCAGTTGCCTGAAATAAATGAATAAATAAATAAAATAAATAAATTTGTGTGTGTGTCTGTCTGTAGCATCAAAGTTCACGAACGCATGGACCGATTTGGGTGCGGTTTTCACTATTTAAAAACCAGTTTGATCGAGATGTTTCTTAGCTTGTTTAATTAAAGTCGGTTCTGTAGTTTAGAAAATATTTGAGTTTAAGCAAATGGTCGGGGGTTATCCGAGTTTTTTTTAATTTTTTTTATTTATTTGACATTTATTGTGCACGATAAATAGTATGCAAAATTGCCATACAGATAAGATCACAACAGGTACAGCTTATTTCTAAAGAAATATCTTCCAGCCGACCAACACAAGAGAGAGGGCAAAATCGAGACGCAGATGGCGTGCACCTTAAATTTACGTATCTACCTACATAAATTATTAAACAACGAAATATATAACGAAATTGTATAAAGTATCTTTATTATATAATATAATATATGTTTAGTCTATCTTGATGTATTTAGTATTGTATTTAGGTTAATTACAATCTATCATCACGCTTTACAAAGCACCTACTACTCACATTCTGCATGGTCTACTGGTTGACTGGAACATAAAGCCTTAATGGCTTTTACGTCCGCCAATTGCGTTATTGTGCAATAAAGTTTTAAATAAAAAATAAATAAATATAACTATCTGTCGGTTAATACATCTGTCGGTTAATCTTTTAGGTGTGTGTTCTACTTGTACGGAGCCGAATGTGGACAAAGCGCTCCGAGATAGACTGTGAGGGCGCCGTCGGTTATCTTACGTCATCAAGTATAAGAAAAGTTCCACATTGTAGCGATGTGTTGCCATGCGGAAGTATAAGGCTGGCGGCGTTACCTGTCTGAATTGTTAGACTTATGCGTATAAGCGTCAGCGTTGGCCGAGGTAAGCTTCAGCGCATGGGTCTCTATTGGATATTAATATTGGTTTGTATTTAATACTGAGACGTAGGTAATATTGCTATCAACTCTCCGGTTGACTGGTAGAGAAAGCTATGAAGCTTTAAGTCCGCCTTTGTACGTAACAGTGCATGAAGTTTTAAATAAATAAATAAATAAATAAATATTGTAATTAAATGAATGTGCTTGTACAAATTCACATTCACACAGCGCCATCTAGCCCCGAAGTAAACAAAGCTTGTGTATTGGTGATAGATATTTGATAAACTGAAAACTTTTATTTAAAAGCATACTTAATATATATTCTACACCCAGACCCGTAAGAGAAATTAAAATTCGTTATTTCAATTTCAGCTCGGCCGGGAATCGAACCCAGGACCTCCGCGTGGCGAACAGCAATTAACCAACTGAACCACTCAGGTCGTCTTAAGTGAATGCTTTACCACCGCCTTATCTTTTTCAGTTGTCAAGCAACATTGTTTGCGTTATTGTGTTCCAGATTGGGGGATAAACCTGTGTAATTATAGACAAGACGCATGTCAGTCCACACAGTACGCAGTGGACTGTTAACTCGTATATCATAACTAGATTCGTATTTACCGTATATTGCTGTCGTATAATGAATTAAGGAAAACACTATGCTGTAAATAAACTACTACAGAATACGGCGGTAAATTAATATCTTAACATCCGCACGTTCGTATTTTGAAACGCCTACATTCTGAAGATTTGTAAAAAAAATATATTGGCGTTAATGTCCCGGTTGTGCTCTCGCGCACGAGGGCCCGAGGTCCGCATTGCCCATGATCCAGGATTTGGCAGATCATGTAACTACAGTGGAGCGACTGCCATCTGACCTCCGTGACCCTGCTACCACATATGGCGTATATGGCCACTGACGGTTGGAACCGTTTTCTCACCTAAAGACACATTTTTTTCGCCAAAAAGAAACGATGTAAATGACGCTAGTACAAATACCGATTGTTTAAAAGAAAATGTACAACGACATAGTAACATTCACTGCAATATCCTTTATTCACACTTTGTGGTGGTTATGCGATACATAAAAATATTCGGAATATCTACTGAACCCATTAGTTTGAAACATAGCAAACTCTCATTAATTTCTGACATTTAAACCACACGATGATTTGAGTTTTCTTTTTTGCTTTACATCCGATCAATCAATTCTATTCTTACAACTACTGAGCTCTCCCCAGTTTTTGGTAAAACATTTCACGTGAAAGAGTTTTAAGTAATTCCAATAATGAAAAAATAAAGTATTATCATCAATTTTGTATGGACTGCCCATAAGAGTTGTGCACACTCGCGTAGCGAAAATCGACTCAACTGTCTAGTTTGCTGCAGCGAAGAACCTATATTGAAGGATTATTTCTTACTAGGGGACTCGGCGTAACTTCGTTCGCATACACCTGCCTACCCTCTTGTTTATAAACTTTCCTCTTGAATCACTCTATCTATTGTTGTAAACCGCATTAATATTCGTTGCGTAATTAGCAAAGATCTAAAACTAGTAACAGGTGTTCCATTTAGGCTGGAACTGACCAATCAGTTGCAGTTGATACTATTCCTTAAGAAGTATAAAATAAGGATTAGTATCGATTTCAACTGACGGTTGGTCGGATTCAGACAAATCGGAGTGTCGGTAACTAGTTTAAGCGTACATGGATACATAAATAGATAGATAGGGACAGATGGCGGGAAGCGACTATGTTTTATACTACGTATAAATAGATGTAAGTAGTTTTAAAGCTGTACCTAGCCTTCAATGTTTTTAAAAACCAATATTGGTACTCCATATATACGGATTTAAACTTAGCTCATTCTGCCCTGACGCAGTGACACGCGCGACTCGGCGTCGATATGGGATCTAGTCACGTGACATATGTCACGGCCACGCTATATTGTCTTTTTTCGACGCCAACTGTTTCTATTGTGGTGGTAAAATTGGATTGGTGTTGAAATCGGAGTTTGTTGTTTGCGATGTTGTTTTCTAGTCGTATTATTATAACAGTGAGGTGTGTATAATTATGATCCAATCTGCGGGGCTATTGTTAAGCTCAGTTGGCAATTTGACATTAAATAATTATTTATTAGAAAAAAAAAAAAAATACATAAAGACTCATTTAATGTCAAATTGCCAACTGAGCTTAACGATAGTATAGAAACACTATGTCAACTACGTAGGCCACTGGCTGTAGCATCTACCAAATTAGAATAGTTTAAGATTATTTTATGTCAAATTTATTTGTCCACTTAGATAGCCAATAGCCACTTAGATTGATCTCCAACCCGCCTGCCAAGCGTGGAGATTATGGCAATAACCTCCCCTTTCGTGGGAGAGGCCCTAAGTCCTGCAGTGGACTGTTAGGGGCTGTGATGTGATAGCCAATACCCCCGCTGCTGGTCAGGTTCCCCTGGTAGCAGCTCACAGGGGTCAGATAGCAGTCGCTCCACTTGGATCATGGTTACGAATTCAGTCACCTGAGTGTGTGGGTTTCATCACGATGTTTTCCCTCAACGTAAGAGCATCGGTTAGTGATCAACTAATGTCACTAACATCACTCAGAAAAGAGTCATTGGTGCATGGCGGTAGCTCTCTCTTTTCAACTAAGCCGTCGATGCTCTATCGACACTATTTTATGCGTTCGTAAAATTGAACGCATAGCAGATAGCGAGCCAAATTAACCTATCATAGAGCCGTATTTCAAATTTAAATGTTTTTTTTGTTCAAAAATTTATTTGAACGCAGTCCCAGTGAAAAAGACCTTAGCCGACCTCGCTTCGCCAACGTCATCAAGAGGCACAGCTACCAAATGGCGAGCTCCTTTCGGTGCTGAAGTTCGACTAGCCTCAAAGAACGAAACGGTTACCCATCCAATTCCCGGACTCATGCGTTGCTTAACTTTCGTTATCACGCTGCCACTGCCGACTCTTCATCCACTTAGGAGAATCCAACCTGCAAATTAACGCCTTCAAATGAGACCACCGATCAACCCACATCGTCCAAATAGGCCCAAATGTTGCCCCAAACTAAATTTCTTTCGGCACAAAATACTTTCCCACTTTCCCCACCCAGTGAATTCCGCAAAAACACTAGTCGAGTAGTTGTTAGCCACCATCGAACCTCAACTGACGAGTAGTCGAAACTTTTTTCTGTCTGACTGGTGTGGCCATCAATTTTTGACATATTAGGACAGACTCAATTAAAGCACAATGAGCCTTTTGAGAGTACAATGAAAACTTAAACAAATAACAACCAGCATTTTAACGCAGTTTAATTTGTTCTGAAGCAATGACTGATAAACTCTTGATAGTCTAGAGACTAGTCTAAACTTTCTCTAAGAACGACAACGCATTCGAGATACCCCTGGTGTTGCGAGTGTCCATGGGCGGCAGTGATCACTTACCATCAGGTGACGTGCTTGGTCGTTTACCTCGCTTTATCATATAAAAAAAACATAAGTAAGGACAAAGGAAGTGAACGACAAAATAAGTAATATCCAGGTAAGTTGTGAAGCGTCGGTGGTCTAGTAGTAAAGGTATCTGGCTTGAAAGCGAGAGGTACCGGTTTCGAATTCCACTGTCACCATGTAAAAATGACTCTTGTATGTACATTAGAATACTAACCGATGCTCTTACGGCGAGGGATAAACATCGTAACGAAACCTGCTTATTCGGACGACTGAATAAGCGGGTTTCGTCACTGAGTGAACATTATCCAATCTGGTCAGGATCCTCTGGTTATGGGGTCAGATGGCAGTCGCTCCACTGTAATTACCTGATCTGCTAAATCCTAGATAATGGTCAAGGCGGACTCCGGGCCCTCGCGCGAGAGCACAACTGGGACATTAACGCCAAGATGATTATTGATTACAATTATTTAAGTAAGTCAATAAATTAAGATTTCTAGGGATAATACTTATTATTTTTTTGTGATAAACTTTTGTGTTTTTCTATTGAAACGCCCTTTAAGTCCTTCTTTAACATTACTTTTTCGTAAAAACAGTCTCAAAAAACACGCAATCCTTGGCCACCCTACCGAGCCCAAACCCTACATCAATCTATACTTAATGACGTCGCCAGCACAAAAACGAAGAGCTACGGGTTATCTCAAAGTTAACTCCCAGAGATACTTAACACTTTCACCGCTTGGTGGCACGTTTTGGCACCTTACTATCACTTAACACCAGGTATTATCGTACAGAGCTGTGCGTTATTTCTCTTATTTTCTAATCACGCTCACACACCTACGTATTTTTTTATGTTACACGGTAGGCAAACAGGCAAGCGGGCCACCTGCTGGAATGTGGTCACCGCTGCCTATAGACATTGACAACACATGGGATGTCGCCAATGCGTTGCCCACCTCTATAACACGTTGCTCTGGCAGCAAAAAGGCAAATGCCCCTCCACTGCCAAAGCTATGGTTCCCCAAATCCCCACCCCTTGGAGCACTGGATGTATTACCTTGTTTTTCCTTAGTACAAGCTTTTGTTTAAATTGCACTGTTTGTTTGTACGTAAGTTGCCCTCCAAAATTTGCAAACCATTATACGTCTATTTGTTGGTAAATTTCGTTAAGACCGTAAGAGAAACTCGAGAGTTTCTTTTTTAACTTTAGGGTATGGGCTTTCCAATCCATACAAGTGTCTATTGTAAGTCCAATCAGGGTGAAATCGTTTACAACTTTTAATTGTGTATTTTCGTATGTTATGTTTAAGGATAAAGGCTTTTTTTGATAGGGGATGAAAAGTAATAATATTAGTTTTAGAAAAGTTTACGCTGAGGTTGTGATCGTCCATCCATTTAACTGTTTCAATGAGAAATGTTGCAATCTGTTCGTTTACGTTTAAATCATTTTGACATGAAGCGAGAAGTGATATGTCGTCTGCAAAGATCACGCAATACGTTTCGCTTATGATTTTGGGAATATCATTGATATATATTAGGAAGAGAAGGCATCCTAAGACACTTCCTTGAGGTATGGATGCGTTCATAGTTTTGCTGTGTGATCGAATAGTTTGTAAAGTTCTAGTGTATGAGTTATAGTAGTCAATGTCAAAATATTGTTCCCGGTTACTTAAGTATGATGACAACTAATCGTATTCCATAAATCTTATTTAATAATATATTATATTGGACTTTATCATACGCCTTGGTCTTGTCGAGCAGTATCCCGAGGGCATATTTTTTACTGTCTATGATGCTGTAAACTTTTTGCACATACTTAAACACGGTGAGAGTGGGTTGATCGATTCTTGCGAAAACCATTTTGACAGTCATCTAGAATTTTGTACTTTTCACTGAACTTGTCGATCGACTCTTTCAAAAATTTTAGATGCGGTAGGTAGTAAGTCTATCGGCCGGTAATTGTTTGGATCTGTTTTACTATTTTTCCTATAAACGGGTTTTTATCATTAATTAACAAGTCTAACACGCGAACTGTTTTCACATCTGTTCTGCTTACATATTAATTTAGATACTTTTATTTATAGTTATTGATAATCCCTTTTTTATCAAATACTAGTGGATTCGAGTGGCGTCCTACCCCTACCCTACCCTTACCCTAACCTACCCTACATTAATCCTATATCCTACATCTACCTTAGCCCTACCTACCTATCTTGCTTATAAACCTGCTCTTGAATCACTCTAATCTATAATTGAAAACTGCATTAAAATCCGTAGCGTACTTTAAAAGGTCTAAAATACGTAAATAGATACATAGAGAAAGACGGCGTTAAGCGACTTTGTTTTAAACTATGTGTAGATAATCTTGAATAGGTCTCATTACATAAAATTCTTAAGTACCAACCTACACCCATTCATTTTCTCTTATAACCTATGCAACGACTTTGCAACCTACTAAGCGAAAATTTGGATCTTGTTGAATCCACAGTATTTTTAGGCTTTACTCTAGATCAGGGATCCCCAAACTATTTTGGACAAGTGACCCCTTTTCCAAAATGAACTGTTACCTCAGACCCCCATGGCCAAATTACCTACTTTTAAGATCAACCCTCTTATTCATAATGGTCCGCTAACTTAAAACAGCTGCTACAGAATGTTATTTTTCATTCTGACTTAGGTCAATAGTAGAAGACAGAGTGAGATTTAGCAATGCTTTAAGTTAGCAGACTATTATAAATAAGGGGGCCTATCTTGAGTTTTTTCCTATTGATACAAAATACCTAGGTACTAAGGTACCAATTGGAAAACTTTGCACTTGGTTAAGTGAGTAAAGTTGACTTCATTTTCTCATCAAAATTTAACGAAATAAAAAGACATACAATTCAGTCAATATCAAGTTTAATTTATAATTATTATTACAAATTAAGTACTTAAAGAATCTTAAGTAGGTAGGAAATTATATTTAAAAAAGTATTAATTCGCAAAGAGAAAATAAAACATTTAGTGTGATGGATGAACCTGGTGACTATCTACCAATCTAGCTACATCCGGTTCAATATTGGTGAGTAGCAGCCTTAAAACTCCACGTTCGTTGATTTTCAAACGGTTTCTTTGTTTTGTCAAAATGTTTGTTACCACACTGAAGCTTTTTTCAACTAGGTATGATGATGGAAAAGCGATAAGGTATTTTTCAGCAATGTTCCACAATGTAGGATACTGTGTTTCAATGTTGCGTTGCAACCAGAATTTCTGATAGCCTTGGTTGAACTTCTGCTTAAGCTCTTCGTCTGTGCTGATGGTAATCAACTCTTCTTGCATTATCACATTGGCTTCTTCTATGGCTGTGGTATTGTACGGATTTATTATCCATTGAGGAATTTGTAAATTTAAAAGAGCCTTGTGTAATGCGTCCAAGTGAGTGACATATAATAAAATGTCATAACTTGAAGCATTTTTGGTAATTTTGACAAATGCGGAAACTGCGAATATTCTTTTCTGCCTAAATTTAGTTTATAAAGGATTAGTTTACCCACGAAGGCCGATATTATTGATTTTGTTTTGATCAAGTTAAGATCGTCACCCTGCAGTTGCAAATTAACTTTGTTGAACATTCCAAAGATATCAATAAAGTAATAAATATCTGTTTAACAATTGTTCAGATTTTCTTTCAAATTCGGATCTTTTTCTTGTAAAAACTCTAACACAGATTCAAAAATGGCTGCAAATCTTTCTACGCAAGAGCCTCTTGATAGCCAGCGAACTTCAGTGTGCAGAAGTAATCGAGTAAAGACTTCGTCGTTTTCCACACATGAGCAAATAACCGAGAGTTCAAAGAATTGCTTCGAATCTTGTTGATAGCATTGATTACATATTGTAAAGACTAATGCATTCTAGGACTCAGCTTTTTTGCAACTAAATGCTGCCTGTGAATCACGCAGTGAATGACCAGTACATCAGGCAGTTGTCGCTTTAAGTGAGCTATAAAACCACGATGACGACCAACCATAGACGGTGCACCATCAGTCGCAACAGAAACAATGTTCTTCCATGGAATAGCTTTGTCAGTACAAAAAAAATTCCACGGCCTGAAAAATCGATTCTCCTCTGGTATCAGTCTCTAGATCGGCCTTTGTGGAGATCTCTGGGGGAGGCCTATGCCCAGCAGTGGGCGTCTTCTGGCTGATATGATGATGATGATGATGATGATCAGTCTCTAAATATGTAGCAAAAAGCAGTTCTTGGCACATATTTTCATCGTTGATAAATCAAACATATCCTAACAACAGAGCTTCATTGCCGGGTAATGTAGACTCGTCCAACTGGAGAGAGAATCTGTGGGTCTGTAAGAACTTGCATAAAATGTTTTCCACATCGCGTCCCATCTCGTCTATGCGTCTCTGAACGGTGTTATTGCTCAAAGGTATTCTCTTTAAAATATAATGTGCGGGTTTGTGCAATACATTGTTAAGGACCTCCGCAATGGCTGGTAAGATAAGCTGCTCCCCAATTGTGTGGGGCTTCCCCGACTTCGCTATTAGTAAAGATATATTATAGGACGCTCGTAAGCCATCATTGTCTTTAATAGATGATGACGCAAACATCGATCTTATGGATGGCCTTTTGTTTAGATTTTCTTTAAGTGCTTGAAAAAATGACAAGGGCTTACTTTTTTTGTCAGCATGTACTCTTGATAAGAGGTCATCCATTTTTGAAGCCTTCATGGCATCGTTACTGAATACTTTTTTACATATGAGACACATCGGCAAGTGTTGATTTGATGGAGATGCAATAAATCCGAACTTCAAGTAGTCCAAACTGTATTGTTTGCATTTTTTTTTCGTGTCCGCCATCATAAAACTCTCAGTAATCCTGCAAATAAAAAACTACCTAAATAAAAAACAATAATTAACTGTTAAATTTGCACACTATCTTATTTTTATCACACCCAGGTAATGGATTCTTGTTAGGTATTACTGACTTACTCATTGATAAACTTGGATACCTATATTAGGTTAGTAACTATAGTAGGTAATTAGGTATAGAAAATTCGTATAAGGTAAGTAGGTACCTATCAGCATAAGAACGAAAACCAAAGCAAATTGAACACTTCAAAGTTTAGGTACCTACCTACTTAACAACTTAAGTGTAAGTAATTTTTACAAATACTTTTATACCTACCTATTTAAAATATGTTGTATGTTGTGTTTACCACTTTTTCAGTCACTTTACTGCACTTAATTTAGCTATGTAATAACTTTGTAATCTCTTGAAATAAATGAGTACTTATATGAGTTATTATCGTTCAAGCTCCAACGAATTTCAAAACGCAAATGAACTTTCAATCTATGTGCAAGCTCGTTTAATAGTAAAATATGAGGAACATGTTTGGACTTGATCATGAATTCGTTCGTGTTAAATCGCGTAAGCGTCAAATAGAGAGCAAGTCAAAACGCGCCTGAAAGACGTACGCTCGAACTCATTATCTTGCACAAACTTGTCGACACAGACTTGCCGAGTTTTTCATCTTATACGAACTTGAGACTTTACATTACTACAACAATGCTATTTCCTACAAAAACCGATCACGACCACTTTGGGAATCCCTGCTCTAGATAGTAGACTACAATGGGGTCCTCACATTGGTAAATTGGCGAAAAGGCTAAGTTCTGCAGCATCTGCTGTAAAAAAGATACTATTATAAAGAGGTATTTCTGATGAGGCTACAGCAAGATTAGTTTATTTTAGTTATTTCCACAGTATTATGACTTATGGCATGCTGCTGTGGGGACACGCTGCCGACTGGCATAATGTATTTGTACTGTAGAAAAGGCTATTCGCGCGATTTTCCAATGGAGACCTAGAACTTCACTTAGAGATAAATTCAAGACTATTGACATTATGACAATGCCGTCACAATACATATATGAGAACTTGATATATGTTCATAAAAATATACATTTGTTTATGAAGAACAGTGATGTTCATAATAGGAATACTAGAAATAGAGATAAACTTGTTACGAGTGCTTGTCGTCTGGCCAAAGTCCACAAATCATTTATGGGTCAATGTGTACGCTTTTATAATAAGGTTCCAACAGACATAGAAAATTTACCATTGAATAAATTAAAAGTCGCTATAAAAAACAAATTATGTCAAAAAGGTTATTATAGTATATCTGAATATGTAAATGACAAAAGTCCATGGGACTGAGTTGCTGTTCTATACAGGTATTTACTTTTAAGATAGTATATAGGACAAATAATGTTTTAGTACATAAGACATGTTTAAAAAAGTAAAAAAAATGAAGTAGGCTCTGTGGGTTTCTTGCCATTTCTTCCCCCCACAGAGAACCACCTTGGAATCGGCGTTAATTTTCCTTTCTTTCTCAGACATGGTGACTTCTGTCTGCGGTTGGGTAGGGGTAGGGTAGTAGTTAGAGTAGGGGTAGGGTAGGGGTAAGATAGTGGTAGGGTAGGGTTAAGGCAGTGGTAGAATATGGTAGGGGTAAGGTAGGGGTAAGGTAGGGGTAAGGTAGGGGTAGGGTAGGGACAGGATAGAGTAGCGTGGGAGCGGCTACCTATCACTGGCAGCATGTGTAATGTACGCTCACTTAAAAGTCTGTCTGGCGGTGGCATGGGGGCCGGGTCGCTCAAATATGGTTGAATTGGACGATGACTGGGCCCTGCGTTATACTCGTGAACGGGTGCTGCCTTGGTAGACTGGCTTACTTTTGGTGTAGTTTTAGGTGGGTTTTCTTAATTATACTAGACATACCTATATAATGTATTGAGCGCGGTCCGGCTCTGCCTGGCATTGTCGGGTCGGGTCTTGGTTGGCGTGGGGTGAGTTTTCTGCGGCCATGGGGCGGCCAGTGTGTCACTGTGTGCTTCCTTCCTACTTTCCTACCCTCCTCCTTTTTGACGATTGAAAGAGATATTTAATGTCATAATCAATAAAGAAATTTTGAATTAAATTGAATTGAATACTTACGAAACTCCTACAACCGTGACCCGCAATCGCGTGTCCACTCACGTTTCTCTGCAGCGCTATCTCGGCCGCGTCCGGCGCGTCACGCCGTGACAACATCGCTATAGTGACGTGACATGGACGGGACAGTATAGCGTCGCTGTATAAGATACATCAGTAATATAACTGTTTAATTTTAATAAATATCATGACACATAGCCTCACCTTTGTAATCATTAGCGTTAATGTGACGGTTGTGTTCTCACGCACGAGGGCCTGAAGTTAGCCTGGACCGTGATCCAGGATTGGGCAAGTCCGGTAATTACAGTAGAGCAACTACCATCTTAGCTCCACGAACCTGCTACCAGGGGAACCTGACCAGATTGGACCATGGTTACACATTCAGTCGCCCGAATGTGCAGCTTTCATCCCTCGTTTTCCCTTAACATTTAACTAATTTACATAACTCAGAAAAGAGTCATAGGTACATGGTAGTAATGGGATTCGAACCCTAATGATTAATAGGTCCGACTCGTACCCCGAGGTACCGGGTGCGGTGAGGTACCCCAGTGCCACCGTGTACCAATGTCTCTTTTATATTTAATCACTAACCAATGCTCTTACGATAAGGGAAAACATTGTATTGCAACCTGCACATTCAAGCTTTTGGAGGTGTAACCATGATATAATTTGGTCAGGTTTCTTTGTTAACAGTCAGTCAGTGCAGTCAGGCAGACAGTGTTAACAGTTAATCCTGCTTGTTTCATCACCGTTGTTGTCACCGTAAAGTTTCGATCACGAGTATGCCATGTATGTATAGAGGATTTGATTTACTCATTTGTGTGTATGTAAGTCATAAGTAGAAGTATGAGTACGTCACTTGCAATCGGACTCCAAGGGCCAAAATGGTCTACACGTGATACGAAAAATGCTATCCGTGATCGATCTGGGAACACGGCATTTTTGCTAAACAAGCCCCCAGACCACACCAAGCTGTACCACCGCTCGCCATCCGAACTGTGTCCCTCGACTACTCATAGACGCCAATTCATAGAGTTGTCGACCGGACAGCATTGGACGATAAAAAGTTATATCTACCTGCCACTGTTAGTGACAGAGTGAGTGAAGAGTTGGGTAAAATAGTATTTTTCGTTCTAGTTGATTTTACCGTGAACTGAGGTTGAACCTAAGGTTGAACTCATATTATAATAATAATTTATATTAGGAGCGTCGGTGGCCGAGTAGTTAAGCTATCCGACTCGTAAGCGAGAGGTGCCAGGATCGAATCCCACTGACCCATGTACCAATGACTCTTTTTTAATATATGTACTATTGTTGAATGCTTATCGATGCTCTTACGGTGAGGGAAGACACCATGATGAAACCTGCACATTTAGGCGACTGAATGTGTAACCATGACCAAATCTTGCCAGGTTCCCCCTGGCAACAGGGTCACGGAGGTCAGACGGCAGTCGCTCCACTGTAATTACCTGATGGTCTGCCAAATCCTGGATCATGGTCAAGGCGGACAATGGGCCCTCGTGCGCGAGAACATAACCGGGTATTAACGCCAAGATATTGATCCCGCATTGTCCTACCTCTCTGAAATATAATTATACAGTGTGAGAACCCCATCACACTGGCACAGTGGCAGCAAATGCGCTGCCCGGATCTCCCGTCGTGTCTTAGGCTCTAACAAGCAAGTCAATCAAACAAAGCCTAGATTTCTAGGCTCTGGAATGTTGGGCTGTATGCATAATGGTGCCAACTTTATCTTAAACAAATTTTCCATCGATGTTTGGCGGATTAGGTATAGATAGCCGCCATTGTTGGATTGCGAAGATGGAGAAGGTGGAAATGAGTTTACCCACCTGGCTGGGTGTTGTTACCAAGGGACCAGGGGTCCGACAGTTGATCGTTGGATGTGGTATTTATGTCACGGAAGTTGGCAGACTTTTCTAGCGCGATGTAGGAACGGTCAACGGCCATTTACGTACGGATGTTTGCCAACCTTGCGTTCGTGTACTAGTAATGTGAGTATCGTTGAGTTACCCTATTGGAGTGATAGATGTCGCTACAGAAGCAAAGAAACCACTAATCGCATATAAAAATATACTTGCCAATCAAAACATAAGGACAGGTGTGAATTTACACCATAGGTAACTTAACTAATTGTGCTTCAGTTTTGTAAGCAAATATCCACTTGAAACGATCTACAAATCACCAATGTTTATAACTTAAATTTTTCTATTTGTTAACATCGATGAAATTTTGTTTGAGACAGACCGTTAGTTGTTTTGCTAAAAGGTTTTAAAACGGGTAATACTCTTACGCAATATGTAACTGTAACACAGCTGAGGACAGAGTGCATTGATGCTCATTGCGGGTTCAGATGTGAACATAATTACTTGATGAGTAGAACGTTGATGATGGCCTACTTAATGGTTAAGGTTTCCGATCTCTAGATACCAGATTCGAGCCCCAGGGCCGTCATGTACCAATGACTCTTTTCTGAGTTATGCACGATGCCAAGATTATTGTTAAGTAATTTGATTGATCTTAGATAACACTTAGTTCAAGTGGAATGCGTAAAAGCTTGTCGTGAAAATTATTTTTTCATTTGAGAACTTATTTCTGGTCAACAATGGACCAAGGTCTACCTCTAAGTCAATAGTATGACGTTGTTACTTCGATATTTCTACATGTGCCCATGCGTCTTGCAACTTCTATATAACATCATCAGTTATTATTTCATAGTGAACACGCCCTAAGACCCTCGATCGAGTTAGTTAAGTCTATCAGGTTTATGGAGTGACTTGCAAGAGCTGCGTTTCAGAGAAATAATCAAATTCCGATACTTGGATAGTTGGAGAACTTAGTTACTTTGAATTACGGGGCAAGATTCACTCACTTTACCCTATTTATCAAGATTATAATCGTTAATAACCTTTTTTTGTAACAATAACTTTTATTTTATAACTAGTTGTTCACGTGACTCGGCGTATGGTAGTCGAATAATAAAGTCCAACCTCAGGGCTTAAGCTTTCTAGGTATACCAAATTTCATCAAATTCGGTTCAGTAGTTTAGTTGTGAAAAGGTAACAGGCAGAGTTATTAACTTTGGAAAAGTTATGATAGGTATTAACTTTGGACAAGTTAGGATTATCTTCCATAGAGTAAGAATGTGTTATTGTTAAATCTGGTAGTGTTTAAGTTGTAATTACAAAATATGGACAATAATACTTAATTCATTTTAGTGTCTAATTAAAAAAAATATTGTAAAACTAGCTGTGCGCGACTTCGTTCGCGCTGACTACAGGGGGTTCGATATGTCTCATATTAAGCAACACTTGTCTGCAGTGAAGCCCTTTTATAAAAAAAGGAGCTCTTTACTTTGTATTTGAATACTCCTAGGTTGTAATATATTTATCAGTAAGTCAGATAGAGAGCTCCGTCTCGGTTCGCACAATAAATGTTCAAGTGGTTTGTGCGAGTAGTTTTTGTAATTTCGACTGTAAATCAGTGTCGTTACGACATTGTTCCACAGTCGCGTCGCCTCGACAGTATACGACTTGAAGGAGGTACTGAATTGGGGAACTTCAAGCGGTTTGATAACGCATTGGCGTCTAGAACGGAATGAAAGGGGAAATATAGGAAAATATAGGAAGATCTACAATAGTTATGTGTATTTCAATACACCACAGCGGCTGAGATGATGATGAAACAATAAGGTAGGCTCGGCACAAGGGACTGAATTCCACAAAGTATAAAGCTTCAAAATCACAGCGAAACAACTAGTGTTATTTAAAGTAGCACAACATGCTTCCATACGTGTTACGTACGACTACAACAGAGCCCTTACGTAGCAGTCCTAGAAACAGGCACGAGGCAAATATGCTGACACCGCGCAACCCGATGTACGACTACAACAGAGCCCTGACGCAGCAGTCCCAGAACCAGGCACGAGGCAAATATGCTGACACCGCGCAACCCGATGAAACGCTGCTGCGGCCCGTGGAGAGCCACTCTTGTTACTCACATCGTACAGTTGTCACCTACTTTTAGTTTCATTACAATTAAGTTTTTATTTGAATTATTTTATCAAATAAATTAGTTTAAATAAATTTTGGTTCTTTTTTACGTCCTACGCTGTAGCCGGTTATAATTGGCGCAGTCTGTAGGTTACTCGCGAAACGGTCCGCGAGACGCGTCAAGATTTCCTGAAAATCTCGCGATCGCGCATCTCCCGAGGGATATCCGCCCTGAGTATCCGAATCTACACACCGAGCTGCAGAAGGAGTATCCAGACATCGATACTGTGAAAAAGGCTGAGATTAAATTTATGTAAGTACATTAAAATCATTTAGTGTCTTGCTATCCCTTCCTATAAGTAGAAGTAGTTTAAATCTCCAAAATTTTCCATCCCAGAGAATCGAGGACCCCTAGGTTAGGTAGCAATAGGATAAATATTTTATTAGACGGTAATAGAGAGCTAGACTTTGAGAGTAGTTTTAACTCAGAACAATCTGAACCCTCCAAAATGACAGATATAGATTCAATCCTTAAAACCTTACGATTGGTTCCGGAATTTGACGGAAACGTAAATGTCTTGACTAGATTTGTCACCTTATGTGACCAGTTGGTGTCCGAATTCATAGAAGCTAACCCCGGGGACCAATTCACCAAACTTGCGCTGCTTAATGGTATTCTCAATAAAATTACGGGTCCAGCAGCCCGCTTAATAAATGCTAATGGTATCCCATGTGATTGGCAAGGTATCCGTAGTGCACTTGTTAACAATTTTTCTGATCAACGCAACGAGACCGCCCTCTATAACGACTTAGCTCTTCTGGCCCAAGGTTTAAGTACACCTCAAGAGTATTACGAGAAATGTCAAAATATATTCAGCACTATAATGACTTATGTCTCGCTTCACGAGTCACTCCAGTCAACTATAGATGCTAAACGGGATCTATATAAGAAATTGACCTTACAAGCTTACATACGTGGCCTTAGGGACCCCTTAGGATCGCGTATTCGTTGCATGCGTCCGGAATCGATTGAAAAAGCCCTTGAGTTTGTTCACGAAGAACAAAATACTTTATACCTACAACACAGGAACAAAAACCTGTCTGATAGTAGGAAATGGCAACCTCAACTAGGAACAAACCACCCGAAACCTCAACCTGCACAGTTGCAGCCATTTAACTTCCCACAAGGTAGGGCAAACGCATTCAATATGCCTGGACCTTCAAGACCTCAGTTCACCCAAGGTCCTCCACAATGGAAGCCTAATTACAATCAAATGAATCAAATGGGTCCATCTCGCACACAGCAGATGTTCAGATCTATACCTCCCAACTATAATCCGAATAATACATTTAAAATGCCTCCGCGTAACCCCATGGCGCAAGTAGGCATGCCACAGCAACATGCTCGACCAATGAGTGGTGTAAGCCATTTCTCCCCTAAAGTCCTGCCACCTTCATTCGCTACCGGACACGATTGGAGAAAATTCGGAAATCCCGCACCTACTAACTATTTTAAAACTAAGGAAGTTAATTTTAATGACTGTTACAATCATGAGGAATACCCCAATTATGATGCATATGATTACTGTGAGCAATTTAACTATGAGTATGACTATCAGCATCCACAGATGTATTATCAGTATGAGGAACCTACCTATTATAATATAAGTACAGAGGATAATCAGTCTCCTCAAACTCAGGCCTTGTCCCAGGTTGATAACCAGGATTTTCGGACTCCTGCGGAGTCCGACAAGCAAAAATAGAAATAAATTTGCAAACGCAACGGCAGCTACCATTCATACAAATCTCAGACCCCCCGCTAAAATTATTAATAGATACAGGAGCTAATCAATCCTTCATTAGCCCAGAGGCAGTGGAAGCACATTTTAAACATGTTCCCTTAACCTATAGTCCCTTTGAGGTTTGTAATGTACACGCCGTTAGTCGTAGTGATTACTCAATTACTTTATCCGGTTTTCCAGAATTTCAGGATAATAATGCCGTTACATTTTACGTCTACAAATTTCATGAATATTTTGATGGGCTAATAGGTTCTGATTTATTAGAGAAATGGGAAGCCACTATTGATTTTAAGAATAAGGTCCTAATTACGCGTAACGCGAGCAACCCTATAAAAATATATGATTCACGTAACGCTAATTTATATGAAGATATTATACCAGCTGCCTCCACGAAGATAGTTAGACTACCGATCAATGTTCATGACGGAGATGCTATAATACCGGAGCAAACCATATCTAACTGTGTAATAGGTGAATGTCTTACTGCTGTCAAAAACAATAGAGGAATCTTAGAGATTCATAATCCTGGCCGTAGTGATGTAATATTTTCTATGAATCATCCGGTCTATGCTGAAGTATATAACGTAGAGTGCACACAATCTAGCCAACTATCTGAAAGAGAGCGTGAGGTATTATCTCGCTTACGTACTAGCCATTTGAATGATGAGGAGCGAATAAATTTAGAGGTGTTATGTGCTAAATATGCTGATGTTTTTTATTTAGACGGAGAGAATTTAACTTTCACCAATAAAATCAAACATTCTATTAAGACTACAGACGAAATGCCCGTGTACACCAAGACTTATCGTTACCCTTTTATTCATAGGCAGGAGGTACAGACCCAAATTAATAAAATGTTGGAACAGGGTATCATCCGTCCTTCCGACTCCGCTTGGAGCTCACCCATTTGGGTAGTCCCAAAGAAAGCTGATGCATCCGGCAAGGTTAAATGGCGTCTGGTGGTGGACTTCAGGAAACTGAATGAAAAAACACTAGATGACAAGTACCCTATACCCAACATTACCGATGTTTTGGACAAGTTAGGCAACTGCCAGTATTTCACAACTCTTGACTTGGCCAGTGGATTCTACCAAGTTGAAATGAATCCTACAGACGTAGCAAAAACAGCCTTCAACGTAGAACATGGTCATTTTGAGTTTTTGCGGATGCCCATGGGCCTCAAGAATAGTCCATCTACTTTTCAGAGGGTCATGGACAATGTGCTAAGAGATTTACAGAATACCGTGTGTCTCGTGTATTTGGACGACATCATAGTCTTTAGCACATCTCTTCAAGAACATATGAACAATCTTGAAAAGGTGTTCCAGAGACTTAGGGAGTCTAACTTCAAGATCCAAATGGACAAGTCAGAGTTTCTTAAATTAGAGACCGCCTATTTGGGTCACGTAATAACTAAAGATGGTATCAAACCTAACCCGGATAAAATATCGGCTATCCAAAAGTATCCTATCCCGAAGACTCCCACAGAAATTAAACGGTTTTTAGGATTATTGGGGTACTATAGGAAGTTTATCCCTGACTTTGCTAGGATCACAAAACCGATGACGCAATGTCTTAAAAAGGGATCAAAAATAACCCTAGATCAAAATTATACCTATTGTTTCGAGAAATGTAAAACTTTATTAACCAACGATCCTATTCTACAATATCCCGACTTTAACAAGGAATTCTTAGTAACGACGGACGCCTCTAATGTAGCTATAGGCGCCGTCTTATCCCAAGGCCCCATTGGTTCAGACAAACCAGTATGTTTCGCTTCCCGTACTTTAAATAGCAGTGAAACTAATTACAGTACAATCGAGAAGGAGCTACTGGCCATAGTCTGGGCAACTAAATATTTTAGGCCGTACTTGTTTGGTCGCAAATTCAAAATTTTAACTGACCACAAACCCCTTCAATGGGTTATGAATCTTAAAGAGCCAAACTCGAGATTAACAAGATGGAAGCTCAAGCTTAGTGAATATGACTATACTGTCGTATACAAATCGGGCAAAGCTAATGCAAATGCTGATGCTCTATCTCGAGTACAGATTCATAACGAAGAGCTTAACTCTATTATAGACGAACTTTGTTCCATTCTCCCAAATCCTTCCGAAAGTCCTCCTTCATTACATGAGTCATCCACAGCAACAGCTCACACAAACTTTGAGGATCCAATCCTTGAAATACCTATAACGGATGATCCCCTGAATAAATTTCACAAACAAGTTATCATTACCGTAGTTGGCGACATAAAAGGTAAAACGACTGTATCTAAACCTTTCGAAGAACATACTAGGACATGCATACAAGTTTCAAAATCCAATTTAGAGGAATATGTAGTTAACGCTGTTAAGGAACATGTTAACCCAAAAGTAAGAACCGGACTATTAATTAATCCACCGCTCGAAATGTATTCAATTATACCCATACTACAAAATAAGTTTAAAAGTTCGTCCATGAATATATCTTTAGCGAAATTCGAATTAGAGAATGTTAAGGATTATCTAAAGCAACAGAGTGTTATTCGTAATTACCACGAAGGTAAAACTAATCATCGTGGAATTAACGAATCCTTCCTATCGCTGTCTCGAAAATACTTTTGGCCAAAGATGAAAGAGCAGATAAAAAAGTACATTAACGAATGCACTATCTGCGGGCAGGCAAAGTACGATCGAAATCCTATCAAACAAAAGTATCAAATTGTACCACCCCCTTCTAAACCCTTCGAAATTGTTCACCTCGACTTATTCAGCGTTGAGACTGAAAAGTATTTAACTATAGTTGATTCCTTCTCTAAGTATGCCCAAGCATACCATTTACGGGATTCGACGGCACTTAGTGTCGTACAAGCTCTCCTTACTTTTAGCACTCACCACGGAATCCCTATGACCATAGTTACAGATCGCGGTCCTGAATTTAATAATCAGTTATTCATGGAATTCATTAGATTACACAAGGTACAGCATCATAAAACCCTGGCTTATGCTCCAAATGAAAATGGAATGGTAGAACGGTTACATTCAACATTATTAGAACATTTGCGTATACTAAAACTTAACCATAAAGGCGAATCTGCCATAAACTTAATGCCCTATGCTATTTTGGGCTACAACAGTTCCATACACAGCTTCACCAAATGTAGACCAATAGACATAATTACTGGCCACCTAGACACACGCGATCCATTAGATATTAATCTGTCCGAAAATTCCCTTCAGCACTACATACAAGATCATCGCAATAGAATGATAAAGGTTTACGATTTATTAAACAAAACATCTCTTCATCAGCGCACGGAATTAATAGAAAGAGCCAATAAAGATAGGCAATCTGAGATAAACTATTCTCCTGAACAATGCGTCTATACCCGCAACCCTATGGCTAACCGACAAAAACTTGCTCCACGATACTGTCAAGACACTGTTCTTGCAGATCTTCCTATCCACATATATACTAAGAGAAAACGCGGCCCCGTCGCCAAGTCACGATTAAAGAGAACACCTAACGATTCCAACTTATTTCAGACTATCGCTTCTACTGATAACCCTGGCAGTAGCTGAAGAAATAATACTCAGCGACCTAAACCATGGACCCGGCATACTACCCTTATCACCGTGTTAGCCTTACCAATCATTGGATGTCACAGAATTCAGACTTAATTACCAAGTTGGTACAAAATCAAAATAAAATTGAGACTACTATTAATACCATAATGGAAAGTGACGCTAGGCACGAAACCGATATAGTCAAGTATTTCCATTTACTACAATACCTTTTTATCTTATCGAGTAATATTGAAGATATATCCGAGGAGTTGCAGAGACTAGGAAACTTATTAGCTTTCATACGCGCAAAAAAGTGCACATCAATCGCTATTAGGGCGAGATACATTTATTGAAATAATAGATAAGCTAAATACATTATACAGCAAAGAGGAGTTACTTAATATTAGTTTTAGAGAGTACTTAGATATAGTTAAAGTAGGCTATTATTCTAGTAGAAATAATTTAGTACTAGTAGTGAAGTTCCCGATCGTATATCCCGTAACCTATGATTTGTATAAACTCACCATAATCCCTAACGTAGATAACCAGGTACTTATTCCACCCTATCCTTTCCTGGCAATTCACTACAAAGATTTTATGTACATGGAGGCTGAATGCCCGAAGTTAAGTCTGTGGTACCTGTGTGAAGACAAGCCGAACTACCACTACCGGGAACAAGCGGATTGCATACACCAGCTCATCACCACACAACGTGTCGACCGATCCTGTCAACGAACTGCTGTGACCCTCAAATCGGAAGCTGTAGACCAACTTGACGACAAACACTATGTTGTAAGCTTTCCTAAGCCAACGAAAGTTCGGTTATCCTGCGAGCAAAACCAGTATAATATAATGAAGGGAAGCTACCTAGCTATAACACCCAAATAATGTCAGCTTCAAACTAGTTTATTTACTATAATTAATAGCAATGATCGCACCAAAGGACAAGTTCTTAAGATAACTGATGTCCCGAATATCGAGGAAGAACATCATACAATAAGTAGGAAGATTAAGCTCAATTCAATAAACTTACAAAGTCTACATAAAAGTAACGCTGAAATATCTATGGAAACACCATTAACCATAGATAAAACTCCGATTAGCAGCGTATATCACACCACCATACCGTTGTACGTCATCATATTCGGTGCAGTTGCACTTATTACTGCGCTTGCACTTCGTCGTTTCATCCAGGCAAGGAGACTTCAAGAAAATGAAAATGAAACGAAGCAAATCTCTATGCCAGAACACCCTTATGCGGAAGTCCAGGTCAAACCGGACCCTTGCCCTTCAAGAAATCCATCAGCTTTATTCTCATCCCTTTCTTCGAATAAGCGCTGATCTTCAGGAGGGAGGTGTTACGTACGACTACAACAGAGCCCTTACGTAGCAGTCCTAGAAACAGGCACGAGGCAAATATGCTGACACCGCGCAACCCGATGTACGACTACAACAGAGCCCTGACGCAGCAGTCCCAGAACCAGGCACGAGGCAAATATGCTGACACCGCGCAACCCGATGAAACGCTGCTGCGGCCCGTGGAGAGCCACTCTTGTTACTCACATCGTACAGTTGTCACCTACTTTTAGTTTCATTACAATTAAGTTTTTATTTGAATTATTTTATCAAATAAATTAGTTTAAATAAATTTTGGTTCTTTTTTACGTCCTACGCTGTAGCCGGTTATAATTTACGTAAATGTTGCCTAAGGACACATCCGGTTTACAGGCAGACGGATAAAGATAAAAGCATCCTGTTACAAAAAGGTGTTAAGTTAGATTTGGGATAATTTCTAAACATTTAGATAGCAGACATGCACTCTTTGTAAAATATAGGTATATAATATTGCTGATCTCTGTTACAGCTGAACGGATGTATAGAATTTTATAAATTTAGGTAAATACATGCACAAAAATGTCACAATAGTTTCTTGAGTGTATTTCAATGTAAAAAGTACAAAACGAGTACAGTAGTATTAAACGTGGGCTGGTCCAAAAGTTTTTAGCTGACGGCTTGTTATACACCCTATTGTTTTAATTTTTGTATCGTTTAAAGGCAAATTTTATTACAAACTCCTTGACCAAAACTTAATAACCGGAGACCATTAATTTTTTTTATTTTTTTATATTAAAAAAAACATGTCTGTCCGTCTGTCTGTCTGTGATACAAATCCATACTATTTTGGTAATATGGGAAGCATTTCGTGGCAGATGTATTATGATTATATTATAAGGGTTAACGCATAAAACTACACTTAAAATTTTTATTATTTATTCTATTTAACAGTTTATTGTACACAAGAAATACATAGCAAATAACAGGCAAAGTAATAAATGGCACAACAGGCGCTACTTATTTCTAAAGAAATCTCTTCCAGCTCTTTATCAGCGCATTAAGTGTATTGCCCCTATCACATGCTATTGTCATTTATTGATTTTATAAGTTTAAACGTGGTCAGGGCGACCTCAAACATGAAAGTATACTAAGGCAACCGCCAACTGCCGTCAGAAAACGTCATCAGGGTGAAGTCGTTATTAAAAAATGACACAACATTAACAAGCATGAGATTCAGGATGAAATGAGGATTAGATCCCAGGTAGTTTCCACCGCTTTACATGAACTTCATAAGGTTAGGAAGGTTGTTTCTCAAATAATAGCCCACTTTCGCAGAAAAGAGAAAGTTACTTGTGCCAATTCATGATACACAATTTCTATGGTCAGTAAAAATGATGGAATCTACATGGGTTTGAAACTGTATTTCATACTGAATCTCACAGCTAGTAATATTGTGACATTCTTTTATCAGCGACTATACCCTGATGACGATTTCTGGAGTGACTGACTTTGGCGGCTGCCCTGGTCTAGGTTCATGTTTCAGGTCGCGTTGACCTCGTTTAAAGTCATAAAATCAACAAACGACAATAGCATAGGCAAGGGACAATTCACCTAAGGGGCTGATAAAATTTCATGTGATTCTATAAACGTTAACCCATATTTATAATCATACAAACATTATATAAAATATACAACAAAATGCTTCCCGCGTTATCTCCGTCGTAGGGGTTGATTTATAGCAGACATGTTATTTCTAATAATCGTTTAAATAATAACTATAAGTTGCCGGCTAGTGATTTTTGGTCAAGGAGTTTGTGATAAAGTTTCCTTTTAAACGATACAAAAAATTAAAACAATGGGGTGTATAACAAACCGCTGGCTAATTACTTTTGGACCAGCCTAGTACATGTTATCGAAGCTAATTGTCTCAGAAATATTTTGGATCAATTTTTTTATTTATCTTATTTATTTAATAGTTTATTGCACACAGTAAAATACACAGAGAAACATCATACATATAGACGACACAACAGACACTACTTATTTCTAAAAGAAATTGCATCCAGCAGGCCTACAGAAGAGAGATGTGATCAGTAAAGCAGATCGACGTGCGCGATATAGAATACACACTAAAATACTTAAACATAGTTAACTTCTCACATAAAATATAATATAAACATGTAATAATAATATTATATATATTATAATACAATACTATGCATACATATATATGTACAACTAGACAGATATAGATAATGTTCCTTGACACGCTTTTTAAAAGTCTGTAGTGACGGTTGGTATCAATGTATTTAAAGTCGGTACGTGCTCAGGCGAGAAGTTTTAATGATGCGTTGTGATAGTACGTCGAAAGGCGGGGTATATTTTATACTAGTTTTGATACTACGTCGTCCGACGATACTTATGCTTATAACTATTAGGAAGAAAAGTATCCATTATAATCTTGTGAGCACTCTCGTATTTCTTACTGTCGTGTTACGAGTTTTATTGTTAGTTTTATATAGCACTGGGCGTCTCTGGAGGCAGTGTGATAATTTGAACAAATGTGATGATGATCTTGACGTCCCAGGGCGTAGTATCGTGTTAAGGCAGATTTTAAATACAAACATGTATTTAGTCAGTCGACGGATATACTTTAGTATGGAATAGCAAAAGTAAAAATTTCAATTATTTAATAATCAGGAATTGTAGGCAACAGTAATTAGCCCTTGCCCTGTAAGTTGGAATGGAAAATATCTCTTTTAGAGATAAGCTCACCCTTCCACAACAACTTACACTAAATATTATTGTGTATATTCAAATATTTATATTTTCCATCAAATACGCAAACAGCTTTTTAATAAATCCTCAGTTACACGCCTTTGCTACCGTTTACAACGCTACCAGCCCAGTAATCCTCTAATGGTACACACGAATGATTAACCAGAGCCTCTGAATCCAAATTGTTGTTTAAGTGCCCGGTGGATATTCTAAACCGGTTTTAATAAACGGCTCAATCCGTTCAACTCGTAATCCGGTTTTGCTATTAGTACTAATTGCAAGTTTCAAGACATGACAGGTATCCACTTTGTTTTTTTGTAAGGAATTATTGCCTAGTTAAATTAATTTCAGACTCATATTGATGGAGCGTCGGTGGCAGAATGGTTAAGGTGTCTGACATATAAGCGAGAGGTACCGGGTTCGAATCCCACTGCGGTCATGTACCAAACACTCTTTTCTGAGTTATGTACATTAGTTTAATGCCAACCGATGCTTTACGGTGAGGGAAAACATCGTGATGGAACCTGCACAGTCGCAGGCGACTGAATATGTAACCATGATCCAATCTGGTCAGGTTCCTCTAGTAGCAGACGCCACTGCAATTACCTGATCTGCCAAATCCTGGGTCATGATTAAGTCATGGTTAAGGAGGATCCCGGGACCTTGTGCACGAGAGTATTACCGTGATATTAACGTCAAGTTATTTTTTGCTGTTTGCGCTCCCGCGTGGCATTCGAAGGCCCGCGGTCCGCCTTCCTACTCCTCTTGGTTCACTTCGCTTCGTCTTCGACATCTTTGGTGGCGAGTTTATTGGTAAGCATATCATTCTTAACAACGACCAGCAATCGCTTCTTGGGCCGGCCTCTCCTTCCCGTGCCTGGCGGGAGAGGCATAGCCAGACATTTGTAGCCTATGTAATTTGCCGATCTGCGCAAGGCGTGGTCATACCATCGAAAGCGGCACTATTGCAACATATCTGCGATGTCACGGACGCCAAGGCAACCTCGAATGTGGGCGTTTCGTATGCGATCATTTCGTGAAACTCCACACATCCACCGTAGCATCTTCATTTCCCTGACGTAAAGCTCCTGCTTATGTAGTTCTAGTAGGAGCCCAGTCTCGTTTCCGTATAAGAGAGCATATCTAATGTTGGTCTTATAGACCTGGCAGTTCAGCTTTATGGGTAAATTGGGGTCACAAATGACACCTGTCACCTCGCATGTCACTCGCCATTAATCCTCAGATCGCCACTCTTAAATATCTGTTATTTTTTTCCGGTTGGACTAGTCGCCCCTTGCCAGAGTCTGTCAAACGCGACACCGTCACCATATATGAGCTGCTACAGAGTTACCTCATGATAGTCTCGGATGCTTTCTGACAGTACATCCAATATCCCGTTGAACAGAAGTGGGTTCCGCTCAGAGCCCTGGTGCACCCCATCGGTAATAGGGTACGGGTTGGTGTCACCATCAGACGCCCTAACTATGGAATGTTATCGAAGCTAGCTATTCCAGAAATATATAGAACTCGTGGATCCGACGCGATTACGTTTGCGTACACCTACTTTACCCCTATCTACCCTTTTTTCTTGCTTATAAACTTTCCTCGGAAACACTCTATCTATTATAATTATTGAAAGTCGCATTAAAATCCGTTACGTAGTTTAATAGATCTAAGCATAATACATAAATACATAGGGACAGACGGCGGAGAGTAACTTTGATTTATTCTGTATACTATAGGCGGAAGAAAATCCGTAACTTCCAAATTGGCTTAGAGAGTAGCCTGCCATATAGCTTAATCTCGTAAAAGTAACACTTCAGAATAGTTTGACTCATACAATACAATGCAGCAGCTACAAGCATTACACACGCAGGAATCAATAACTAGGTTCAAAGAAAAGAACGCAGTGAAAAAAGACGAAGCCGATTCTCGCTCGTACGATTCGGATGAGGCATAAGCTATAGGTTTTTTAGTTTTTCGTGATTATTCACTACACTTTCACTACACATATTATCGGGTTGGTTACCACGGTTAGTATTGTTTTTACCTCGATATTTCGACGCAGTTGCATGCGTCATGGTCACGGGACAGTCAACTCGTGACCATGACGCATCAGCCACAGTGTTTCCCTTGGACTATGACATGGACTAGTCTTGAATAATCATTATATTTTATACTGTCACGGGATACTAATCGGCTCTTGAGACTGTTCAACCAGTTTCGGGAAACCAGTGGAAAGATTTTTTCAAACCCCGACGAAAAAGAGTTATGTTATGTCGACGAGTTTGACGTGTGTATCTATCTGCGTCATGGCTCCTGAACGGATAAAACGATTTGAATGCGGTTTTCTTTAATTGAAAGCCAATTTAATCAGAATAGTTCTTAACTTTTTCTCAATAAAATCGGTTAAGTAGTTTAGAAAATATTTGGGTATATGTTAACTTGGTCGGGGGTTAACCGCAGTGAAAACTGTCGAAGAAGTCGTTTCTCGCTCGTACGAGTCGGATGTGGAATGAGCTCCCAGCCACTGTGTTTCCCTTGGACTACGACATGGGATCCTTCAAGGTGTATATTAGAGTTCTCTTCAGAGGCGGGCAACGCAGTGGTAACTCCCCTGGTATTGCTGATGTCCATTTGCGGCGGTGACCACGCACCATCAGGTGAATTGACTGTTTGTCTGACGTATAACATAAAAAAAACTAATAAATGGTTTGAATAAGACTTTTTATTCTTCTATTTCTACTAAATACGAATTGACGACGATAGAGTAGTAACAAAACAATATCAGTCTACAAATGATATATGGCAGATATAGGAACCCGTACCAAATTATCAGATATTTCGACGAATCCGCTACATCTTTCCCACGAAAACTTTTACATTCATATCCATACCGACATACTCTTATAAGCAGAATGACAAACAACAACACGAAAACAAAGCCGTACAAGAGTAAATTTACAATAAACACCATACCGAAGGTATTTAGCATTTTGGACACAAAAATAATTGCGATTAAAAATACAATGGAGACCACAAAGAGGGCTATTCCGATAAGTATGGTGACATAATAAAAAAAGCCAGAGAAAATGTTCACGAATGTCGAGGCAGTGCCAAGTAAATTACAAAGTTGGGGCGTATAAACGTCCATACTCAGAGTATCTACTATTAATACGTAAACTATTATTAAAATACACGCCAACTTTAAGTCATTTACACACACACAACAGCTTTGAACAACCGGCAGTGGAAAGGGCATATTTTGACAACGTTAATGCCTTACCTCGTCAGACAGAGGTGGGAGGAGGTTGATGCTGCCTCATCAGACAGAGGGACTTCTACGCAGATGTACACGGAGGCTCCAAGACAA